>CM077004.1:79186771-80654271 GCA_039090855.1 Macrothele yani | reverse complement strand
AGCGAACCGGCGCACCTTGAGAGCTTTTTATAGTGGTCCGAAGAGTGGAAGTCGGCAGTCGCAGAGCGACAGGTCAGAATCTGTAGGGAGGATGGTGAAGGACCTCCCAGCGGAAGCTCCGCTGCAAATCTTGGCACGCTGTTGCCATATGCGGGTGTACATTGTCGTGCAGCAGAATAACCCTATTTGACGACATGCCAAGTTGTTTACGCTTGATGGTCGTTTTGAGGTTGCATAACGTATTGCAACATGTGGTTGCCTTTACCGTACTGCCTGCATCCAGCCAATCCAACAGCAGTGGGCCATTCTCATTGAAAAAAACCGTGAGCATCACTTTTCCAGCTCTTAAGGAGGACTAAGCTTTTTTGGGCGTGTAGAGTTGGGATGCTGCCATTCCATACTCATCCGTTTTGTGGCCGGATCAAAGTGGTGGCACCAACCAAGTTTTATATCTGCAGCCACAATCATGGAAAGAAACTGCCCCCCCCCCCCCCGCGCATATGCGTAGTAATGATGCAGATGCTCCAGGTAAGCACCCACTCGCTGAGTCTTCTGCTCCTCCTGGAAATGCTTGGAGTCCCATTATGTGCAAACCCTGTTGTATCCCAATGGGCGATGGAGAATGATGTTAACAGTTCCCTTACTCACGGACAATGTTGCCTGAAGCTCACGGGTGGTGATTCGGCAATTATCCTTCACAAGGTTGTCCACGGCAGCAATCAATTCCATGGTGATGGCCACGTGTGCTTGCTCAGGTCTCGGCGTGTCCTCCATGCTCACACGTCCTTTACGAAATTCACTACTCCAGCGGAACACTGTACATTATGACGATACTCATTCCCATATGCATCCTTCATACGACGATAAATTTTGGCTCCACTAACACCTTTTGCCGTCAAAAATTGCATAACTGCCCACTGGACCTGTTTGGATGAATCCATGTCACGACCCTGCGTAGTCAACTTGCCTCCGCACTTGCAAACAACACATTGACATGTGCCACTGATAACGGCGTGCTTCCTGACATGACACGCCATCTACCTGCGCAAATGCACGGCTCTGTGTAAGCATACAACAACACTATTACACAAGTCTTACTTTCATTTGGGCAACCCTTATAGATTATTTTTTTACCATACATGAATTCATGTTATTAACTGCTTGTTGACTTATATGTGGCAACAGTATTAGTTATATGGAAATATTTTTTATTTAATTAAGAAACGCTTTTATTTAGAAACTTGTAAACACTTATGGGAAGTCTAAATCCATTTAATAAGTAGCATAATACAGCACATACAGATTGCCAAGATTTGGCCCTCCCCTGAGATTCTTTTTCAAGGCATTTTATGTCTCTACCGATAGGCTCACATAAGTGTTTCAAGTTTGATTTTAAAAAGCCTATCAGTAGAGAGCAAAAGCTTCTATATACTGAATTATACCACTAAATAAATGGATGTATACCATGCTATAAGTCATAATAGGTTGCTTACCTTTTGTACACATTTCCCTGCACGTTTTATTCGTTTGGTTGTCTAGCTTGGTTCAAGCCTCTGGCGTGGTGGTCCTTTCTCTTCTTCTGGTTCATTCATTGCCTGGCGAATGTATAAACCCTTGAAGTGCACTGCATTAATGACTTTAGGTCCCAACAGTGTCTACTTCCCCTCCAACCACTCTTACCAACGTGTAAAACACAACTTTAGTTTGGTTGATTGACATTTATAAAAACCAAATTTCTTTAACTCAAAATGAACTGACATGACCAACTCACAGAAACGTCCTATTTACATACACACAAAAATTCCAATCAAAAATATTAAAAACATATATACAACTATTAACACACAACTTACCTTATTCCCTTCTATGTCATTTCTTCAATTCCCATTCCCTACACCTCACGACAACCAGAGCATTCAGTCACCACACCTCAGCCATTCTCACGTAGACTGCATCAAGTGCTTTCTACCCCCACCGGGGTCATCATTAGGAGGCTTTGCAGATGTTATCTCTCCTGCTACCGCAGTGCAAGTGAGCGAAACGATCGTGTTCCTCACCCCTGCTCCGACGTCACCTACGAAAAACTTCTACTGTAGTTCCATCTTTTATAAACTTTAGTAAAAACTTCATTTTCTTCTTCTGTGCTTTTGGCTTTTTTGTTCAATTTTTATTAATTCTTTCCATTTTTCATTAAGGATACTTGGTTCATTATTATTACAAATTCTATCCCTATTTTTCTTTCTCAATCAACACAGACTCTGCAGTGCGTAGGTGTCTCTCATTGCAACATGATTTTATTATTTTAATCTCTTCAAAATTCGGGTATGTGTGGTTATCCAGGCAGTATTGTATCAGTGCTGTTCTTGCTTTTTTTTTTTTTTTTTTTTTTTTTTCAATTTTTAATATGTTGTAGGCGATGTTTTAATTGATTTTTGGTACTTCCAATGTATGATATTGTGATATTGGTGGGATTCCACTTATAGGTATTTCGTATACACCAGCTTTTTCTAAGATACTTCAATTTTCAGTATCATTAATTATCATATCTCTAATTGTTAGTACTTTGTTTCCCATCTGAATTCCATATTTATGGCATAATTTATTTATTTCTGTAGATATTCCTGGAAGGTAAGGTATTGCTCCAACATATTGTAATTGTTTTTTTTTCTTTTAGAGGAAGATGTATCTTGCATCTTTACATGTACATCGTATATCCATTTATTTATTTTCTGTGGAGGGTATCCATAGCTATATGATATTTCTTTAATGTAATTTATTTCTTCTGTAAGAAATTCTTCTTTAGAGGAATGTGTGATTGCTCTTTTGATTAATGTTTGTATGCCATTACATTTCTGTAAGGATGTGTTGAGCTATATGGTATCAGAACAGAAACATACGTCTGTTTTCTATGTACTTTGCACTGCAGTTGGTCACTTTGCTTGATAATTTTAACATCTAAGTAGGGTATCATCTTACTCTATTATGATTATAAATGTATGCACGTAAATTACGAATAGTTATGGCATAAGCTATAGCTGTTCTAACACTGAATTACATGCTATAAGTGTTTTTTGCACATGCACATTTGGTATGCTCTTAATTACTACACTCAATGAACAAAACAGATACCTATCTAATAACATGTTGGTCCTCCTGCAGTGCAATTAACAGCCTGTACATGCCGAGGCATTGACTTCATCAGATGCCAGGGGGTTTCCGGAGGTAATGCCAACCATGACTGCTGCAGTACACTAATGAGATTTTTCAGCCAAAAATACTTTTTTAAATAGTCATGTTTTCCCCCAATTTTTCCCTTTTCAGACAGAAGCCTTGTAACAGAATCGTGGCGACAGGCAACGTATGTCGCAGATTTATTTTGGTCCTGCAGACAAAAACGACATCCCCAGTACCCTATTAAACCATCTTGCAGACTCCCTATCATAGATGCAAGTTTTCCGCCTTTCAAAATTTCCGAAAACGGAAGTTAGGGCGTAGTGAGGATTCCTTCCGTATTCGTCATTTTTTCACGCGAAGGACGATGTACGTCGCAGAATTATTTTGTACTCATCCCCGTAGCAGAATAGTGGTGACGGCCGACGTACATCGCAGATTTATTTTGTACTCATCCCCGTAGCAGAATTGTGGCGACAGGCAACATACACCCCAGGTTTATTTTGTACTCGTCCCCATAGCAGAATAGCGGCGATAGCCGACGTACATCACAGAATTATTTTGTACTCGTCCCCGTAGAAGAATCGTGGCGATGCACATCGCAGGTTTATTTTGTACTCATCCCCGTAGCAGAATAGTGGCAACAGCCGGCGTACATCGCAGATTTATTATTTTCTCATCCCCGTAGAAGAACTGCGGTGACGGCCGACATACATCACAGATTTATTTTTGGTCCTGCAGACAAAAACGACATCCCCAGAACCCGATTAAACCATCTTGCAGACCTCCTAAGATGCAAGTTTTCTGCCTCTCAAAATTTCCAAAAACGGAAGTTAGGCGGAGTGAGGATTTCTCTCGTAATCATAATTTTTTTTTCTAATAGTTAACAACATAAAAGTGTTTGCTGATTAGATTTAATTAGTTTCTCAATAAAATTTTGATGTAGGGAAAAATCCCTACATTCTCATCATCAAGAATTTATATAGCTGAAATAGGCTTCAAAAATTATCGGCATGTGTCGTGTTGCACATGCCGATAATTTTTGGTTTACGCTTTTGGTTCTGAGAGGTTGGCATTTCTGCTATTGTAGCATTGACCACAACTCCGCCTAAGACGTTGGTCCAGGATCTATGGATTTGACGTTCTGCTCCATGGGATGCCATGAAGCAGAACAGGGCCACTGGATGGTTCCAAACTCAGATAAGTGTTCCTCGATCCATGCCTGATGGTTACAGTGCATTGTCTCACTGAAACAGACCCCCAGCCACAGGATGCGCGAAGGCCACGTAAGTATGTAAGTGATCAGCAAGCACATGCTGGTAGCGCGTAGCAGTTAATAACCTCTCCAGATGCACTAAGAGCCCTAATGTGTCCCATGAGAAGGCTCCCCAAGCCATCGCAGAGCTGACCTGGTATGACGAAGCCATGGCTTCATGCTGTCAACATCACACCTGATCCCTGACGTCAACTCAGTACAGCAGAAGACAGGATTCATCTGACAATACAAAGCAGCTTCACTTTGCAGAGGTCCAGTTTTGATGTTCCCAGCACTAGATGAGGACGTAATGTCCGATAATGAGCAGTCAACACTGGCACATGAGTAGGGCGTTGGTCCTGTAGCACAGGGTATGCAGCGTGTGTCGAATCGTTTGCCTGATGATGGTGCTTGGGGTCTCCAACAGTTAGCCTGGATGTGATTTGTGCCACCATTGCCAAGCGATCTGTCTGTATAAGCCTGGTTAGTCTGTATCCACTTCGGATATCAACAGCTTGTGGTTTGCCACCGTTTGCTCTCTAGGCACTAGTACATCCGTCGATGGTATACTCGTGGTACACCCTTTATACTTGTTACCCTCAGGAACCTTAGGGTTCTTACTACTTGGGCAATAGAAGGGCCCATCTGTCTTGCGCTGACAATGTGTCCACAATCAGAGTCGCTCAGATCACCACATTTACCCATTCTTGTTGAAAGAATTTAGTTCATTCTAAGAACTTCCAGTTTACCAATATGTTCATACATATATAACTTAAAAAGATGATGAAAAATTTATAGGAAGTTTCTCTTTATATTTTTGAATAAGTTTGTTGTAGAATGGTAAATATGAGAGCAAGACCAGGGATAACTTCAGATGATTTAGAATGTTATTCTTAAAAACTGTTAACAACATAAATGTTTATTTGCATTTTAGTGTAACATATTAACATAGTATGTTGTTAACATCTTAGAATTTGTGTGAAACTTTACTTTCATTAAGCAGTGGTGTATTGCGCATAGGCATACTATCACAATTACAAAACTTTGCATATGAATATTGCAATAAAAACCTCTTTTAACCAACACTCATTTTATACAGAACTCTGCTAACCAATACCACTCATGTTAGGTGTTGTTTTTTGTTTTTCTCATTTTTTCTGCCCACACTCTGCATGTGGTCAAAGTCACATGACATTTTCATTTCCTTATCTCCCTGTTCTACTGCAGAGGCACCAACCAGTCAGAAAGGTACAAAACACCAGTTGGCAGTAGTACAAAGCTGACAACCCCCCTCAGTTCACTCTGCCTACTTTGTTCTTTCCATGGGTTTTACTTCAGATGGAAAGCTTGCTAAGTGGTCAGTTAGATGATATCCACCAAACAGAAACATATTGTTTTGACAATGGAACAGAAAATTTAGAGTGTGAGTAGACTGAATAGGTGAAACAATTGCAAAGCTGGTGAAGGAACTTGATGTCGATGTATCAGCCATTGGCGACAGAATTGGACCCTGCTTTTATTATATGAAGAATTGCATCATATTTTATGTATATGGTTCATTCAGAAAAGAAGGGAAGGGGAAGGTGCTTTTCCATCTGGACCTCGATAACTTTTCTGCTAAATTCCAAAATTTGTGGCAGTTAATAAAGGCAACATTTTTGGCATATGGCTGTGCAATTTTTTACATTTTAGTTTCAATGTCATTTATAGATTTCTTGGAACTTTTTATTTTCCGAAAAGAATTTCGTCATCACAAATATTTTGTGTTTTTCAACTAATGAGGCCTAGAAACAAGTTCGAATTAGGCCTAACATAACTTGCAGATCTGGCCAGTTCAACAACTTTCACATATGAGTTTATTTTTAAATGTTTCTAAGAACTGATTTTAATTTAATTTCTTATATTCAGTAAAGCATGTCACCATTTGTTTTTTTTTTTTTTTTTTTGTTTAATAGTTTCATGAGAAAGATTTGTAATGTAATTAACCTTTTAAGAAGCCAGTGTACCAGAACCAAATAGTGTCCAAAATTTTTGCTCTCCCTGAATAGAAATGTTTACATAGCAACTGGATTTAACAAAAGTTATTGCAAAACAATTCCTTTCCCTGTTTCATCTGAGCAGTACCAACCATAAACCTGTAAATGGTGGTGTGGGAGTGAGGGGGAGGGTGCTCATGTCCATAGTTCTGTATTCTCTTCTCCATGACCCAGGGCTTGATGGGGAAGGGCTGGTACCCCTAACATTGATACCATATGCCACTGCACAGAAATAAATGACACAAACATCCTCTCTCTACGTTCTTAGGTTTGTTGCCATTGTTGTAGCACTTTTAACAGGTAATCAGCTAGAAAAGATTAGTGTCAATCACCCTCCTAGATGACCAGTTTGAATAACAAAACTAAGTATAAAGGTTGTTCAATAAGTAGTGAGACTTTTTGCCTGAAGGTGTCAAAACGTGACATACCTAAAAATAATCGCTGCCAGCATTTAGACAATGGTCCCATCTTTGCATTTAAGTCCTTGTATTCCTGCAGCATAGAAGGAGGTAGGCTGCTTCTGCAACCAGTTATTTACAACTTCATGCACCTGATCATCCGAAGTGAAGCGTTTGCCTTTGAGAAAATTTTTCATAGGTGCAAACATGTGAAAATCACAGGACCAGTTGCGTAACCATGTTTAAAAATCGGGGGGGGGGGTTGGGGGGGTTGGGTCCAATCACACTTACACACATTATATCTATTTATATATATATATATATTTATATACTATTACGTTATATATGTATATACGCCAACGATGTTGGTAACCATGCTTAATCGATATTGCTGTTTTATTAAGTACACATTATACACGTGTTTGCATTGTACAAAAAAGTACAATCTTATATTATTAAATTTAGTTGGTTCACATTATAAAAAGTGTGTATTATATCATTATATTCCCAAAAAATTTGGGAGGGAGGTCCTGGTCCCCCTCAGTGGTTACGCTTATGGACAGGACAATAGGTCAAGATTATATGCCAGATGTTGAAGGACTTCCCAGTAAAAGCACTGCAATGTCCTTTGCATGGTAACTGCTGTATGCAACCAGGAGTTATGATACAGAAGCACAATACCTTGAGTGAGGTTGCCAGGTCTCTTGTTTTTAATGGCTTGTCAAAGCTTCATTAAAGTTTGACAGTATGGTTCAGCATTGATGGTTGATCTTTTTGGTAACCACTCAAGCAGCAATGGTTCTCGTTGGTCAAAAGACAGGGCTAACATCACCCTGCCTACAGAAATGGTGGGCCGTGATTCCCTCGGCGGTGATGATGTGATGATGCATGTTTCCACTGCATGTTCTGGCATTTCGACTCGGGCTCAAAATGGTTACACCAGATTTTGTCCCCAGCAACAATGCATAGCAGGAAATCTTCACCTTTTTCATGGCAGCGGAACAGATGCTGTAACGACAGTCCCATCCACAAGGCGCAGACTTTCGATATTCAAGAAGCAAATACATGATCGTATTGACAGTTCCGATGCTCACATCCGCACTGTTCGCCAGTTCTCGGATCGTGATTCTTCGGTTGGCCTTTACTGCAGCATCCACATGTGCAATTGTCGTCACTGAAACAGCACAACATGGTGCCCCGATCTTGGCTGGTCTGCAGTGCTTGTTCGTCCACCACTAAAGAGCTGGCACCACCGCATTACAGTACTACATGGAAGACAAGCATGCCCGTACACCGCCTTCATTCGTCTGTGAATTTCTCTTGGTGACATTTTCTCCACTTTCAAAAACTGAATTACAGCGCATTAAGCAACTTTGGACATATCTATCTCCTACAAGAGAACAATAAAATTAGTCCAGCACCTTACACGGCATCCATAACAAACAAGCTGCAATGCTGTTGCATAACCTTTTAATCGTCTGTGCACTAGCGCCACCGATTGACAAAATTAGGAAGTGCAGATGCATTCTCACCAAAGAGTCTCACTACTTATTGAACAATCCTTATAGAAAGCAATGCCTTCTGATGTGCAAGTTCACTCCTTCCAGCCATGTTTGGCCCACTTCATAGACATCGAATGTATGTGTTTAAGCAGATTTCATCCTATTTTGCTAACCCTGAGTTAATTCGTTCCAGCCGGTTAAAGTTTTAAATCACATCCATGATTGATTATTCTTATGGAGGTCTTCATATCAGACTAGTACTTTGGAGATCATCATAGTTATTCAAATTTATAGCTAATGCAAATAACTTTACCTAATCATATTCTTTTATTGCATTCTGCAAACTGTGATACCCATACTTATAAAGGAAATGGCAAAAAGTTTGCTGAAATTACTTGATTTGCCAAAAACTACCAAAATCATTCGAGTGTAAATGAATGTTACCACCCATTCTTAGCCCTTTTCTAACCAGAAGCGAACATCTTCTGAGAATGAATGAGTGTTCTCTGACTCTCCTTCCTTTTATACCAAGAGAAAATCTAGTAAGTCTTAAAACACTATTTTTGATGGGTTATTTTGCTGGTGGTTAAATTTTCATTTATTCATAATAAAATTGACCTATATATATTTAGTATTGTTTTTTCATGATGTTGCAATATTTCTTAGCATTCAAGATATTGGACAAAATTTCCTGGGAACTGTAAAATTGAGAAAATAGCACCATATTCTTATTTATTTCCACATTGAGAACTGATAACAGCTAAAAAATCTAACTATAGAAAAATTTTCATTCTTTGCATAACAAATTAACAGAATAAAAATGAATATTTATCAAGATTTTTTTATTGATTACATATACAAGCACTCAAAGGTTGGCTTCCTGATAGCTTAGCTTGATTCAAAGAAAGTAATGCTCCAGTAAGTCTTTGATGTTCTCTAAATTATTTAATTTGAAGTTTGCTGCAGACATTTTGAGCCCCTGGATGACTATTTGGGATTCATTTTCAGTGCTGCACTCGCAGTCTGTTAATCTAAAGGCTTTCTGAATTGAGACTACCAATACAACATTGAAAATCAGTGGTGATAGTGATCTAGTGTCTCAGAATTCCTGCAGATTTCAATCAAAAAACTCAAAGCTCAGTAAAAAAACTACTGGAATATTATTTTCTTTGAACCAAACTAATGCATGTACAGTCTATTACAATTAGAAAGGTTAAAGTAATTTTCATTATCTTGTAACATTATTTAATTGAAAGTGTGAAAAAATAGGCTTTTGTCATCATTATATTTCATTATTATGTGAAAAAGTGCATGTGTGTGTGTGTGTGATTTGAAATGTTAAGTTGTATATTCTTGCTCCACAGGTTCTTCTGTGAGCTCACTACTCTGTGAAATCATTGTCACTTTCAACAGCACATGAAGTTTTCTGTTTGCTTTACCTATGTTTTTATTTGGCTTTCAGATTTCCGTGGAGTTCCATCTGAAAATTGCGTAACTGGTACCAAGGAAAACCATTTGAGGCAGGAAAAGTGCAGAGATTCCGGTTGTGCTGACTGTGGCTCCAAAGACCTTTCATTCATTTCTGATTGTGAGAATGAAAAGAAGAGTACAGTTTCATCCATCCAAAAAGTTTCATGTCTTACCTCACCTTTGGCTTGCAATATAAGCAGTTGTGCAAACTCTCCTAAATATAATAGTGAAGTGTTGATTGAAGACAAAGGTAATTCTAAATTTCCCAATTCTGCAGTATCTGCAGATATTGATTCCCCAACTTTCAGCAAAAATTCTTCCTTATCTCAGGCTGCTATCAAAGAGTATTCTCCAAACAAAACCTGTAATATCAAGCATTCAAACATTTTAAAGCAGGAGCATAGATTTTCACCAAATAAATGTTTTCCATTAATTTGTAGTGATAATGAAAAACAATTGTGCTCTCCTAGGAAGGAGCAGGTTTTGGGTAAACTAAAACTTCCTACTAATGATCAAAGATTATGTAGCCAAGACAAAAAGAATAGGCCTGAGGATATTCTTAAAAGTAGAATAAATTCTGTCAATGAGCTTGAGCTAGGCCATACTGAAAAGTTGCGTAATCATTCATCTATGAGTACTTTTGATGCAGTTTTTCAAATTTCGCCTGTAAAAGAAAATGTGTTAGTTAGTGAGAGGAAATGTTCATCTGTGTCACCAGCATATGCATTTCATGAACCTGTCATTTCCAAACAATTAATCACTAAAAGCTATAGTTCAAGCAAACTGGATGTTGGTCATCTGCAGGACAATAATAGTGTATCAGGTGCATCTCATTCTGACTGTTCTTTTACATCAAAAATGACAAACAAAAATTCACCTGAATTATTTGCATGTGATTCTGATGAAGAGATTTCCTGTTTGTATCAAAGTTCATCTGGGACGGTGCTGTCTGGAAATAGTTTTATCAATCCACCACATGCAGGTAACTCTCCTAAAAGGGACTCATTCTAAACACTCATCTGAACTACGTCCAGTTTTCTCACAGAAGACACTCTCAGAAGATAATGATCAAGAAATTATTTTTATGGGTGCATCTCCTAGTAAAAATCACAGTACTTCAGAATCTTATGCCTTCATACCTTCAGTGTCACATCTACTTGAAACTGAAATTCACAGTAGCCAACCACAAAAAGAGAAGAATTGGGGTATTAGTTATTCTCCTGTTGTGATAGAAAGGAGTGCTACAGAAATAAATGATTCACCCATCCAAGAACTGGGTTCAAGCAAAAGTAATGAATGTTTCCTAGATCGTACTCCAGTCAAGCCACAAATAAATAGTGAAGTGGTTCTTCTTGGCACTCCTACATCTAGTAAAAGTACTAGTTTGTTCAAGAGGCAGAAAAGGAAGTTGTGTTTGAGTGCATCTCCTTCACAACTTAGTGAACTCAACATTTCTTTTAAAAGGGTTAAAGATGGTACACAGGAAATGGAAAAATGTGACAGAGAGAACATGATCATGAATAAAACCATTCATCAACCCCAAGTATCAAGTGTTGTTTTGCACAAGAGTAACAATGTCATGTCAGCAGAGAGAAACCCCTCTTCAACATCTGGTGCAATTTCTGATGATGATTCTGCAGCAGAACTTGAAGTCATACATGATAGTAGCAGAAATAACATATCAGATGTTTGGGAAGGATTTGATGATGATGGATACAAAGAAGATTTTGTTGCATATGAAAATTACAGCACTATGAAGGATAGCATGCAGGTATGTTATTCACATAATAACTATAATATTTTTCAAGTGTTAATTCAAACATTTATATTTTTGTATGGTGTTCCGAATTTTTGTCCTGCTCACTACAAGATGTGTAGTAAATGTTGCCATTTGTTTCCTAGAATTTCTTTCGAAGGCCACTTTGTCAACTTTTGTACAGGAAATAAGACATAAACTCAGCAAAACACCATTAATTTATAAATCATTCAGTTTTATTTTTACAGTCACACTAAAACATTTGCAAAATTATCATATACAAAGTTTTGTTTGATTGAACCACAGACTCATTTAACACTAAAATGTAAAATGTATGCATCATCACTGAAAGTGTTATATGACCTGTTATGCAAACAGACTGCATGATGCTTAGGGTTATGTTAAGACCTCATCAAGGTACAGCTGAAGTAATTGTGTGAGGGCTTGGTTTCCAAGAATGGAGGTAATTAAATTATATTTTATTATTTTGATGATGTACATTTTATATGTTGCTTTTAATAAACATCAAATTAAATGTGTTAGGCACACTTGATAGCATAGTATTTGAAATCTCTAATATTAAATGTTCCTACAATTTAGAGCCTTCAGCAATTTGGATAACACCATAAAAATAGCCAAATAAAACAGAAACCATCATTTATATTGTATATAATGAGATAAGAAAATATAGTCTGTTTACAGGTTAGATACTCCACACAAACGAATTTAGCTTCATAAAATGCACATTTGCTAAAAGCACGACTTGAACAGCTAAAGAAAATTTCTTTCACTTTCTCTGCAAGTTTTACTTTTTTTAATTATTTTTTCATTAATGTTAAATTGCTGTTGTATACATCAAATAGAGATGAAAGCAACAAAATCTATGGTGCTTTCTCTTGGTTTGGTTCCAGATTCTGACTAGATATTTCAAAAGTACTAATATTGGAAAAATTCCATATTTTAAACATTCCTTTTCTATGTGGTTTTCACTAGAAATTTTTATATATATATATGTAGCAAATTTTCAGAGATAACTCATCTCCCTCTTCAGACTTATTCAGAGGAATTCACTTCCCTTTTAAATGTTCAGTTTTGTTTAAGTCCAACTAAACTGCTCTAGATGCCTGGTATCAAAACTGTTTAATTAAGAAAGCTTCAATCATTCTCAGCCATAAGAAGGATGAATGATGGTAAATGTGGTAGTTATATTTAACCATAACCGAACATCCCACAGGGTGGTGAATTCGTTTGATTAAGCCAGATGAGGAGTTATTTCTGACAATTTTCTAAATATTAAACCTTATTATTTTAGTAAAATTCCACAAAAGAAGGAATTCTCAAAATATGGATTTTTTACACAAAATTAAAAATAGCCAAATAAAATGAGTTTCATTTAACAATAGTGGATATTTATTGAAGTCATTTCTGATGCCACAGAGACTCTAAATACAGTGAAGAATCTATTTTTTTTTCAGTACCCTTGGGACTTGGGTATTCTGTATAACATGGGTTTTTTCCATAATTTGGAGCACAATGCCTGAAATCTGATAAGAACAATAGAAAATTAAAAAAAAAACTGTTCTACCTTTAAAACAAAGATATGTTTGTTAGCTAACATTAATTACAAATCACATTTAGCATGAACGGTATAGGGTATGCATTCCTTGGTACACTTTTCAAAGCTGTTAGTGCAAAGTAAGATCTTTCGACTTAGTGTCATGCTGAAATACCAACATTTATGGAATAATAAAATAAATAACGATATACAACAGAGGAAACATTACAAGAAAAAATTATGATTTTGGGAGAAATTATCGCTTCATCCAAAAAAAAAAAAAATTTCCCCCATTTACAAGCTGAACAAAAAGAAAAATATATATTTTTAAAACAATACAGGTCAGAGGAGACATCATGAGAGAGAGAGAGAGAGAGAGAGAGAGAGAGAGAGAGAGAGAAAGAGAGAGAGAGAGAGAATTAATACACAATTATATACAGAGAGAAATACAAGATAAACCTTTACTCTGTTAATTTCCGATTTCGGAAAAAATTCTCCTTCATTTTCTATCTTAAATACAAACATTTATGCAACTAAATGGTATTTAACAACAAGGTAAAACAGGGAGTACACCGCAGAAAGAAAAAAATTATCACAGAGAAATCTTCACTCTCTTTAGCTTCTTCCATTATCAGAAATTTTCACCTCCATTTTTAAACTGAAACAAACAATTCTGGAGTAAATGATATTTAACAACTGTATTTGTGCAAAGGAAACATCACAAAAAAAAAAAAAAAAATTACCTTTGCAGGAGAAATCTTTGTTATGTCGAGTTTCCGTTTTCAGAAACTTTTCTCCATTTTCGAGCAAAAATACAAATATTTATGGAATAAATCACTTAACAACAATACAAAAAAAAAAAAAAAAATTACCTTTGCAGGAGAAATCTTTGTTATGTCGAGTTTCCGTTTTCAGAAACTTTTCTCCATTTTCGAGCGAAAATACAAATATTTATGGAATAAATCACTTAACAACAATACAGAGCAGAGAAAACATCATGAGAAAAAATAATTTAAGATTACACCATTCTTTGTAACTTCTGTTTTTGGAAATTGTTGCACCCATTTTCAAGCTGAAACAAACATTTATACAATTAAATGATATTTAACTAAAACATAGACAGGGAGAACATCGTGAGAATAAAAAACTACAATTATGGCAGATATTTTCACTTCATCAAACTTTGTTTTCAGAAAAATTTGAAAGACGGAATTCGTCCCCAGATGGGAAACTTAGCCCGTGATCAAAAGTCTACAAGAGAATAAAAAAGGGTTCTGGGGATGTTGTCTTTTGTTCTTGCAGGACCAAAATAAAGGTTCTGGGGATATCGTTTTTGTCTGCAGGACCAAATTTAAAATCTGCGACATACATTGCCCATCAGCGCAATTTTGTAATGGGGCTGAAACATAGCATTTCACTTTCTATGTTGATTTCCACCATCTTTACACGATCTTATTCAAATAACACATTTGACTGTTTAGATGATTTATTGTGATGAAGTTAATTATTAAATTCATATAGTAAACATTAGAACTGTCAGGCCCACAACAGACCCATCTTCAGATGTTATTAGGAGAATGGAACTGAGTATGATTTAAATACATTAATGATATGTGGTTTTCTTGATATTGTCACATGCTCGTGATGGACATCATATCTTGTGAATGATTTGTTAACATCAATAAATATATTATGTGTCAATCAACGCATTAAAAACTATGTATGAAGGAGATAATTGGTGTAAGTCTCTATATGTTATAACTCATTAAGCACCATTTTCCAAGGTAAAGGGGATGTGACAAGGAGTATCATCATTGTAACATACTTCACCATATTTGTGAATAAATAGACTTTCCATTAGGAGGATTGATGCTTTTGAGTAGGGCGTGGCGAGGATGTTGGCTTCGCTCCAACATGGGTAATGAGATCCGTTGTATGATAGCCTTGATATGGAAGTCCTTGATGAGTTTGTCCTTATGTTATATTGGTGTTCTTTTAAACGAGTTTTTAATGAGCGAAGTGTAGATCCAACATATAACGATCTTCATCTTGAATGTCTATTGTCTTCAGTGGGATGACATATGCTCCTTATCGGTTGTCCAAAGGAACAACGTCTCTATCATTTTTTATTCCTGATAGTAGATTGTGTGTTTGTACACTGAAGCCAATATTGTGACGATGGCAAACGTTTTTGAGTATATTGATGATGCTGGGAATGTATGGTAGTGATCCCACATATTTAATTGGTCTACGATCTTTTATTAAAGTGGTATCTAATGTGTGATTTATTTTCTTTACGATAGAATTAACGATGTTATCTGAGTAGCCATGATGAGATGCAGATATTTTAATTTGGCTATTTCTTGATTTCGTAATGTTACTGTCGATGAGTGGCTAAATGCTCGTCGTACTTGGAATTGGATGGATATGAGTTTTTGGTTTAATGGATAAGCTGATTGAGATGGAATCATGACAGTAGAGGATGTGAGTTTTTGATACACTGAATATTGAATAGTTTGTCTATGAGGGTCTCGTTTTAAATAAAAATCCAAAACTGGTAAGGTATAATTCTTTTCAAATTCCATGGAGAACTTAATAGATTAATATTGAGATGATAAGCAGTATGTGAACTGGTTCAACTCTTCTTTAGTGGAATGCCAAAAAAACGAGAATGTCATCCATGTAGCACAAATAAAGTCCAGGGAGAGTTGGAAATGATTCATGTACATGATTATCCAATTCCTGTATGAGAAATTCTGGTAAGATAGGTGAGAGCGGGGAGCCCATTGGTGCACCTGCAAGTTGACGATATATATTGCCATTAAATCGGAAATATGAGTGGTTTTGTATGAAGCCTAAGGCAGAAATAATGGCTTTAATCTCGTATGTAGAGAAAGTTGCTTGTGATTCCAGTTTTGAATTCCAGTTTTGATTCAATAATATTATGCACCATGTGTATTGGAACATTCGGAAAAAGGGATACGATATCCCATGATCATCCATTAAACCAAAAACTCGCATCCATCCAATTCCAAGTATGACGAGCATTTAGCCACTCATCGACAGTAACATTACGAAATCAAGAAATAGCCAAAATTAAAATATCTGCATCTCATCATGGCTACTCAGATGACATCGTTAATTCTATCATAAAGAAAATAAATCGCACATTAGATACCACTTTAATAAAAGATTGTAGACCAATTAAATATGTGGGATCACTACCATACATTCCCAGCATCATCAATATACTCAAAAACGTTTGCCATCGTCACAATATTTGCTTCGGTGTATGAACACGCAATCTACTATCAGGAATAAAAAATGATAGAGACGTTGTTCCTTTGGACAACCGATATGGAGTATATGTCATCCCACTGAAGACAATAGACATTGAAGATGAAGATCGTATATATGTTGGATCTACACTTTGCTCATTAAAAACTCATTTAAAAGAGCACCAATATAACATAAGGACAAACTCATCAAGGACTTCCATATCAAGGATCTCATTACCCATGTTGGAGCGAAGCCAACAACCTCACCACGCCCTACTCAAAAGCATCAATCCTCCTAATAGAAAGTCTATTTATTCACAAATATGGTGAAGTATGTTGCAATGATGATACTCCTTGTCACATCCCTTTACCTTGGGAAACGGTGCTTAATGAATTATAACATATAGAGACTTACACCAATTATCTCCTTCATACATAGTTTTTAATACGTTGATTGACACGTAATATATTTATTGATGTTAACAAACCATTAACGAGATACGATGTCCATCACGAGCATGTGACAATATCAAGAATACCACATATCATTAATGTATTCAAATCATACTGAGTTCCATTCTCCTAATAACATCTGAAGATGGGTCTGTTGTGGGCCTGAAAGTTCTAATGTTTACTATATGAATTTAATAATTAACTTCATCATAATAAATCATCTAAACAGTCAAATATGTTATTTGAATAAGATCGTGTAAAGATGGCAGAAATCAACATAGAAAGTCAACATAAACACGATAGAATATTTACTTAGTACATAGCATGTTTTCTGAGCATTCCAGGTACCGGATAAAAGATCCCTTACTGTACCATGGATTCCATGTAGTCACTACATAAATTGCCAGTGTGCTATGGATTAGGCAAAACATTGAATATTCTGAGGAAATCAAAAATCTGAGTGACATAATATTATTAAATGTGTGTGTTAAGTTTATTTTCATGTTTTCAAGATTCTAACATTTGTTAAGCTTTTTGGGGAGTGTTTCTTGGATGTTTTCAATATTATGACATTTCTTCTATGTTTCTTAAATATGTATTTTTTGGATTTCTTAAGCTTCTGGTCACATGGCAATGTGCACAGTACATGGAATAGCGAAAAAGCCATGAAATTTTGTTTCCCTTTTTTACTGGACCTTGGAAAGTCCTTGATTTTTTGTAATTTTGTAAAAAGTCCTGCAGTAAAAAAAAATGTCAAACAAAAGGTAGAAAAGTTAGGATAGGGTGGTTCTTTGAGTTTAGGCTATTGTTTGCTTTTCCAGTTCTTAAAAGATAAATCTGTTAAGTAAATATAAGATCAAAAAAAGTAAAAAATGTTTGCTTGAAATATACATTTGTATGGAAAATTTGCATGTTTAATGCATTTATGTGCACTTAAGTCAAAAATGGCTAAAATATGCAATTACATATCATTCAGACTCTACTGATGAATTAGCTCAGTTGCAGGTTTCCCATGTGGCTGTAGTTGATACTATAGCTTCTGTGAAACATGCTAAATCAATACATGCCTTGTGATATGTTTAACCATTACAGGGCATTTACATAGGCTCACATCTGGATGTAGTGACTACATGTGACAAAGCATTGTCTATCTGAAGAATGATGATGCACCTGACGTTTTCAGATACTATCAACACATTGCTGACAGTCATCGACTTTTGTACAAGGGCTGTTCCAAAAGTATGTGGACTGAGGTCACTGTTCTGAGTGTATATCACTTGCAGGTTTAGTGTGAGCTTCCTTTTCAAAATGGCGACCTTCACATATTATTCACAATTTACAGTGGTCCACAGGCTTCTGAAACACATGTTGCAGTCCATTTTGTGAAAGTTGCTGTAAGGTAGCAGATGTAGCAGCCTTCACTACCTCATTTGTCTTAAACTTCCTTCCTCTCAACTCTTTCTTAAGTGTTAGAAAAACCCGGAAATTGCAGGGTGTGAGCTCTGGGCTGTATGGAGGATGTGGTAGTTGTTGGCCACCAAGTTTCTCCAAAGTTTGCACTACTACTTGAGCCACATGTGGTCTTGTGTTATCCCAGAGAAGAGGCCATTCTTGATTAAGCAGATATGGTTTTTTCCTGCCCATTGCTCCCTTCATATGAATTAACAGTTTGTTTCTTGTGCACCCAATGCTGCAATACTATTCAATGGGTGTCAAAAAACAAAATCAACATCAATTTGCTCAGAATTTCTTGGGGAGCCAGTGAGTCGGTGCATTTCCATATGCTTGACTGTTGTTTTGATTTTGGATTAAAATGTTTTATCCAAGACTCATCTACAATGACTATTCAATTTAAAAATTCAGAATCTGTTTCCACTCTTTGAAGAAAAGCATGACAAAGTCCAACGCAATATTATTTTCGTTCTCCAGTAAGATCACGTGGCACCCATCTTGCACCAGAGCTGTATAAAAATAAAATGTATCTGTGTACACAACCATTGAAATAGAAATCTTGCTGCGAACCCATGAAGTGTGAACCACGATAACAATAGACTTAAGATAAAGAAAAATTAGTAAAACAATAAATAATTATTAGAACATTAGATTCCAATGAGGACAAAATAAATACATTGCAATTCATTGTGCACAAATGTGTGTGAAATGGACCTTTATGGCAAAATATTAAAATATAGGACTACATAACCTCATAAAAACAAGAAACTAATTAAAGAAAGTTTTTACATCCAGAAAAACAGTTCTAGTAATGAACCTTCAAAAATTATAAATAGCATCTTCAACAACTTAATTCAAAAATAGTTGACTTACAAAATATATAAGGAAAAGATTTTAATTTCATAACCGACAACTGCAAGAGAACTTGAATAATAATAAATTCTCTCTGTGTAAACAAAACTTTTCTTACTGTTCTTATACATTGGGAGGCCTTGATAAAATCTAGAGGTCAGAAATGTCTGTAAAAACAAAAGAGCTCAGAAGATGTGAAACATAAGTGAAAGTTCTTCAAGTTAAAATAGAATTAAGTATATTAATCTGAGTAAAACCTTCATGAGTAAGTGTTTTAACTGCTGTTAATAACATTTTTTATTTTATTTTTAATCTACAAGCAAAAACTATTTGCAAAATCTGCTAATAATTTAGAAAGTATCTGCGTACACATGTATGTCTACATTCTGCAACTCTGTCTTGCACAAACACAAGACATCTTCAGGTGCGACTTTACAATTTCATGGCATCTTGCTACACCAACATTCAACTGCAGTGCCAAATCACGAATCGATAAATGTCTATTGTCTTTCAATAACTTTTCAGCTTTCACAGTGTCTTCATCGGTCACTGATGTTGACAGACTCTCACTTTGTGGGTTATCTTGCACACTGTGTTTTCCACCCTTGAAATGCTTCCACCACTTGAATACAGCCAGCCTGCCCAATACTTCTGCACCATATGCTTTTTGAATCATCTGAAATGTTTCCTGGTCACTTTTGCGTAACTTTACACAAAATTCAATCACAGTTCTTTGTCTGGTAATTAGCAGTATATCGTGCTCATCCACCATTGTAATACACAATTCATGTGAGGTATTACACAACATCCTCAAAGAAAGACTGCAGGCTGCCTTCACTCAAACTAACACAACACAAATGGGAAAATCTTCTCCCACCAGAAACATGCGACTCATATCCATAGCAACTGCACAGTGCTACCAGTCCACATACTTTCAGAATAGCCTATGTAACAAAGCACATGATCAACTATTGTAACTCCTACATCCAAATGGTTTTCAAGTATATAACCATATTATCTTTCTGTATGAGGCTCAAATATATCGTCTTCATATATGAATGTAGAAAGCAAACCCATCGCTAAATGGCCTACCAAATGTGCTTTTACTTCTCATGCTTTTTTATTATTTTGTTGCTCTTTCCAATTAGAGTGCTCTGTGTTACTTCTTGATTTGATGTTTTCAGGCACAGGAATCTCTTTAAGATGGTAGTAACAGAATTCAATAAGATGTTGTAAATTTCCTCACTGCAGATATTTAATTTGGTACTAACACAATCACTGCTAGAGGGGAAAACTGTTAGATTATTAAGAAGAAATTACTATAATGGTCTGCATTTTTTATGCACAAAGAAATAACAAAAAGCTATATTACTATTTACCTTAAAAGAAAAGCATTTAGTATGTATTTACTTCCACAAATAAAATGTGGTAGTTTGTTTTAAACTGTCACCCACAGAGTGATTATTAAATATAATTGCATTGTTGGACTTATTAAATCCATGTTGAACACTTACCGCACGTGTTGGTTTCCGTATTTCCGTTGTGTAGATGCGGCATGGGTTTTTTTTTTTTTCATTCGGTTGCTGTTCCTTTTTAATTGGCCTCGTCACTAAATTAATTTTTTCCCTCTGCTGCCTCTACATTTCGATACGTTTTTACCCAAGTACTTTCGGTAACATTCCGTTACCGTCATCTAGGGACGTTTTGCTCCGACCTGCATGGACCGTGTCGGCAGAGCATTATGCGGTTCTCGTGGGCTGCATCTGTTCGTGGCTATCGCTTCCTCTTAAGCGTTGTGGCGCCATCTCTTGTTGGCCAGCGATCTCAGTTTTCGAACTTTTTTGTTTTTTTGCTCAATTTTAATTAAATTCCTCCAGCTGTTTCTTAAAATATTAGGGTCATTGTGGTTGCAAACTTTTGCTTTATTTTTTTCTATCAGTACCGACTCTGCTATTCTGAGGTTTTCTCAGATTTACAGCTTTTTATGACTTTTATATTTTCAAATTTAGGATATTTTTGGTTAGCCAGACAATATTGAATAAATGCAGTTTTTCTTCTTTTTTCTGCCAATTTTTACATGTTGTTTTAACCTGTGTTTAAGCTTATTTTTGGTACTTCCTATATATGCCATTGGAGTGTTTTCTGTAATAGGAATTGAGTAAATACCTGCTTTTTCTAACATTTTTATTTTTTCATTATTTTTGATTACTATATTTTTGATAGTATTTACTTTTCCTCCAATTTGAATGTTATGCTTTTTACAAATATTATTAATTTCATTAGTAGTACCTTTAATGTAAGGAAAACCATTTAGATATTTGATTTCATTTTTATTTATTACTGCATTATTTTTTATTTTCTTTAGTACTTCTGTGTTCCATTTTTTTATTAAATGGTTTGAATAGCCAAAACTACCTGCAATTTTACACAACATCCACAAAGAAAGACTGCAGGCTGCCTTCACTCAAACTAACACAACACAAATGGGAAAATCTTCTCCCACCAGGTAGTTTTGGTTATCCAAACCATTTAATAAAAAATGGAACACAGAAGTACTAAAGAAAATAAAAAATAATGCAGTAATAAATAAAAATGAAATCAAATATCTAAATGGTTTTCCTTACATTAAAGGTACTACTAATGAAATTAATAATATTTGTAAAAAGCATAACATTCAAATTGGAGGAAAAGTAAATACTATCAAAAATATAGTAATCAAAAATAATGAAAAAATAAAAATGTTAGAAAAAGCAGGTATTTACTCAATTCCTATTACAGAAAACCCTCCAATGGCATATATAGGAAGTACCAAAAATAAGCTTAAACATAGGTTAGAACAACATGTAAAAAATTGGCAGAAAAAAGAAGAAAAACTGCACTTATTCAATATTGTCTGGCTAACCAAAAATATCCAAAATTTGAAAATATAAAAGTCATAAAAAGCTGTAAATCCGAGAAACACCTCAGAATAGCAGAGTCGGTAATGATAGAAAAAAATAGAGCAAAAGTTTGCAACCACAATGACCCTAATGTTTTAAGAAACAGCTGGAGGAATTTAATTAAAATTGAGCAAAAAAACGAAAAAGTTCAAAAAATGAGATCGCTGGCCAACAAGAGATGGCGCCACAACGCCCAAGAGGAAGCGATAGCCACGAACAGATGCAGCCCACGAGAACCGCATAATGCTCTGCCGACACGGTGCATGCAGGTCGGAGCAAAACGTCCCTAGATGACGGTAACGGAATGTTACCGAAAGTACTTGGGTAAAAAACGTATCGAAATGTAGAGGCAGCAGAGGGAAAAAAAATCATTTAGTGACGAGGCCAATTAAAAAGGAACAGCAACCGAATGAAAAAAAAAAAAAAAACCCATGCTGCATCTACACAACAGAAATACTGAAACCAACACGTGCGGTAAGTGTTCAACATGGATTTAATAAGTCCAACAATGCAATTGCATTCATGCACGTTAAAAACGAATTAACTTTTCAATAGCGGACTTTTTCTTTCGAAATCCAATATTGGAAGTACTTGAAACTATTTAATATAAGTGTGTTTCAGAAGGAATGGAAGAGTTGCTTTGGGTATTATCTTCACAACTGAAGTATGTAAGGTAATCCATAACTGAAATATGTAGGGCGAGCCACAATTGAAGTATGTGGGGCAAGTCGTAGATATATTATTAAACACAGCTGTCAAAATGGCATTGGACAAATCAATTAGCTGGAGACAACATCCAAAATTTTGTAGTATCTGTCAACAACCACAGTCCAAGAGAAAGGACTAGGCCTAGAATAAAAAAAAATTCTACAATGTGGTAGGGTTGTAAATTCATTTGATTTGCAGCTAATGTAGAAATGTTATGGAGCCTTTTTTAACATTTCTACATTAGCTGCAATCAAATGAATAATACACTTTTCAATTTCTTTTATAGCACATCTGTATCTCTTCTAGTGATATATAAAGCATTTCAGCTGTGCTTATGGTAATTTAAAAGGGCAGTTTAAACTGTCACAAAATTTATGTTAAATTTTGAACTTTCTCTGTCAGTCTTTTCAAATTAGAAGTCATGTTGTGTTCATTTTCTTTGTTAGTTGATCACTCCTTTGAAAAGCTCACGAGACAGGCCACCAACTCCACATCCTTCAAGTGCACATAAATCTGCTAAGAAATTAACTTTTGAGGATGGAGATATAGTGCCTTCAACATCCCCAGTGCCTTGTTTTGTTGAATTGATAGATGTTGATTCATCACCTATTGCAATGCAACCATTAAGTGAAAGATTGGGATTGCTGAATAAAAAAACAGATATGCAAAATGTAGGAACATCACAAAAGGAAACATCAGAAACTGAAATGCGAAAGGAAGAGAAGAGATTTGATGATGAGATTGAACCTGTTCCATCACTGCACTGTGTCCCACATGTTGGTACACCTGGTAAATTTGTTTATTATTATTATTATTATTATTATTATTATTATTATTATTATTATTATTATTATTATTATTAAAATTTTTACTGGCATCTCATTTGATTGTATGTGTTAATACAACATTAATACTTAGTGAAGTAATGACAAATATGTATACATTTACATGATCTTGGTGTATGGAAGCAGGTCTCCAGTAAATATATATATTCCCATTAATTTGGACATTTTTAATCAATACTGTGCATGCAGGAATATACAAATCCAAGGCACCCAGTCACCATGACTCCTAAAAAATTTTCTTGGGCACCAGAGTTTTTTAATTCTATTCAGCATAATTTTATTTATCGAAATTTGGATTACCATTATGAAGTTTCCGTCTCTTTAATAAAGCAACAAGTACAGTGTAAGGAGTTTTTCTGTTTGCATAATTTTCATAGACTACTTACTGTAAATTCAGAATAATGAAGATGCCAATATCTATTTTTGGCATTATCACCTGCAAGTTATGCATTCTTCAACAATAATCAATAGCAGTAATTTAGGCTGAAGTTCCACAGTGCAGCCCTATACAGGTATGTGCACGCATGCAGAGTAAGCACCAGAGATGTCCGTAGCTATGGCACTTATTTCACTCGAGGTGCTTATAAATGTTATTATTCATGAGTGGTTTTATTGAATGTTGTGTATGAGAAGGCAAAGCTGAACTTTCTGAAATGAAAGCCTATTTTGAAATGTAACTGTTAATACTAGTGTGTAATATGTTCCATTGTTGTTGTTTTTTTATGGATATTGCACTGAATTATTGAATAATGTCTAAGAAACAATAATACATAATTAATTTTGACTGTTAGTCACATTTCTCGATTTGTGGTAGAAACAAATATGACTTCAACAGGTAATAATCCTGTTTTTATATTCCCCGCACGGGGATAACTGGTTTTCCAGTTATTTGGGGAGCGCCGCCCCCACGGCCCGAGCTAACCTTGTGACGGTTTCTCTTGCCTCTGCGGCTTTAACGATTACATCACCGAAGGGACAGCTGTTCATCCAGCTGATGGGAGATGGCGTCTCCACGGCTCGAGCCGATTTTCTCTTATTGTTTTTCCATTTTCATCTTTTGTTCTTTTCTGACCATGCACCCGCCTCAGTTGTAGGCTGCTGAGGTTGTGATGAGATGCCAGCTCCGGTTTTTTGTTCCTCCTTTCCCTTCCCTGTCTTTTCTCTTTTCTGTTACCTTTTCTGTTTTTCCGGGCTGGTTAGCCTAGACCTACCTGCATGTTTGCCGTGTGCGGTGACCCATATGGTGGAAAAGGGGATGCTGGAGGCTGAGGTTTCTGGGGGCCGGGTTGTAGTTGTCCCCAGTTACCAACACTCCTCTTTGCCCCCTGCTTCACCCTAAATGGGTGGCTAGGAACTAACCCACTCCTAGTCAGGAAGTCTGTGGCCGAGTGGGGTCCAGACTTCTAGTGGCTTGTCGTACCGTTCGACAGGGTGAGTTTGGGGATAGGGTGGGCATGCCAAAGGGATGTCCCCCAGCCATGGGAAAGTCTGGGTGCACACTGAGCGCATGTCTGCCCTATCAACTTGCTATATCCGCTGGCTATCCCTAGAGCTGTGTCCTGCGTCCGCGTGGGCTTGCGGACCTCCGGCTCTCCCTTGTTGGGCTCGGTAGTGGGTGTGGAGGTTGGCGGATGAATCTTTTTCTCCCTCATGGCAACACAAAGTGTTTCCCATGCTGTAAATTTGAAGCGCCGTGTGGAGGAAGGGACACCCTCCTCCACTAAGAATCTACTAACTACAAACTGCAATGCTCTGTTTCTTCTCATTCATTCAGTTGATCCTTCTCAGTTCGAAGAGTCCTTTCTGGATTAATAAGGCTCTTCAGGCCGTTGCGGGCTCACCAAGGAGTGTTAAGAAGCTCCCGTCAGGGGATCTTCTTGTGGAGACATTTCATCCACATCACAGTGCCACCTTGCTGGAGACAACCGTTCTGCTGGATATTCCAGTACAGATCTCACCCCATGGGCACCTCAATTCCTCTCGCGGTGTCATCAACTCCCACGACCTGCTCGAGTGCAGTGAAGAGGAATTGTTGGAAGAACTTGGGGACCAACATGTCACTGGGGTTCGGCATATTCTTTTCAAGCGGGATGGGAAGTCTATTCCCTCCCGGAACATCGTCCTGACCTTTGACTCACCTACCCTGCCAACTTCCATGAAGGTGGGGTACTTGCGTCTAAATGTTCAGCCATACATCCCGAACCCCTTGAGATGTTTCAAGTGCCAGCATTACGGTCACTCCCAACAGTCTTGTCGTAATGTAGCAAAGTGTGGGCACTGTGGTTCCACTGAACACTCTTTGGCGGACTGCTCCGCTGAGTCGGATCATTGTGTGAATTGTGAGGGCTCCCACTCTGCGTCTTCTAAGCAGTGTCCCAAGTGGATCGAGGAGCAGGCTATCCAACGCCTGAAGACCACTGAACATCTGTCATACCCTAAGGCCAGGCGACGGATAGCTCCTCTTCCACCCGGCCGGCGCTCCTATGCCTCGGTTGTGGTGCAGAAAGCTACTGTTGCGGTCCAGACGGAGGTGACCATCCCGGCGCGGTGTCCTTATGATTTTGAGGACATCGTCGCTGCTGGGCTGGAAGCACTGAAGTCTCGCCGCATTGATTCTAAGGCGACAGCACCATCGTCGTCGAAACCATCATCTGCGCCGAAAACATCCTCTGCCAGCACTGGAACCCAGGTTCTGGGCGCTGTGAAGAAGAGGTAGGATCAGGTGAAGCCATCCAACCCGTCAACTCCCCCGAAACAGAGCAAGCAGAAATCGAAAAATACAGGGGGTAAACACAGCCCTGTCTGTGTTACCTCCAGCCACTGACAACGGACTAGAGCTGATGGACAACTCAGAGTCCTTCTAGTCGTCTGTCTTTTTCATTTTTCATTGTTCCTTCTTTCATTTTATTTTTCGTTATGTCTACGCTCATTCAGTGGAATTGCCGAGGTCTCCTACCTAGAATTGATGATCTGAAGGGCTTACTGTCTTCGCACACACCTGTGTGCGTGTGTCTCCAGGAGACAAAGCTTCACACAACGGACACTCTTCCACTGCGGAGATATTCCATTTTTCGCAAAGATCATGTGGATGGCGTTATCGCCTGCGGAGGAGTGGCCGTTGTTGTGCTGCATGGTGTTCCTGTCGCTGCGGTCGCTCTTCGGACGACTCTCCAAGCAGCGGCAGTGCGCATTTCTGTGAACACCCTGTTCACATTGTGTTCTCTCTACGTGCCACCGGATGAAGCTGTCAGCCTTTCAGATCTGGAAGATTTAGTCGACCAGCCTGCCAAATTAGCTTGGCAGTTAGTGTGTGTGAGTCTGGGGGAATTCGAGGCCGCTGTGGTGTAGTGGAAGCATATCCGGCGCATAACTGGAAGACCCTGGGTTCGATTCCCGGTGGCGGCCAATGAGATTTTTTTCCATGACTCACTTATAAACGTGGAAAGAGCAATGACCTCTGTTTGAACTCTGGTGCAAATACAAAAGGTTAGAGGAGCGAGGAGAGTCAAAAGGTAAGTAGGACTGCCAAGTGTAAAGTTAAGTCTGAAGTCTTGTACGATTGTTTTGAGGGGGGTGGGTGAAAGTTTAGGACCTAAACTTTCACCTCTTGAAAAATAATTTTGAATTTAACACTTCTGCAAAAAGTCAAAAATATAAAAATCGCTCCAATTTTGAGGGGAAACTAGCTTTACATTTTGCAACCTGATTTACCTTTGACTCACCCTATCACCCTAGCCTCTCTATTCTTTGTATTCACCAGAGTTACTTCATGAGTAAACATGGTTTTTATGCTAGATTCCAAATACATGTACATTTTCAGCAAACTTGTTAGGTAGCAAATGAGTGTTCCGCAAATCCCGTAAAATTACTGATGTTTTCCATATCTGAATTCTGAATACTTCCTTGACAAATATCAATTTCTCCCAAATGTATATGCTGCAGTTTTTGGAGTAACTTAATATGTTCATTGTTTGTTAAAGTATAATTGAAATAAAGCATAATAAGCCATTATATTTATATTGATTCAGTGATTCTATTCCCTGAAAATGGTTTTAAGATTTCAGTAGACCATACAACTAAGGAATTATTTTTTTAGGAATTGTATTAAAGCACTAATGAAGTGGATTTGTAGTATATTTAACCAAAGAGTCTGATTCTTTTGTACAGCGTTATTAGCTGTCATTGGCTTGATAAATGAGGTCAAGAGTTGGCGCAATTTGACGCCACTAAAAAGCAGACCCTGTTGCCTAATGTGCTGGGAGGGGAGGGGGAGTTCTCTCCGTTAGCTCACTCAAGGCGGCAGGGAGGAAGTAAAAATGACTAATTGCTGCCGTCCTCGTCAGATATTATAGCACTAATGAAGTGGATTTGTAGTATATTTAACCAAAGAGTCCGATTCTTTTGTACGGCAGTATTAGCTGTTATTGGCTTGATAAATGAGGTCAACAGTTGTCGCAATTCGACGCCGCTAAAAAGCGGACCCTGTTGCCTAATGTGCTGAGAGGGAAGGGGGGAGTTCTCTCCGTTAGCTCACTCAAGGCGGCAGGGAGGAAGTAAAAATGACTAATTGCTGCCGTCCTCGTCAGAGGCGAAGGCATGCGTAAACACCAAATGGATGATACAAAATGTGAGGCAGGTTCTCTCTTAGCAGCGCTTTTAACTCCCAACCTCTCCTCCGCTCTGCAACTGTGTGGCCTAGCTATCCACAATGTGATGCGCTTGCACTGTGTAACATTCTCCCATCTGCATCCCCTATGATCTGGAAGGGAGTGTTTCTTCCTTCAAAGAGAAAAACGCGGTTCCCTTTGTAACTGGATCTAATGTCTTCGGTAGGAGGTAGGTTTTTGCGAAACTTGAAGTCGGACACGTCGACGTCGGCAGTCAGAATGCTGAGAGTTAGATTAAAGCGGTACCTGTGGCTTTTGAGCATGGCACAGTGGCTAGCTAAAATGAAACAAAATTTATTTTAGGAATTAATTCTGACCGAGTTTCTCATCCGCTTTCTGTGTTAAGTTAAAAAAAAAATTTCACAACATATCCAGTAACATTTCTTTAAAAAGAAGAAAACATTACGGCCTAAAATTTCTTGCAAACATCCAATAATTCCTGCGCACCGCGTGCGCGCGTACCTTGATTTTATACAGCCATGGTCGTGTCTTCCTCCTTCCCCTACCCTGCATGGCACCAATGCGAGACGTGGCAGTGTTTTAAATAAAAGTTTGCTGTTCATCATGAATTTTTCATAATGTAATAATACATAGCCTAAGTCCATATGGGAAGAAATGAGCTTTTGAATGGTGAAAGAATTTTCCAAATCTGTTTAGTAGTTTCCAAGATTACCTCTTACAAACATAAAAAAAATTTCTCTTTATAATATATTGCCTATTCAGAATCATAGGAAAACACTGTCTATTGGCAAATAAGTTGCTGATAGTATTTATTCAGATTTTATAAATTATGCCAATGTGATTTTACAGATTGTGACATTGTAGCTCATACTCAAACTATTGAATCCAATTGGAAAGCTCTCAAGCAAAATCTCAGAAGCCATTACTATTTAATATAAATTCCATATATTATCATGAACTACTTTCTTTCACATTGGGTGTGATCAGGTTGCTTGTAAACAAAGCGAAACAATACACGGGAAATGGGGAACTAACTTGAAAGCGTTTAATTTGGTAGTACAGCCAAAAATGATAAAAATAAACTAAATAGCCTATGTCCACTGGAAAGAAGTAAGCTTCCCCAACGGTGAAAGAATTATCCAAATCAGTTCAGTAGTTTTTGAGATTAGTAAAAAAAAATTCCATATATTATCGTGAACTACTTTCTTTCATGTTGGGTGTGATCAGGTTGTATGTAAACAAAGTGGAATGATACATGGGAAATCAGGAACTACTTGAAAGCATTCTGATTTGATAGTACTGCCAAAAATAATAAAAAATAAACAAAATAGCATATGTCCACCGAAAAGAACTAAGCTTCCCAACGGTAAAAGAATAATCCAAATCGGTTCAGTAGTTTTCAAGATTACCTCAAACACACCAACAAAATTTCTCTCTTTATATATTAGTATAGATAAGTATTAATGAGTAGTAAACTCCATTGCCATCTCATTGGTAAATTTGGAAGTGATCTGCCCATATTTCAGTGTTTGTCTGTGGTGACATTTCTCATTTTATTTCTTGTGAGTTGCTGCTTTCATTTGCATTTTTGTTTATGTTGATATTTCATAATTGAGATTTGCTTTTTTAAAATGCTGCTACCACTTTCTGGAATAAAAGTGGTAAAAATTTTGGCAGCTGATCTATGTAAATAAGAGAACTTTTAGTATAGTTATAATTTTTTGATCTCAAAATCATTTTGTAAATACCTTATATATTGGAACATGGCCAATATCTAAAGGTTTAAATTAAATGTGCAACAATGTAATTAATACATTCAGGGCAACTTACCATTTCATGGCCTTGCTCCCAATTCAACATTTCTAGCACATGCTAGAAATGTTGAATTGGGAGCAAGGTCATGAAATGGTAAGTTGCTCTGAATGTATTAATCAAAATCATTTGTTGATTTTCTTATATCATTATACATTTGAAGAAAGCTGAGGAAAATAAGATGAAATGTTGGCAATTCAAATTGTAAAACATTGAATTGTGTAATTTTATTTAACTGTAGTAAGTTGTAGTTTTCAAATTGGACTGAATGAACTGAAATGTTATCGTATTGCAAGGTCTAGCAGAAGTATGTACTTTAGAAAAAGTAGATTCATTTTATAAGGATTTAGATTTGGTAGTTAGAACAAGACAGGGAAAAGGTTCTTATTCTTGGTGTTTTAGAGTTGGAAATGACAACAAGTGAAAATGTGATGGATAAATTTGGAGAAAATGCTGAGCAATTATGAGTGCAAGAAGACTTGTTGAGTTGTGTTAAGTAAATGAGCTGAGCTAATAGGTACTATCAGTATCTTTAGGCACAAAATCATCCACAAGTTTATCTGTTGGAAAGAGGCAAGACGGAGGAAAAGCATTATTGACTATGCCAGTGTAGAAAGATTATTGAGAAACCCCTTTATAGACAGCAAAAGCAAGTGAAGATGTCAAGCAAAAAAGGGAAGAAAGCTTATAGTAAGTGTTTAAAGTGTTTGTCACACAGGCTAATGGGAAATATTTCATATATACATATATATATATATATATATGGGATGTAAGGTCAGGTGATGCGTAACATCACAGCCTCTCCTTGACAAATGTCAACCCCGCCTTCTCGTGGTGCATCCTGTTCCCACTAAAGGGGCTCTGACGACCGCCCATAGCGGTATAACTATACCATCGGGATCAGAGGAAATGCTATCCCACACTCACCAACCCGCTTGGCCAGCGTGGTGAGTTATGGCCAAACCCCTCCAAAATGATTCCACAACTTAAATCTTGGCCCTCAGTCTCCGGCAGCTGGAATGTACCTGGCCAAGGCAGCGGCCAGTGCGACATGAAGGCAGAGGGTGCTAAGAATCCCCGGAGGACCGGACTAGGCTGCCATCTGATGCTGACCTTGGCTACTTACAATGGACGCTCCCTATCTTCTGATTCAAGGCTTCTTGAATTGGAAGAGGAACTACAAAGGATCAAGTGGGACATCGTGGGGCTAAGTGAGGTAAGGAGAAAAGGAGAAGATCTCATCGAACTGAAAAGTGGACATCTCTTCTACTATCGTGGGACAGATACTGGCAGAACTAGTGGTGTTGGATTTATAATAAACAAGAAACTGAAGGACAAAGTTGTAGAAGTTGAAAGTTCCTCTGACAGAGCTGCACGACTTGTTATCCAACTCTCGAAAAGATACCAGGCTCAGATTATTCAAACTTATGCACCCACCACAAGTCATCCTGAAGAAGAAATTGAAGAATTTTATGAGGAAATTTGTCATCTAAATAATAAAGGTAAGCAGCATTTGAAGATAATTATGGGAGATTTCAATGCAAAAAATAGGGCAACGGCAACAGAATGAAACTTCAGTAGGTAAATTCGGTCATGGCAACAGAAACCTGCGTGGAAATACTCTCGTTGAGTTTGCAGAGGCAGAAGGGTTTTTCATCTTGAACTCCTTTTTCAAGAAAAAGCCACACAGGAAATGGACATGGAGACATCCAAATGGGACGACAAGTGAAATTGATTTTATTATGTGTAACAAAAATTCGTCATAGAAGACTGCAGTGTGCTAAACAAGTTCAACACAGGTAGTGACCATAGATTGGTGAGATGTAAGATGCACCTCAACACTAAACTTGAACGTGGCAAGCTCATAGGACAAACAAAATCTATTGACATAACCAACCTTAAAAACACCATAATACCTTCAAATTAGAACTGAAGAACAGGTTCTCTGCTTTAGAAGGCCTAACATCGGAAGAAGTGGACATCTCTGAAGTTAACAGAAAAGTAACCAAAGCTCTTATGGAAACAGCAACAAAATTAGCTGGGTCTAAGAACAAGTTGCATGTGAACAAATTATCAGGAAAAACCAAAATGTTGATGCAAAAAAGAAGAGAGATGAGGACAACTAAAGAAGATGTGACTTCCAAAGTGGAATATATAGAGCTATGCAAGACAGTAAGAAAAAGTATCACTGAAGAGGTAAGGAGATTCAACTGTGAACTAGTGAGGAAAGCAATTGAAAACAACCAAAGCCTAAAGATAGCAAAGGGACATCTCAGTAAGGGAAGAAAACAGATTATGGCACTCAGAAAAGAAGATGGTTCTGTAACAAGAAATAGAGGCGAAATTTTGACAAGAGTGAAAGATTTCTACTCCAAATTATATGAAAGGGATGATATATGCACTCCAGACATCATGAAAGATACCAGTACCAGAGTTCCTCCAGTCCTTCCAGCAGAAGTTGCACATGCAATCAAGAACATGAAGCGAGGAAAAGCTCCAGGAGAAGATGGAATTACTGTAGACATCATACAAGAAGCAAGTGGAGAAATCGAAACAGTACTCGCCCAAATTTTCACTCGATGCCTTAATGAAGGAAAGATTCCTGAGGATTGGAACACCGCTACAATGATCCTGCTACATAAGAAAGGTGACATTGAGGATCTCGGAAACTACAGACCTATCAGCCTCCTATCAGTAGTTTATAAAATCTTCACTAAAGTTCTTTCACACCGCTTGAAGGTAACACTGGACATGGCTCAACCGAGAGAACAAGCTGGATTCAGGAGTGGCTACAGCACAATAGATCATATCCACGTGCTGAGAGAACTAATTGAAAGAGCGAGGGAATATGAACTTCCATTGTGCATGGCTTTTATCGATTATGAAAAAGCCTTTGATTCGGTGAAACCATCAGCAGTTACAATGGCTCTGAAAACCTGCGGTATTGAAGATGCATACATTAATATTATTAATAACATCTATGAAAATGCAAGTGCAAAGATTAGGCTGTTTGAAAATACAACACACGTAAAAATTGGGAAGGAGTGAGACAAGGTGACACCATATCTCCGAAGCTCTTTAATGCCACATTGGAGGGTGTTTTTCAGTCACTGAGCTGGGAAAACAAGGGGATAAAGATTAATGGAGATTATCTAACCCACCTTCGTTTTGCTGATGACGTAGTCATTTTTGCAACTACCCCATCAGAGCTGCAGAGTATGATCCAGGAACTTGCTGACAAGAGTAAAGAAGTGAGATTAAAAATGAACTTTCAGAAGACAAAAGTGATGTTCAATGCTTTTACAAGAAATGAAGATTTATCGATTGATGGAGAAAAGCTGGAGATAACAGACACGTACGTTTATCTTGGACAGCAGATATCAAGTGAGGGTCACATTGATGAAGAAATTAATCGGCGTACAAAACTTGCCTGGAGAGCTTTTGGAAGAAACAGCATAATTTTCAAGAGCAATATGCCATTATGTCTTAAAAGAAAAGTGTTTGATCAATGCATCCTTCCAGTGCTTACGTATGGTGCGGAGACGTGGACCTTAACTAAAAGAGACATACAAAGGCTGCAGACAACTCAAAGAAGCATGGAGAGGTGCATGCTTGGTGTAACCAGGAGAGATAAGAAGAGGAACTCGTGGATCCGAAAAATGACAAGAGTGGAAGACATCATGATCAGAGTTAAATCCCTGAAATGGCAATGGGCTGGACATACTGCCAGAAGGACAGATCATCGATGGACAGCCGAAATTTTAGATTGGATTCCAAGGGACAGGAAAAGACCCAGAAGAAGACCACATGGGAGATGGGTGGATGAAATTCGAAAGTATGCAGGGGTGACATGGAGGAGACTGGCACAAGACAGACCGTTGTGGAGGAAACTTGGGGAGACCTTCGTCCAGCAGTGGATTGATAATGGTTGACAATGATGATGATGATGATATATATATATATCTTTAAAGTTTCAAGACACCTACCTTGAATTGTCAAGAAACAGTTGTTGAAAATGTCAGCAAAGATTGCTGCATCAAAAAACTGGAGTACAAATTAAAAAAAATGATGCAAATTTTTAATCATCTAAAATATTTCAAGTGCATAAAAAGTCTCAGACATGATTTCTCCATATTTTTGCAGAATTCCATGTTTTCTGTTTTGTCTGCAGAAAATGCTCACTCAGCAATTTTTTTTTTTTATTATTTGAATTTTTTGTGGGAAAAAAATTATTCCTTGCAGACCCAGAGACCCACGTGACTCTAATGTAAGCTTTATTGGTGACTTCTTTTCAGGCGCATGCTGCGTGCAAGGTGATCTGAGGGGTAGGGGGTGACAGTTGTTTAGGAAAGTCCATTTTCGGAATGTGTGAATGACATCAAAATGTCTCCTGTCTGCAGAAGTGCTTCCAGTTCCCACTGACAATGCCCTTTTTTTTTCGTTGGGAGTTTTAGATATTGTATTGTGACTCTCCTCCCATGAGCTTCCCTTCCTCCTTCGAGCAAACGGATGGGGCTAGGCCCCAGTTGCCACCCAATAGCAGCATTGACAGTGAGTCATGATCGCATTTGCACGTGTGTGCATGTGACAGCATAGCCATCAGTTGACCATTGACCATGTTGAAGAAAGATAAGTAACAATGGTCCAACGCTATGAATGATGTTTAAGAATATTGAACCAGGGAAAGTTTCATGTGTGATTCTTGATCAATATTAATGTTTCAAACTTCGAAAACTATGCAGTCGATGGATAACAAGTAGAAAATGTGGCATAACCAGTTAGCCATTTCTTCTTGTTTAAAAATCATCAAAGTTCTACTGCTATAGCTATACTTATTTTCAGGTTTTGTGTTCCTTTTTCCTTTTTTGAGTTTCTTTCAGTGAAATGTCTTGTCATGAAATGCTGTAATGAAGCTAATCTAAATTACATTGATTGTGGTCAAAGGAATAAATTCTGCTAGGAATGCTTAGATAAGACAGTAGTTCTGAAACTGAAAGAAAGGAGATAAGCAAGTAGTTTTATCCAAGCATATTTGTAAAACTGATGTTGCTGGGAAAGCTTTATGGATTTACTGCAATCACAGCATTGATTATGGAACTAGAGGATGGAAGAATATTGAGTCTCATTTGATGAGTAAGAAACATATTAAACATGGCTTCAAAAATATCTGAAAAGTTGCATACCCAGCTGGGCATGTGCAAAAATTATTAACCTGCCCAGGTAGTAAAAGCTAGATGCCCAGAAAAATTTATCTTTTAAGATAAAAAATCAGAATCCTCATTTTTTAAGTTAAAAAATATAATTAACTTTTTACATGTTTTTCATTTCCATTTTAAGGGTCTGTATTCAAAATTCCAATGTGCATATAAGCATGTATCTCAAGTTTTAAAATGATGCTGAAATTAGTATGAATTGGTTGATAATGAAATTGGTATTTGAGAAATTTAGTGATTCTACCATGTTCTTTTCTTGGTAATAATTGATGTCATGGCTATTCCTTGACTTGGTACACTATAAATTTCACTAAATTATGGGTTTTACACAAAAAATGAATAAGTATAGATTCGATGTGCTGTGTGTAAGTGAAACCAAAAAGAAGGAAATTGGTATAGAAGAAGTGAATGGAACGGTTAGTGTGTGGTCGAGAGTTTGGGGTAATGTGAGAGAACAGGCTGGTGTAGGTAGGATTTTAAGTGAAAAAATGAAAAACAACTTGATTCACTATAGTTACATAAGTGAAAGAATTATTTGGATTTGTTTAAAAGTGAAACTTCAGAGAATAGTAATTGTTGTAGTGTATAAGGTAGTTCAAAAGAAGTTACTTCAAGAAGAAAACATCCTGTTACAGGAAAAAGAAGTTACTTCAAGAAGAAAACATCCTGTTACAGGAATTAGTGGTCTACAACATAAAGTGTGAGTGTGGTCTCAACTATGTGGGAGAAACAGGCAGACAGCTTAAGAGCAGATTGGCAGAACATAAAGCTGCAATTATAAATTTGACAAACAAAACAGGTTTGGACAGACATGTTCAAAATACAGGACATAAAGTGCTTTGGGACTCTGTAGAAGTTCTGACACATCAACAGCACTTTTTCAACAGAAAATTGTCAGAAGGACTGGAAATTGAAAGAAGAGGTACAACATTAAATGATGTGAAAGGTTGGAATTTAGCTAATGAATGGCAACACCTACTATAGTGTAGCCCTGAGGAAGGGTAGGGGTGCTACCCAAAAATTTGACTGTAAGTAATTTCCTTTATTCCTGTGTAAAACCTATAATTTAGTGAAATTTATAGTGTATGTTCTTTTCCTTGAAATTTTCACCCTTTGTCACTAAACACTGGAAGTTAGTTCCAACAGAGGCTTGCATCCCGTCGCTGACTGTAAAAAACATATTTAGAGCAAAATTACGTATGGTTCCAACTTCCAATATCTGGACCTAGAGCATAATATAGCCGTGATATTCTTCTGTCCTTGGCACTCCGTAACAATAAGACAACTTCAGGTGATTAGCAGTGAAATGAAATACGACATGCAACAACTGCCTTTTTCTTGTAGTAGGAAATTATATTCCAAACATTTTCATTTTTAAATTTAGTTGCCCAGTCTGGGCAGCTAGATTGCTTTTTAACCTGCCCAGGCTAATAATTTGCATGCCCCGGACATTTCGGGCATGGTATTTTTCAAGCCCTGTTAAAGTAGTGGAAACAAGGCCATTGAACTTTGCACTTGGAAGTTCCTATTTTATCTCTTCTAGTTCAATGCCTGCGAGTATATGTGGAGTAAACCCAGCCTTAAAATTGCAGCATGGCAATTTCTGTTCAGTTGAACCTCCTGCTCAGCTATCAGTTCCAGTCTCTGAATATGTGCTTACAAATCAAGCCACAGTACTCGAGATGTTAGCGGAACACAGCCTTCCATTTACTATTGCTCCAGTTGTAATTGGTTTAGCAAAAGAGCTAGCACGTGATCCTAAAGTGTTAGCAGGACTGTCAATGGGCCACATGTCCGCTTAAAATAAGATGAGATTCAGTCTTGCCAAAACTCTGTTATCACAAATTTTACATAAGATATGCCAAACTACATTTTCACTAAATATAGATGAATCTACTAGTACAAACTTAATGAGAGTTTTTACAGGATTGGTTAGGTACTATTGTGAAGATCAAAAACGGGTCATAATCAAACATCTCACATCACTTAGCTTAGATACAGTTGATAGCCAGACCATGGGTGCAAGTTTTCCGTCCAGAGGACGGAATTCCGTCTTTGAAAATATCCGAAGACGGAAGTGGGACGGTAGAAAATATCAGCAAAAAATAATTTCCAAATACCGTAATTTTTGGGCTAAGAGCCGCGGCTCTTACCTTACTAAAAGTGAAAATTTTCGAGTGTGCGGCTCTTATGCCGAAGCGGCCCTTATGCCTAGTTTGTTTTAGAAAAGACTGTCTCTGCGCTCCTTTTTTTTTTTTTTTTTTTTTTTTTTTTTTCATGCGGATGCTTAGTAAATTTTTTCAAAGAACGTTTTTTTCTACAAACTCGACTGTGATAATTTTTTTCTCTCTTTCTACTCATACGTTAGACATGTCTATTGAAAAGATAACTCCGCTCCGCTGATGTTGGTTTAGGAGGGAAGTGTGGGAGGGGGGGGAGACGGGAAAACACTCTGGTAGGTGTAGGTCTTAAGGTCAGGAGGTTTGTTTGTGAAAGGAATGTCTGATCCAAATGCCCTTTGCATGGGAGTGGGGGAAGCACATCCCGTAGCAGCAGCATGGAATGTTAATAGATGGGGTGGGGGGATGGAATGGAGACATAAGCACACAAACCAGTAGCGTGACTTCCGAGCTTAAGAACATGAACAATGCAAAAGCCTGCCCCAGGATGATTCCAGCGATTCCATTAGCAGTGACTTTGACCTATTCCAAACAATACTGGTGGGACGAAAGACAAATTCTGTTCACTCTTCTTGGTTCATCTGGCAATAATTTTTTTAAATATTTAGAAAGCTGCATTGAAGCCGCAAAACGTTCTTCTGATGATTTCAAGTGGAGAACATGAAAAAGATTGTGACAAGTAACGATGTTAACAAATATTTAGAAAGTTGCATCAAAGCCGCAAAACGTTCTCCTGATTTAAAGCGGAGAACACGAAAAAGATTGTGACAAGTAATGATGTTAACAATGGGTAATTAATTTAATACTTGGCTGAAGATAAAATCTTTTCACAAACGCAAAAGAAGGGAGAGTTTCCTATTCATGTAACAGCGGAGCTCAACGTGAAGGCTGAGTGAAAGTAGGTCAAACCACTTAAAAGAAAAAAGCGAGAAAGCGGAGACTGCTGTTTTGAAGTGATTGGCGGGGAGGATCAGCGAACATCAACTACTCCTGTCCAGCATACAAGAAAACAACATGCACCACAAGGTACTGCTGAGAACTTGCCTGTTAAAAAATCCAAGTGTGCCACAATAACAAGTTTTTTTTTTAAAGAAATAATTCACCTATGAAAATTTGTGATGGTTACTATAAAACTGTGGTCATGGTGAAGTGAATTAATGAAACGAGCTCTCTGTTTACACAACTACAGTTGGACATGCATAATCTTGATTATAATTTTTTTTTATCCTTATTAAATTTTACAATTTAAATTACTTTTAAAAGTGTGCAACACTTATTTGATTCAACAGGATTTACTAAAGATTATTTGAAACATCTTCCATGGTATGTTATGTTTTAATTAATTATTACAATTTAAATAATTTGGTTAACATATTTCTATTATGGGCTTAAAATGCTATATAAGCAGCAAATATGTGGATTGGATTTGAATATTATGCAAGATTTTTTTTTTTTTTTTTTTTTGCAACATAAGGAATTTTGGAGATTTGTTAAGTTTCAACTGGTAGTTCCTACCTAATAATCAAATTTAACTTTCAGATTACAATTTGCATGGACATCAAATTTTGTTTACATACATATGCACTAATGCTCGGTAGTTTTATGCACTTTTGATTTAATAATGAATTTGAGCCACATATAATATTTAATGTATATTGTGTTTATGTCTGAGTGTGCGGGGGGGGGGTATTCAAAATATTTTCAGTCTTGGCCACATCTCACAACTTGCACCCATGAGCCAGACAGTATTGAATGCACTGGATTCATTTTTCATTGCTTCAAACATCCCTTATAAAAATCTGATTTCGATTTTGATGGACTCCTGTTGTATTATGAGAGGTTCAAAGCAGGAATTGGAAACTCATATAAGAAATAAGTGAGCTGAACCTCTCTTCAATGTGGATGAGGATTCATGCCATCATATTCACAATGCCACAAAGAGATTCTGCAAATCTTTTGAATATTTTGTTGAAGGGCTCTTCAGCAATATAAATAATGATTTCAGGTGGTCACAACTAGCAAGGCAAAAAGCTTTAGGATATATGCTCAATTCTGGGTGTCTGATATTCTATGCAACCATGCTACCTAAGTCATGAACAAAGAGTGATGAAAATATTTTGTTTTAAATCCAGTTGTAAACATAGGAATCTTTTCCTGTGTAATCATGTGAAAAAAGAATCAGATTTTTTGAAAAGAATACTGATAGAGTGAAGTGCTGTCTAGTGATAACAAATACTTTCTGAACAATTACTGCATGGTTGTCTGTTAAAACTGCCTGTAGTGTGTGTGACTGGCACCTTTCCAAATTGAGCATAGCTCTAAATAAATTTTGTGTATTGAAATTTTCATAGGAAATTTACTTTCCTACATATTCATCTTCCATCATTTTGTTTGTTAGTTTTTAAGAACTGTTTGTTTTATCATGTGAAAAATAGAATCACTTAAATTAGTTTATTCACTCTAGTGAATAAAACAGCAATCTGCCATGATGTTCAAATTGGAACTGCCACTTGCTCTCCTATAACTCCAATGCCAGAGTATCAGAAAATGGTGACACCAGAACTGAAAAATCAGCTGAAAAAGTATGGAATCCGTGCACTTCCAAGAAAAAAAGCTGTCTCTCTATTGACCCATATTTATGATGAAACCCATCCTTGTAAGTATATGTTGTTCTTAATACTTACTTCAGTGTTTTGTTTTGTTGTTTCATAATTTTTCTGATTCATGCAAAACATAAAGTGTTTCTGCCCCTTTTCATAAGTTGTATATTGAACCCATAAATATGGCTTACATGTAAAGGCTGAACATGTAAATTATTTACATGTGGAACCCTGTATAGTGTTTCTTATCCTAAAATTCAAGCAATGTCAAATTAAAAATGTGTTAAACCTAGCCTTTGGGGGAATAAAATTCTGGAGCCTAGATATTTTTTATTATTTGCTACTGAAAAGCACATTCCCAGAAATTTATTGGGTGTACACTAGTGCTGAGATAGTTCAGGCTGCATAATATTTATTGTGGTTTTTGTGGGCTCAAGCTCTGAGAGAGAGTTTTTTTTATTTTATTTTTTTATTTTTAATGTGATTTTGTATGATTTAGCATGAGACATTTCTTACGCTTTCTAGTTGGTAAAGATAATTATTTGGCAGCTGGTTTTGACTGGGAAGTGGGGTCTCAGGAGGGTTGTTTATTTTGGGCTTGAGAAGCAGATGCTATTGGCCATGCATTATTGTATTTCTGTGAGAAGGCAAAGCTTTTTCAAGAACTATAGATAGTAGATAACATGCTAACAGAATTTTGCCGCCTACTTCCATGCTGCATCTTCCTGTTAATTTTATTAAGCAAAGTACATAAACTGCAGCATTGTCAGTTCTTTCTGGATGCCTGGCTACCTAAAGCATATCAGAAGGAAACGAATGGCCAAAGAAAGTTGTGTGGCTATACTAAAGAAACAGAGGTCCCTTCCTCATTCCTCAGCTTAGAAGACATCAGTTAATTGCAGGGAGAGTAGAGAATGGAAGTCTGGAAGAGGAGACTTTTTTTTATTAATGCCTAAAAAGGTAGTCATATTTTTCTGGCTTATTTAAGCCCGGGCTCTATCTTGCAATATAAACTGGTCTTGATCTCTTAAAATTGAGCCCAGACTGCCCTGGTACACATTGCATGGTCAAATGGTCAGTGTGTGGTCAAAAGTCCCCACAAACCCTAAGGTTTGCTATGAATAGTAATACTTCAGGAGTTGAATGCACCAAAATAGAAAAATGGCACATTTCAATTTTTGTTGCTTTATATGCTGTTTTCATGCCTGTCAACCTCTTGGTGGCACAATGATCTAACCACTAGCTTCTGGCCATTCTTCGAAGAGGAATCCAGGGGATCCTGGTGAGGCATGGATATTCTGCTTGTCTTACAGCGTTGGCTCTCTCCCCTTCCTGGAACTAGTGGCCCTAAACACAGGACTGCTTATAGTCCACTCGGTTTGCTCACTGTTGTCATCCCCAAACCAAAAAAAAAAAAAAAAAAACTCTTGAGGTGAAAACCTGTACACTGAACCAATGAAACCCTTACAAAGACCACAAGAATTATTCATACATGAGATTCTTCCACAGATTCATGGAATTCCACTTTATTTGTCATCATTTGGATAATTCTTGAGATTGATACAAAACTGAAGAGATTAGGGAGGGGCGTTTTTCATCCAGGGACGGTATTTCACATTCCAAAAACAGAAGTTAAACGGAGTGAAAAATTTTCCCATAATGGTAATTCTTTTTCTTGCAAGCAATGTTGTTGCCTCTGTTCAGTATTTTTAAATATCATTTTATTGCATAAATGTTTGTATGTCAGCTTGAAATTGTGGGCAACAATTTGCGGAAATGGAAGTTTGACAGGGCGAAAATTTCCATGTAATCTTCAGTCATGAGATACTTCCACGAATTCTAAGAATTCTGCCCCTTTCCTTTATCATTTTGGTCATTCACGAGATTGATGCACACTGAACACAATTGGGGGAATGGCTGGGGGTGGCAGACGGACTAAAGATTTTTTTCCATAATCATGATTTTTTTTTCTCGTGGTGTTTCTTATGACCAGTGTTGTTCTTAAGTATCTTTTTATTCCACATATATTTAAAAATGGGGAAAAAATATCAAAAACGGAAGTCAGACGAAGCAAAGATTTCTCCCACAATTTCAATTTCTTTTTCCACGATGTTCCCACTCTTTTACATTGTTCTTAAATGTTATTTCCTCCCCATAAGTGTTTACATTTAAGCTTAATAAGGGAGGGGGAAATTTATGAAAATAGAAGTTCTGAAGTTGGAAAATTTGTACAAATTGATGCATGGCATTCAAAAGTATTCATATTCTCACAGTTACACCATTTATCTAAAATAGTCAAAGCTTTGATATGCACTCATGGTTTGCAGGCTGAAAGTTCTTTCAGCTTGATGAATGAAATTATTGTCATCAGAGGGCCAAAAACAGCAAAGAAAAAAAAACGACACTAAAGAAATGGGGAAAGAAAGATATTAGCAGAAAGAAAAATTAAGTAATGGATGTTGTGCTACTGCAGAGTCAAAGAAAACAAACAGAAAGTAGTCCGTATTCTTGCCACATGTTTTGATTTTTCACCTAGTTAAAAAGTTCAGCTTTTTTTTTCCTGTCAGTTTCATGTATAATTATTACATAAATTTTACTAGCTCAACAAAGCAAAACAAATAATAAAAACAGCAAATGATGAGTATTAGCTTTATGCATATTTAGGCATTTAATTTTAGAGTGTGTTGTATACTGTTCAACATGTGCATGTTTTCCTGTTTTCAAATTGTAATCAGTGGGTTTCAAGCCTATGCAACAAGTGTCAATGTTCATCTTACTGTGTAAAAAAACAAGTTAGTGTGTCTGCATTCAGGGACTTACTGCTTTCTGTGTAGATTTTCTTCTTCATAAAGAAAGATCTCTCACAGTCAGCATTACTGTGAGGTAAAGTAAATAGTCACTGAATGATTACTTAAAGATTTTGGGAAACAGATGTCACCAGCATTTGTTCTCAGGCTGATAATATCCAGCCTGTAGCTACAAAAACTTTTTTTTTTTTTTTCTGGCCATTGTCTGTCAGTACAAGCACACAGTTAACACAGATCATACAGTAGTTATTAAGCTTGTCCTTTAGAGCTTCCTGACTAAAGTGTTGAGCAAAGATATTCATCTGTCAATCTACAAATGTGTATGTTGGTTCATATGCTTCTTTAAAACCTTGATAAAAAGTTCATTTTCAATCCTTGAAAGTACTTGAAAAAGTTTAAGACTCAGTAAATAATACTTGAAAAAAAATTCGTTTAGTCTTTTAAGTAATGATATGAAAGAGCATGTATATTTAATTGTTTGTGCTAAAAAGTTGTATAGGAGATTTCTGCATAGTTCCGATAAAAACACTAAGCTGATTAAATAGTGCAGAACTTGCGTTCAACTCAGGGGAGTGTGTGGACAGCTGGTACCTTGACTATGGCATAATTACGGAGTAAAATGTCAGCTATGGGAGTAAAATAAGTGGAATGATGTATTCGTGAATTGTGATGATCTTCTGTTGACTGGGGTTAGGGATGCGTTCTTGCAAGAGGGTGGAACTTCTAGGAATTGCTTGTGCTTCATGCGTGGACCTTTTGTCTCCTGGGTATACCCTCCCCCAATAAGAAAAAGACAGGCCAATATTCAAAGTGACACTAACTGAATCACAAAATACTGTAAGACAAATCACAGGAAAAGAAAAATTGTAAAGAATCCATTTTAAAAATCAGCCGTAAAATGAATTAAAAGCCTGCGTGAGCAACTAAAGTATCTGAACTCAAAGTCATGCATTAAAAATAAAAAGTCAACAAGAAATATCATACCAGCAGATGAGTACAAAAATAATGTTCCTTTTCAAAATATTACACAAAATAAAATGATTTCAAAAGACACCAAAACAGAGGCGCAATTCAAAATTACTAAAATAAACCAACCCGGGGGGGGTAGGAAGTAGTAAGCAGGTCATTAAAGCTGTGCCCGTCCCAGCTTTTTAATGGTTTAAACTTACTAAAATACGTACCTGTTGACCGATCAACCGGCAGTACACAAATATGTTAATTTGGTTTTTAAAAGTTCTTGAAAAGTGCTTGAATTTATTTTGCTTGGAAGAGTACGAACCTTGTGTATACTTCAGACTGTCTTTAAGGTTTGGGTCCAGTACTTTTAGCACCTGATTTTTAAATGAAAATGTGTCCACTATCTTTCTCACTACACTGCTACATGAAAGTTTCTCATATTTTCAAAAAATAACTTTTTGTCTGCTTTATTCAATTCCATTTCTTTCGTTAATGTTTTGCTGGTGAGGCATACTGCTAGTTTGCTGTCATCATGCTGAGCCTTGCAATTATTAAATTTGATCAGCCTCAATTCAGCCACTTGTTTGACATATCTTGTCTGAACAAATTTAACTATACATTTCCTAAGTAGCCTGTCCATCTCCCCCATCATACCACCAATCTGTGGTTCATCTATTTGAAAAAATTTGTTAAGCTCATTTAAAATGGGTAAAAACAAAATGAAGAAAACACAGGGTCAGTGGTATTATTGGTAATTTTAAAGGATCATGGATGTTTTTTACTCTACCATGATTTTCAACATCACTGTGGCTCTTAAAATAAGGTGAAGGAGCTGTATACTGGTTGAGAACCCTGTCTGTCACTTAATGCAGTGATCGGTGTGCCTCACTTTGTTCTAGCTGCCTGCAGCATCTGCTCGCAATGACATCATTACGTTGATGGAGTGTTGAGAAATGATGTTATCTCGTGACACTGAAGTAAAAGATGTTCAACTGCCATATTTCCAGCCATCCTGGTTTGTGGCATAGCAGTTGTGCGCAGTTGGAGTCAAAACCGCATACAAAAACCTTCTTGCTAGTCCAAGATGGTCATTTCTTTTAGCACATGCATTCTTCCCTGAAGGAGATTATTTGACAGGGAGGCCAGATATTAACCTGAATAAAAAAAAACTTATTGAACCAGTGGCCCTAAATTAGTAACAGGCAACTGCTTATAGCCCATTGAGTTGTTTATGGTGATCATTAAACCCCAAATGTAAAAAAACAACTTTGTTCTAGCTCCCTGTAGAGACGTGATGTCATCTGTTTCATCTCATATGATGCTGGAGTGCAAGATGTTGGATTGCCATATTTCCAGTGACCTTGGTTTGTGGTAAAGCAGTTGTTGTTGCAACAGCATGTGGAAATCAAATTCAAGATGTTCCTTTCTTCTAGCACACACTTTCTTCTCTGAAGGAGATTGATATCTGGCCTCCCTGCTGCCAGTGTGTTTGGAAATATCTATAGAATAGGGAATCTTCAGTGCCATGGTAAAATTGTTTTGCATTATTATCATTGTGCTAAGTTCCAGGTTGCTTCATATAATTTGTATACAGAGCAACTTATATGAAATTGCTCAGTATACATCAAGTCCAAAAGATGAACTTGATAAGAATTCTAAATGCATAGTAAATTTCACCCCAATTTGTGAAATGTAAAACAAAGCACTATGATTCCAGCAAAAACTTAAGCTTTTGGAATTTTCTGATGAACTCCTGTTAAACCCCTAGAAAAGTCCCAGGATTTATTTTCTGTAATGTGTAAATATGCATCTGCATTCATATATGCATCCACACCAGTGTCATTAAATTTAGCAAGTTCTAATGCTGTATCTAAGTTGTCAGATTTATACCCATTTGAGACTTTCCCAGAACCATTTCCTTCCAGGAATTTTGTGTTTTGAAAGCACAGTCATTGCATTATTGTCTTTGGCTTCAGTTCATGACATACTGTCAAAAGCCACAATAGAACAGTTATAGATTATGTTAATTGAATAGCATTTAAAGCACTTTTCATGTTTGCCAATAATGACTGCATAACTATTTCTTGTTTGATAATTCAATATCTGGAGGCAAGCAGCATTTTCAAAAAATAAACTAGCATTCCACTTTTATTGTTCTATTCGTGTGTTAAAAGCTATAAACCATTCCTCCATAATGTCTGCAGTCATCCAGGATTTCTTATTTGTTTTGCACGCAACTGATAGTTTTTTTTCACCATGTCTGTTTTTGGTCGCCCCAGCAGTTGACTCGTCTGACTGAGTGACTGAGGCATTGACTTTTGTCCAATCATCCAAGATGGGGGAAGGGGGTGCTTGAGTTCAATTCTGGAATGAGCAGTGTGTAGTGTGCTTGTCTAATGTTGCTGGCTCTCTCCCTTCCCTGAAACCAATGTACCTAAATTAGGGATGACTGACTGCTTATAGCCCTAAAAGTATATTGCAATGGTCATTAGACCCTGGAATCAAAAAAGAAAAAAATGTCTATTTGCTTAAAACAATGGAGTATTGCAGACTTGCCAATAATCAAGAGCATCTCCATCTCACTTGTCATAAAAGTATACAAGAAGACAGGTACTCTTTCAACTGTTTTCCTCCTTTATCTCCTTCCTCTTCACAAAGAAAGTTTCTCTAAGCAGTGCACAAAAAGCAAAAAGCAACAAATTTCTTCACTGTACATTATGTTTTAGGGCCCATATCCTCCAGACAAGTTTTGAAGTTCTTCCATCTGTTCATTCACTGTTTTGATAGATACATCTATGACTTCACTCCCCTAAAACTGTCGAGTCATTTATTAGGTATGTGAAAATCATCCTTCCTAAATTTCTCAGCAGTTTTTTTGCCATACGCTTGTAATACATGATGTACATCCAGATGAAGGCAAATCGGCAAATTTCAGGATTTTGTGTCAACAAGCCTTTCCATTCAACCGTGCATGAATTATTTCATCTTTCTTTTCCATAATCTTATAAAACTGAATTTTCCCAGTTTCAAACTTCTCCATAATTTGTTTCATGTTAAAATGTCAGTTTCCTTTTGCTTCCATGCTTTGTGCATAATCCATTATAGAAAAATTACAAGAGTATCTTGAACACAGTATCAAAGGTGCAGCAAAGCTGAAATAGAAAATGCCATAGTTCTATATCTGCTAAATAATAATCTAAGTGCCACTTACGATTCTGAAGTCACATCATTGAGTTTTGCACACTTAATCTAGGGGATCTGTGGGTTCTGTCACATCCTGCAAACATGAGTAGAATTTCAGTTTATGACCATGCTTATGTCAAGAATGCTACCTGTGAAGAGCTTTGAAAAGTGAGAAATGAAACTGTTTTTGATGCATATGTTGCATGAAAGCATCATAAAGTCAAATACCAATCTCTGTTGTGATTGTGTATTATTAGTTTAGCATGTGGCTAGACATGTGTGAAGACCAGTTCTCTTCTTACATGTTAGTAACCTGGTCTTGCATAAACTGCTTTCTTCTCCACTCCAAACTAAAAAGATACAGTAGTTACATATGTGTACTGTGAGTTATCGTATCTTTTGAAGCATAGAAGAAAGATCGGGAGGCAAATTTCTTGCACTCTTCTTATCAGCGACATTGTCATTTGAACCACTTTTGTGTCATCTGCTCTGGAAAGTAAAAATGTTATCTTCGGGGTACCAGAAATAGTAGAATCTTTTCTTTGTGTTGTGTCTGATGAGAACAAAAAATGTTTCCCTGGAAACAACTGAGAATTTTAATCAAAAGAAAAGAGCTAAGAACTTTTCAGTACAAATGGTTTCCATTCATAAAAGGTGTGAAATATGAAGTTGTTTCCACACATTAGGCAGGTTCCTTCTCATTAAGATACATAACATGAAACTTTCTATACATTTTTCTGGGACTTTTTTTTTATATATAGGTTTCTGTTTCATGCAGTGTCTGGTGTAAGCAAGTTTCACTGCATAACAAATGCATCACTTTGCCTTGACATTTTTAATGCAAGTGATTATTACTGTTGCACTTATTGTTTTTATTAAGTGTCGTAGTTATTATTTCCTGAAAAACTAATAATTTTTTGTCATGTGCCTTCTCATGACCTCAGCCTGCAGTTGCTGATGCATACCTTATTGCCAGTTGGCAGCATGATCCTCTTCCGCCCTCTTGCAACATTATGCACAACTTCCAGAGTTTATTCCAATCCTGTAAACATTTCAGAAACCCGCTGTTTTTTTGCTTTTAAAGCTACCCTCATGTTGCTTTACATGTTGTTTATATCTTACAAATATGTCCCCTTGAAATGGTTCTTTATCAAAGCAAATTTAAAAAGCAAATATCATGGGCAGCAGGACAGGTGAATAAGGATGATGTTCAAGCATAGTAATCTGTTTACCATGCGAACCCTCCATGGGTGATGCAGGGGCATTACCATGATGCAAAATTCATTTCCCTTTAACAAAAATTTCCATCTTTTCTTTCCCAACTTTTTCTTTGAATTGTTTATCAGTTCTAGGCAATACAATTGGTCACTGTATAGACTGCAGAGGCAAATTCTTTGTGTGCTACACCTTGGAGTCAAAAGAAACAACGAACATTGTTTTCACTTTGGCAGCCATATTTGGAGCATGACGAGTTTTCTGTTTTCCACCGAGCTTTTCAAGAGAGTTGGTAAACTGGCAATTCATCACCATTGATGATCCATTCAAGTAGGTCACCTCTAGTTTCATTCCTCTCTGACATATGTCCATAAAAATCTAAAATCTTCATTATTTTTGTTCATAACTCAGATTACTGTGTACCAGTTTTCCACAAAGTTTTTTCATCTTCAAACCTTAGGTTAAAACTTTTCTGTTTACTTATCCATCTTCAGTGTTTCTCTTAGTTAATCCCTGGTTAGCTTACTCTATTTCCCGTATATTCAGTGTGTGTGTGCTATTGCCAGTTGTTCATATGTGTCGTCTTCTGTGACTTCATCTTTTTCCTCAGAAAACCCCATGGTTTGTTCATGCACTGCAGTTTTCTTTAATGCATTATTACCATACACTTAAGTTAACATTTTTAAAATTTCAGGTCTTGGTTTTCAAAATTTTGTAAGAAAACTGGTGTGTGTTTTTGTTTTGTTTTTTCTCTACAACAGTGGCGGTTGTGATTATGACAGTCACAACAATCACACTACCATAATTACAGCCTCTGAACACTGAAGTTTATCCTGAAATTTCATGTTGAGGGGTTAAAAACCTCTGGGAGGGTAGTTGGGTAAAAGGAAATTTTTCAAAAGCTAAAGGTTTTTTGAAGCAGTTTATTTCAACTTTAAACCTAGGATTAAAAATGAGGAACATCTCAATTGAGAACTGCTGAATTTTTTATAGTTAAGAATAACTATAACCAAGAATCTTTTTTTCTTTCCAAAACTGCAAATAACGGTTATTCAGTTTTTGTGCTGTTTTTATTTTTCATCTCTTTCATCTAAATGCTTCCCTAAACAAGGCTAGAGCAAAGAAGTATTGATGTGGGTTGCTGAAGCAGTATATATTGATATTTTCACAAATCTTGTGCATGCTGAAATGATTTTGAAGTATATGCAAAATCTGTAACAGACTAAAATGAAGAGATGCATACGTATTTTTTATGGCTGCAACAACTGACTTTAAGCATATGATTTAAACAAGAAAAACTGAAAGTCACATTAGACTGCTACATGCCTAGTCTTCAAATTGAAAAGGAAACATTACATTATATGGTATAAGATATTTCAAGGTAAAGCTGAAGAATTCATATACATAACTGCTGTTGACAACTGAGCTATATGTTAATAAAAAGGACAAATGCAAAAATTTTAAAGTATGTATCTATATAGACTGTGTGTGTGTGTGTGTGTGTGTGTGCGTGCGTGCGTGCGTGCGTGCGTGCACGTGTGTGCGTGCATGCGTGTGTGTTACACACACCCAAACAGAGATATGTTGAGATTTTTTATGAGGGGTGTCAGAAGAAATTTGAGGGGATAAATACCTGACTGAGCATTTCTGCCTTACTTGAAGTCTGCCAGAGTACATTCCAAGGTAACACCCAGGTACTTACTATCATTTCAGTGCTGCCACAGTAGTTAATTCTAAGACACAAGTTACCCATGGGATACAAAACAAGGAAATTTTTCATGTCCATGCAACACAATTTTGGCAAGTTGTAGTTGCCGCAGAGTTTGCATGTTCAATTAAATTTTTAATAGTTGTCATAGTATTAACAAAGTAGCACTACTAAATCAAAAATTTAGTTGAACATGCAAACTCTGGGACAACTATGCAGCAATTATGTGAAAAAGTTTCTTATTTTATATCCTGTGGTCCACTCATGTCTTTGAATTAACTAATGTTATAAAGTGTGATAGTATTGCTAAGACCACTATCTTGTGACACATTTTAGTGATAAAAACTAAGTTAAGCTGCAGGGCAAGTTCATGGATATATTTGTCAGTCCTTGAATGTATCAGTTATTTTGTAAGCAGATAAAATGTTCATTTTAAAATGATTGCTTACTGTTTGTTTCTCTATCTTCAATTAGGGCAAATGGAAACTGAGCTAAATTGCATTGGTACGGAGGCAATAAATAATAATCCATCTGCTCATTGTCCTGTTGCCAAAGTGCCTGCTAAAGTTTCTCCACAAAAGTCGCAGATAAGCAAAAAAACTGGTAAAGCATCATCACCTCAGAAAATAACAGAAAGTAAAAAACAGAGGACATTGAAAACCTCCAAGCCATCTAATAAAAAAGATAGCAAGAAAACAAACAACTGTAAGTCGTCCAAAGAAGCTAATTCAAAACAGGGTTCTCAAGCCAGTGATTCTGAAGATGAGCTAAACATTTCCAGTTCACAAAACTCTAGGTAAAATTAAAAAATATGTTTTATGTTCTCATGTACCTGTGTATGTGTGTGTTTATTTATGATCTTATACCTCCATGTTTATAATTTCTGATTTAATTAAAATTTTGTGATAAATATGAGGGCTATTTCGATTTCAACCTCCATTGCAATGTACCATGCAGAGTAAGCACAGTAGCCAGCGCAGACATGTGCCATGGCATCACATGATGCCTACCCTCTCCATTATCATGCAATTGTCCATTTGGTGTTAGTTCTCAGTGTCGTATGGACAAGTAAATGTGTGCTGCAATCAATGCTCCCTCCAGCTGTGAAATTCACGCTGAAGGGAAAAGTGCTGCAGAAAATCATCAGAGAATTAGTATTGTTTGCATTAACTGAAAGAAATGCTTTTAAAAACTCTATGCACATTGAAAGACAGGAGTACTTTGTATATGGTTTCAAGTGAGTACATTTTTAACTAGTATTTTCATGACTTGTGTTTTTCCAAATTGTACTTTGGATGTGACATGGGACCGTCTCCGAACTCATATTGAGGTGTGTGTGTTTTTTTTTTTTTGTTTTTTAAAGTACTCCTGCCTTTCAATGTGCATAGAGTTTTTAAAGCCTTTCTTTCAATCAATGCAAACAATACATAAGTTTCAGCATCGTTTTTATTAGTGGTATATCATAAGATATTCCAACACAATTTTTTTGGAGAATGAGTAGAGTGCACATTCTGAACTTTATGAGTGAAGGAAACTTGAGGGAGTGGTATAGATAATTTAGAGATGGTGAACGGGTGTGCATGATGAAGGGGATCAGTGTCAACAATCCCTGGTGACTGATAATCTTGTTCAAAGTGTTGACCAAAAAGTGTGTGAAAGACGTTGCTTCTCAATATCAGAGCTGCCATGTAATTTCCCAAATATCTCGAACTGTTCTATATGATCCATATTTTGAGGTTACTCACCTTTATTCCCCAAATCTTTTAGGAGGTTTTCGTCTCTACACATTTCCAACACATATTTTTCTTATTTACATCTTGGTTCAAGGCTGCAAACCAAAAAAAAAAATCAGATTTAAAATAATCCACCACAGATATACACAATTGAACTCCCTAAAATACTTTAATCTAATTAAAATTTCAATCGATAAAAACCTATATTACACATTTCCTAAAACGTCAAAGTTAAAAAGCTATAACCCAAACTATTTACAATTGCACTGCAGTGCCCAATTAAAATATACCTAAATACCTGACACAACCATTATACTCAACAAACACAGACCTCTCTCCTTTCAGAAACAAGAATAACATCCAAGCACTTTCAGCCTCTGCCCAGGCCATTCTCAAGGAGCGGACGCAACAGACGCAAACACCCGTCACCACCCATGAAACGTAGCGAATGTTCCAGTGCTCGCATGGCGGCGTCTCATTCCTGTTCTCCGTTGTTCAGGCGCAGTGGCACCATCTATCGGATGACCCAATAGCCATCTTTTCCATTCGTACTTATAAATATCTGTTCGATTTATTTGATTCTTGAAACTAATCATCTAACATTTTTTTCCCTTTCCTTTTTTTTATATTACATCATTTTTTTCCCTTGCCTTTTCCCCTCTGTTCTTCTCTGCGACTTTCCTTTCTGATCAAATCCTTCCAATATGCGTTTAAGCTATTAGGATCATTAATGTTTCGTGGGTGGTGACGGGTGTTTGCATCTGTTACGTCCGCTCCTTGAGAATGGCCTGGGCAGAAGCTGAAAGTGCTTAGATGTTATGCTTGTTTCTGAGGGGAGAGAGGTCCATGTTTGTTGAGTATAATGGTTGTGTCAGGTATTTAGGTATATTTTAATTCGGCACTGAAGTGCAATTGTAAATAGTTTGGGTTACAGCTTTTTCACTTTGACGTTTTAGGTTGATATCCGAATAGCTTATTTACAATATGAAAAATCACATTCCAACATGGACTTTTATTCTGTAACTTTGTTTTTCTGCAAAGTCAATCAATAACTTCACACACACTCAACGTCAAAAAAAAATAGTTTCACCCAAAAGGACGTGTCGGATTGCAATGCTGTTTGGGAGGAAGGTAAAGGTTATCAGGAACAATAAATGATTAAGCATTGAGACTGATATGGGCAATATTTATTGAGCTACACACCAATAAGTAGTGTCTCTCAGTTTGGCATTGGGCCGCCATGTTTGTTCACACAGCATGCCAGACGTCTCGGCATGGAGTTGTACAGGTTCCTAATGGTGCCCTGCGATAAGCCATCCCATGCAGCTTGAATCTTCTTAAGTAGTTCCTGCAGATTGTGAGGTAGGGGTGGAGTGTGGATAGCGCGTCCAATAGCATCCCACACATTTTCAATCGGCGATAGGTCTGGCGATGCGGCTGGCCATGGCAGAGTGAGCTCCCAAGACAGCAACAATATGCGGACAAGTGTTGTTCTGTTGGAAAATCGAACCGGAGTGAGCATTCAAAAAAGGTAGGGCCACTGTTTGCAGGACCTCATTAACATAACGCTGGGCTGTCAAAGTGTCGGTAATGAACACCAAAGGTGATCTGGCATTGTAGGCAATTGCACCCCACACCATGACACTGAGCCTTCTGGATGTGTGACACTCGACAACAAACCGTTCGTCTTGGCGCTGACACGGTGCCTCCACACACGGATTCGGTAGTCATCTCCTCCAAGACAAAAGCAGGACTCGTCACTGAAAATCATCCGCTGCCATTCTGTGTGGCTCCATGACAGTCTGGCACGACACCATTGCAGTCTTTGGCGATAATGCACTGTTGTTAAAGGCACTCATCGTAACAGCCTGCGTGCATGTAGTCCTACATTGTGCATCCGCCTGCCATTGGTGCTGGCATTAATCAGATGATGCATTGAGGGGGTCACTCCACGCATGTCGCACAATCCTTCAATCCTCTCTCTCTCCATGGTTCGTCTAGGTCTCCCAGACACTTCCTGTCGCTGCTGTGTGCCTTGTTCTATCCACTGCCGCCAACAGCGTGCTATGGTGATATCCGCATGACCTGTGTGGCACGCAATACGGTGATAAGACCATCCCGTTTCCCGGAGTCCGACGATGTGGCCCCTTTGGAACTCCTCCAACTGCTCGAATCGCTTCTAAACTTTTCTCCGAGGCATGCTTCACTTGCAGAGGATGCAACCAACATAACAGCACAAGGCCAAATGACAAGCACGCGCAACGGGGCAACCTTATATAGCCAGTCAGGCACAGCGCTACGACCCCTCCTTCCTTGCACCGCACACACGGACGAGAGTGATACTTGAATCATTTGCATGTTTCACTATGTCAAACCTACCCATGAAGTTTAATTCCGGTCGGTTGCTTCCTTCTGGGTGCAACTATTTTTTTTATGATGAGTGTTTTTCTTTCAGTAATGAGTAAGTTGTTAAAGCAACAGGATTCCTTGCATTGTTTCCCTGCTCGATTTTGTCAACCATTAACACTGCTGCAGTGGATCCGTGATAAAGCACAAAAAATTCCCCATAAGTTTTGAGAGGAAAGATCAAAATCACATGTTTTCCACTCCCAAGTGTGCAGTAGATTTGAAAAGATGGCAAGATGGAACTTCTTTGTTACTACCATTGTGGGTCATAATTATTGGGTTGCACTAGAAATTGCTTTTGTGCATTCCCCATCCCCAATTTATTGTAATTTTCCGTATGCCATGCTGGATTGATTCTTTTCCCAAGCCTTAAGGCATTCCATGTATATAAATATATCTGCATCCTAAAGCATTACTTCCATGGAAATTCCTGGTAGCAGTTGTGATTTTATTCTCCCCCCCCCCTTTGAACATTTATACGATACTCCATGGATTGATGTTCATTTTCAGGTTTAAAGTGATAAACCCACATTTCATTACTCATACATAGCCCCTGCAACTAATATAAATATGTGACCTGCAGCTGTTAAATAATAATATTGCATGTTCAGGTCTTGAACTGCTGTTTGCAGCCCAAAGTGGATTCATGGAATTAACTTCGAATTTTCCTCCTCTCATGTTGGAAAGTGTATTTCAACATACTCAGTCTATATTTAGATGTTTGTGTGTATAAAAGCATTTTCCATGTTCCGTGCATGTCAGAAAAGGACTGACACAGAAATCAGACAACTCACACACACACACACTCTCCCCCCCTCTCACACACACACACACACAAAACAAAGTGAACATGTACGCCCCTGCATGTTCAGGTCTAGCAGGAAAAGTGTATATTGTTTAGGGCAGGAAGTGAACATAAAATGTTGTCACAGTTAGTAGTATCTGATCAAAAACGAATGTTTTCAATAAGGTTTTTAGATGTGTAGATATTGTTGCAAATATGCTGTAAGCAGAAAAGTGCTTTATGCCCTTTGGTGGCAGACTTGTGCATTAAGAAAAATTTGAAATTATATGCAAAACATTACACTGTCTATCAAAGAATTTTTAAATTGACTTTTAGAAACAGAGATATTGAAAAAAATAAGATATACTGTATGTGTACGCCCCTGGCAGCAAAAATGTGTATTTTAAGTAGAAAATATTGGCAAAAGGATTTCGTTGATGAGTGGTATCGGACTTCAGAGAAACTTTTTCAATTGAGTTTCCAGAAGCACAGATATTGGTGAAATGCATCAAACATAAGCATGCACTTGCCCCCTTTTCAGTTCTTCACCAAAATTAGAAACTGCGCAGAATGCTTCTTACCAGAAACACTATCTGATGCAAAAAAGATTTTTTCAAATCGGACTTATAGAAGCAGAGATATCAGAGAAATCGCAAACGGAAAATTGTGCATTGCTTGAAAAAGAAACAGTACTCAAAAAGGTCTTCGTAATAAATAGTATCAAAGAAAAGAAGGAATTTTTTCGATCAGATATTTTGAAAAATACATACTATCTAAGGTATTGTTTACCTGATATTGTCAAAGTATTTTGCACATTGTTGCTCTGTGAGGCACGTGCTCCCGGCCCGAGAGGTCTTTTCGTTACGGGATTTTGGTTAGCCATAAAAAAAAATTGAAATAAAACAATTAGGTTATATATTTTCAGTTTTACATTCATTCATTCACACAATCAAACATTTTAAATTTACTATTAATCAAAAGATTTTAGTAGATCTACTAAAATCTTTTAATTGATAGTAAATTTTTTTTATTTCAATTTTTTTTTTATGGCTAACCAAAAACCCGTAACAAAAAGACCTCTCGGGCCGGGAGCACGTGCCTCACAGAGCAACAATGTGCAAAATACTTTGACAATATCAGGTAAACAATACCTTAGATATTATGTATTTTTAATCAAAAGCACGTTTAAAGCATAAGACAACACTTTAAGGTTGCCTCACGAATTGAACATTTTGGATTTTAGAAGTAAAGATATGGAATAAAATTTCATTTGAATTCTATAGCATTTCGATTTACCCCATCTGGTGGTGAAGTTATGCATTGGGAAAGGACCGGAAAGCAAGGATCATCATTTTCACATTTCAGGCTTCCCAATGTGAAAATAATTTTTCCGATTGCAGTAATAGTTGCAGAAATATGATGTCCACAGGTAGATGGACAGACAAAGTTATACTACAAGGGTCGTTCAAAAAGTAACAAGACTGATTTTACACGGGGAAGAAGTGTAATGCAGTAAACATACTTACAGTTACATACTTCTGAAGTATTCTCGCTCTACCTGAATGCACCGGTCCCACCTTTCTATCCACTTCCGGAAGGTGTGTTCAAAGCTATTCCTCGACATGTGGTTCAAGATACCCATCACAGCATTGTTTTGTTCAGTATTTGATGCAAACCAATGCCCACGAAGTTGTTGTTTTTTCACCAGGGAATAGGTGGAAATCCCACACAGCACCAGGTCCAGTGAATACAGTGGATTCACTATCGTTTTGATGCCTAGATCTTGGATAACCTTTTGGGTAAGCAAAGCATAATGTGCAGGGGCATTATCTTGTTGCAAAATCCAACCAGTTTGTGCATATTCTGGTCATTTTGGGGAAATTTTTTTCTTTAGAAGACCTTTGAAAACTTCAGAATAATAGGCACTGGTAACAGTTTTCCTCGGTGGAACAACATGGTCTTACACAATTCCCTTTTTATCGATGAAAACCAAGCGCATGACCTTCCCTGCACTTGCTTGAACCTTTACTTTCCTCGATCGGGAACTCTGGGTATTTCCATTGGGTTCTCTGTTGTTTTGTTTCTGGATCAAAATGGTGGGAAAATGTTTCATCACATGTGAAAACTCAATCCAAGAAGTGTGGCTCACATTGTAGCCAGCATTACCATTGGCGACAAGTGATAACATGATTTGCCTTATGTTGATCCGTAAACAAGTGGGGAATCCACTTTACAGTGACTTTTTGGTACCCCAACCGGTTTCTCGCAATGTCATCAATGGAACTAACTGACATCTGCATCACATAGCAACCTCCTCAGTGGTCATTCAGCAGTCTTCACACAAGAGTGTCTTGATGGTGTTGACCAGGGCTCGACAAATATGTTCTAAATCTAGGAGCCAGGTAAAACGAACTCAATAACACATGAACAAAAACATGTTTGGTTATGACGCCGGAACGAAAGTGGTAAACCATATTTGTTGTCATTTTTTTTTTTTTTTTTTTCGTTTTACCCAAACCACTTATTTCAAAATAAAGTTCAAATTTACTTTATAATTTCCTTTTTCCATTCTTTTAGTAGGTGATCTCAAAAAAATTAAAATTTCAGATTTCGATTTTATTAAAATAGTATTTGCGGATGTCATATTTTGTACATATTAATTCAAAGTACCATGTTTTTTTCTTCGTATAATCTGTAGACCATAAAATTCAGAAAAAAATTTCCTTTGTGAGATCCGCAAGGGCGTAGTATAATCCAAAGAGAAAACCAATTTTTATCTTTGCATAATCAGCAGCAGCATGTCTCAGACCATGATATTTCAAAAAAAAAAAAAAAAAACGAGATCACACCTCCCAACATTGGCAATAGCCTTGTTACTAATAACTGGTATTGCGTGAAATACGTAGACTATTTTACGAAATGATCCATCTCTTTGTAAAAAACAAATATGCACCCCAACAAAACGTTACAACAGACAAGGACTCTAATGAAACAAACTTAACACGTGCGAAAGACAAAGTTGATTCCCCGGCGAGGGCATGATTGCGAGATTTAAGTTCAAAACTTCCACCAGTAAAAATCATTAAGATCCTCTCTCTCCAAAAAAACTAAAAACAATCGTTTTTAGAGAAGCTCTATTCGGTAAGATGGTGGTGGGAGGGGGACAGGAAGGGAAAAACTTCCGTTTCTGCAAATTCTTGCCTACAGTTTCAAGCTGAAATATGATCATAATGCCATAAAATTATTTTAACAAGAATACTAGACACAAACGCAACATTGGGAGAAAAAAATTATGATTAGAGCAAATTCTTTTTACTCCATTTAACTACTGTTTTCGAAAGCTTTGAAACACGAAATACCGTCCCCCAGACGGAAAACGACCCACCCCCCAAATTTTCTTCAGTTTTGCATAAATCTTGAAAACAATTTAAATGATGACAAAAAAAAAAAAAACTGTAGAATTCCGCAAATACGCTTAAGAATCTTTATTATTTGTATAACATAAAATAATAGCAAAATAATTTTTTTAAACAAAATTAAAATTCGTATAATCCGTAGTTTCAAGAGTGAGTTCCGGTAGTCAGACAACTAAATTCGTAGAAACTATGGACATTCCAAAGCAATTGGCATGTATGACAGTTGTATGATCCATACCTTTCATGTTAATCATGAATCATAATTTCCGACAGAAAACGACGATTCACAGGAGACTCAAAAATCCAAAGATGTAAGAAAGAAATGATCGTCTTATTGAAAAAGTAACTGTCATTTTGAAGTACTTTTGTGTTACTTTTTAGTAAATAAAGAACTAAAATTTCTAGCTGTTGCAGCATTACTGTAGTTCATTAGTTACACTAAAAAATCCATTGAAATAGCGGACAGTCCATAGCATTGTCTTACTTCTGAATACGTTTCAACTGAATACCGAAAGAAGAAACATCCTTAACTAATACAACTAGCGCACCAAAACTAGGCAATTCAATTCGCATTTCACCGATTTAATGAAGGAAATTAATTGAACAGTATTGGCCAATATGATCGCTGAATGGTTACATGCTGCGGAATAATAGCTTTACGGGATTCCCGAGAGTCACTGACTCTCACAACACGTAGGCTTCCATGTGTGCAAATAGTAGCCAACACCTTCCTTGTGCTATATTTTCTGTCAAAATGCTTCTAAGTAAAAAAAAATATGTATATTCTTAAAATCTCTTTGCGGTCTTCTATCTCGATGTTGCGTTACAATTTTTCTGTTAACACATTTTTGGTACTTTTCCATTAACACCAACTCTCCTGACATTTACCTCGCAGACTTTTTAAAATGCTGCAACGCTTTTTTTTTTTTTTTTTTTTTTTCTTTCTTTCTTCCTTTCTTTATCGGTGTCCGCAGTACCTTAATTTATAACTTTTTAATAGACAGTTTATGGATTATACAACAGAAATGACGGTATTTACGGTAAATTACGAAATCTCAAGTAAGAAGAAAATTAGGCGCTGCGGCCCAAATTTTAGGCGCCTGGGCGATCTGGCGCCCGGGATTTGTCGAGCCCTGGTGTTGACATTAACCACCGTAGTCTATGTTGAAGTCTTGAAGGAGCATGGCGCATCTTCCAGACACTCTTCACCATTCACAAATTTCTTGTTCCACTCGAAAACTCTTGCTAGTGACAAAGAATCTTCCTTAAAAACTGTTTTAATCATTTCATGTGTTTCTGTCTTTGCTCCATTTTTTAAATCCATACTGGGTTACAGAAATACACCTGAACTCTACGCCATGTACTTCAAGAATGAACTAGCAGAGCACTGTAACAATGTGTCATCACACGGCTGGTCTCGCAGGTATTCTGACACAGGCAGCTGCATTTTCCTGTATGGGTTTGTTTTGGTGCTATGACATCAGTCTCATTACTTTTTAAACAACCTATGTATAAGCATATATTTTTTTTCTATGAACAGCATGCAGAGAAATTTTGTGGAAAGAGATCAGAGCAGTGAAAGAATGATGGATTTTTCTTGTTTTCTTACCTTGTTACCTATCATACATATTGCAACTTCTTTCTCTGTCTCTCTCATTTAAGTTAAAAAGTTTGTGTGAAGGGCAATCCATTGAAAATGACAGACTTATAAAAAGGGTTCACCCAAAATAATTTCTGACATGTTTCTCCACATGGAAGAAACATATGCAGTGGTGGATAGAAAACTTGAACTGCTTTGAAGAACTTAAATTGTAAGGCCGGCCAAACTTCAGTAAAATTATCTTTCTGTGAAAATAGTGTAGTTATTTAATTGCCACACCTCATGTGATTGTGTGAAGTATATTGTCGTTACTAAGAGTTTGATGGCTGAGTAGTTACAATAGAAATTTCTTGTGCTGTGATCCATGATTGAGTTATATATTAGACATGAGTATTATGTGTTGTCTGTGCTTTAATTCTGGTTTTGTCCCCTTTTTTGTTCTCACCATTAGACCAGTTACCTGAAATTCAGGATCTACAGCTGTTCTTGACTTCAAGCACTTATATAGACAGCTAAAAGCCATCTAAAATTTTGAAAAGCAAAACCGAAAAAAAAAGAGAGGGGATTTTATTTTGAAGTTGAATATAAGCCAGCATGATTTTATAGATGATTTCATTAAAAAAAAAAAAAAAAGATAAGAAAAATGGCCGATGGTTATGAAGTAATATCTGCTGCATAACTTCACTGGACCACCAGCTTGTCACAAAGCTTTTCTGTTGGTACTGATGCAACTTAATTCAAAGATTTCAGCATGCTGGAAAAGTGTCTGTTTGATGTAAAAAAATATTGCATAAAGGCAAATCTCTGTGACTCTTTAAAAAAAATAATGTGATCTGCAAAGTAAATACTTATATAATTTAATGTTTAAACTTGAGAGTTTTTGTGTGAATATGCATTAATATATGGGCGTGTGGGTGTGTTTCTATTCTGTGCCAGAGTTGATTTTTGTTTTCCCACTTTCTCAAGTTTACATTATTGTTTCAAAAAAGAAAAAAATGAGAAAAAATTTTCACTTTCTGCAAACATTGTAAATCTGTGTTTTCCCCCAACTAGTGTAAGTGGATCTAGTGATATCCCTGAGGAATCAATTTTAAGGCCTGATGAAGAAGACTCAGATGATGAACTTATCACTGCAAGTCAGACTAAATCTCTAGAGGAAAGAATGCACAATTATATTGTATCAGACCAGCTCCTGTATTCCAAAATTTTGATGTATGAGGTAATATCTCGCTTTATTAACTATCTTTCATTTTGTAGAACTTACCACCAAATATAGGTTATGAGTACACCAGACTATGCAAGATTAAAACGCTTATAGTGTAATATAAATCTGTTAATTCACTGGTGTAAAACAGTATGTAGAAATGCTGAGCTTTCACTCTCCACTGGTTTTCAAGGCAGTAGTTATTTATGCATTTTATGGCCAACTAGTGCCTTGAAAAGCCTCCCAGTGGAGAGAGAAAGCTTGGCGATTTATATATACTGCTTTACACCAGTAAATTAATGGATTTATATTACACTAAGTTTTATTATCATACCACCAAATGTTATAAGTGCCATAATTTTGTGCAGATAAATATACTGAGATGTCAGATTGTTAGTATCTGAGATATTAAATAGCTAGAAACACTATATATGTAAAAGAAGCATGTGCTTTTGTACAGCATTGGAATCAGATTTCTTCAGTTCCTGCATCAAACCATGAAAATATCTGGAAATCTATCTGATATCAACTTGCTAACATGCCTGTAGATGCACCTGCCAGGTTTTGCAATTTACCCGTAAAATTTACGGAAATACAATACAATACAATATAATTATTTATTGCACACATTTAAAACTTACAGTTATATGAAAATGCAATACACCAGGAGGAATCTGAACACATTGGTTGTAAGGCAATTCCCCCTATCAGATGTAAGAAAAAGAATAAAACATATGGCATATATGAAAGCAAGTAAGATGGTTATAACAGAAGCACCACTGTTAGTAGCATGCTTGGAACTACAATTTAATGATAGGGTTGCGATTCGTTATGGAGATCAGGGTGATTTACAATGTAATTTCGCAGAGACAAGGAAAACTTTTTGATATTTTCCAGGGATCTGATGCTCTCTGGGAGATTATTCCATAAGATAATGGCTTTATACAGTATGCTATTTAAACCATAATTAAGTCTAACACACGGCTGACATAATTTGTTGTTAGCAACAGATCTAGTGAAGATAGAATAATCCAGATATTTGATGTCAGATTGAAAAATAGGCAGTTTAAGATGCATTATTTTAAAAAACATGATACCTAGTTTCAAGGTAAAAATTTCATGAATTTTTAGAATATTTAGTTTTAGAAATAATGGTTTTGAATGAGACATGTAATCTGTGTTCAGCATATAGCGAACAGATTTCTTCTGTAATTTGAGCAAGCATAACTTATTGTTTGCACTTATATTTGAATACCAAGATTCCAGTCAATAGGAGAGATAGGTATAAATAAAAACATAGTAAAATGTTTTTAGGACATTGATAGGGAAGAGATGCTTAATTTTACCAAGCAGGCCAACCTGTAAGGAAACTTTTTAAAACAAACTGAACATGCGTATTCCAGTTAAAGAATTCATCAAACCAAACACCAAGATACTGAACTTTGTCCACAATTTTAAGGGGGAGATCATTAATCCTGACTAGAAAGTTATTTATGCCCTCTCTTTTATGAACGTTTCGGAAATATACGGCATTGGTTTTTAGAATATTAAGTGATAATTTGTTAGAGCATAAGGAGGAAAAATTTCCAAAAATGAACATTCGACGGCGAGAAAGTTTTGCTGTAATCTTTAGGCATGAGAGTGCAGCAGCTTCGAGGAATTTCTCCTTTTCCGTCATAATTTGGGTTATCCTTGAGATCAATGCATAACTGAACAGAAATGTTTTTAATATTTTTTAACAGAATTTTGTTTACATTTTTATATGCATTAATGTAGCATTAGTGCTTCAAATTACGTCCATTGATATTTCAAATATACGAAAGTATGCTTGCAGGATTTTCATAGAAAATTGCAGGATTTTTTTCTTCTTAAGGTTGGCAAGTCTGAATGAAATTTCGGTATGCTATTCAGCACCCATAGTAGATTAATCCTATTGAAAATGGTTATTATCAGCACTTATGGGGACAGTGCGCACATGCGCGAGATTTGTTTGTCAGAATTTTCGCACAGTAACTTCCATGGAAATTAACCAGTTTGGATCGAATTCTTAAGTATAAAATGACTCGTGTGTGGTAGCTTATATGTTTTTAGAAATTAGCACACACAAAAAAAATATTATGTTCTATAATAAAGTAAAAACACACAAAATATACCGCCTATCAATTAATTCATGCTAAGGGATTTGCAAAGAAAACAACAAAGTATCATAGGGAACACTGTTGCTTTTGCAAACCCACATGTTTTGTAGGTACGAAATTTGGGGCTTTTAGAAAAGAACTGAATTTTAAAACATCCGCATTTTGACGGTATGAGTTTCATCTAGGGAGAGAGTAGCCTTTTTTTTTTTTTCACTTTGTATGTTTGGAAAAAAAAAATTTACCATTGGTTTCGTAACTTCTATCAAACCGAATTGTGTGATATTTAGAGATTTTCATTTTCGAAAACAAAATACAAAATACGTGTATTTTAAATTTTGTCATGTTAGGTCTTTTTTTTTTTTTTTTTTTTTCAGAATTATAAGATTGTTATTAAAATCCCGGTTCCAATGTTTTGTGCCATGGCTATGCCACAAAGGGAGCAGGGGACGAGATGGGGAGGAAATTGCCGACAAAGTGGCTGCATCATTTCCCATAATACCTGATGTAAAAGACAGTGTTGGTCTTGTTCCGGCAAAACATGTTATGTTAGTTTACTGCAAGAAAAAGGGGATGGTCCAAAGGGTGATGGGCCCCCCAAAAAAACTAAAAACGATCGTTTTTCGAGAAGCTCTATTCGGTAAGTTGGTGGTTGGGGGGGGACAGGAAGGGAAGACAGAACTATAAAATCAGTGCTGTTTGGAAGTATAAAGGATTCCGCTAAAGGGTTCAGATTTAGTAAAACTCTTAACGCTGCTGCAAGGCATCGACCGGCCTATGAGAAATAGTGGAGAGGGAGGACCCCAAAAGAGAGCGATGACGTTCGTTACTAAAACCTAAAGCTTTGTTTCTAGATGATAAAGCCTTTCAGTTGATCTCTGCTTTCCTAGCTGACCAGCTCAACCTGATAACTCAGTAGTCAGTATTTTTTCCTCTGCAAATTGCAGCTCTTTAAGCTGTTATTGTTTTACTATAGCTGTTTTACTTGCAGTTTTTTTCAAGTGTCCATAAATTTAATATTAGTGATTCGCTATGAGCAGCAATATAAAAGGGGGGGGGGTACTATCAAATATTCTGTGATGCGTATTCTGCGGAATTTCCGTGTATTGCAAAATCTTCAAAAAATGAAAAATATGCATTTTACACTACATGTCGATGTAATTTCAGCATTTCGTGTGGTGGAATGATATTTCTAATCATATTTCTAGTGTCAAGCATAAATCTAATCATGACTGTGTGGGGGAAAAAACAAAATTAACTTCCTTTGTTAAAAGTTATAATGAACTGGATGCAATTCATGCAAAATGCTTGTTCATGTCATTTTTAGTTAAGCATAATTTACCAATTAGTGTCCCTCAGTCACTCATACATACAAGCATACATACATATCACTAAGCTGTTCTCTGAGATTCAGAGGTTAGCTCCAAAAAGAAATACAAACTACCATATAATTTTACTTACTGTTTTCGTATCAAACTTCTCCATTTACAGCGATCTTGACATACAACTCGGGCTTCACTGACATCCGTTACACGCCATACACAAGATCTTTTATACTCCATACTCATAATCTTTTTCTCATGCAGATACTCCTGAATCTGATTCAGCCATGTCTTCTTTGGCCTTCCTCTGTCTTTCCTTCCTGCCACTTGGGCTAAAAAGATTTTCTTAGTAAGCATCTCATCACTCATTCTTTCAACATGGCCAAACCACCGAAGTATATTGGTCTCCACCTTGCTAACAACATTTTGCTTCACATCACACAACTACAACACATCTTCATTCCTCACACAATCAGACCGTGTCTTGCCACAAACTAAGTAACGCATTTTTCCAGCACACAAACGACTCCTATGTTTCTTCTGCAGTACCCCTCAGTCACTCATTTGTTTATTTATTTTTATTTGACTGTCTCATCATCCATCTCTTCGTAAGATAAACCTAGCATGAAAATGGTTCGTTTTTGAAAACATTTTAGTTTGTTCCGTGATGGCATGGAATATGATCCTATTGGATTTGAGGGTCAAAGGATGGAACATCCTTCTCTTTAGATGCAAACTTCCATAAAAATAAATTTTTATCTCTTTATAGATTATAATGATAGCATAGTAATGAGAAATTATGTATAGATTCTATTTTAATCGAAATAAATGTGCCAATAAATTCAAACATCTGTAGTCATATCGATTGAAAGTTGATTCTTGATATGTCAAGCATATAGTTTTTTAATCGATATGTTCAGTACATTTAATCAATATGCGCGACATGTAATTTCATCGAATATATTTATTATTTTTTTACAGATTTCGGTTTCTGAAAGTTGGCAGGTATGCTGTATGTGTGCATGACATGATAAATTATGTGTGAAAACAAATGAAATCAAATTTTTACATCTCCACATTTATACACTGAAGAGCAATTGAATTAGAGTTACCTGTCTAGTAACGTGTAGCACCACCTTTCGCCCTGATGACGGCGGCGATTCGTCTCGGTATGGACTCGACAAGACACCGGAAGCGTTCGGAAGCCATACGGATCCACGACCCCTGAACAAGCTCCCACAGTTTACGAAGATTTGATGGAGGGGCGTCAGAGCCTCGAACATCTCTCTCGATGGCATCCCAGATGTGCTCAATGGGATTGAGGTCAGGTGACCTAGCTGGCCAAGGAAGCAAGGTCACGTCGGTGGAGTGTTCATCCAACCATTCGGATACAATTCGGGAGCGATGGCATAATGCATTGTCTTGTTGCAGGATGAGGTCCCCTGTGGGATGTTGAAGATGCACAAATGGGAGCAAATGGTCTTCCAGGATATCCCGGTAATGGTGACCTGTGAGGGATGATGTCACACGTACCAGGGGTCCCATTTCAGTCCACATAAACAGTCCCCAGATGAGAATGCCACCCCCACCATCTTAAAGAGTACCCTGCTGGCAAGAAGGATCCATCGTTTCATGTGGTTTGCGCCGTACTCGTATCCTGCCGTCCGCATGTACCAACGTGAATCTCGACTCATCAGTCCAGGCAACATTTTTCCACATGTCTAGGGTCCAGTGGCGATGTTCCTGCGCCCATGCTAATCTTTGCACCCTGTGATGTGCGGCCAGCAGCGGTACCCTCGTGGGACAATGGCTTCTGTACCCCATAGCGAGGAGATGGTTCTGGATGGTGTGGCTGCTTACACGTTTTTGTGCACCAGCGTTAAATTGCCGAGTGATTTCTTGCACTGTGGCCCGTTTATCCACTGTTACAATACGAGCTAGCCGACGATGACCCTGCTCATCCACACGCTGTTGTCCACGGCAGTTGGCCCTTGCATTGATGGCTTTACCGGATTCGATGTACTCACGATGCACCCATGACACAGTGGCTCGTGAAAATCCCAGTGCCTGCACGACTTCCGAGATTTAGTGACCCATTCGTCGGGCCCCGACAATTTGCCCACGATCAAATGCGCTTAGATCCTTCGTCTTACCCATACTGCGTCCGCCTCTTACTGATTCCTGTCGCATCACTCCTTATATTGTCGAATCGCTGCATGCGTCATTTCGTTTCCGTTTACAGGGCCTCCCACAGCGCCACATTTGCATAATGCCAGCTGTCTCTAATTCAATTGCTCTTCAGTGTATAACTGATATTATCACAACAAATATTGATTTAGCTCTCCATGTCATCCAGGCGGCAGGTTACTTTTTTTAAAATAAAAAAAGAAAGAGTACACAGGAGATGTAAATTCACACCAGATGTTTTATTTTATTTTAGATATCCCCATAGGAAAAAATCTCGAAGAATCAAATTGTGACTTAGAAAGCTAAAAATACTTCGAATGACCCTGTGCTAAAAAAGTTTATTTTTTTAATTCTAAGCATGTGTGACAGTGTCATTGAATCCTGCTGGAAATACACTTGATAAAATTCATTATCGTTCGGCTGACCAGTGACCTCGTTAAGCAACGACACATATGGTGTGGAATTTTCTGCATTTTGGAGGGGGGCTGATGCGGTAAATTGTTGTCATTATGACTTACATCTGCCTTGGATATCATTCTTCAATAAATATAGAGGTATTTAATGGAACTCACAGAACTTAGAATCCCCATTATTAGTAGAAGACAATGATTAAGTGTAATAACTAGTCGAAATGGAACTGCCAAAATTTGAATAATTTTATTTCAGGACATGGCAAAGACATGTAAACATTCTTGCAAAAGTTCCATATTTAAGTGGACAGCTTTATAAGACTTAAAAACACATCTGTGGAACAGAAACATGTATTAGAAAATAAAATCAAGAAAAGGAACAAAGAAAGCAAAGAGATATTCTTTGTTTGCCTGACTTTTTGAAAAGTTTTTTTTTTTTTTTGTAAAAGCCAAAGGTAAGTTATCTTTAATTCTTGGCTACTCATATTGTTCTGCGAATCTACATAACAATAACAGTACAATATATAATGTTAGGTGTATGCAAAAGTTATATCTGTTTTTCAAGATGCAAATTCCAAGTAAAAAATTTAAGTAACAAGTGCAATAACAGATGGCATGTGTGTTGGCCAAAATACTTCGAGGAGTAGTAGGCCATAAAGTGGCGCCTAGTATGCAGGTTCATCTCATTCGTAAACAAGTGACACAAGTTTAACATGTTAAGTGATAAGGATCACATTAGGCATTGTTTGGTTTATGAGTTCAACAAAGGCAACAATGCAGCTGGAGCCTGTCGCAACATTTGTGAGGTGTATGATGAAGATGCTACAGACAAAAGCACTTGTCGTCGTTGATTTTGGAAATTTCATGAAGGAGACGGAAGCTGCAAAGTTCAACCATGTTCTAGACTTAATGACTCACGCCATCAATGCACGATGATTGTTCCATAATCATATGTTTATAATATTTTATGTTCCATAACCGTATTAATAAGCAAGTCGAGGGCTCACCCATGGGCTCCCCACTCTCCGCTGTACTCGCAGAAATTCTGCTCCAACACATTTAAAACAAAGTTCTCAATGAGTTTCCCCTTGCGCCCAGTCTGTATATTAGGTACATCGATGACATCCTAGTGTTTTGGCCTCATTCACAGGATGACTTAACTAAGTTTGCCGACGCGCTTTCATCTATTTTCTCCACTATTGGACTCAGGATAGAAATTGAATCTAACTCAGGGGTGGTTATTTTCCGGAATTTCCGGAAATTTTCGACGTTGTACTCCGGAAATTTTCGGCGTTTTTTTTTTTTTTTTTTTTTTTTTTTTTTACGAAATTTTCGGCGGCGTTGTGCTCCGGGAATTTTCGGCCTTTTTTTTTTGTTGTTGTTGTTTTTTTACGAAATTTTCGGCGGCGTTGTACTCCGGGAATTTTCTGCACTGTCTTTTTTTTTTTTTTTTTTTACAAATTTTATTTTATAGCCAGTGGCAAGGCCTGTCACTGTCCTTTCCCTGTTTTCCCTTGGTTGGTGGCCAAAGCAAAACTCAATTCCACTGGGAGTTGGGAAATCTGACTGCCAATCTACCCCCACAGAGGAGAAGAGAAACAGGTCCACTCTGTGTCTACCCAATTCAGCTGGGAGAGATACCACCCACCATCCCCCCCCCCCCCCCGCACCTAATGTTATATTTGTCTTCTAAAAGTGTGTTAGCTGTTTGCTTTCGTTTGTGGTTTGGTGCTGGGTTTGCCCAGAGCTACTCCAAACAGAAATTTCTCACCCCTTTCTTTTCCTGGCAGTGCTCCTTCGCTCCTGCCCCACCCCAGGGCTTAGTGGCCCACCCACTCTGTCTGCTGCTTTTGACCTTCAAGACTTCTCATCTCATCATCACAGAGATCTAGGGAGGATCTCCCTGCTGACTTTTTGTTCACCCCTCCCCTTCCCTTTGGGATGCCTGTTGAGCAGCAGCTCAGGAAATCTTTGTCATTGGTTTCAATGCAATGACAAAGATTTCCTGAGCAGCTTTTTTAATTTTTTTTTTCTCAGTATTTTACTTTTTATAAGTATTATTTATAGCTTTGAAGGGCCAAACATTGGAAATTTGCAATTAGTAAAATTTTATAAAGGCCACTGTTCTTTAAAAAAATATCAGAACTTGGGAAATAAATTATGAATGTAACACATATATTCTGATTTTTTTTTTTTTTTTTTTTGTAAGTATTGATCTACGTTAATTTCAGGAACTTTGGGTTTGGTTTCAGGAAATTTGATTTCACAGAATAAGCACCCCTGCTAACTATTCCCTGCCTTTCCTGGACTTCTGAATCTTTTGTTGCCCTGAGTCTTGCAATCTTTCCTTTTTCTGTCTATTGCAAACCCACTGCTAGTAATAGCCTAATTCCGTTTAACTCTCCCCGCACGGGGATAACTGGTTCTCCAGTTATTTGGGGAGCGCCCCCTCAGCCCGAGCTGACCTTGTGACCGGTCAACATTTTGTGGCAGAGAATGATTTTTTTTTCAATCTTGAGTTTTGAGTTCAACAACGTGGACTTCGCAGGGGCCGCTGTTCATCCGGCTGTTCATCCGGCTGTTGGGGAGTAGCGCCCCCACGTTTCCCGAGCTGATGATGTGACGGACATCGTAGTTCTGTTTTTTTTTTGTTTTTTTGTATCTTCGTACCAGGCCTCAACCTGTGTTGCACACCCATTCCTGTACTAATAAATTTTGTCCTAATTCCATTTTTTGCCCGTTTTTTTTTAATATACTCAACCGTAACCTAACCTCTCAGTCGTAGGTTGCTGAGACTTTTTGTTGGTGCCCCATTCTCAGGGTTTCGTTCTTGTTTTGTGTTTCGTTTTTTCTTTTCCTGAGTTTGGGGTACTAGGCTTATCTGCATGTTTGCCATGTGTGGTAACCCATAAGGGGGAAATCGGCTGTCTGGTGGCTGAGGTCACAGGTAGTGAACGAGTGCCACCTCTGTGCCAACACTCCTGTTTGACTCTGGCTTTGCTGTAAACAGGCGGCTGGAGACTAGCCCACCTTTAGTCAGTAAGTTCTGTGCCGAGTTGGGTGCGGGATTTTAACGGCTTTTGTCATATAGCACGATAAAGCGAGCCCAGGGGCTGTGTGAATATGCCAAAGGCGTTGGCATGACGGTACTCTGGAAGTCAAAGTGTACACCAAGTGCATGTGAACACAACCATTGGACTATATCTGCGGCTAAGCTCTAGAACTGTGTCTTGTGTCATGTTTTTGGCTTGCGGACCTCCAGTTCTCCCCTGTTGGGCTCGAATGTGGGAGTAGTACGTTGCGGATGAATTCTTTCTTACTCCCATGCGAAAACATAAACCCTCATCAACATTGAGAAAACAAGAGGATATAGTGATTGATCAGGCACCCGATTTGTCTCAACCACCTCCCAAGCATAACACACTGAAGAGAACTTTAGTGGAAGAACGACATCACCGCGACCGAAATTTGGATCCGGGTGCTGAGCCGTCAGCTCAGAAACGTTGCATTACACTAACAGATTCGACAATTCAGGCTACTTTTCTTGTCACTGCTTCTACTGACCAGACTTTGAGACTTTCCTCAAAGTCTCCTTTTTTCATCTTGAAAGCACTTGACAGTGTTACTGGCTCTTTGAAATCAATAAAGAAGCTACGCTTTGGTGACCTGTTTGTGCAAACTTGCACTATCTCTCTCAGAGCAGATCTCCCATGCAGTTGACCAAACTTCAGGATATTCTCATTTGAGTGACGGCACATCCATATCTCAATACCTCCAGGGGAGTCATTTTTGAGGTCGACTTGTTGGAGTGCGATGAGGACGAACTTGTGTGTGAACTTGCTGATCAGGGTGTCATAGCTGCAAGACGCATGACTTTCAGACGCGATGGCGCACTGATCAGATCACGAAACGTTATTTTGACTTTTAACAGACCAAAGGTACCTACTGAAATAAAGGCTGGTTTCTTGTTATGTGCAGTTTGTCCATATATACCGAACCCTCTTCGCTGTTTTAAGTGCCAGAGGTATGGGCATTCCCAGCAGCCCTGTAACAGTTCTGCAAGGTGCGCATATTGTGGATCCCGAGACCATGAAGGGGCTGGATGCTCTTCAGAGCCCTGCTGTGTCAACTGTGGTGACACACACATGCTGCTTATTGCCAGACCTGATCGAAGTGGAAGGACGAGATGGCGATCCAGCGTGTCAAGACTCTGGAAGGCCTCTCGTACCTTGCCGCTAAAAACAAGTTATGCATTCCCAATGATTGGCAGCGCACTTTCGCTGCCGTTGTGAAATCTCCAACTACCACTGCACAAACATTAATACCACATCCTTTGTTTCTCCAATGACCTAGTCAACCTGTCAAACGGACAACAGCGGAGCAGGGCATGCAGGTCGATTTTTCAGACATTCAAATGGATATCCAAGTTGAAAATGCAACATGCTCTCAACAGAGGAGCAGCTCCTCCAGTTCTGGCAGGAATGCCTGTACATGTGGCAAAGTCGGTCCGAAATCTGTAAAGACCTGTAGGCTTCACCCAACACTTGAAGTCCCAGTCACAAGTCCTGACAACTTGCTCAACGTGTCGAGGTCCCCTCCCTCAGCCACTGTAGTGGGGGAAAACTTGGGCGAGGAAAGTGATACTTCACAGTCCTTGTCGCAATCTCCTGACCACGATCAGACGTCGGATGTGCAGAGCGATGAAGAGTTTTAAATTGTTCTTTGTTGCTCTCCTTTTTTTCTTTGTTGTTCTCTTTTCATGGCTGCGTTTATCATCCAATGGAACTGTTGGGGTACCCACTCCAATTTCGATGACATTAAGCATCAGCTCTCTTCTTCACCTGTGTGTCTGTGCTTACAGGAAACAAAGCTTCGACCCAGCGCTTCGCTGTCGGTCAAGAACTACAGCTGCTTCCGGAAAGATAATTCCAGTGGTGGCATTGCGTGTGGTGGAGTGGCGATTCTTGTCCCACGTACTGTTCCAGCCTTACAATTTCACATCGATACGCCCCTGCAGGCTGTAGCGGTTCGTCTTTCTGTTAATACTCTACTCACTGTTCGCTGCCTTTACTTACCACCGCACGATTCATTTAGCGTTGCAGATCTCGAGAGCCTTGTTGCCCAACTACCTTCTCCCGTTCTCCTTGTGGGGAATTTTAATGCCCACAGTCCAGTGTGGGGCAGTGACCAGACTGATAGTAGAGCTCGTAAAGTGGAGAGTTTATTGACCTCCAGTTCTCTATGTGTGCTCAACACGGGAGACCATATGTACTATCACGAACCTAGCAAAACATTCTCTGATATTTATCTTGCCCTGGAATCTCCATCAGTGTCTGCCGATTGAAACTTTAGAGTGTTGCAGGACCCCCTTGGCAGTGATAATTTCCCCATTTTGCTTTCCCTGTGCCGAGATGAGTACTGTCACCTTTCTTGTACGACCTGATGGCGGATTGATCGTGCCGAGTGGGAGGTTTACACCGCTTCAGCCATTATAACTGAGGACATGGTGAACCAGGAATTGATCGAAACTGCAGTAACAGCGGTTACGGAATGTATTGTATATCAGCTGAACTTGCCATCCCTAAGACCTCGGGTAAACTTCCTAAGATACCAAAACCTTGGTGGAACGATGAATGTTGAGACTCTCGGAGAGCGCAACATAAGGCGTGGGGTAAATTTCGCCGTTACCCTACTCAGACAAACCTTCTGGCCTTTAAACGTGCAAAGTCTCATGCCCTTTTGGTTCGGCAGTGCAGTAAGAGGGATTCTTGGTGGTATTATATTTCCACCATTCATGCAGGTACACTGGCGTGCAAAAATTAAGGATGAGACGGTTTTTCAAATGTAACATCGTGCAGAAGTGCTCCACATCGACTCAAATCATACCATATGATCCCAAAGATGTAAGAATATGGTACAACTGAGCAAAACTGTCCAAACAAGGAATCCAAAACATACAAAGGCACTTTATTGAAAAGGTAGCTTTGAGCACACCTGGACAGAAGACAGAAATGTCCATGTGACAGGTGACTGCCAAGAAAACTCCAGTCTTTAGTAGGGGATATGATCACCCCTGACTGTGTTGCAGGATTTACAATGTCTGTCCATGCTGAGGACGAGGTTCTCAAGGAGCTGTTGAGGCATCGCGGCCAATTCCTCTTGTAGCGCCAATCGCAGCTGCAGAATCGTTGCTGGCGGCTGGTGACGTGCTGTCAAGCGTCTCTCGAGAAGGTCCCACACGTGTTCGATTGGATTTAGGTCCGGGGACCTTGCGGGCCAATCAATGCATTGAATATCTTCACTCTCCAACAGCTCTGCGACAGCCACTGTAGGATGAGGTGTAGCGTTGTTGTCCATGAAGAGGAACTCAGGACCCACAGCACCTCTAAACAGACACACGTGAGGCAGGAGAACCTCGGTACAATAGCGGACACCAGTGACTGAACCTCCTTGGAAGATGTGGAGGTCAGTACGGCTACCAAGCATGATACTGCCCCAAACGAGAATTCCGCCACCTCCAAACCGGTCCCTTTCAATGATGTTGGAGGTGTCATTGCGTTTTCCCTGCTCTCTCTAGATGTGTATACGTCCAGAATCGCTTGTCAGACTAAATCGGCTCTCATCCGTAAAGAGAAGTTGACCCCATTGCTGATGTGTCCAGTTCTTGTGTTCCTGGCACCACAGAAACCGCCGTCTCCGATGTGCAGGCGTTGATGGCACACACTGTACTGGTCGTCGTGCAAATAGACCACCTTTGTGCAGCCTCCTGGCCACGGTAAAACGTGATAACGGATGTCCAGTTGTCTGTTGCATGTGCCTTGCGATTTCTCCCGCTGTCTGCCGTTTGTCTCTTCTAGCCTGTAGGACAATATACCGGTCGTCCGCCGTCGTGGTTGCTCGTGGACGACCACTGCTAAATTCTCGAACAGCTGTTCCTGTCATTTGAAATGCTCTCCAAGCTCGTGAAACGATGCTGTGAGCGATCCCGAACTTCTCAGCCACACTAGTCACACTTCGATCGTCTTCCAACTTCCAATGACCCGACCTCGGGTAAAGTCATCCAGATGTCGTCTACTGGATTGCCTGTTGGCCATATCACACGGTGGCAGCAACTGAACGTCGTTCAAACCGATGTACATCATTCACCGAATTGCTGAGCTGACCCCCCCCTCCTTAGTACGACTCTCTCTCTCTGCTCCTTTTTGACGAGAGCAAGGCATACCTCAGGGTTCCATTTTGTCTACATCCCTTTTCATTTTATGCATTAACTAGGCTTTTCGAGAACTTCCTTCGACAATCTCTAGAATGATGTATGTAGATGACTTGCAGATCTCTTGTGCTTCTTCTAGTATGCGTATCATAGAACGGCAGTTGCAGTGCGGCATTATCAGCATCTGCTCTTGGGCAAACAAAAATGGCTTTCTCATCTCCCAGAATAAGACCGTTTGTGTGCACTTTTGCCGGAAACGTGGCCTCAACCCGGACACTATTCTGTGGAGATTCCTGTTCTCCCAGAGACCACATTCTTAGGCATTACATTCGACCATGCTCTGACTTTCCGCTCACATGCACAAAGGTTAAAAGTTAAATGCACTAAAGCATTGCGTATCCTGAAGATGCTCTCTGGCACAACGTGAGGTGCCAATAGAAGCACAATGCTCAGAATCTATCATGTGGTCATTCCATCAAAACTGGACTATTGCTGTGTGGTGTATTTTTCAGCCAGGAAATCTGTCTTAAAACTACTCGACCCTGTGCATCACCAGGCTTTGCTTCTCTGCATGGGAGCGTTCCGAACCTCCCCTGTCGAGAGTTTGTATGTCGAGTCTAATGATCCACCTTTGGGTTTGCATCGCCTTCAGCTGTCCCTCCAGTTTCGCATAAAAACTGCGAAACTTTTCCAGTTCGTTTTCGCAAAGGACGGTCCCTCCGGGACCATCCTTTGCGAGAACCTGTCTTTCGACCACAATTTGTCCGTCTCTTTGAACACTGGCCTTCCTGTGTACCCACTTTCGGAATCCGTATGCAGACTGCAGTGCGGGATGCAGGGATTAATGTTTCCTTGATTGGCGAGACCAGGATGATTGGCCAGCCACCCTAGGCTCCTATGGTGGCTGATGTCGATTTGTCCATTAGTACTTGTCCAAAATCGTCTTGCTCCGCTACTGAATATGCTCAACGATTTGCTGAACACCGGTCTCGTCATCTGGATTTTGTTCCGATTTACACAGACGGTTCAAAATCCGATGGAGTAGTGGGTTCTGCCTTCATGTGCATTGACGAGGTATACGCTGAACGTATCCTGTTGGAGGCGACCATGTTTTCAGCAGTTACATGCTATTTTCGTGTGTCTTCGTCACATCCAGGCAAAACCCCATCGCCGAGTTGTTGTCTATACGGATTCCCTGAGCGTTTTACAGATGCTTTCATCTGTGTCTGTTTGCGACCACCTGAGCATCTATCATGTGGGACGGCTTTTCCGGACTTTAACCGGGAGTGGCTTCTGTGTTCCGTTTTGCTGGATTCCTGGTCACATTGGCATCAGGGGAAACAAATTGGCAGATAATTCCACTAAGTCAGTATCTTCTTTGCCCATCATTACACTGCCGCTGTTTCTCAAGGATTTAAAGTCAGCCATTGTGCACTATGTTCGCCTTCAGTGGCAGAATCTGTGGAATCAACAAATAGAGAACAAGCTCTTTAAATTGAAGCCAGAGATCGGTTTATGGAAATCAAGTCTTCGTGTTCATCGTCGTGAGGAAGTTATCTTGGCGCGTCTCCGCATTAGGCATTGTCGCTTCACCCACCGCTGTTTGCTGTGTGGCGACACTGCTCCTATGTATGAGACGTGCAACTGCCGACTTACTCTCATTCATGTTTTATGTGTTTGTGTTCGTTTTTGGTTACATCGTTTTCAACATTTCCATACTCAACTGTTGGATGACAGCGCAGCTACGCTGCGGAAGATTTTGGGGGACCGGTGTGTTACGTTCGCTGTGTTTTCGTTTTTTAAACATACGGACTTTTTAAAACTTATCTAGCTTTTAAAATGTTTCCCACGTTGGCCTGATTTTTACTATTATACCACGCTTTTAACGACTTCTTAAATTTATTGGTCTTGTGTCCGGCACTCTTTGGCCAAATTTGGCCCTTGCGCCAAAAAAAAACCATCAACCAACCAACCGTTTAACTCTTCCCAGCCCGTCTCACACAAGCTGTCTGCTTTTAACTTCTTATGTAGAAGAGCATTCATGCATTCATCTGCTGATTATTTACTAAAGCCTGAGATAGAGTTTATATTTGATTTAGCAGCTGAATACGGGTACCCCAGATATTTGGTCAATCGAATCTACCGTAGAATATTGAATGATAGATCCACATGTTTGGCTAAAGACCCTAAGCCTACAAAAAGATTTTTAGGCACGTTAGAACAGCCCCCATATATCACAGATGTACTGTCACGTATCTGCTCGAAATACGATATACAGTTCGGCACTTGATCAAAGACCCCTCTTTCCTACATTAACAAAGATCGTGAAAAGATGGACACATTGTGTAAATGGGGTGTATATAATATTCTCCTGCTGGACACACCCACCGGTGAACATGTAAGCAATTATGTGGGATTCACAAAACGAAGCCTTGGCATTCGAGTACAAGAGCACAAGTATGACATCCTGTCGACCATGGTAACACAGCACTCGCTAGGAACATTGTGTGAGGGACTATTCAACCAGATTGGACTAACATCAAATTGTTAAATACTCCTGCATCCATACACTTCTTACACATTACAGAAAGTTTGTACATCGAGGCCTTTGGAGACCGCTGTTGCAATGACAACAGTCCCATTGACTTATCTAGAATGTGGAAATGCCATATTGCGGCTGTGAACTTTAATGACAATAATCATAGTTAACTTATGTACTTTAATAACCTGAATATGCTATTGTATCATATATACCCAATCTATCATTTACCCACATTGGTATACTTTTATGGGTGCTTTAGCTGTATCGCGATGGCAACAGCTGGGACACTCCTGTGCTGAAGCTTTACCCACAATATGTCATTGTGTTCCGTTGTACTGTATATATTGGTGCACATATGTAGCACTACTCTTTTCCATATGAAGACGGGGTGATTGTCACCCTGAAAGTAACCAAGCCATGTCAAATGAATAGCATCTACCTGTTTAAGAATTATCAGAAAGGTTTTCTGTAAACAGAACAATAGTAGAAAGAAGGATGAATGCACTTGAGTTTACCACAAAGTTCGATCATTAAGTACCATATGACCTATCCGCAAGAAATCGATCAGACAGAATGACCACCGGCCATTTTTGCTTGCATGTTACAGAAATGAACCCTTTCTTGGAACAGTTTGTTACAGGTGATGAAAAGTGGGTCCTTTACAGAAATGTAAAGCATCAAAGGACTGTATTCTGAGTTGGAGAGCCTGCTCCATCGACTTCAAGAATAGGATGTCAAACTGGGTAATCCACTGGGAGCTGCTTCCACCTAACCAAACAATAAATGCTGACGTAGCAACAGTTGGAAAGGCTGAAAGAAAAACTGAAATCTAAGCGTCCAATCCAGCACTGGTTAATCACAAAGGTGTCATCTCGTAACATGACAACACAAGACCCAGTGGCGTACTGGGAAAACTAGACCCCCCCCCCCCCGCAAAAAAATCTTCAAGGCCCATTTGCGAAAATCTAGTAGATTTCAGTTACTGAAATTTTTAAATTCAATATTATTAACTAGGTTTTGTGGGTGTTTTAATCATTCAAATTCATTGGAACCTACAGGTATTTTTCGTAAAACCAAAATTATTGCACTTTATTGTGTGTAAGACAAGCGTGCACATCGTAATTAAAATAATTGCCCTAGTTTTATACCAATACAAAGTACTACAAAACATTTAAACCAAAGCTAATCATATATATGAAAAGTTCATTCTTTTAGAGAATCCTCTTTGAAATGCCTCACTAAATTACACACATAAAACACGTAACTGCTGTTGGTTGGTTGGTTAGAGTTTATTAGTGCAAGGGGCTCAATGGGCCGAAGAACGCCATGCTAAGCGGCTTACATCAGAAACAAAAGCAACATCAAAACTATAATGAATAGTAAGGTATGAAACAAAACGCTACAAGAATGGTGTGAATGGCCGACAATCAGACAATGGACTTCACAAAACGAAAAACACCACACATAACTTCTGTGAGACCGTGTCCAAGGACCTTTTCCGATTTATGCAAAAATATAGAACATAAAAGTAAGTAAGTAACAAGAATTTTTTTGGCACAAAAAAATGCAAAATTTCTTAAATTATATACTCTTGAATAAAAAAAAAAGCATTTAATATCATGCCTCAAAATTTTACATGCTGTCCTTGTAAAGAACATCTTTTAGTTAATTTTATTCTGAATTATGCGTGGTTTTGTGCAAACAGCTGTAATACAGAACTCCTATCCAATTCGGTACAAAAATTTCATTCATTGAACTCATGTTTCTTTCACATTATGTTATTAATACACATGTATAGGAACTATTGCTATGGCTGTGAAAAGGGGCCTGCAGTCATCTGAGTAGCTACTTTCCTGTCATCCAGTTTTTAAAAACCAAAACCACAAAAATTATTTCTGAATATTTTAATTATTTATTGAAAACAATGCTTTTCTTTTTAATACTTCATTCAAATCTGCCATCAAAATTACTGCCTATTTCCTTAACCAGCTTGATATAAAATTTCCTCTAAAAATTTTGTAAAATCTTTTTGTTGAGGCATAGAGGCCCTCTTAGCCGTAAAGCTCCTCTGCGTTGTGGGGGTTATCAGTATACCCCTGACAAGACCCCATACAGCTTTAGCTACTCAGAGAAAATTACTGGACGTACCACCTTTTTCGATCTCTTCAGAATGACTTCACTGGGAAACCTTCAATGAATTTGAAGATGTCAAAGCTGCATTACAAGAGTTGTTTTGTTTGTTTTTACTCCAAAATGGAGGATTTCTACAGAAGGGGAAATCAATTACTCCCAGAAAGATGGCACGTCATAGATAATAATAGCAATTAAGTAAAAGAATAAAATAAAGATGTTATTTATTCAAAAAAAAAATGTTTTTCTTCTCTACACTGAAAAAACAGAACTTTTGCACACACCTGATATATTATATATATATATAAATCAGACACAACTAACGGTGGCATTCTTATCAGTGCATTTTGAACTGTTACTTTTGGTTATAATGGTCACAGTGATTTTTCAATAACAGTGACATGATTTTCAACCCATCTCTAGTCAGGGTGCTTTGATTATCACAACTCTGAAAAATGTTCTGATTACTGATCAACTTCAGTTGTTTAGAGGAGTGTTGCCTTCAGTGGTGTAACAGCATCACTCTGAAACAAAAACTGAGAGATGCAGGTTCTATTCTCACTCTCGGGTAATGCAATTTAAAATCTTCTGAGGACATAGCTACATGAGAAACCATAAAACATGGTGCTCCAATGCCAAAAATGATATGATTTCCTGAAATCCCTCTGTTGGTCAGAAGGCTGAGTATCAGAAAAGGAAATTGAGATACGTGTTCTTTAGCATTAATGTATAATGCTACTAACACTGTCCTTCACACAAATACTCATACATAAATCACATGAAAAGTGCAATTGATGTGTCAAAAGCATGGTATCATGAGTTACAATATTAGAGTTCTGCATCTTAATTTGAATATTTTTTGTGTCTCATGAGGTTGCTTTTTTCTCTCTCCCATAGCCTTTGAATCTTCCTGATTTTCAACAAAAGTTAAAGCAGAATGGAATTAAAATTGGCCAGACAAAGCTCATGGATTTCCTTGATGAAATGGTTTGTAATATTATGAAGTTTTTGTTTGTTTCTGTGTTGTTTAAGTACTCACAAATCATTCACAAGCTATTCTCTAAATTATCATAAGTTATACATAGGAAAAGTAAGCAGCAGTGTTCAATGCAGTTTGTTGCACGCACATAAGTCATCTTAAATGAGAAAAACAAAAATAGAAAATGTGTTTCAAATCCAATATTTGGATGATTGGCTAGTTTTGTGAATAAATAGTATATTTTGAAACAAATTCATCTAAATTTTTGATTTCTAGTAGAATTACAGAAACCTACAGTAAAAGTAGTAAGGCTAGAGTCTTTAGCATAAGAACACATGTGTGTGTAATAGAGGAAATAAGTCTGTTAAGATACCAGCAGTTAGCTTTGGTTTCGTTACTACCTGAAATGCTGTGGTCATCATATTTGTTCAGTAGCTGACATTCACACTGTGTTGAGTTGGTTTTGCTAAATTAGATTTGGCTGATGACTTCCGTTAGTCTTGATTCTGAAGGAAGTTGTTAAACCATCAAAGAGAAACCTAACAAACTGAAACATATAACTCCTTTTCTGAGTACTCAAGTGAATGTGCGTGCATGTGAATTTCAATACATGTTTAATTTCTATTGTTGTAAAACACTAAAAAATTTTATTCATACCAAAATTTTCTTATATAGAATTTGATATTTTTGTCATTTCTATTTGTAATAAAGTGTTACTTTTTTTTGGGGGGGAGTATTGTCATGTTGGACTTTTACATTTTGTGGAAGCCCACTGATGTGGAATACTAGTAAGCAAAATTGTGCAGCAACACACTTTTTTTTTTTTTCCTTCGGTATTAATATCAGAACATCATTAAATACAATGAGAAAGAATAAATTAAGGAGTGCACAATGTTAATCAGAAACCTTGTACCTTTAAAAATCACATTTAAAAATTTACCAAAACCAATGTATTGTTTCTTGTCCATGTTTCTTCATATAGCATAAGTGCCAACCGTACAAACAGCTTGGAAAATGTATGAATATTCCGCGTCAAAATCGTGCCGCATTCTTGGAAAGGACTGAACGACGTATTTGCCATTATGTGACCTGTGCGGAATGCCTCCTGCACTGGTCACAGTTTATCCGTATTGCGCTGACAGAACGACCGCCTTTCCCCTATCTGTGCAACCGAGGAGAAGATTGGCCACATTTCCCATGGGCCTTGTGTAACTGGAATGCGAGACGGCGGGAACGGCGCTTCTCATGGGTGGGGCTGCTTCGCAAGACGACCCTCCCCTTTCTTTTGGACGTTCATGTAGTGTGTGACATCATGAAGTATCAGCAGCTTGGTTTTTGGGTTTTGACGGTTTCAGGTCAGGACTCAGGACAGCGGCAGGCATCATGAGCCACGTGATCATAGTTACTAGTGAGTGCAGTGGTAGGAATGACATTTGCCCGGAGTGTGCTTTCTTTGCAGCGTTCTTACTTCTTGAAGCTAAAGTTTGTGATTTGCCGTTCTTTTTCACCCCATGTTGTGAGGTGGATGCTAACACCCCCCCACCACCCACCACCCCCAGTGACTTGCAATTTTTATTTTGTTGGTGCACCATGCGTTTTTACGGCCACGTGTTTTGTTTTAGAGTTCAACAATCTTCCGTTTTCGTGCGCCAGTGACGAAAAGGGAACTGACGTGATTGAGTCTGCTTGAAAATTTGAGTGGGTTTCCTTTGTACTTTAAGGAAAATATGTTGAAAAGTAAATCGAAACAGTACTTTCAGGTGTTTTAGATTCATACTCAAAAGAATTCCCTTGTGTTGTAAAATTGCGGAAAGGTGACAGCTGTGCTTTTTGTTCGATGTGTTCTTGTGATATAAACATTTCCCATGGAGAAATACATGATGTAAAAGTGCATATGAAGTCGAAAAACATCGTGATTTTTCGAAGTGTGTCGAGAAGAACTCCAGTATCGGAACATTCTTTAACAAGGTTAGTGACAATAGCAAAAACGATGTTATTAATGCTTAATGTCTTTTCACAGCATTTATTATCAAACATAATTTGCTAATTGCCGTCGCAGATTATGCAGGGCCGCTATTCCATCAAATGTTTCCCTAGTCAGAAACTGCCAAAAAATATGGTTTTGCTAGAACTAAAACTGCTGCCATAATAGAGAAAATGGCATGTATGAGCCAAAAGTCTAATAAAAATGTTAATGGATGTTCCATTTGCAATTGCAATGGATGGGAGCAATGACAGCAGTTCTCATCTCTACTCAATTGTTGTTAGTTTCTGTAATGCTGAGAAACACAACATTGATAATGCTCTGCTTGTTGTGCCAACTTTATCAAGTAACTGCACAGGCCACAACATTGGCCAACTTTTGTTAGACAACCTTGAGAGTAAAAACATACCTGTTAAAAACTATGACCGTCAGCTGCCTGGAGAGTGGGACACCCCCCCCCCCCCCCCACTTCTGCTGCTGCTATAGTAGGATTCCATCCGTCGCTCCCTTCTGTCCTTTTTGACCGTTCATTCACAATTCAGTCAATTCCTTTACGTTAGCATAGCATCTACCCTGCCTGAGTATGCAGTTCCAACACTCGCAGGCTTTCTGTTTCCATTTACCATTGGGTTGTGACCGCCAGCCCTGAGATTAATTTTCTCGGCCGAGCGAAATCCAATGTGCTTTTTCTTTCAGCGTACATCAGCAACTGCCTCCCAAAAATGATGGTCGAATTCTCCCTTACCCTTTTTTGGCGATTCAGTACTCTTAATTGCCCATTGTCCCTCGCAGACGTCGGTGTATCGTTCTTGCTGACAGAATTATGTGTCTACTGCAGGTCCACTGTAAACATACAACATACGGACCACAGCGTTTAAGCTACAAGCGGAAAGAAGAGGGTGGGGATTGAAAAACCACTTCGAACACTGCTGCTCCCATCCGCATTCGAAAGCACATTTTCCCTCATTCGTGTATCACCCTCTCGAAAAACCCTTGAGGCAGAAATTTTTATGTTTCACTAGAGGGCTATGTGTGAGGTCTCGCAATTCAAAATGGCAAAATATTACATTTCTTGCCTTCGAGAGCATTGGAGCGACTTCCTAATTATCCCGCAATTTTGTTAATCAATTTAGTGAACAGCCGAAAGAAAAAACAATGTAAATGAGAAATAAATAAAAAAAACATGTGAGCTTGCCGAACTGTGATTCCCACCTGCCTCATACAATACGCGACATGGCGGACAAATTTTAGAGTTTTATTCAGGTTTTAGGTTGGGGGGGTCCACTGTAACAATATATATATATATATATATATATCATCAACCATTATCAGTTCACTGCTGGATGAAGGTCTCCCCAAATTTCTTCCACAATTGTCTGTCTTGGGTCTGTCTCCTCCATGTCACTCCAGCATACTTTCGAATTTCATCCTTCCATCCCCCATGGGGTCTTCTTCTGGGTCTTTTCCTGTCCCTCAGAATCCAGTCTAAAATTTTGGTTGTCCAGCGGTGGTCCGTTCTTCTGGCAACAGGTCCAGCACATTGCCATTTCAGGGATTTCACTCTAGTCATGATGTCGTCCACTCCTGTCATTTTCCTTATCCACAAGTTCCTCTTCTTATCTTTCCTGGTTACACCAAGCATGCATCTCCCCATGCCTCTTTGAGTTGTCTGCAGTCTTTGTATGTCTTTTTTAGTTAAGGTCCATGTCTCTGCTCCATACGTAAGCACTGGCAGGATGCATTGACTAAACACTTTTCTTTTGAGACATAATGGCATACTGCTCTTAAAAATTATGCTGTTTCTTCCAAAAGCTCTCCATCCAAGTTTTTATACGCCGATTAATTTCTTCATCAATGTGACCCTCACTCGATATCTGCTGCCCAAGATAAATGTAGGAATCGGTTGTCTCAAGCTTTTCTCCATCAATCGATAAATCTTCGTTTCTTGTAAAAGCATTGTACATCACTTTTGTCTTCTGAAAGTTCATTTTTAATCCCACTTCTTTACTCTTGTCAGCAAGTTCTTGGATCATACATCATACTCTGCAGCTCTGAAGGAATAGTTGCAAAGATGACTAAGTTATCAGCAAAAACGAAGGTGAGTTAAGTAATCTCCATTAATCTTTATCCCTTTGTTTTCCCAGTTCAATGATTGAAAGACATTTTGCAATGTGGCGTTAAAGAGCTTGGGAGATATGTTGTCACCTTGTCTCACTCCCTTTCCAATTCTTATTTGTGCTGTATCCTCAAATATCCGAACCTTTGCACTTGCATTTTCATAGATGTTATTAATAATGCTAATGTATGCATCTTCAATACCGCTGGATTTCAAAGCCATTGTTACTGCTGATGGTTTCACGGAATCGAAGGCCTTTTCATAGTCAATAAAAGCCATGCATAATGGGAGTTCATATTCTCTTGTTCTTTCAATTAGTTCCCTCAGTACATGGATATATGATCTATAGTGCTGTAGCCACTCCTGAATCCAGCTTGTTCTCTTGGTTGGGCCATGTCTAGTGTTACCTTCAAGCGATGTGAAAGAACCATAGTGAAGATTTTTTAAACCACTGAAAGGAGGCTGATGGGCCTGTAGTTCCTGAGATCCTCAGTGTCACTTTTTTGTGGAGCAAGATCATTGTAGCATTGTTCCAATCCTCAGGAATCTTCCCTTCATTAAGACATCTGGTGAAAACTTGGGCGAGTGTAGTTTCAATTTCTCCACTTGCTTCTTGTATAATGTCCGCGGTAATTCCATCTTCTCCTGGAGCTCTTCCCCGTTTCATGTTCTTAATTGCATATGTAACTTCCGCAGGGAGGATTTGAGAGACTTTGGCACTGGTACCTGTCGTAATATCTGGAATATATGTATCATCCCTTTCATATAGTTTTGAATAGAAATATTTTGCCCTTGTCAATATATATATATACAGTCATTTGTAAAAGTATAAAACCACCTGTCAATTTATTAAAAATTAAGATTTTCAAAGAAATAAATAATTACTAGTCAGAGATATTTGAAAAAAATGACACCGCAGATGAATACTTACATTCTTTAGAACACAAAAAGACAGAAATCAGTACTTTGTGTGGCTACCTTTGTTTTTTATAGCATAGCGGACAGAATACGATGTGGCATACTCTCAATGAGGGATTTACAGTAGTCACTTGAAATGTCTTTGCACCATACGTATTTTATCGTGTCAATCAAATCTTGGGAATTTGATGGCTGTTTCCCTGCTCCCTTGTCTTTAAAAATGGTCCACAAATTTTCGATGAGGTTAAGGTCAGAACTGTTACCGGGCCAGTCAAGTACAGTTATATTTTTCCTCTGCAAGTAGTCCTTTACTGTCTTTGATCTGTGGCATGGAGCACCATCATGCATAAAATCCATGCACTTGCATATGATTTAACAGCTTCTCACGTAACATTTCCACATAAAAAGGACCAGTCATGGTAGTGCCTGCCTGTCAGCGAAAAGGATAATGAAGCAGTAACGGATGCTAACATAGCACCCCATAGCATCTGACTAGGCGGATGTCTCGCAGTGCTAATAGTGTATTTTTCATCAAATTTTCTGCTTTTTGGTTGTCAAACATGTGCTTCACGTGATTCAAATTGACACACAGTTGAATCATCAGAAAAAAGAACTGGAGTCTCTTCTTTTTCCTGACAGAGGTTAGTCTAGGTTTATGTGCATGTTTATAAGACTTTAATCCAAAATCTTTGCTAAGACATCAGGAAACAGTGTTGATACTAAAAGTAGACCCTTTTGAATGTAGAAAGGCTTTGATTTTCTTGCACGAACTTCTCAGAAAATGCATGCATTCCATTTATGGTATTGTCATCATGTGGGATTGTTTTCCGTGGACATCCACTTCTCTTTCGGTCACTAAATTCACCTGTATCTCAATATTTCATTATCATATTATGAATAGCAGTCTTGCTCACATTCACCTTTCTGCTTATGTCATATTCGGAGTATCCTTCATGATATAAAGTCACTATTTGTGCCCTCTAAGTAACACTTAATGACACTTTTACCCCATTTTTCACTATATAGAAAATACGTACAAAACCTCTCAGCATGAAAACCAGAAGCAAACTGACGCTCGCACACTTCTTCCAACTCTATCAACAGCTGTCGCTGTAGGATGATGCAACACTGACAGGAAGTTGAGTAATACAGACAGTAGCTGACGCAATTTGCAGAAATCTACTAATACCAACAGTTGGTATTAGGAGATTTTAAACTTTTGCAAATGGTTGTATGTGTATATACTGAAGTCTTTTAAAAGTGGTCATGAAATTGTGTTTCCCAAATTTGATAGACACCCTGGCAATGAACAGTGGAAAACAATGGCTTGTGCTTTTGCAGGATGAGGTGAGTGTGTATGCTTTCTTGCTCTTGCATCATTAAACTTTTTAGCTGCAAATGGGACAAACTGTTAACTCACTGTGGTACTTTTACAGTAGCCTAAAGTTTTTACATAAAATTAATACCCCAAAAAATTTTATCATCTTACTTTAAAGATATTACTTGTGCAGGATATACTTGCTGGTATGCAGGGGCAATTACTCAAAGACAAGTAATCCAACTGACATGGAAGTAAGGGAATTGTATAGGAAAGTGATATGCACTTCCTCATAAACACGATTGCAATGTCCCCCCCCCCTTGTGTCAATGGATGCAACTTACAAAAAAAAATGAAATATCACGATAAACAGCAAAAAAATTTCCAATTACAAAGTTGTGGTACTCATGACTTACAAAAATGTTATGACAGCATCCGAATTCAGGCTACTGGTGGTGGAAAGCTGCATTAAATATACAAATGATAACACAAAACAATGGACAAAGACTTGCCATGTGATCAAGTATATTTCTTTAATGCATACTCACAGTAGCCACTATTCACCACTGTGCAGTACTGGACACACTTTACAGTGTTCCATTGAAGATGAACAGCATCCAGAACAGCTTCACCAATGTTCCCTCAAGTGACGCACTTGAATTGCTTCAAGTGTAGCATGTCAACCACTGCATGTACTTTCGATTTCACATATCTCCACAGAAAGAAATCCAGAGGTATCAGGTCAATTAAACTTGCCAGTGAGGGCACAGGACCTGCTGAACAAATGTAGATGTAAACCAGGCATGTGCACTGCAACTCCATTCCATTGCATCTACATGTCTCACAAATGTCTTAGTGATTTGTTTTCCAACCAGCCACATAACTAGTTTTCCAAGAGATCCATAAAGTGGCTGCTTGTCAGAGTTTGTTCTTGGAAGGAGGGGGAGTGGCCCAATGATGGTGTTTCCCCAAATGCCTCACCACACTTTTGTGGATTATTGGACTGGGTGGCAAGCATTTGAAGTCCATCATGGGTTCCCAAGACTCTAACTACTACGCATTCTGTGTAGTCACTACAGAAATCGTCGGTCTTCTGCGGATTACAGAAAGCACCAGATGTGCTACGGAAATCGAAAATCCAAGTGAAATTACCTTTTTAACTATGTACGTAAAGATTTTTTTCATGTTTTCTAGATTGTAACATTCATTAGACATTTTGGAGAGTGTTCGTTGAAAGTTTTCAATATCATTGCATTTTTTCTATGATTTTTTTAATATGTTTTTGATGTCTAAGCATCTCTGGCCACATACAGAGTTATCCCAGCCCATGGAGTCCTGGAACCCTTCCAAATCTTGGAGTCCTTAATTTTTCATATTTTTATGTAAAGCCCTGGAGTAGTACTAGAATTATTTCCTGCAATGAATGATTTTTTTATTTATTGGAGGGAAAAAAAGTGCATTTTGTTTTCATTCTCTTTTGGGTTTCAAGATGACCATGAATACCTTCCAGTCTGTGTAGGCACTTACTATGTTTACTGTAAGGTTCCCATTGGAACATACATTGATTTTTGAGGCAATGTAGAAAAAAAAAATATTGGAACCATTTAGTTTGTCTCAAAATGTCTTCAATTTAAGGACATTTTTTAAGCAAAAATTTGCTTTTTTTTTTTTTTTTTAATTTACACTGGCATTTTTATTTATTTATTTATTTTTTACTGTGTGTAGTACAGTTTTATTCATTACTATTGAAAACTACAGATCTCTTCCGGTATTTTTTTCATAATTTTATTATTTATGCCATCTTTGCCCGGTGCCTTTTTATTTTTAAGAATATTAATGTGAAACCTAACTTCCCTTTCACTGATGGGTAGTGGTTTTTCAAAGTCTGGTGGAACAAAAAAATTTTGGCCCTTAAAAGGTCTCTTGTTTTTTCTTATTTTTTCGGTTTCTGGCGCTCCGGACGTAAGAGAGGTCGTAGCACCTTTCACTTGAAGTTGCTGTCTGACTTTTGCAGTTTGTTGATTAACAGACTTCAGAGAGGTCGTAGCACCTTCAACTTGAGGTTGCTGTCTGACCTTTGCAGCTTGTGCCATGTTACCGGATGTAAGAGAGGTCGTAGCATTTTCTACTTTTGGCTGCTGCTTTCTATGCCTTGTCCTCCGATTTTTTTTAATCAAACCTTTCTGTTTACTTTTAATTGGGGATGTTAACACAGGTTTTCTTTTACTAGTAAATTCTTCATAGAGTTGTGCACTTTGGGTGACAACTCTATGAATTTTCTACATCCTCCGCATGTTTAAAATAAGTACCCAGGGCCTTTTGCATTTTAATGGCTACATCAGTGTCGGGGATATCATTTATTTTAATTTTTTTCGAGTGAGTTTGCAAAGATTTCTGCTTTTTCTTCATTAGTTCTAACTACCACCCCATCTACTTTATGGAGGGGTGGGAGCAATCTGATATTTTTATTTTGCAAACTTTTTTATTTTTCCACAGGGTCATTTTATTTTTTTTATCCGAATTTTCGGAGTAGTCAATATGTGCTTCCTCTAATAACTGTCCCCATGAACCGTTTTCAAGCTTTCTGATATGTGTGCCAAAGTACTGCCATAGCATAGGTTGTGCAAAGTTGTTCAGAATATCTTCATATCTGGTGGCTGTTAGGCTGGAGGGCACACCACAATCATAGGACAAGAGTCCTTCAAAGCAGAAACAGCCACACACCCTCACAGATATCCCTCCAAAGCTGACTGTAGTGATAATGCAGTCCATCTGATGGCATTCCCTAAGCAAACACCACTCTCAAATACATTAATCCAAAGGAAGAGTGAGTAGTAGCATGAATGGTCACTACCTACACAACCCTCTTCCCCCGCACGGGGATAACTGGTTTTCCAGTTATTTGGGGAGCGGCGCCCCCACGGCCCGAGCTGACCTTGTGACTGGTCAACATCTGATGTCATGCCACAGCTTGTTTTTTTCTTATTTTGGTGCTGTTGGTGTTTGCAGGGACGGCTGCTCATCCAGCTGTTGGGGAGTCGCGGCCCCACGATCCCGAGCTGGTCTTGTGTCTCGCTTTTCGTTTTTATTTATTTTCTCCACTGGCTAGTTGCCCGTGTTGTGTTCTCTACCTAATCTCTACCACGTTATGTACTAACACCCCGGTCTTGTGGTTTTGTTACCCTCCACCACTAACTGATTTATATTAACCGCTCAGTTCGTAGGTTGCTGAGATTCCGTTTAGGTTCCCTGCCAGGATTTGTCTTCTTTGGATTTCTTTTTTTCCTTTTAGCTGGTTTGGGTGCTAGACCTACCTGCATGTTTGCCGCGTGCGGAGACCCGTGAGGCGGAAATGGGATGTCTGGCGGCTGAGGTCGCAGGAGACCGGTTAAGTGCCTCCTGTGTGCCAACAATCCTCTTCGACCCCGGCTTCGCTGTAAACGGGAGGCTAGAGACTAACCCACCTCTAGTCAGAAGTCTTGTACCAAGTTGTGTGCAGGGCTTTAGCGGCTTTTGTCGTATAGCACGGCAGGGTGAGCCCGGGGGCTGTGGGATCATGCCAAAGGCGTTGGCATGACGGTACCCGGAGGCCGAAGTGTCCGCCGAGTGCGTGTGATCACAGCCAACGGACTATATCTGCAACGTATAAGCTCCAGAACTGTGTCCAGCGTCATTTTCTTGGCTTGCAGACCTCCAGTTCTCCCTTGTAGGGCTCGGTGGTGGGTGGAGTAGTCTGCAGACGAATCCTTCTCCTTTTTCCATGGGTAAACCCAAAAACAAACGCTCCAAATTCAAGTCACCTGAGCAAATGATCGTTGACAACGACTCTCCTTCGTCTTCTCAACCTACCAAGTCTCATACCCTTAAAAGATCTTTAGACCATGATCTGGACCAAGAATGTGGAACCTCTTCTTCGGCAGCTGTACCAGTCGCTCCGAAGCGTCGTCTCCCTCGATTGTCGTGAATACGCATGCTACACACTTAGTTGTAGAATCCATCGATCCGAATGAGAGACTGTCCACCAGATCTCCATTCTTCATTTCTAAAGCTTTGGACGCTGCAGTTGGCCCCTTGAAGTCTGTGAGGAAGCTTCGCTCTGGGGACCTGCTTGTCCAAACTTGCAGTGTTTCTCAGAGTAACACTTTTCTGCACCTCACTAGTCTTCAAGGCATTCCTGTCAAAGTGACACCTCACCCGTTTCTTAACACCTCTCGGGGTGTTATTTCGGAGTTTGATCTCTTGCCATGCAGTGAAGAAGAATTGGTGACTGAACTTGCAGATCAAGGTGTTATTGCTGCACGCCGTATGATGTTTCGGCGCGATGGTTCTTTGATTAAGTCTAAAAATGTGATCTTGACTTTTAACTCCCCGAAAGTTCCAACCGAAATCAAGGCTGGCTACTTGGTCTGTGGAGTTCGCCCGTACATTCCCAGTCCTCTGCGCTGTTTCAGATGCCAGAGGTACGGGCATTCACAACGTTTCTGTAAGAGTTCCGCTCGTTGCGCTAATTGTGGCTCCAGTGAACATGACGGGGAAGGTTGCACTTCTGCGGCCTGCTGTGTTAACTGTGGTGAGGCCCATGCAGCTTACTCCCGCAACTGTATGAAATGGAAGGACGAGATGGCGATCCAGCGCCTCAAGACCCTGGAAGGCCTCTCGTACCCTGCTGCCAAGGCCAAGTTGGGTATACCCACCACCCGACAGCGTACTTTTGCCGCAGTAGTTCAGTCTCTGCCACAACCCGTGCAGCCCTTTGTTCCGCGCCCTGTAGCTCTCGCCGCCCTTGCCAAGCGATCTACAGCTGACCAAGCGACACAGGTGTTTTTCCCGGAGCTCGAAATTTTTCGAATACCTGATTCTGGGCCTTCTCTTTTGCTGCCGACCGTCTCTTCCAGTTTCCAGCAGAAAGCCTGCACGTGCGGAAGACCCGGCCCTCAATCCGCAAAGGTGTGCAGTGTCCATCCAACTGTCTCGGCCTCAGCGAGGTCCCCACCCTCAACCAACATTATAGAGGAACACAGGGGGGGAGAGTGACAGTTCGTCCCCAGCCTCAAACAACATTGCAGAGGAACATGGGGGGAAGAGAGTGACAGTTCGTCCCCGCCCTCTGCCAGCATTGCAGAGGAGTGTGGGGGGAGGAGAGTGACTCATCCTTTGTGTAGTTCTGTTTAAAAAAAAAAAAAAAAAAAAAAAAAAAATTATAATTATAATAGTCAATTAATAAATTTTTATATAAACCTAATTAACTACCTTGTCTTCACAGCTTTCATCATACTCTTTTTCAACTTTTACCAAGCCTGTCTGCTCTTAATCATTTTCCACGTTTTTTTTTTTTTTTTTTTTTTAAATCTGTGGCTGATAGTTCTTAGTCTGGCGCTCTTTGGCCAAACCTGGCCCTTGCGCCAATAAAATCCAACAACCAACCAACCAACCAACCCTCTTCCACTCTTCTTTTGTTCATTAACAGCAAGTGAGATACCACTGCAGTCATTGCTAGACATTGCTTTGAGTGATGTAGGACTTGTGCACAGCAGACCTAGCGTAGTAACCAATTTCATGTGTTTACAACAGACTGTTCTAGTGCTAATAGTTGTTCCATTAGATTGTTTAATGTTACCAACCAGGTCTATGGCAAAGGACATGCATGACTTTTTCACATTCCACAGTAAGCTTTGTTTGCAACAATCACTCAGTTTGTGTAGCCTTCTAGGGTATGGCATCCCATGTTTCCATTGATAAGAAACATTAGCAAATGTGGATTTTGGGAATCCCAGAAGAGTGCCAGTACTGTGCAGTGATTTCTTACTCAGGTGGCATCCAACCACCATGCTACATTCAGAGTCTGTTAGTGCAGCTCTGCATGGCATAGTCACTTCCAGTGTGGTCTGACAGATGCACCAGTGCTCCCCTTTACATACAACAGCTGACACATGAATGTCTGGTTCTGTAAATGTAGAGGTGTCCAAATACTTTTGTCTACATAATGTGTATATACACTGCTGGCCACCCAAAATGCAACACCAAGAAGGAAGCATCCAATTAGCCTGAAATTTGCAGCATGTGTCGCCCGCGAGAGGACATGCAAACGATTAGCATTGCAGGGCATGTGCGCCAGGCACGCCACCGAGAAGCACTATAAGAAGGGTGCACAGAAGGCGGGGTGTAAGTAGTGGAAGTGTGTTGTGCTGCCGGACCTGTGCGTGGGAAGCTTCCTGATGCCTCGTCGCAGAATACGGCAGTCATTCCAGCATGTTTCGGAGTTCGACAGAGGACAAATAGGGGCTTATCGCGACAGCGGTTTATTGTACCGAGACATCGCCGCCCGTGTGGGGCGACATCCAGCCACAGTGAGGCGAGAATGGATTCGGTGGGTGCAAGAGGGACGGACAGACTGGCGTGAGTGATTGCCGCAGCCGCAGCACACCACCGAACGAGAGAACCGGCATGTTGTGCGGCGGGCATTGACGGTTTGCACTGCCACATCACAAACGTTAGCGCAGAAATTAGGGTGTGTTGCTTAACAACCTGTGTCAGCAGGTGCAGGGACTTGTCGCATGGCGGCCATTGCTCTGATTACCATTGACGTTACAGCACCTGCGAGTGCGGCGGCAGTGGGCCGTTGAACGCCGCACCTGGACTACGGAATGGCACGACATTGTCTTCTCCGACGAATCCCGCTTCTGCCTGCAACACCACAATGGTCGGATCCACGTGTGGCTGCACCGCGACGAGACTGTATGATGCCTGAATTATGCATCGCCATACCGGTCCGTCGCCTGGCGTTATGGTTTGGGGCGCAATTGGATATGACACCCGCACCCCTCCAGTACGCATCGCCGGTACACTCAACAGCCACCACTACATCTCCGACGTTTTGGAGCCTGTAGTCCTCCCTTACCCGTAGGACCTGCCAGCAGCCACGTTTCAACGGAACAATGCATGCCCGCACGTGGCACGCATTGTGCAACAATTCTTCACGGCCCACCAGGTGTCACTGCTGTCGTGGCCTGCCTTTTCTCCCGATATGTCGCCCATCGAACGTGTCTGGTCGCTGATCGGCAACCGAGTGCCTCGACAAGCACCACCCGCGGATACGCCTGTTGAACTGTGGCAACGTGTGAAAGCAGCCTGGACCGACATACCCCAAGCCCACATCCAAAGCCTCTTTTGTTCGATGCTGCGGCATGTAGCGACCATTATTGCCAGCCATGGGGGCCACACGAACTATTGATGTCTGCGTGTTCCGCAAGTCGCATGGGCCGGTAAGCTCAATCGTTTCATTTTTGTATTTTTGTTATGTGTCCAGTACATCTGGCTTTGCTATCTCGTGTCCTTCTTGGTGTTGCATTTTGGGTGGCCAGCAGTGTATATATATATATATATAAATAGTACATAAATAAAACAAAAAAAATAATTTATAAATAAATTATTTAACCCAAGAAAATTAGACAAAAAAGGCTAATAAAATGAGAAGTGCCAAAGGCAGCTAAACCTCGTGTAGTAGCTATATAGAATGAAAATATTACAGAACAAAAATATAAAATTTCAAAACAAGTAAAAAACTGGAACAGGTTGCCGTCATCAGGAGAGCATTAACCTGTGGGAGTGGCCTTTCTAGTACCAACAAAACGACAAGGCAAGCCAAAATTCTCGGTTGGTCGTGCTCCCTAGGCCACAAAATCAAATTCTAATAAGCACAAAAATTACAAAAATCAAATTTATAAAACTAAGAAAAGAAGAATTAAAAGCTTACCGGCAGAACAAAAACCGCCATGACAAAGAGTCAAGCAAGACTGAACAGAGCACCCGCAAGAACCCAAATATATACACTGATAAGAATGGTGGTCACGGTTAAACAACTACCTGGTAAGCCAAAAAATGTGTGAACTGACAAGATGCAAAACTGCGTATGTAGATAAGATCTTCAGCTATTAGGGACCCACCAAATGGCACTTTATGTTACCTATATATTTAAAATTGTTAGGTCCTAGGTTAATAAAGCATGCCAATGTGTAATTTGAAACTTTTGACACCGAATTAAAGTTCAAAATTAAATGGTTAAAATGATGCCTTAAGAAATTTTTAGGAAAATTGTTAGATTGCAATTTAGAAAGAAGAGCTTTCAGATATTTTGCAAGTAAGAGCTGTGTAGAACAAATTTTATCCATTCTATGAAATTGGGAGATGAGTAGATTGCGATGTATAACTTTTGAAATATTGGATGACCAGTGAGTGTAGTGAATGATATCAAACTCAAAAGAGTTTCTTTTATCAAATAAATTCACCACACCTCTTCCCTCCTCATCCACCTGAACCTCTAAATCGAGGTAACAAACACAAGTAGACGATCTGTTGGTTTTTTCTAGGGTAAGGTCGTCAGGATACAAGTCAGTGGCGCAACGCAAAAGTCCGGAGTGTTAATGACAATAATGTCATCAACATATCTTAGAGCAATCCCAGGTAAAGGATGATTGGCAACATATCTATCCTCAAAAAAATGTAGATAGAGGTTAGCCAAACTGCTAGAAAAGCGACTGCCCATCGGGATACCACGAGTTTGGAGGTAAAGCCCATCGCCCACAGTAACAAAATTGTTATTGATACAGAAATCCAGTAGGAAATGCCAATACTGTTCTGTAGTCCCGGGCTCGAACTTCGGTGCCTGGACCTGAGGCAGAGGCGGCCAGTGTTACTTCTAAGCTACGGTCTCCATTTCAAGTTAATTTTGTTGAAGGTTATGCTTTTTCAGTTCCCCAATTTATTCCTCAGTTAAAATTTTCTAAATGCAATGATGGCAGGTGCAAGACTTGTTGTTGTGCTCATTCTTCTAATCTTAGTGAAGGTCATTCACCCAATTTTTGTAAAGCTGTCAATTGTGTGTATTTGATTACTTGTGAAACCTGCCAATGTGGTTATGTTGGTCAGAGCAGTAATCCATTGCATATTCGCATTAACGGTCATAGGTCTGACATAAGAACCTTCAAAAGGAAATCTGATCGTGAGATTCAACATTTTCAGTCACACGATTTCAGCAAATGTTTCCATTAGAATTTTGTTTGTTGAGTCCATGCTGGAAAACAGGTTAATACTTGAAAACCTGTGCATGCTGCAATTCGAAACTCTCTTTCCGTATGGGCTTAACGAACTATTCAATGGTAAGCAGCTGAATCAAGATACTTGTGTCTATCTCAAATTTAAATTTAAACCTTTTGCTGTTTCTCAAAGAAAAACAAGGGGTAGTAAAGGTAGCGGAAAGAACTCATCGGTTCGGGTGAGCTTCGGTGATTTGGTTCATGAGCTTGACTGCCTTGATGGCTATTTCGTTAAGCGTTGTCGTTCTAAAATCTTTGAGCTAAGTAACAAAAAAATCAGGGTTTGTGACCAACTCCTTCGAAATTATGCCTTCGGCTCTGAACACATTGGAATTTTGATCGGTCACCTTCTTGTGTACCGACTTTCCACTTTTCGTAGTAAATTCACAGAAGCGCACACCTTGTCAGGAAGTACTGCGTTATTGATTACTGTCATGAGGCCATTGATTTTATTGGCTTAAAGTCAATTTTGCATAAGCGTTTGGATCTTTTCCTTCTTGGAAATGAGGTGAAATTGGTGACCTGTTTCCGCTATGATAAACCGCTTGGTCGCCGTATTTTTAACTACAGGCAAACTGTTGCTGATTTAAAGCCTATAAGCGGCAATGAGGATGACAGCTGTTACTGTCATCTTGACAAATTCTGTAAATTTGTCAACCCTTACCACGGTCATATCGTTACCGGTGACCTGGACATAGGGCCTTTTCGAGAACTACGCACACTTACGTCTCTGGGCACAAAATACAGGTTGACACCTCGATTCAAAACTAAAAAATATGTCTCTATTCTACGCAGTAATTTTTTACAATGCGCACTAAAACTTTCTTATGAGTTTGGTTTGCCCCTCGAAGACTTTAACGAAAGGCTGGATTCTGTATTATGTGACATTCATCCTGAGCTCGACAAGTTCAAGAGCTCTGGTGTTTGTACCTGGCAGCCACATAATTTTGCTTTGATTAATTCACAAATTCATGAACTTCAAAACTTATTCACTATTTCTCCAGTGGATAAGGCTGGTAATAACTTTGCCTTTTTTTGTAAACAATTCTATCAGGATCTCCTAATACAGGAGATGAATACCACAGATACTTACACTCCGGTTTCTCAAAACCATAAAGACATTGTTAAGAAAATAATCACTCTGCATAAAAGGATAAGGCTTAATGTGTCCAACTTAAACTTTCCTTTTATTTATGCCATCCCAAAGTTTCATAAGGAACCTGTTTCCTCCTGTTTTATTACTAGCGGACGCAACTGTTACTGTTATAATAGCAAAGCGGGTGGGTTGCTTCAGAGATACTTGTCCGTGGCTCTTCTCAGGTTGGGTTAGACCTGGATTATTGGGAGCAGTAACAGAGTCTTGGAGACACTTGGCTCGGTGACTGTCACATCTGTGGATTCTTACGATTTTAAAAACCTCTTCACCTCAATTTCATTGAAGGGTCTGTGGCAGGTAGCCCTAAACATACGAAGTTCGAGCCCGGGACTAAAGAACGATATTGGCATTTCCTACTGGATTTCTGTATCAATAACAATTTTGTTACCGTGGGCGATAGGCTTTACCTCCAAACTCGTGGTATCCCGATGGGCAGTCGCTTTTCTAGCAGTTTGGCTAACCTCTAACTACATTTTTTTGAGGATAAATATGTTGCCAATCATCCTTTACCTGGGATTGCTCTAAGATATGTTGATGACATTATTGTCATTAACATTCCAGACTTTTGCGTTGCGCCACTGACTTGTATCCTGACGACCTTACCCTAGAAAATACCAACAGATCGTCTACTTGTGTTTGTTACCTCGATTTAGAGGCTCAGGTGGACGAGGAGGGAAGAGGTGTGGTGAATTTATTTGATAAAAGAAACTCTTTTGAGTTTGATATCATTCACTACACTCACTGGTCATCCAATATTTCAAAAGTTATACATCGCAATCTACTCATCTCCCAGTTTCATAGAATGGATAAAATTTGCTCTACACAGCTCTTACTTGCAAAAAATCTGAAAGCTCTTCTTTCTAAATTGCAATCTAACAATTTTCCTAAAAATTTCTTAAGGCATCATTTTAACCATTTAATTTTGAACTTTAATTCGGTGTCAAAAGTTTCAAATTACCCATTGACATGCTTTATTAACCTAGGACCTAACAATTTTAAATATATAAGTAACATAAAGTGCTATTTGGTGGGTCCCTAATAGCTGAAGATCTTATCTACATACGCAGTTTTGCATCTTGTCAATTCACACATTTTTTGGCTTACCAGGTAGTTGTTTAACTGTGACCACCTTTCTTATCAGTGTATATATTTGGGTTCTTGCGGGTGCTCTGTTCAGTCTTGTTTGATTCTTTGTCATGGCGGTTTTTGTTCTGTCGGTAAGCTTTTAATTCTTCTTGTTTTAGTTTTATAAATTTGATTTTTGTAATTTTTGTGCTTATTAGAATTTGGTTTTGTGGCCTAGGGAGCATCATGACCAACCGACAATTTTGGCTTGCCTTGTCGTTTTCTTGGTACTAGAAAGGCCACTCCCACAGGTTGATGCTTTCCTGATGACGGCAACCTGTTCCAGTTTTTTACTTGTTTTGAAATTTTGTATTTTTGTTCTGTAATATTTTCATTCTATATATATCATCATCATCATCATTGTCAACCATTATCAATCCACTGCTGGACGAAGGTCTCCCCAAGTTTCCTCCACAACAGTATGTCTTGTGCCAGTCTCCTCCATGTCACTCCTGCATACTTTCGAATTTCATCCACCCATCTCCCGTGTGGTCTTTTTCTGGGTCTTTTCCCGTCCCTTGGAATCCAATCTGAAATTTCGCCTGTCCATCGATGGTCTGTCCTTCTGTCAGTATGTCCAGCCCATTGCCATTTCAGGGATTTAACTCTGATCATGATGTCTTCCACTCTTGTCATTTTTCGGATCCACGAGTTCCTCTTCTTATCTCTCCTGGTTACACCAGGCATGCACCTCTCCATGCTGCTTTGAGTTGTCTGCAGCCTTTGTATGTCTCTTTTAGTTAAGGTCCACGTCTCTGCACCATACATAAGCACTGGAAGGATGCATTGATCAAACACTTTTCTTTTAAGACATAATGGCATATCGCTCTTGAAAATTATGCTGTTTCTTCCAAAAGCTCTCCAGGCAAGTTTTCTTCATCAATGTGACTCTCACTTGATATCTGCTGTCCAAAATAAACGTACGTGTCTGTTATCTCCAGCTTTTCTCCATTAATCGATAAATCTTCATTTCTTCAAAAAGCATTAAACATCACTTTTGTCTTCTGAAAGTTCATTTTTAAGCCCACTTCTTTACAATCTTGTCAGCAAGTTCGTGGATCATACTCTGTAGCTCTGATGGGGTAGTTGCAAAAATAACTACGTCATCAGCAAAACGAAGGTGTGTTAGATAATCTCCATTAATCTTTATCCCTTTGTTTTCCCAGTTCAGTGATTGAAAAACAATTTCCAATGTGGCATTAAAGAGCTTCGGAGATATGGTGTCGCCTTGTCTCACTCCCTTTCCAATTTTTATGTGTGTTGTATTTTCAAACAGCCGAATCTTTGCACTTGCATTTTCATAGATGTTATTAGTAATATTAATGTATGCATCTTCAATACCGCAGGATTTCAGAGCCATTGTAACTGCTGATGGTTTCACCGAATCAAAGGCTTTTTCATAATCGATAAAAGCCATGCACAATGGAAGTTCATATTCCCTCGCTCTTTCAATTAGTTCTCCCAGTACGTGGATATGATCTATTGTGCTGTAGCCACTCCTGAATCCAGCTTGTTCTCTCGGTTGAGCCATGTCCAGTGTTACTTTCAAGCAGTGTGAAAGAACTTTAGTGAAGATTTTATAAACCACTGATAGGAGGTTGATAGGTCTGTAGTTCCTGAGATCCTCAATGTCACCTTTTTTATGTTGCAGGATCATTGTAGCATTGTTCCAATCCTCAGGAATCTTCCCTTCATTAAGGCATCGAGTGAAAATTTGGGCGAGTACTGTTTCGATTTCTCCACTTGCTTTTTGTATGATGTCTACAGTAATTCCATCTTCTCCTGGAGCTTTTCCCCGCTTCATGGCCTTGATTGCATGTGCAACTTCTGCTGGGAGGACTGGAAGAACTCTGGTACTGGTACCTTTCATGATGTCTGGAGTACATGTATCATCCCTTTCATATAATTTGGAGTAGAAATCTTTCACTCTTGTCAAAATTTCACCTCTATTTCTTGTTACAGAACCATCTTCTTTTCTCAGTGCCATAATCTGTTTTCTTCCCTTACTGAGATGTCCCTTTGCTATCTTTAGGCTTTGGTTGTTTTCAATTGCTTTCCTCACTAGTTCACAGTTGAATTTCCTTACGTCTTCAGTGATACTTTTTCGTACTGTCTTGCATAGCTCTATATATTCCACTTTGGAAGTCACATCTTCTTTAGTTGTCCTCATCTCTCTTCTTTTTTGCATCAACATTTTGTTTTTTCCTGATAATTTGTTCACATGTAACTTGTTCTTAGACCCAGCTAATTTTGTTGCTGTTTCCATAAGAGCTTTAGTTACTTGTCTGTTAACTTCCGAAATATCCACTTCTTCCGATGTTAGGCCTTCTAAAGCAGAGAATCTGTTCTTCAGTTCCAACTTGAAGGTATTATGGTGTTTTTTAAGGTTGGTTATGTCAATACATTTTGTTTGTCTTATGAGCTTGCGTTCGAGTTTAGTGTTGAGGTGCATCTTACATCTCACCAATCTATGGTCACTACCTGTGTTGAACTGGTTTAGCACACTGCAGTCTTTTATGAAGAATTTTTTGTTACACATAATAAAATCAATTTCACTTGTCGTCCCATTTGGATGTCTCCATGTCCATTTCATGTTTGGCTTTTTCTTGAAAAAGGAGTTCAAGATGAAAAACCCTTCTGCCTCTGCAAACTCAATGAGAGTATTTCCACGTTGGTTTCTGTTGCTGTGACCGAATTTACCTACTGAAGTTTCATTCTGTTGCTGTTGCCCTATTTTTTCATTGAAATCTCTCATAATTATCTTCAAGTGTTGCTTACCTTTATTATTTAGATGACAAATTTCCTCATAAAATTCTTTAATATCTTCTTCACGATGACTTGTGGTTGGTGCATAAGTTTGAATAATTGAAGCCTGGTATCTTCTCGAGAGTTGGATAGCGTGTCGTGCAGCTCTGTCAGAGGAACTTTCAACTTCTACAACTTTATCCTTCAGTTTCTTGTTTATAATAAATCCAACACCACTAGTTCTGCCGGTATCTGTCCCACGATAGTAGAAGAGATGTCCACTTTTCAGTTCAATGAGATCTTCTCCTTGCCTCACTTAGCCCGACGATGTCCCACTTGATCCTTTGTAGTTCCTCTTCCAATTCAAGAAGTCTTGAATCAGAAGATAGGGAGCGTCCATTATACGTAGCCAAGGTCAGCATCAGATGGCAGCCTAGTCCAGTCCTCCGGGGATTCTTAGCACCCTCTGCCTTCATGTCGCACTGGCCGCTGCCTTGGCCAGGTACATTCCAGCTGCCGGAGACTGAGGGCCAAGATTTAAGTTGTGGAGTCATTTTGGAGGGGTTTGGCCATAACTCACCACGCTGGCCAAGCGGGTTGGTTAGTGTGGGATAGCATTTCCTCTAATCCCGATGGTATAGTTATACCGCTAATTGCGGTCATCAGAGCCCCTTTAGTGGGAACAGGATGCACCACGAGAAGGAGGGGTTGACATTTGTCAAGGAGAGGCTGTGATGTTACGCATCACCTGACCTTACATCCCTCTATATATATGTATATATATTGGGTTGGTGCAAATGAAATTTCCGGCGGAAACTAGCAGTGGAATGGAACCACCCACAGGTGTTGTGGGTATTATGTCACAGAGTTACTATACATAGCAAGTGTGTGAAGAACAAGGTTCAGACGTGGTTTGTTTGGATGTAACGTGGCTTGCAAAAGAAGCATGCAGATGCTGGATTTGAGAGTCATCTTCCTGTATGAATTTAAACTGGGCCATTCTCATTGCTGCTCAAAATGTTAACAAAGTGTTTGGGGATAATACAGCTAAGGAACGAACCATTCGGCGATGGTTGGTGAAGTTTTGAAGCGGAGATACGGACCTGCAAAACAAATCGCGTGGTCACCGACCTGTTGCTGTTTCTGACGATGTTCTGTTACGTGTGGTTGAAGCGGACCCCCAAAAAACATGTCGTAAGATAGCGGCAGAGGTAGGTGTCTACCACACAACAGTTATTTGACGTCTGGCTGCGTTGTGTAAGATAAAAAAGCTGGACATCTGGCTGCCGCATGAGTTGACAACTGCCAGCAAGACTAGGCATTTCGAAGGCTGCACGTCGCTGCTTGCCAGGAATAAACAGGAAACTCTACTGCGTCGAATCATCACCTGCGACGAGAAGTGGGTCCTTTATGATAATCGGAAACGATATGCAAAATGGTTAAGACAGTTTGCTGGACGGCATCCTAAGCCACACCTACACAGATGATGCTCCTTGCCCAGTGGTCTACAGCCAGGATAATTCATCGGAGTTTCTTGGCAAGAAGCCAAACCATCACTGCAGAACGTTATTGTGCTGAATTACACCAGATGCACCGGAAATTGCTGCAGAAACAACCGGCTTTGATCAACAGACATGGTGTTCTTCTCCAGGACAACACTCGCCCTCATGTCGCACAACAAACAATGCTAACACTACGTGCCTTGGGCTATGAAGCGCTGCCTCAACCTGCCTATTCCACAGACTTGTCCCCAACAGACTATCAGTTGTTTCGTCTCCTGGATCACTTCTTGTCAGGGAAACAGTTCACGACAGACAAGGAGGTTCAACGGGCAGTTGATGACTTCTTAGGGTCCCAGCCACAAGACTTTTTTTGTTCCGAGATCATAGACTTGCCGGACAGATGGCAACTATGTGTCGATGCCTTGGGCTATGAAGCCCTGCCTCAACCTGCCTATTCCACAAACTTGTCTCCAACAGACTATCAGCTGTTTCGTCTCCTGGATCACTTCTTGTCAGGGAAACAGTTCACAACAGACAAGGAGGTTCAACGGGCAGTTGATGACTTCTTAGGGTCCCAGCCACAAGACTTTTTTGTTCCGAGATCATAGACTTGCCGGACAGATGGCAACTATGTGTCGATGCCTTGGGCTAGGAAGCCCTGCCTCAACCTGCCTATTCCACTGACTTGTCTCCAACAGACTATCAGCTGTTTCGTCTCCTGGATCACTTCTTGTCAGGGAAACAGTTCACGACAGACAAGGAGGTTCAACGGGCAGTTGATGACTTCTTCGGGTCCCACCCACAAGACTTTTTTTGTTCCGAGATCATAGACTTGCCGGACAGATGGCAACTATGTGTCGATGCCTTGGGCTAGGAAGCCCTGCCTCAACCTGCCTATTCCACGGACTTGTCTCCAACAGACTATCAGCTGTTTCGTGTCCTGGATCACTTCTTGTCAGGGAAACAGTTCACGACAGACAAGGAGGTTCAACGGGCAGTTGATGACTTCTTAGGGTCCCAGCCACAAGACTTTTAATGTTCCAGGATTGTGGCCTTGCCGGACAGATAGCAACTATGTGTCCATGCCGAGGGGGTTATGTTGCCTAGGTAAGTTGTCCTACTTTTCTGTTCTCGCCGTCCACGTGTGCTGGTCCTTAGCCAGACATTTCATTCGCACCAGCACACACACACACGCACACACACACGCGCACGCACACACACACACACACACACACACACACACACACACACATATATGTATATATATATATACACTGGGGATGTAAGGTCAAGTGATGCGTAACATCACAGCCTCTCCTTGACAAATGTCAACCCCGCCTTCTCGTGGTGCATCCTGTTCCCACTAAAGGGGCTCTGACGACCGCCCATAGCGGTATAACTATACCATCGGGATTAGAGGAAATTCTATCCCACACTCACCAACCCGCTTGGCCAGCGTGGTGAGTTATGGCCAAACCCCTCCAAAATGATTCCACAACTTAAATCTTGGCCCTCAGTCTCCGGCAGCTGGAATGTACCTGGCCAAGGCAGCGGCCAGTGCGACATGAAGGCAGAGGGTGCTAAGAATCCCCGGAGGACCGAACTAGGCTGCCATCTGATGCTGACCTTGGCTACTTACAATGGACGCTCCCTATCTTCTGATTCAAGGCTTCTTGAATTGGAAGAGGAATTACAAAGGATCAAGTGGGACATCGTGGGGCTAAGTGAGGTAAGGAGAAAAGGAGAAGATCTCATCGAACTGAAAAGTGGACATCTCTTCTACTATCGTGGGACAGATACTGGCAGAACTAGTGGTGTTGGATTTATAATAAACAAGAAACTGAAGGATAAAGTTGTAGAAGTTGAAAGTTCCTCTGACAGAGCTGCACGACTTGTTATCCAACTCTCGAAAAGATACCAGGCTCAGATTATTCAAACTTATGCACCCACCACAAGTCATCGTGAAGAAGAAATTGAAGAATTTTATGAGGAAATTTGTCATCTAAATAATAAAGGTAAGCAGCACTTGAAAATAATTATGGGAGATTTCAATGCAAAAATAGGGCAACGGCAACAGAATGAAACTTCAGTAGGTAAATTCGGTCACGGCAACAGAAACCAGCGTGGAAATACTCTCGTTGAGTTTGCAGAGGCAGAAGGGTTTTTCATCTTGAACTCCTTCTTCAAGAAAAAGCCACACAGGAAATGGACATGGAGACATCCAAATGGGACGACAAATGAAATTGATTTTATTATGAGTAACAAAAAATTCGTCATAGAAGACTGCAGTGTGCTTAACAAGTTCAACACAGGTAGTGACCATAGATTGGTGAGATGTAAGATGCACCTCAACGCTAAACTTGAACGTGGCAAGCTCATAAGACAAACAAAATCTATTGACATAACCAACCTCAAAAAACACCATAATACCTTCAAGTTAGAACTGAAGAACAGGTTCTCTGCTTTAGAAGGCCTAACATCGGAAGAAGTGGACATCTCTGAAGTTAACAGAAAAGTAACCAAAGCTCTTATGGAAACAGCAACAAAATTAGCTGGGTCTAAGAACAAGTTGCATGTGAACAAATTATCAGGAAAAACCAAAATGTTGATGCAAAAAAGAAGAGAGATGAGGACAACTAAAGAAGATGTGACTTCCAAAGTGGAATATATAGAGCTATGCAAGACAGTAAGAAAAAGTATCACTGAAGACGTAAGGAAATTCAACTGTGAACTAGTGAGGAAAGCAATTGAAAACAACCAAAGCCTAAAGATAGCAAAGGGACATCTCAGTAAATGAAGAAAACAGATTATGGCACTGAGAAAAGAAGATGGTTCTGTAACAAGAAATAGAGGCAGAAATTTTGACAAGAGTGAAAGATTTCTACTCCAAATTATATGAAAGGGATGATATATGCACTCCAGACATCATGAAAGATACCAGTACCAGAGTTCCTCCAATCCTTCCAGCAGAAGTTGCACATGCAATCAAGAACATGAAGCGAGGAAAAGCTCCAGGAGAAGATGGAATTACTGTAGACATCATACAAGAAGCAAGTGGAGAAATCGAAACAGTACTCGCCCAAATTTTCACTCGATGCCTTAATGAAGGAAAGATTCCTGAGGATTGGAACACCGCTACAATGATCCTGCTACATAAGAAAGGTGACATTGAGGATCTCGGAAACTACAGACCTATCAGCCTCCTATCAGTAGTTTATAAAATCTTCACTAAAGTTCTTTCACACCGCTTGAAGGTAACACTGGACATGGCTCAACTGAGAGAACAAGCTGGATTCAGGAGTGGCTACAGCACAATAGATCATATCCACGTGCTGAGAGAACTAATTGAAAGAGCGAGGAATATGAACTTCCATTGTGCATGGCTTTTATCGATTATGAAAAAGCCTTTGATTCGGTGAAACCATCAGCAGTTACAATGGCTCTGAAAACCTGCGGTATTGAAGATGCATACATTAATATTATTAATAACATCTATGAAAATGCAAGTGCAAAGATTAGGCTGTTTGAAAATACAACACACGTAAAAATTGGAAAGGGAGTGAGACAAGGTGACACCATATCTCCGAAGCTCTTTAATGCCACATTGGAGGGTGTTTTTCAGTCGCTGAGCTGGGAAAACAAGGGGATAAAGATTAATGGAGATTATCTAACCCACCTTCGTTTTGCTGATGACTTAGTCATTTTTGCAACTACCCCATCAGAGCTGCAGAGTATGATCCAGGAACTTGCTGACAAGAGTAAAGAAGTGGGATTAAAAATGAACTTTCAGAAGACAAAAGTGATGTTCAATGCTTTTACAAGAAATGAAGATTTATCGATTGATGGAGAAAAGCTGGAGATAACAGACACGTACGTTTATCTTGGACAGCAGATATCAAGTGAGGGTCACATTGATGAAGAAATTAATCGGCGTACAAAACTTGCCTGGAGAGCTTTTGGAAGAAACAGCATAATTTTCAAGAGCAATATGCCATTATGTCTTAAAAGAAAAGTGTTTGATCAATGCATCCTTCCAGTGCTTACGTATGGTGCAGAGACGTGGACCTTAACTAAAAGAGACATACAGAGGCTGCAGACAACTCAGAGAAGCATGGAGAGGTGCATGCTTGGTGTAACCAGGAGAGATAAGAAGAGGAACTCGTGGATCCGAAAAATGACTAGAGTGGAAGACATCATGATCAGAGTTAAATCCCTGAAATGGCAATGGGCTGGACATACTGCCAGAAGGACAGATCATCGATGGACAGCCGAAATTTTAGATTGGATTCCAAGGGACAGGAAAAGACCCAGAAGAAGACCACATGGGAGATGGGTGGATGAAATTCGAAAGTATGCAGGGGTGACATGGAGGAGACTGGCACAAGACAGACCGTTGTGGAGGAAACTTGGGGAGACCTTCGTCCAGCAGTGGATTGATAATGGTTGACAATGATGATGATGATGATGATATATACACTGAGGGGGGAAAAATCCCAACACCACGAAAAAATAGTTGTAGAGGAATGAAATGGCGGCAATGCATTTGTATAGGTAACATATTTAATTGATTAAGGTTTCAAGATCACAGCTTATCGAAAGCACGAGAAGAGCCATTTTAAATGTGAAATGCTGGTACATTAATAACCGGTGTAACCGCCAGAATGTTGAATGCAAGCACGCAAACGGTCATGCATTGTGTCGTACAGGTGCTGGATGTCAATTTGTGGGATGTAGTTCCATGCCTGTTGTACTTGGTCGGTCAATACAGGGACAGTTAATGCTGGTTGGGGGTGACGCTGGAGTTGTCGTCCAATGATGTCCCATACGTGCTCGATTGGTGAAAGATCTGGTGATCTAGCAGGCCACGGCAACATGTTGACACTCTGTAGAGCATGTTGGGTTACAACAGCGGTATGCTGGCGAGCGTTATCCTGTTGGAAAACACCCCCTGGAATGCTGTTCATGAATGGCCGCACATTAGGTTGAATCACCTGACCGACGTACAACTGTGCCGTCAGGGTGCGTGGGATAACCACGAGAGTGCTCCTGCTGTCATAGGAAATTGCTCCTCAGGACATAACTCCAGCTGTAGGTCCAGTGTGTCTCGGCCACAAACAGTTTGGTTGCAGGTGCTCACCTGGCCTCCTTCTAACCAACACACTGTCACCCAGGCAGAACCGGCTTTCATCAGAAAACACAACAGATCCCCACTCCGTCCTCCAACGAGCTCTAGCTTGACACCACTGACGTCGCAAACGGCAGTGGTTTGGAGTAAGTGGAATGCACGCTACAGGGCATCTGGCTCGAAGCTGTCCTTCAAGTAACCGATTTGTAACAGTTCGTTGTGTCACTGTGGTGGCAACTGCAGCTCAAATTGCTGCCACAGACACAGTACGATGCGCCACGGCCATATGCCGTACACAGCGGTCTTCCCTCTCAGTAGTGCCACGTGGCCGGCCGGAACCCAGTCTTCTTGAGGCAGTACCTTCCCTTGGCCACCGCTGCCAACAATTTTGCACAGTGGCGACATTCCTGCCAAGTCGTTCTGCAATATTGCGGAAAGAAAATCCACCTTCTCGTAGCCGTATTACACAACCTCGTTCACACTCTGTGAGCTGTTGATAATGGCTTCTTCGTCTTCTTAAAGGCATTCTTGACTAACATCAACAGCCTACGTCGAATCTCAAGGATAACTAACGCTCACGAGCGTTACAGCACGTATTTACAGCAAATCTGCTTTGCATGTTCCGAGGGGCGCTACTAGCGCCACACGTATGCGCCCAGCGCGAAATTTGCATAGACGTCATCTTACAGATGTACTCTCACCGCCTACCAACTGTCGTTTATCTAACACAACCCCTTCTTGGTGTTAGGATTTTTTTTTCCGTCAGTGTATATACTTCAAAATTTCATCGAATTTTTGGAGACAGATTTTAATTGTAAATGTTTGGCAATTCTGCTGTAAATTATGGTGACTCCATCCTGGTGATACAGTAATCATTTCTGCAGCAACATACAGTGAAACCTCAGTTATATGTTTTTCTCGGTGAGGATCCTAAAAAAATTTATAAATTTCAAAATGTTAAATACTGTTGCAAATTTTATATTTTAAAGGAGTATGTAAGCTGTTCCTTAATAATGATTTATTTAAAGTCAAATTGGCAGCAAAAGAAAAAAACCTTGCAAATTATATATTTTGTCACATTGTAAAAATCATAAAGACTATGAAACGAAATCCTTGCAACTTAGAATCTGAGACCAGTACTTCAGTGAAGAACTCATGAATTAACAACTTTTCTTTACTACAGATCCTGTGTGCATCCATTTGAAACCAGAATGTTGAATATTAATGATTCATTTAGTATTCTATTCTACTAAACCACAAAATAGTGGAGCCACAAAGTTACGTCCCAGATATATATCAATTTTAAAATAGTACATATATGCAAACCCAATTTTTTGTTTAACCCAAAAGAGAAATGTATTTTGTTTTCATTGAAACAAAATACCTTTCTCTGATGGGATCAACATGTAACTTTGGCTACATCAAGAAGGAATGCAGCAATGCTGTCTCAATTCCTTCAAAGTTGGGACACACTGGGTTACATATAAAATAATCAAAGAACCATGTATTTTCGATGATCTGAAATTCAGTTTTTCATGTATAATCACAAAATTACATATTATAATCAAGTCAAAAAAGCAGTAGAAACTACAGTAAAATATTAGGACTAATACAGAATTATGTATAATGGTGAAAAACATATGACTGAGAAACCTATAACAGAGGTTCCACTGTATTATGCCTTCCTGTACTGTTATAAATCCTTTACATGTATATAATGTTGATATTGCAGTGCAATATCTAAACTTGTTTTCATTGTCAGAGCATCAGCGTTATTTAAAAATTCTAGATTATCTTCCTTTGAGATATTAACCTCTAAATTTCAGGGGGAATATGGTGAAACAGTTGTATTTATATATGCATTTTAAATAATCATTCCACTAACAACTACATGGATCATAGTGATTATTATTTATTCAGATAAGTTATAAACAGCTGTCTCTGTTATGATTCCAGTGTGTAACATTTACTATCCCACGAAGTGAAAAGCAGAGAAGAAAACAGGAATCCAGAAATAAAAGATTTCGTCAGCGTGTAGTTTCAAAACTTTCGCAGAAGCCAAATTCACAAAAGAGATGAATTGTCGTTCCTGGTGACAAGGAGACAATTGTATATTATTATCAACGAAATTTTCTTCAAGATGTATATTTGTATATATTAATTTATTATATGTAAATCCAGGCTAATGAAATTCTTAAAAATTTTACGTCGTTTTTATTGGCCTTGCTCACTTGTATTTTGTACTTTATATTTCATTCTATACACAAATATAAAATGTGACTGCAGAAAAAATAGAAAAATGTTCAGACTGGCATTGTTTTGCTTAAATCTTTCCACGAAAGGGTCCTGCAGCCATAAGCAGGATTTTATGTACAGCTTGAGTACTCAATAGTAACAAGGTTTAAATCTCCCAGGAAATATTATATGTATTGTGATTTCAAGCTTTTTGTATTGTACGGATGACCTTGGAGCAAGCTATATCTCTCATATGAATGACAAGTGTGCATCCAGGAAACAAAGGACATATATTGAAATTTGAAAAAAATTATGCTAAAGCTTGTCAGTCTTGCATACTTTCTGTCTTATGTATCTGATGTCCCAGTCTTCTAAATATGTTCATTCTCCCTTTTTATAGCATTTCAAATCAAATGGCAAAAATAAAACACTTTGGCAGATGGATTGCAGTTGCTCATGCATCTAAAGTTTCATGTATGAGGTGTACATAAAAGAGGAAAGGAAAACCTTTTTGTCAATTGCCCCCCCCCTCCAATGCACCTCATTTTGTTATTTCATTTTAGGTACATTTTATACATTTTGTGGATGCGGTGCTTCACTTAGTTCAGTGTATTTGTGAGGTGAGAGAGAGTGGCTGTAATAAAGAGGTTCAGCTACAAACTGAGAAGCATCTGTACTTGGCACAATAACTGTATGCATGTATGCATAAAAATTAATAGATTTTACCAGCATGTAAGACTACTCTTTTTTAGATTGGTCAGAAATTGGCCTAACAATTTATGAAAAATTCTGTACAAATTTTCTTTCTAATAGCTGCTACTAATGTGTTATCAGGATACTTTCAAACCCTTTTTAGAAATAAAGGGTAGCCAGTGTTGTTGTTCTGTTACTGCTCCACAAAAAGTTTGCTATGAGATGTCTTATTCTTTGGGACACAGTGGCTTTAACATATTATAAAGTAAAAGCGGTGTGTTTCTTTTGTTATACTCTAGTTTGAGCATGAAACACTTTTTAGTTCATGGTTACTTATTAGCTAAAAATTGTTGTAACTCAGATGCTTTATCAAGGAACTTTAAAAAAAAATCCCTGTTGTTTGTAACCAAGAATAGTGCAACCAATTATTATGACTTATTCTTCAAATTCTTCATAACACTGTTATGCTCTTACTTTGCTGTTAAGGTGGACATCAAGTAATTTTGCTTCCTATACTTCCAATGGAACAACTTCTGTACACATTTTCTTCACAATTAATGCGTTTCCAAGGATGAAAATTTGAACATCGATTAAAATAGCTTCATTTTATAACTTGGAATGCTTAATATTTTCTAAAACATAACCATATTTATGCAATCCAACATTTGTTTTTCTACTGACGTCATCAAAGTACAGGTCTTGACATCGTTTTTCTGGTTTCAACACCACCAAAGGAAAATTTATTGTTTTTTAATATAATTATGGTTATGTTTTAGAAAATATTAAGTACTCCAAGTAATAATATGAAGTTATTTTAATTGATGTTCAAATTTTCATCCTTGGGAACGCACTAATTGTGAAGGAAATGTGTACAAAAATTTTCCATTGGAAGTATAGGAAGCAAAATTACTTGACGTCCACCTTAAGATTAAATTACTTGACGTCCACCTTATCATTTGCATTCTCAGAGTTAGTTTTCTTGTGAGATCTATCAAAAGCTATTGTCAGTGCTTAACTGTGCACTCTGAGTGAACATTGACAAGGAAGGTTAGCACTTCAAATCCTGGAATACATTCTTAACAGTCTTTCATGAATACATTGAAAATAGGACCTGGAAATGTAACTTTTTTTTTTTATGAACCTCTTCTCAAATGCAAATGCTTTTCTTAACAAAGCACCAAAACAGTTTATTCTTTCTCCAATTATGGGTTTTACGTATAAATGGCAGCTCCTCAAATTCTTCACTCCCCCCCCCTGCTCCCTGCTTGAGCTGCATGTTTAAAAAAAAATCTCTTAAATAACAGTTTCTCCCTTTACCTTTTTAAAGAGGAAGCAAATAACTTGATTATTTGAGAAGCATCTGTGATGTGAATGAACTGTAAATAAAGAATGTGTACCATCAAAGCATCTGTGGCTAGTGGAGCAGTTCTGTTTTCCAAATGCCTGCAACAGAAAGAATCAACTGTTTATTTTAACTGCTTACATCAATGTAAAAGAACTTTAAATGCATACTTGATCATCTGCTCTGGTTTCTGTAACAAATCTTTTTTTTTTTTTTTTTTTTTTTTTTTTTTCCTGCTCTGGTTTCTGTAACAATTTTTTTTTTTTTTTTTTTTAGATGAGATTTAAAACCCAAAATTTGTGGTTTTGAATTTCATCTCAAAAAAAAAATTTCAATTGCATTAATTGGCATTTGAAATCTTTTTCAACATTCCAAATGCATCAATTTAGGGACACCTTAATTAATAGTTTTTCTGCCATTCATCAAGGTGACATTAATACAGTTGATACATGTTAGAGCTAAATCCGATATAACAAAAATTCAGTTTTAACAAAAGTAAAATCAATCCCATTGAGGATTTTTGAAAGAGATTTGTATATGTACATTTTTAATTTCAATATAATGAAATTCAGTTTCATAGATTGTTTTGTTTCAACAAAAAATATATTCATATTTACAAGGAAAATGGTAATTACAACTCCAACAAAAATATTGAATTTGGATCTTGCACTGTTTCATTAAAAGAAATGAACATGCTTCCCAAGCAAGTCGTATTCCACCTCCCATAGTGTCAAAAGTAGATTAAACTGATTTGAGGACAAAGGTAATGTTGTGGAGCCATAGCAACTAAATGAAAAAAACATCAGGTAAAAACAACACAAATTGCAAAAGCTGGTTATTTAGCCAGAACAGAAGAAAATATGGCTGGCACAGTTTTAAGCTGTCAACTCGTCACTGTTTATGTAATGTCGATTCTCAAAATGTGCCTGTTATTGAAATGCTAATCCATGAGAAAGCATTGCATTTGTCTCTGCTCTTGACCATGAGGACTTTCAAGCCAGTGTTGGATGGCTAAATTTGTTACAAGGAACAGTACTGTGGATTTGCCAATACAATTTGTGGTCAGGCAGGTGCTGTGCCTGTGGAAAGCGTGAATGAATGAATGTATAGAAATGGCAGCCCTTACAAGGGAATGTTGAAAGCAGCAAAGACGATGATGCTATAACCTCTTTCATAAATATTAGGTGCTTGGAAAAAATTTGCTGTTTTGTCTCATCATAAATTAATCTTCTGGAAGATATGTTTTCCCATATGCATTATTTGTGTAATTTTATTAATATCTGCAGCTACAAATTGCCTTGTTAAAAAATCAGTTTTTTTTTTTATAAACAGATGTGAAAATAACAGTGACAAGTAAAGTTTTGATTTGGCAATTATATATATATATATATGTTTCTATTAGTTTTACTTTATAATAAACAAAATTTCTTAGATTGAAATTTTTGATTTCAGATTTCAAAACTAAATTCTCATATAGAGTAAATTTGTTTGGTAAAATGTTCAATTCCGGTTTTTTTTTTTTTTTTTTTTTTTTTTTTTTTTTTTTTTTTTTTACGAAATTTTGTTATAATGAAATATTTTAATGGTCCCATGAAGTTCGTTCTAACGGGATTGGAATTTATTTCCTTTCCTGTCACCTTTCCTGTCATGTTTGCTGACGTCAAAAGACAAGTTGTTGAAGTGAGTCAGAAGTCATGTAACATTTAAGCTTCAAAGAAATACCATTGTGTGGTTTTATATTAACTCCTGAGTAAAGCAGCAATGTAAGTTATCTCCACTCTTTTGTTTTTAATTTATATGGCTAAGGTTGCTAACAAAAGTAAATTTGTGTTGGATGTTCAAATAGGCTCCTTTTGCATGAGCAGTTTGTTCTATGCTGATGGTTTGGTGTTAAAATCAATGTTAGTAGGTTGCAATATAAACAGCAGAACTTGTGAAGAATCGGTAGTAATGATAAATGACAAGAAATATGCAAATCTTTGATTTCAAGCAGAACTGTGAACGTTTTTAATTGTGTAGTTCAAGAGCAGGTGCTTGAGCAGAGATTTCAACTATTTAAGTATTGTGATTGATGAAGCAGGAAAGCTTTATAAGGAATTAAGCAATAGAACAAAACAGGGTGTGTGCCATATCAGCTGTGAAGGACTTATTGTTAGTAAGGCGGAGGTTGGGTAAAGTCGGCTTTACCATTCATTGCAGTATTTTAACATACCCTCTTCTATGGCAATGTGTCTTGTGCAAGGAATCTGATTAGGCAGTTAGATATGGTCAATATGATAATGGTTATAAGAGGAATTTCAGGGAAAAAATAGATTCAGTGGTGTGAGACAGGATTATCAATGTAGATAGTGACATTGATTGATACATCTTTTGTAGAAAGCAAATGTAAGGAAAACATACTTAGGTGGTTTACACATGCAAGTCTTATATCGGCGATGAAAGATTATCATGACTGGTGATACATTCTAAAACATCTGGTTTCAGATAAAGGCAGTGGTGCAGTTCTGCAAAACAAATAAATTGCGTGCGTGTGTGTGTGTGTGTGTGTGTGTGTGTGTGTGTGTGTGTGTGTGTAGGGGAGATATACCATTGAAATCTAATATGTACATCATCATTGTCAACCATTATCAATCCACTGCTGGATGAAGGTCTCCCCAAGTTTCTTCTACAACGGTCTGTCTTGTGCCAGTCTCCTCTTGTGCGAACACAGGTAGTGACCATAGATTGGTGAGATGTAAGATGCACCTCAACACTAAACTCGAACGTGGCAAGCTCATAAGACAAACAAAACGTATTGACATAACCAACCTTAAAAGACACCATAAACCTTCAAGTTCGAACTGAAGAACAGATTCTCTGCTTTAGAAGGCCTAACATCGGAAGAAGTGGATATTTCGGAAGTTAACAGACAAGTAACCAAAGCTCTTATGGAAACAGCAACGAAATTAGCTGGGTCTAAGAACAAGTTACATGTGAACAAATTATCAGGAAAAAACAAAATGTTGATGCAAAAAAGAAGAGAGATGAGGACAACTAAAGAAGACGTGACTTCCAAAGTGGAATATATAGAGCTATGAAAGACAGCACGAAAAAGTATCACTGAAGACGTAAGGAAATTCAACTGTGAGCTAGTGAGGAAAGCAATTGAAAGCAACCAAAGCCTAAAGATAGCAAAGGGACATCCCAGTAAGGGAAGAAAACAGATTATGGCACTGAGAAAAGAAGATGGTTCTGTAACAAGAAATAGAGGCAGAAATTTTGACAAGAGTGAAAGATTTCTACTCCAAATTATATGAAAGGGATGATACATGTACTCCAGACATCATGAAAGGTACCAGTACCAGAGTTCTTCCAGTCCTCCCAGCAGAAGTTGCGCATGCAATCAAGAACATGAAGCGGGGGAAAGCTCCAGGAGAAGATGGAATTACTGTAGACATCGTACAAGAAGCAAGTGGAGAAATCGAAACAGTACTCGCCCAAATTTTCACTCGATGCCTTAATGAAGGGAAGATTCCTGAGGATTGGAACAACGCTACAATGATCCTGCTACATAAAAAAGGTGACATTGAGGATCTCAGGAACCACAGACCTATCAGCCTCCTCTCAGTGGTTTTTATAAAATCTTCACTAAAGTTCTTTCACACCGCTTGAAGGTAACACTGGACATGGCTCAACCGAGAGAACAAGCTGGATTCTGGAGTGGCTACAGCACAATAGATCATATCCACGTACTGAGAGAACTAATTAAAAGAGCGAGGGAATATGAACTTCCATTGTGCATGGCTTTTATCGATTATGAAAAAGCCTTTGATTCGGTGAAACCATCAGCAGCAGGTACAATGGCTCTGAAATCCTGCGGTATTGAAGATGCATACATTAATATTATTAATAACATCTATGAAAATGCAAATGCAAAGATTATGCTGTTTGAAAATACAACACACATAAAAATTGGAAAGGGAGTGAGACAAGGTGACACCATATCTCCTAAGCTCTTTAATGCCACATTGGAAAATGTCTTTCAATCACTGAACTGGGAAAACAAAGGGATAAAAATTAATGGAGATTATCTAATCCACCTTCGTTTTGCCGATGACGTAGTCATTTTTGCAACTACCCCATCAGAGCTGCAGAGTATGATCCAGGAACTTGCTGACAAGAGTAAAGAAGTGGGATTAAAAATGAACTTTCAGAAGACAAAAGTGATGTTCAATGCTTTTACAAGAAATGAAGATTTATCGATTGATGGAGAAAAACTGGAGATAACAGACACGTATGTTTATCTTTTACAGCAGATATCAAGTGAGGGTCACATTGATGAAGAAATTAATCGGCGTACAAAACTTGCCTGGAGAGCTTTTGGAAGAAACAGCATAATTTTTAAGAGCAATATGCCATTATGTCTTAAAAGAAAAGTGTTTCATCAATGCATCCTTCCAGTGCTTATGTATGGTGCAGAGACCTGGACCTTAACTGAAAGAGACATACAAAGGCTGCAGACAACTCAAAGAAGCATGGAGAGGTGCATGCTTGGTATAATCCGGAGAGATAAGAAGAGGAACTCGTGGATCCGAAAAAAGACGAGAGTGGAAGACATCATGAACAGAGTTAAATCCCTGAAATGGCAATGGGCTGGACATACTGCCAGAAGGAAAGACCATCGATGGACAGCCGGAATTTTAGATCGGATTCCAAGGGACAGGAAAAGACCCAGAAGAAGACTACATGGAAGATGGGTGGATGAAATTCGAAAATATGCAGGAGTGACGTGGAGGTGACTTTCACAAGACAGACCATTGTGGAGGACACTTGGGGAGACCTTCGTCCAGCAGTGGATTGATAATGGTTGACAATGATGATGATGATGATATATATATATATATATATGTGTGTGTCTCTATTTGAGAATGCAGCACCCATAAAAATTGGAAAGGGAGTGAGACAAGGTGACACTATATCTCCCAAACTCTTCAATGCCACATAGGAAAATGTCTTTCAATCACTGAACTGGGAAAACAAAGTTATAAAGATTAATGGAGATTATCTAACTCACCTTCGTTTTGCTGATGACTTAGTCATTTTTGCAACTACCCCATCAGAGCTGCAGAGTATGATCCAGGAACTTGCTGACAAGAGTAAAGAAGTGGGATTAAAAATGAATTTTCAGAAGACAAAAGTGATGTACAATGCTTTTACAAAAAATGAAGATTAAAAAGAGACATGCAAAAACTGCAGACAACTCAAAGAAGCATGGAGAGGTGCATGCTTGGTATAACCAGGAGAGATAAGTAGAGGAACTCGTGGATCAGAAAAATTACAAGAGTGGAAGACATCATGATCAATCAAATTTAAATCCTGAAATGGCAATGGGCTGGACATACTGCCAGAAGGACAGACCGCCGATGGACAGTCGAAATTTTATATTGGATTCCAAGGGACAGAAGAAGACCACATGGGAGATGGGTGGATGAAATTCGAAAGTATGCAGGAGTAACATGGAGGAGACTGGCACAAGACAGACCGTTGTGTAGCCAGACCTCAATTACACCCCTGGATAAAAGGGAAGACCCCGAACTAAATGAATCGTTCGTGTTAAATGAACCATAAAAGTAGTAGTTCATCATTCTCTGAAAATCCTGCCATGTTCTAGAAAGATGATAAAAAATTTATAAGTAATGGCTATTAATTTAATATTCTATTACTGTGGTGGTGTCATAGTTTTGTACCTCGCCGGCCTGAATAGCTTCATGTGTGCAGATGTGATATAATAATTAATGAGTATTCCATTTAGGATTATCATATTTAACCAGGGTAAACATAGGAGTAGGTATGATCACCACTAAAGCCCAGTGGTCAGAGTTGAGCGTGGGTTCGAGACCCGGACGAGGCATAGTGGGTGTTTTTGTTTTGCAGCCCTGGCGCTTTCCCTTCCCAAGAACCCGTGATACCGAATCAAAGACGGGCAATGATTTATAGCTGTTACAGTTGTTCATGGAGCTTGTTGAGCTCAGATGCAAAGGAAAAACAGTAGAAATAGGAAGACGTGGTTATCCAACCTTATATTTACTTTTGGTTTAAACTTTTTCATCAGAAATTCTCGCAAATTCCGTGTAATTTATTTATGGCTTATGATCATTCGTCCGGGCTCGAATCTTGGTGAGGCATATATAGTGCATTGCATAAATATAGAGACAGAACAAATTCTCGAATAAAAAAGAAACAACAACGAGCTGAAATGTACACCTCATATTTATAGCAAGAATATCATAGGATACGCAGCTGCACAATAGTTTGCCGCCCCGGTGGCGCAGTGGTCTAAGCGATGGCCTCTGATCATTCGTCCGTAATTGGTCCGGGTTCGAATCCCAGTGAGGCATGGATGTTGTGTTTGTCTTATGGCACTGGCTCTCTCCCTTCCCTGGAACCAGTTACCCTAAATTAGGGACGGGCGACTGCTTATAGCCCATTGAGTTGCTCAAGGTGGTCGTTAACCCTATAACTGTCTGGAACGAATTAATTCGGGGTTAAGAAGATGGGCTGAAATCAGCTTCCAGAGATATATTCGCTGCCTAAGAAGTGGACCGAAAGTGGTTGGAACGAGTCAACTTGCACATGAGAAAGATTTGCTACCCCCTCTAGCTGTGTCATTCGAAGTGGTCATTTAAGGGGATGATTGACACTAATCCTTTCTGAATTATTACACTTTGAAAGGGCTGTAACAATGACGAAAACCCTAAGAAAGGAGAGAAAAGATGCTTGGGTCACTTGTTATTACCCAGTGGTATGATGCCCCGGTCATGTCTTGGGTTGGGTTATAGAGCAGAGAATAAAGAACTTTAAACGTCTGTCACCAAGCAAGGTCTAGAGGGATACCAATCACCAAGTAATTGTGGGATGAATATCGCTATAGACTAGTGGGATGCCTATCAACAGTGACAAGTTCATAGTCAGTGTTGATCAGGTGTGGGGGGAAGGAATTGTTGTGCTGCAGTTTTCGTAAAACCCAAACACTACGGGAATATTTATGTTTGATAAACGTCGAGTTTTTGGCAAAATTTAGTTCATATTCATCGGCCACTTAAAGGGTTAAACCTCCAATCCAATAAAAAAAAATCCAATAGTTTGATGAAAACATAACAATTCCAACGACAAGTACAAGAAAAAAAAAACAAATACGCTGTCTCAAAAATATAAAGACTTACTGGTTATGAGCACCTCCGGTACGAATAGTGGAGCCGTTGTTCCGAATAACACTGAAAACCCGATTGGGCATGCTGTCCACCAAGTGATGTAAGTCTTCTGGACAGAGTGCGTACCAGCTTCGTTCAATCTGCTCTTTCAATGCCACCACACTTGAGGACAGCCGTCCATTCGCATACACATAACGAGCTAGAATGCCCCAGAGGTTCTCGATAGGGTTCAGATCTAGACTGAGTGCTGGTCAATTCATTACGGTCACATGATGAGTGTTAAACCAGCTTTTCGTTGATGCAGACCGATGGATTGAGGCATTGTCTTGCTGGAAACAGATAATCAACACCCGCTAGAGTTTCGGTAAACGGTAGAAGGTGACTGCTGATACGTTTCGGAGTTTTGCCTGCCTTGCAGAAAAGCGATATCCGTTGTCCCATTGAACGCAAAAGATCCCTAGACCATCACAGATCCCCATCCTTCCTGTTTGCTGAAGAAGGTGCGTGGCTCGCGTCGTAAATCATGCCAATAGCATTTCCAACCGGCAGGGCCGTCCAGGTTGAACTTTTTTGTATCGGAGAAAATAGTTGTGATCCACTCGTCCGTCCAGTGCATGTGGCTGCTTGCCCATAACAATCTAGCCTTGTGGCGCCGCGTGAGGTGTGGCAGACGGCGCATTTTACGGAGCTCAGTGTTGCGACTTTCCTTGATTCATCGATGAACTATGACCTTTGAGACGGTGACACCAACAGTCCGAGAAACTTGACGTAGTGATAACCTTTGGAATTAAACTAAACGCATGATGCCACGATCATCTCGTTTGGATATTATTCGATGCCTTCCAGGCCGTTTTTTGGCAGTTAACGCGCCGCGTTTCGATAAAGTCTTATAAATGACTGCCCTACTCCTCCCTATGGCTTTACAAATTTTCGCTACAGGCAATTCATTTGCTCTCAGTCTCCAAATCTTTTGCACCTCCTCACCAGAAAGTTGACTTGCGTGGCATTTCGGCAAATGAATGTCTGACGGCAGGTCCGCTGTCTTTTGTAGGCTGGACCGAATTACGGCCCATGCGCGTGCGTACAACTTGCTAATTTGTACATCTCATTTGCATGTGGCTACTTTACATGGTTGTCTTTATATTTATGAGACACCTAAAATTACACTATTTCACTTTGTGGTGTTCTTTTCACACAATCCGGTCATCTCGACGGATCGAAACGTTTGTTGCAGGGTTATGTCTAATTAGGTACCATTTCAGCTTCCTACCTATATTCCCATTGCGTTCACCGAGAAAAGTCGACTGTCTATATTTATGCGACGCACTATATATTGTGTTTGTCTTACGGCGCTGACTCTCTCGCTTCCCTGGAACCAGTGGCCTTAAATTAGAGACTGGCGACTGACTGCTTATAGCCCATTGAGTTCCTCACGGTGACCGTTAGACCTCCAAATAAAAAAAATTATATCTGTAACTTTTCCTCTTTCAAGGAAGGTACGTATATGGTATAACTGTGTCATACCTTGAAGAATAACGTCACGCTCTTTCTACTACTGACAGAAAGTTGGCAGCTGAACTTGAGCTATATGGAAGCAAGGCGGAACTAGGTCACCTATTAGGGTGTAACATTAAGCAAAAACATCGGGGACTCAGAAATAAGCATTTTTTCTCTATCATTATTTGCATTATGTTTGGGGTTTAACGACCACCGTGAGCAACTCGATGGGCTATAAGCAGTCACCCGGCCCTAATTTAGGGTCACTGTCTCCAGAGAAGGGAGAGAGCCAATGTCATAAAACAAAGACAACATGCATGCCTCACCGGGATTCGAACCAGACCGATTTCGGACGAAAGATCAGAAGTCATCGTGGGATTACTGCGCCACCGGGGCCGGCCATTATTTTCATCATTGGAACAGATAGATTATACACTGGGGGAAAGTGAAAAAAGAACACCAAGAAGGAATTGGCGGACGATCATGAAATTTACGTATGTTAATGGGGTCGCGTTTACGTAGGTGTGATGTTAATTTCGGGACCAACCGGTGAGCGCTTACGCCACAGCACGGCATAATATGCAAATTATCGTCGGTGGTATTTAAGGAGTACGGCGAAGTGAATGTAATCAGTCGTCGGCGTACGGACACGTGCGAAGACCCTGAAGAAGCTGCAATGCCTGGACATGGAAGACGTGTACGATTTCAGCAGTTATCGGACTTTGAGCTAGGTCGTCTAGTCGGACTGCGCGAGGCCGGGTGGTCATATTGCGAAGCGAATTGGAGGAAGTATCGGTGGTGGTACGATGGTGGCGTAGATGGTCCGAGGAACATTCCCACACGAGAAGACGTGGAACCGGGAGTCACAGACGGACTGATGAGTGGACCGATCGACGCATAAGAAGAGCGGCGTTGTCAAGCAGAACATCAAATGCGACGCAAATCCGAGCTGCCGTTGCACCTGAGGTGACTGTGCGAACAATCCACAACCGTCTACTGGATGCAGGACTACGTGCACGTGTGCCTCTGGCATGTGTACCTCTGACTCCAGCCCACCATCAGGAACGGCTGCAGTGGTGTTGCCAACGTCTGCACTGGAGAACGCAATGGCAATCTGTCGTGTTCAGCGATGAAAGCAGATTCTGCTTGGGAGCCTCCGATGGCCGTATGCGTGTTCGCAGACGCACAGGGGAGCGTCTCCACCCTTCTTGCATCCGCCAGCGACACACAGGGCCTACACCTGGTCTCCTGGTGTGGGGAGCAATCAGCTATCACTCCCGTACACAACTAGTGTTTGTACCGGGTACGTTAAACAGCACCTCCTAAATCAACAACATCATTCAGCCCGTTGTTGTGCCATTTGTAAGATCGGTCTATCGTGGTGTTTTCCAGCAAGATAACGCACGCCCACACACGGCACGTGCAACGCAACATGCACTTCAGGGTGTGAGACAACTTCCATGGCCTGCACGTTCACCGGATTTGTCCCCCATTGAGCACGTGTGGGATTTAATGGGACAACGACTTATCCGGTCTCCACGGCCAGCCACGACCATCCCCGATTTACGCGTCCAGGTTGAGGATGCTTGGAACTCAATACCCCAAACTTACATCCAACATCTGTACGACAGACTCCATGTCAGAATTGCACAGTGTGATGCAGTTCATGGCGGTTTAACCTCGTACTAACCATGTTACATGGAAATGTTATTTTTCAGTTTACCAGCAAATACAACTGTATTTTGCCATAATGTTTTGATCACGTTATCCTCTGTATTCCATAATTATGCTGTATAAATTTCGTTGGTATCAGATGTCTCCTTCTTGGTGTTCTTTTTTCACTTTCCGCCAGTGTATATTTACATTCTGAACTTGTAGAATTTGGGTAAGGGAATTTTTGTACAGGAACGGAATTAATTTTTTCTCAGTCGTCCTTTAATAGTTCACAAAATTATTACATAATTTCAGACAAACATCAGAACTGACTACTTTTTCTACAAAGCACATCATGGCCAACTAAGCCTAACATGGCTACGACGAAATAATACGTGATAAAATGGAACCGAATCAGTTATTAAAGTCATATCTGACAGTATTTAGAAAATGAACTAAACTGTATATCATCCAAGTATGTTACACTCGTTGTTTTCCTTTTAGTACTGGTACAGTAATCTGCGGTATCACTCCCTGTCTTAAGAGCAAGTCGGCTACTTTTTGTAGAAGGCACTTTCTATGTTTTCTGGGTAACCTGAAAATATATAGATGGTACATCTTCCTACAGTCGCTTGTACCTCACGTTTATAAAATCACATCCCCACATTTTTCTTCTTAGAAAACGTGCACATCGGCAAACAGCAGTAAACCGTATTGAAAATAGATCATATTTTGTTGTAAAAACAATGAATAGTTTTTAAAACTAGTAATTTTTTAACAAATAATCGAGCCTTTCAAGGAACATGGAAACTATTATTTATACCTTGGGACGCAGTGCAATCTAACGGCAGAAATTGTCTTTTACGCCCAATCACCAAAAGTCTATAGTTTTCGGTGCTAATGTTATAGCCTGTTCTTCATCCAGTTCAGCCTTGATGGGAGCGCAGAAAGGAAAAGAGGAAGAATCGTCACTTCCGTTGCAATCTGCTTCCTTACGCACCCATGTTGCTAGGCAACCAACATGTCATCGCATAGTTTGTTTCTGCTATCACTGAAACGTCGGGAAACTATCCCTATGAGATTTCAGCAGTACGCTGATTGCCATCTTGGAGACAGGAAGTAAGTTTTCGGTAATTTAGAGTCGCTTCTTCCGACCAAGTCTGTTACAATTTAGTTCGCTTAGTGTAGTACTGAGGGGCACGTTGCCTATGGAACAATATTAGTTGTATTGTTTGCCAGAAGTAAATAACAGCTAAAATTTGGGTGTCTTCTTAACCTGTGCTACACAGGAAATCATAATTAAAGGGAGGGGGGATATTACAACCTGCATGTGCATCTTGAGGAAGGGACAGATATAGGAACAGACGACAAACGCACCACCCATGACCCATCAGGCTTTGAACTTGTGCAGCTAGCCAGAGACTCTAATCACTCAGCCATGGAATTGTTACTTTCAACATTTCTCTTTCGTTTTATACTGTAAAAATTAAAGCTCTTAATTTTTTTTTTTTTTTTAATCTGAAATCAAACATGTAAATATAGTAGTACCTCACTGTAAGGGAACCCATGGGACAGGACGTTTTGTCTCATATAGAAACGTAATAGATGTTTTAATTTAATAACGAATGCAAATTTTATATGTAAATAACTAAATCTTAAGTACGTTAAAAATATAAAATACACTCTGCCAAAAATAAAAGATGCACCTCAGAAAGTCGTTCGATCTCGATGGAATTCGGCATGCAAATACTTCAGGGCCGAATAAGCAAATGATTAAAAAATAACGACCAATGAAGAAATAGTGGCACCGCATGGGAACCGTGCATCGTGAATGGTATATCAAGGACAAAGCTCCGCCTCATGGACAATTGTGACAGAGGATTGTGGTTGCATTATCCTCCACGGACTGTGAGGATGCCGTGCACAGTATGAGCGATTGAGAGAGGACGTATAATTGGGCTGAAAGAGGCCGGTTGGTCAAGTCGCCAGGCATTTGGGTCTGAGCGAAGCAGAAATCGGACCATGATGACGTCAATGTGTAGAGGAGGACACAATCCACCGGCACGCAGGCAGTGGACTGCCGAGGGCAACGACGAAATGCGAGCCACTCTAACAGAACCGAATTCGTCGCTCTCAACCATCAGTGGTCATGTTGCGTCGTCTAAAGGTACGAGGATCAAGAGATTTGAGAGCCGCACGAACAGAACAGAATTCGTCGCTCTCAACCATCCGTGGCCATGTTGCGTCGTCTAAAGGTACGAGGATCAAGAGATTTGAGAGCCGCACGAACAGAACAGAATTCGTCGCTCTCAACCATCCGTGACCATGTTGCGTCGTCTAAAGTTACGAGGATCAAGAGATTTGAGAGCCGCACGAACAGAACCGAATTCGTCGCTCTCAACCAACCGTGGCCTTGTTGCGTCGTATAAAGGTACGAGGATCAAGAGATTTGAGAGCCGCACGAACAGAACAGAATTCGTCGCTCTCAACCATCCGTGACCATGTTGCGTCGTCTACAGCTACGGAAGTGGACATCCGGACAATTACCAGACGACTTGTGGCACGGGGACTACTTCGAGGAAGCCACACCGCCGCCTACTTCGCGCGTCTCCAAACACGTATGTTCTGGTCATCTTCCTGGCGCCGATGACCAACGCATATGTCTGGAGACGTGCCGGACACCCTTGGTAGTCCTCCGTAACACACTCACGGCTCAACGGTGCGTCGACGACATTCTACGACCTGTCGTGTTGCCGTTCCTGTCGCAGGAACACCGAGCAGTTTTTTAACAGGTTAATGCCTCGCCACACAGAGCATGGCTCTCCCAGGCCGCCTCCGTAATGTCGACACGCTTCCCTATCGATCGAGCATGATGGTACGCCACCTACGCCCATTCCTCGAATACCGGCGAACTGGCCCCCAATTGATACTGTTCAGGACAGTATCCGTGAACTGTATGTGTCTATGCCACGCCGGGTAACCGTTTTTATCTGAGCCAGAGGTAGCGCTACACTTGTTCCACTCGTGTAGCTGTTTTATACGAATAAAAGGCCCAACTGCTCTGGAAATGCAATATTTTCCTTTCCTATGCATGTACATTGCACATATTAACTTTCATCTTGATTGGATGATTCCTTCTGGGTTCTTCGGGGGGTGCAAGGAGTGTACGTATGTATAAAACAGAAACATAGTACATATGCTGTACATATGTTTCTGTAGTTGTATATGAAATAATACGTACATTTACAAATTTTGAAGATGACAATCCGATTTTTGGCGTAAATGTGACAAGGATGGTAAGTCAGATAATATCCGAAAACTTGAAAATTTTCATCGTCCTGGAGCGGGACTCGAACCCGCGTCTCCCAGAAAACGCCTAGGTATGCTAACCACTACACCACCCAGAACGACCAAGTTTCAAGTTTCCGATCAATTTGAATTTAACCATCACAGGACTCTCCAGTCGAAGCAACCGGCATTCATGTTTCTTGACCTCCGGATTCAAGCTAAACATGAATGCCGGTTGCTTCGACTGGCGAGTCCTCTGATGGTTAAATTCAAATTGATCGGAAACTTGAAACTTGGTCGTTCTGGGTGGTGTAGTGGTTAGCATACCTAGGCGTTTTCTGGGAGACGCGGGTTCGAGTCCCGCTCCAGGACGATGAAAATTTTCAAGTTTTCGGATATTATCTGACTTACCATCCTTGTCACATTTACGCCAAAAATCGGATTGTCATCTTCAAAATTTGCATTATATGGCGTAATCCCGTATTTCTTTCATGACCTACATTTATCTTGGACAACATATATCAAGTGAGGGCCACATTGATGAAGGAATTAATCGGCGTATAAAACTTGCCTGGAGAGCTTTTGTAAGAAACAGTATACTTTTTAAAAGCAATATGTCATTATGTCTTAAAAGAAAAGTGTTTGATCAGTGCATCCTTCCAGTGCTTACATATGGTGCAGAGACGTGGACCTTAACTAAAAGAAACATACAAAAACTGCAGACAACTCAAAGAGCCTGGAGAGATGCATGCTTGGTGTAACCAGGAGAATTGAGAAGAGGAACTCGTAGATGCAAAAAATGACAAGAGTGGAAGACATCATGATCAGAGTAAAATCCCTGAAATGGCAATGGGCTGGACATATTACCAGAAGGACAGACCATCGATGGACAGCTGTAATTTTAGACTGGATTCCAAGGGACAGAAGAAGACCACATGGGAGATGGGTGGATGAAATTCGAAAGTATGCGGGAGTAACATGGAGGAGACTGGCACAAGACAGACCGTTGTGGAAGAAACTTGGGGAGACCTTCGTCCAGCAGTGGGTTGATAATGGTTGCTGCTGATAATGATGATATGAAACAATCGAAAGTAAGTTTAGTACGTATTTATTTGAAATTATCCGACAAAAGGGTTTGTTTTCAAGCTTTCAATTTACAGGCATTTTTCTCCACATAAGTATTAAGTTTACTAATTAAAATGAGTCCTTCAGTATCACCGACATTTAAAAAGAACTTATACAACTGTCCAGCTGCCGTAAGTTTTTGATATCACAGCTACAGTGCCTAGAGGAGATAGTGTGTCGTGCTCCATTAGATGTCCCTCACCGTTTCGTGATCAATCATCATGAAATGATAGAGGGCGCTGGCATCGGAAATTACGTCACATGCCTTTTTTTTTTTTTTTTTTTTTTTTTTTTTTTTGATTGGTGGTTTAACGACCACCGTGAGCAACTCAATGGGCTATAAGCAGTCGCCCGTCCCTAATTTGGGGTCACTGGTTCCAGGGAAGGGAGAGAGCCATAGCCGTAAGACAAACACAACACCCATGCCTCACCGGGATTCGAACCCGGACCCCGTTCGGACGAATGATCAGAGGCCATCGCTTAGACCACTGCGCCACCGGGGCGGCCCTTTGTAAATTGAAAGCTTAAAAACAAACCCGTTACGTTACATAGTTTGCTTATAGATTTCTCGCAGTGTTAGGAAGCGGTATAGCTTTTACAATGGTAAGTGGAGAGAAATTTATTTTTAATAGTGTTTCTGCTAATTTTCTGTAACTCCATCAAAACAGTTACATACTGAGTTGCCGCCCCGGTGGCGCAGTGGTCTAAGGCACTGGCCTCTGATCATTCGTTCGTAAGGGGTCCGGGTTCGAATCCCGGTCAGGCATGGATGTTGTGTTTGTCTTACGGCACTGGCTCTCTCCCTTCCCTGGAACCAGTGACCCTAAATTAGGAACGGGCGACAGCTTATAGCTCATTGAGTTGCTCACGGTGGTCGTTAAACCTCCGATAAAAAAAAAGATCATACTGAGTTAATTCCACAGGTGTTCACTGGAACGTAATAGCTTTTCACAAGTGTTGTTAATGCGCGAGTTTCACTGAACTGTGAATCGCTTAAGAGTATAATGTATGAAAGTGTGATCCACCAGGTCAATAATACCTATTAAAAGGAGAAATGTGCAGGGTGAACAAAAATGGTCTAAAAGCAGTGGTACGGTTTCAGTTTAGGGTCACTTGTAGTATAGACAGAAAATTGTTAAGGGACTCCATTCCGAAATATGTTCTGAATGTAAAGCATAAAGTCGATGTTTCGATGTAAAAATATTCCCGTTTATTTATTCCGGTAAGGTTTCGAGAGGTGAAACTTTTTTCTTTATTTTTACTTTGCAGCATAAGTTGATGTTTTAGTGATTGTAAATAGCATATTGGCCTCACGTGCTGTTGTTTGTTTTTTTCATAATATTACCCATACATGAATCCAAACTTTCGAAATATCTTATATTAATGCTAACATTAGAAGAGTGTTGTAGTTAGGAATATTTAATCATTATCATGTATTCCTGTCATTTTTTTAAAATTTTATAATAGTTAGTGTAAAGTTTACCTTAAAGTAAGACACGCTTGCTAATGTATCTTGAGCACTCCGTTTTTCTTTCTTTTTTTTACTTTTTTTTTTTTTTTCCTGGAGGTGAGTGGCGTTTATTTGATATATACTTCAATTACATGTTCATAAAATAGCCTTCAAGAAGTACACATAATGATAGGGAGCTAAGTGTTTATATACATATATCATAGAAGAATGTGTGTTATCGTCATTCTTCCCTCTTGAAAAGTTACATCACATCTGATGACAGCGCATTTACTATGTTCATGATTTCGGGCATGAAATTTTTCAGCGAGCGTCACACTATCTCTTCTAGGCACTGTAATCATAGCTTTCCTCGTCACTTTCCGAATCCTCCATGCAGTTTTGTATTATTCCTTCTTTATCAACTACAGGAATAAAAGCTCTGATGTCTTCATTAGTATCATCGCTCATCCAGGGCCGGCATTTGAGCGGGGCAAGTGGGGAACACGCCCCGGGGCACCAAAAATAAAACTCTAAATATGGTAATAAAAAAACAAATCTTGAGATGTGCACTAAAAAAAAAAAAAATCATCACACTTCCAAAACTTACTGTGGAAACATATTTTATTCTAAAACATTTCCGCCACTCTAGTACATGCCGCCCTTATCAAAGATACCGCTGACCAATCAGGTACGAGTATTGGTTGCCGCGTGTTAATCTTGAGTACGCCTTTCCTCCATTGATTTCGGGAATTTTCCATCTGTATTGGTTTTTGTTAGCTTTGTGACTTCTCTTGAATAAGGCATATTTTTCATACTTTGCGTATTTTAGCATGTCTAAAAAGCTGGGGACCATAGGTGTTTGATTGCGCATATTCTGCATGGTTTACAATAATTTTGAGCATATTGTGACGGAAATTTACTGTAAATAGCGAGAACAGAATGAAATAAGTGTTGCGTTTATGCGTACGTTATGCGGAGTCTCGAATGAGAATAATCTGTACAATTTTTTCTCCAGCGAACTGAGTTTACGCTTCTGTGCATGGAATAAAAGCAAGCAGTATATTGTGTACCTCTTGTTTATATACCAGCGCTTAACAAAGAGCAGGAGATTAGATTTTAGCAAGGTCACATGGCGCACCTTAGAGTTGATTCAGATGTGCGATCAAAAATAAGTCGATAAAAATTTGCTATATAACAGTATTCTTACAAATATGTTTTCATTTTGATTATATATTTCCTTTGATTTAATATCAGCTTCTGTATGGAATAATTTCGAAAATATTTGCACATTTTCAGTAAATTTCGGCCACTGTACGTATTTCGAACCTACCTGTACTCGGCAAGACACTTCGTAAAACATTTTTTATAGTCCGGTCAAAATAGGGTTTTCAGATGAAATAAATATGAAAGTTTTGAAACCTGGCACACTTGTTTATAGGTATCTAGTGAAGATTATACCAAAAGTCCTGACAAATCACAGGTGAGCTCTAGCCGCCATCTTGAAAAATAGGTACGTTTTTCGGTTTTTCGTGAATATCTCAAAAATGTTTGGTCGTAGCCCAAAAATACTGTTTACAAAACTGAAGCTTACAAAATGTCCTACAAAAAAGGTACGGTTCACTTTTTTTTATATCTCTAATAGTTTCTGAGGTAATCGGATGTCAATGTTGCACTTTTTCGCTGATCGCTACGTTATCACTATGGGTTTTTCATACAAATAAGCTCATAACTTGTGAACCGTCGGTTTTTTCGAGAAAGAATTCCTAAATACTATTGTAGAGCAACAAATTCTCTTCAAAATGGGTATCTTACTTATTTTATAACTCCAGCAGGTCAACAGATCCGTCTGAATATTATATAATATTATACATAGCATATGTAATGGTTTAATTACGTATATGTAATGGTATAATGGTGGTGTAAATGGTATATGTATATCATAGGCGCCGACTTGGAAAATTATTGGGGGTTCTGGAAATTTTAAGTCGAATGACCTATGCATTTTCAAAGGATTTAAAAGCATGTGGATTTAAGTATAATTTAAATTTCATTCAGTCAGATTATCTGGACCAAAAAGACGCCTGAAATGCTAAAATGAAGTAAATTATAGTTAATTAGAGAACAATATTTTTTTCTCTAGATAATTATTTATTTCATTTGTTTTGCTTTTGTAGACGCAACATTATTATACTCCAATGAGCCATTACATTATGACCACCTACTAAATAAGCTGTGTGACCCCCTTTAGCCCACACAACAGCGGCCACTCGGCGAGACATCGATTCGATGAGGTGGCGATAGGTATCCTGGGATATCTGGTGACATAATGTCAACAGTAGATCCGCCAATACCCGTACATTTCGGGTGGTAGTGATTTAGCGCGAACCCGCTTTTCCAAGTCGAACCACAAATGTTCGATTGGGTTCATGTCAAGTGAATTTGGAGGACAGGGCATTAGCAGAAAGTCACCAGCCTGTTCCTCTAACCACTCTTTGACGATTCTGGCAGTGTGTCATGGCGCATTATCCTGTTGGTAATGGCCATCACCAGCAGGGAACACAGTTGCCATGAATGGGTGAACTTGGCCCGTAACGATGTTCAGATACCAGACAGCTGTCAGGGATTGGGATAATGGGGCCTCAAGTGTCCCAAGAAAATATCGCCCACAGCATGATACCGTTGCAGCCAGCCTGTTTCCGCCCAACAGTACCTCCGTTCGTAATCGGCGTATCCGCGCTCGGCCGTCTACGTGATGCACCAGGAATCTTGATTCGTCAGACCAGGCCATTTTCTTCCAATCATCCACGGTCCCATCTCGATAATCTTGGGATCATTTCATGCGTTGTTGGCGATGACGTGCAGTGAGTATAGGGACCCTGCTGGGTCTTCGGCTACACACTCTCATGCGCAGAAGACTGCGATGAACTGTGTGCTGTGACACATTGCCCTGCTGTGATGATTCCTGATTTGTCGCACTGTGGCTCTGCGGTCGCTGTGAAGAAAGCGCGACAGTCTCCGCTCCCCTCTGACATCAGTGAGCTGCGGACGACACACGGCTGGACCGCGGTTCGTCGTTTGTCCATCTGCACACCACTTTTGATACGTACTCAGTACAGCGGCACGCGAACAACCTACAAGCCGCCCCGTTTCCGAGATCGTAATTCCGAAGCGCCGTACCATCACAATTTGTCTTTTATTAAACTCCGATAAATCGGCAGCTTTTCCCATTCTGACTCCGAACACTACTAACCGAAAGCCGGGCCTCGGGTTGTATGTATACTGCTCTGTAAACTTCATCTGCGCCACCGTTTGGTTTCCAGGCGCGCTGATTTCTCTAGGCTTGGGGGTGGTCATAGTGTAATGGCTCATTGGTGTATGCGTACGGTTATTTTTCCCACGAAATACGCGCAAAAATATTTGGGGTTCGAGGAACCCACAAAAAAATCATTGGGGGTTCAAAAAGTGTCTCGAACCCACGAACTGGGCGCCTATGATGTATATGTACATATACGATTTATACCACCATTATACCATGCCCTCTCAGAATTACGTGCCACATTAACAGGGCGTGTCCCTGATGATCACACAGTAAGAGCCAAACTCATACAAAAATACGGAGAACGTATCATAATAGCAAGAGATGCAAGAAAGGTTACGATCGTCTGTTTATTTGACACAAGAATTAAAATCTTAAATTCGCGGTACGAAAACAAAAATAAAAACCAAACTGAGGAGCGACTCAGAATCGTGAAAACTGCAGCTGCAATAATAAGGCAGGATATCCAGTCTCAAGTGTATGATGAAACTACCTACCCTCCTGGTGATAACTACCTGAAGGACTCGAGTAGTTGCGTTCCCACAACCCTACTTACTTTCCTGGAAGATGTGACAATGAAGAAGACAAAGAGGAAATGCATTTCCATTGCACACTCCATCATCTCTGCTGTGCGACCACGATCTTTCATGTCCCCCCATATTAAACAGCCTTCGCCTATTTCTATACAGGAAATATGGCTCCAAAAACTGGGTAAACCTTATATCTAGTTTGGGATTCTGTTCATCATACTATAAAGCTCAACAGCTGGAAATCTCAGCCACTTTTCACGCTAAACGTGCCATGAATGGGTCATTCAGTCAGTTCGTGTTCGTCAACGCTGACTTCAATGTCTGCACGATCAATGGATTAAATACTTTTCATGCTATGGGTGACATTTGATATATTACCCCAGCAAGCTCAGTCGAAAGAGGAACAGAAATACCAAGATTAACCAAGATGCCAAGCTCAAAGATTTGTGGAGAACTTGGAGTTCTTTCACTGAAAGTATTCCAACAAACAAAAGGCGGTTTAAAAAATGTGATTGTGGAAGGTCTGGAAGTTCCGGTAGAGGAAATGACACAGCCGAAACCTTATGACACCCGATGGATGGATGCAAAATACCTCAATATCCCTGGGGTTCCAGAATGGAAAGAATTTATGCATTCTATTATAACGAAAGGTATGTACAGTGAAAAGACGATGGTTGTTCCTCTTCCTTTCATAAACTCTCCACCAACTGATTATGATACTATCTACACCGCGTTACGGTTTGCTGCTGACTTGTGTGTCAAAATCAATCAGAAGTGCTTAATTATTACGTTCGACCAGCCATTCTACATTAAAAGCAGAGAAATAGTCTCAGCAGCTCCAGCTGACTCGCAGCTGTCTAACTGTGTGGTAAGACTAGGTGGATTTCACCTATTGATGTCTTTTTTGGGGTGCATTGGATACCTCATGATGGGTGGAAGTGGTCTCAAAGAACTGAAAACCATATAAGAACCAAATGTAATGTACATCAATTTTAATTTCAATCAAGTGTAGCGTAAAAGTCTTTTCGACTTCTACACTGTTTTAACACATCAATATACTAAGAAATAGTTCCTAAATGAAAGAAAACCTTAACGGCCAGACGAAACAACAGAAGTCAACTTACGGAAAAGCTTTATTCAAGCTGTAGAAAACACATTGTAATAGGGCATACTGCAGTAAACGCTCCACACATTATCACAACACCCCTATCAATAATCAGTTTACAACTCAACGCTCGTAATAATCGCTCTCTTACAACGCTCTCAAGCAATAGATCAGTCGTCGTTTTTATCTCTTTCTCTTATCAAGATCAGGCATACATCACGTGCATTCAACCTCAATTGTGTTGCCAAACGTATTCGTTTGAGGGAAAAGATATTTCGTTAAGCGTGAAGAATAACTGAGAATAAACTCAAGATTTACATAGGGAAAGAAACTAAAAAGGAAAGTTTAATTTAGAATATACGTCACATCATCTCCCTCGTAATTTTTTTTTGTCCAAAAACCTATCAATTTTGCAGAGGTATCCTTTCAAACAATCTGATCATCCATTCAACCTTTCAAGAACTTACAACATGGACGAAGAGATGTGTTGATCCGTTGCTGTAACTGACTTTGTACATATAGTCTGTAGACATCAATAGTTCAATAAACATTCATAGAAAACTTTCTGTACGATATCAAATCTTCATTTTATACGTCGTGATAAATACTTTGTCACAATACGTGTGGAGAACACTCATCAATATACATATAAGTAGCATAGTAGTCAAAAAAACTGCGTATGGCAGGAAAAAAAATACCACATTTTTAACGTGGTTAATTTACACATTCGTTCACTCCTGATAACTTCTCAGGGAAGACAAAACATTCAAACTAAGTTAAGTGAATATTGTAATATAGTGTAAATTTAGTTAGTTGAAAAAAACTGCACTTGCAGAAAAAAATTCAACACCAACTCAACAAGTGTCAAGCACACAAAAAGGTTAGACATGGAACAACAACACAAAAACCTTTACCTGAGCACTTGGCGGCCAGGGCCGGCTTCAAACTACTCCCATGCATTCGCACATCGAATTTTGAGATGGGATAGTGGAAACCCCTATAATGGGAGTGAAATCTTTATAAATATCAACAAAGGCAATGCTGATTTTCATGTTATGCCGAAAAGACAACATGCACAAAATGAATTGACAAGCATTTTAGCAATAAAAAAATTAATGTGGCGCCACACCAAAAAAACAAAAAAAAAACATTACATACTGACAAGAAGATAAGATATGATATATATTCGTTCTCAAAGTTTGAGAAAAAAGTTCTGTGATACTTTGAGTGCAGAAAAGTTCAAATAAATAGCCATTATAAGGCAAAGTTCTATGACATTTGTTTGTCCTCACATTTTGTGATAAAAGTTCTGTGATTTTTTGAGGACAGAAAAGTTCAAATAAATAGTCTTTATAGGTATCAAAGTTCTGTGATAGATTTTGAGTATAAGGAAAGATTCGAATAGTCTTCACAGAGCAAAGCTCGATATAGTAAAAAGTTCCTATGAGCTTAAAGGTCAATAAAAAAACTTTTACAGTACCTGTTGCTCGCAAAAAATACCCGTGTGCGGACACGCTTATGTTGTTGTCTAGGCGACAACGGCACTATCGAAGCTTCCCGCTTTGCAGGCTGAGGTTGCAAGTCACTGGATCGCCAGGATGTGTCAGGAATTCCCGCGGACAAGGCAAGCTGACCAGAAGAGGCAGGGTCATCAGGCTGTCGCAAGGAAGTCTCAGGCTGGAGCGAAGAGGTCTCAGGCTGGAACGAAGAGATCTCAGGCTGCATCAAGGAAGTCCCAGGCTGCATCAAGGAAGTCCCAGGCCGGCTTGGAGACGAACCCGGAATCTGAGAAGGGTGAAGATCCGGTCGTTTCTTTGGTGGTCGAAGAAGCGGTATAAAACTGGAAGGGCGCTTCCGTGAACGACGAGGAACGGTGGAGGAAGGTATAGGATCCGTCCGTCCCGAGCGAAGATTCCAAGGACGAAAACCTGGCGGATGCAAATGCTGGACTCTATGACTGGATTGTAGCCCAACACTAGAAGTTCGCACTAGGAGATTGTGGAACAGGAGGGGGAAATTCAGGCGGCGGACGTTTGTAGGTTTAAATGGCACAGATGGCGAAAGTGGACGTTTTTGCCCTACTGCAGATTGATCAAATGTTTCTAAAGTAGGCAGCTGCTCAGCAGAAACAGAAGGAAAGATTGTTTTACTTGGAGACTGAAGAACCTCAACAATATTGTCCGATGATTCAGATTCAGCAAGAGGCACGCCTCTTTTAGGCAGGAGCGGATTTCCCACTAGGCGCAGTAGGCGCGCGCCTAGGGCCCCAGAGCTTGAGGTGCCCCGAAAACGTATTGGATTGCCAGTTTTGTTTTGCTTTTCACGGACCAAAATAAATAAATCCTTAAAGTGACCACTTTATTGTCAATTGATAATTTACTATCTCCCTTTAAATTTTCGGATTGTTATCGATGTACTTGTTTTGAAAGAAACTGTTAAAATAACCTAGCCTTCCTTTTAGTGGTAGGTGAAACAAGAATTGGCGCTTCCCACACTTTTCATTGTTTAAGGCGAATAGTTAGCTGGCTGTGATATAAATTACTTTTTCATATGACTTCCAGCCTAGGAAAAACATCTGTGTTTGGAACTTTTTACCTGTCTTTCCTGAGCTGCGATGAAGAGTGCTTGTAGATACTGTGCTGATGATCCGAGGTGTTTGCTGTTTACTACCTTTTCTCTCTGGAGTAGTATAATTAAGTTCTTCCTTAGACCTAATCTTCCTACACCACCCTGAACCAAAGTAGCTAACACTATCTTCTCTTCGCTAAAAAGAAAGAAAGAACAAAAAACAAACAAAAAAAGGAAGAAAGAAAGCGAAGCACGCAGAAGAAATCATCCAATCAAGATGAAAATTGCCATGTGTAATGTACATGTATAGGAGAGGAAATGATTGCAATTCCACAGGAGTTGGGCCATTTGTCCGGATAAAACAGTTACATGAGTAGAAGAAGTCAGTAAGTTGTATTGTAGCGCCACCTCTCGCTCGGATACAAGCAGAAACCCAGCGTGACAGAGACACATGCAGTTTACCGATACTGTTCTGAGGTATGGAATGCCAGATGGTGTTCAAATTGTGGGATAATTCGCCGACATTTCGGGATGGGTTTAGGTGGGGTCCCATCATGTTTGATCGGTGAGAAATCGGGTGATTGGGCTGGCCTAGAAGGGTGTCGACATTACAGAGGCAGGCCCCGGAGATCTGTGCCGTGTGTGGCCGGGTATTATCCTGTTGTAAATTATTCGGTGATGTGCTACAGGAAGGGCAACGCAACAGGTCGTAGAATGCGTCGACGTACCGTTGAGCCGTGAGGGTAGTACAGTGGACTTCGAAGGGTGTCCAGCTATCGTACGAAATAGCTTCTCAGACAGTCAGATCGGGTGTCCGAGCCCTGTGCCGTTGCACGGTAAAAGCAGGATCCGTGCGCTGGTCGGCTCGTCTCCAGACACGCCTGCGCTGGTCATCGGCGCTAAGTGCAAACCGTGACTCATCACTGGAGACAACATGACACCACTGGACATTATCCCTCGTCGATCGGATCCGACACCACTGCAACTGCTGCCTGCGATGCTCTCTGATCAGTAGTAAGCGGCGGATTGGCCTCCACGAATGTAATCCCTGTGTCGCAACTCGTCTGGCAACGGTACGAATGCCCACTTCCGTACCCGTGGACGACACAACATGGCCACGGATTGTCGAGAGCGACGAATTCGGTTCTGTTCGTGCGGCTCTCGCAATCTCAATGTTTGCATTCTGTCGTTGTCCTCGGCCATCCACTGCCCGGTGTGCCGCTAGATTGTGGTGCCCTGTTCGACCCATTGGCGCCAACATCGTCTAATTACCGCGTCGCTCCGATCCAAATGACTGGCGATACGGCGACTTGGCCAACCAGCTTCTCTCAGCCCAATTATATATCCTCTCGCAAACCCGCTCGACTTCTCGTGGTGTGCAACGGATCCGTCGTCGTGGCATCCTGACAGTCTGGAGGTTAATGTACCAGTAATTCGCTGCCACAATTGTTCGGTACGTCGACGCATTCTACGACCTGTTGCGTCACACTTTGCTCTTGATATACCCTTTTCGATGCGGTTCTCATGCGCTGTCGCGGGCCGCTATTTAGTCATTGGTAGTTACTTTTTAATTATTCATTTGCATATTCGGGCCTGAGGTACTTACATGCGGAGTTTCATTAGGATCAAAGGACATTCTCGGGGTGCTCCGTTCTTTTCTTTTCTTTTCTTTTTTTCACAAAAAGTGTGTGCTGAGGCTGCAAAATAAAGAAATTCGAAAATGTTGCACTGTTTCTTTTTCTTGTTGAATAGTGTTAAAAGAAATGTTTATTGTATTGCAATAGCATTTTCTTATTGCTTTCTCTTCCCCTAGTTTAATACTGATAATTATCAAGTATTCTCACCTTTTCTATTCCTTAAATTGACAACAAATTAACATTTGAAAAAGCAATAAAAGTTTTTTTTTATTGAAGGTTTAACGACCACCGTGAGTAACTCAATGGGCTATAAGCAGTCGCCAGTCCCTAATTTAGGGTCACTTGTTCCAGGGAAGGGAGAGAGCCAGTGCCGTAAGACAAACACAACATCCATGACTCATCGGGATCCGAATCTGGACCCATTTTTTTTATTGGAGGTTTAACGACCACCGTGAGCAACTCAATGGGCTATAAGCAGTCGCCAGTCCCTAATTTAGGGTCACTGGTTCCAGGGAAGGGAGAGAGCCAGTGCCGTAAGACAAACACAACATCCATGCCTGCCGGGATTCGAACCCGGGCCCCTTACGGACGAATGATCAGAGGCCAGCGCCTTAGACCACTGCGGCCTGGACCCATCTCGGACGAATGGTCATAAGCCAACGCTTAGACCACTACGCCACCCGGGCGGCCAATAAAAGTTTCAATGATACTCTTACTCGAAAAACTGTGGTTCCTACTTTTCCATTTTAAAGATGGATCTTTTTCACTTAATCGTTATGCTTCTGTTTCTGGTAACTGCAGTGAAGGTATAAAGAAAATCTTACGCATCTTTTTGACATAATTAAAGAAAACGCAGACCTCAGTTTTCTGATAAAAGTAATAAGGAAAAATGTTTTCAAGAAACTCTTCACACTCTCGCTTATTTGCACTGACTGATGAAATTTTTACTGTCCAACTTTTTTGGTCCACGACATCTGTCTATGCCATGGACAGCTGAACATCTTCGATTTAGAGAATCGTTCGGCACAAGAAAACTCCTCCACGGAAAGTCATCTACCCTTTTTAAGCGAAGTACTGTGCACAAATTTGAAATTTACCCGTATTTTGTAACGTGGAGGACTTCTCCGGTTGCCAGTGTCTTCAAGTATTTTATTTTTGCTGGATACCATGCTCGTTGCCTACTAATTTGACTAATTTGCTCATAACGTAAAAACAAGGTGATTTTCTAAAGCTGAAGCAATGGAGAGGGCATGTTTTGTAATTGAAACTTATTCCAGTTTCATGACAATTTATACGAAATGTATTGATAAATTTAGCGAAACCCCATTTTCAGCGCCTTTAGCGTTAAATTCGCCAAGTAACTATAGCAACTGATGATGTACTAATGTAGCTAGTTTTGCCAAACGTATCAAACTCAAAAAGAACTTTTGCCGTAACCGAAATGGTCTTCGTAGCGTAAAGCTGAAATTTATTAAATTTCCAATTCCAGAACTAGAGGAAAATTTATGAACTGGTAGTGAAATTTAAAATGGCCAACATTTAATGAAATTTTATGTCCTATCATTCACAAAAATAATTTTCGAAGAATCTGTGAAAACCACATTTATTGTCCTTCAGTACCTCTAGCAGGAAATTAATGAACTGATTCGAAAATTTAAGTATTTGAGAAAGAACTGTTAAGCCTAATCTGAGAGGCACAAAAATATTTCTTCACAAGAGAACTTTAATTTCTTGAATGTTCGACTTTGACAGCCTTTAGTCGTAAATTCATAAAGAATATGGGATATTTAAAGTGCCAAACTTAGTGCCCTTTGATTTCCTATTAGCCGCAAAAATAATTTTTGAAGTATCTGTAAAAACAAAAAGGTTGGATGTACGCCAAACTGATTACATTAGCACTGTTTCTGCCAAAACGTCCTAATAATTTATTATAGAATCGCATTTCAAAAAGCGCAAAAACATTTTTCTTGACTTTACCTTTTTTTTTTTTTTTTTGCTAATCTGACGGATGAAAATTTCTGAGGCGATAAGAAGGGATAAGGAGGGGCCCCAGAATCGTTTAGCGCCTAGGGCCCCAAAAGATTTAAAGTCGCCTCTGGGCACAGGAGAGATGGAACTACCTGATGATAAAATTTCAGTTCTTGTTCGTTTTAAGTTTTTTGATTTAAAACCAAAGGGAGGCACTATGCGTGAAGTAAATGGAGCGATTGGAGTATGAGAAGCAGATGAAAAAGAACCTCGTTGCACTCGACAAGAATATCCAGAGGAACTAGAAGCACTAGAACTCTCGTCTTTTCAGAAGGCAGGAGACGGAGGAGTTGAAATAATGACAGCACCCCGAGTGAATGGAATAATGTCAGAATGTGAATCGTTAATAGTAGAAGCAAAGACCCGCTCAGACGAAGGTAGCGAATCGGACAGGACAGGGGTGGGGTCAATAATTTCATCATCAACTATACATACTTGTGAAGTCCCACCCTCTGCCTAAGGATTCCTACTAGATTTAGGGTTAATAATTGCACCAGTGCTTCTAATAACCAATTTTCTACATTGCTGCACATGGGCAGAATGTAGGGAGCCATCTGGCTTCTTTAATATGACATTATTATTGTATAATTTCACCAATTCAAAGAGGCCTTCATATAAAGGTGCAAATTTTTTCACGAAGGTGTGTGCAACGGAGGATTGGAAATGAGTTTCTAATAAGACCAGATCTCCAGCTGCGAGATCTGGTTCCCTCCGTTTCGCATTATAGTGCCTAGCTTGGCTTAATTGAGCTCGACTGATAGCAGTCCGTCCCTTTCGCGCAAGTTGTTTTACAGAATCAGATGTTGGTCTTTGGTTGATTTCATCGATAATGCCAGTTAAATTCTCAAAAGGGGTGCAGATTTTGTGCCCTAGAAAAAGTTCAGCGGGCGTAAGCCGCGTTGATTCATGAAATGATGAGCGAAGGGCGAAACAAAACATTTCAACGTGTCCGTCCCAACGCTCATGATTATTGCCAATGAAGGTTGAGATCATCTTTAATAATGTTTGCCGCCCCGGTGGCGCAGTGGTCTAAGGCGCTGGCCTCTGATCATTCGTCCGTAAGGGGTCCGGGTTCGAATCCCGGTCAGGCATGGATGTTGTGTTTGTCTTACGGCACTGGCTCTCTCCCTTCCCTGGAACCAGTGACCCTAAATTAGGGACGGGCGACTGCTTATAGCCCATTGAGTTGCTCACGGTGGTCGTTAAACCTCCAATAAAAAAAATAATAATAATGTTCTATTCACACGCTCAGCCGGATTGGCTTGAGGGTGATATGGACTTATGAATTTATGTTTGATTTGAAGCCTCGCACACATTCGCTCAAATAACTCCGAAATGAACTGAACCCCGTGGTCCGAGACTACGGTACGGGGACAGCCAAATCGAGTAAAAACATTATGTATTAGAGTATCACATATTACATCAGCCGTAGCTGCTTTAATAGGAAATGCTTCCACCCATTTAGAAAAATTATCTGTAACAACTAAAATATAACGAGACTTAGTTTTAGTTGATAATGGATAAGGGCCCAATAAATCTATAGAGATAGTTTCAAATGCATAATTATTTGAACTATAAATAAGGTGACCGGCCGGTCGTTTATTATCATAATTGTACTTTTGACAGTACTCACATGAGCGAATGTATGCGAGTATACTATTGTACATACCCGGCCAGTAGGCTACGTCTCGAAGTTTAGTACGAGTTTTTCGTATGCCTAAATGGCCGGCAAGAGGAATATCATGAAATTCATATAATAAAGCCATGCGGAGAGACTGAGGTATCGCAGGGCGGTACTCAGCTCTCGAGTTTACCAACTTTTTATAATACAAAATATCATCGATGATCGCATATTTTTTTGATTGGAGGTTTAACGACCACCGTGAGCAACTCAATGGGCTATAAGCAGTCGCCCGTCCCTAATTTAGGGTCACTGGCTCCAGGGAAGGGAGAGAGTCAGTTCCGTAAGACAAACACAACATCCATGCCTCATCGGGATTCGAACCCGGACCCCTTTCGGACGAATGATCAGAGGCCATCGGTTAGACCACTGCGCCACAGGGGCGGCTACGCATAATTTTGACTACGACCCGCTAAAGAAGGTTCACTTGGAGCAGAAAGAACCAGCGAGTAAGAAATTATAAATTTCCCCAAAATCTGGATCATTCGGCAGTTCAGAAATTATTTGTTCCCTTGAAGTTATTTCCGAAAGAAGAAATAGGGAGGGAGGTTCACTATCCGCCTGGGCACCAGATCTGACCGGACAGCGAGACAGTGCGGCAGGCAGTTGGTTTGATTTACCAGGGCGATACTGAATTTGAACATTATATTCCTGAAGTCGAAGTGTCCATTTTAACAATCTTCGAGACAGATTCTTTGCTGAGTGCCGAATGATCCATAATGGCATTGACAGTTAAATGATTGAGATAGCATTTAAATTTGGTGACAGCAAATAAAATAGCTAAACATTCTCGTTCAGTGGCAGAGTAATTACGTTCTGCTTTAATAAGAATTCGAGAGGCATATGCAATAGGATGCCCTCGATGAGATAGAACAGCTCCTAGACCAACACCTGATGCATCGGTAAAAATGTTAAATATTTCTGCATAGTTAGGAAAGGCTAACACAGGTGGCCAAACCAAGGTATGTTTAAGAGCATTGAAGGCAGTCTCTGCCTCCGTGGACCAAACAAAATGTTTATATTTTCGTTTCAAGGCAAATAAAGGTTCGCATGCCGCCCCGGTGGCGCAGTGGTCTAAGGCGTTGGCCTCTGATCATTCGTCCGTAAGGGGTCCGGGTTCGAATCCCGGTCAGGCATGGATGTTGTGTTTGTCTTACGGCACTGGCTCTCTCCCTTCCCTGGAACCAGTGACCCTAAATTAGGGACGGGCGACTGCTTATAGCCCATTGAGTTGCTCACGGCGGTCGTTAAACCTCCAATCAAAAAAAAAAAAAAAAAAAAAAAAAAGGTTCGCATAGAGTAGCGTACCCCTGAACAAACTGTTGGTACCACCTGGTCATGCCCAAAAATCGCGACAATTCTTTCGCCGACTTAGGCCTCGGAAAGTCTGAAATTGGCTTGACTTTTGAGTTGTCAGTTAGAAGACCTTTAGGGGTAATTTTCAATCCGAGATATACTAGTTCGTCCCGGCCAATTTGACATTTGCTAGGTTTTAAAATCAAACCTGCGTTATGTAGCAGTTCGAAAACTTAGTCCAACAAAGACAGATACTGTTCAAAAGTCTCAGAAGAGACGATAATATCGTCCAGATAGACATGGACATTAGGTCCGAGCACAGGACGTAAGACTGAGTCCATTAAGCGCTGAAACGTTGCTGGAGCATATGCCAAACCAAAGAGCATTTGTAGGAACTCATATGCTCCAAATGGGATAATAAATTCAGTTTTTTCTGCAGAATCTGGGTGGACAGTAACCTGCCAATAGCCATTAGCTAAATCCAAAGTTGATAGCCAGTTTGTTGACGATAAGTCCAGGAAAATATCGCTAATTATAGGCAATGGGTAATTGATAGCTTTGGTTACCGCATTGAGTTTACGATTATCTATTATGAAGCGATATTCTCCAGATTGTTTTTTTTTTTTTTTTTTTTTTTGGAACAAGAAAAACAGGTGCTACTCAAGGACTAAGTGATTCTTTATTTATTTCCGAATGGAGCATGTCCTGAATTTGTTTTTGAAACTCAGCTTTTCCTGGTTCAGACATGGATAAGGTTTACATGCAATGGGTTTAGCTCCTTCCGTATCAATGGTATGATACACCACCTGTGTAAACCCTAGTTTATCAGAAAATAACCCTGGTCTGCTGTGTAAAACCTGACCAAGTTCGCTTTATGTTCAGGCAATAATCTGTCACTGGCAAGAACTGCAGAAAAATCAATTTGCTCTTCTGGGGTGGGAAGACTAATATCAGGCATTAAGATTAGGCCATGTTCGAACTCAAGGGTGAGCTTAAACATTTTAATGAAATCCAACCCCAGAAGGCAATCCACGGGTAACTCTTGGATTAAAAAGAAAGTATAAGAAACTTGAACTTTGCCAATCTTGACAGGTAAATTAACTGATCCAGAGATTGCAAAAACATTATTGTCGGCACCTCGCAGACATTGCTGGGAGGGCTCGACACAAACATTTGGAAAAGTAGCAGCACAGAAATCAAAATTTAATGCCGAGATGTCAGATCCAGAATCAATTTTAGTCGACACCACCACTTTGCCCAAGGTCACAAGAATATCAGGCAAAAGCGGAGCTTGAATAGTTAACAAGAGAGATTTGAGGTCTTCAGAAGAACGAGGAGATATACTCGACCCATCTACCTCCTGTTGAAGTTAAAATTGTCGTGAAACTGATGAGAATATCGCGATTGATTTTGGAAATGTGGCGAACCACCGGAACGTGCTGAATTGTAGTAACCTGCAGGAGAGGCAACATTATTATCATTAGGCTTGCCTTGCCCCCCAGCACGATGTTTTGGATATGTCTTGTCAACCGGGTAGTAATTATCCCGGGGACGAGAAACTTGGGTATCCTGATTCCCATAATGGCCAGGATGTCGCACCTCTGGTGCCCGACGATGCGGCGGCACGTATCTAGACTGCTGATAGGCGTTTCTAGGCTGATTGAAAAATTGTCCTTGATGAATGTTCTGTTTTGGCTGCTGGTATCTATTTTTTTGAATATGAGGTTCATGGTACTGCGTAGGTTGGCGGTACTCTTGAATCTGTCAGGATTGTCCTTTGCTGTGGCGTTCTTCATAGACTCGAACGAGTTTTAGGCACTCATGAATGGAGACAGGACGTCGAATTTCCAGATAATCCTGCAGGAAGGGATCCAGCTGCTGTAACAACGTGTCACAAATATCAGACTCGACTGCAGCGGGATCCCATAATTTGTAAAGTCGAACTGTTTCCAGGGCGAACGAGACCGGGCTATCTGACGCTCGCTGTCGCCTGGAAAACAGTTGTTGTGCAAGGCCGGCCTTATTGGTGCCAAAAGGAAGGACATCCAAAAAGTCAGCTCGAAATTGCTGATAGGAGCCCTCTGGGTTCATTCGACGCCACTGTCTGTACCAGACCTTTGCCGTGTCTTGCAAACATGTGCCAGCAATAGGTATCTGACAGTCTTCAGGAACATTATAAAGGTCAAAATGATCGTCAAAGTCCTCCAGAAACCTAAACGAACCGCCGTTTCCCCTGAATACAATAGAACCCGCATGGGGTACGTAATCAGCAAGAATTTTGCTCCTTCTCACAGGAGGTGGTGGGGTAAATATTTGTTGAGGCACTGCGGTCGAAGTACGGGGTGCCGCCCCGGTGGCGCAGTGGTCTAAGGCGCTGGTCTCTGATCATTCGTCCGTAAGCGGTCCGGGTTCGAATCCCGGTCAGGCATGGATGTTGTGTTTGTCTTACGGCACTGGCTCTCTCCCTTCCCTGGAACCAGTGACCCTAAATTTAGGGACGGGCGACTGCTTATAGCCCACTGAGTTGCTCACGGTGGTTGTTAAACCTCCAATCAACAAAAAAAAAAAAAAAGTACGCGGTACATAAGCTTCGTACCTCGCGTATTCGCTGTCTGGTAAGTCAGAACCGCAGGCCTGGTATAAAGCGCTTGGTGAGTTATTAGGAACTCTATAACGCTGAGTACGGAAATTGTCTGCTGTAGAATTATGAGCCTCATCATTTCTATAGCTGTCACAAAAGAGACCGATAGTATCCGTTAAATTAACCATTTTCCGTGACTTCTGTGAATCTGTTCGAGGGAATTCGGGCGCCAATGTAGCGTAAAAGTCTTTTCGACTTCTACGCTGTTTTAACAAATCAATATACTAAGAAATAGTTCCTAAATGAAAGAAAACCTTAACGGCCAGACGAAATAACAGAAGTCAGTCATCTTACGGAAAAGCTTTATTCAGGCTGCAGAAAACACATCGTAATAGGGCATACTGTAGTAAACGCTCCACACAACACACATTATCACAACACTCCTATCAATAATCAGTTTACAACCCAACGCTCGTAATAATCGCTCTCTTACAACGCTCTCAAGCAGTAGATCAGTCATCGTTTTTATCTCTGCTCTTATCAAGATCAGGCATACGTCACGTGCATTCAACCTCAATTGTGTTGCCAAACGTATTCGTTTGAGGGAAAAGATATTTCGTTAAGCGTGAAGAATAACTGAGAATAAACTCAAGATTTACTTAGGGAAAGAAACTAAAAAGGAAAGTTAATTTAGAATATACGTCACACAAGTTTTATTCATTCAATCATGTATCCAATAAATCAATAATATTATCAATACGGTAATCTATTATAAATCAATAATGAATCCGGTTTTGTTTATATTTTGTTATCATTCCCACCCTTTAACATTAATAAAGGTAGGTGTTCGACTCTGTGTTGCGATGGTCATATTAGATAGCAATAGCCTGTAATGTAAACATGCAGCTACACTGCTGGCCACCCAAAATGCAATACCAAGAAGGGACACGAGATAGCAAAGCCAGATTTACTGGACACATAACAACAGATACAAAGATAAAACGATTGAGCTTACAGGCCGGTACGACTTGCGGAACACGCAGACATCAATAGTTCGTGTGGCCCCCATGGCTGGCAATAACGGCCCCTACACGCCACGGCATCGAACGAAAGAGGCTTTGGATGTGGGCTTGGGGTATTTCGGTCCAGGCTGCTTCCACACGTTGCCATAGTATTTTGTTTTGTTTTTTTATTGGAGGGTTAACGAACACCTAGAGCAACTCAATGGGCTATAAGCAGTCGTCCGTCCCTAATTTAGGGTCACTGGTTCCAGGGAAGGGAGAGAGCCAGTGCCGTAAGACAAACACAACATCCATGCCTCACCGGGATTCGAACCCGGACCCCTTACGGACGAATGATCAGAGGCCATCGCTTATACCACTGCGCCACCGGGGCGACTTGGCATAGTTCATCAGGTGTAGTCGTGGGTGGTGCTTGCAGGGCCACTCGGTTGCCGATCAGCGACCAGACGTGTTCGATGGGCGACATATCGGGAGAACAGGCGGACCACGGCAGCAGTGACACCTGGAGGGCCGTGAAGAATTGTTCGGCGGGCATCGTCCTGTTGAAACGTTGCCGCTGGCAGGTCCTGCAGGTAAGGGAAGACTACAGGCTCCAAAACGTCGGAGATGTAGCGATGGCTGTTGAGTGTACCGGCGATGCGTATCACAGGGGTGCGGGTGTCATATCCTATTGCTCCCCAAACCATAACGCCAGGCGACGGATCGGTATGGCGATGCATAATGCAGGCGTCATACAGTCTCTCGCCGCGGTGCCGCCACACGCGGATCCGACCATCGTGGAGTTGCCGACCGAAGCGGGATTCGTCGGAGAAGACAATGACGTGCCATTCCGTAGTCCAGGTACGGCGTTCAACGGCCCACTGCCGCCGCACTCGCCGGTGGTGTAGCGTCAATGGTAATCTGAGCAATGGGCGCCGAGAGACAAGTTCCCGCTCCTGCAGACGACGTCGAACGGTACGTGCTGCCACAGGTTGTTGCGCAACACATCCTAATTCCTGCGCTAACGTTCGTTCTGTGGTGGTGCGAGCCGTCAATGCCAGCCGCACAACATGCCGGTCCTCTCGTTTGGTCGTGTGCCGCGGCTGCGGCGATCGCTCACGTCGGTCCGTCCGTCCATCCTGCACCTACCGAATCCATACACACCTCATTGTGGCTGGATGTCGTTCCAAACGGGCGCCGATGTCTCGGTACGATAAATCGCTGTCGCGATAAGCCACTATTCGTCCTCTGCCGAACTCCGAAACGTGCTGGAATGACTGCCGAACTCCGAAACGTGCTGGAATGACTGCCGAACTCCGAAACGTGCTGGAATGACTGCCGTATTCTACAACGACGCATCAGGAAGCTTCTCACGCACAGGTCCGGCAGCACGGCACACTTCCACTACTTACACCCCGCCTTCTGTGCACCCTTCTTATAGTGCTTCTCGGTGGCGTTCCGGGCGCACATGATTTGCATATGCCCTGCAATGCTAATCGTTTGCATATTCTCTCGTTAACGACGCATGCTGCGAATTTCAGACCAATCGGATGCTTCCTTCTTGGTGTTGCATTTTGGGTGGCCAGCAGTGTATATCTATTGACCTGCTGGAGTTAATAAAATAAGTAAGATACCAATTTTGAAGAGAATTTCATGTTCTACAATAGTGCTTATGTATTCTTCGAAAAAACGATGGTTCAGAAATTATGAGCTTATTTGTATGAAAAACCATAGTGATAACGTAGCGATCAGCGAAAAAGTACAACATTGACACCCGGTTATCTCAGAAGCTATTAGAGATACAAAAAAAGTGAATCTTACCTTTTTTGTAGGAAATTTTGTAAGCTTCAAATTTGTAAATAGTATTTTAGGGCTATGATTATTTACGAAAAAACGTACCTATTTTTCGAGATGGCGGATAGAGCTCTCCTCTGATTCATCAGGATTTTTTGGTATAATCTTTATTAGATACCTATAAACAAGTGTGCCAAGTTTCAAAACTTTCATATTTATTTCTTATATTTGCCTTCAGCCTTCTAGCCTTTCTGCATTGATTATGATACGCTTTCCAACATACCAGAAATCATTACTGAAGTTATGAGGATAATGGCTGTGGAATAATACCGCTCCTGTGCCCAGGGCCTGATTTACGCCTAGGCTCGCAAGGCACATACCTAGGGCTCTCAAATTGAAAGGGCCCCAAAATCTTGGTTAAAAAAAAAACTTTCTCTTTTTCAAAATATTTATACGTGGGTAGATGTGATGTGGAATAACTATATATAAATCGCTGACAAAACACAAGCAAGTACTGGCAATACAATATGTGATATTTCTAGTTAATATCAGTAACATTTTCCAGATAATTTGGGGAGGGTTTTTGTGTGAGATTAAACAAAAAATTGTCGTGTTGTGTAATAAAAACTAGCAGTATGTGTATGTTTGTAATTATGGCTTACTAAGATCAACTATATACTTCAATTTCAAATATTGCATGGTTCTGAAACAATTTTTAAACATTTTGACATTTTAGCTCCCAAAAGTTATATTTGAAAAATCTTTGGACTTAATTCGGGCAGGGTTTGAATCCCCCCCCCCCCAACCTCTCTCTTTAATACACCCCTGGTTAATATGGTAATAGTATAGTTTAGACACACCTGGGTGCCGTCCCGGTGGCGCAGTGGTCTAAGCGATGGCCTCTGATCATTCGTCCGAACGGGGTCCGGGTTCGAATCCCGGTGAGGCATGGATGTTGTGTTTGTCTTACGGCACTGGCTCTCTCCCTTCCCTGGAACCAGTGACCCTAAATTAGGGACGGGCGACTGCTTATAGCCCATTGAGTTGCTGACGGTGGTCGTTAAACCTCCAATCAAAAAAAAAAAAAAAAAAAAGACACACCTGGCAAAAAATCCAATGTCCAATTGAATTTTACCCGTCATATGGCTTTGTCACACACAACTGTTTCATCGATGAAGGTTCAAGTCTTTTCAGATGCAAATCAGTAGGACAGCATAAAAATCTAGGAGAAAACAATATTTTTACCAGGTACTACCGTAATTTAATGTCAGTCTTATAAATGTATTGTGTTTATTAAATTATTACGCTGGATTGTAATACAGTCGCCCAAAATGGTCACACTACCTACTCGACTCCGTAAAGTAAATGTCGAGTGGAGGGGGCCTCGTTTTGGGTATTGCCTAGGGCCCAATTCTGTGTAAGTCGGGCCCTGCCTGTGCCCTGACCCATCCCGATTGTATTCAACAGAACCGATTTAGTATACCTCCGCAACAAAATGATAGCCGCCCCGGTGGCGCAGTGGTCTAAGGCGCTGGCCTCTGATCATTCGTCCGTAAGGGGTCCGGGTTCGAATCCCGGTCAGGCATGGATGTTGTGTTTGTCTTATGGCACTGGTTCTCTCCCTTCCCTGGAACCAGTGACTCTAAATTAGGGACGGGCGACTGCTTATAGCCCATTGAGTTGCTCACGGTGGTCGTTAAACTTCCAAAAAAAAAAAAAAACAAACAAAACAAAATGATAAAGTTTTGTCGCATACGAAGCACTTTTATCAAGTTATTAGGATAATGGCTCTGGAATAAATCTCGCTCCTGTGCATTGACCTTTGACCCCATTTTGATGATATTCAATAGAACCGGTTCAGTATACCTCCGGAACAACATGATAAAGTTTTGTCGCAATCGAAGCTTTTTTACGTAAGTTATGACGTATAAGGGCAATGGAATTGATCCCGCTCCTATGTCGTGACCTTTAACCCCATTTCACCCATTTTCAATAGGGTTCGTCCCCAAGTGGTCCCTTATTACATACTAAATTTCATCGAAATCGAACAATTTTTACGTGAGTTATCGTGCGGACAGACGGACAGACAGATAGATGAACAAAGCTGGAGCATATACGTTTCTTCAACCTACAGTTGGAAAGCATAAAAAATGCTTTCAAGAAATTCTTCACATTCTCGCTTTCCTGCAGTGACTGATGAAATTCTTACTGTCCGCCTTTCTTGGTCCATGGCATTCGTCTATGCCAAAACTCCTCCACGAAAAGTCATTCACCCTTTTCAAGTAAAGCACTGTGCATAAATTGCATTTTGTCCATATTTTCTAATGTCGAGAACTTTTCCGGTTGCCAAGGTCTTCGAGTATCTTATTTTTAGTTGATACCACGCTCATTTCCGACTAATTTGCTTAAAATGTATGTAAAAAACAAGATGATTTTCCAAAGCTGAAGCAATGGAAAGAGCACGTTTTATAATTGAATTGCATTCCAATTTTATGACGATCTATCCGCGATGTACGAAATTTCATTTTCAGCGCCATTAGCGTTAAATTTGCCAAGAAACTTGAAACTGAAAAGGTATTAATGTAATCAGATTTGCCTAACGGAACAAACTCAAAATGAATTTTTGCTGTAACTGAAAGTCCCTTCGTAGCGCAAAGCTAAAATGTGCGAAATTTCCTCTTTGAGAACTTCTTATCGGGAAATTTATGAACTAGTAGTGAAATTTAAAATGGGAAAATTTTAATGAATTTTTATATCCGATCATTCGCAAAAATAATTTTTTGAAAATCTATGAAAACCAAATTTTTTGGCATTTAGCGCCTTTAGCAGGAAATTAACGAACTAATTGAAAATTTTAAATGTTTGAGAAGGAACAGTTAAGCCTAATCTGAGAGACACAAAATTTGAATAGTTTCTTCACAACAGAACTTTAACTTTTTGAATTTTTGACTGGACAGCCTTTAGCGGTACTTAAAGTGCCGAACTTATTATCCCTAGATTTCCTATTAGCCGCAAAAATGATCTTTGAAATATCTAAAAATAAAAAATTCGATGCTCACGGGCAGCCAAAATTATTATAATAGCACTGTTTCTTACAAAACGTTCTAATAATGGGAAGATAGAATGGAATTTTAAAAAGCGTAAAAACTTTCGACTTTTTTTTTTTTTTTGCTAATCTGATGGATGAAAATTTCTGAGGTGATAAGAAGGAGGAGGGGCCCCTGAATCTTTTAGCGCCTAGGGCCCCAAAAGGTCTAAAGTCGCTTCTGGAAATACTATCTTAAAATGTTGTTATTATTTTAATTTCTTGTACGTGCTTAAATTAAGTGTTCATGTTTCTATCAGTTTTTCCATGCTTATTTGCTTAGACATGCAATAAAAATTGAAATTTATTTGAATTTTCCAGTTTTTATTTCATGTAATGTACTTGAAGATCGGGCTGCAGGGCCCAAGCGCTACTCTGGAAACGAGCGTAGCGAGCCTAGAGGCGCAGCCCCTAGTATTTTTAAAAATATGTAATTGGAGAAATATTTGTAGCATCAAAAGAAACGAAACTTTCTTTTTCATTATAGCCTGAATTTATTAACATTTGGCTCGGTAACATAAAATGTTTCCGGGATGGTGAATCGTCATTTCCGGGAGAATTTTGCCCCTACCACTACCCTCCCTCAGGATGTATGCTTGTAAGAAACACTGGATTGTTGTCTTCGTTGTGAGTGAATTCGTTCAGAGTTGTGTTTTAGTATTTTCTTTTTGTTGTTGTTTTTTTGCTTTACTTCCCATTATGGCGAAGTGATGTTTCTATCGTCTGATTAAAAAGCTGTCAGCACAGTGTATGATAATCAGGTGGTACAACCAAGGTTAGAATAAAATTACTATAGATACCCTTTTCACGTGAAGCTTATAACCGGGAGCCACGGCCGTTAAAGTGTCAGAAAGTGATGGTTTTCAAGGTTAGTGAAACGCATTTTGTGTTGGCCGAATCGCATTCTTTCGTCTCATATGTTTCTAATTTAACTTACTGCCGATGTGTGAGAAAAATTCTAGATTTATAAAATTCTTAATTATTTTGAGGCTCCTTCCCATTTTTATTTTAAATTGAATTTTTTTTTTTTTGGAGGTTTTTTTTTTTTTTTTTTTGATTGGAGGTTTAACGACCACCGTGAGCAACTCAATGGGCTATAAGCAGTCGCCCGTCCCTAATTTAGGGTCACTGGTTCCAGGGAAGGGAGAGAGCCAGTGTCGTAAGACAAACACAACACCCATGCCTCACCGGGATTCGAACCCAGACCCCTTACGGACGAATGATCAGAGGTCAGAGCCTTAGACCACTGCGCCACCGGGGCGGCTTTTTGGAGGTTTAACGACCACCGTGAGCAACTCAATGGGCTATAAGCAGTCGCCCGTCGGTCACTGGTTCCAGGGAAGGGAGAGAGCCAGTGCCGTAAGACAAACACAACATCCATGCCTCACCGGGATTCGAACCCGGACCCCTTACGGACGAATGATCAGAGGTCAGCGCCTTAGACCACTGCGCCACCGGGGCGGCTTAAATTGAATTACATGAACGTTAGTACGAATTCAAAACAAAGCATAACGTTAAAATTGGAAACTTCACCCGTGTGAAGTATAATGAGGATGTAGCACGTGACGTCATCGAGGAGAAGTTTCAGTGAAGTGGCAACAACAGTCCCTGCAAGTTCCTGAAAGACAAGCATAGCTGGCTGTCCTGCACTTAGTGTGTAAAGTGCAATCATTAGCGGTCGGTGTTTATTATAAAAATTTGAACCCAAAATGCCTAGATTTTGTGGCATTATGAATTGCGGTAATAGAGGAAATCGCGCTTCTCAGAGCTTAGAAAACACTTTTTATTGAAGAGTTAGATTCTTCAAAGGCAGAGAACATTTTAAATGTTAATTTTATCCAGAAATCAGTGATTTCTGGTAAAGCAGAGAATCTATCTTTTACTTGTTCAAACGCTATTGGAGTGCAGTTCTTGCAATTATTGGGCCAGGCGGCTCATCATTGATTCAAAGTTTTCAAGTTGAATTTTTTTTTTTTTTTTTTTGATTGGAGGTTTAACGACCACCGTGAGCAACTCAAATGGGCTATAAGCAGTCGCCCGTCCCTAATTTTGGGTCACTGGTTCCAGGGAAGGGAAAGAGCCAGTGCCGTAAGACAAACACAACATCCATGCCTGACCGGGATTCGAACCCGGACCCCTTACGGACGAATGATCAGAGGCCAGCGCCTTAGACCACTGCGCCACCGGGGCGGCCAAGTTGAATTTAAAAGGTGTTGGCTGTTGTTGTTTTTTTGCGTAGGTTTTATTGCTACTGACTATTTTCTTATAGAACACCTTTTAGAGTCTGTCTCTTTGTCAAAATATTTCTTAAATAAATGCTTCGGTCCCCAGTCTGCACTTTTGTGCACGTGTTTTTGTTTTGTTTTTTCTCCAGGGACTTCTTTTCAGAAAGCTCCTGGTTGATCTAGGGGATGTTAAAACTTTTTATAAGGCTAAACGTTATTTTGTAGCAAACCTGACTTTTAGTTAAAATCAAATCTCTGGCTCTTCTGTAATTTTTACATCTCCATCACACCGTTTCCCTGACTCACTTTTTTTTTTGCGAGTTTTCGGCTGTTCACTTTTAAGGTTATTTGGCTGTTGGTGTTGGGGTTTTTTAGTTTACTACTTTGTTCTATATGATATTTCCTCCCCAAACTACTGTTGATTTAATTTTTAGTTCACCTGCATTTTTACCTGGAGCTGAAGCACACTTGCGGAAAAATGCAAATAATGACTAAAATTATTGTCCAAATGAAATCCTTTTTGGTGTCTAGGTCTGTTTACAGGCCGATGTTGTGCTGCTAAGTTTATTTACGGATAAATAGATTATAGGGTACAAATCCCAGCAAAATTATTTTGTTTTTTCACCACAATTTTACGAAAAAAAAAAAAAGATTTTGCTAATTTTTCTAAGGCTTGGAAACCGCTTTCCAGAGCTTAGAAAGACACTTTTTGTTGAAGAGTTAAACTCTCAAAAAGGCATAGAACCTTTCAAGGGTGAGTTTTATCCAAAATAAGCGATCCCTGGAAAGAAAAAAAGCCTATCTTTTTTTACTCAGGTCTCCGCACCTGGGAGGGTGCGGAGACCTGAGTATGCTTCGAACTGTTCTGCGGTAAAGACACTTCGACCAAAGACGAAGTTGTCAAAAATATTTACTATTTGCACTTTCGGAAAACTTTTCGCATCACCTTCGAAGATACTTGCATTGACCACATAAGGATATTTTTCTTCAATCTCTTTAATTTTTTCCAAATACCACATTTTGTACTCGGAAATTAAAGTTTCAAAGTAAGACGCCATCAATTCAACGGGGCTGGTTGTTCACTTACGTTACTAAGGCTCGTTGCCATGTTGAGATACACGTGTCTGCTACATCCTCATTCATTCTGGTTTGATGTTAACCCGATTTCTGCAACCAAAAATCAAAAAGCAATACGTCGTCGAAGTGTGACGTCACAAGATGGCGCTGGGCATAAACAAATGTCTGTTTCTCCACGTTTCCTATAACGTTTCAAAGTGATTGGTGAAATGTGCTCATATTTTCCAATTTCTTCATTTTTTTCTGACAATTTGAAACTAATTCAACGTGGTGAAAATGCTGGGAAGTCCTCTCACATTTAGTCATTTTATTATGAATCGCATAGAGAGGAAATACGTGATCAAATCCATGCTTCTGTAAAAGATAAGATATATAGCATCGAGGTACTGTCTGCCTTTTTATATTTGTGTTTCCTAAATTATTTTATCTTACTTCTTTCAGTTTTATATCATATTTGAACTGACCACCCAAAGACCTCACAACTTGAAGGCTGGATCCTTTCATTTTTGTAGTAAAGATAGCCGAAATGCCCGGCCAGGTTGCAATTTCGCAGGAGCATCTGCTGATTCACACTGGCGAGAAACCTCACCAATATGCCGGAGGACATTTCTACAGAAAGGTAGTCTGTTACGGCATCTGCTGATTCCCACTGGTGAGAATCAACAGATGCTGTAACAAACTACAATGCACTGATTGGATTTAACCTTACAGTTTTTAAACACCTAAGGATTTAATTTTGACGCATTTTGGTAAATGAATTTTATCTTACAGTATTTTAACTTACAAAAATTGTAGTCGTATTGCTTCCCAAACGCACACACATCACATATTTTTCCACATTGGTGAGAAACTTCATCAATGTGCAATATGTAACAAGTCATTAACGCAAAAAAGTCATCTATCAGCTCATCTATGGATTCACACTGGTGAGAAACCTCATCAATGTGACCTTTGCAACAAATCATTTACACGTAAAGGAAATCCGACAAGTCATCTGCTAATTCTTGTCCATTTACATGCTTACATTACAAAGCGTACATTTTACGGATGCTCTTCAACTGCGTCAATATATTTTAACACCTATTAGTGAAACTTATACTTTTGTACAGGGTGCGTAAAATCTCCCAAAGGCATCGCATGTTACAAAAACTTCGCATGAGTTTACCCATAAAGCGGTACGGAATTTGATATGACAGCATCGAAGACATACATGATGTTCTGAAAACTATAACAAACCAAAAAAAAAAAAGGAGAGGGGAGATCCAAATTCATATTTTACAGACTACAAGAAATATGCTTGCTCACAAGGACACCAATCAGTCCACGAATGCTTACCTTGACGTCTTAGTCCATAAAGCATGTTTCCGTTTGCTTCTCGGAAACCTATAAAATGAACGCTGATTTTTGACAAGCTGGTGATTACAGTATGCTGCAAAACACAAAACCATATCTAATATATTCAGTTTCACCTTAAAAATCAATTTTACACGACTATCGACAGCTGCCAACGATAAAACTAACGTTAGCTAACATGTATACAACGCGTCTTTATACCAAGGAGGTTAGAATAAGATATCTGGATATGCCCTTGTTCCTGGAGCAGTACCACTTTGCGTTAACCACGACCGACAGTCGTCCAAGTGTGGGAAATGCATTTTGTGTTGGCCGAATCGTATTCTTTCGTCGTAAATGTTTCCAATTTCACATCGTAGCTTGCTGCCAATGTGTGAGAAAATGATGAATTTATAAAATTCTTAATTGTTTTGAGGCTCTTTCCCATTTTTATTTTAAATTTAAGTACACGAACATTAATGGGATTTCTAAACAAACCACAACGTTAAAATTGGAAACTTCACTCGTTTAAGAAATATAATTCATTCTGGTTTGATACTAACACGGTTTCTTCAACCAAAAACCACGCAATTCCAAAATACACACATTTGAAATTACACAGGTATCATGTAAACAATGTCAAATTCCCATACATTCTTGCATCACGGTTAAGAGACTCGGGACATCTCCAGAAGTATTATTCTAACCTCCTTGGTTTATACCCAGTCGCCATTCCGAGACGTCACGACTTCGACGACGTATTTAAAAATACACACAGCTGAAACTGCATGGGTATCATGCAAACAAATCGAAATTCTCATACCTTGCAGCTTCATGGTTAAGAGCCCATGACATCTCTAACCTCATTGGGTACAACTCTGAAAAAACAACCGTCTGTTAATGTCACTTGTCACCAGATGGCACGACCAACATATGGGACAATGATTGGGCACAATCTATGCTTTCTTATGGGAAGAAGAGGCAGACGTATTCGTGTTTTAAGGTGGTTCCACCTAAAATCTCTACCTTATGTTTCTAATGGTAAAACTTCTTAACATATTTTCTTCGCAATTAATGTATTCCCAAGATTGAAAATTTGTACATCGATAAAACTGACTTTAGGTTATAGCATGGGATACTTAATACTTGCGAAAACATAACCATAATTATATTGAAAATCAATCATTTTTCTTTAAGTAATGTTCAGGCCTGTTAATAGATGGAGCGACTTGTACATTGATGACGTAAGTAGACAAACAAGTGTTGGATTGCTTAATTATGGTTATGTTTTAGCAAGTATTAAGTGTCCCATACTATAACTTAAAGTTAGTTTTATCGATGTGTCAATTCTCATCTTTAGGAACGCATTAGTTGCGAAGAAAATATGTAAAGAAGTTTTACCATTGGAAACATAAGGCAGAGATTTTAGGTGGAACTATACTCAGAAACTTCAACGTTTCTGGAATTACACAAAGTAATTAATAAAAAATACTTCTGATGTATACAGATTAAGCATTGATGAAATCATAAACACTATGTACTCCTATGATGATCAGGGTGAACGATCGGCCCACAACTGCACGCCCCCTGAATAGCTGGACATTAACCGTCCAGTTTTCTAACTGTTAACTGTATGGGGAGTTATATCACCTGATTATCATACACTGTGATTGCAAGTGACAGAAACACATGCATATCAAGGTGTGAACAGAGTGGTCTACCCAACTGAAAAATTATGCTGTTTTCTTTTTTCATTGTGTTGTTCAGTGGCACGCCGTGAACGTAATGTTTAGGCATAAAAAAAAAAATTAACAGCATACGTCATTTGTAACGGAATTCCATCCTGCGATTTTTTTTATTCTTTCGTTATTTGTCTTAAAATATAGGTTTCGACATCAAAATCTTCAGTAGAAAATTTTAAACTGTTATTAAAAGAATTTTAGATAATATATCTTATCTTTGCATAACAGTTAACTCCGCTTATAGTGAACCACTGCGGACTCGCATATTTTGTTCACTATGTCCGAGGTTCACTAAACCCGAAGTGTCTTCCCTTAACCAGAATTGAGTGGAATGGTGAGGAAGAAAATAAAATATGTACATATCAAACGTATGTATCTAGAAAATAATATTTTTATGTACGTAGTATATATTCATTAAATTAAGTAAATAAAATTAATTTTACATTACCTTAAATAACATGAAAATAGTCTATTACGTGTCGCTGCTTGCTGCAAACAGTTTTAATAAATATTTTCTCGATCCGTCTTTTTCTAGAGTCTGTGTTTTTTGCGACACTCGATTCTAAATTTACCATACATTCTAGGAACCATACATTCTTGGAACCACAGACACACTCCAACGGCTCTTTCAGTTTTGGAACACGTTCTCCATTATCGGGCTCGTCATCTTCAGCCTCGTGTTCTTCCGTGCTGGAACCGCCTTTCACAGCCTCGACAATAGCTTCATCAGACGGGATTTCATTCGTTATAACTTCAGAGTTAGCATCGATAAAATCTTCGACTTCAGTGGAATTCGTACCAATATGATGAAGCAGGTCCTTGAGAGGTACATTATTATGTTCTTCGAATGCATGTCCAGTAGCCAAAAAATCCCTCCGAAATCAATTCTGTATAGTGGCCGTTTACACACTCCTCCAAGCTTTGTTTCCAAACGGTACAGCATTCAGAACATTTATTGATGTGTTCTGCTTTGATTCTAAGGTTTGGATTAAATGAAGCGTTACTTCCCTTCTGAAACAGGTTTTAAATTTGCGACTCACACCTTGATCCATGGGTTGGAGGACTGACGTGGTGTTTGGAGGAAGGAACAACAGCTTGATGTTGTTGAGATTTTCAGGATGAGCTGGGCAGTTGTCTACCAGAAGCAGAATTTTTCTTCCTTTCACTCTCAGATCTCGATCCCACCGTCGAAGTTCTTCTTGAAAATGGATGGTGTCATCCAGGCTTTGTTATTGAACTGATAATTAGCCAGGAGTCGCTTGACGTTTTTAAAACACCTCGGGTTCCTAAATTTCCCAATTAGCAGCAGTTCTCTCGTCTCTGACCCTGACATGTTAGCACATATCCACAGGGTTACTCGGTTTTTCGACGTTTTACCATCAACACATTTCCCCCTTTTAAACTTCAATGTTTTGTCCGGAGTTAATTGATAGAATAGGAATAGTTCGGTCTCGTCACCGTTGAAAGTATCGTCAGACGAATAGCCGGTACAAATTCTTAGCAACTCCAAACTCACCGACTTTAACGTCATTTTTCGATCCACAAACTTTGCTTCCCCGCTAATCTTCACAACCGTAATGTTACACTTTTTCTTCCACCTGTCCAGCCACCTCTCCGAACACACGAACTCTTGGTTCTTGTCCAGTAACTTGGCTAGCTGCTCAACTTTGGTCTTTAGCACAGGCCTGTTGAGAGCGATTCCTAAAGACCTCTGAAGAGAAAACCATTGAAGTAATGCTTGATCAACGTCGTCTCGATCAGACAACAGAAGTTTTTATTTATATCAGGCTTGTTTGTATTCAAAGCACTCAGAATTTTGTCCTTGTTTTTCAAGATTTTACTCACGGTTGATTTACTTAAACTGTACTTCCGACGCCCGTCTACTTGCGAAAGACTACATTCAATGTCACCTATAATGTTCGCCTTATCTTCCAAAGAAAACGCTTTACGCTTCGACATCCAGTACGCTGTGCGTATTCACTGTTCAAAACTTGGAACAAGCTGATCAGTGTCCACCTACAGAGTGATTCAGGAGTTGTGATTCAGCCTTGCAATTTCCCCAGATTTACTTTTACAAACTGGAAAGGGGGTTAAAAGCCGTTGGAACTTTGCTAGCATTTACCGTCTGGGCATCACTCCAGTTCTCTTTCTCTTCCCGTTCTTTTTCGATGCTTAAATGGACAAGACTTAGCGATCTCAGTTCCAGGAAATGACACTCACTCCTCTTGGTCCGTACTGGACACAATAGCCTTTTTTAAAAGAATCAGAACTAATCCTACCTTTGTCCTTCAATGCACTTAAGGAGTAGTAGGCCTACAATATTGTTCTCAGCGCATTCTTTCAGGTTTTTACAAGGCTTGTTTTGAAATAAGTTACAATTTCATATTACATGCACATTTTTTTCTTTGAAGTTTTGTTTTTTAGGTTCACTATAACCGAAGTTGAGGGTTCACTATAAAGGAAATTTTTAATGTACATTTGTGATGTTGCGTGTCGGGACCTGTGACGTGTTGTCGATCAAATCAATCAGAAATGCACGGTATTGAAGAAAAAGACTTCTTTCCTGCCATTCAATTTTTGAAAGACGGGTCTTGGGTGCCGTGTATTGAGGTCGATATATCCAAAGGAAATAAGAAAGGACGCAGCAGTTGAAATGATTGACAAGAGCCTCAAATGAACATCTAACATACACATGTATATTTTACACTACACAGATGACCGAACGCACACATACTAAAAAAGGCAAGTAACATAAACACTCCGGCGATATTTTTCCTGTTTAGTTCCATCGTGTTCAAAACACACGAGTTCTCCTTTCCGAGTTTAAATTACATGATTTTTTCTCCTCTCGCTTCACACGGAGGGACAGCGCCCTCTATCAGAAACATTTTTCACAGCTGCTCGGATTTTATTTATTTCTTCTCTTCGTGAGTTGCTGCTCTTCCGACAGGACCAATGATTTAGGTTCACTATAGCCAAATATCCACTGTAACAGAGTTCACCATAACAGAGTTCTCTATAACAGAGTTCACTATATACAGAATTGACTTTATTGCTTGAATATAGGTTTTTATTCGCATAATTTAATGACATAAAGTATTAGGTCCATCAAGCATTTATCGAAAACAAGTTCGTGTGACGCTTTGAACAATTTGCAGATTGTATAACGAAGTAAATTTCTCCGTCATTTTATCCGCGCCGGGGTTCGAACCCGGATCCCCTCATTCCGGAATAAGTTGCTCTACCAATTAAGCTACGCGGACATTGATTCTAATTGCTATCTGCCTTTATGTCATGTGCGTCCTGCTGGCAGGTACGTCACATCTCCTGGTACGTTACATCATCTCCCCCTTCTTTTTCTTTTTTTCTTTCGAAGTGCTGCTCATATTTTTCCTATCTCGCGGTGTGGAAATAACTTCACACCAATGCGAGATTTTGAACGGTCGGGTCATCCGGATAGTTCGGGCGCCATTATAACGAAGTAAATTTCTCCGTCATTTTTATCCGCGCCAGGATTCGAACCCGGGTCCACTCATTCCGGAATAAGTTGCTCTACCAGTTGAGCTACGCGGACGATTATTCTGATTCCTATCTGCCTTTATGTCATGTGCGTCCTGCTGGCAGGTACGTCACATCTCCTGGTACGTTACAATTGTTCTACTGCTTAATTCAAGAGGAAGAGTAAAAAACGCTTAATTCACTATTTTTACATAACGAAATCAAAACGAGTGGGGTATGTTTCTTTGAGTGAATTTAGGCTCATTTTGGGAAGCCCGATGTTTTTTGTATCACAACTTTTTGAGCCCATCAGCTCTCTATATAGGATAGTTACGGGGGAGCAGGGGGTGTATTATGATTTGGAAACTACCTGGCGGAAAGACTTTACCATCTGGAGATCTACATTCAGAAAAAGCCATCCAGTTGTTGTGCGAAAGCTTGGAACCTTTGATCTTGATCATCTCCGCGCTGGATAGAGGATAACATCGGGAGCGCGGATGCAACGAAAACATTTCGTACTTCGAACGCTTATATCTTCGAAAATAATAATCGTAGAATAACAAATAATACATCAATAGATAGCTTATAGTCCCATTTATAACAAAACAAAAAGAAAAGTTAAGCTAAATTTAGCGTGATTTTGTTTCGCCGCACGCCGTTTTAAGGTTGATAACTAGTAAATAGATGATGATAACGATGGCCTCAGCCGCGCATTCCGTAGCTGACGTTCAGAGCTAACGGACGTATGTAATAAACCGAAATAAAGTGGATTTAAAATTTACTTATTTTTTAGATAAAACAATTGGTGACGAAAATTTAGAAATGCCGCAAAACTTCAAGGAAAATTACTGTAAGAACCGACAAAAGTTGAAGAAACAGCTAGAGGAGCACGAGAAGAAACCTAAAAGGTCCGCTAAGTCATCAACCGAAAGGTCACGGGGATGTAGGGAGTGGTCAGCAACAGTACAAAATCAGAAGTTCTGAATTTGAATTTTTTTGTTCACTGCCCTCCCCCACAGTCCCTTTCAAAAGTAGACAATAGGGATTATCTTTCCCTAAAACTGGTTAGCACTAAACAGTGTCTTGAACAGAATTACCAGAATGAGCTACTTTTGAAGGTCTTTTGCTTTGGTCATGCTTTTGCAGACTCTCTCTCTCTCTCTCTCTCTCTCTCTCTCTCTCTCTCTCTCTCTCTCTCTCTCTCTCTCTCTCATTCTCTCTCAGCTCATGCTGTATTTCTCTCAATTCTTCGTAATTTTGTTTGGACTTGTTGAGCTGAAATAACTTACACCGACGGCCCAATGGCAGAGTTTCTTGGCAGCCCACTGGGTATTTGTCATACATGATATTCTTTCGGAGATTCGCGGAATTCCGCTTTTTTGTCATCATTTGGGTCATACTCGAGGTCAATGCAGAATTGAAAAGAAATTTCGTGGGAGGGAGGGGAAGGTATTTCGTCTTTCAAAACTATCGAAAACGGAAGTTAAACGTTGTGAAGATTTTTCCTTTAATCATAATTTCTTTTTTCTCACGATGTTGCCTCTGCCCAGTATTGTTGTTAAATATCATTTTATTACATAAATATTTGTATTTCAGCATAAAACTGGGGGCAATATTTTCGGAAAAGGAAGTGAAGACGGGGCGAAGATTTCCTTGTAGTCTTCAAGCATGAGATTCTTCCGTAAATTCGAAAATTCCGCCATTTCCGTTACCGTTTTGGGAATCTCAAGATCAATGCACAACTGAACAGTAATTCGGGTTAGGGGGATTAGTTTTCTGTTTGAGCCTTCGAAACTTTTGAAAACGGAAGTTAAACGCAGCGAAGATTTCTCCCGTAATTGGTGTTCCCCTCTCTTTCGCGATGTTCCTTCTGCCCAGTATTGTTCGTAAATATCCTTTTATTCCACAAATATTGCATTTCAGCTTAAAAATAGAGGGAAAAATTTCTGAAAACGGAAGTCGGTCGAAGGGAAGATTTCTCCCGCAATCGTATCTTCTTCTTCCAGCGATGTTCTCACTATACGTCGTCGAAGTGTGACATCACAAAATGGCGCTGGGCGTAAACAAATGTCTGTTCCTTCATGATTCTCATAACGTTTCAACGTGATTGGTGAAATGCCCTCATATTTTGCAATTTCTTCGTTTTTTCTGACAATTTAAATCTCATTTAACGCGGTGAAAATGTTGTGAAGTCCTCTCACATCCAGTCATTTTATTATGAACCGCATAGCGAGGAAATATGTGGTCAAATTCATGCTTGTATGAAAGATGAGGCTAAATGTGTAGTTTAGCTTCCTAAATTATTTGGTTACCTATTTCGAAAGAATGAGAAAAAATTATATATACATACGTTAAAGTATGTAATTTGATGGCAACTGGGGGGAAATTTCATCTTTATAATGCATTTTAAATATTTTTACCGTAAAACTTACCTCCAAGTACAATGACGTGAACACCGCTGCAGCAGGCCTAACACAACGCCACGGCGACCAGGTCAAGCTTGGCTCAGAGTATAACGAACGATTTGCTCAGCAAGAACATACCCAGTTCTTCTTGTACTCTTCCGCCAGCGAAATGGCCGCCAGAATGAGACCATCGTTTCACCGGTTCCAAGCTTCACGTGGTCGCCGCAGCGGTGTTCACGTCGTCGTACTTGGAGGCCACTTTTATGGTAAAAATCTTCAAAATGCATTTTATATATGAATTTTTTCACCATTTGCCATCAAATTACAAACTTTAACATGCGTATATCTCATTTTTTCCCAAATACGTACCCGAATAGTTTAAGACGCTAAACTACACATTTACCGACATTTTTAGTCCATAGCGCATATTTCCGTTTGTTTCTCGAAAATCTATAAAATGAACACTGATTTTTGACAGTCTGGTGATTACAGTATGATGTAAAACATAAAACCATATTTAATATATTCAGTTTCACCTTTTAAAATCAGTTTTTTGGGACCATGGACAGCCGCCAAAGATAAAACTAACGTTAGCTAGCATGTAAACAATGTGTGTTTATGCCTAGTCGCCATTCCGTGACGTCACGACTTCGACAAGGATATATATTATTTTGTTTTAAAATGCTATTTTCCTTTATAAAGGTCTGCACTTAGGCTTGATAAGGGAGGGGAAATTTTCCCAAATTGGAAGTAACGAAGTTTGAAAATTTGTTAGATTGATTTGATGCATGGTGTTCAAAAGTGCTCATATCCTGAAAGTTACACCATTTATCTAAAGTAGTGAAAGCTTTGTAATCATTCATGGTTGAAAGTTCTTTCAGCATGATGGATAAATTATTGTCATCTGAAAGAATAAAAGTAAAAGAAAAGAAGAAGAAAAGTGACAATGAAGAAATGGGAAGGGAATTATATCAACAGAAAGGAAAAGTAAGCAAAGATTGCTGTGCAGCTGCATAGTCCACAAAATCAAATATTGCCATGGAACTTGCTGAGAAGAAAGCAACACAAAAAGAAAATTGAGATGATGTTCTAGCAAGTACAAAAAAAAAAAAAGAAAAGAAAGAAAAGAATAAGAAAAAAGAGCTGTGTTTGAAGCAATGTCTTCTAAAACAATTGTATTTTAATTTGAATTCAGTAATTTTATGTTGTGAATACAGTGATGTGTAGCTGTTTATTATTTACATAAATAAAGTACAGTGAACAATTCCATCTTGCTTATGCTGTGTTACAGTCACACTTTTTCGCCACACGTTCTGTTTTTACACCTAGTTAAAAAGTTCAGCTGTTTTTGTTCCTTGGTTGGTCTCATGTATGGCATTTTCCCGGTGACTCCTGTGGCCAGTCCGGCCCTGAGATGTCTCAAAATTTGTTTCCAGAATTTCAAGTTGTATTCCAAACACACAAGCTAGTGATTTGCCCGCAACAGACTTCCTTAAGTTTGATATGTCAAACGAGTCATTCACAAGTTGGGCAAATGCAGCAATGTGTTCCTCATTTGGTATTAAGTGGCGTATGGTTTGTGCTGTATGATTTGAGAAATAGATTATTGCCAAATAGACCGGCTGATGCTCACGACCCTTTAGAGTAAGATAATGGGCAGTTTACGGCAAATCTTCATCTCACCACAACCCAATGTCAGTAACTGTTCAATAGTACCTTTTGCGACTTGTCAGAAAGTGCGAATCCATTATTAAGGAAGTGTTTCCTTAGTAACCTGTATAAAAAGCGTATATCAGGTTCCGTGTTTGGGTCTCAGCAAAAACTCAAACACGGAGCATGAGGAATGGAGACGCATACATTTCTGCATGTATCCTATAATTCCTGCTACACAGCACGATTTCCTCCTCCAAAATCTGTTGCAATAGCAACAACAACTTTTGTGCATCTTGAGTCCATGATATGATCTCTTTTAGCAACGACGCTGTCATCTGGACATAAAAATCAAAACATATCGATTTTTTCCAGTTTGCAAGAAAACCCTGTAACATAACAACTTGAACATAACTATTTGGATCCACAATCCTGTCTTCTTCTGGGTCGTACGAAATTCTTTTATCTACATTCATTTCATCAAAGGAAATTAGATGTGAGTAAGCTATCCTATCAGAGTCTTTATTGTGTTCAGAACATCATGCAAGATACCTGGACGACAATGAAATGAGTGAGCTGTCCCTTTTTTTGGTAATAGAAATCTCATACTGTCTCATAAAAACACATAACATTTCTTAGAAACAGACAGTAATGTTATGGCCTTGCAGATGCCCTCCCTGTTCAATTTCTTGCATTTTTAACCTTTTAACAAAGAATGAATCTGGTTCTTGGTAAAGAATTTACCTGAAATACTAGCTACTTAGTTTTGTAACTGACTATCAAAATTCCTTCTACATTTACGCAAACGTCGTGTTCATACAAGTTGAATATTTACACATTTGTTAATCATTCGAAGCTGTGTACATATTGCCCTTAGCCTTCGGTTTTCCTACTTCACTGTCTTTATTTGCTAGACCATGTTCTTCTATCACTTGTACTGTGCCGTCAGATTAGTTACAGTCGGGTCACATGTTCTTTTTTTGGCGGGGGGGGCGATATAGTTGCAATGTTGCAGTGGTTTCCAATGATCGCTTCCTCACCCCTCAGGTAAAACACCTAACTGCTCCGTTTTACTCTACTGCAGATGTCGATGCCACGTTTTCAGAGGAATGTTCAGAATTTTCAGAGGAATGTCACTTCGAGAACTAATACTACTATGATCCGAATTTACAATTCTGGTCCTTACTTCATTACCATTGCGACATAGGAGGTTTAGCGTAAGTAAAGCATTTGTTTTAATAGCTTTTTTCAGCAGGTAGCCGAAGTAATTCAGATTACAAATATAATCTTTGGAAGTGAAACGCTGGGAGTTCACTCTTCAATTCCAAACATTAAAATGCTCCTTTCTACTACATTTTAGTACCCAAATCTTTTTGCAAATTTGAGTGATATACACAATTAGAACTTCTTATTTTTGTGCTGTACGTTATGTAGGATGCAACAGCACATCCCAGCGTGTTACTGATTTGTGCCCTACATTTTACGGATTTCGTGCTCTTTTATTTTATTAAATATAAGAAAACGCAAAAGGGTGCAAGACTTACCGGAGTCAAAACTATTTTTTAATTAAAAATATATAAGGAAATCACGATAATATTATGAATTAAGAGAACAACACAATGTAAACACACCGTAAACATAAGAAACAAAAAGTCTCGATATCTGTTGCTCCGCACCCCATGGCGCTGGCTTCTTGCAACTTGTCCAAGATGGGTCTGGGTTTGAATCCGGTTGAGGCATGGATGTTGTGCTTGTCTTAGGGCACTGGCTCTCTCCCTTTCCTGGAACCAGTGACCCTAAATTAAGGACGGGTAACTGCTTATAGCCCATTGAGTTGCTCACGGTGGTCGTTAAACCTCCAATAAAAAAAATTAAAGAATTAAAGACGGGCGACTCCTTATAGCGTATCGAATTCCCATGCTGGTGGTTAAACCAAGCAAAAAAAATATCCAGCGCAGGCGAACACCCCCTCCCCCTTCGGTAAACATTACCTCCGAAAACTACTAAAATATATAAGGAAATCACGATAATTGATGGCTGGGTATTATCCATTGTCTGCGTATTATCCTGTTGTTAAAAATATGAATCAAGAGAACAATACACAATGTAAACACACTGTAAACATAAGAAACAAAAGTCTCGAGATCTCTTGCTCTGCGCCCCATGCCGCTGGCTTCTTTCATGTCGTCCGAGATGGGTCTGGTTTTGAATCCGGGTGAGGCATCGTCTGCTGCTTTCTTGCAGAACAACTGGTGTACAAGTGAAAAAAGATGCATGGGCTACGTAAGTGGGTTATCTGGTGATCAAAAACAGCTTTATTCTGATAAATTAAAGTTATTGGGCAATTGGGTGACCCATATGTAATTCCGTATTAATTTTTCCTGAACAATATTGAGGTCTTGCCACGAATAGAACGCGGCGATATTGTTAATTATTTCGTCACGAACGCCTTCATCCCCGAGCAAATGAAATCGTAGTCATTCATAAAGAAAAGTTAATTCCAGTCTAAAGATCTTCATAGAGTTTTTGCAGATAACGCATCAGTAAATTTATAAACATACCTGTTACGAAATGTAAACTACACACTCTAATGTTCCTTCGTTTCCGGTCATCAATGTAAACTCTGCTGATACGTGATAACACAAATGTTGGCGCTTCTGAATAAAAAGTTTTATAATTCTGATCCCACTTTGTTCACTCAGATGGTAATCTATAATAGGACGCATCATTATCTCTCCCACTTCGGTTACCGCAGCCGAAAATGGCACATAAAACCATCTCCCTTAACGCTCCACAATGCAAATCCAAGCAGTGTTTGTACACCAGTTGATCACCAGGGCGTCTGCTAAGATGGTTTACCTTGCTGTGGTGTCATATGCGTGCGGTCAATAGCCCATTGAGTTGCTCACGGTGGAAGTTAAACCTCCAATGAAAAAAAAAATAAAGAAAAAAAGACGATCGACTGCTTATAGTGCATCTAATTCCCATGCTGGTGGTTAAACCAAGCAAAAAATATCCAGCGCAGGCGAACACCCCCTCTCCTTTCGGTAAATATTACCTTCGAAAACTTCTGTTTTCTGCTCGCAGCAAGGACATTACAGGGGAAAAGACTGCAAACCGGAACGCTAGTAATTCTGAAACGACAGGAATCAAATGAATGAGGATGTAGCAGACGCGTGACTCTCAGCATCGCAACGAGCCTTAGCAACGTAAGTGAAGGACAACCAGCCCCGTTGAAATGATGGCGTCTTACTTTGAAACTTAACTTCCGAGTACAAAATCCGGTATTTGGAAAAAATTAAAGAGATTGAAGGAAAAGATGCTTATGTGCTGAATGTAAGTATCTCAGAAGGTGATGCGAAAAGTTTTCCGAAAGTGCAAATAGTAAATATTTTTGACTACTTCGTCTTTGGTCGATGAAGTGCCGTTACTGCAGAACAGTTCGAGACATATAAAAGTTTCGAAGCATATAACAATTTCTTGTCGTCGGTATTCTTCTACAGGGTAATTTAGTACGATCACAAATTCGTGAGTAATCAGTAATTTATAGAGAAAATAGGTACGCTGCCCCCCCCCAGGTGCGGAAAACTGAAACTGAGTAAAAAAAGATAGGCTTGCTTACTTTCTTTCCAGGAATCGCTGATTTTGGATGAAACTCACCCTTGAAAGGTTCTATGCCTTTTTGAGCGTTTAACTCAACAAAAGTGTCTAAGCGCTGGGAAGCGATTTCCAAGGCTTAGAAAAATGAGTAAAATCATTTTTTTCCGTAAAATTGTGGTGAAAAACAAAATAATTTTGCTGGGATTTGTGCCCTATAATCTATTTATCCGTAAATAAATTTAACAGCATAACACCGACCTGTAAACAGACCTAGACATTAAAAAGTATTTCATTTGGACAATAATTTTAGCAATTATTTGCATTTTTCGCCAAAAGGATGCTTCAGCTCCAAGTAAAAATCCAGGTGTACTGAAAATAAAATCAACGGTAGTTTGGGGACGAAATATCATATAGAACAAAGTAGTAAACTAAAAAACCTCAACACCGACAGCCAAATAACCTTAAAAGCGAAAACTTGCAAAAAACAGTGAGTCGGGGGAACAGTGTGCTCGAGATAAAAAATACAGAAGAGCCAGAGATTTGATTTTAACTAAAAGTCAGGTTTGCTAACAAATTAACTTTTAGCCCTATAAAAACTATGCAAAGTTTCAACACCCCTTGATCAACCAAGAACCTTCTAAAAACGAAGTCCCTGGAGAAAAAAAAACACGTGCGCAGAAGGGCCGATTGGGAACCAAGAGACAAACTCTAAAAGGTGATCTATAAGAAAATAGTCAGTAGCAATAAAATCTACGCAAAAAAAAAAAAAGAAAAAACAATTAAATTCAACTTGAAAACTTTGAATCAGCGAATGAAACGCTTGCCCCAATAAGTGCAAGCATTGCACTCCAATAGCGTTTGAGCAAGTAAAAGATAGATTCTGTGCTTTAGTTTTATCCAGAAATCAGAGATTTCTGGATAAAACTAACATTTAAAAGGTTCTCAGCCATTGACGAGTCTAACTCCTCAATAAAAAATATTTTCTAAGCTCTGGGAAGCGATCGCCCTTCGTGTGGCATGTAAACGAAATTTTTCGGTACTGCCTTTAGAGACAGCAGCTAGTAGTCTGAAAAGACTTACGGTCTCGATTTCTCTATTACCGCAATCCATAATGCCACAAAATTTAGGCATTTTGGCTTCAAATTTTTATAAACACCGACCGCTAATGATTGCACTTTACACACTAAGTGCAGGACAGCCCGCTAGGCTTGTCCTTCAGGAACTTGCAGGGACTGTTGCCACTTCACTGAAACATTTCGATGACGTCACGTGCTACATCCTCATAGGCAGCACCATCTGTGAATGCAGGGAACTGGTAACAAACAGATGTCTGGTTGGTTTTTTACGCTTTCCAACCGTAGGTTGAAGAAGCGTATATGCTCCAGCTTTGTCCGTCCGTTCGTCCGCACGATAACTCACGTGAAAATAGTTCGATTTCGACGAAATTTTAGTATGTATTAGGGGACCACTTGGGGGTGGGCGAAATGGGGTCAAAGGTCAGGACATAGGAGCTGGATCCATTCCATTGCCTTTATGCGTCATAATTTGCGTAAAAATGGTTCAATTTCGATGAAATTTTAATATGGGGTAAGGAACCACGTGGGCACGAACCCTATTGAAAATGGGCGAAATGGGGTCAAAAGTCAGGCAGGGCATAAGAGCGGGATTTATTCTGTTGCCCTTATGCGTCATAACTTGCGTAAAAATGGTTCGATTTCGATGAAATTTTAGTATGTGGTAGGGAGTCACTGGGGACGAACCCTATTGAAAATGGGCGAAATGGGGTCAAAGGTCAGGACACTGGAGTGGGATCCATTCCATTGCCCTTGTGCATCGTAACTTACCTAAAATGCTTGGATTGCGACAAAACTTTATCATGTTCCGGAGGTATAGTGAACCGGTTCTGTTGAATATCAACGAAATGGGGTCAAAGGTTATTGCACAAAAGCAAGATTTATTCTACAGCCATTATTCTCATAACTTGCGTAAAACTGCTTATATTGCGACAAAACTGTAGTATGTTATTCCTGAGGTATACTGAACCGGTTCTGTTGAATATCATCGAAATGGGGTCAAAGGTCAGGACACAGAAGCGAGATTTATTCTACAGCCATTATCCACATAATTTGAGTAATAATTTCTGGTATGTTGGAAAGCGTATCATAATCAATGCATTGCATGATTTTACTAACTTGTTTTTATTATTGGAGGTTTAACGACCACCGTGAGCAACTCAGTGGGATATAAGCAGTCGGATGCCTGTTGGAAAGCCACATTGTTTGATTCAACTGACAATGAACTACAAATATGACGCATTAAACATGAACTAAGATCTTAAAAGACGGAAGGAAAAAAAAAGAAAAGAAAGCTAGTAAATGGGGAAAAATCTGCATGTTACGCCAAAATTTGTATATTTGCTACTACGCTTAATATATACAATCGCGAAATTCAAATTTTTGTCGTATTATATTTTCCTTTGAAAAATGTCTTGGAACCTTTTGATTTTGTCAATAAAATTACTTTGGTGAAAAGTATTTTACATCTCGTTTACAGGGTAAAGGAAATGTAAAATGTTTAACGTGAATCCACCTAAAATCTTTGCCTTGCATTTCCAATGGGCGAACTTTTTTTTTTTTTTTTTTTTTTTTTTTTTTTTTGATTGGAGGTTTAACGACCACCGTGAGCAACTCAATGGGCTATAAGCAGTCGCCCGTCCCTAATTTAGGGCCACTGGTTCCAGGGAAGGGAAAGAGCCAGTGCCGTAAGACAAACACAACATCCATGCCTCACCGGGATTCGAACCCGGACCCCGAACGGACGAATAATCAGAGGCCATCGCTTAGACCACTGCGCCACCGGGGCGGCTGGGCGAACTTCTGTAGCCATTTTCTCGTCAATTAATACGCTCCCAGGGATGAAAATTTGACCAGCGATAAAAATAACTTCATATTATAGCCTATTATACTTAATATTTTCTGAAATTTTACCATAATTAAGCAATTTAACATTTGTTTGTCTACTGATGTCATCAATTTACAGTTCGCGTCACCTATTTTCTGGTTTCAACACCACCAAAGGAAAAGTAATTGATTTTTAATATAATTATGGTTAAGTTTTAGAAACTATTAAGTATACTAGGCGATATGATGAAATTATTTTTATTGATGCTCAAATTTTCATTTTTGGAAACGAATTAATTGTGAAGAAAATGGCTACAGACCTTTGCCCATTGGAAATATAAAACCAAAATTTTAGGTGGATCCACCTTAAAGGGTAAAACGGGATGTATGTATTTTACATCTCGTTTACCCTGTACACAGGATGTAAATGATAAAAAATGTACTATTTCCAAAACGAAAAAAAAAAACGAAGCACCGAGATGGAATCATACAGGCGGGATGAAAATTGGTGTCTGCAATGTACATGTATAGGAAAGGAAATTACTGCAATTCCAGAGCAGTTGGGTCATTTATCCGGATCAAACAGCTGCACGACTGGAACACGTCAGTACGTTTTAGCGCCACCTCTGGCTCGGATACAAGTGGTTACCCGGCGTGGCATAGACGTATACAGTTCATAGATATTGTCCTGAGGTAAAGCATGCTAGCTGGTGCCCAAATTGCGAGCCAGTTCGCCGACATTCCGGGATAAGCCTACGTGGCATTACATCATGTCCTAAACATGTTCGGTCGGTTAGAGGTCGAGTGTCCGGTCTGGCCATGCAAGGGTGTCGACATTACGGTGGCAGGCCTGGGAAAGCCATTCCGTAAGTGGCTGGGTATTATCCTGTTGGAAAATTCCTCGGTGGTGCTGCGACAGGAATGGCAACACAACTAATAATAGAATGTCGTCGACGTACCGTTGAGCCGTGAGGATTGTACGGATGACTACCAAGAGGTTCGGCTATCGTAGGAAATAGCTCCAGAGAAGCCACTTCTGGTGTGCGAGCCGTTCCACGGTAAAGGCTAGATCCGTGCGGTAGCTGGCTCGTCTGTAGACACCTATGCGCTGGTCATCGGCATTAAAAGTACACGAGGCAACATGACCACGGATGGTTGAGAGCGACGAGTTCGGTTCTATTCGTGCGGCTCTCAAATCTCTTTATCCTCGTACCTTTAGACGATGCAACATGGCCACGGATGGTTAAGAGCGTCGAATTCGGTTCTGTTCGTGCGGCTCTCAAATCTCTTGATCCTCGTACCTTTAGACGACGCAACATGGCCACGGATGGTTAAGTGCGACGAATTTGGTTCTGTTCGTGCGGCTCTCAAATCTCTTGATCCTTGTACCTTTAGACGACACAACATGGCCACGGATGTTTAAGTGCGACGAATTCGGTTCTGCTCGTGCGGCTCTCAAATCTGTTGATCCTCGTACCTTTAGATGACGCAGCATGACCACGGATGATTAAGAGCGACGAATTCGGTTCTGCTCGTGCGGCTCTCAAATCTCTTGATACTCGTACCTTTAGACGTCGCAACATGGCCACGGATAGTTAAGAGCGACGAAATCGGTTGTCTTTGTGCGGCTCTCACAGTTGCTTGATCCTCCCGTTCTGCCGTTGACCTTGGTCATCCACTTCTCGCGTGCCGATGAGTTGTGCCATCCTCGAGCCATTGGCGCTAACATCGTCCGATTCCCGCGTCCCTCCGATTCAAATGCCTGACGATACGGCGACTTGACCAACTGGCCTCTCACAGCCAAATTATAGGTTGTCTCTTAAACTCGATCTGCTCGAATTGTGCACGAACCCAACGTCGAGGCAGCCTCAGTGTCCGTGGAGGTTAATGCAACCGCGAACCGCTGTAACAATTGTCCATGCGGGCGAGCTTTGCTCTTGATATACCCTCCTCGATGAGCAGTTTCCACGCACTGTGGTGGGCCACTATTTAGTCATCGGTTGTTAATTTTTAATCATTTCTATATTCGGATCTGAGGTACTTGCATGCGGAGTTTCATCAGGATCGAACGAATTTTCTCGGGGCACTTCGATTTTTTCGCAAAGAGTATACATAATATAAGAAGATATAAGTAGAGAGAAAGAAAAAAGGAGCTTGCCGTATGTGTTTGATACTTCGAAAATTCTGATCTCATTACTTTTCCCGGATGCCACTCTGTTGAAATGACGTAAAAATCATCTGTCTTACGCACGTTCCAACAAACTTGTCAAACATTCAAACAGTCGTGATTCCAAGCCTACGTTACACTTTAATCACTATGTTTAAAACGACAGGGGTAAAACTTAAAAAAAATGGCATTAAAAATAGAGATCTTTCGAAGGCACTGTGCCTTTATCATCAGGATTTGAACACATGTGTTCATTTCCTGATATATGTTAATATTCTGATGATGAAGGCACAGTGCCTTCGAAAGATCTCTATTTTTAAAGTCATCTTTTTCAAGTTTTTAACCTGCCATTTTAAACATAGTGATTAAAGTGTAACGTAGGCTTGGAATCACGACTGTTTGAATGTTTAACAAGCTTGTTGGATCGTGCATATAAGACAGAGGATTATTACGTCATTTCATTATACACTGGCGGAAAGTGAAAAAAGAACACCAAGAAGGAAACGTCTGATACCAACGAAATTTATACAGCATAATAACGGAATACAAAGGATAACGTGATCAAAACATTATGGCAAAATACAGCTGTATTTGCTGGTAAACTGAAAAATAACATTTCCATGTAACATGGTTAGTACGAGGTTGAACCGCCATGAACTCCGTCACACTGTGCAATTCTGGCATGGAGTCTGTGGTACAGATGTTGGATGTAAGTTTGGGGTATTGAGTTCCAAGCATCCTCAACTTGGACGCGTAAATCGGGGATGGTCGTGGCTGGCCGTGGAGACCGGATAAGTCGTTGTCCCATAAAATCCCACACGTGCTCAATGGGGGACAAATCCGGTGAACGTGCAGGCCATGGAAGTTGTCTCAAACCCTGAAGTGCATGTTGCGTTGCACGTGCCGTGTGTGGGCGTGCGTTATCTTGATCGAAAACACCACGATGGACCGACCTTACAAATGGCACAACAACGGGCTGAATGATGTTGTTGATTTAGGAGCTGCTGTTTAACGTACCCAGTACAAACACTAGTTGTGTACGGGAGCAATAGTTGATCGCTCCCCACACCAGGAGACCAGGTGTAGGCCCTATGTGTCGCTGTCGGATGCAAGAAGGGTGGAGACGCTCCCCTGTGCGTCTGCGAACACGCATACGGCCATCTGAGGCTCCCAAGCAGAATCTGCTTTCATCGCTGAACACGACAGATCGCCATTGCGTTCTCCAGTGCAGACGTTGGGGACACCACTGCAGCCGTTCCTGACGGTGGGCTGGAGTCAGAGGTACACATGCCAGAGGCACACGTGCACATAGTCCTGCATCCAGTAGACGGTTGCGGATTGTTCGCACAGTCATCTCAGGTGCAACGGCAGCTCGGATTTGCATCGCAGTGGATGTTCTGCTGACAACGCCGCTCTTCTTATGCGTCGATCTGTCCGCTCATCAGACCGTCTGTGACTCCCGGTCCCACGGCTTCTCGTGTGGGAATGTTCCTCTAACCATCTACGCCACCATCGTACCACCACCGATACTTCCCGTCCAATTCGCTCCGCAATACGACGATACAACCACCCGGCCTCGCTCAAAGTCCGATAACTGCTGAAATCATACAAGTCTTCCATGTCCAGGCATTGCAGCTTCTTCAGGGTCTTCGCACGTGTCCGTACTCCTTAAATACCACCGACGATAATTTGCATATTATGCCGTGCTGTGGCATAAGCGCTCACCGGTTGGTCCCGAAATTAACATCACACCTACGTAAACACGACCCCATTAACATATATAAATTTCATGATTGTCCGCCAATTCCTTCTTGGTGTTCTTTTTTCACTTTCCGCCAGTGTAGTTAGCACGAAATTTGCCTGGTTTTTTTTCATATACCACGCTGTTGTTAACGCCCATTGTACTCATATGGCCCTACTTTCATGTAAATCATTTTTTATACTTGACAAAAGTGAATTTTGCCCAGTGCTTGCTATGGATCCCACATTTTAGAAGGAAAGAGGGGTAAGTAAAGGATTTTCCATGCAATTTTTAAGTTTTTTTTCTTTTTTTTTTTTTTTTTTTGTGTGGTTTAACGACAACAATTTTACACTTTAAGGGCTATAAGTAGTTGGTGCTTTTTTTATACACAATAAATTACTTTTTTGGTGGAATAAGGGTTGACCACAACCATGAACAATTCTAAGAGCTATCAGCAATCCTCCGTCAGAGGGGAACAGGTTCTTCCGGGACTCGAACCTGGTTCCCCTCTGACGGTGAGAAGCCAGCGCGCACACCACTACGCCACGCAAAGGTTCCCCAATAAATGGTCTATTTGAATTTAATTCTACATATGACAACATGAGAAAACTGCACTTAGTCCAAGGGCTGACTTACGCCTAAGTTCCCATATTTTTTCTATTGAAGGTTTAACGACCACCGTGAGCAACTCAGTGGGCTATGAGTAGTCGCCCGTTCCTAATTTATGGCCACTGGTTCCAGGGAAGGAAGAGAGCCAGCGCCGTAATACAAACAAAACACACATGCCTCACGGGATTCGAACCCGGACCCATCGCGGACAAATGATCAGAAGCCATCGCTTAGACCACTGCGCCACCGGGGCGGCTCCCACACTTTAAAGAAGCACAAAATCGCAACACAAGTAAAGCATTTCCCCCCTGAATTTTTTTAGTGTTTTTCTTTGTTTATGTTAATGACCGCCATGAAAGACTACAAAGGCTGTGACTTGTGAGCAGTTGTCCCTCTAATTTAGGGCTACTGGGTCCGGGGAAGGGGCAGAGCAAGTATCATCCGACAAACACACCACCCATCAAAGAGAATATAAGATAAGCGTCTTCTCCTGCATGAGTAGCTGGTCGCGTAGTGACCGCAACGCCCTTATGCAAACGGATGGTGAATTAGGCTAAGAAAGTCCCATAATCCTCTTTGCTCCTCAGCCCCCTTACGCGCTTATTCTGAAAGGCATCCGTCTTGATCGTCCATGTTACCGTTGATTTAATGTAAAAACAGTTCTGTGCTTTGGGTGGTTATAGTTACCAGTTGCAAAATATTTAACAGTGTTCTAGACATTTTATACGCCGAGGCCTGCGTATATTTGTGGTTATGCCAATTGTGAAACGACATCGCTGACTTCATTTCGTCGAATGCTCTGGTTTCCAAAAGATGATGGAAGGTCAGGGCATATGTAAAATAAATATTTCAGTGAAATGTCTAAAATCCTTACTTTTAACCAATTTTTTTTTTTTTGGCGTAAAGGTAACGCACTCGGCGCGATATCGAGAGTTCTGTTGGTTCGTTTCCACAGCGGCGGCTGAAAAACAATTTTTCGGTTGCTGTGTGTTTCTGGAACGTGGAAAGTGCGATAAATTTATTTATTAAATTAACTGTCGCTACGTATTTGGAATATTTTCACCTTGGTTCTCGCCCTTTGGATTTAACTGCTATAATATATATAGCTAGTGCCGTTAATACCCACCAGATGGGGACGTCTCAGTAGCTGAGCCCATCTTCCGGATTTATGATGTCAGAAGCTGACTTAAAAATACACATAGCACCGTGGATTGTTGGCCCCTGTTGCGTAAAGGTAACGCACTCGGTGCTATACCGAGAGTTCTGTTGGTTCGTTTCCACAGCGGCGGCTGAAAAACAATTTTTCCGTTGCTGTGTGTTTCTGGAACGTGGAAAGAGCGATGTATTTATTTATTAAATTAACGGTCGCCACGTATTTGGAATATTTTCACCTTTTTTTGGCATGTTGATAAATAAAAGTCTTTGGAACCTACAGGTATGTTTCGCAAAACTATTATACTACACTTTATTGCAGGTAACACAAATATGTACCCTGTGGTAGTTAAAATGATAGCCCTAGTTTTATACCAATGCGTTTCTTCGTTCCCGCGAAGAACAAAAACAACAGTATAAAATTTTCATTCATTTAACTGTTATTTCATTCACATCTCGTAAGCACCTATTTGACTACAAAGAGGGACCTTAAGTACTCTGGAATAGCTGTTTCCTTGCCATACAATTGCTATGAATTAAAACTGTGTAAATGATTTCTAAATGTACTTATTTATTGAAAAATAAAATATCATTTTTACCTTGTTATACTTTATTCAAAGCTCTTTCTTTAACCAGCTTCATAGAAGTTCTATTAAACGATTTGTGAAATATTTTTGCTGAGGTTAGATGTACTGAGGCTCCTTGCAGTGCGAAGTCATGCCCCTGTCATGTGGTTTTGCATTCTCTAGGCTTATAAAATGTGATTATTCTCTAGGCTTTGAAATGAGATTTGCATTTCCAAAACCCTGTCATGTGGTTTTATGGAAATGCAAATCTCATTTCATAAGCTTAGAGAATGCTTTTTATTTCTGATAAGGTAGTGAATAATTATGAATTTTCCGTGTCAAAGTTAACATTTTCAGAAAATTGTGTCAACCAATGCACGGAAATGATTTCTTATCTCTCATGTTAATGTTACCAGTCATTTTATTATGAACCGCATAGAGAGGAAATATCTGGTCAAATTCATGCTGCTGTGAAAGGTAAGGGTAACTGCGTAGTTTAGCGTCCTAAATTATTTGGCTACATATTTCGAAAGAAAGAGGAAAATTGAGATATAGATATGTTAAGTATGTAATTTAATGGCAAATGGCGAAAAAATGTCCTCTTTAAAATGCATTCCAGAAAAGCGTTCAAATTTGTAGTGTTACCTGACTAAAAATAGTTCTTCATTTTTTTTTTAAGATTTGTATCGTAAAACTTACCTCTAAGTACGATGACGTGAATACCGCTACGACAGGCCTATAACACACTACTACGGTGACCACGTCAAGCTTGGCTCTGCTGAAACGAAGGTCTCACTCCGGCGGCCAACTAACTGGCGGAAGACTACAAGAGGAACCGGGTACATTCATTCCAAGAAAGCGTTCAAATTTGTAGTGTTACCTGACTGAAAATAGTTCTTCATTTCTGTCGCAGTTTTTTAATGCACATGGTGAGAATTGCTTTGTTCTTACGCATAAAATTCCCTGATACGAAGTAGAAGTATATAGATGCCTTTCTTCTAGAAAAGCGTTAAAGAAGATGTAGTGTTCTTTCCAACAGAAGTTACATAAAATCAGAAAGGGAAAGTTTTGCTCCTGGTATTGACGGCGTGGTTCGTAGTTCATTCAAATTGGATTACAAAAAAAAAAAAAAAAAAAAAAAACAATAAATAAATAAAATAAAATAAAGCAAAACTCTCGTAGGAGAAGTGAGTTCATACATTCCACATCACAGAATCATACGCGAAAAAACAATAAAATTGTCGGATTCTGATGTGAAAAATTTAGACAGAAATGATGAGCTATTTTCTGTAGCGTAGCAGTACAAATTGGAACGCTTTCCTGGCAAGAGCGTACTCGGTTTCTCTTGTACTCTTTCGCTAGCGAAATAACCGCCGGAACGAGATTATCGTTTTAGCGGTGATACACGTTTGACATGGTCGCCGCAGCATTGTGTCAGGCCTGCTGCAGTTGGTGTTTACGTCGTCATACTTGGACGTAGATTTTACGGTAAGAATCTTTAAAATGCATTTAAGAGATTAATTTTTTTCACCATTTGCCATCAAATTACTTACTTTAACATATGTATATCTCATTTTTTCCAAATACGTAGCCAAATAATTGAGGACGCTAAACTACACATTTACCAACATTTTAGTCCATAGGGCACAGTATGCTGCAAAACATAAAACCATATGAAATATGTTGAGTTTCACCTTAAAAAATCAATTTTACAGGACTATCGACAGCCGCCAACGATAAAACTAACGTTAGCTAACATGTAAACAACGTGTGTTTATGCTCTGTCGCCATTTCATGATGTCACGACTTCGAGGACGTATAGACTGTAGATGGAGTAAAGACCAGCCTTTCCCCTCGTGTAATCAAAGTGAAGCCACCGAAACGTCACGATCATGACGTCACAGTCAATCACAAGCACTGCCTCCATGTTGGTGAGACGAATCGCAGCCAATCACTGTTTCTGCCGCCATGTTGGTGAGATGATTGAGAATTAAAGATGGGCCAAAGTACAAGGAGGATGTGTTTGGTTCTGCGGGCCCCATCTCGCTTTGCCAACTGTGCCTCATCTGAGTCTTGTCCCATCTCAGACAAATGGTCAGAAGCCAGTGCCTCAAACCACCAGAACACTGAGGCGGATTTTTAAGTTCTCAAGAATGAATTTCCTTGTTATTACGTATTAGTATTTAGTAAAACCATGTACTTTTAAAAATTATCCGCTCAGTGTCCCATTTACTGAACACACACACACACACACACACACACACACACACACACACACACACAAACGCGCGCGCGAAATTTGTCGTTTTTTGCCTTCACAAATAAAATATGTACATATATGAAGCAAACACATTAAGAAAGCACCATATAATATATGTTTCCCTCAAGAACTAATAAATATATACACGCCAAAATGAGATGAGTTCAATAAGATCAAACACGGTAAAATGGATATGATTAAAAAACAAGACAAAAGAAAAAAGGGAAATCATGCATGGTTCACAGCCATAACGCATGTGCTTGATAATTTTTTATTACACCTTCATTGACGCATGAAATGTTCGAGTCTTGTCAAGATCAAGGAGGCTAGAATAACACTTCTGGAGATGCCCTGGTCTCTTAACCGTGAAGCCGCAAACTGTGGGAATTTGCCATTGTTTACATGATGCCTATGTAATTTCATCTGTTTGTATTTTGGAACTGCGTATTTTGGAGTTGCAGAAACCGTGTTAATATCCAACCGGAATGAATTATACTTCTTACACGAGTGAAGTTTACAAATTTAACGGTTTGTTTTGTTTAGAATTCGCGCCAATGTTCGTATATTTCAATTTAAAATAAAAATGTGCAAGAGCCTCAAAATAATTAAGAATTTTATAAATTCAGCATTTCCTCACACATTGGCAACAAGTTACGATACGAAATTGAAAACATTTGAGACGAAAGACGACGATTCGTTCAACACAAAATGCATTGAAATAGCCTTGCTTTCCCACACTTTGCTAGCCGGGCGTCGCGGTTATAGGCTTCACGCAAAGTGGTACTGCTTCATTAACAAGGGCATATCCAGATGTCTTATTCTAACCTCCTTGGTCAAGATATATCATCTCGATGTGATTTTTATGAAATTTTCAGTTTCAGTATCGTTTTATAAAACTTTTGCCCTTCTGCTACGTTTAAAAAAAAGCATGCCGTTGCTACCTTTTATTGCAAGAATCAGAAAGTTCAACTTACTGAAAAATCTTGATAAATTCGTGAACTGGTATTTAAAACGAATAGAAACAGTCAGCAAAACAAAGATTTAAATTCCTTGTAAAAATATATCCGGTGCTAAGACCCCCTCTGTATTCACTGGAGGATCCAGCTCTGCTGCCGCAATCACACAATACACAATAATTTACCATTTTCTCTTGCAAGGAATACTTTAAATACCAAAAACTCAAAGATCTGGAATTTAAATGCCCGCGCACGAGCTCATCACTAGCTGCCCCTAACAATAGAGAAAACCGAGTTTTCAAGGTATACCGGAAGTAACATGCTCTTTGCCCCTGCATATCCTCTTCAAATACATATATTTGGCTTCCGTCACTGTGCTCGCCGAGCTTTGCCGGCGACATGCCGTGCGATGCGTCTGCAGAAGTAGCCAACGGAAGACCATGCCGAGTGCGCCCGACCTGCATTTCCTCTTGCCCGTCCTAATGATTCACACTACAGTCCAGTGCCCGATCCAACCATCAGGGTATTAACTCCAATGTCATCTTTCATATCTTTCGCCCGACCTCATTTATTCCTTTTGCCCTACCTCAATCATAAGCCGCTGCTCTCAACTTTTATGTACGGCTACGGGCTAGCTGTAGAATAGCTGATTTTCTGTGAAATCTTTAACAATCTCGTCTATAATCTCGCACTTCGTTCCTCACGCACTGAAAAACTGCCTTTTCAGCTTGCTAAGAGATTTATGATGTACAAATTTAAGGGCGCCTTTTTTGGGAAGGGGTGGGGTGGAGTTTTAACGACTACCATGAGCAACTCAGTTGACTATAAACAGTCACCGTCCCTAATTTAGGGTTACTGGTTTCAGTGAAGGTAGAGAACCAGTACCGTAAGACAACACAGCATCCATGCCTCACTGAGATTCGAACCCGGATATACTCATACAATGGCTGCATAACGTAAAAAAAATTACAGCTCAAGTCATTGCCCTTGCAAGCAGCCACCAGAACCAGGTTGACCTTATGTGCCAATCAATGCACATATATCGCAAAAGAGTGATTTTCCCGAATAATTTTCTGCAGTCCGTTTTTCACTCCAGAAATGACACTGGCCCCCATCGTGTGACTGGCCAACCATCAGAGTATTAACTCCAATGCCATTAAGAAAGGTCAGAATAATATTTGCTAACAAATCTGCAGTAAGTGACAGCGATACATCCTCCATTGTCAGTATTCTTTCTTTTAACTCTTGGCCGTAAAGGTATCGTATACAAATACATAGCTGTTGAAACCTATGGGATTTGGCCTCATCGACCAAGAGTGAAAAGAACCCAGCTTCATTTACCTCGTTCACAATTGTTTTCAAGTCTTCTTCTCTGACAATTTGTAACAATTCATGCTGTGCACAAGGACTCTTAAAATTATGGTAACGTTCACACTTGTCTTTAAATTTTTCGTCATATGTTCACACAACTCTAAATAATTGCCCTTGTTATGAAATTCACTGGACTCGTCGTGGCCGCGAAGTACCAAGCCCTGCTTTGCCAGACACAGAAGAATGTCCAACACATTTTTTAAATATTCACGGTTTTCACTCACAAGTTCCTTATGAGACGCACATATTTTCGTAGCTACTATCTCTGTCGGTTTCCTAAAATTAACCCATCTCGACATAAAAAATGAGTGCGCTGCACTAACTGCATGTATTTTCAACTTTTCACCTGCTTTTTTCCAATTTTTAATTCTCTTTTCTGTGTATAAATTCTTTTTGCTACTTGAAGGAAATTGCCTACATGCATAGCAAAACGCAACATCTTTTTTCACACTATATTCTAGCCATTCAAACTTTTTTAAATACGAAGCTGTAAAACCACGTTTAGTGCCTGAGAAGTCCGAAAGCGGATACTGTAGTAACTGTAGTAAGATTGGGAGAGATGGACCGCTCTGCAAATCCCCCAGATCGTCCATGAATTCAACAGAGCCGCCCCGGTGGCGCAGTGGTCTAAGGCGTTGGCCTCTGGTCATTCGTCGGAAGGGGTCCGGGTTCGAATCCCGGTGAGGCATGGATGTTGTGTTTGTCTTACGGCACTGGCTCTCTCCCTTCCCTGGAACCAGTGACTCTAAATTAGGGACGGGCGACTGCTTATAGCCCATTGAGTTGCTCACGGTGGTCGTTAAACCTCAAAAAAAAAAAAAAAAAAAAAAAAAAAAAAAGAATTCAACAGAACTACATGGTTCCGGTTTAGAAAGATCTCGTTCTCGTAGCATTTCACTTTCACATGTTGAAGTTTGTGAACTACGAATAGAAGGTGTTTGCGAGTCATTTGACTCGCAAACTTACTCATGATTAATTTCTTAAAATGAAGATACTAAATAGAAGCATATAACACAATAATATTTTACCACACGCAAAAACAACACCGTAAGACTGAGACTACGCACACAAGCATTCAAATACTGTGCTAAGAATAACACACCGGCGGAGCTTCGTGAAGGGAAGAGGAGTCTAAAGAGGCTCGCTCGAGACTGAGAGGCGCAGGCACTTGTCCAATCAATGCCGGACAGATCATCTGCCCGAATCCGACGTTGATTGGCAGTGGCAGGTTGCTATGAGCCAGATGTCATAGCGACTGGATTACACCGGATAAAATAAAAAGTTGACATTCTGCTGTGTATAGGAATGCATTTTGACTTTTTGAGACAGCTTTATTTGTCACTCGCATCATTGTTGTGGAATGTGCGAGGCCGACAACTGTTGGTTGTTTATATTTCGTTCAGAGACCGGTTCACATTCAATAATTGTCTTGGTTATAGATATAGACTATCTTTATTGTAAAAAAATTGATTAACTTCTCCTCCAACGTTGGAGGACAATACCCACCCATGCCCCCCCCCCCCCCCCTACTCCGCTCATGTTCCCAAGGATGAAAATTTGCACATCGATAAAAATTACTTCACATTATTGCCTAGTGTACATAATATTTTCTAAAACTTAACCATAATTATGCCACCCCGGTGGCGCAGTGGTCTAAAAGCGATGTCATCTGATCATTCGTCCAAGAAGGATCCCGGTTCGAATCCCGTGAGGCATGGATGTTGTGTTTGCCTTACGGCATTGGTTCTCTCTTTTCCCTGGAACCAGTGGCCTTAAATTAGGGACGGGCGGCTGCTTTTAGCCCACTGAGTTGCTCACGGTGGTCGTTAAACTTATAATAATAAAAAAAAATTAGCTGAAAATGTTGCAGAGCGAGCTTGCTGGTTAATTTCGTATGCCGCCCCGGTGCTGCAGTGGTCTAAGCGATGGCCTCTGATCATTCGTCTGAAAGGGGTCCGGGTTCGAATCCCGGTGAGGCATGGACGTTGTGTTTGTCTTACGGCACTGGCTCTCTCCCTTCCTTGGAACCAGTGACCCTAAATTAGGAACGGGCGACTGCTTATATATAGCCCATTGAGTTGCTCACGGTGGTCGTTAAACCTCCAATCAATAAAAAAAAATTCGGAATTAAAAATCAACAGTATCTACAATTCTGTTACTATTTTCAGCTAAATTATTATCAGAACATTTAATCTAAGTGGCTCAAATCATTCTAAACATTTCAGTGATTCCAGACTGTCGCATGGATACACTCAAATTTTGATTCCATTCCAAAAATTAATGAAATTATTGAAAAAAAAAATGTGACACGATAGATGGAGCCACATCTACATTTAGTAAGTCAAGTGTAGATGTGGCGCCATCTAGTTTCTGGTCTCAACAAAACCAAAGGAAAAATTATTGATTTTTAATATAATTACGGTTAAAGTTTTGGAAATATTAAGTATACTAGGCTATAACATGAAGTTATTTTTATCTATGTTCAAATTTTATCCTTGGGAACGCATTAATTGTGAAGAAAATGGCTACAGAAGTTTGCCCATTATAAATACAAGGTAAAGATTTTAGGTGGATCCACCTTAACTCAATAGTTTAAGCGATGGCTCCTGACTATTCCTCTGAGATGGGTCTGGGCCCGAATCCCGGTGAGGCATGGATGTTGCGTTTGTCTCACCCCTGGCTATCCCCTTTCCTGGAGTCAGTGGCCCTAAATTAGGGATGGGCGACTGCTCATAGCCCATGGGCCGCAGGTGTCAAAGTGGGCAACGTTCGTGATTGCCACGGAAAGGGCCTCAGGTTCGATCCCAGGCAGGTACGAACGCTCGATCCACTAAATATCCGCCGTGTGTCGGATGGGCTCGTTAAGCCGTCGGACCCCGGGTACTGGCCCCTTCGGTAATAAATAAGGGCGTCTTCCTCCTCCTTTCTACTTCGCTTCCGTGTCACTTTCCTATCGGGCGGTCTAGCCCAAATCTCCTAGTTTCCTATTTCTAAGGGTTGTTTAAGACCTGGGGTCAGACACTCCCTTCCTAAAATCCTCTACATATGATCACGCTTATAGCCCATTGAATTGCTAACGGTGGTCGTTAAACCTCCACTAAAAAATACTGCTGAACGTATCGATCAATTAGTGTGTGTTGAGATTCCGCCAGCTGACCAAAATCCGCGCTTGCATGAAATCGTAACGAGATGCACGATGCACGGATAACGTGCGTTCAACAATACTGGAGCACCTAATAAATATTCAACAATACTGGAGCACCTTGCATGGAAAGAGGAAAGTGCAAGAAAATGTTTCCCAAGCAGCTTCAACCGGAAAGGCACAGAATGGGAATGGCTATCTATTGTATAGTAGACGCTTAGGTGTCACCGGTAAAGTACGAGGAATAACAATGGACAAGAGATTCGTTGGCAACTAAAATCTGTATCTGCTGCTAAAATACGACGCGTACATCAAATTTTGCACTTTTCTGCGTGCAGTTATATTTACAAAAGAATACAAGAACAACTGGACAACAAAAAAAATTGTTAAACAACAGCAAATATTTTGCACAGAATGTTATTTATCGCGAGGTCTTTGGAAAACGGAAATAAACAGCATATAATTTTAAGCTCTTACACGAATCAGTTTTTATTATATTTCCTTACAGGAAGCCGGCGACTGTTAGATTTGTTCGCAATCTGCTTCAATTAAAAATTTCACCCTGTCCTAGGTCGGGCAACATTTCCTATATATTAATATTTATTTGAACTTTGAAAGCAGCAGTTCTAGGACGGGCTGCAGGCTAGTTATTAATAATAATAAAATAAAATGATGTTAAATAAATAAACTTATTTGAATCCAGACAGAAAAATCGTTTGATTCCACAGTAACTTCGGTTACGAGCCGCTACTGCTGATTTAAGTTTATGATGATATTACTTGTCGTGCTTTGCTAACAAACGAATTAACTGTTCTTTAAGGTTCTGAAGATTTAACAAGAAAAACTCCTTACGAGGTACTGCAATGGTTTCGAGTCATTAACATGAGTTAAAGCTTTGAAGAAACTTATAAATTAGCAAATTTAGTATCTACCAACATCCTTCAACCATCAAAAGAATCAGTGGCGTACTAACGGTAGGGATTCAGCGGGTCCGGAACCCCCTAAAATAATAACAATGACCCTAATTAAGATATTGTCCTATTACAAAAATAGTACGTAGTTAATACATGCATGCTATATTGCATGCGCACGCAAGATATGTTATTTAAATTAAGAAAAAAATAGCAAAACATGTGTATTCTTTCAGTCCTTCTTGAGAGGAGTTCCTCCTGGTTAAACATGAGCTTCAGCTAGGATCTGAGTGTTTGTTCTACGTCTACGGGGAGGTGTGAGAGTGGGCTAGTGACTGCCGCTGTAATTTAGTTATGCTGTTGCTTTAATCGGTCGGGGGTAGGCGGTAGGGATGTGCAACACAATATTGATACATCTGCTCGGCAAAAGAACCTGTGGGCTTGCTGAAGGCTGTGGTGACCTTTGATCCTTCGCCCTTCAGACAGTTACTTCATGTTCCTAAATAGAAATTTTCTTGATTTCATATCAAACTGCTCCATAGATATTCATCGACAACATAGAATAGACAGACAGACGAACAGACACACAAAGTGCGAACATGGCGCGACTGTTATTGCAGTCCGTAAAAACCGTCCACACAATTTCAAATCTATCTCCAACGGTTAGCAAGATATTTATGAAAAACAGGCAGACATACAGACAGACGGACAAAAAGTGCTAACGTGGTGTTGGGTGTAAGAGTTGTTTTCTGACCTTAAAGTCATCCTGTAAACTTCAAGTCTCCACCCAAGGAGGTTCAACGAAGTATTAGGTAAGTGTTCAATTGTTGATAATATTTCTAGTGTCAGTATTTATCTATACGAGGTCTAAACACACACACACACACACACACACACACACACACACACACACTGTTTTTCCACGAAAAGATATTTTCTGGACCCCGCCTTGCCAAAATCCTGGGTGCGCCACTGAAAAGAATCGCCTTCCGTTCACTGTAAGAGTGACATATTATTTAAATTTTAATCACGGAGTTATTAATAACTGTTAAAAGTATTTTTTAAAGAAAATGTAGAATTTTTGCTCTGCGACAACTTTTGACGGATATTTATTTAATGTTTAATAATGCTGAGAAAGTCATGCTTCAGATCTTTGTTTTCTGAACGAAACATAAAATGTTTAGGGAAATTCCACGGAGAAGGAAATCTGCAATAAACTATTTGAAACAATTAAATCTCTGCATGAAATTGTTAGTTGTTACAAAACCAGTCTATTCTCTTCCTGTCACTTTTTAATCTGAAAGTTCTGGCCTCGTTTCGATTTTTTAACAATTCCGTCTGCTATAAAAGAAATATATTTGTTTTAATTTTATTTTCAGTATTATGAATTTATTTAAAAAATGAGAAAAGTATTTTCCCAAAAGGAAATGATGACTGTTAGCTTCGAAATAACTTTTAATAAAATATCATTATGTATTATTTCTAAAGCTCTGATCAGAAAAGTTTCGTTTTATCACAGGCGATACAAAGTGTTGCAGTTGGAAAGCTTAGTAAGTTGTCAAAAAATGCTTTAAATTTAATGGGTACAAGAATTGTTCATCATTCCTAGATTTTTGGAAATTAATTTAGTTAACATTTTTCAGAAGCACTTTAACTTTTGGATGACAGTTTTCGCATAAAACTATTTTCTGTTCGTGTCCGAAATTTAAAACGTATGTAATAGACAGGAAACACATGAACGGCGGTTAGAAACTCTCGAACAGATTGTCGCGGAGCTTGTAATGTATCTTTACGAAAGGGTTCCGAGGGTACCTTCCTGTTATCGTTTAATGGCGGACAATGATTCGCTTGAACTATGTTGTGAACTCTAGCAATAGTGATCGCCATTGAAGCTGGATGTTTTCATCGGTATCGCTCAAAGTAAGTGTTGGAAATACCTCGACAGACATTTTGACTAAGCGAAAATCGCAAAATTTTGCATGTGTTAAACGCGAAACCTCTCTAATTCTCTATGTTCGTTCCAAATGCCTGACGCCAGTGATGGCAGTTTCAGTGACCCCGCGTTCCAGCCTCCGGTTACCAGGATGTACATACAACGTCAAATGTTAATTCATACTACAGAAACACTCCACATAGTTGGGAATTAAAGTTAGTTGGTTTATGACAAAAATAAGAGTGTTTACTGTGCGATATCACGTCATGGGAAACGTGTATTAGCATCGCCGTGCAGCTGATACTAACTGTAAACGTAACGATTGTGTTTACTACTGTAGAACATTACTACTGTATCAGCTGAGGGCTAGCGTTCCAACTAAGCCTAAAAAGCTTGCTATATTGATAAACACAACTTTGACACATAAAAAGCAAGTAGTTTATGTTAAAAAGTCATTTTTGATTACCCAAATTCTTAAATTGTGTGATATGCTTACAGTAAAACTTCCAAAACATCCCGTTATTTGTGGGGAAACAACATGGAAGCAATGTTTGTGGCAGAAATAGGGCACTTAGAAATTCAAAACAGCATCTTTTTTTTTCACGTTGTTTCGAGTGTGTGGGAACGTTAAACTGTCTTAACGTGTGCAAAATTATGGGTGAAATGATAAAATCTCTGTTTTTCACTCCAATATAATGCCGCAAAATTATGTTCTGTGATTTTGGAAAAAGTAAACATGAGCACAACTGACACATGAAATGGTCCGAACGTCGTAGCCCTTTAAATCACAATGCAAACATATTCTGTAGGAAAGTTTTAAAATAATTATATCACCACATATTGTCTTCAATATAATACAAGGGATTTAATAAAACATTTTAATCTTCACATTTGATTATTTCAATCTGTAAAATGCCAAGCAAAGTGGACTTTGTAGTGACAGCTTATCGCTTGGTTAGTTTTAAAAACATTTGTCATTTTTATATTTGTCTATAAAAAGAAAATGTGTTAGCCATCTTTTCAATCAGCATTAATTTATTACAATAATTTTAACATCCTGTTGTTTACATTTCTGAGTTATCTCTTAGCCAAGAAATTTAGGATATATGCTGATTTAGAAATATTCCATGGCATACGTTTTTTATTTGGATGAAACGTGGAATTTAAATGAACTTTTCTAAATGGGTTTTAGTATAAGATCTTTACAAGAACTATAGAGAAACTCAACGTGTATTGTGATTTGTATGTACAATGACATGAAGATAAGCATTTGATTATTTGAATAGTGTTGAATGTTGTTGACCAGAATTTTACAGTAAGTCCTATGTGAATTATTATTTCCACAAACCTACTTTTGCAGGATGTAGGAAGAGGGTTGTCTTTACGTCAACACTTTCATAGGTTCTAATTTTTAATTTGTCTAGTTGTTTTCAGTGACATTAATTGCAAAGCGTCCTGACTAAATTTAAATGTGAAGTATATGGTAATTAGCATGGGTACTAAACTAATACTGTTTTTTTCAATTCCAAATCTAGTACATTGTGGAGACACTAACTTTGAAAATAGAGCCTTCCTTGCTATCACTATTTTTCTCATTACTATGAATCTATCATTTTGGGTCTTTAATGATACTGTAAGCATGATATAAAGAATTACATGCACATCTGTACAGAGAAATCACACTAACATTTGTGTACATGTGGTTTGAACCTCATTTGCTGCTGGTGATAAAGTAATGAATGATTCTGATAAGAAAGTAATCAGTGATTTCATGTTAAGAATAAAATCTGCTGTTCACATTTGGAAAGCGTGTCACAGTATTGAAGGTTTTCTGCATAACTATTCTTTCTTAGGGGCTGGAGGAAGAGGTTTGTTATAGTAACACAAGCAAGAACGTGTGATGTAAGGGATAACTGAGTTGTTAATTTGTTGTTGCCCTTTTCTTAATTATGAGCTTCAGATCCTTAATTAAAACTGCAAGGCTACCATAGTTCAGTATAACGTCGAATCCATGTGTGACTTGGATAGTGTTTGTGCCCCCATGGTCTGTCCTTAAGCCTGTTTCACTGGATGCCGTAGTCTATTAAGGCAGCAACTCCTTGTTATATCCCTTTGAGATAACTGAAAACAGTTTTTCTAACACTTTCATCTGCTATAAGAAGAGAAATCTGTATGCATATCATTTAAAAAAATTAAAATCAGTATTATTTAAATTACACAGGTTTACCATAGTTTTGGCATATGGGCAAATTCATATGTGCTCCTCAAGACTTATATGGGTTTAAAAATATCAAATAATTGACTAAAAAACTTTTAAATATTTTAAGCAGGATTTCATACAAGTCACTAAAACCTATCAGTGGGGCCTCTGATGAAATACATTTTTCTAGTCATGCTGTTATACTTTCTATGATTGTTTCTTATGACTTTCAGTCCTGTTTTCCATTTGGAATAGTGCTGCTGAAGACTAATTATTTTTTTAAGTCCCAGTTTATGAAATGTTGAATTTTTTTTTATTGGAATTGTAACGAACACTGTGAGCAACTCAATGGGCTATAAGCAGTCGCCCGTCACTAATTTAGGGCCACTGACTCCAGGGAAGGGAGGGAGCCAGTGCCGTAAGACAAACACAACATCCATGCCTCACCGGGATTCGAACCCGGACCCCTTTCGGACGAATGATCAAAGGCCATCGCGTAGACCACTGCGCCACCGGGGCGGCATTGAATTTCTTAGCCATGCCTACCTAGTCTCTTTTTATTTGTTATGTATTAAATTGCTGCCTTGTGTTCTGCAACATGGATTCTCATTTCTTCTGTATATATGGAAGTTTAGAGCACTTACCACTAGGAAAATAGGAAGGTAGCAAGAAACCTGTGATGTGAAAAACTGGACATTAAAAAAAAAAAAAACAAAAAAAACTGGACATTTCAAAAATTTAAGACTATTAAAAAATAATTTAATATCAACAGCACAGCTCATTTTTGTATGATAAATAAAAAGACAAGTAATTGAATTGTGTGGAGGATTCGTAGTAAGGGTGTTTATGATAACATTACTATCGCACACAACATACTTCTGCAAAGACCCAGACAGTGGGCTGTGCTGAAAATTTGGTGTTAATGCAAAAAATTCACCTCTGTAAAATATGATTTATAATACTTAAAAGAAGTACTATAGATTTGAATTTTAGAAGTAGCCATGCTATCAGTAAAAAAAGAAATGGCATTAATTCTAGTCTTTTAAAATATGATCAAACTAGTAATTAAAGGATAACACTTTATTCTCAGCATGCACATTAATTCTCGGAGACATTATTTTCTATTGGACTTATCTGGTCTCCATCAATAGAGTGTCTGTTCATTTTAAAGAGATACAAATCCAGCTGGGGTTGTTTATGGCAGTAAAGCAAAGTTCTTAAGTGAGAATTTTAAATTGTAAGAGTTCAAGTTAACTGCTTGCTTATTAAAATCGCTTCGTCTCTGTCATACATGTTTTTAACCCCTAAGTTTTACTCCTTTTTTTCGTTCGTTATTTTTATTATTTGAAAAGTTGGCAACCATGGTGTACCAAATTTCTCAAAAACAAACAGAACTTTCCAGAAGTGTTGAAAATGTTCAGTGCAGACTTTAAATAAAAGAGAAGTCTGGTTGGCTGGTCAGTGAAAAGTAATGGACCAGTAAAAATCACAGTGCTGTTCTTCTTCTTATCAAATTAGTGAATTAGTTTGGAAGGGCTTTTGGCTGGAATGGTGGTTGTATTATTGTCTTTGCAAGTTAATGGATGTAAAATACACTGAAATTTTTGGTGGATCATAGGTAACTCAAAGCAAGCAGTTTAAAGAAGCTGTAACGAGAATTTAAATAATTATATTTGTGAGAAAGCCTTAGAATACTTATGGAAATGTTGAGTAAGAAAGTATAATTGAAGTAGTGAATCAATTTTGAAAACTGGAATGTAAAACCAATGTGAATTTTGTTCACTCACTAACAGACTTTCATATTCATTCATTAGTCGACTACAGTATTTATGTTACTGTGGATGGATAAGATTTTTTGTGTCATATCCACAAAACATCTGTGTGAGACGAGGAATAATGCAGTTGGCACTAATGTATTTGCACCCCCAGTTTGCTAGTAGAGGTCATAAGTGTCTGTTGTGATGTTTCTTCCTGAGATGCAGTTTTGTCCCTTCTTTTCCTATCACTTTCCCTTTTAAAATATTTATGATAGTCCTTTTTATGTCCATTTCAGACCACTATGTACAACATGAGTTATGTGCTTAAACTTTATTTTCAATTATTAACTCGGGACACACGGGTATGCACAAATACACACGACATCTAGCACGATAGCAGACCCAGTTCATAAAAAAGTACACATGTGTAGTTAAACATTGGATAGACAAAAATATAGTATATACAACATTCATAATACAGTGATATTGTTGGAAAAGTGTAGAAGAATATCAATTACCTAAGTAAAGCAATAACATTTAAAATTTAAAATTCATTTAGCAGTCTTTATAGATAATGGAATAAATGCATATACATTTATGGCAATAGTAATGACCTTCAGTAAATAAGATGCAGCAGGATTTTGACATGCAACTTGTTTTGGAAAAAGTGCATCTTATATTCTGAAAAATAGAGTAATTTGCAGAGCAAAACACAGGAACTTGCTGCTTTTCTACAAAATGTATTATCACGACACGCTAAACCTTTAACATTAATGTGGGTACCAGTGCAATAATAGGTGACTGAAAACATTGAAATCAGTTAAGCAAAGTATGACTATAGAGTTGTGTGTGTATGTGTGTGTGTGCGTGCGAGAAAGAAAAAGAAGGGGGAAGGGGGCTATGAATGAATTGCTTGTATATCTATGCCTTTAAAGCAATTCAACAGCAATTTTTTTTTTTTTTTTTTAATTTGAAAACTGTGTTACAGAGTACAAATTTGATGTAAACAAATGGGAAATATGGCTGCATGATTTGTGCGCTCCTTGAAAACCTTTAAAGTCCTTGAAAAAAAGTTTATTTTCAAGTCCTTGAAAGTACTTGTAAAACTTTAAGACTAAAAATAGGTATTGAAAAAGAATTTGTTTTGTTTTCTAAGTAATGATATGAAAGAGTATGTATGTAAAATAATTGTTAATGCTAAAAAGTTGAATAGGAGATTTCCGTGTAGTTCTGATGAAAACACCAAACTGCATAATAGTGCAGCACTTGCGTTCAACTTTGGGAAGCTTGTGGACGCAGGTACCTTGGCTCCCTGTAGCAGAAAGTTCCTGGTCAGTTTGTGGCAGATAACATGGTGCCATAAAATATTCAGCAGGAGGTCACTTGGCAAAATAACTACTAGATGCTAAAAACAATAAAAATTGGCACAGATGAAAATTTAACGGAAGAGAGAAAACAACTGACCACTTTATCATGTCTGTCCTGGGAACTATAGCAAGTGCAATGATAACTGGGATCAAGAATACTCTGGCTCTCTGTACCCTGAATTTTGCCACCATTTCTAAGCTGAAACTCAAAGATTTACGGAATTAAATTACATTTAATAACAATAAAGGACAAAGGCATCCCTAGAAAAAAATTATGATTACAGGAGAAATCTTTGCTTTGCCCTACTTCTGTTTTTAGAAAATGTTTCTCCATTTTCCATCTCAAATGCAAACATTTATGTAACTAAATTATGATCAAACAATAATATAGAGCAGGCAAAACTAGTCGGGGGAAGAGGAGTGGGATTACAGAAATCTTTGTTGCCTTTTAGCTTCCTTTGTCAAAAGTTTTTATCTCCATTTTACGATTACACGAGAAATTTTCGCTGCATGCAAACTTTCATTTTCGGAAAATTTGCCTCCATTTCCAATATTAAATACAAACATTTATCTAATAAAATTATATTTAACAACCGTACAGGACAGAGGAACATCGCAAGAAAAAGAATTGAAGGTTACTGGGCTCCGTCCAACTTGTGTTTTGGGAATCTTTGCCTCCATTTTCAAACTTAAACACAAACATTTTTGTAATAAAATGATATTTAACAGCAACACTGGATAATCCTCTTGTGAAATATCAAGGGAATATCGTGCGAGAGAAAAAAAAAAAACGATTATGGGAGAAACCTTCACTCCGGTTAATTTCTGTTTTAGGAAATTTTGAAAAATTGAAAACTTGTATCCATGATCAGGAGGCTGCAGGAGGATTTAATAGGGTGTTATGGGGATATTTTTTTTGTCTGCAGAACCAACATAAATCTGTGACGAACATCTCCCATCTCCGCGGTGCAGCAGTGGGACCTTGGTTATGACATCACTACGGAGTAAGACCAGCGATAAGAATAAAATAAGTGGAATGGTGTATTCATAGATCGTGATGGGCTCCTCTTGACAGGGGTTAGGGATGCATTCTTGCCAAAGGTGAATACAAAAATAATGTACCCTTTCAAAATATTCCACAAAATGAAATGATTTAAACACAAAAACAGAGAGTCAATTCAAAATTAATAAAATAAACCTACAGGGGGTAACAGGCAGGTCATTGAAGGGATGCCATCCCAGCTGAGTTTAACGGTTTGAACTTGCTAAAATACCCACCTACTGACCGACTGACTGCACATGCATATTATAATTTGGTTTTAAAAAATCCTTCAAAAGTGCTTGAATTTATTTTGCTTGGAAGAATATGAAATCTGAGCTGTTTCAGTTGTTAAAATGTAAACAAACTGAGCATTGACTTTTCTTGTAAGCATGTCACAAACTTGTTGACTTATGTATAACAAGTCTGTATGAAGAATTAAGACAGGTAAAAAAAAATGTGGAACATTATCGCTGCCTGAAATCGATGTTCAGCATCAACTGTAGCCATATAAAATCATTCTCATGCAAAAAAAAAAAAAAAAAAAAAAAAAAAAATGTGTAAAACAAGTGCATATGACTTGTGAATATTTACCTAGACTTTTCACAAATAATTTATTAACAAAAAAAGGGGGTGGGGTTGCAAGGTGGATAAAAGGGTGATTCCATGAAGATATAAAGGCAAGAACTTCAACATGGGAAATCACAAATTTTTGAAATTTTTTGTAAAAGGAAAATACAAGATATGTATGCATGCAATCTCTCGAATCTTAGTAGCCACAAAAGGGTTCATATGGGGAACCATTAAAATGTAAAATTTAATTTCTATCATGTATATTTAAAATGCTCACTTGTAGTAATATTAATAATGTGAATTAAGCAGGCAGCATATTTTTGAAGTAACTGAAGTTTAACCTTTAGCAGGATCATGTATCACATCCACTTAATATGTACTACTGTTGAGAACTATAGAATTGTCCTTGCCAGCAAACTACTGGTGGGATGTATCTGTGGTCAAGTGGTCCATTTGCTGTTTAGTTTCCTGTTTTGCTGTGTTTTTGTTTTGGTTGTTCCATAGCTTTTTTTTCTCCAAGACTTCTAAAAGAATATTGGGTATGACGTACAATAATGCAATGGAGTAGTTTTGTTGAAATAAATGCTAAAAATGTGGTAGTGATTTCTTCTTTTTGTGCTGTGAATTGTGGTAGAAAGCTGAACCAAAATGATGGCACACATTTTTTCTTCTGATTTCACTTGAGATTTGCTACTGATAAATTAAAAAGGCGAGAGAAGAGGTAGAATTGGGATCATCCTAGTATCATATGTGATGTCAAGGAGGGGAGGGGGGGGCATACAGCTCTCTCTTTTTTTCAAGAACTTTTGAAGAGTTCCAGCACCTAGCTTCAGTAAGAAAAAAAAAACAAAAAAAAAAACCCCACTGAATACAATGAATGTAACATTGACTAAAGTTTGTTACAATTTTAAATCTTCATCACCATTTTTTCCATTTTTTATTATACACAGTTTTATTTTCTTCATTCTAAAGATTTTTTATGCAATTTTATACAAAAAGGAAAAAGTTAATCTTTAGATATGTGATCCAAACTTTATGAAATTAGAAACTTTCAGTTTAATGAAACCCATGTGGGATTTAAAAACATGCAAGTGTTGAGGTCAGTATTCCAAACTATCAAAAACTTACTAAAGTACAAAAAGAAATGCACTCTACCAGTATCACTTAACAGGCATGTTTTATCATTTTAGTAAAATCCAGTTACTGGATGTTGAAATATAAGCTTATGAGTTTGTGTAAGGTAGTGGTAGTTTTATTTCTTCATGGTGTTAAATTTCGTTTGCCTACGCTATTTGTTTTTCATTTCTTACTGTGGGATTGTATGAATGTAAAGGCTGGTTGTGCTGAAGAGTTTACTTAGCAAGTTGATCAAAACCTAAGATAGGGTCTGGTGCTTGGTTACTGGCTGTAATTAAGTACACATTTCTAAAACAATGAGTACACGAGCTATCCCTGTATTGGCATTATTTGTGGTCCTGTACCTTTCTTTCCATTGTGAATAAAACATCATTTGGTTTAGTTTCTTTGCGGGAGAGGGCGGGGGGATTGCAGGAAAAGTATTTTAAAAGTTCTTGTTCAGAGATTATTGCTACTTATGCTGGGTATTAGTATTTCCTCTTTTAATTTGGAATTTTCTAAGTTCATGATATAAATAACTCATTAACTTTTAGTCTGATAATGTAACCTGATTTGTTTCTCATAAAGTTTAAGTATAAAATGAAGTTTCTAAAAAATATATATTGTTTTACTTACTTGTTGAATTTCCAGGCAGTAAATGTATCCATCTTCAGGATTTAGGTGGTGTTGCCACTCAATGTGATGAAATCAAAACCTTATTTTCAGGATTTAGGTGGTGTTGCCACTCAATGTGATGAAATCGAAACCTTCGGATCATAAATGTAATTTCTCTTCTTCTTCTCCTAAGTATTTGTAGACCTGCTATTTTCTTCTTAAAAAGTGGTGGTGATGTGCCAACATTTTCACAAGAGTCCCAAAACACTGTTTTGTACGTGTCTGCTCAAAACATGTTTGCAATGTTCTTAATTGCAGCTTTATGTTCAACCACTCTTGTTCTAAGTTGCCTGCCTGTCTCCACACATATAGCTGAGACTGCATTCACATTTTATGTTGTGGATGGCACCCTGCGATAGGATATTTGACTCTTTTTGTTTTATAGTAGGGAGATAATTTTTTTTACTTCATTGTATAATTCTGAAAGCCATCCTTACATGAATTTTTTTACTCTGAAGTTAGTCAAACAGTCTTTTATGGTATATGCTTTTTTCTAGTAGTGACTACTTATTTTAGGCTTATTATTTTTGGGGGAGGGGGGTTTAACAACCACCGTGAGCAACTCAATGGGCTATAAACAGTCTCCCGTCTCTGATTTAGAGCCACTGGTTCCAGGGAAGGGAGAGAGCCAGTGCCACAAGACAAACGCAACATCCATGCCTCACCAGGATTCGAACCCAGACCCACTTGGGATGAATGATCAGAAGCCATCGTTTTATTTTGGGCTTATAATGAAGCAAAAGTTTTATAGGCCTACAATGATTTATTACATACCAAACTTTAGGAACAGTAAGATATTTCTTGTTTACACTAGAAGCAAGCACTCAGGTGGGTTAACATCATTTCTTTAGCTGTTGCTAACTAGAGATTTCCAAATCCTTAGAATATTGAAGAGTGCGTCCAAATTGCAAGGGTATTTATTGAAGAGAATTTCAGCGCTTCAATATAAACTTTTGCAATTCGGACGCACTCTTCAATATTCCGATAATTTGGAAATCTGTACTGGCAACAGCTAAAGAAATGATGTCAACCATGTGAGTGCTTGCTTCTAGTGTAAACAAGGCTGATATTTCAGTCGAAAGATCTTACTATTCCTAGAGTTTTGTACGTAATAAATCATGCGTGAACATTTTTGCTTCATTATCGGTTTTTTCATATTGCGTGAAATGGCCTTTCTACTGATATTTTGGGTTTCTTTTTCTATTCTTTTTTATTAAAGGTTTTAGTGATTTGCAGCAAAGGGTAGCAACTTTTCTGTAGGATCATCTTTAATTCTTCCTTTTGTGCAATTTTTAATTCTTGTAAAGAATGTAGAGCATTTTATTTTTTCCAAAAATTGTAAAGGCACATATTTGACAGTCTAACATTTTATTATTGTGATTCAGTTCTCTCCCTTCTTTTTCTATCACTTTGCTTTTTAAAATAATTATGATAGTCCTTTTTATGTCCATTTATGATATACAACATATGAGGCATGTGCTTAAACTATATTTGACATTATTAATTTATGAAAACACGGGTATGCACACAGGCAGAAATGCACATGTCTAGCATAAGAGCAGGCTCAGTTCTTGAAAAAACAACACATGTGTGTAGTTAACCAGGGTTCATCCTAAGAGTAAAAAAGGGCAGGATGCTCATTATGAAAAAAATAGGGCAGCTTACACTTTCGATGAGCACTAGAGTATACATCGATTTTGCAAAGACAAGGCCCTACAAGCAACATCATTTCACCAGAAAAGATTAACAGGAATTCTCTGTGGATTTTAAAATATTATTTTTGTATATATTGTTATCAGTCAGTATATAGCTTAATTTAAGAAAATATTCTTTCTACTTCAGCATTTGAAATTGCTAAAGTACATGCAACTGATGTTTAAAAGTTTCTATATTAGTGGGAATTTTCTACCCACAGTTCATTCTGATTTTGACAGAACTGAACATATTTTTGGAATTGACAAATTTCTACTCTCAATATCAGTTTGAGATAGAAACATTGATTTGTACTCAACCCACTCTTAATACAAAATTATCATCATGTAGGTTGAAGTACTCAGCTAGCTCTATTACTTCAGCAATGGTATAAAGGTTTATAGTGGCTTCTGACCCTACTTTTCTAAGATCTATGCTACCAAGATTTGTAAAAATAGACAGGTTTTCTAACCGTCTTTAAATGGCTTCATGCAAATGATCAATAAATGCACATACATCTCTTTCAAACGGACTGTTAGGTATAGGGTGGTCATTTTAGACTTGAGGGCAGGTAGGGTGGGGATTTTTTACATTAAAGGGAGACAGGGTGGGATTTTTATGTAAAGGGCAGGCAGGTTGAACCCTGAGTTAACAGTGGATAAGCATAAAAGTATAGTATCTACAGGCATTCATAATACAATAACATTATAGGAAAGTGCAGAAGAATATCAGTTACCTAAGGTAAAGCAATAACAATTAAAACTCATTTAGTGGTCTTTATAATGGAATAAATGCTTATACATTTATGGCAATAGTAATGACCTTCAGTAAATAAGCTGTAGCAGCATTTTGACACTAACTTTTTTTGGAAAAAAAAAGTGAGTCGTATAAATTTAAAAAATAGAGTAATTTGCAAAACAAAACACAGGAACTTGCTGCTTTTTCTACAAAATACACTACCATGACACCCTAAATCTTGAACATTAATGTCGCTGCTAGTGCAGTAATAAGTGACTGAAAACATTAAAGTCAGTTAAAAAGCAAAATATGATAGCTGTGTGTGTGGGGGGTAGGGTGGGGGGGGTAGACGATGAATTTCCTGTATATATCTTTGCCTTTAAAGCAATGCAACAGCAATTGTTTTTGTAATTTGAAGTGTTACAGTGTACAAATTTGATGTAAACAAATGAGGAATATGGCTGTTTCAGTAGTCATTCAAATGTAAACAAACTGAGCATTGACTTTTCCTGTGAGCAGTGGCTGTTTTAATGCATTTTAACAGGTGGGGATATCAAAAACAGCAACAATGACAAAAAAAAACCCGTACATGACAAACATATTATAGGTCTTATAAATTGTTTTAATAATAATAATAACTGCATGTTCTATATCATCATCATCATCATTGTCAACCATTATCAATCCACTGCTGGACGAAGGTCTCCCCAAGTTTCCTCCACAACGGTCTGTCTTGTGCCAGTCTCCTCCATGTCACTCCCACATATTTACGAATTTCATCCACGCATCTCCCATGTGGTCTTTTTCTGGGTCTTTTCCTGTCCCTTGGAATCCAATCTAAAATTTCGGCTGTCCATCTATGGTCTGTCCTTCTGGCAGTATGTCCAGCCCATTGCCATTTCAGGGATTTAACTCTGATCATGATGCCTTCCACTCTTGTCATTTTTCGGATCCACGAGTTCCTCTTCTTATCTCTCCTGGTTATACCAAGCATGCACCTCTCCATGCTTCTTTGAGTTGTCTGCAGCCTTTGTATGTCTCTTTTAGTTAAGGTCCACGTCTCTGCACCATACGTAAGCACTGGAAGGATGCATTGATCAAACACTTTTCTTTTAAGACATAATGGCATATTGCTCTTGAAAATTATGCTGTTTCTTCCAAAAGCTCTCCAGGCAAGTTTTGTACGCCGATTAATTTCTTCATCAATGTGACCCTCACTTGATATCTGCTGTCCAAGATAAACATACGTATCTGTTATCTCCAGTTTTTCTCCATCAATCGATAAATCTTCATTTCTTGTAAAAGCATTGAACATCACTTTTGTCTTCTGAAAGTTCATTTTTAATCCCACTTCTTTACTCTTGTCAGCAAGTTCCTGGATCATACTCTGCAGCTCTGATGGGGTAGTTGCAAAAATGACTACGTCATCAGCAAAACGAAGGTGGGTTAGATAATCTCCATTAATCTTTATCCCTTTGTTTTCCCAGTTCAGTGATTGAAAGACATTTTCCAATGTGGCATTAAAGAGCTTCGGAGATATGGTGTCACCTTGTCTCACTCCCCTTTCCAATTTTTATGTGTGTTGTATTTTCAAACAGCCGAATCTTTGCACTTGCATTTTCATAGATGTTATTAATAATATTAATGTATGCATCTTCAATACCGCAGGATTTCAGAGCCGTGGTAACTGCTGATGGTTTCACCGAATCAAAGGCTTTTTCATAATCGATAAAAGCCATGCACAATGGAAGTTCATATTCCCTCGCTCTTTCAATTAGTTCTCTCAGTACGTGGATATGATCTATTGTGCTGTAGCCACTCCTGAATCCAGCTTGTTCTCTCGGTTGAGCCATGTCCAGTGTTACCTTCAAGCGGTGTGAAAGAACTTTAGTGAAGATTTTATAAACCACTGATAGGAGGCTGATAGGTCTGTAGTTCCTGAGATCCTCAATGTCACCTTTTTTATGTAGCAGGATCATTGTAGCATTGTTCCAATCCTCAGGAATCTTCCCTTCATTAAGGCATCGAGTGAAAATTTGGGCGAGTACTGTTTCAATTTCTCCACTTGCTTCTTGTATGATGTCTATAGTAATTCCATCTTCTCCTGGAGCTTTCCCCCGCTTCATGTTCTTGATTGCATGTGCAACTTCTGCTGGGAGGACTGGAAGAACTCTGGTACCTTTCATGATGTCTGGAGTACATGTATCATCCCTTTCATATAATTTGGAGTAGAAATCTTTCACTCTTGTCAAAATTTCACCTCTATTTCTTGTTATAGAACCATCTTCTTTTCTCAGAGCCATAATCTGTTTTCTTCCCTTACTGAGATGTCCCTTTGCTATCTTTAGGCTTTGGTTGTTTTCAATTGCTTTCCTCACTAGCTCACAGTTGAATTTCCTTACGTCTTCAGTGATACTTTTTCTTACTGTCTTGCATAGCTCTATATATTCCACTTTGGAAGTCACATCTTCTTTAGTTGTCCTCATCTCTCTTCTTTTTTGCATCAACATTTTGGTTTTTCCTGATAATTTGTTTACATGCAACTTGTTCTTAGACCCAGCTAATTTTGTTGCTGTTTCCATAAGAGCTTTGGTTACTTTTCTGTTAACTTCCGAAATATCCACTTCTTCCGATGTTAGGCCTTCTAAAGCAGAGAATCTGTTCTTCAGTTCCAACTTGAAAGTATTATGGTGTTTTTTAAGGTTGGTTATGTCAATACATTTTGTTTGTCTTATGAGCTTGCCACGTTCCAGTTTAGTGTTGAGGTGCATCTTACATCTCACCAATCTATGGTCACTACCTGTGTTGAACTTGTTTAGCACACTGCAGTCTTCGATGACGAATTTTTTGTTACACATAATAAAATCAATTTCACTTGTCGTCCCAATTGGATGTCTCCATGTCCATTTCCTGTGTGGCTTTTTCTTGAAAAGGAATTCAAGATGAAAAATCCTTCTGCCTCTGCAAACTCAACGAGAGTATTTCCACGCTGGTTTCTGTTGCCGTGACCGAATTTACCTACTGAAGTTTCATTCTGTTGCCGGTGCCCTATTTTTGCATTGAAATCTCCCATAATTATCTTCAAGTGCTGCTTACCTTTATTATTTAGATGACGAATTTCCTCATAAAATTCTTCAATTTCTTCTTCAGGATGTTCTATATAAATTGCTTTTAATAATAATAATTGTAGGTCCTATAGATTGTTTTTAATAATAACAGCAGGAACGTTAATTATCGTTGATTTCCATTTTCTGAAAACAGAAGGTATAGAAATTTTGAACTCTTCAAGTTAAAATAGCTATGAGTTAAAAGGAAGAAGCAAGAAGATGCATCAGCATTTCATTGAAAGTTTGCTAAAAAGCAGAAAAAGCAGTCAGTTCATCAAGCAATTCAAAATTATGCGAACCTTTTTCCTTTTATGTATGGATTTTATCAGCTCATTCTTTATGAGCATTCATTTAGCCGTTCTTCACTGCATGTGTTCTTCAAATAACTTTTTACACGCTTCATATAGAGAAATACCTTTCCAATTTATGAATTCAGATGTCGTGTATGATGATCATTTTTAGGAGTTTGTTTCACTGAAAATTTCTTTTACATTATTTTGCTCAAAAGAATGCAAAAGTGATATTGCTGATGTCATACTACTTCGATCTTTGAGTTCATACGAAATGCTTAGCTCTGTTTTCAGTTTATTTTTTTCTAAAACTGGATAGTACTCTACTGTAGTGTTCTCCCTAGATTTTTTTTTTTACAGCCAGGCAGCAAGAAATTTTAGCTGGGCAGTACATTTAACGACCCCTTCTCCAATAAAAAAAAAAAAAAAAAACGTTTTCCTTAACATTATTATACTTATCAAACATCTTTAGCAGTGTGGTAGGCATTAATGTAACATAACATAATAAACAGTTAGAAAATTGTACAAAAATGGTTAAAAGAACGAGTGTATTTACTAACAAATTATATTCGACACAGATTTTTTTTAATAGATTGAAGGTTTAACGACCACCATAAGCAACTCAATAGGCTAAAAGCAGTCACTTCTTCCTAATTTAGGGCCACTGGTTCCAGGAAAGGGTGAGAACCAGTGCCATAAGACAAACCCCCATACAGAATCGTGGCGACGGGTGACATACGTCGCAGATTCTTTAGTTCTGCAGACAAAAACAATATTCCCAGAACCCTATTAAAAACATCTTGCAGACTCCCTATCATAGGTGCAAGTTTTTCGCCTTTCAAAATTTCCGAAAATGGAAGTTAGGTGTAGTGAGAATTTCTCCTGTAATCATAATTTTTTTCTTGCGAAGGAGGACGTACCCCGCATAATTATTTTGTACTCGTCCCTGTAACAGAATCGCAGTGACGCTGGCCGTACATCGCAGATTTATTTTGTACTTATCCCTGCAGAAGAATTGTGGCGTTGGGCTACGCGACATACATCGCAGCTTTATTTTGTACTCATCCCCGTAGCAGAATCATGGTGATGGCTGGAGTACATAGATTTATTTTGTACTCATCTCCATAGACGAATCGCGGCGATGGATGACGTACACCACAGGTATATTTTGTACTCATCCCCGTAGTAGAAACACTGCAACGGCCGACGCATATCACAGATTTATTTTGTAACCATCCCCGTAGAAGAATCACGGCGACGGGCCATGTACGTTGCAGATTAATTTTCTACTCATTCTCGTAGCAGAATCGTGGCGACGACCGACGCACATTGCAGATTTATTTTGGTGCTATAGACAGAAACGATATCCCCAGAACCCTATTAAATCATCCTGCAGACTCCCTATCATAGATGCAAGGTTTCTCCCTTTCAAAATTTCCGAAAACGAAAGTTAGGCGGAGTGAGGATTTTTCCTGTAATCATAATTTTTTTTCTTCCAACATTCCATTGATGCTTTGGGTGAGGATTATCCTATATTGTTTTTAAAAATATCATTTTATTGCATAAATATTTGTATTAATAATCTAAAGTAACTTATGGGATTTTACTAGGATAAATCCCATAAGTTAGTAAAATCCCATAAGTTACTTTAGATTATTAATTCAATTAAACTAGAAAGCCATTTCTCAACATGAGCTTTATTCTAAATATTTGTGTTTTGGTTTAAAAATGGAAGCAACAATTTCTGAAAACGAAAGTTTCACGGAACCCAGTAATCTTGAATTCTTTTTCTTGCGATATTCCTTCAGCCCTTAATGGTCATCAACATTTCATTATATGTATTTAAGATTGAAAATAGAAGAAAATTTTCTGAAAACCAAAGTTGTATGGAGCAAAAGTTTCTCCCACTAATATTTGAAAATTGAGGAAAATTTTGTGAAAACCAAAGTTGTATGGAGCAAAAATTTCTCCCTCTAATAATTCTCTGCCCATTGTGCTTCTGTATTATTGTTTAATCATCATTTAGTTACATAAATGTTCAGTGGCGCCCGTATGAGTACTTTTAGGGGGGTAAGAAAAATCCTTACCTCCTTCAAGGCTGTCAAACATTTTAGTAAATGTACGAGATGCTAAAATACAACAAAAATAATTGATACAATCAATCATTAATATCTTATTATTTTTAAAAAGGCTTTAAAAAAGGAAAAAAGGTTTAGTCTATTTTAGTGTTTTAAATTTATCAAAAAAATTGGCTATACCAACTGGAGGGGGAGGGGGTTCAGCCCCCTGCCCTTCCATATGGGCGCCCTTGTAAATGTTTGCACTTGAGATGGGAAATGGAGAATAATGTTCTGAAAATGGAAATGGAACAGAGCGAAGATTTCTCCTCACATGACAATTTTTTCTAGAGATGCCTTTGCACTTTAATTGTTGTTAAATATCATTTTATTCCATAAATCTTTTTGTTTCAGCTTGAAAATATTGACAGAATTCCAGATACAGAGGAACAGAATGTTCTTGATCTTAATTAGCATCTTGCAATTGCTTTTGTACCTAGGTTAGACATTTTTTTAGAAAAGTATGTCTGTGAAATTTTTATTGCTTTTCGCATCTAGTAGTTATCTTGCACAGTGACCACCTGCAGATTATTTTGTGGCACAATGATATCTGTCGCAGACTGACCAGGAACTTTCTGCTATGGGGAGACTAACACAACATCCATGCCTCACTCGAATTCGAACTTGGACCCTTCTCGGACGAATGGACATATAAGCCAGCGCTTAGACCACTGTGCCACCAAGGTGGTGACACAGATTTCAGCCAGTTTTCATGAACACTGATGGTTTATATGGGAATAAGTTTTCTATTCTTACTATTATATGCAACGTTAAAACATTCATTAAGAGAAACATAGCCGGGTGGCAGACAAAATTAAGTGGGTGGGCTGCCTAGTAAAAAGGCTCTAGGGAGAACACTACATTGCAGTATTTAATTCCTCTTGAGGGAAATGATACACATATTCTTTAAATGAATTCACATCAACTAATTTAGCAGCAATTAGGTGATCACTGCCTGAAAACATGTCTTTGGCATGCACAATAGTATCACACACTTCTTTCATAACTCAATTAAGATTAGTATGCATAACTTCTTTTCTTGGCTGAAGGTCTAGTTATGTTGTCTTGGTATAGAGATGCTAATTCATGGGTACGCTCACAAATACTTACTGTAAGAAGGACTTGAAAAAAAGGGACATCTAGAGGTATATCAAAATACATGGTAATTGGAACTCATTCTACAGAATCATATAGGATTCTGAAGGGAAAAATTATTATATTGAGGAATAAAATATGTGAAAATTTAATTTAAGTCATTCTGGGAAGCTCTGCATTTTAAACTTCAAAGAAATCCACATTAACAGTAGGCTATGTTGACAAAATAATAGACTAAATTCTCAGTTCGTTCAGGAAAAATGAATTTCTTGTTTCTGGTTTTTGTTTTCGTGTATCGTACATGCATTATAAAAAATAATAGCAACAATTGGTTCAATCAGTTGTCATAGATTTAATATATTTAGTTATTGTATAATATTTTGTTCAGTAAAGTATAAATTAATCTTTTTAATAAGAAACATCATGCTTAAGCATTTTGAAACAAATATTTCTCACAAGAATCAGTACTGTTTTAATACTTTTAATTATACTTGTAGCACTGGGGTAAACACATGGGCTTATTTATATTCTCATTCCCCCATCCTTCGCCTTGCACACTGTAGCAAACGGGAATATTGAAGCATGTGACTCCTCAGCTTGAAGAGATGGCCTACACTACATCACAGATGTCTGGGAACAAGGTGCATTTCGCTAAGAACCAGCCTCCATAAGGAACCGTCGCTGAAATCATCCCCACCAAGCATTTGCACATGTATGCTTATGTAGACTTCTAGAGCACAGAAGAGCTTTGATTAGGGCATTACAAATGCCACACAATGTTGGAGATAAATGGCAAGCGTTCCTTTTAGTGCAACATCAGGAAACCACATGCTGCAGCATGTTCACTTTTAGGATACAGTGGCACTTAGAAAGACAGGAAGCTAAATGAACTGAAGGCAGACTTAAGAGGTTATAATATTTAAAGACTTTCTATATTATATCATTATTAAAAAAAGTTTCAACTTCTAAATTTCAGGTGGGTATGGATCCCACAATCCCCTTGGTAAGAGCTGCCACTGCCAGTGAGCATGTCATCATGAACTTGTTGACTTATGAATAAGTCTGTATAAATAATTAACAGAGCAAAAAAAAAAAAAAAAAAAAAAAATGAACATTATTTTCGCTGTCTGAAATGGATGGAAGTCAAGCATCAATCTGTAGACCTATAAGATATTTTCATGCAAAAATTATGTAAAACAAGTGCGTATGACTTGTGAATATTTACCTGGACTTCTCCCAATTAATTTATTAACAAAAAAAAAAAAGGTGGTGGGGGGGGTGCAAGGTGGGTAAAAGGGTGATTCCATGAAGATATTTATAAAGGCAAGATGTCAACATGGGAACCACAAATTTTTGAAATTTTTTGTCGAAGGAAAAATACGAGATTTGTATACATGTAATCTCTCGGATCTGAGTAACCACAAAAAGATTCATCTGGGGAACCATTAAAATGCAAAATTTTATCTGTATCGTATATATTTAAATTGCTCACTTGCAGTAATATTAATAATGTGAATTAAGCATGCATCATATTTTAGAAGTAACTGAAGTTTAACCTTTAGCAGGATCATGTATCACATCCACTTAATATATACTACTGTTGAGAAATAAAATCGTCCTTTCCAGCTCACTAGTGGTGAGATGTATCTGTGGTGAAGTTCTGTGTTTTTTTTTTTTTTTTTTTTTGGTTGTTCCATAGCTTTCTTTCCCTCCATGATTTCTCTGAAAGAATTTTGAGTATGACTTGCAATAATGATAATGCAATGGAGTAACAAATAGAGGTAACTAGATCACGCTGGTTACATCACTAGCATGATCAACTTACTTTTATTTTTTATTTCTTCTTACGTGTTTTTCCCCATCATCGTCTTGCAATGGAGTAGTTTTGTTGAAAGAAATGCTAAAAATGTGGTAGTGATTTCCTATTCTTGTATTGTGCATTCCAGTGGAAAGCTGTACCAAACTGATTGAATCAACATTTGCTACTAATAAAATATTAGGTATGCAACTTAATTCTCGGCCACAGGCACGACACGTTGACCGCAAATTATAGCAAATCGAATACGTACCTAATCAGGGAAATAATCCCTGTCGTGTTGGATACATTTGAGCCGTCGGTCAGGGAGCTGCGGAAAAAGAGGGCTGTTTCGAGTTGATAAAGTCATCAATACTTGTGTGGACCTCCTCTACAGAAGTGAAGTGCGTATCACTCAGGTGATGTTGCAGGGGACAAAGAGGGGATAATCCGACGAGTCGAAGTCTGGAGAATACGCCGGGTGAGACAAAATCTCCCATCCTAGGTCAGTGATCATGTTTAAAGTCGTTTTTACGGTGTGAGGACGCGCATTATCCTGAAGCAATAGGACCAACCTTCTGCCCTTGCCGGTGCATTACCTTTTCGCCTATATTGCATCACTGACACAAATGAGTTGCTGACAATAACGCTCAGCATTGACTGTTTCACCAGGTTTGAGCAACTCATAGTGTACAACACTGCGCTGATCCCACCATATGCACAGCAACAACTTCCTGGCATGGATATTCAGTTTGATGGTACTGATGGTAGGCTGACCTGGATAAACCCACGATTTGCGCCGCTTAGGATTATCGTAGAGGATCCACTTCTCATCACAGGTCAAAATCTGAAGGAGAAAATCCTTCTTCTTAAATCTGGAGAGCAAGGACACAGCAACATCGTAGCGCTTAGACTTGTTCGCAGCTGTGAGTCGGTGGGGCACCCAACGGCCCTTATTGTGAATCCGTCCAAGCTTTTGCAGGCGCTTTGCAATGGCTTGCCATGTTACTCCGAGTTCCTGGGCGAGCTCTGACTGTGTGCAACAGGGATCCCTGTCCAACAGTTGTTCCAGTGCCTCATCGTCAACTTTCTATGGCTGTCCTGGACGTTCTGCATCGCGGAAATCGAAATTTTCCTGCTTAAACCACTGGAACCACTTTTTACACGTACTGTAGGACACAGCTGCCTCACCCAAAGCAGCACAGATCATTTGCTGGGCTCCCGCGGCACTTTTCTTCAGCTGAAACGCGAACAGGAGGTAGTGCCTCAAATGTTGCTTCTCGAACGACATTGCTTTCACCGTCAACTTTCGTCCCTTCTGTCACTACAGTTGTGAGCGGTTACGGTTGCCTGGAAAGTTCTTGGATGGCCCTGCAATCAGCCATTATCGCGCACAGCTATTTGAATTTGCCGACGTACCATGATCGCTTGCGGTTAGGGCCGAGAATTAAGTTGCACACCTAATAAAAAGGGGAGAGAAGAGGTAGAATTAGTATCCTAATATCATACATGGGGTATTGGGCATTCAGCTCTCTCACCATTTTCAGGAACTTACTTTAACAGTTCCATCACCTTTTTCTCTAGAAAGAATGAAACAAGAAAAAAAAAAAAAAAAAAAAAAAAGCTTTCCTGACTAAATACAATGAATGTAATATTGACTAAAGTTTGTTATAACTTTAAATCTTTGTCAGCATTCATGATTATATGCAATTTTAGTTTTTTCACTGTAAATATTTTTATGCATTTTTTTTTACAAAAAATTAATCTTTAGATGTTTGATCCCAGTTTTATAAAATTAGGAAATTTCAGTTTAATGAAACCCATGTAGGATTTTAAAATATGTAAGTGCTGAATGATTTGAAAGGTTGGAATTTACCTCATGAATGGCAACACCTGCTGTAGCTGTAGTCCTGAGGAAGGGTAGGGACTACCCAAAAATTTGACTTAAAAATTACTATTATTCCTTAAAAAAAAACCCCATAATTATGAAATAGTTATAATTACTAAAGTATGAAAAAAATGTGTTCGGCAAGTAACACTTAACAGGGCATGTTTTATCTTTTTTTATAAAATCCAGTTAATGGGATGTTGAAATATAAGCTTATAAGTTTGTGTAAGACAGTGGTAGTTTTATTTCTTCATGGTGTTCAATTTCGTTTGCCTACATGATTTCAGTGTTTTATTTCTTCCTGTGGAATTGGATGAATATAAAGGCTGTGTGTGCTGGAGAACTTAGCAAGTTAGCCAGAACAAAAAATAGGTCCTGGTGCTTAGTTACTGGTTGTATTGAAAAGTACACAACATTTCTAAAACAACAAGTACACCAGCTGTCCCTGAATTGGTGTTACTTGTGATCCTAAACCTTGGTCTCTATTATGAATAAAACATGTTAACCACTTTTTCTTTAATTTTTTTGAAGGGTGGGGGTGCCAGAAAAGATTATTGCTACTTATGCTGGATATTAATATTCTCTCTTTTAATTTGGAATTTTCTAAGTTCGTGATAAACTCCATAACTTTTAGTCTGATAATGTAACCTGTGTCTCATAAAGTTTAAAATGAAGTTTCTATGGAATATATATTTTTTTACTTGTTGAATTTTCAGGCAGTAAATGTATCAATCTTCAGGACTTAGTAGGTGTTGCCACTCAATGTGATGAAATCGGAACCTTATGATCATAAATGTAGTTCTTAGTAGGTACTGCCACTCGATGTGATGAAATCGAAACCCTCTGATCATAAATGTAGTTCCTCTTCTTCTCTGCATTTGTAGACCTTCTGCTATTTTCTTTTTAAAAAGTGGTGTTGATGTGCCAGAATTTTCACAAGAGTCCTAAAATACTGTGTTTTGTACGTGTCTGCCCAAACATGTTTGCAATGTTTTTAATTGCAGCTTTATGTTCAGCTACTCTTGTTCTAAGTTGCCTGCCTTTCTCCACACACATATAGCTGAGACTGCATTCACATGTTATATGTTGTGGATGACACCTTGCGATAGGATATTTGCCTCTTTTAGTCAATTGTGGAAAGCCAGTCTTAGATGAATTTTTTTTACTCTGAAGTTTGTCAAACAGTCCTTTATTGTATGTGATTTTTCTAGTAGTGACTATTTATTTTGGGCTTCTTTTTCTACTCTTTTTATTAAAGGTTTTAGTGATTCGTCGCAAAGGGTAGCACCTTTTCTCTAGGATCATCTTCAGGGCTAAAATAATATTCTGAGTTCTGGTGGCGAGCTAAATTTTTTAGTGGCCAGACATTAGATCGGTGGGTGGGTGGGGGTGAGTACATATAATATCAAAGTCCTGTACATTTCTTTCCAAAAAATAATGTTTTACCCTCAGCCTTTAGCTTATCTCTCCGTGGGAAAAAAACGGTACTCACTAATTTTTTTTTTTTTTTTTCTGGGGCTCGCAAATTCTTGAACTACTGTAATTTTTTTTGTTTATCTGCAGACTAGAATTCACACAGGTTTTTTTTTTTTTTTTTACCTTTGTATAATCTGTGCGAAGTATAATTCGCAGACTCTGGCATTCAGAAAAAAAAAAAAAAAAATCGCCATGTAAATCCACGCTCTGCAAATGTTGATCCAGAAGCGGAATTTCGGTCACATAAAGACCCCGGGGTCCAAAAAAAGTATGAAAAAAATGATCTTATTAAAAAAAAAATCATTTTTAAGGGTAACATTTTCAGTGTAATTTTTATCGCCAGACGCAAATAAAGCTTAGTGGCGTGGCATCCATAGAGTACAAAATTTAATCATGTTGATGTGACTAATTGCATTACACATTGCCAATGATGAAATGCTGATACAGAACAATTCATAGAAATACCGTATGTACTCGCATGCAAGTCAAAATTTTTTGGAAGAAATCCTGCCTTCAAAGTAAGGGAGTTGGCTTACACACAGGTCAATAAAAACGAGGGCTGGACTTCAGTGAATTCTCTGGCGGAGTTTACCGACAGGTTTGTTTACGTTTTAGACCACAGCTTTTTGCGTGTTACTGCATGCTATTTTTCTGACCTTTTGAAAACTATTGTGTAGTGACACGATTATATCCTTAGCCGTGTCGCCCACTTTAAGTTTAAATTCAACAGTAAATGAAATGTTTGCTTTTCGAAGAGAGCATAAATAACAATGAAGGGAAATAGCAGCAGCAAAGATGTTGGCTAAAATGGCAAAGGATGAACACAAGATCCAGAAATGGAACTTTGAAAGGAGGCATGCATATGTCGGTTCATGCACCAAATGCTGTGTGTACATTTTCATCAGCTGGTTGACAAAGAGAGGGCACTAGCAGTCAGCATTTTGTCTGTCTCAACAGCGCAAAGACAAAATGACCCGTCCCTCCCTACAACTTCCCCGATCTTTCAATATGACACCCCTTCCTCCTCCTCTTTGCTCTGTAAAAACTCCCGATTTGAGAACATTTTTCTGAGAGAGTTCCTTCTCCAATTACAGCCCCTCTCCTGCACACTTACCCTGCGGATTTTTAAAAAATCAAAGGGCCGCAAAATTTATTATTATTATTTTTTAACTCAGCATTTATTCACATCAGCGTATAGTCTGCAGAACCTAAGTATTTAACACATTTAGCTGATAATCCGCGGATTATATGATGAAAATCACGGTACATTTTTCAGTGATCTTTGCCATGGTGGCCCTGACAATTTTTTTCGTCGCCCTGGGTGACCAGGTGACCGCATTTTTCGACTCCTGATCATCTTTAACTCTTCCTTTTGTACAATTTTTAATTCTTCTAAAGAATGTAGAGTACTTCATTTTTTCCAAAAATTGTGGAGGCATGTTTTTCTTTCTGTAATTAGGAAGATTTGACTGATAGTTTAACTTTTTATTATTGTTGGTATGTCTGTTATGTATCTGAATTTCATTTTTTCCTTCCTTTACTACTAATGACAAGTTCAAATTGTTAGCTGATATATATATATATATATCATCATCATCATCATCATTGTCAACCATTATCAATCCACTGCTGGACGAAGGTCTCCCCAAGTTTCCTCCACAACGGTCTGTCTTGTGCCAGTCTCCTCCATGTCACCCCTGCATACTTTCGAATTTCATCCACCCATCTCCTATGTGGTCTTCTTCTGGGTCTTTTCCTGTCCCTTGGAATCCAATCTAAAATTTCGGCTGTCCATCGATGATCTGTCCTTCTGGCAGTATGTCCAGCCCATTGCCATTTCAGGGATTTAACTCTGATCATGATGTCTTCCACTCTTGTCATTTTTCGGATCCACGAGTTCCTCTTCTTATCTCTCCTGGTTACACCAAGCATGCACCTCTCCATGCTTCTTTGAGTTGTCTGCAGCCTTTGTATGTCTCTTTTAGTTAAGGTCCACGTCTCTGCACCATACGTAAGCACTGGAAGGATGCATTGATCAAACACTTTTCTTTTAAGACATAATGGCATATTGCTCTTGAAAATTATGCTGTTTCTTCCAAAAGCTCTCCAGGCAAGTTTTGTACGCCGATTAATTTCTTCATCAATGTGACCCTCACTTGATATCTGCTGTCCAAGATAAACGTACGTGTCTGTTATCTCCAGCTTTTCTCCATCAATCGATAAATCTTCATTTCTTGTAAAAGCATTGAACATCACTTTTGTCTTCTGAAAGTTCATTTTTAATCCCACTTCTTTACTCTTGTCAGCAAGTTCCTGGATCATACTCTGCAGCTCTGATGGGGTAGTTGCAAAAATGACTACGTCATCAGCAAAACGAAGGTGGGTTAGATAATCTCCATTAATCTTTATCCCCTTGTTTTCCCAGCTCAGCGACTGAAAAACACCCTCCAATGTGGCATTAAAGAGCTTCGGAGATATGGTGTCACCTTGTCTCACTCCCTTTCCAATTTTTACGTGTGTTGTATTTTCAAACAGCCTAATCTTTGCACTTGCATTTTCATAGATGTTATTAATAATATTAATGTATGCATCTTCAATACGGCAGGTTTTCAGAGCCATTGTAACTGCTGATGGTTTCACCGAATCAAAGGCTTTTTCATAATCGATAAAAGCCATGCACAATGGAAGTTCATATTCCCTCGCTCTTTCAATTAGTTCTCTCAGCACGTGGATATGATCTATTGTGCTGTAGCCACTCCTGAATCCAGCTTGTTCTCTCGGTTGAGCCATGTCTAGTGCTACCTTCAAGCGGTGTGAAAGAACTTTAGTGAAGATTTTATAAACTACTGATAGGAGGCTGATAGGTCTGTAGTTTCCGAGATCCTCAATGTCACCTTTCTTATGTAGCAGGATCATTGTAGCGGTGTTCCAATCCTCAGGAATCTTTCCTTCATTAAGGCATCGAGTGAAAATTTGGGCGAGTACTGTTTCGATTTCTCCACTTGCTTCTTTTATGATGTCTACAGTAATTCCATCTTCTCCTGGAGCTTTTCCTCGCTTCATGTTCTTGATTGCATGTGCAACTTCTGCTGGAAGGACTGGAGGAACTCTGGTACTGGTATCTTTCATGATGTCTGGAGTGCATATATCATCCCTTTCATATAATTTGGAGTAGAAATCTTTCACTCTTGTCAAAATTTCGCCTCTATTTCTTGTTACAGAACCATCTTCTTTCTCAGTGCCATAATCTGTTTTCTTCCCTTTACTGAGATGTCCCTTTGCTATCTTTAGGCTTTGGTTGTTTTCAATTGCTTTCCTCACTAGTTCACAGTTGAATTTCCTTACGTCTTCAGTGATACTTTTTCTTACTGTCTTGCATAGCTCTATATATTCCACTTTGGAAGTCACATCTTCTTTAGTTGTCCTCATCTCTCTTCTTTTTTGCATCAACATTTTGGTTTTTCCTGATAATTTGTTCACATGCAACTTGTTCTTAGACCCAGCTAATTTTGTTGCTGTTTCCATAAGAGCTTTGGTTACTTTTCTGTTAACTTCAGAGATGTCCACTTCTTCCGATGTTAGGCCTTCTAAAGCAGAGAACCTGTTCTTCAGTTCTAACTTGAAGGTATTATGGTGTTTTTTAAGGTTGGTTATGTCAATAGATTTTGTTTGTCTTATGAGCTTGCCACGTTCAAGTTTAGTGTTGAGGTGCATCTTACATCTCACCAATCTGTGGTCACTACCTGTGTTGAACTTGTTTAGCACACTGCAGTCTTCTATGACGAATTTTTTGTTACACATAATAAAATCAATTTCACTTGTCGTCCCATTTGGATGTCTCCATGTCCATTTCCTGTGTAGCTTTTTCTTGAAGAAGGAGTTCAAGATGAAAAACCCTTCTGCCTCTGCAAACTCAACGAGAGTATTTCCACGCTGGTTTCTGTTGCCATGACCGAATTTACCTACTGAAGTTTCATTCTGTTGCCGTTGCCCTATTTTTGCATTGAAATCTCCCATAATTATTTTCAAGTGCTGCTTACCTTTATTATTTAGATGACAAATTTCCTCATAAAATTCTTCAATTTCTTCTTCAGGATGACTTGTGGTGGGTGCATAAGTTTGAATAATCTGAGCCTGGTATCTTTTCGAGAGTTGGATAACAAGTCGTGCAGCTCTGTCAGAGGAACTTTTCAACTTCTACAACTTTATCCTTCAGTTTCTTGTTTATTATAAATCCAACACCACTAGTTCTGCCAGTACCTGTCCCACGATAGTAGAAGAGATGTCCACTTTTCAGTTCGATGAGATCTTCTCCTTTTCTCCTTACCTCACTTAGCCCCACGATGTCCCACTTGATCCTTTGTAGTTCCTCTTCCAATTCAAGAAGCCTTGAATCAGAAGATAGGGAGCGTCCATTGTAAGTAGCCAAGGTCAGCATCAGATGGCAGCCTAGTCCGGTCCTCCGGGGATTCTTAGCACCCTCTGCCTTCATGTCGCACTGGCCGCTGCCTTGGCCAGGTACATTCCAGCTGCCGGAGACTGAGGGCCAAGATTTAAGTTGTGGAATCATTTTGGAGGGGTTTGGCCATAACTCACCACGCTGGCCAAGCGGGTTGGTGAGTGTGGGATAGAATTTCCTCTGATCCCGATGGTATAGTTATACCGCTATGGGCGGTCGTCAGAGCCCCTTTTAGTGGGAACAGGATGCACCACGAGAAGGCGGGGTTGACATTTGTCAAGGAGAGGCTGTGATGTTACGCATCACCTGACCTTGCATCCCATATATATATATATATATATATATATATTTTCTGTATCAGTGGGGTGAATTCTAGATCTTCATCTAGAGTGTTGAACAAGTTTAGTATGCCATATGGAAGGGAGCTACACGGTAAAGTCACATTATTGTAACCAGTGACCACCAGCTAATATCTAGAGTAACCGGCGTGTGCAGCTTGGACAGCAGCTAGACGGGCTGGGAGTGACTCAATAAGGTACTAGAAGGTGTTCACAGGTATGTGGAGCCATGCTATGCTGACTGCAGTGCATCTGACAGCTGCTGGAGGGGTGCATGGTGGAGGATCCATAGAGCGAACAACACGATTGAGGTGGTCCCACAGATGCTGAATTGGGTTTTAAGTCTGGGGGAATTAGAGAGCTAGGGAAGTACTTTGAAGTCTTCATCGTACTCTTCCAACCACTCTCGGACATTTCTAGCTGTGTGACACATCGCATTGTTGTGCTGGAAAATCTCATCCGCCCCGGGGAAGACCCTTCCCCTTCCCTGTATCAACTCAACACAGCGACTTAACTTGACCATCTGAGATTTTAATGAAATTTGGTACATAGGTGGCCTCTGTATAGATTAAGAAAAATACCAAATTTCATCATCATATATCCACCGGTTTTGAAAATACAGCTATATAAAAAAATGTCCCAAAACACCCCAAAATCGGAAGATTGATATGTTTTTAAATTATGATTGCAGCTTCCCTAATTAAGATAGAGAGATGGGAAAGGTATCTTTTTCTAGTATTTTTTATGCTCTTTTATTTGATGTACAAATACCATAGGGGTTAAGATTTAAAAAATATTCAAATTTAAATTTTGAATTTTTCAAAATGTGATGCTCCAAAAAATTCAAAAATTTTTTAAAACAATCTTTATATGTTTGGTATTTGATCGTGTGAGCTGTAACATGGGATGATAATATGTGTACTTAAAAAGCTATATTCAAATTTAGCCTAACACAAGAGTATAATGAAAAAAAAATTAAAAAAACATGTAAACTGAAAATAAATTTGGGCTAAATCTTAAAAAGTTTCATTAATAACAATAGATATAGTATTTTTGTTATTTAAAACCATTTATTTAAACAATGTTTTATTTTTAATTGATTTGTTTAAAATCTGAGACTACATGGGTTTAAAAATTTTATTAATTTCATTATTCAGAATTTGTAATAATTTACAATACAATATAAAAAAATAAAAGACTGTGCAGTTGCACTGTAGGCTACATTTTGTTTTGGACAAAACTCTGCATGTTCTGACTTGAAAAACTGATTCTGTTGTTTAGATCATTGGTAACAAGACCCAACAGGCAGCAACTTGCATTCCTACCTTGCAGACCTCAGTCTGCTTTAGGTTTTGATGGTGATCAGATGTGTTTCATGCAGTGAAAGTTATACGTGTTTGAAAACTTTTGTGGTTGAAAACTTTGAATTTGAATAAAGTATATCCTTTTCAGTTTTGAAACTAGACTTTTATAAATTGAAGCTGTTCAGGATTTTTTTAGGAAAAATAAAAAGAACAAGTAATGGGAGGCAGTTATTTTACTATTTGAATTTTACATTTTATGCACAAATAATCAACAATGGAAAGTACAAGATATGCAGTAATACAATGTTTCAATCCATTTAAAAAAAGTGACCATAGAGTAAGGGATAAAAAAAAAAAAAGCTAAGAAATCTGACAGACTGGATGTTTAAAAAATTTTGATGACTTATCAAAAGAGACTAAAATTTTTGATTCTTGCAGAAAGCAGCTGAAAACTTTAAAAATTTGTCAAGAAGCAAATGAAACCTGTGCTGATGAGAAAATGAACGAAAATTTTGCATCTATGTCAGAAGTAATTGAAACACTGAATACTTCGCTCCATGAATTGGGTGAATCACTTGTCAATAAGAAAAAGCTAAAATCTAAATGTTATGCTTCAACCAAAATTCAAAGAATTAGTTCTGCTATGAAACGGAAGCTTTTACAAATATTCAAGAGTCATCTGATGACGAGGATGAAATATTGACTCTCTTATGGACAATCTTAAAAGTAATATTTCTAACTGCACTAGAGATAAACAGTTGGTGATTTTGACTTGCTTACCAGAGTCATGGAGTGTTAGGAAAATCATGCAAGAGTTCAATGCTCCTAATTATATGGCAAGACAATAAAAAAAAAAAAAATTCTGAAGGAGAAAAGAATTTTGGAAAGCCTTAATAAAAAACCAGGTAAGAGTCTCTCTTCTGAAGTAGTTGAAGTAGTACGATCGTTTTACCAAAGTGATGAAATTAGTTGGGTTTTACCTGGAATGAAATATTGTGTTTCTGTTAGGACTGAAAATGGAGATAAAGTTAAATTGTCAAAGAGGCTGATTTTATGTAATTTGACAGAAGCTTAAAAGTCATTCAAAGATAAATTTGCAGGCACGAAAGTCAGTTTTTCCAAATTTGCAGAGCTCAGACCAAAAAACTGTGTTCTGGCAGGGTCTAGTGGTACTCATACGGTATGTGTATGCACCACACACCAAAATGTAAAACTGATGATGGAAAATGCTAACATTGGTTCACTAACAAATGGACAATTATCTTCCTACAAACATTGTCTTGCAAGAGTATTGTGTAACCCTGCTTTCATAGATTGCCATTTGGGGAAGTGTCCCGCCTGTCCTGGGAATGAGTTAGAAATGTAATGGAACACGGTTTTGAGGAGAATTTGGTTGAAAAACTAACTTTTTGCCAATGGATTACAGTTGATAGATGCAACTTGGTGGAGACATTAGAAAATCAACTTCAGATTTTATTGATTTGTTTTGCGAAAAACTGTCTGCTTTGGTCAGACATGACTTCATTGCTAAGCAGCAAAACTCTTTTATGAATAGCGCTAAGGAAAACCTCAAGGACTCAGAATTTCTCGTCATTTGTGATTTTGCCGAAAATTATAATTTTCTTCTTCAAGATGAAGCCCAGAGCTATCACTGGACCAGTGGGCAAGCCACAGTCCACCCATTTGTCATCTATTACAAAACAGAAAAGACTGAACATGTAAGTTTTGTAGTAATTTCTGAATGTTTAGAGCATAACACAATTGCACTGTACTGCTTCCAAAAAAAAAAAAAAAAAAAAAAAAAACTTATTAACTTCTTGGTAAAGTAAGTTTGGTGACAACAGCGTCAAAAGAATTTGCTATTTCTCTGACGGGTCTGCAGCCCAGTACAAAAATCAGAAAAATTTCACAAACTTATGTTTCCATCAAGATGACTTCAACATTGATACTGAATGGCATTTTTCAGCAACAGCGCACGGGAAGGGGCCATGTGATGGCGTTGGTGGAACGGTGAAAAGGTTAGCTGCCCGAGCCAGCTTACAACGCCCTTACGAGAATCAAATTCAAACACCATTTCAGTTGTACAAATGGGCAATTCAGAACATTTTTGTGGCAAACTTTACTTATGTAAGTCAAGAAGAATACATAGAAACAGACCAATTTTTGGAAAATTGCCTAAGCAAGTCTCTAACAATACAAGGTACCCAGAAACTTCATGCTTTATTCCTATCCCATTGAGTAATTCAAAAATAAAAGTGAAGATGTTCTCAGAATCAAATGAGTCAGCTACTGAAAAAGTATCAGCATTACAAGACAGACTGCAAATAACAGAAATTAGTGGTTACATAACCATAATCTATGAAAACAACTGGTGGGTAGTGTATGTTCTAGCAAAAGAAGAGAGTAAGAATGAAGTTAAGGTCTCTTTTTTACATCCAGCTGGTCCATCTACATCCTTTTCCTACCCTAGCCCACAAGATGTATTATGGCTTCCTGTAATTTACATCGTGTGTTAAGTAAATCCTGTGACTCCGACAGGAAGACTCTACAATATCTCTGAAACAGAAATACACCAAACTACTGAAGCTTTTAAAGACTATATCAAAAATCTACAGGTGTGATTTCATTTCAAAACAATGATGCAACTTTTTTAAAATTTTAGGAGATTCTGCTTTAAGTGACGATCTAAGTTTAAGATTAGGAATATAATTTGCATAAATGTAAGCAATTCAATGCCATATGTTATTATTATTTTGATGTGTTTCTTGAGCTGTAATTGAAATTCCTTTTTAAAGTCTGTTTATTTTTTTTATATTGTTTGTGAATTATTACAAATTCTGAATAATAAAATTAATAAAATTTTTAAACCCATGTAGACTCAGATTTTAAACAAATCAATTAAAAATAAAACATTGTTTAAATAAATGGTATTAAATAACAAAAATACTATATCTATTGTTATTAATGAAACTTTTTTAAGATTTAGCCCAAATTTATTTTCAGTTTACATGTTTTTTTAATTTTTTTTTTCATTAAACTCTTGTGTTAGGCTAAATTTGAATATAGCTTTTTAAGTAAACCCATTATCATACCATGTTACAACTCATACAATCAAATACCAAACATATAAAGATTGTTTTAAAATTTTTCGAATTTTTTGGAGCGTTGCATTTTGAAAATTTAAATTTTAAAATTTGAATTTTTAAAAAAATCTTAACCCCTATGGTGTTGGACATCAAACAAAAGAGCATAAAAATACTACAAAAAGATATCTTTCCCATCTCTCTATCTTAATTAGGGGAGCTGCAATCACAATTTAAAAACATATCAATCTTCCGATTTTGGGGTGTTTTTGGACATTTTATAGATGTATTTTCAAAACCGGTGAATATATGACGATGAAATTTGGTATTTTTCTTAATCTATACAGAGGCCACCTATGTACCAAATTTCATTAAAATCTGAGATGGTGAGGTAAAAAATGTCTTCAAATTGTGTTGAGTTGATACTGAATCACTCAGAAGACAATCAGCATGTATGGGTGCACGTGGTCTGCAAGGATGGATTCATAATGAATTCAGTCCATAGTGCCTCCACAGGTATGAGTGGACCCAGAGAATGCCCCGAAAACATTCCCCAGACCGTAACTTTGCCTCCACTAGCTTGTGTTCTTCCAGCAGTGGTTGAAGAGTGTTTGTTCTCCGAAGTTTCTCGCCTTATATGCCAATGTCCATCCCTTCGATGAAGCAGAAAATGTGACTTATCGTAGAAGGCAATCCTTTGCCAATCAGTGAAGTTCCAATCCCGACCCGATACTGCCATACAAATGTAAGCCTTTTCTGTCGATGCACCTTCGTTAGCATAGGTGCAGTGACCATTCGTCTGCATTGGATTCCCATACGCAGCATTGTTCGCTGAACTGTCATTTCAGACACACTTCCAGCCCCATAGCAGAAAGTTCTTGGTCAGTCTGCGATAGATATCATTACGCCACCAAATAATCTGCGGGTGGTCGATGTGCAAGATAACTAAATGTGAAAAACAATAAAAATTGCACAAACATATTTTTATACTTAAAACAATGTCTAACCTAGCTACTAAAGCAATTGCAATGCTAATTAGGATCAAGAACATTCTGGTCCTCTATCTGGAATTTTGCCAATATTTTCAAGCTGAAACACAAAAGATTTATGGAGTGCAGAGGTGCCAACTATTACGGTTTCGACTGTCAGATTACGGAATTACGGACAGGTTGGAAGAATTACGGATTTCAGTGTGTTTTGAAGAATTTCAATTTTGTATCCTTTTTTGTTAACCCTTCTGTGCGACGCGGCCGATTCATCGGCCTTCGATTTTGATTCGCATATTTCTCGAATCAGACGGCAGATATCGATGTCGATGATCATATCATTTTGAAATGGAATCTCCGTTAATCGTATCGTCAAACAACGATATTATCGAAAGAATGGTAATATGCCGTTAGTGTTATATCGTGAAAGAGTTTGCGCTTGCTATCGGCTTCCTGCGCACTTTCTCCGTGTGACGGGAGAAAGACTACTTTTGCCAAAACTTTTTCTACTGCAGTTGAGGCATGGCTGTTCACTTGTCATTGTCATACCTGCCAACTTTTACGCATTACGCGTAAAATTTAAGCATTTTAACTGTTCTTTACGATTTTACACATAGATCGCTTTTTTTACGCATTTCCGTATATTTAATTTTTTTTTCTTTTTTAAATCTTCCTTGAAAAATATTTGTTTATGTTTCAGTTAAATCATCCCTGCCAACTATTCCGGAATTTGCGGAAGTTTTCCGTTTTTTATACCGTCTTCCGGTTTTCCGGCCGGAAGAACTTTTCTTCCGAATTTTTAAAATTTTCTGTATTTTTTGTTAAAAATATCCCTATAAATAAAATATATGACAGAGATGGGAATTTTGGGCCATTATGCGCTTGAACACCCGTGACCTGTCGTCATCGTCAGGACTTCGGCACAGTAAATTCTCCGTGCACACTGTTATGCTTGACGCTGAATAAAGATCATGCGGTGCGAAGAAAGATTAAGACACCAACTACTGCGGATTTTGCGTAGTTACTATGGAAATAGTCGGTCCTCTACGGACGACGGAAAACATCGAGTATGCTATGATAATCGTAGGTCCACTACGGACGACGAAAAACGTCGAATATGCTATGGAAATCGTCGGTCCGTACGGACGACAGAAAACATCGAGTATGCTATGATAATAGTCGGTCCGCTACGGACAACGGAAAACGTCGAGTATGCTATGGAAATCGTCGGTCCGCTACGAACGACGGAAAACATCCAGCATGCTATGATACTGGTAGGTCCGCTACGGGCGACAAAAAACATCGAGTATGCTATGGAAATCGTCGCTACACTGCGGACGACGGAAAATGTCAAGTATGCTATGGAAATCGTCGGTACACTGCGGACGACGGAAAACGTCAAGTATGCTATGGAAATCGTCAGTCCGCCACGGACGGCGTAAAACATCCAGCATGCTATGATACTCGTAGGTCCGCTACGGACGACGGAAAACATCGAGTATGCTATGGAAATCGTCAGTACACTGCGGACGACGGAAAACATCAAGTATACTATGGAAATTGTCGGTCCGCTACGGACGACGGAAAACGTTGAGTATGGTATCAAAATGTGATATAATTTGTTTACATTATAAACATCTAAAAATTATGAAATGCACAAATATTTGCATTTATTTTTACTTGTACATAGCCAAATTCATTAAAAATGTTTTTAGCACATAGTTAAAAAAATAATTATAAATGTTGTTTGCATATAGTTTAAAAGAAACAATCATTAGAAGTCATTTGCGTGCAATTTTACACATTTCAATTTTCTCAGGTTGGCAGGTATGCATTGTTGGTGAATTATAAGACGTCATACTGTCGGAAATAACTTTTTCGAACCCCGTTCAAAGTGCAATAACGCGTCGTAACTCGTGGTCCCGCGATGACGAAGTGTTTATATTTCTTGCACACTTTTGCCGCGCGGGAGAACGAAGTGCGATGTTTTATTACTAGAAGCTGTTCGCATTATTCATTTCTTTTCCCCCAAACAAACAGACACAATCACAAAAACTCCTTTAATTGCGAATCCCCCTCTTTTTCCAGACTTGTGTTAGCAGAGGATGACTTTATTGACAGCTTGTTCCTCAGACTAGCAAATGTGCTTTTTGCTACTGCGTGAATTTTTTTGTTAGGTTATTTGAAATGGCTTGTTGTCGTGAGAGTGAAAGTTTGCCAAGTGATAGTGATGATTTTGAATCATCTGAGAGTGATGTTGGCCAAACAACATCAAGCCAGAAAACTAGGCTCCGTGCCACGCACACAATATCTTCTTCCGAAAGTGAAGATCTTGATAGTGAATCATCAGATCATGAAAGTTCTGAAAGTGAATAGGAGGATGTAATAGTGGGAAGTGATTAACAGCCTCAGCATCCTTTTGATTATCATGAAATGCAGGGGCCCAAACATGCTCCTGCAACTGATGCGGCACCTACTGCATATTTTGACTTGTTTTTTTACGAATTTCATCCTTGGAATTATCGTTTCTGAAACAAATAAGTATGCAAAGAGGTTTCTCCAGGAACATCCAAATCTTTCTCCCAAATCTGGAGCTAGGAAATGGAAAAATGTTACAAATGCTGAAATAAAGGTTTCCTTAAATGATAAGGTAAAAACGCTGTGTTATGCACGATGAAAACAAAGTCTGAAGATGACAGATGTACTTTAACATTACATTTAATGAACTATGTACAAGGTTAAAAGACACTCATAAGATCTTTCAGACTCCCCTGGAGTCCTTCATCAGATGAAAATGACCGCATAAAAAGTTGTCATGGCACATAAATAAGGTAGTTGTTGCCACTTAATTCAATCACAGAAGCAAATAAAAAAAAAATAAAAAAGTCAAGCAATTTACATACCGAGGTTTGCACCAAAACACAGGTAGGAGGTGACACACACTGTGCCAAACTTCAGGGTGGAATGTGATTCTCTTTCCCTTTTACAGGTACAATGGCTTTCCAGGCCTGGGAAACTTGAGTAGGTGAATCCTTGTTGCAACACATATTAAAAAATCTGTGGATGTACAGGCTCTCTGTAAAGCGGATTTGAGTCTTATTGGCTGGAGTTGTCAAAATCCTGGCTTCTTCCCAGCGTGGGTAGTAAGTTCCCAAAGTGACGAGGCGAGATAAAGCTGTAGATGAAGCATGCATTTTAATGTTGTATTTATGTTCCGAAAAACGCAATTTAACATTCCTAATCATCGAACCAACATACATCTGGGGGGGGGGGGGGTCTAGGTCCACTGGCTTCAGAGGAATTTTGTACACACCAAATCGTTCCAGGTGGTTCACCGGATCTCTGTCTTTGCTAACCAAGTTAAAGATAGTGTTGATTCTAAGGCCAAAATCCAGGTTATTCTTATGACACATGTTTTTTAAGATGTTTGTAACTCCGGGGACAAAGTCCATAGAACCCACAAATCGGTGTTTTGGTTGGTCACCTCTTAAAGTGGGTAGATGCCAATCTTCTAGTTTTTGCGATGATCCTGTTAACAGTATGATTGGGATATCCAAATGTTGCAGCAAGGTCAGAAATCCACTGTAATTCTGCCGATAGAAGTGCACGATTGGAAGAGTGAGTGAAAGCCCTACGGACGAGAAAATAAAAGGTAGATAGTTTGTAACCGTTAGGGTGTGCGGAGGAAAACAGAATAATAGCCGGTGAAAAAGAAGGTTTGCGGTAAACGGAGAAACTTAAATGATTGGAAACCGGATGCCTACGAAGCAGAAAATCCAAGAAAGGAAGCGATTCATCGTACTCTAATTCCACCGTAAATTTGATGGAAGGCAAGAAGGACGACATTAAATCTGCAAATTTTAATAAATTATCCAACAAGTTGGGCTATAGGACAAGCACATCGTCCACGTAGAGTAAAAATAATAGAGGTTTAATGGGGGAAGATGCCAAAACAGAATTATCCAAATGTTGCACCACAATTTCTGCCAGTAGTGGGGAGAGGGGTGACCCTACTGGGGCACCCTCAAGCTGCCTGAAAATCTGTCCGTTGAACCTGAAGAAAGACCTGCGACAGATGAGGCGAAGAGCCCTTAAAATAGCCTGAATGACTTCATCCGGGTAAACTGCCAAAGTGGTGAGTTTTTCAACTATGAGATCATGGGCAAGGGGAACCGCTACATTCGGAAAAAGTGAAACAATATCTAAAGAAGCAAGAATAAAATTGGAGGATGAAGGAGTAACAGATTTGATTAGATTAATGGCCTGAACCGAATTAGATACGGAATACTGTGACCCAGCAAATAAAGGGGAAAGGAGGCGGGCCAACGCCTGTTCTAGAGGGTAAGTGGGGCTGGCGTGTTCCGAGGCTAGGGGGTGGACAGGATGACCCTCCTTGTGAAGCTTAATTGTGCCAAATAATTCTGGGACGCGTGGGCCAGGGGGTGGATGCAACGAGGAACCCAAAACAGAAGGAAGACAATCATGATTTTTTTAATTTGCTAAGAGCGGTTAAAATGCTGGCAGTCAGATCTGAAGAGACATGAGAAAGAGAAATGTTAGACAGGGCCTCACTCATCTTACTAATGTACTCGTCCTTATTCATGCACACCATTTGAGAGGACTTGTCAGCTTTTAAAATAGAAATGTTCGGTGCTAAACTCAATAGTTTTAATCCTTTTGCTCTGCGCTAAAAACAGTGAAGGCCTGTTGACTGCAAGAAGGTTTCAAGTTTTGAATACTGTGGGCAACCCGGTAGCAGGCTGGTTCTTGCTGCTGAAGTGGTAAAGCTGAGATAATTTGTTTGGCTTGTGGAATAACTTGTAGTTTATCTGGCCTAAGTGCTGGGTATGCAAACTTTTGGCCTCTTTGTAGTGCTGCAATTTGTAGAGGTGTCAACACATGGTTACTTAGATTAATGAAACTGGGTTGTAGCTGTAATTTCTCCGAGGTTTGATGGGAACCAGTTGGGAAACGAGTAACAAGTTCCTGAGCCACTAAATGCCTTAACTTTATGAACGTGGGTCCTGTTGTATGTTTGAGCAACTGAATTACAGGTAGCCAAAATAGTGACTAAAAATCTGTCAAAGATGATCGGGTGAAGCCTCCGAGACAGGTGTGCGTATGCTAAGTAAGATTTTCTCCGAAGGGAAAAAAAAACCAAACAATATTGATATTTTATGATATTTAAGAAAATATATATCATAAATATCAATATTGTTTTTTTTTTCCTTCATAGAAAATCTTACTTATGAGTGTTTTCTAACCTTGTACATAGTTCATTAAATGTAATTTTACGAAGTACATCTGTCATCTTCAGACTTCGTTTTTGTCGTGCATAACACAGCATTTTTACCTTATCATTTAATTTTTAGCCTGCACGCACCGTCATAATCATCAATAAAGGTTTCCTTGCATGCCTTCTAATATGGAAGTAATCAGTAGCCCATGCAGGACGAGATCATTGCCGAAGGCATATCCAGTAAAAAAAAAAAAAACACGAGGATTATGTAAAATTAAAGACTCAATCAAAGCCTTTGGATAATTTTTTTGCAAAAAAGAATGAAAATAGTGTGATAAATGCAGAATTGCTGTTTACTACATTCGTTGTGGAGCATAACCTACCTATAGCAAGCTGTGATCATGCTGGTCCCTTGTTTCATGCTATGCTCCCAGACTCATATTGATGAAGCTGGATATCCTAGAGCAGATGTGGCATGGAATGAAATATCTAAGATGAAGGATTCATCTGGCCTTCCTAAGTATTCTGCATTGCCTAAACTAATGTTGGCAATACTGACTATCTGTCACAGCAATTCCACTACAGAGAGAATATTTAGTATAGTGAGGAAAAACCTCACATATATACACTGACAGAAAAAAAAAATCCCAACACCAAGAAGGGGTTGTGTTAGATAAACGACAGTTAGTAGGCGGTGAGAGTACATCTGTAAGATGACGTCTATGCAAATTTCGCGCTCGGTGCATACGTGTGGCGCTAGTGGCGCCTCGGAACATGCAAAGCAGGTTTGCTGTAAATACGCGCTGTAACGTTCGTGAGCGTTAGTTATCGTTGAGATTCGATGTAGGGTGTTGATGTTAGTCAAGAATGCCTTTAAGAAGACGAAAAAGCCATTATCAACAGCTCACGGAGTTTGAACGAGGTCGTGTAATAGGGCTACGAGAAGGTGGGTTTTCTTTCCGCAATATTGCAGAACGACTTGGCAGGAATGTAGCCACTGTGCATGATTGTTGGCAGCGGTGATCAAGGGAAGGTACTGCCTCAAGAAGACCGGGTTCCGGTCGGCCATGTGGCACTACTGAGAGGGAAGACCGCCGTGTACGGCGTATGGCCGTGGCGCATCATACCGCGTCTGCGGCAGGAATTCGAGCTGCAGTTGCCACCACAGTGACACAACGAACTGTTACAAATCGGTTATTTGAAGGACAGCTCTGAGCCAGACGCCCTGTAGCATGCATTCCACTTACTCCAAACCACTGCCGCTTGCGACGTCAGTGGTGTCAAGCTAGAGCTCATTGGAGGACGGAGTGGAGATCTGTTGTGTTTTCTGATGAAAGCCGGTTCTGCCTGGGTGCCAGTGATGGCCGTGTGTTGGTTAGAAGGAGGCCAGGTGAGCGCCTGCAACCAACCTGTCTGCGGCCGAGACACACTGGACCTACACCTGGAGTTATGATCTTTGGAGCAATTTCCTATGACAGCAGGAGTACTTTCGTGGTTATCCCACGCACCCTGACGGCACAGTTGTACGTTGGTCTGATGATTCAACCTGTTGTGCTGCCATTCATGAACAGCATTCCAGGGGGTGTTTTCCAACAGGATAACGCTCGCCCGCATACCGCTGTTGTAACCCAACATGCTCTACAGAGTTTTGACATGTTGCCGTGGCCTGCTAGATCACCAGATCTTTCAAAAATCAAGCACGTATGGGACATCATTGGACGACAACTCCAGCGTTGCCCCAATCAGCATTAACCGTCCCTGTATTGACCGACCAAGTGCAACAAGCATGGAACTCCATCCCACAAACTGACATCCAGCACCTGTACGACACAATGCATGAACATTTGCGTGCTTGCATTCAACATTCTGGCGGTTACACCAGTTATTAATGTACCAGCATTTCGCATTTAAAATGGCTCTTCTCGTGCTTACAATAAGCTGTGATCTTGAAACCTTAATAATTAAATATGTTACCTATACAAATGTATTGCCACCATTTCATTCCTCTACAACTATTTTTTCGTGGTGTTGGGATTTTTTTTTTCCGTCAGTCTATACTTCCACCCAACAATATGCACCAAAACACTAAGTGCCCTTCTTGTACAGAAAAGTAAAGCATTTTCCTCAGGTGAGCCGTGTTATAAAAAGATGTTTTCTGTGAAAGAATATATCACTGCAAAACAAGCAACAAGAGAGTCTTTATGTCAGCAATGACATGAGATAAGTACAATATTGATAATTTAATTTCATAATTTTTTTTGTCAGGATTGTGTAAACATATAAGGTTATTACACATTTCACGCATTGATTTCTCATGAAATAGCCTTTCCGCGCGTTAACGATGAGGCTTCGTATGGTGATTACTGATAGGCTACTCGGAAGGTTGGCACCTCATACAGGTTACACAGTAATACTTTAAATATTGTCCTTAACTTTGAAAAAAAAAATGGCGTGTTACATTACTGAAAGTTTGTGTCCCATTACTGAAACATTACTGAAAAATCCCCTATTGATTACTGATACGTTCTGCTAGAAGTTGGGAGTGAAATGATATTTAACAGCAATGAAGTGCAGAGGCATCACTAAAAAAAAATGTCATAAGAGGAAAAAATTTCGCTCTATTCTACTTCCGTTTTCGGAACATTTCCCTCCATTTCCCATCTCAAGTGCAAACATTTATGTAATTAAATGATGAGTAAACAATAATACAGAAGCATAGGTGGAGTGTTATTAGAGGGAGAAATTTTTGCTCTGTACAACTTTGGTTTTCAGAAAAATTTTCAATCTTAAATACGAACATTTATCTAATGAAATGATATTTAATTACCATAGAGGGCGGAGAGAATATCGCAAGAAAAAGAATTCAAGATTACTGGGTTCCATGAAACTTTTGTTTTCGGAAATTTCGAAAGGCGGAAAACTTATATCTATGATTGGGAGTCTGCAAGATGGTTTAACAGGGTTCTGGGGATGTTTCTGTCTGCAGGACCAAAATAAATCTGCGACGTGCATTGGCCGTCGCCGTGATTCTGCTACAAGGATAAATAGAAAATGAATCTGCGATGTACGTCGGCCGTCGCCTAGATCCTGCTTCGAGAATGAGCACAAAATAAATCTGCGATGTACGTCGGCCGTCGCCACGAATCTTCTACGGGGACGAGTACATAATAAATCTACGATGTGCGTCGGCCGTCGCCGTGATTCTGCTATGGGAATGAGTACAAAATAAACCTGCGACGTACGCCATCCTTCGCGTGAAAAAAAAAAAAAAAAAAATGATTATGGGAGAAATCCTCACTCCGCCTAACTTCTGTTTTTGGAAAATTTGAAAGGCTGGTCATTCCATGTCAGGATCACCCAGGGCATGTCACCCACCCATCTGAGATTTTTGTGAAAATTGGCACAAAGTATTGTACTGGTGAGATGTGAAACCTGTTAAAATTTTAGGTCAGTCGGTCCAGTAGATCTTCAGTAATGCCACTTTAAAAATTGGGTAGCTCTGTCTTTGAAGTTTTCGCACTCTGAGTTTTCACAACTACACTGTAGGACAAAAAAATTCATAACTTCACAACTAACTGTTGTAGCCACATAATTTTTTTCTTGAATGATCTACATGATCCATACGTTTGGGAACAACTTGTTTCTGCACGTTTTCAGAATTAAAAGAACACTTTTCATGGAAAAATGAGGCCACATTTTTATTAAACGAAACAATTTTTTTCAAAATGAGCCCTCACTTATAATTTGCTAACAATATTTTCATGTGTGTATTATAATGTAACTTTTCATTAGGAGAAAAAAATATTTTAAGCGATTTGCAATTTTTGTTAGGAAAAAAAAAAATCCAAAATGGCTTCTTTTATGTATGTGGAACATTCCGACATGATATTACCCAATTTTTTAATTAAGTGGTTGCTTGACCATTTTATACCCCCCCCCCCCATAGTTTAACCTTATCAGTGAGTAGCTCAAAACAATTTTTATTTTATTTTTATATGCCACCATCTTGGATATACGTTCATTTTTCTTTTCTGTGGCAGGCCAAAATAGGGCCTCACAATGGGTTTGGAAAAAGGCAATTTTCCTCGTATTATAGATCGAAAGTTTTGGTTTTCACTACCTTAAAGAGCACATTTTCAGCTAACAGAAAATGTATAGAAATGATAGAACATATTTTTTTTAACCTTGCTTAAAATGGCATTGTGATCTGCAATACTCGCAAGCATAAATCACCATTTTTGATGGCTGTTCAGGTGACTGGGAGTTGGAACTTCAAGTTGGGAATTTTTGAGCAATAATTATGGCTAGTAGAGTTTTCAGCTATGGAGAACTTAAGACTGGGTCCCCCCCCCCACTGCTCAAAGTTGCAAAATTTTCAACTTTTGCAAATTTCAAGGTTACACGTCTCAAAAGGGAAACCAGATATATATATATATTTTTTCCACTAAGAGCTCTTACTGATACTACAAAACCTGTGAGTTTCATTTTAAAGTTACAGTCTCTGAAATATTTGTGAATAAATGGTAGCATTTCAGCACTCTGAAATCCACAGAAACAGATGAATATTTCTGTTTTCAAAATATTTTATACATTTCTCCATAACTTTCCCATTGAAAAAAAATGTCTGACCAAAAAATAAAAAAAATTCTAACAAACTTTTTGATATCACTAATTTTAATACTATATGTACAATTTATACATAAGGTAAATAAAAAAACTGAAAAAAACAACAACAACAACTTAACAGGGCATATTGTACAGTTTGTGATTCAACAACTGTAGCAGTAACACTTGTCTAGATGTATAGCCTTACTTCTGCAAGTGCACTGCAGCTCACTATATTTGTTACTGTGGAATTTAATATTTTGACCAGTTTCAATTTGTAACTGATCAAAATGCTAGCCTGCAAAGCCGTTCTCACAATCACCAGTCAAATCACCAAAGTTTTTTTTATAGCTGATGTGCTTAAAAATAATCGCCAATTGCGAAAAAAGCGACAGACAGGGCCCACTTATGCTGTTCCAAGCTGTTTCTTTTTTTTGTTTTTAAGAATACAAGCAACTGCAAATATTAGGTGTCTCTAAATTTCTTTCTAATTTTAATAAAAATATAAACTAATGGAACAAACCATTTTCTGAATTATTTTGACATTGAATGATACATTTATGTATGATTTATAAATGAACTTTTCCTTGGTTACATAAGAGATCAATGATTTATTTTCTCTGTCAGCTTGAATTAAAACTAAACACAATTACTAATTTTCATATGAAAAAAACTGACTGAGCCGGGTCTTCAGCCTATTTGGATAAGGCTGTATGTTCTTCCTGTTGCAGTGTTTACCTCAACCAAACATAATATAGGTGTCAGAGGTACTTCACAATCATTAATTAGGCCAGTAAAAAGATGGAGAAGGCCCATGTGGATGCATGAATCGAACAGTCATATCACCTTCATCATAGTTAATCTTTTCAACAAATCCCACATACCAACAGGAATCATATACACATGCTTATGCAGCAGTTAACATGTAACTGAAACTCATCTTGAAAATTAGTTACACTGATTTTGGAAATAATACTGTAATATTTATCACAACTTAATCTCTTAGCACCAATTCTGAAATTGGGAAGTGGTGTAAAGTGATGCATTGTGCGTGTACCAGGAAGAGCTTTTGCTTTCTCAAAACGGGGACTAAGCTGATTACGCACTTTTTTCATCTCTTCTGCACTCACAAAGAAAAATGTAAGTTCTTTTATATTATCTTTGCAGAAGTTAGACATTGTTGCAGCAGATGTTATTTGTTGAGCTAAAGGTCGCTGCAAACTGGTTTTTGTTGTTAGCCTTTTTACAATCTGCACCAATACCCTCACATGGTGACTTGCCATGGCTTGCTGCAAAAAATGACCACTTCCCTACCAATCTAAAAAAAATCCTGTTCATGATGCACAAGTTCAGAAAATTCTTGCAGTGTTTATATTGTGCAGAACAACCATCAGTGAAATACTCAATATTTCTCAGTCTGTGGTAATGCACAACTTTTTTCTAAACTGAAGGAAGTAGAAACATCCACAATGACTAGAAATTTTAGTAGGAGGCAAAAACAGAGATAGCAAGTGAGGATAGAACTTTATTTTGAAGTCCTGTAAGGAGGAATGATTGGGAGGGGAGGGGGGGGGGTCAACATTCATTAGTACTTATGGTGGGCATTTCATAATTGATACAAAAAAAATTAGGTAGGACGTTTTTGTTTTTTTTTCCATTTTCTTAAAGGTATGCACTGTATGAAAAACTAACTAAAGAAAATTTCTGTACCTTATTACAACTTTTCATTCAACAGCTTAAATTACTTTTATTTGATTGCACATTTTAAATATGAAAGTAGAATATTTCTACTTGTTGAGTTTATGTACTACTATGTACTTACAAAAAAAATCTGAAGATCCAAAGTAAATTATTTTATTTGCTGATGATCTGAAACGTATGTGTGTGTGCATGCATGCATGTGTGTCTGTGTTCTCCCAGACTTATGTTCTCCATAACTGAAAACTACTAGCCATTGTTATTACAGAAAAATTTCCAACTTGGGGTTCCAACTACCAGTTACCTTAAAAGTGGTGATTTATGCTTGCTAGTATTGCAGATTACAATGCCATTTTAAGCAAGGTTAAAAAAATATTTTCTATCATTTTTACACGTTTTCTGTAATACCAAAATGTCCTCTTTAAGGTAGTGAAAACCAAAACTTTTGATCTACAATAAGAGGAAAGCAAATGCCTTTTTTCAAAACCATTGTGAGGTCCTAATTTGGTCTGCCGCAGAAAAGAAAAATGAACCTATATCCAAGATGGTGGCACATAAAAATAAAATAAAAATTGTTTTGAGCTACTCACTGATAAGGTTAAACTAATGGGAGAAAAGGTATATAAAATGGTCAAGCAAACACTTAATTAAAAAATTGGGTAATATCATGTCGGAATGTTCCACATATAAAATACGCCATTCTGGATTTTTTTCCTCATCAAAATTGTGAATTGCCCAAAGTATTTTTTTCTTCTAATGAAAAGGTTACATTATAATACACACATATAAATAGTTTTAGCAAATTTGAAGTGGGGGCTCATTTTGAAAAAAAATTGTTTTGTTTAATAAAAATGTGGCCTCATTTTTCAATGTCTTTTGTCATTAAATAAAAAAAAATGTTATTTTAATTCTGAAAATGTGCAGAAACAAGTTGTTCCCAAATGTATGGATCATGCAGATCATTAAAAAAAATAATTATGTGGCTGCAACAGTTAGTTGTGGAGTTATGTTTTTTTCTCCCTACAGTGTAGTTGTGAAAGCTCATAGTGCAAAAACTTCAAAGGCAGAGCTACCCATTTTTGAAAGTGGCATTACTCAAGATCTACTGGACTAACTGACCTAAAATTTTAACAGGTTTCACATCTTACCAGTACAATACTTTGTACCAATTTTGACAAAAATCTGAGATGTGTAGGTGACATATCTCGTGAAAATGCTGGGTGATTGATTTGACATGGAATGACCAAGGCGGAAAATTTCCATCTATGATAGGAAGTCTGCACGATGGTTTAATAGGCTTCTGGGGATATCGTTTTTTTCTACAGCCCTACCAAAATAAATGTACGACGTACGTCGCCCGTTGCCGCGATTCTGATACAGGGACGGGACTTCCAGTAGCCCCATGGTTCATTCTGCTAGTGATTTGCTCCACTGTAGCGTGTCAATTGGCCCTCATGCACCTTTGAAGTTGATGTTCATCTCTTACATCAATGGCACGTGGTGCTCCGTAGTTTCTACATCGCTTATTTGTAATGGTGCCATTTCTCCAATCACAATACACTTTAACCACAGCAGCACGCGAACAGTTCACAAACTGTGCTGTTTCAGAAATACTGCCACCCTTGGCCCAAAAGCCGATAATCATCCCTTTTTGCAAATCTGATAAATCGTTCCTTTTATCCATGACAGCAACAAGTGATATGTTTGCACGATGCCTACACCCAGTGCTTAATTTCTAGAGGGAAAAGTACCGGAGCTCTAAAAATGTTACGGGAAATCGTACCGTGAATTAGTGATGTACTGAAATGATAAAAATTATCTCGGTAATTGTTCTAAGAAAAATACAAATGGGGGGGGGGGGGTACTTTTGTTTTGTTTGATATTTTTGTGTTCTTTAAACTGTAATTTTATTTAATTACTGCCTATCTAAACACATTTTTGTTGAAATATATATAATTGATAAATAATAAAGACTGAAATTTTGACATTTCTTATGAATAGCTAATTTTTGGTACCGTATTGCTGTCATGCATGCAAATCATGAAATTTATTTAAAGCAATTTGACAATTTCTTTTTTCTCTCTCTAAAAGTATTGATATGGTTTACAAAATGCAGAAACTGTTGTTTACAATTCCAAAATGCAAAACTTACCGGAATAATGGAACTTTTTAAATCTTACCAGAATAATGGCCATATAACTATAATTCACAAAAAACTCCACAGGGCTAACATTTCCGACCTTTCTTCCTTTTTACTGGCCATTCTGCAGTTTGAATCATCAGCAGTGTGATCCCCCTTTGCCAGCCAACTTTTCACATATTCTATTGGATTGAAATGTTTTAGTGAAGGCCCAACTGATTTTAAGAACATTAGTTCGAACACTGTGCCAGTGTTCAATGAGGTTCTCTGTGTCATTACAATGTTGTTCATTGCAGAGAAACTCCTTTCACATTCTGCAGTAGATATGGGGATACAGTTCACAATGAAATTCAAGGTTTTCAAACTGTTTTTACTTCTCTCCCGGCAGTAGACTTGTATATTCTAAAATCTTTAACCACCTAGCTCTAGCATTTATTTTAAAACGGTCACTAAGTTTTTCCAGCTCCTTTTCCCCGTATAAAATATCTTGGGAATCGGGCCAGTAGCGGGTACATAAAACTTTCACTTGCGTCATAAGTATAACACGGGTAGTGTGTTGTTTACTTGCTTGAAGATGCTGCAGTTTGACAGATTAAAACATTTTTTTACGGCACACAACAAACTCTTGTAAATTTGCAACCCAGATGTAAATGTGAGACAAAGGTTTGTTGCAAATTAGTGGAGGAGCTCAGCTCCTTCAGAGGAAAAAGTACTGGAGCTGTGCTCCGGTGTGCTCCGGCTCAAGTTAACCCCTGCCTACACCACACCTTATATACTCTCCAAGCCAGCTCGTGACATGTTCCTTCATTCATTGGCTATGCACTGTTGAAGTCAAAAGTAGGAGGTGGTCACAATCAGGGCGCGATTTCACCGATTAGCAACTAGCAAATAGCTAGTGAAAAATCAAATTTGCTAGTGAAAAAAAATCGCAGTAGCAAATACTGCTAGTAAGGTAATTTCTTTATTTAAAGTAACCAAAAATCATTATTAATCCACGAAGTTTACATAACAGTTTCTATTATCACTTGTTAAAACAGCGACGATCAGCGATTCTCTTTCGCCAATTTCCTTTCGACACTTAATACCCATCCTCCCCATATCTTTCATCCCTTCCGAACTGTCGTAGAAGCGCATTGAAACTCCTCTCCATCGTGCCCTCTTTGGTCTATTACAGAAACTGAACGTGACGTCGGCAATGGTTGCTGTGGCAACCCAGAGCTCGGGGATGGATCGGTTGTTTGACCACCTGCTCTGCCACCCTCCCTTCTTTTGCCCCACGAACTTTGTCCTCAACTCCTGTTGTACCCTAAGCCAAGCGATCGCCTTTATTGCGTGTCATAGATAGACGCTTTTTTACGAAACGTGTTCGTGGAGGGGTAAACGATTACGGAAGAAACTTTTGCTTCGTCTGACTTCTGGTTTTGGAAATATTCCTTGTATTTTCAAGCTGAAATACAAATATTTATCCAGTAAAATGTTAATGAGCAATAATACTTGACAGAGGCAACATCGTGAGAAAAAAAAAAAATTATGATTACGGAAAAAATCCGAATTCCGTCGACCTTTCGTTTTCTAGTTTCGTAAAGATGGAATTCCAATAATAACGAAAAAAGCCGGAATTCCTTGAATTCGCGGAAGAATCTCATGCCTGAAGATTACAGAAAAATTTTGCAGCATACAACTTCCGTTTTTGCAAATTGTTCTCCACAGTTTCAAGCTAAAATGCAAACATTTATGCAATAAAATGATATTTAACAAAAAAGCGGACACAAAGACAACATTGGGAGAACAATTTGCGATTACGGCAAAATTTTCTTACTCCGTTTCACTACTGTGTTCGAAAGTTTTGAAGCACGAAATTTCGTCTCCAGATGGAAGACGACCCCCTCCCTCTCCCAAATATCGATCTTCAGAATGATCTAACTGATGACAAAAAAATAAAGCGGTATTCCGCAAATCCCCGTAAGAATCTCGTGTATATCATAAAAATAATAGCAAAAGAAAAATTTGAAACAAAATGAAAATTTGTAGAATCCGTAGTTTTGATAGTGAGTTCCGTACTCAGACAACTAATTCCGTTGAAACTTCGGCATTGTGTGGTTGTTGGCAGATATGAAGTGTGTAGAAGTTTAGCAGAAATTTGTGCGATACTTCCACTTAGTACTGCATGTTGTGAGGTGGGATTCAGTTTTTTAAAAAGAATACAAGGGGATTAGAGGAACAATTTGTCTGTTGAAACTTTAAATGCTCTGATGACAATTGAAATACTGTAGAAGGGCCACAAGAAGAGATTTTTAATCCACGGTCAGCAGTTATAAAGTGGTATGATGACAAAGTCGGACACCCTGAGCGTAAACCATATGGGAAGAAATCTGAATTAGAATGTCAGTGAAATATATTCATGTGGTATGAGAATTTGTTAGAAATTAATAATATAGATAGTCACTAAACTTATCTAAGATTCTATTCATTATTCAAAAAGGTAAGTCAAAATATTTATACACACACTTAAATTTCTGTGTAACTTTATTAGAAAATAAGTTACGATGTGATTTAGTTTTACTTGCTAGTCATGCAAATGTTTTGCTAGCAAACTATTTGGTCACTAGCAAAATTTGCTAGTGAGCAAAAAAGATGAAATCTTGCCCTGGTCACAATAATGTGACTCGACTGTGTATTTTTGTTGTCTAAAATAACAGTATCTTCAGTGGTGTATCTTAGATCTGAGACCTGGCCTATCTCACCCATCCCCCTCCCCAGTACTGTTTTTTTTTTTTTAATTGTGAAGTTTAATTTTTAATTGTTAAGTATAATGGAAGTAACTTTTTTTCTAAATTTTAGGTACATGCTATTGCTAACATGATACCAAATAATTATGAGGATTAGGATTTGAACACATTTGTACATGAACTTTATTCTTCTTATGAATACTTTATTTGAACATGAACTCCATTCTTCTTTCCTTTTGTGTTAACTTGAGTGTTACATTTTCATAAAAAGTTTCTTCTGAGTACATTTTCATATTTCAAAAAAATGTTTTTTCTATATTGACAAACCAACCAAGTTGCTCGAATGTACATGTCCTTGTGTGGCTCTAAGATATATCTTAATTCTTTTTAATGCAGAAAAACTTCTTTCGGCTGTTGCAGTTGTTGATTGAAAGTTTTATATTAGGTCTGCTAATTTATACACCTAGCACTAAACACTATGTCCAATTTATTCAACTTTATGTAACAAGTAAGGTCTTTTACTGATTTGTTTTTGTATTCATCAAGAGAAAATAACACCTTCAGTTCATTCTTTAGTCGAGCTGTATCAAAATTTGAAGCATAGAGTTCTTTAAGCTCTGATAGTAGATGTTCGGGAAAGCTTTCACAAAATTTATCAAAACAGTTCGAATCCAACAAAGCCATGAATTTAAGTTATAATATCATTGATTTTAATTCATTGACACTGAACACAAACTCAAACAACTCTCGCGAAACATGTGCTCTTACGAGCGGGAAGCTTGTGAGTGACTGATGTAGTCTTAAGTCTTCTCTTTGGTGAGCGAACCGTTGCGCAAAGCAATAACCCATTCCCCCCACACGCTGATTCATGTTGTCATGGAAACGCTAGCAGGCGATCATATGAAAGGGCGTCAATTCAGAACAAAGAAGACTTTGGAAGAGCTGGTCCCTCGCCAGACTGAGTCAAAGAAGCGAATCTGCACATGTTTTTTTTCTCAGTGAAAGCATCGATTTATCTTAATACCGTTGATTATTGACTTTTATTTGTGCATATTTAATTGACTTTTATTTTTGCATTCTCAGGCTTCGCAGCTAGCCTAGCTAGCCTCGAATATGCACCACGGAGTATCTTCCATATATCTTGCATATTGTGATGGCATATTTAGCACCTTTTCAACAAACTATAAGTAGTTTGCTGGAAATAGTGCTAATGGCAAACACTTTGTCAATTCTGATGCTTGCATGTGGAATTTGCTTCCAAATTGAAATAAATTATATTGGAAAGTAAATATTAATATTTTATAAATTCCTTTAAGTTCTTTACTGTAATTATAGACAATATATTTTATATATCTTATTTTATCAGCCAAATTTTATATACGGTTTTTTATATATTTTGTGAGGCAGATCTTCTGTAAGGAATTCAAAAGCCAAATCAGTATTGTTAGTGTAGAGCAGGACAAATCATGGGCACTATTACCATGGTGCCCAATTATTTTTACTTCAAATTTTCTAATTTGTGTAATTACCATAATTTATATTGTATAATCCATGGATTATATGTTAAAAAGTTATACTGCAGTTAATACACAACTTTAAAAAAAAAATTGAGGCTCTTTAATTTTTAAAAAATCCACATTGTGATTGTTAATAGAAGTGATATTATTGAAAAAGCACCTAAAATGTGTTGACAACAGAAAAAATGGAATATAGTAGCAGTGGATGCTTCAGCTTTTTTAAAGTTTTCGCCAACCCATTCGCTAAATATAATCTGAAGTTGCCAGTTTTTTTTTTACTCTCTATTGGAAATATAAAAACCATAAAAAGTGTTATAATAATACAAAAAAAAAAAAAAGAATTATAGATTCCTGACGATTAAAGTGCAGCAAAATATCATGTAGGTCCCAAATCCCAATAGAAAGAAGTATAGACACTTATGTTCAATTTTGAATTTATTATTACGTATGACATTTCTAAACAAAGAATTATTAACAGGGTTAATTTCAAACTAATTGAAAAGTTGGGTGTTAAAATTTTTTCTGTGGCTCAGTTCTAAAAGTGCCATCGTATAAAAAAAATTATAGATCTTGCTGAAAAATTGTACTTGATTACTTATAGAACTTTCATATAATAACTATTTTCATATATGTTGTGCAATATTGGTTGATGGCTCACAACAAAACATAAGAAATCCACAAATATGATTGCATTTAAAAGATTCTGTATTAATTTTCAAAATATCCTTGGCATTGCTGAAGCAAAATTTGACATGTCCAAGCAAAATAATCTTTTTTAAAGATTGTTTTTGCTCAGATGTCATTAAGAAAGGTAATTGCCAGTATTTTCACCAAAACTTTTTATCCATCTCCAAAACTTTTGTTTTGCAAGTTGCAAAGAATGTGATCGGCAGCGTGACCCTTGCAGTAGGAAGATAGAGACTGCAAAGAGAAATGGTGTTTTTTTTTACATAGCATTTTGTAGCATTTTGACAGAAAATGTGTGGCTGTACTATTTGCATTCATGGAAGACTGCAAGCCGTGAGAAGCCTGCTATTTCACAACACGTCATTGTTACCATTGGTAATTGCATTGCAAACTGCATGCTTTATCTGTAAATCAAATTCATCTTTGCTATGTGGCTTCCTAGATCATTATATTCAAACTAGTTAACTTTTTTATGGGATTTATCTAGGTAAAATCTTAAAATTTTTGCAAATTTTTGAAGAGAACTTCTCTCCTTTGTCAGGCAGTCCTTCGTTCAATCTCTGTCACGGTCTTCGGCTACGGTTAACCTTGACGGTTACGGCGATCTTTGCAAAATGTCTTGCCAGATGTTAGGCAGTGAAACCCCTTACAGTCATTAATGATGAAGTTCTGGTATTTTCCAATTTCAAGTTCCTCTTTCAATTTTCGCTTCAGGAAGTTATATTGATGTCCAATGACAGTCAAAGAGTCCCAGTCCATGCGGTGTCCAGTTTCTCTAACGTGTCTGTCTAATTCTGTCTTGTTTGAACATTTTTTTATTGCTGCCTTGTGCACCTCAATGCGAGTTTCCAGCCTACGACCTGTTTCTCCTATGTAGTAAACTTTGAAACTGTACGTCAATCACTCCGTCGACGGGGCCACGCATGTACTGCTGTTGGTGGACACAATTTTGAGCAATTATTGTAAACATTGCTGTAAAGAAGCACTTGCCAACGATGCTGTAAGTAAACAATTTGTTTCCTTTCATGTCTATTTCTTGTGTTTGTGCCTCAACGCGTCACTTGCGCCCATACATTTCTGTACCAAAAATGTTTGTTGCAGTGTGCTCTACCACCCTTTAAAGTTTGTCCCATGAGTTCTGAATCACCCTGTATATGTTTGAATGCAGTTCATATGGATAGGAATACTCATTTTAGACACTTACTTTTTCATTATCCAAGAATCTAAAACACTTTGCTTCTTTGCAACACAGGATATTATTAATTTCTTTGGAATCATTTTTCAGCTGCACTAGAAACAGAAAAATGATCTTTGTGATTAAAAAAATAAATCTTGCTATGGCAGGGCTGGAAAAATGTTCCAGATCTACAAGTCATGCAAATATATGTACAAGTGCCACATACGAAATATGGATTAGCACTGTTGTGAAACATTTTCAGAAATTAGTTTGAAGCGTATTTGCTTAGTAATCACCACTTACATTATGTTTCTTGATGGAAGAAAAACACTAATTGAAGAAAAGCTGTCAAGTATCATTAATTCATACACTCGACGTGGATCAGGAACACCAAACAGAAGTCATCGCTCTTTCCATGTTAAATAAGTGAGTCACGGAAAAATTATCATCGTGACTTTTTCCGTGACTCTTTTATTTAACGTGGAAAGAGCGATTACTTCTGTGGTAGTCAAGTATCAGGTTGTAAAAAAAGATTTTGCAAAATAGAGAATCTAGTATTTCAAGCTTAAAAAATCATACAAAACACTTCATCTAATCATCCAGGTAGTCTCCATTAAAACTGATAGCCTTGTTTCACCGATATACGAGTTGAAATATCCCATTGCGATAGAAGTCTGGCTAGTGGGAGTTGAAGAAGTCATCCATGCAACATTTCACATCATCGTCATTAGCACAGCTTTTCTTAGTGAGAAAATTTTACCAAGACAGGAAGAGATGAAAGTTGGACGAGCAAGGTCTGTGTAATAAGGGGGTGCAACAATATTTCCCACTCCAGCTTGGGCAATTTTTGCTGGGTCCATAAAGCGACATATGGATGAGCAGTATCCTAGTGAAAAGTACTCGATGGCGATTGATCAACGCCGGGCGTTTTTCTTGCTGTGTAGCATGGAGATGGTCCAATTGTTAAATATAAGCGCCCACCGTGATGGTATTGTTCTGCTGTAAGAGTTCATAGTGAAGCACACTGTGACAATCCCACCAGCAACCCAGCATCACCTTCCATCCATGAAGAGGTGACTTAGCGACCTTCTGTGGGGATTGTCCCTGCTTGGTCCATGCACTTTGTCACGTAACATTCACATATATGACCCATTTCTTGTCACCCCATGACCAGTTGATGCAAAAAGCCCTCCTGTTTTTTCTCTGTCTCACAGAACAGCAGCAATGAAGTAGTGTTACATCCGATTCTGGTCAGACACAACATGGGGTATCCATTTGCACAGTTTACACAAATATTCCAACTTCCAAAGTCAAGTGTTGATGATTGTATGGGAAGTCTTCAGTTCCTCTGTCAATTCTCGTAGTGTTGCATCAGGCTTGGTCGGTAGCACGTGTTGCAGTGTATCATCTTCAACTTTACTGGATCTGCCACTTCTGGGCGCATCAGACATATCCTGTACACCAGTGCTGAATTTCCTGTTCCAGTCGTAGCTAGTACTCTGCTCGATAATATCATCACTAAATGCGTTTTGCAGTTTTCTAAGTGCTTCCATAACTTTCACACCATTCAAATATTTATAGAGCAATATTGCACGCACACCTTCCTTCGATATCGCCATCATAATCGTTGCCACATGAAACTAATCTTCGTCACAACAGCGTATGTTCTGTCTTTAAAACCGATTTTTTCGTGCACAGCACTCTGGGATGTTTGCATCCCCGCAGGCTTGCTGCATCTTGCATTACACACGCCACATATGACTTTTTACTAGAAACTTTCTTCACAACCTGATATTATAAATATAAATGTTGATAGTATTCTCCTTAGAAAATTGCTTTAGCTGGGCAGTGAGGATTGTCACTTGGGAGCTACTTGCACCTCCTCCCCGTTCCCATTTCTTGCTAACTAAGACAAGGGCCAGGAGGTAGAATAGCTCTTTACTTTATTTCTAAAAATGTTAAGAGTGTATAGAAAAATGACTGAAAAAAATAATGAAAAGATAAAAAGAGCATGATATAGATAATTGCAAGTTTTCACATAAACAAATGGCACTTGAAAGTAATGATAGTGGTATTGCACAACATTTTCATGATTTCGTTATGCAGGCTAAATGTGAGTGATAGGTTAGATCTGTCCCACTGTTGATCCCTGTTTTCAGAGTAACATAACCGGTTAGAAGGCGTGATTCTCACTGCCATTTAGCTGCTTTTTCAACTGAAGCGAAGGTATTTTTGGTTCGACCTAGATGCAAATATGACTTGCCTATTGGAAAACGCATTGTTTAAACATACAATAATGTTGGAAAACATTAAAACTGAATGACAGTTTTTAAAAAAGAACAAAAAAAAAAAAAAAAAAAAAAGAACTTCAGAATGACATAATAAGTACAACTAAAAGAGAAAACCCTGTAGTACATACTTTTGTTATTTGAGCGGCCGGATGGCCCACCCAGCCCCTGTAGCAGAATCGCGCTCACGGGCGACGTATGTCGCAGATTTATTTTAGTCTTGCAGACAAAAACGATATCCCCAGAACCTTATTAAATAATCTTGCAGACTCCCGATCATGAATGCAAATTTTCCGTCTTTCAAAATTTCCACAAACGGCAGGTAGGTGGAGTGAGGATTCCTCCCGTAATCATATTAATTTTTTTTATTGCAATGTTCCCTCGATGCTTGAAGAGAGAATTGTCTGATATTGTTGTTAAATATCATTTTATTGCATAAATATTTGTGTTTTAGTTTGAAAATGGAGGCAACAATTTCCTAAAACTAAAGTTTGACAGAACCCAGTAATCTTAAATTATTTTCTTAGCAATGTTCCCTCTGCCATATATGGTCATTAAGTATAATTTTATTAGATAAATGTTTGTATTTAAAGTTGAAAATAGAGAAAAATATTCCGCAAACCAAAATTGTACGGAGCAAAAATTTCACCGTAATCGAAAATTTCTCCCTTTAATAACCCTCCACTCGCTGTGCCTCTGTATTTTTTTTAATCATCATTTAATAATTTTTTTCTGAAAACAGAAGTAGAACAGAGTGAAGATTGCTCCTGTTATGGCAGTTTTTTTTTTCTAGTGATGCCTCTGTGCTTTATTGTTGTTCAATATCATTTTGTTGTGTTTCAGCTTGAAAAAGGTGACAAACAAATACAGAGAGGGCCAGAATGTTCTTGATCCTAATTAACATTGCAATTGCATACCTAGGTTAGACGTTTTTTTAAGTGGAAAAATATGTTTGTGCAATTTTATTGTTTTTCCGCATTTAATAGTTATCTTGCACAGTGACCACCCGCAGGTTATTTTGTGGCATAATGATATGTGTCGCAGACTGACCTACCAGGAACTTTCTGCTATGGGGCACCCAGCCAAAAGTCTCTTGGAAGAACCCTGTTGACGCCATCCATTTGCTCTCTGTTCATGATGTTTAAATCATAGCTGAAACATTGTGAAAGAAAGTGCAGGTTTATAATTTTGCATCATTTGTTTGTTAAAAAAATAAAAACTGTTTTAATGGACAGAAAAACATGAACCTCCACTACCTTGCATGATGTATGTATCATGACTTAATCCCAATATCAACACTGTAAATGATAAATGGATATAATTGAATTACAGTGCAACAAAATGACTGGATTCCAAATTTATCATCAACCACTAACTTCTTGCTATATCAGGAAACAAAAAAAGAGCAAGCATTCTCCATTTTGTTTGAAAAGAAACTAATGTTCAAAATCGGAACTCTCCATTGTCATCTTTCATTACCAGTTGAATTTTTTTTTTTTTTTGCAAATTGACGAGTCAGTACAGTTTTTTAAACTTTAATTTCACTTTAAACAAAAGGAAAAATGCTTGATAAGGAACTAAGGAAAGCAAAAACTATTTTAAGCAAAATTAAATTAAAAAAAATGGTATCTCTTACTCATTCTGGCATGAAAATAATTTTATGGGTCATAGAAATGGTGCAGATTCCATCACGACAGATTAAGTGCTGATTTTTAGATTTAATTTTGCTTTAAAAAAGGGGGAAGGCATAATGCTTGCTTCATTGATTGATGTGGAAGAGACTGTTAGGAATAGGAAAACCAGCATTTCATTTGGAAAAATACTTAAAAAGTACAAATTTGCTATTTTGTAGTATTAACAAAAAGAAATAAAAAATGAGGAACATGAAAAAAATAAAATAGACTGTTAACTCGCAATTGCTCATGCTTTGGTCTGTTTGCTGCTATTTTTTACATAACTTCAATGTTTGCTACTAGAGGACTCCTCTGTGTAAGGTACCTTTCCATCCATGCTGATGCATTTGATTGACTATGGAATTAGGTCCAGTCAAGATGTCTTATCATCCTGTTTTCTTCCCTAGGGCAATCAGTTTGACTATAGCATGCACACTGACTGCTCATATTTCTGTCCATAGTGACTTTTAGTTTTGGCATGTTATAGTGTGTGTGTGTGTGTGTGTGTGTGTGTGTGTGTGTGTGTGTGTGTGTGTGTGTGTGTGTGTGTTTTGCTTTAACACATGATCAATTTTTATTATTTCTTGGATATGTTTGTAGTGTTTAAAAGTTACTTTGTAATGTTTTAAGCTATGGCTTCTGAAAGTAATAAAATGAATCTTGATCAACCTGAATGTGGCTACAATTTACACATTCTGGAATTTTTAAGTGATGAGAATGAAGACGATTATGAAATGAGTGAAGAATCTATAAATGTTGAAAAACTAAGCAACAGTGCCAGAAGTGTGACTCTTACATTTATAAATAACACTGCTATACATTATGTACTGAATGTGCAGGCCAAAAACAATAAGTTAGTAAAATCATACAATGCATTGATTATGATACGCTTTCCAACATACTAGAAATCATTACTCAAGTTAATTACTCAAGTTATGAGAAAAATGGCTGTGGAATAAATCTCACTCCTGTGCCCTGACCTTTGATCCCATTACAATGATATTCAACAGAACTGGTTCAGTATACCTTCGAAGTAACATGATAAAGTTTTGTCGCAATCGAAGCAATTTTATATAAGTTATGATGAATAAGGGCTATGGAATAGACCCCGCTTCTGTGTCCTAACCTTTGACCCATTTTGCCCATTTTCAATAGGATTCGTCCCCAGGCAGGTCTTTACAACATACTAACATTTCATCCAAATCGAAACATTTTTACGTAAGTTATGACGCATAATGGCGATGGAAGTGATTCTGCTCCTATGTCCTGACCTTTGACCCCCATTTCGCCAATTTTCAATAGGGTTTGTCCCCAGGTGATCCCCTACCACATACTGAAATTTAATCGAAATCGAACCTTTTTTACGTTAGTTATGACGCACAAGAGCAGTGGAATGGATCCCGCTCCTATGTCCTGACCTTTGACCCCATTTTGTTCACTTTCAATAGGGTTCCTTCACAGGTGGTCCCCTACCAGATACTAAAATTTCATCGAAATCGAACGATTTTGGATGTCTCCATGTCCATTTCCTGTGTGGCTTTTTCTTGAAAAAGGAGTTCATGATGAAAAACCCTTCTGCCTCTGCAAACTCTACAAGAGTATTTCCATGCTGGTTTCTGTTGCAGTGATTGAATTTACCTACTAAAGTTTCATTCTGTTGCTGTTGCCCTATTTTTGCATTGAAATCTCCCATAATTATCTTCAAGTGCTGCTTGCCTTTATTATTTAGATGACGAATTTCCTCGTAAAATTCTTCAATTTCTTCTTCAGGATGACTTGTGGTGGGTGCATAAGTTTGAATAATCTGAGCCTGGTATCTTCTCGAGAGTTGGATAACGAGTCGTGCAGCTCTGTCAGAGGAACTTTCAACTTCTACAACTTTATCCTTCAGTTTCTTGTTTATTATAAATCCAACACCACTAGTTCTGCCAGGATCTGTCCCACGATAGTAGAAGTGATGTCCACTTTTCAGTTCAATGAGATCTTCTCCTTTTCTCTTTACCTCACTTAGCCCGATGATGTCCCACTTGATCCTTTGTAGTTCCTCTTCTAATTCAAGAAGCCTTGAATCAGAAGATAGGGGCGTCCATTATACGTAGCCAAGATCAGCATCAGATGGCAGCCTAGTTCAGTCTTCCGGTGATTCTTAGCACCCTCTGCCTTCATGTCGCACTGGACGCTGCTTTGGCCAGGTACATTTCAGCTGCTGGAGACTGAGGGCCAAGATTTAAGTTGTTGAGTCATTTTGGAGGGGTTTGGCCATAACTCACCACGCTGGCCAAGCGGGTTGGTGAGTGTGGGATAGCATTCCCTCTAATCCCGATGGTATAGTTATACCGCTATTGGCGGTCGCCAGAGCCCCTTTAGTGGGAACAGGATGCACCACTAGAAGGCTGGGTTGACATTTGTCAAGGAGAGGCTGTGATGTTGCGCATCACCTGACCTTACATCCAGATATATATATACATATATAGTGGTACACCCTGTTCCCACTAAAGGGGCTCTGACGACCGCCAATAGCGGTATAACTATACCATCGGGATTAGAGGAAATGCTATCCCACACTCACCAACCCGCTTGGCCAGCATGGTGAGTTATGGCCAAACCCCTCCAAAATGACTCCACAACTTAAATCTTGGCCCTCAGTCTCCGGCAGCTGGAATGTACCTGGCCAAGGCAGCGGCCAGTGCGACATGAAGGCAGAGGGTGCTAAGAATCCCGGAGGACCGGACTAGGCTGCCATCTGATGCTGACCTTGGCGACGTATAACGGACGCTCCCTATCTTCTGATTCAAGGCTACTTGAATTGGAAGAGGAACTACAAAGGATCAAGTGGGACGTCGTCGGGCTAAGTGAGGTAAGGAGAAAAGGAGAAGATCTCATTGAACTGAGAAGTGGACATCTCTTCTACTATCGTGGGACAGATACTGGCAGAACTAGTGGTGTTGGATTTATAATAAACAAGAAACTGAAGGATAAAGTTGTAGAAGTTGAAAGTTCCTCTGACAGAGCTGCACGACTCGTTATCCAACTCTCGAGAAGATACCAGGCTCAGATTATTCAAACTTATGCACCCACCACAAGTCATCCTGAAGAAGAAATTGAAGAATTTTATGAGGAAATTCGTGATCTAAATAATAAAGGTAAGCAGCACTTGAAGATAATTATGGGAGATTTCAATGCAAAAATAGGGCAACGGCAACAGAATGAAACTTCAGTAGGTAAATTCGGTCACGGCAACAGAAACCAGCGTGGAAATACTCTCGTAGAGTTTGCAGAGGCAGAAGGGTTTTTCATCTTGAACTCCTTTTTCAAGAAAAAGCCACACAGGAAATGGACATGGAGACATCCAAATGGGACGACAAGTGAAATTGATTTTATTATGTGTAACAAAAAATTCGTCATAGAAGACTGCAGTGTGCTAAACAAGTTCAACACAGGCAGTGACCATAGATTGGTGAGATGTAAGATGCACCTCAACACTAAACTCGAACGTAGCAAGCTCATAAGACAAACAAAATGTATTGACATAACCAACCTTAAAAAACACCATAATACCTTCAAATTGGAACTGAAGAACAGATTTTCTGCTTTAGAAGGCCTAACATCGGAAGAAGTGGATATTTCGGAAGTTAACAGAAAAGTAACCAAAGCTTTTATGGAAACAGCAACAAAATTAGCTGGGTCTAAGAACAAATTGCATGTGAACAAATTATCAGGAAAAACCAAAATGTTGATGCAAAAAAGAAGAGTGATGAGGACAACTAAAGAAGATGTGACTTCCAAAGTGGAATATATAGAGCTATGCAAGACAGTACGAAAAAGTATCACTGAAGACGTAAGGAAATTCAACTGTGAACTAGTAAGGGAAGCAATTGAAAACAACCAAAGCCTAAAGATAGCAAAGGGACATCTCAGTAAGGGGAAAAAACAGATTATGGCACTGAGAAAAGAAGATGGTTCTGTAACAAGAAATGGAGGCGAAATTTTGACAAGAGTGAAAGATTTCTACTCCAAATTATATGAAAGGGATGATACATGTACTCCAGACATCATGAAAGGTACCAGTACCAGAGTTCTTCCAGTCCTTCCAGCAGAAGTTGCACATGCAATCAAGAACATGAAGCGGGGAAAAGCTCCAGGAGAAGATGGAATTACTGTAGACATCATACAAGAAGCAAGTGGAGAAATCGAAACAGTACTCGCCCAAATTTTCACTCGATGCCTTAATGAAGGGAAAATTCCTGAGGATTGGAACAACGCTACAATGATCTTGCTACATAAAAAAGGTGACATTGAGGATCTCAGGAACTACAGACCTATCAGCCTCCTATCAGTGGTTTATAAAATCTTCACTAAAGTTCTTTCACACCGCTTGAAGGTGACACTGGACATGGCTCAACCGAGAGAACAAGCTGGATTCAGGAGTGGCTACAGCACAATAGATCATATCCACGTACTGAGAGAACTAATTGAAAGAGCGAGGGAATATGAACTTCCATTGTGCATGGCTTTTATCGATTATGAAAAAGCCTTTGATTCGGTGAAACCATCAGCAGTTGCAATGGCTCTGAAATCCTGCGGTATTGAAGATGCATACATTAATATTATTAATAACATCTATGAAAATGCAAGTGCAAAGATTCGGCTGCTTGAAAATACAACACACATAAAAATTGGAAAAGGAGTGAGACAAGGTGACACCATATCTCCGAAGCTCTTTAATGCCACATTGGAAAATGTCTTTCAATCACTGAACTGAGAAAACAAAGGGATAAAAATTAATGGAGATTATCTAACCCACCTTCGTTTTGCTGATGACATAGTCATTTTTGCAACTACCCCATCAGAGCAACAGCGTATGATCCAGGAACTTGCTGACAAGAGTAAAGAAGTGGGATTAAAAATGAACTTTCAGAAGACAAAAGTGATGTACAATGCTTTTACAAGAAATGAAGATTTATCGATTGATGGAGAAAAGCTGGAGATAACAGACACGTACGTTTATCTTGGACAGCAGATATCAAGTGAGGGTCACATTGATGAAGAAATTAATCGGCGTTCAAAACTTGCCTGGAGAGCTTTTGGAAGAAACAGCATAATTTTCAAGAGCAATATGCCATTATGTCTTAAAAGAAAACTGTTTGATCAATGCATCCTTCCAATGCTTACGTATGGTGCAGAGATGTGGACCTTAGCTAAAAGAGACATACAAAGGCTGCAGACAACTCAAAGAAGCATGGAGAGGTGCATGCTTGGTGTAACCAGGAGAGATAAGAAGAGGAACACGTGGATCCGAAAAATGACAAGAGTGGAAGACATCATGATCAGAGTTAAATCCCTGAAATGGCAATGGGCTGGACATACTGCCAGAAGAACAGACCATCGATGGACAGCCGAAATTTTAGATTGGATTCCAAGGGACAGGAAAAGACCCAGAAGAAGACCACATGGAAGATGGGTGGATGAAATTCGAAAGTATGCGGGAGTGACATGGAGGAGACTGGCACAAGACAGACTGTTGTAGAGGAAACTTGGGGTGACCTCCGTCCAGCAGTGGATTGATAATGGTTGACAATGATGATGATGATGATGATATTGCTTTAAATTCATACTTAGTCCATCCTGGGGGGGGGTTCTGGACCGGAAGACCACCCCTTCGGCTATGCCTTTAAAATGCTATTCCCGTTACCAGATATGCATATATAAGCAGCAAATAGAAGTGAAATGCCGAAATGGACGATGCTTGAAAAATCATTAAAACAAGTGCATTACGTATTCTAAAAGATGACTGTAAGAATGTTCCATGAGCACTGTTTCTTTAACAATCAATAAAAAAAAAATTACGGGGAAGTATTGTTCACACCTTTTTAAATAGAAAATTTGTGTGAAATGCTGTGAAAAATGCAATGATAAAATCTTTTTAGATTTTTCTGTTAAAATGTACCTGGAAGCTGAAACATTTACTTTGTCATGTATATAATGAATTCATATTTTTTCCTTTCTATAACTAAGTTGTTTTCATGTTAATGCATTTTGACTTAAAATTTACTTTATGACATACAGGAAATTCAACTTTTCTGTTTTTTGAGGTGTTGGAAGTTTTTCATAATTCTATTTTGTTTGAAAACTTGTGAAAAATTCTTCCTTTGCAACTGGTATTTTTTCTATTTTTTCTATAAGATTTGCAGAACAGAACACAACAAGTAATTGTTTTTCTTCTTAAAATAATTGAAGACAAAACCTAAGTGAAATACGTCAAAAGCTGTCCCAAAAATAGGAATCTAGATTGAACACTAGCTACATACATCCAGTACTTTCCTAATTGTTACTCAAGTCCTTCTATCACAGGGGTATTCATTTGTTGCCTGAATAATGGCAAAAGGTCATTGATGCTAATGACCAATATTTTGTTGAACAAATGTATACTGGTTTCCTGATTGTTCCTTTCTTCTTAAAATGGCGGAAACTTCTGCATTCTCCTAATAGCTTCATTTGATGTATCTGCATGTACAAGCTATTGACATTCTCATTCTAAGAACATTCCAGAGATACTTTTTCACCCAATTCATCAGTCTGGTTGTAGCAAAAAAGAAAATTATAGGTGCACTAATTGAGTTTAATGCACTTAACAGAATCAAAGAGAAATTCATTAAAGTTGGAGAAGTCCTTCCTTCTTACTACACAATTTCAAAGTTTTCCTGGCAAGAAATTAATGTTCACAGAAAAATTAATTGCTTAAGACGCATGTTGAGCTGAAGTAATAATAATACAACTGTTTTAGTCTTTTCTAAATGTCTGCTGACAGAATTAATGGGTTTTACTTTAGCATTTTATTTTAGTAAATTGTAAATTTAGTAATACATGTGTCTTCAAAACTGGTGCTTTTGTTGAATCCACATAAAATGCATTTTTTAATCTGGTTTATTATTACTAGCTTCTTACTTCATAACACCAATTCTTATATTTTGTTATTATTTATTTCTGCAAAACATTCATAAAATAATAATGTAAAGTATTCAAATAACATATTAAAGCTTTTTGAGATATGGAGGGAACTTTTCAGTTAACCAACCAGTACATGAAAGGAATCTGCAATTCCATAACTTTTTAGTGTCTGTAGTATGTAAATACTAAGTATATAAAAATTAATGACTTTTGTGTTTTTGCACTTTCCAACCATAGGTTGAAGAAATGAAGCGAATATGCTCCAACTTTGTCTGTCTGTCTGTCCGCACGATAACTTGCGTAAAAATGGTTCGATTTCAATGAAGTTTTAGTATGTGGTAGGGGACAACCTGGGGATGAACCCTACTGAAAATGGGCGAAATGTGGTCAAAGATCAGGACATAGGAGCGGGATCCATTCCATCGCCCTTATGTCTCTTAACTTACATAAAAATGCTTCGATTGCAACAAAACTTTATCATGTTGTTCCGGAGATATACTGAACCGGTTCTGTTGAATATCATTGAACTGGGGTCAAAGGTCAGGGCACATGAGCGAGATTTATTCCACAGTCACTATTCTCATAACTTGACTAAAAATGCCTCTATTGCAACAAAACTTTAGTATGTTGTTTCGGAGGTATACTGAACCAATTCTGTTTAATATCATCAAAATGGGGTTAATGGTCAGGGCACAGGAGTGAGATATATTTCACAGCCATTATCCTCATAACTTGAGTAATGATTTCTGGTATGTTGGAAAGCATATTACAATCAATGCATTGCATGATTTTACTAACTTGTTATTTTAGCACTTGTCATGCACATAATTAAAAATAAGTTTTTTACTTCAATTTTGCCTGTTTGCATCATAATTTGAAATGCCAAACTTTTTATTCATTTAGGTATATCAAAGCAAAGCCTAATCACATAATTGCTGTCAGTTTGGATGTTCAGCACATTGGAACAACTTTTGCAAAATTTTTTTAGATACTCTGAGACAAGAAACTTGGAAAGGTCAGTTCAGTTTGATTTTTTTTTTCCCTGTTTTTCATGATTGATGTGTATTTAGCAAATAACCGTTCTATGATTTTTAAAATTGTACTTGTTATGTACCCTAGACCCAATGTATATTTCCCATGCAGCAAAACTAATTGAAGCTCAAAACTGTGACCAGCTGAACCAGTCTTTTTTTGACATTCTGCTGAACTGTCTTCATTTTTACTTTTCATTATGTACAGCATTGTAACATCACAGACACTCGATCACAACACCAAACATTTATTACTTTACACAAAAACATAAACTGGAATACACTCCGCGGTACAAACTGAACTTGTTGTCTTAGCCAAAGCTCGGCATGTCCTCCTCCTTCAATATCTCTCTCGCAACTCTCTACATCACTCACCACATGCTCAAGTCATTAAATGTCAATGTATCCTTCCGCACTTTTGTGCGTGGAAGTCGTACTTTACAACCCCTCCTCACTCCAGAGGAACTTTTTCCAGTGGTAAAAAGTTCTTGTCATTTTACAATACAATAGTCATAGTTCACATAAGGAGTCATAATCCATTTACAAAGAGAAATATATGAGTTAATTTGACAATCATCTTTACGTGTTTTCCAACAATTTCTATGTATTATATACCTCAACCAAAAAAAAAAAAAAAAAAAAAAAAAAATGTTTTCACGAGCAGACACATAGCATGATCAAGGTGGATCATCTAAAGTTGGAACTCTGCTCAGTCCATCTGCATTTTTGTGCATAGTTCCCGATCGATAAATTATAACAAAATCATATGCTTGTAAAGCAAGGGCCCATCTCATCAGACGAGCATTTGAACTTGCATTGGTGCGTAACCAAACGAGAGGGTTATGATCAGTTTGTATGAGGAAATTTTGACCATCCAGGTAGCATTTCAGTTTCTGTACCGCAAATATAATGGCAGCACATTCTTTTTCACTAGTTTTGTATGTCTTTTCTGCTGTCGAAAGTTTTCTGCTTAGATAGAGTACAGGATGCTCAGCGCCATCTTCTTGTTCTTGCAAGAGGACGACTCCCATTCCTTGATCTGAAGCATCAGTTTGTAGAATAAATCTACGTTCATAGTCAGGGGCATACAGAACAGCAAAACCAGATAAAGATTTTTTAGTTCCACAAAAGCTTTCTCACATTGTTCTGACCATATAATTTCCTCTTTACGATTTTTACCCTTCAAGATGTCTGTCAAGGGAGCTGCTATCGAAGAAAACATTGGAATATATCTGCTGTAATATCCCGCCAGGCCTAAGAAAGATCTTACTTGCGTCTTGTTCTTTGGCCTAGGAAAATTTTGTATGGCCTGAACCTTTCGTTCCGCTGGTTTTCGATATCCTTGTCCAACAATATGACCCAAATACAAGACGTGATCTTGAGCAAACTTACATTTGGAAGGTTTTATGGTCAAGGAAGCCCTCTGCAACATCTTTAGCACTTCTTCAAGATGTATCAAATGATCCCCCCAGTTTTCGGAAAAAATGGCAACATCATCTAGATATGGTACGGCAAACTCTTCGCAGCCTCTCAAAAGTTCCGACATCATTTTGCTAAAGAAATAAGGTTCGTTCTTAAGGCCAAATGGCATCTTTAAGGGCCGATACGTTCCAAAAGTAGTCACAAACGCTGCCAATCGTTGAGCTCTAGCACTTAATAGAATTTGCCAGTACCCTTTTGTTAAATCTAATACTGTAATATACTTCGCTCCAGAAACCTTTTCGACTCTTTCTTCTATGTTGGGCAATGGATAGAACTGGGTCCTTGTCACTTCATTCAATCGCCTGTAGTCAATACATGGGCGTGGATCTCTTCCGGGTACTTCTACCAAAATCATGGGTGATGTATATTCTGATTCACCAACTTCTATAATCTTGTACTGCAACATTTTATCTATCTCGGCTTTAAGAATATTTATCTGCCTGGGCGACATTCTATAAGGCTTAACTCTTACAGTAGCATTACTAGCTAGCTCGATATCATGTTCGACCAAATGAGTCTTCCCTGGAATATTAGAAAACATTTTCAAGTAATGGCATAATAGTTTTTTCAGATCCTGAATTTGTTGGCCACTTAGGCGCTCTCGAAGTTTACTGTTCTCCTCGATATCAGAGAAGTTAAATATATTGGGATTTTTTTCAACTTGCGGAAATTTTATCTCTAAATCCATTTCACCATTTTCACAACCGGGCAATAAGTTCACAAATTCTGGTCGTTTATGGTATGGTTTCAGCATGTTAATGTGATATACTTGATGCTTTACATTTTTACCTTCAAAGCTTACTACATAATTAGTCTCAAATTTTTTTCTCAATTTTCCCTGGTCCTTTCCACTGTTCCGCTAACTTATTTGGCCTGCAGGTAACAAAAACCAATACTAAATCTCCTTCTTGAAATTCACGTTTTACCGCATTTCTGTCATACCAATATTTTCTTTTCAATTGAGCCACTTCCATGTTTTTAATGGCAAGTTCTTGACATCTTTTCATCCTATTTATTAACTCAAATACATATTCAGTGACATAGTTTTCTTCTTCAGGATGACCCATCCATTTTTCATACAATAGTGTCATTGGCGTCCTCAAATTTTTTCCATGCACCAATTCGGCAGGTGTAAACCCTGTGCTTTCATGTGTCACAGTTCTCAAAGCAAACAGCGCCGCCGGTAACTGTTTCTCCCAATCCGGAGCAGACTCAAGACATAAAACTCTCAACATCCTTTTAATAGTTCGATGGAATCGTTCTACCGGATTACTTTGGGGATGATATACAGAACTATGAGTAACTTTTATTCCAAACCGCTCCAGAAATTCTAGTGTCAAAATGCTTACAAAACTGGCTCCTTGATCAGTTTGAATTTCTTTCGGAAATCCCATGCGGCTAAAAATGTGTAACAAAGCGTCAACTACCGACTTGGATCCTATGTCTGGTACTGGTACTGCATCTGGATATTTGGACGACAAACACATAGCTGTAATTATGTATCTATTTCCGCTTGAAGTCTCGGGCAAAGGCCCACAGGCATCAACGTTGATTTTTGTAAAAATTTCAGGAATAATTGGAACTATTTTTAAAGGTGCTTTCTTTTTGTCCCCAGCTTTTCCAGCACGTTGGCATGAATCACAAGATTTTACAAATTCTTCAATGTCTTTATAACAGTTAGGCCAATAAAAATACTTTGCTAGTCTGTCTTTGGTTTTTGTCACTCCTAAATGCCCCGAAGTTCCCTCATGACGCATGTTTTTTATTTGTTCTCTATATTGTTCTGGAACAACAATAAGATCTCCCTCTTCGCCAATCTTGTTGATCTTCTTCTTCACCAACATCCCATTTCTTAGTACAGCATAACCATTTGCCTTTTTAAAATCTGTTTTCTCTATTTCTTTGAGAATTCTTTTCAATTCCAAACTTTTGCCGTTGATTTTCCATGAAACTTTTTGAATCCATTTTTACCAACTCTAACATGGCTTTATCTTCATCATGCCTCAATGGCAGAATTTCTTCTAATTCATCTGATTCTTCGGAACCCACAGCTTCTCCTTCAAGGGCTTGTTTTTCTTTCTTCCCTGAATCATTCTTTACTAAATTTCTCTCTTCGTTGTTTCATTTCTGTTTTTCTTGATACCGAGTAATCACAACATTTACCTGTTCTGAATTAAGTGGCCACTCCATATCAATTTTTTTAACAAAGTGGCAGTCTTATTTCCAAGTAAATATCTACCTTGATCTAGCGACTTTCTAATCACTGCAGCCTTAGTTACAATATGACCTAATTCACATTCTAGTTCAACTTCTGCCAATGGTAAACAAACCTTTTGTTCATCCAGAAGATGCTGTACCCACACATGTTCTCCAGTAAACTCACCTGGCGACACATACTCTTGACAAATTATATCAACTGATGAACTTGTATCCCGGAGAATAGGCATGGTAACTCCATTTATTTTTCCTTCAAAGGTATAGGGTGCCAAGAGATCCCCTTCAGTTTCCTCTCTGATTCTATTTACGCTTCCTGAGTTCTGCGATTTTAGCTTAGGACACTGAGGTCGAATGTGATCATAAGATGCACACTCGTAACATTGAATCTTCCGTCTGCGATCATACTTTTCTTCATTCTGAGATACATTCCGCTTTGACCACCCTTGTCCTACATCTGACTTAACATAATTTTTGTTATAAAATCCATTTTTCATAAAATTTCCAAGAAAATAGTTATCTCTAGTTTTTTTCTCACTGCCTTGCATTTTCTTTGAAGCACAAAATTCATTCGACGAATTTTTCTTGATTCCTCCTCTTACACTTTCATAATTGTCCACCATATCAGCCAAATCTGAAGGTGAGACAATATTTGACCATTTATCAATAAAATGCTCCCTTATTTCTATAGGCACTCTCCGCTTCAATTGATCTGTGATCATTAATTTTTTTAGCCCTTCAAAATCGCCTATTTTAAGTCCTGAAATCCATTCATTAAAATAATTTTCTAACTCGAAGGCGAAATCTTTCCAGGTCTTCTCTGATGTACGCATGTGTTGTACAAATTTCAATCTAAATTTCTCTGGACTTAACTTATATCTTTTAAAAGTAATCTTTTAACATATTCATAGTTTTTAGCATCTTCCACATTTTCTCTGGCAATCAATTGTGATATTTCGTAGAGCAAAAGTCCTATCAAATTCGTGACCCACTCTTCCCTTTTTATTTCTGCTTGTTGTGCTTGCCTTTCAAATAAAACTAAGTAAATACTTATATCACTGTCTTTTGGGTCAAATGTTTTCATCAAATGACGAAGTTCTAATCTCGGTTTTTGAGAATTTCCATTTTGCTCCAAACTACCTCCCAGCGGCTGACGTCCAGCTTCTATTTTGAGTTTTTCAAGCTCAAATTCCATTTGTCTTTCTGTTTCTCTACGCTCTTTTATACCTGCCAAAAGTTCTTTCACGAAATCCTCTTCATAACTTTCAAAGTTGACAATTTTATTTTTTAATTCCAGAATTTTGAGATTTGGCATAACTTCTATACCCAATTCTTCCGCCAACTGCAGAAGTTCTTCTTTTCGAGCTCTTCCTAAGAAAGCCATTTCAACAAGCTCTACGTGTTCCCAATGTTTATTTATTATCGTATATGTGTATACGTTCACAGAAATTGTTTACAACAATATTCTACATTTACCTATAATCTAGGCTCAAACAGTTGTTCTGAATGTACTATTTCTTGACAGAAATTATTTCCTTCTATTATCGTATATGTGTATACGTTCACAGAAATTGTTTACAACAATATTCTACATTTACCTATAATCTAGGCTTAAACAGTTGATCTGAATGTACTATTTCTTGACAGAAATTATTTCCTTCTATTTAATTCCATGCCCGGAAACTTCTAAAAAACTTGCTTTGATATTTCATTCCTTTGGATAATTCTCTAAGAACAACAACAAAACAGTACTTACATAAACATCTAATGTGGTGTAAATCCGATACGGAACTTTTTTTTTTTTTCTCACGAACTAATTTGGAAAAACAAACAACAGTCACCATCCTTTGTTCTTCCCAACACAAAGAAGAAAAAAAAAAATATATCCCTGTCGCGTTGGCTCTTTCTCACGCTTGAAGAACTTTCAACTCATCGATTTCCATGGTCATAAAAAACGCCGCTGAAGTTGCGCAATCCCGTCTCACCGGCGCCTTCACTTCCTGTCTTTCGTAGTTCGAATCTCACAGGTGCCTCCAATTCTATCTTTCGTCTGTAACATCACAGACACTCGATCACAACACCAAACATTTATTACTTTACACAAAAACGTAAACTGGAATACACTCCGCGGTACAAACTGAACTTGTTGTCTTAGCCAAAGCTCGGCATGTCCTCCTCCTTCAATATCTCTCTCGCAACTCTCTACATCACTCACCACACGCTCAAGTCATTAAATGTCAATGTATCCTTCCGCACTTTTGTGCGTGGAAGTCGTACTTTACAGCATCTCTGATTTTTATAATGCAGATGAGGCCATTTCCAGTCTTTCTACTTAAACTGTCCTTTTTGCTTTGCTTACTTTTCTTTTTATCACCAACTGTCTTTTCTCCAACATCGTATCGAAAGCATTCCAACCTCTATCATACTTACTGTGCGTGTAGCAACTTGGCATTTCTTCTGATGTCTATTATTCAAATCTGTTGTCATATACAAAGATTCTGATGCAAGTCTTATTCTTCAGGGGTGTCAGAACTATTTTATGACAGTGGGAGCAAAATATCAGGATCTGCATTTTTTGGTCAGATCATAAAACCTATTGCACTTTTGTAAACCAGGACATGATGATGTCATTTCAACATGCTACAGATAAAACAGTTATATCGATAAAATCTAAATTAATATAAACCTTGAATTTTATATGATTTTTCAATATAATACTGATATTATAAAGGATGTTAAAATGTATTGATTTGAACACCTCCAAATTGGTATAAATTTCACAAGAACCGTAACTCATATGTTGTACATCAAATGTAAGAACAAAAATATATTTCATTCTTTTCTCCCTCTTTTATTTCCTTTCTTAAAGAAAGACTGATTTTATTATGTTTAAATAAAAACACACCTGCTTTTTTATAAAAACAATTTTCAGGAATTTCAGGGCAACTATTCTTTTATAAGACTGGTACTTCGTGAAACTTTTTTTGTTCGTGTACTGGACAAGCAAGGAGAATTTAAGCTGTGTCTAGCTTCTCAGGAATTGAGAGTTCTAGATAGTTAATAATTAAAGAAGACAAACAATACTTGTCATTTTTTTAGAAGGAATTTTAAATGGTGGAAAATGAAAACAAGTATTAATCTGATTTCTGGTTATTAATTTTGTAGGAAGAACAGTGAGGGGGCAGATGTGATGTTTTGCCCCAGCATGCAAATGAGTGTGGGGGCAGTTGTCCCTCTGTCTGTGGTTCCTATGCTGCTGCATCCCTTCCTACCAACACATAGTTGTCTTTCCTTGATGCCGTCTCTCACTTCACCTAGCTTAATTCTTTGTTATGTGGCAATGAATGAAGGTCAACTAGCCCCATGATTTTATTCTAACATGCTTATTTTTTGTGTTAAATAGCTTCTTTTACCCACATTTTCCCTGTACTTATTTGCTTCTGAAATGCATGTATACAACACAAATCATAATCTACGTATGTGCTCCCATTGTGATTTACATAGATGTGGTGTTAGGTTCATGATAGAGCTTGTAACACCAGATTTATTGACAGCCATTTATTTTTTACCAGAACGTAAAAAAATATTTAAAACTGTATGATTCAAAAACTTCTATGACATGAATCCTAATCCATATTATTCTATATATATTTGCATTGTATTTTAGCTGAGATTTTTTTTTTCTGTGAATGTACAGTCATAAGATATTTAGTTCTCCATAAGTGCTCATGCAAGTATGTCTAATGTAGTGAAGCTGACATAATTTACATAATGGGTTGGGGGGTAATAATGTCAAGCTTTATAGAATAAAAGTTTATACCATCTAGGCCCATTAAAATATTTTAATTTTTGCTAAAATACACTAGCACTTTTGAAGCTTTTACATGGTTTCATCATCAAGTGAAATATAAGACAACAAATCTTTTCAAATACACACTACACAATACTCAAATGACCCCTTGAGGTTATAACAGCAAGAAATATATCTTACATGATGGTTATGAGCAGGAACACTTATGCGCGTGTTTGATTTAAATATCAAATTGTTGTCCAAGTTAGCTATAAAGAGCGGTTACAGTTTTCGATGAAGATGAGATATTTAACATAGCAACATGTTATAGTTTTGGTTAAGATTTCTTCTTCAGTTCATGAAAAATCTCTTCGTTAATAAGGTGTCTCCAAGGATGAAGTAGAATAATAGGAGATTCTTCATTACAGCAAGCGTTTGTAAATCTATGTATTACGACTGTTTCGCCATATTGAAGAGTCCAATCATTAGTGTATCCAGTTATAAGGGTTATGTTGTCCCATAACGGATGGAATTATTCGTCCGTGCAGACCACAGTTCGCCAAAATGTGTAATTACTCGTCTAGTACACATCACAATGTGTGTTTAACGCATTTAAATTTTGCCAACATGTAAAAATATGCATCGGAAATTCTTCTTGACTTGTAAAAATATGCATCGTAAAATGCACATCAATGCGTAAAAATATGCATCGAGGTCCGCGTAAAATACGCATAAACGCATAAAACATGCATCGAGGTCCGCGTAAAATACGCATAAACGCATAAAACATGCATCGAGAAACGCGTAAAAATATGCATCAAGAAACAAATGAAATACATATCAACGCATAAAAATGTGCATCGAGAAATATGTATCAACGTGTAAAGCTATCTATGCATCGAAGAGTTTTACCATTGCGCAAAAATATGCATCAGGTTGGTATTTCGTTTTTCAAAAATGGAAGTAAATAAAAAAAATTCTGTAATTGTAATTTCGTTTTCCTGCGATGTTGCCTCTGTCCAGTATTGTTGTTATATATCATTTTATTCCATAAATATTTGTATTTCAGTTTGAAAATGGAGGAAAAATTTTCAAAAACGGAAATTCGACGGCACAAAAAATCCCTTGTAATCAGGCATGGAAGTGCCACTGCATTGAGGAAATTCTCCTTTTTCGTCATAATTTAGGTTAACCATGAGATCAATGCATAACTGAACAGAAATTTTGAGACAATTGGTAGTGGTGAAGGATGCTTTCTGCCTGAAACTTTCTAAACTTTTGAAAACAGAAGTTAGGTGCAGTGCCGTAATCGTAATTTTATTTTTCACGTGATGTTTCCTCTGCCTAGTATTTGTTGTTAAATATCATTTTATTTCATAAATATTTGTATTTCACCTTGAAAATGGAGGGGAAATTTCCGAAAATGGAAATCAGACATAGCAAAGACTTTTCCTGTAACTGTAATTTCCCCCTCCCCCAATGATGTTCTGAACATGTGTCCTGTGTTCTTAAATATTCCCCTAAAAAAAGGTTTGCATTTCAGCTTGATAAGGGGGGGGTTGCAAAAACGAAAGTGACAAAGCTGAAAAATTTGTAAAAACTGATGCATGGTGTTTAAAAGTATTTCATATTCTAGAAGTTACACTATCTTTTTATCTAAAATACTAAAAGCTATCCCTCGCAGACCAAAAGTTCTTTCAGCACAATAGATAAAATTGTCATCCAAGGCCATAAAAAAAAAAAAAAAAGGAAAAAAACTACATGAGATTCTTCCGCAAATTCGCGGAATTACATTTTTTTCTTCTTCATCATTTGGGTCATTCTCGAGATCAATGCAGAACTAAAGGGTGGGATCGTTTTCCGTCTGGGGATGGTATTTAGTCTTTCAAAACTTTTGAAAACTGAAGTTAAACACAGTGACGATTTTTCCTGTAATCGTAATTTATTTTTTCTCACGATGTTGCCTGTTCCCAGTATTATTATTAAATATCCTTTTATTCCACAAATACTGCACTTCAACCTAAAAATGGAGGTAGTTTCTAAAAACGGAAGTCGGTCGGAACGAAGAGTTCTCCTGAAATAGCATTTTTTCTTCTTCGCGCAATGTTCTCACTATCCTGTGTTGTTGTTAAGTGTTACTTCCCCCATAAATTTCTGCACTTAAGCTTGATAAGGAAGGGGAAATTTTCCAAAAATGGAAATGGCGGGGTTTGAAAATTTGTTAGAATTGATGCATGGTGTTCAAAAGTATTCATATTCTGAAAGTCGCACCATTTATCTAAAGTAGCGAAAGCTTTGATATCGTGCATTCGTGGTCCTCAGGCTGAAAGTTCTTTCAGCGTGATGGATAAATTGTCATCTGAGGGAGTAAAATGGGTAGAGAAAAGAAAAGTGGTGAAGAAATAGGAAGGGAATTATATAAACAGAAAGAAAAACTAAGCAAAGATTGCTGTACAGCTCCAGAGTCAACAAAAGACAAATATGGCCATGGAACTTGCTGAAAAGAAAGCAACACAAGAGGAAAATTGAGCTGATGTTCTAGCAAGTACAAAAAAAAAAAAAAAAAAAAGAAAGAGGGAGAAATGTGTTTGAAGCAGCGTCTTTTGAAATCACTTTATTTTGTTTTGAATTCAGTAATTTTATATTGTGAATACAGTGAACAATTCCATCTTGCTCATGCTGTTTTACATTCATACTATCTTGTGGAATGTTCTGATTTTTTTTTGCCGGATTAAAAAGTTCAGCTTCTTTGTTCCTTGGTCAGTCCAGAGCTGCCAAGTGTCCCAGTTTATCTGGATTCCGTCCAATTTCGAAAATATTTTCCGGGAATCCGATTTTTTTAATGAAAAATCCGGTTTTGTGGTTTTCTTATGTTTTTCTTTCATTTTTTTACTATGCATGGCATTTTTTTCCATGCATAATAAATAAACGAAAGAAAAATATAAGAAAACCACTTTTTTTTTTGTAGTCAGTAACGATTGGAGACAAATGCTTTTTGTTTTTTTGTTGTTAATCCACGGCCCTTCAAGTGCCAAGGTCTTGAGCCCGGCGATGGTAACAAGCCTGTCAGTGGCTTGGAAACTTGAAGTACTGGTTTATGACGTCACATCCATGGCGCTTGTGCGGTGTCTCGCATAGGGATGGGAATTCTGCGCCAATATACGCTAAAACAAAAATATTGTGCCATCTTCCTACAAAAGGCAGGTTTTGCGCCAGAACTGCCCTGCCCCATCATCATCATCTGGACTTTGGCACAGTAAATTCTCCGTGCACACCGTTCCGTTTGACCCTGAGTAAGACCATAGAAATGTTAAGATTGCTATGGATGTCGTCAGTCCGCTACGGACTACGGAAAACATCGAGTATGCTATGGAAATCGAAAATCTCAGTGAAATAACGTTAAACATCTGTGTTAAGTTTATTTTTGTATTTTCAAGAGGTTTTGATTAAAAAACCAGAAAGAAGTCAGCAAATCCCGCAAATGTTCGTAATCGCACCGAAAATGATTGCTGTAGCAGCAATGAGAACGTCACGTCGCTTTCCGTTTCTGCTAATTAAAATTTTTCCAACGATTTCTCTCTCTCTCTCTCTCTGCCTGCTTATATTTGTATTATTTGATGTTCCCTGTGTACGTATGTCTGATCATTTTCCTCGTTTTTAATATCTTTGGTAAAAGTGAAAAGGAGCGACTTAGTATTTTTTAAAGATTTTTTTCTGAATTCCCTATTTCTAATACAGACTTCTTCAAAACTAATCAATAGAGAGCAATAGCTTTCAGCCCTTTCCCTTTTATTAAATGAAATGAAATTTCTAAATCGGTATTTAATCTGTCCGTGGTGAAATCCACGCCGTTTCCGAGCTCCGAAAAATTGTTGCACGGCAGAGTGAGCAACACATTATGAATTTTTTTCTATTTAATTTTCCATAAAATTCGTGTTTTTCACTTTCTTAGTCACTTTTTACTCATATATGAGATTCTTCTATGGATGCGCGGAATTCCGTTTTTTCTATCGTTTTGGGTCATTCTCGAGATAGCCGCCCCGGTGGCGCAGTGGTCTAACGCGCTGGCCTCTGATCATTCGTCTGTAAGGGGTCCGGGTTCGAATCCCGGTCAGGCATGGATGTTGTGTTTGTCTTACGGCACTGTCTCTCTCCCTTCCCTGGAACCAGTGACCCTAAATTAGGGACGAGCGACTGCTTATAGCCCATTGAGTTGCTCACGGTGGTCGTAAAACCCCCAATCAAAAAAAAAAAAAAAAAAAATTCTCGAGATAGGTGCAAAACTAAAGAGAAGCTGGGGGGGGGTGTGAACTGGGGCAAAGTCTTAAGCCTATAGTATATAATTTCACTATTTATAAATTGTAAATATGCGCACCGGTGAACGCACGTCGATGTCCCAGTTTTTGATTTTGAAAAGTTGGCAGCTCTGTCAGTCTTATGTATGAAAAAAGTGACACTAAAGAAATGGGAAGGGAAACAAAAATATCAGCAAAATGAAAATTTTAGCTCTGGATGCTGTGCAGCTGCAGAGTCAACAAAAGGCAAATGTGGCTGTGGAACTTGCTGAGAAGTTTTAGTTATTTTTAGATGTCTATAAGAATCTCAAAAGTGCAATGTATTCACTTCTTGAACACATTGCTGTTGCATGTGGTCATTACAAAACTTAATAAATTTAATGTTATTGTTTTAAAATACAAATATTATATTACTGAAACAATAAGCAAAATGGATCCAAATTCTGAATACATTGAGTGGTAATGAAATATTTTTTAATGTGGAAAAAATCTGGATTGCCTTTTCGTAATCGCCCAGCATTTTTGTAAGTTTTTTTCATTTCATCTGTTAATTTTTCTTAAATAGTCCCCCTTAAAAAACAAGTTAGTAAAATCATGCAATGCATTGATTATAATACGCTTTCCAACATACCAGAAATCATTACTCAAGTTATCACTCAAGTTATGAGAATAATGGCTGTGGAATAAATCTCGATCCTGTGCCCTGACCTTTGATTCCATTTCGATGATATTCAACAGAACCGGTATGGTATACCTTCGAAATAACATGATAAAGTTTTGTCGCAATCGAAGCATTTTTACGTAAGTTATGATGCATAAGGGCTATGGAATAGATCCCGCTCCTGTGTCCTAACCTTTGACCCCATTTCGCCCATTTTCAACAGAATTCGTCCCCAGGCAAGACCCTACAACATACTAACATTTTATCCAAATCGAAGCATTTTTACATAAGTTATGACGCATAAGGGCGATGGAAGTGATTCTGCTTCTATGTCCTGACCTTTGACCCCATTTCGCCCATTTTCAATAAGGTTTGTCGCCAGGTGGTTTTCTACCACATACTAAAATTTCATCGAAATCGAACCTTTTTTATGTTAGTTATGACGCATAAGAGCAGTGGAATGAATCCCGCTCCTATGTACTGACCTTTGACCCCATTTCGTTTACTTTAAATAAGGTACCTTCCCAGGTGATCCCGTACCTGATACTAAAATTTCATCGAAATCGAACGATTGTTATGCGAGTTTATTGTGCGGACGGACACAATCACACAACGCGTGACCTAATGAGGCAGATGGGAATCGCGATCATCGTTTGCCGCAAGAGTGTGACGTCAAAAACTTTAATAGAATCCACACGCAATGCGTGATGTAATGAGACAGTTGGGGTGACTGCGCGCCAACGTTCCCGAACGCGGCGAGATTGTGATGTCATAAGATTTCTAAGCATTGGTAACATTAATGGAATAATGGAACAACGCCATCACTAAAAACATTATAATTCGGTGTGGTTATTTAACCCACTGAATGAATTCTCCTAAAGTTGAGATCAAGCTAAATCGATTTCTAGTTCCAGAAAACGGTAGGTTAACGACTTTCATCAAAATTCTTAGAGCTGTTTTCAAAATAAAATGTACATACATACATACATACAAGAATTGCTAATTTAAGGTGGACGTCAAGTAATTTTGCTTCCTATACTTCCAATGGAAAAACTTCTGTAAACATTTTCTTCACAATTAATGCGTTCCCAAGGATGAAAATTTCAACATCGATTAAAATATCTTCATTTTATAACTTGCAATACTTAATATTTTCTAAAACATAACCATAATTATGCAATTCACCATTTGTTTGTCTACTGACATCATGAAAACACAGGTCACGCCATCTTTTTTCTGGACAATTAATGCGTTCACAAGGATGAAAATTTGAACATTGATTAAAATAGCTTCATTTCATAACTTGGAATACTTAATATTTTCTAAACCATAACCGTAATTATGCAATCCAACATTTTTTTGCCAACTGACGTCATCAAAGTACATGTCGCGCCATCTTTTCTCTGGTTTCAACACAACCAAAGGAAAAGTTATTGATTTTTAATATGATTATGGTTATGTTTTAGAACATATTAAATTTTCCAAGTTATAATATGAAGTTATTTTAATCGATGTTCAAATTTTCATCCTTGGGAACACATTAATTTTGAAGGAAATGTGTACAAAAGTTTTTCCATTGGAAGTATAGGAAGCAAAATTACTTGACGTCCACCTTAATAATATGGGATAAGGGCAATGGAAAGGATCGCAATCCTATGTCCTGACCTTTGACCACATTTTGTCCATTTTCAATAGGGTTCGTCTCCAGGTGGTCCCCTACTACATACTGAAATTTCATCGAAATCGAACCATTTTTACGCACGTTATGACGCATAAGGGCAATGGAATGCATCCCGATCTTATGTCCTGACCTTTGACCCCACTTCACCCATTTTGAATAGGGTTCGTCCCTAGGTGGTCCCCTACCACATAGTAAAGTTTCATTGAAATCGAACCATATTTACGCAAGTTATGGCGCATAAGGGCAATGGAATGATTCTGCTCCTACGTAGCGACCTTTGACCCCATTTGTCCCATTTTCAATAGGGTTCGTCCCTAGGTGGTCCCCTACCACATACTAAAATTTTATCGAAATCGAACCATTTTTACACGAGTTATCGTGCCGACAGACAGATGGACGGACGGACAAAGCTGGTGCATATACGCTTCTTCAACCTACGGTTGGAAAGCGTAAATTACTCTCTAAATTTTTTCAAAGGAGTAAAAATACCGCTTTAAATCCCCCCCCCCGGCAAACTCTGGTGCAGGCTTCTAGCTAGTGCTGTTGAGCGACCATTGTTAGTACCTGTCTGTTAGGGTTCCATGATTCTAGCACGCAAATGTCTCTTTGTACTTCCAATATGCATGGTTCTTAAGACTTCTGAGCTGGAATGTACATTGTTAACTAATGGTACTGAGTAGATACCTGCAGAGGTAAGAATATTTAGGGGGTCTCTTCTGTTACACGAAAAGATGTTCCTTGTGTTTAAACCAAGACTCAGTGAATGTCTCTCACATGTATATTGCAATAAATTGATGACAGCTGGCATATATTGCATTGAACCAATAAACTTTTTAGGTTTCTATTGAGATTTTAGAGATGTTTTGAAAACCATGAAGTGTTTGGCACATAATGTATTGACCAAGTTGGGATCATAAGCATTGCTATGTGCTAAGGTCTTAATTCGCTTTATCTCTTCCTCCCGATAAGTGTCATTAGAGGTACAGATATATGCTCTTTTGATATAGGCATGAAAAACTGCCATTTTTTTTTATGATACAGATGATGAGAGTCACTGGGAATGATGGCAGGTAGATAGGTTGGTTTTCTATAGATGGAAAAAGACAGTTTTTGAGTCACAGTATTTCTATGTAGTTCAAGATCCAAGAATGGTAAGGTGCCATGAGATTCCAGTTCATAGGTGAACTTCATGGTTGGTATAATAACCTTGCACAACACATGAAGAATGGGCAGGCAGTGCATTATCCTGATGAAGCTGCCAGTCACCACTTACCCACAGCTGTGGCAGTTTTCTTCTGATTGCATCCCTCAGCTGGCAAAGAACTTTGAGGTAATACTCCTTATTGTTTAGCCTCGAGGTGCATACTTATGGTGGACAACACCATTATAAAACAAAACAAACGTCAACTTGGCCTTGGAGTTGTGCTAACTTTGCTGCATTGTCTTCAGACGTGAAGACTCAAGTGACTTCCATTGGGAAGACTGGGCTTTTGTTTCAGGTTCCTAGCTGTAGACCCATGACTCATCACTGGTTATGACCTTTTTGAGGAATTCTGGTTCATTGTTAGCAGTTTTAAGCAAGTCCTGTGCAACTTCAGCACAGAATTCCTTCTGCTGTTGTGACAGGAGCAGTGGAACAAATTTTGCTGACACATGCTTCATGCCAAGATCCTCTGTCAAAATCTTTGAAACAATAGCCCAGGGAATCCCCAGATTTTCTTCTAATTCTCCCACTGTCAAATGTCGATTTTCGTCGATCACAGCCTGCACGCGTTCAACATTTTCGGGTGTTCTACTTGTTGCAGGCCTTCTAGAACGCAGATCACTGTCAAATGGATTCTTGGCCATCTTCGAAGCATTGGTACTACAATTTTATCTAGCCTTCACTCACTGGATCATCCACGAAGGTCTTCTTAATCATTCAAATAGTTTCTTAGGATGAACGTCCAAGTTTGAAGTAAAACTTGATGCAGATTTGCAGTTGTATTCACTTGCTCATTGTGAATGTGACGGTCACACAGTACACAAGCATGCTTAGTGACGTCTCACTGTCAACTAAGCAGTCCTGTGAGTGTTCGTGAATGCTCAGTAAGGTCCACTTGGCTGACTGCCATGTTATATCCAGGCTGCATGACTGGTTCTCGAGTTATTCAAAATGACTGGAAGGTCATTCAGTAGAAAATCACCCAATTTACATAAACGTGGTTGCTGACACATTTTTTTAAAAATGCATGTTTTGTCCATCTGGAAAGTCATATTTTATGAGTTAAAATGTGAGATAATTTTTTTTTTTTTTTTAACATCCACCATTTGGGATTTATAAGCCAAAATGGCTGCTGCGGAGTGTGAAAGTCACACCAACACAATCTTTTTGCTGTTTTTAAGTATACAAAACCCACAAATGGCAAAGAGCTCCAACTGGTCTCATTTTAAAGAGCAGAGGTCCATCAATAAAGAGAATATATAAAATATTTACTAAAACTTGGTATAATGAGTAGAAATCCTTAACTCAGTTTCAAGATTAAAACTGATTTTTTTTTGGTTTTTGATCCATTACAATTCTTATAAGAGATAAAAAACAACAAAAAAAAAACCCCAACAAAAACAAAATGGTACTTGGCTTCTTTTTAGCCTACAAGAAGTACTTTAAGCTCAAACAAATAACTATTGGCTTATACAATCCCTTCATGCTAAAAGAGGAGTCGTGAAGTACAGAATTCAACTAAAATATTTTTTGTATTATTTTAGATTTGTGTTATGTGATGGTATGAAGGTTTGATGTGTGGAACATGCATATAAAGACCATGACCACACCATTACGACGTAGTTCCACCAATTCGAAATGAGCTCACTTCTAGCCACGAGGCTGTTTAGAGTGGTAGATCTGAGATAGCGCTTCTGCCTGAAGGTGAGAACCCGAGTCCTTGAAAGTACTTGCTTTGTACAACCAGGCTTCAGATTGGCTTTCCCATTTTTTTAATTTTTTTTTTAATCTTCTTAGAACTTAAGTTTTAGTGTTGAAAACTGATGAGTATTTTATTCTAAATAGTTTTAATTATAATTGAAGAGGTTAAAATTTGAATTAATATATTGCATAGTAATTTTTAGCATGTAAATATCAATGTGTTTCATTTTGCTAAGAGAGAAGTCTAGCTTAAAGAAAAAAAAAAAAACATATAAAATATGTTTCTTGAGATGGATGAGTAAAAGAAAACCTGTCCTTAATAATATTAAATTTAGTAATCTTGTTCATTTTTTTATGTATGTCTAACACCGTTGGGTTCTTCATGAGTAATAGTAGGGAATGACCTGTGCTGCCAGCCACCGAGCAGTCACTAGATATAATGAACTCAGTCCTGTTTCCTGACACGGTCAGATGCCTTGGCTACTACATATGAATTTTGTCTGCTATAGGCAAAATCCATTATAAAGAGGTCTATAATAATGAGGAATTGTGTGTACATAGTAGTAAACAGCATATTTCCACTTGCTGAGTTAGTTTTTGAGTAGTGTGCAATAGCGTAAACAGTTAAACTTGAAAGAAATTAATTTTTCAAAAACCAGAAATAAAATCATTTTGTAATCTGAAGGTTTTATAGCTTTATCTAGGACTATTATTGTGTAAAATTTTATCAAAATCTCTCTTAAGATCATACAGAGGCACATTATGGACAATTTTGCAATATTTCAAATTTCGACAATTGTTTTTTTAGGAAAGAAATTTTGTAGTGATTTGTGGGACTGATCTTTACCATATGTAGCACCAAAAATGGTAAAAAAACGACTACTTAGATTTTGAAATGTAGGGGGGGGGTAAATACATGACAAAAATCCAGATTTTTTTCAATATTTTCAGCTGCCTCAAGCACATGTTTAATTTAACTCAAAATCATTCAAAACCATACAGAAATGAAGAAATTATTTTGAATAAGTGTGTTTTTGTTTTAAGGAAAATTTTCAGGAGGGTGAGATATAAAAACTTAACACCCATTGCAGCTGTAATTCTCATTCAACTATCCAAACTTTTCACTCCCTTGGTCTCAGACATAACAGATACAAATTTTCTGTCATTTTTGGTGTCTCACTATAAGTGGGAATAACACAGATTTTTTTAGTGTTTTAAAAATATTATAGCAACCACCTCTGGGTGAATTGTCATGGAATGACCCCTTAGAAATGGAAAGTTTTGCCAAAGACAAAATTCTTGCATGCTAGTACCGGGAGTGCACATTTGGTTTTGGTGACATGCCATTCTCACTATTTTTATATCAAATCTTAAGAAAGATCTTCATAGACTTTGCTTAGAGTCCAGAAGTGGCACACTTGTTTACGAGAAGGAAGGTAAAGATTTTCATTGTTATGCCTTTAGCATGTGTATTGTTGGCATAAAGTGTGTGAAAATATGTCAGACTGTCAGGTAATTACATGGAAAATTTAAACTCTTGTGTAATAAGGGTTTGTAGGACGATAATTTTTAAATATTTTATCATATATTTATTCAGTCTCAAGTGATTGATATGGATGCATTACTTTTCATTCAACTTATGTACTTATTGCATAAGTTCTATTAATGTTTACCATTTATTTTTGTATATATTAACATTAGTATTGTGATAAATGCATATTTCTTCCAGCTGTGAAATGTGTTTGCTTTTGTGATTATGTATAAAGTTTTATAAGATCGATTTATCAAGTTCTTGAATTTCCAGAAACATCATTGAAGTAAAGCAGTCTGTTGTGTGGTACAAGAGCGCCCCAAGAGAAGCTGCTAACATTCACAAGTACTGCATATTTTTTGTTCGTACTAAAATTAAAATGTTTTCATTATATTGGTAGTTAGAAAACATTTTTCTAGAATTTGTTCCATGAGCTAAAAGTAAATTAATTTTTTGCTTTATCCTTCTCTCCTCCAGTTTTTTTAAATACATTTTACTATTTTTATCCTCATTGATAATAAGAAAATATATTGACCTGCAATTGGCTTACACAATATGATTTTAGATTTCTCAAACAGCATGATGCGGGGTCCAAGTCCAATTTACTAAGTTTTGCTAGATATGATACTAAGTATTAGCCCATATAAATTTAGCCATACATAGATATTTTGGGGTATGTGCCTAATATGCAAATGTTGGGTAAATCATTAAAGTATCCTGCCAGCATTCTTTCATTAGTAATATTGTGTTGGTACATTTACGTAACTTAGTTTCTAATACATAAGTGAAATATGACTCTGTAAACATATATGTCTGGTAAATTTTCTAGCATGTAGCAAGACTGCTTCTTGTTACAGCTAGGGCCAGTTCAAACACTAGGCCAACTAGCCGGCTGCCTAGGGTGCCAAAATTTGGCTGCACCAAGATTTAGAGTTTATGAAATAAAATGAGTTAATAAATGAGGAGGAAAAAAAAAAAAAAAAAAAAAAAAGGCAACTTTATTTTTATTGCCCTTTTGATATTCTATATAACTTGTGAATTCTTATATTTCTTGAGTAAGTAAGAAACTGAGAACTATGTTTATAGACTTGGTAAGTTAGCTTGCTGTAAATCCTACGGTGATGCGAAAGTGAACCTCTATCGAAAAACTACCATAAACCAGGACTGTCCCTGTGCAGCAGGCAAGTCAGGAAGCACCCGAGGGCTGCAATGAATTCTGTATTGTATGGCTTTCAGTAGATCATGGTTTGTACGCTCCTTGAAAACTTTGAAAAGTCCTCGAATAAAGAAAGTTTATTTTCAAGTCCTTGAAAGTACTTGAAACAGTTTAAGCTCTGTAAATGGTACTTGAAATTTGTTTTTTGTTTTTTAAGTAGTGATATGAAAGAGCATGTTTTGAATAACTGTTTGTGCTAAAAAAAATGTATAGGAGATTTCTGTGTAGTTCTGATAAAACACCAAGCTGATCAAATATTGCAGGACTTGTGTTCAATCCAGTGGAGTGTGTGGACAGCTGGTGCCTTGGCTATAATTTCTCTATAGAATAAAGCCTCAACCATGTCAGCAAAATAAGTGGAATGATGTATTTGGAAATTGTGATGGGCTTCTATTTACTGTGGTTAGGGACGCATTCTTGTCGAAGAGGGGAACTTCCAGGAATTGCTTGCGCTTCATGCGTGGACCCTTCGTTTCCTGGCTGCATCAAAAATAAAAAGTTAAAGCAAACAATAAGTGTCATACCAGCAGATGAATGCAAAAATCATGTACCCTTTAAAAATATTTTACAAAATAAAATGCTTTTGAAAAACAGCGAAACAGAGGGGCAATTCAAAGTTAATAAAATAAACCAACTCGAGGCAAGAAGTAACACACAGGTCATGGAAGGTGTGCCCGCCCCAAGCTAAAATTAATGGTCTGAACTTACTAAAATACCTACAAACTGACCGACCGATAGGATACACATATAATAATTCGGGTTTAAAAAATCCTTGAAAAGTGCAGGAATTTATTTCGCTTGAAAGAGTACGAACCTTGTAGAGATATCAAGACACTTTATCACAAAACAAAAATAATGGCAATGCCCAATGTTTTAGGGGGATTGTTGTTGCGTTGTAGGTTTAACGACCACCGCGAGCACTTCGACGAGCTATAAGCAGTCATCTGTCCCTAATTTAAGCTATAAGTAGGCTAGTAATTGTTTCGTGGCAGAAATTTCGGCGATTTTTTTCTCTCGTGAATTTTAGGGGGTTTTCTGTAATTTTACGAATATCAAATATATATTCACGAATTTCAGATTTTTGTCCAATTTTTGACTAATTTCTATTATGATTTTTAGATTATTTTTCATATTTAAATAATTTCAATACCACCTTCATTAGAATGTACACGGAAAATATACTATGAAGTAATTCTACTCCAAAGTCCAAAACAGAATTTTAAACATTGAATTACCACGCATGATTGTTTGTTATAAAGAGACACAAGCTTGGCGAATAATTTCAGGTCACATGTGCTCTGCTGAAGAATGCAGAAGTAATCTTTCGTGATTTCCACCCTCTGCTATTGTTGAATGACCTTTGCAACTTGCTGCACTAGTAAGCTTTTCACTTCAGTGTACACTGCAGGGCAATTGAATTAGAGACAGCTGGCGTTATGCAAATGTGGCGCTGTGGGCGGCCCTGTAAACAGAAACGACATGACGTATGCAGCGATCTGACAATACAGTGTATAAGGAGTGATGGGATGAGAATCAGTAAGAGTCAGACGCAGTATGGGTAAGACGAAGGATCTAAGCGCATTTGATCCTGGGAAAATTGTCGGGGCCTGACGAATGGGTCACTCCATCTCGTCTGATGAACTGTGGCAACGTGTGGAAGCAGCCAGGACCGACATATACCCCAAGCCCACATCCAAAGCCTCTTTCGTTCGATGCTGCGGCGTGTAGCGGCTGTTATTTCCAGCCATGGGGACCACACGAACTATTGATGTCTGCGTGTTCCGCAAGTCGCACGAGCCTGTAAGCTCAATCGTTTCATTTTTGTATCTGTTGTTATGTGTCCAGTAAATCTGGCTTTGCTATTTCGTGTCCTTCTTGGTGTTGCATTTTGGGTGGCTAGCAGTGTATTTTCTATCATGGATACTTTTGGATTCTCCCTCTGCTTCCTTTTGTTTGAGTTTCAGCACTGTTACTGTAATGCCACAATTGAATGGAATGTATTGGGTTGGAAAGAAAGTAATGTCTGCAAATGCAAGGCAACAGAAAAGGGTTAATTACCATGTACACAAATACAAATCAGTACAAAATGTAGTCACCATTGTTTTCCACAACTTGCTCGCATTGTCTGGGCAGCTGTCGGATACTATCCCTGTAGAATTGTGGCAGCTTGGACACAAAGAAATGAGTAAGTGTGCGTTCAATATCGTCCCTGTTGGTGTGCTGCTTCAACAACCGGAAAAGGTAGTAGTCGCTTGAGGCAGTGTCCAGGAAATAGGCTGCTTGCTTGCATCAGCAGTACTATAAAGGTTCAATCGTGTTTACGTTGACTTCCTATGTGGATCTCTGGCCATCTTAACATGATCTTATTGGATTCAAATAATGCAATTGACTGTTTAAATAATTTAATGTGATGTAAACTGTAAATATTAGACCTTTCAGGTCTGCAATGGACCCATCTTCAGATGTTAGTAGCAAATTGGATTAACATCTGAAGATGTTAATCCTAATAACATCTGAAGATGGGCCCGTTGCAGACCTGAAAGGTCTCATGTTTACAGTTTACATCACATTAAATTATTTAAACAGTCAATTGCATTATTTGAATCCAATATGATCGTGTTAAGACGGTCAGAGATCTACATAGAAAGTTGCATCAGCAGTTCCCAGCCTAGGTCCCTGATCTTGCCACATGCCACCCATCTTGTGTCAGGTCTCGCCCTATCCTGCTGTTGAACCTTATGGTTTAACAGTGCTGGCTATTTCAATGTAAGCGATGCATGATCGTTGAGGCAGTACACATTGGTTGTGATAGTAGCGTTGTCCAGCAGCAAGTCAGAAAACACGACACCCGACATATCCCACCAAACAGACAGTAGGACCTTATCTGGGTATGAGCCAGCTTTGGGGGTCGGCATGGGCTTCTGTTTTGAGTTTAACCACTGTTTCTGGGTGCTGACATTGTCATATAGGACCCATTTCTTGTCACCTGCCACGATGTGGTCCCAAAACAGTTCAACTTAGTCGTGTGCAAGCAGGGAAACGCATGCACTTGTGCGATTTGCTTTCTGCTCAACTGTGAGTTGATGGGGTATCCAAACTCCCCTCTTGTATGCTTTCCCAAGTTGACACAGGTGCGTGATAATTATAGTCCCCAGCCGTTCAGTCAACTCCTGCGTGTGATCATGCTGTTAGTCTCCTCTAAGGTCTTCAGCATGTCCATATCCACTGTTGCGTGTCTTCCAGCTTTGGGACAGTCTGACAGGTCGAAATTTCCCTCTCGAAACCATTCGAACTAACAGCAGAACTGACAATATGATATGGGATTTGGGTACTGGAGTGCACACTGGTAATTTTTCTCACAATACTTGTAGGGTACTACCACAAAGAGACTCATACAGCATGCAATGGTGGATGTGCTCCTTGTCCACTTCCATGTTGGTCGACACTTTACACTCTTTGCCTTCTGACATCTAACTGCTACTGACTTAAGCCACCTATCTGCTGATGTCATGTCAGAGTGCTGTGCAATCTAAGTGGCCAGTGTGCACCATGGCTGGGGCTTTAACTTTGGGTATCTTGTCATTGGACAGTACTTTCCTTCCAACCCAATAATTTATTACCATTCACAAATGTAAAAGTAACCTGGGCTGCTGTTGTTTAAACTGGCACTTCCTGATTAACCACTGCAACAGTGCACTTCCCTTCTTGAGATTTCCTGCACTGAAGTGAGAGTTAGCATACTCTCCTTGCAATATTCCCACGGTGCAATGAAGATCTTATCAGCAACTCATTTGGCCAGCTGACTAAATTTGTTTGTGCTTGCCTAGGACTTTTCAACATACATTACTTAGGAATTTTTCTTTGCTAATGCATAAGCAATGCAATTTTCATCCACTGGGCTTTAAAGAGCATAGAAATAATTAATACAAGGATTGGAAATTTATTAGTGAGAACATAATGATTATATTGGAGATCCGATTCTAGTCAGCTATATTCCTTTGATATAGTTGCCATCATTATCCAAAACCCGCTGCCATCTGTCTGAAAGTCTCTGTATGCCGTCAGCAAGGTGAGACATGTTGTTCCTCTCCATGGACTGGTCTACAGCTCTTACAATGTTGTTGGTGGTCTTGAAACGAATTTCCCGAAATGGTGCTTTTGTCTTTGCAAACAAATCAAAGTTACAATTCAGGAGAATAGAGAGGGTGGTGCAACACTTCCCAACCCCATCGACGGAACAGGTCAATAATAATACCAGCAGCGTGGCAGCAAGCGTTATCATGCAAAATTATTGTAGTATGCCCAGCAAATGATGCCATTTCTTCTAGAGAGCTGGATGAAGGTTATGTTTGAGGAAATATGCATACGCTGCATTTACCATCTGTCCAAAAGGTACTGCATGTGTTAGTATGGTGACATTCCAGTCATAGACGGCAATGATCATTATCTTAACATTTCTAGGGTTCCGTTGGGCCTTTGTTTGGCGTGGCAAGCCGCAATGCCTCCATTTATCAGACTGGTGTTTGAATTCTGGTTAATAACACAGCGCCCATGTTTCATCCAGTGTAAGGATACACCGTAGAAATGTGTCCACTTGACACTTGTATCATTTCAAATGGAGTCGAGTTGCCTCATAACGTTGCCATTTCTCAACATCTCTTAAAGCATGAGGCACCCTGTGTGATACAATTTTTCATATGTTTAGCCATAATTTCAAAATGTGCAGCACAGTTTTGTGCGAAAGGTTACTCTCATGGGCAAGTTCCTGAATTGTCCATCGCCTGTCATTTACCAACAATGCTGACAAAGCGAACACTTGAGTTTCACTCGCCTGGGGACATCTGCACCCAGAAGCACAAACCACATTTATCCATACTTTTTTGATGGCTGCCACCCACCTTGCTACTGTACGATATGTCAAACCAGATGCTCCACAAGCTTGTTCTAGTTCTTCATAACATTTCTTCACAGCACGACCTCTAGAAGCTTCTATTTTTAGTCAACAGTGCTACTTGAACTTTGTAAACATGGTTTTAGACCACTTACCAACTACAAGGTGTGTTTGCGTCACTATTGCGCATATGCCATTCGAGAGAGGATTCAACCAGTCTACCCAGGGGTATGTCAGGGAGGTACATTACATAGGGGATACCTGTTAGATTCTCTTGGGGCACTCCCTTCTCCTTTGCAACACGATTTTCACAAAAAATTCCAACCCCTGTAAATTATTCGTTATCTACCATGAACAAAAAATAAAGTTATATACATAAATACCAAAGTAAATACATAAAGTAAAGTTCTTCAAGATGGAAGAGCATTAAATACATTAATCTGAGTAAAGCCTTATGTAAGTTGTTTAATTCCTATTAAGAACAAAAAAAATATTTTGCAACTTCCCTTTATGGGAAGGGCAGGGTGAGTGAGCAGGTGCAGCTTGTTTCTAAAATAAGTGACTAGTTCATCGGTCCATTATCATGTGAATTTTGGTGGTCCAACTCGATTTTTAGTGGTCTTGAGATCACCAGAGAATTCGGATGCCGATTATCAGTTTTCTTAAAAAACAACAACCCATAGATGCTGTCCATTGCACACTAAAGCATATTAGTTTTCTGTTTTGAAAGTTCTATGAGTTTTATCATACACTTAAATCTCTTGATTGTTGTTAGCCAGTTTCTCCCCACCCCACCATATTATTCATGAAAGTTTTTGTCTTTCCTTTTGCTTTACTTGTAAGCATAGTTGCAGTGTCAGTTTGTAAATTTTAAGTATTTCCTTTACATTGCTGCATTATGTTAAATCAGAGTGTTTATAAAAAAAACATAGCTCTTGAAAAAAATAGTTCAAAATTTTGTCATATGTAAGAAATTCACAAAAGAAATTATTCAGATTTTTCTGTTTCAGTGAAGGCAGATAGATATACCTCTCTGTGTGATGTGTATAGATGTAATGAATTTTGTGGTGTGCAAACATTAATGTTTCGATATTTTGAGTGAATGCTATGCAGTAAGGATTAAGTGGGTGATTAGATAAAGTAATTTTTAATAGTTCAGGCTTAAGCATTTGCTGTCTCATTATGTGTATTGTGTGCATGCACAGTGGGGGGGGGGGGGGATGGACTATGCTTATTTAAATTCAAATTTAAATCTGTGGCAAATTATGAACTTTTTTCTTTATGGAATTTGTACTGTTTGAAATATTTTAGTTGCATATAATGTCAAAAACACCCTTAAACTACAAATGCTATGTGCTTAGGAAATAGTAACACTATACTAGTGATCCGATTTATTAGCGTAGGAAATATACACATAGCGTTTCCAAGCTTTCGTACATCAACCAGATGGCTTTTTCAGGAAGTTAGACAGAAGCTGCAAACTGAATAATAGAATGCTTTGACAATTCGAACACAGGAACTTGACTTGACAATAAATGGATACAACATTATATTCATTTAAAGATACGAAGCATCACGTTGGTTGTGCATGCGGTATCATGGTAGGGAGAAGGCGTTACTTGAAGAACTGGTTCCAAATTCGTGGCAACTTGAGTGAGACACTAGCATTGTAGGTATCGTTGTTGGTAATGATCTCCAAGGTTTCCCGAATGGCTGTACATTTAGGGGTAGAGTGGGTAGCTAATTTCTTTATGTCATCCCACATAGGAATAGTGGACTTGAATTTGACTTCTCTGGATAGTGCCATGGCTACTTTACCGTATTTTGTGTTCCTTTTATGTTCGTTGACTCTGATTCTAAACGCTTGGTCATTCCAATGTAGTATTGTTTATCGTTTTTTTGCTTATTTTAGAAATATTTGTTACTTATCCTTTTTTATTTTTGCACTAATGCTGTTTCCATGAAGTGAGTCTCACAAGGGCTGAATTTTTTATCAGTGGTACCAGTTGGCTTACTTAAAATCAGAGCTCTTGACTGCAATTACCATCTACATGTTTTTGATAAATTCACTACTATATTTGCAGTTTTCAAATTCTGTCAATTTGATAATTATTGTTGATGTCGACAGTCATTTACCCTGTTGTTTGTAACAAGTCGTCAGTAGCATATTCTCAACAGCAATGTAGAACTCATCTGTGTATCATTTTTTTTTTTTTTTTTTTTTTTCTTACAAAATCCTTTTGCTTTTTGACATGTTTTATGCATAGTGACAAGATATGCATGTACCACCTCCTCCAACTCGTGATCACTGATCAGACAGTATCCGGTAATGGTTTTCAGTATTGTCATTGTGAAACCCTTGTTTATTTATACTGATTATTAAAATCCTCAATAAATCTTTCTGTGTGCTTTTACTGCTACTGAGAGCCGATAGTAAATGGTATTCATAAAAAGTTGTGGGCTTTGATTGTCAGTGACAAAAAGCATAATCTTGAAGGGAAAATGTGATTAATTCTGTGGTGTATGTGCAGAAACCAACTGGGGAAAGTGCCTTTTGAGGTGCAGCTTAGTTGCAAAGGTATTAGTAGGAGGCTTAATGGAAACAACTTTTTAACAAGTGAAATGTGGTAAACCAATGTGAACATGAGATTGTAGGAAACATAACTATATTTAGAAGAAAAATGTTTAGTTTAAATGCCTATAAAGGCACCTTTTCTTATTGAGTTGTTTTAATGTTAAAAAACTATTTGACATCAGTAGACAAATTGTTTGTCATAAATGTATGTTATTGTAATTCCATATTGTAAATGTCATTAATATAGTTGAATAACGGAACTATGACTTTAGTTTTTTTTTAATGCCATGAGTTGATTTAATTCTTGCTTAAAGTATTATTCTTCAGTTATTTAATTGAACTTGAGTTCTATAATCGAATCCAAATCAGCCTATTTGATTATATGATTTCAGTGAACAATAATTAATTATGCATTACATCATATTAATATATTGATGGTAATAAATGTTTCAGGTTTGTAGGAGGTGGGCAGTACTTCTGAGTAAAATTGTCCTCTTTGATTTACCAAGTGAGACCTCTGCAACCAGACTGATCTCCCCCTTGATCTCATTGCCAAGCTAAGGGAAGCAAGTCCATGTTGCAAATATCTTTACTGGTAATGTTAATTTTTTTTTTCTGTTTTCCATCTGTGCATAATTAACTCACTTTTCATATTCATGTCTGCACAAGATCTCTACTTATGTTATGCAACCACCTTTTCTCTCACCATTTCATGTTTGTGTGGAGGTATCAAAAGCCTTGGCTTAAGATGATTTCTATGGTAATCATAATGTCTCTCAATTACTTTCTCTGGGTGTAGCTGTGCAGGAATGATGGTTATTTGTAGGAAAAGGGCAACAGACTTCTGTAAACTTAAATTCATGCACAAATTGGTGGTTTATTCAGTTGCCTAGAGGTTACAATGTCTGCTTCTGAAGGCCGCAAGTTTCTGGATTTGAGCCCCATGTGAGACATGAGTGTTGTCATGTCTCACACGGGTTTTGTCATGTCTCAAATCCAGTTAGTGTGCATGTGTGGAAGACTCCTTCCTACATTTGATGCTCATATCAGGGCTACAAAAATTTGAAAGTTGTAACATGCTCGAACCAAGATTTTTCGTGCCCAAACAAACAAATGAACGAACGCACATACACACATTTTGTGCGTACCGTGCTATTTTTCTAAATATTTCACAAAGTACTTTTACTACATTTCATAAGTCCCCTTCCTGTAATGAAATTTGAACTCGCCTATATTTCACTGCATTTCATAAATTGCACCCAGCAGTGAAATATGAACTCGCTTATGGGTCATTTATTTCGTGTGAAATCAGCACAAAAACATAACATTTTTAACTTGAACCCTTTTTGATTTTCATGAAACTTTGTGAACTTGCAGGCTTTATAAAGAAACTAATCATTGCAAAATTTTGGCTTCCTTCATACAATACTTCTATAGTTACAGGGCTTTGAAAAAAAAAAAAAAAAAAAAAAAGATAATTTTGTGTCTACCATGCCTATCACAAATGACCATAACTGTAGACCTAATTGGTCAACAGAGCTCATGTTGGGCCCATTTGAAAGCTTATTACACACTCACACACCCTCTATCATGCGTGCACACTTGATCTTTCTTTTGAAATATCACACAATCATATGGGTAATTTAGTTTTCAAAGTCATCCATTTTGACCGTGAATCTCTCAAAACACACCCTGCTCATTTTACTAAATAAAGTAGAAAGAGAGGGGCCTCTGAATAATAACAAAAGTTACCGGGAAATACAAAAATATTACTTCTTACAGCTAGATTTTTTCATGTCTGAACAAACATGTAGGGGGGGGATACATGCCCGGACAAAATTTTTACATGCCCCGGACATGGAGAGCAATATAATTTTGATGCGAACCTAGGCTCATATTAAAACTAAGAGATGAAATTAATCTGAATACATATTTCAATCTCAAACAGCACAGCAGCCTGCTCATTTTACAAAGTTCCCGTGTGCAGGCACAATTAATGCACGCTGATTTCGTGTACAGTTGTATGTTTCCGGGATTTATGATTTCATTTTATAATTTAATTTTTATGATTTTTTTAAAATGCCACTTGTTAATTGAATGTCTTTAGAATCATAATTTGAATAATTGGTGATTCACTGTACAGAAAAAGTTTCCTTTTCAGCTAAGCTTGTTTTTATGTTTTTAGAAGATTCAAGATCCATGGTGGAAGATTTTGGTTGAACAACAACATGTATTGTAATTCTATAGTTCTTTTTGAGCTTTGTCATGAATTACACACATTAATTTCCCAAGGAGAAATTTTCAGATGCATTTTATGATTCCGCAGCCATTGAAAATTCAGAGTGTAATTTTGCAATCTGTGATAATGTGATACGTTTTACCCAAGAAAAGCATTTTGAAATGTTGGTTATGTCACAACATGTGAAACTGTTGTGTTCCTGGCAAACAAAGCTATTTAAGAGATTTCTAGAAGTAAAATTTATTCAGCCTTAATCAGTAGGAAAAAAAAAAACCATGTAGGGGATGAAGTATATCACTAGAGAATCAAGTTCCAAAATGAGTGACAAGTATAATGAAACTGAAACTGTGAAGCATTGTGGATGTGCAAACTGGTACTCTTTGAACAGATTGCTAGAAATGGTAACATGTTGTGAGTCAGCTTTACTAATAATTTTGTGAATTAATTTTCTATGAGGAATTAACAACAGAAGAGTTTTACTGAACAGTATGGCATTATCAGCATGTGTGTGAGAGTGCAAGTGTGTTGGAGGAGGAAGGAGGTGAAAAATAAGACTAAGCACAATGTCTCATTTTCTTATATTAAAGAAAGAAAAAACTTCATGAACCAGTTGTTTTTTTTTTCGTTTATAGGAATAAATCAAAATTTAAGGACAGACCCAATTGTTATGTATTCACAGAAATAAATATTGTTATTAAATCAGTTCATACCACATTATAGTACATGTAGAGCACATGATAGTACATGTGGAATTCAAATATTAGGTCATTTAACATGGTTCGTATGCTCCTTGAAAACCTTGAAAAGTCCTTGAAAAAGAAAAGTTCATTTTCAAGTCTTTGAAAGTACTTGGAAAAGTTTTGACTCCATAAAGAGTAATTGAAAAGGCATTTGTTTTGTTTTTAAGTAATGATATGAAAGGGCATGTGTATGTAAAATAATTGTTTGTGGTGAAAAGTTGTATAGGAGATTTCTGTGTAGTTCTGATAAAAAAAAAAAAAAAAAGCTCAGAACTTGCGTTCTACTCAGGGGAGTGTGTGGACAGCTGTTATCTTGGCTATGATATCATTACAGAGTAAAACATCAGCCATGGGAGTAAAATAAGTGGAATGGTGTATTTGCAAATTGTGATGGGCTTCTGTTGAATGGGGGTAGGGATACAATCCTTGCCGAAGGGTGAATATAAAAATAATGTACCCTTTCAAAATATTCTACAAAATAAAATTATTTGGGAAAAACAGGAAAACAGAGGGGTAATTCAAAGTTAATAAAATAAATTAACAGGTAGGCAGGGGGTAACTGGCAGGTAATTGAAGGTGTGCCTGTCCCAGCTAAGTTTAATGCTGTGAACTAGCTAAAATACCTACCTACTGACAGCATACACATGTGATAATTTGCCTATACATAATATCTAAGGTATTTTACCTGATATTGTCAAAGTATTTCTCACGTTGTTTGCTCTGTGAGGCACGTGCTCCCGGCCCCGAGAAGTCTTTTACGTTATGGAATTTTGGTTAGTTTTAAAAAATTTGCAGAAATAAAATGGTTAGGTTATATATTTTCAGTTCCACATTCATTCACTTGCACAGTCAAACGTTTAAAATTTACTATTAATTAAAAGATTTTAGTAGAAAGAGTTATACTCATCGGGCCAGGAGAAGTCTCACACGTGGTTCATTGTTGTGGTGAGCGCTTTCTGCGGTACGTTTACCGCCGTCTTTGGGCCATTATTTCTACACGAGAGTTCTCCGCGTGTGTGTAGTTTTGGAGTTGCTTGTCGGGAATCGATGGGAAGGTTTGCTGCCTGTATGTGTTAGGTGATTTGTTTTCTAATGTGTCGCCATCTACAACGTGAGAAATACTTTGACAATATCAGGTAATTAGATATTATGTATAGGTTAATTAAAATCCCGTTTATAGCATAAGACAACCTATAAGGTAGTCTCATGAATTGCATTTTTCGTAATTATGATAATTTGGTTTTAAAAAGTCCTTGAATTTATTTTGCTTGGAAGAGTGCAAACCTTATTTAAGAAGTAAGTGAATGCTTTCCACTTAACATTATTCCTGTAGCAGCAGAAAATGATCACAATACTTTAGAGTAATTATTAGTATTTCCCCTCATTATCAACAGTATATTCCTCAACTGTGGAAAGTTCACGAACATCATTATAAAAGTTCCAGTGTCATTAAGTTGGTGGAAAATTTCTGATTCGGAGATCCAAATCTTGTTTGTTGTTGTAGTGAGTACTAGACATCTCCCTTTACAAATGGCCAAAACAGTTGAAATCACCGGGACTCATCTCTGGTGAATGCAGTAGGTAGGGCAGCTCCACCCAACTGTTCCATTCAATGAACAGCCCTAAAAAATCCAGGCCTGGTGCGGCCATGCATACAAAGGCAGATGTTGCAGTGCCCATGCCTACATAGAAATTACTTTTAGTGTTGGAGAAAAATTGATCAGCGAATTTGCATCAGATTTGCCAAAAACTTGACAAAATTTGCAAAGACACATCCTTAAAGTTACAGAAAATCTGTGGGGGCATATTGTATGAGTTGTGCACAAGTTTATGAGTGATATAAACGTTTTGAAGATGGCTGTGAAAGTGTTGAGAGTGATGAATGGTCTGCGAGGCCCGCGACCAGCAAAATTAAAAATAATGTTGAACTTGTGCTCACAGCTGTGCGGGAAAATCACTGGATCTCTGTTCGTGAGTTATCTAAATACTTTAACATTAGTTCCAGTTTAGTTCAGTCGATTGTATGGACGACTTGGGTATAAAATACATCTCAGCCAAAGCGAGTACAAAAGTAAGCGAGGGAGCTTAATGTTAAAAACGAGAGCCTCGAGATTCAAGAATTCTCCGCTTGCAGCGCCAGTTGAAGCAGCGGTCAGGGGGTAAAACAGAATGCGCGCAATGCATTGTGGGAGCACGTGCCTGTCGAGCCGGAGCTAAGGTCATGGTGTATTATAATTATTATACTTTATTAATTATTCTTTTTGATTCTTGAAAAATGTTTATTCCTGTTGCGGACAAAACTTCTACAGCAATCTTCGCTTCTCGAAATAAGCTCATAGGATTCAATTTGGATTCCATACTATCAGCTTCACACAAGCTCCACATGAGTTTGTCAACAATGACAAGTAACTATTACAAAAGAAATAAATACCAAAGAAACACTTGCCGATCTTTTCGCTTTGGAAATCAAGAAAGGCTTAATTTGTACTCATGTGTAATTGAACAATCCTTAAAATGACGTTTTTTCACCATATTGACATACTAATTCACCAGATCACATGCAAAATGTGCATTTCCTAACCAAAGATGTCATGTGACCATGTTGGTTTGCCCCCTCACCCCTAGATGGCGCTGAGGTTTCGGGGATCCACTATCTCCATTGGAGTTCCTTCGCTTACTATGTACTCGCTTTGATCTCAGCCAAATTTATGCAAAAATTGCCCTCAGCTGGTCATAAACAGGCCAGTGTTTCAGCTGCTAATGACCTATCTGAGTGTGTCGAAAACTTTTAAAAAACTATCATAACTGGTGATGAAACGTGGGTTTATGGGTATGACACCAAAACTAAGGCACAGTCTTCACAGTAGAAGGCCTCAAACTCTTCCAGACCCCAAAAAGCACGATAGAGATGCAACAATGTCAAGACGATGCTGACTGTTTTTTTCAATCATGAGGGAATTGTGTTCATGAATACTCTCCATCATGCCAGACAATCAACAAGGAGTACTACCCTCAAGTTTTATGGCATTTGAGAAATGCATTTCATCACAAAAGGCTGACATTGCATGAGCATAGATGCCAACTAGTACGGATTTTTGGTTGCTGTTACGGAAGTACGGAAACACTGCTGAAATTACGGAAAATCGCCATTTGATTTAATTTTCTGAGATAGAAAGCAAATTTTCATCAACTTAAAATTTTTTGTTGGTTCTTTAAGTTTTTCTGGGGGAAAAAAATTAAATGCTACATTCAGGGCTGCCAGACTTGCGCCAGTCCGCGCCAAAACGTTGTTCTTGCGCCATTCTGCTAAAAAATCGCCATTTCGATGAAATCTGCGCCAATTTTGCGCCAAAAGTTAAAATTTACCGGTCATCGATATTTTAGCGTTATCTTACGACATTAGAAATTGATTCAGCGGTTAATTCGTAATTGAGATTCTTCCGCGGATTCGCGGAGTCCCCTCCGTTTTTTTTTTTTTTTGTCATTTTCGAGATCGATGCAAAAGTGAAGAAATTTTTGGGATATTAGTTGGGGTGGGGTGGGGTGGGGTGGGGGTCGTATTCCGTCTGGGGACGTTGTTTTGTCTTTTTCAACGTTCGGAAACGGAAGTTAAACGAAGTGCAGATTTTTCCCGTAATCATATTTTTTTCTCTCGCGATGTTGCTTCTGTTCAGTACTGTTAAATATAATTTCATTGCATAATTGTAGGCAACGATATCCGAAAACGGAAGTTAGGCCGCCCGAAAATTTTCCCGTAATCTTCGGCGACGAGATTCTCACGCTGATTCGAGGAATTCTGTCCTTTTTTGTTATCATTTGGACCATGTACGAAATCGATGCATAACTGAACTTAAATTTTGGGAGGACTGGTGGCAGCGGCAGCGGGGAGGGGGGATCGTTTTCTCCGTCGGAGGACGGAATTTGAATTTCATCCTTCGAAAACGGAAAGTAGACGGAGGTAAGATTTCTCTGGTAATCGTAATTTTTTTTTCTTGTGGTTTCCTCTACCCAGTATTGTTAGATATCATTTTATTCCATAAATATTTGTATTTCAGCCTGAAAATGTTGGATAAATTTCTGAAAAGTGAAGTCAATCCAGCTTGAAAATGTTGGATAAATTTCCGAAAACTGAAGGCTTGAAATACCGTTATTTCAAGCCATGTTTCCCCGATTCAGCGATCGCAAAAAAATATTCGTGTGGAAGAACCAAGGCTACTGCACTAATTCAGCACATGGCCAGTGTTTCTACAAGTAATATCGTAAAGTTAAAAAAAAATCCCTTTTCTCTATCTACGGACGGAAGTAATGATGCTCAAGCATATAAACTGTATCCCATTAAAATAATATATTTTGACGAAAAAATAGGGAAAAATTCAACTGTTTTGTTATCATTGGTTGAATCAAAGAATAATACAGGTGAAGGAATATTCAACGTTTTGAACAATGAGTTTGTTAAAAAAATATCTCATGGAGCAACTGTGTGTCATTTTCCTGTGACAATGCTAAACACTATCATAGGTCAAGTAAAGGGTGTTGTTTCTTACATAAAGAAGGTTCAGCCTGCAATCATAGTGCATCGATGTTCATGCCATTTAGTAAATTTAGCTGCACAGAAATCTGCTACTCAACTGAAAGGATTTAATGTTGAGCAGTTTCTGATACAATTGTACTTCTTTTTTTTTTTTTTTTGGAGACAAGTTCAAAGAGGAAGCAATCTAAAACTGAGTCAAGCTGTTTGTGGTACTAAACCACACAAAATTCTAAAGCATGTCAATACTTGCTGGTTATCACTTTTGGAATCCATTGACAGAATTTTAGAACAGTGAGATGCTGTAGAACATTATTTTAGTGACAATGAAGAAGCTAATTCACAGTATAAGAACCTTGCAAGTATGATTGGAAATCCTTCATCTAAACTTTGTCTATTTTTATCTGCTACTCTTCCTTTGTTTACATCTGTTAACGTGTTCTTGCAGCAGAAAGCTTTGCTTGTGCTTGTATTAAAAAGAAAACTTCATAGTCTGTTATCTGAATTGGCTTGTACGATTTATCAAGCCATCGGCATTTGATGTGACAGCAACATCTCTTGCAGATTGAAATTTTGAAAGAAGGAGAAATCAAAAAGAAAACTGTGATCTCGTAATTGTGTCAAAAGCGAGATCTTATATAAGCACAACTGCAGATCTGAGTGAAGACACAGTGGCTACTTTTTATTCTGAGGTAAGGGAATTTTACAAGGCAGGCTGCAATTACATTTTAAGAAAATTTCGACTTAATGATGAATTTCTGAGTCATGCTGAAATTGCAGATGTAGCATTAAGGCAAAGTGTTTCTTTTGCATCAGTCCAATATATGTGTTCCCTGTTTCCAGTTTTGAAACCAGAAGAATCTGACAAGGTGGAATCTGAATTTACTCAATACCAGTTTGAAAATTTTAACTGTGCTGTTACTTCTGCGAGAATGGATGAAGTGTGGCACAGAATTTCTTTAATGAAAAATGAAAGTGGCCAGTTAAAGTATGAACCATTAAGCAAAATTATGAAAATGATTTTAATAGTCCCTCAAGCAATGCAAGTACAGAAAGAATTTTCAGTATTATGAAAAAAAACCCTGAATGATTCAGACCTAATTTAAGTAGTCATATGCTGCCTTCTTTATTAGTAGAAAAAATAAACAGCATTGCACACAGTGAACTATGCTATCAGAAGAAGTTTTCGCAAATTGAACTAAGGAAGGCCAAAATGGCAACTACAGCCAGTTTATCATAATAATTTGGAAGCATTCCAAGGAATAATTTTTCTTCATGTCTGGAGGTAATTTATTATATTTTTCTGGTAGACAGTATTTAAAATTTTTCCACTAGCAAATTATTTTTTATTGTATTATTATTATTATTTTGTTAATAGTTCTGACAGATTAAAATTTGTTGCAGTGTTAAATACCCAAATTTGCCACTGTAGACTGGATTACTGAAAATTACTGAAAAATGAACATGTTGGTTACTGAAAACTACTTTTAGAGGTTGGCATCTATGCATGAGAGTGGCAACTACACCATGACAACATACCTGCTCATGCATCACAACTTGTGCAGCAATTTCTTGCTAAGCACTGCATTGTACAGATCTGATAGCTGTAGGCACCACCCTATTTACCTGATCTCACTTCCTGCAACTTTTTTTGTCTTCCTCAAAATCAGTGGAAAAGAAAAAGATTTCAAGATATTAAAGAGATACAACAGAATTTAAGGAAACAGCTGTTTGCTGTTTCTGAAGATGACTTCAAACAATGCTTTGAGGAGTGGAAATGGCACTGGGCTTGCATGGGACTACTTCAAAAGCTATTAAGTTACAAATCTGCAAGTCTTGTACTTTTTTTTTAATAAATACAGTCTGGATGTTTTTGATCACACCTTATATGTCTTCCAAAAAGCTGCTCCATGGCATTCATTCCAATGACCAGTAAGATTTTATGCTTATGCAACTGTGCATGGGGAAAGATGCAGCAGAAATACCATGTTCAACCCAGGACAGTGACTGATGTTGTTGCCTGGGCTCATAAAATTCCACCCAACTTTCATGTAATCAGAGGAACCTTGTGAGCACCCTACTATTTCATCAGTACTGTGTGCAATTTTGTAGCAGAATTCCTCTGTGTCATGGTTTGTGTGCACGATAGCTGCATCACTAGTTTGCTCATTAGGTCTAAATCTTCCGTTAGCACGATATAAAACCCAGTTGTGTGGAAAGGTCATTGCCACTCACCCTACCAGACTGATGTAAGGCTTCATGGATATGCCATTTGGCTTCTTGTCTGGGAGTCAGAATTGATCGACTGCATCTTGGAACATTTCTGGGTGATGCCCTGCCTTCTTTATATCCTTTCAACCAATTGTACACCTCCATTTTTGTTAGAACATTTTGACATATTTCTACAGAAATGCCAACTACTACTGATTATCTATAGTTTCTATGGATTTTTAGGTTTAACTGTGGAACTACGGTAATGCTGAAAAAGAAAAAAAAACTGCGGAATTTTTGCTCTTCATTTGCATTTGAAAAAAAACAAACAAAAAAACTATGGATATTTGTGTTTTATTCACTTTTGAAAAAAAAAACCTAGGGATTTTTGTCTTTTTTTTTTTTTATACATCTGAGTTCCATTGTTGCAGTATAGAAAGCCAATTTACATTGGATATTTTCCCCAGTTCCGGAGTTTGTAGAGAGCCGAGGGGGTGGGGGAAGGAGTGTCCGAATGAAAGGTCCAGGAAGTTTTTTTTTGGTGGAAATGGCAGGGATTGTGCGCATTGGATGGTTCAGAAGCTGACTGCTGCCGTGCCCCAGAGAAAGAGAAAATATCTCCCACTGTCTTTGGCAACCTGCCAATGAAAACATCCCACCAGAGCACCAACAGCTGCATGTGTTTGCCTCCTTTCAAAGTTAATTGTTCTGTACGTCGTTGGTCTTTGCTCCCATCGTGGTTTTCTTGTTCCAATTTACTTGCATGGCATTGGATAAATGGTGAGCAGCTGCCTCTGCTGATATTCTTGGATCTAAAAAGCAAAAAGTTGTCAAAAATTCAAGGAGAGTTTCTTGCAAGAATTTCTGTGTCTAAAATCATCTCCGGTATCCGAAAACCATGGATTTTAAGGGTACTTAGTTATGTTGCAAAATTTAACAAAGTCTTGTCCTCCATCCAGATTAAAATGCCACTAAAACTGTAGCACTGTACTCTGGGAAGTAGGCATGCTACCCTGCAAATTTTAATGCAGGGACTTGACTTCACTACGTTGGAACTACAAGCGCTATGTATATGAACTACTGATGACTTCCTTCAGATGTTGGCATCTCTGCTTCTATCTGCAGAAGCCTTTGTGTCATGCCCTCTGAATAATGCATAACTAACAACAGAAAACTTAAAAGAATGCTGTTCTTCCACAGTCACTGATTGCCTCAGCTGCTCCATTGTTATTTCAACTGAGTAGGCACAAACTGGTGAGTAGGAGTAGGCACAAACTGAGCCCTATGTACATGCTGTGGAACTGCGAGACATTGCCTGTGTTGCCACTTCAGGTTTCTGAAATGTACTCCCACAAAAGTGTTAGCATGCTTCCGTAATGACCCAGTGTTACTGCATTGGGATTTCTTTCTTTTTGTTTGCTTATTTGCCTTATATATTAATGCATTTATTCCATCACTAACCAAATTCATTATTTCAGAAATTAATTCTCTATTTAGAAGACAGTTATGTAATTGAGTCCTTTTAAAATAGAAAGTATGTTAGCTTGTGGTGTATTTACAGGAACCGTAAATGATCTCCAAGATAAAAATAATGTTTTCAGAAAATAAGTATTAAAAATTGGTACTTGATCTAAAATGTTTGCTCTTGGCATGTTTTTCATGATCAGACAGGGTGACCAAGGAATGAAAATGAATGAATGAATGTGTGTGTGTGTGTGTGTGTGTGTGTGTGTGTGTGTGTGTGTGTGTGTGTGTGTAACAAAACTTTTGATGCAGTTTCTATACATTGAGAACAGGCCTTGATAAAATCTAGAGGCTTGAAATGTCTGTAAAAGCAAAAGAACTCAGAAGATGTGAAAAATATTTGAAATTTCTTCAAGTTAGAATGGAATTAAGTATATTAATCTAAATAAAAGCCTTGAGTAAGGGCTTTAATTGTTGTAAATAACAATTTTATTTTTAATCTACAAGCAAAAACTATCTCCAAAAGCTGCTAATAATTTGGAAACTATCTGTGTACAGCGTACACGCATATGTCTGCATTCTGCTGCCCTGCCAATATCCTAGAATGACAAATCCAGATTTAAACTGCATCCAGATGATGAGAGAGTGCAGATCTGGCATCAACCTCATGAAGCCGTGGGCCCTTCATATCAAGTTGGAAGAGTACAGGCTGGTTGGTAGTGGCTTGGGGATGGTCTGAGGTATCTTCAGGTAGAATGCTTTGTTTTCTTTGGTACATGTTCAGTTTACTTTGAGTGCTGTCAGATATATAGATATCCTAACTGACGATTTACGCCCTTTCATGTCCAGCATGCATATTCCAGCAAGATAATTGCCCATTCCACAGGTCCCACTTCACTACTGCATTGTTGTGAATTCGAAACACTTCAATTACCACTTAGAAGCTTGTATTTAACCCCCCCACTTTTGATCGAAAGGATATGCAAAGGCCGTTCCATAAAAGCTGAGAGTAATTTTTTTGAGTTGGCAACAGTGCGAAGGAGAAAAATAACCACGCAGATGACTGACTGAATTAAGGAAGTATCTATGGCAACAGTTATTAGCCGTGGCAGATGATTCTGGTTTTGTTATTGCGCAGCTGTCCAAGGTATGTCGGCATTTCGCCCTACAGCTATGGAGATGAATGATTCAGAGTTAACAAGTGAAATGCGTTGTGCAATAAAATTTTGCTATTGTTTGTGTAAAGTGGCTCCAGAAACAGTTGATTTAATGAAAAAGCTTAGAGATAAATATTTGGGTGAGCCAACAATTTTTAGATGGCACCATGATTTCAAAAAAGGGCATTTGCTAGCAGAACTCGCTCCTAGGCCTGGTCGACCTGAAAGTGTTGTTTTGGAGGGTATTGTTAATACTATTTGGGCAATCCTGCAAGAAGATCGACGAATCATGTGTGAAGACATAGAGGCATCAACTAATATTTCAAAAATGTCGGCATTCCGCAATATATGTGACAAATTACTACTGCATCGTGTGTATTCCAGATGGGTACCTTATCACCTGATGAGAGAGCATTTGTTAGCCAGAGTTCAGGTGTGTCATGAGTGCAAACAAATGATTGCAAAGGATCCAAACTTTCTAAACATGGTAATAACTGCCAATGAAACATGGGTCCACTATTTTGACCCCTCTCAAAGTGCGCAATGAATGTCTGGAAACACACAGGCTCGCCTCCTCCAAGAAATGGTCCCCCAAACAAAATTAGCTGGGAAGGTGATGATGATAATTTTCTTTGATCATAAAGGTGTAGTCTACCAGCATGCCATTCCTCCACGAATTACTGTCAATGCTGAGTAGTACATTTCAGTCTTGAAGAATCTTTGAGGACACATATCAATTAAGCGACCGGAACTGGTGGGCAAGCGGACCCTACACCATGACAACACCCGCCTACATGTTGCTGCTTGTGTTCAACAGTTTCCTCCAAAATACAGTATTGAAATCATACTATGGCCTGTCTACAGTCCTGACCTCACTCGTGCAAATTTTTGGTTGTTTCCAACAACAAAGTAGAAGTTCCGTGGCACAACGTTCATCACAGATGCTGACGTTATTCAAGCTGTACAGGGATCGCTAAAGCAGTTTCCACAAAATGCCTTTGCTACATGCTTTGAAAAGTGGACTGAATGATGGGACTGTTACATATCATCTGAGGGATGATACTTTGAGAAAGAATAACATATATTTTGCTGTACCTATATTTCTTCATTTTGTGTGATTTTACTCTCAATTTTTATGGAGCGGACGTTGTGTATATATGGGCGGAGGGGGAATATGTTTTAAGTTTCTTTACCTCATGGATTAGTATATCTTATGCTGCCTAGGAAACCACCCTGTTAATTTTTCTAGTTCTGTTGTGCAGTAGAGTCTTTAGTTTTTGATTATTTGGGACCAACAAAAGCATCACACAAAAACCAGAATCATGGGCTTTAGAAGCCATTTTCTATTTAAAACTCTTTTGGTTCCAAGAACATAAAATATACCATTGAGAAAAATATAAAATAACCTCAGGATGTATACAAGTTTTTTTTTTTTTTATACAACTAGCAATCATGCTCGTTCTCCGAACGGTGAATCTACAAAATTATTTTTTGAACATAAACTTAAAGAAAGGGAAAAGTAATTTAAGGGAAGGAAAAGTAATTTAAAATCCGTAACTTTTGTTTTACGATTTAGAACAGCATTGTGACGCCAGTGTACACGTAAAACAGAGCAGGCTTTGGCGCCCCTTAATTTTAAATCAAAATTTAAAAATTTCAAAGCATTTCAGTAATTCTGACAAAATTATCTTTAAACCTATCAGCATTTTAAGACAGTAAAGCTAAGCCACACTTTAAAATTTTTTGGTTTTTAGACTTTTTTCTAGGTGTAGAAGTGGGAGAAAAATTTAAGCAGACAATGTTTCAAAGCACTGTTTTTTTTTTTTTTTTTTTTTTTGTGCATTTGCAGGTATCCAGACTTTTAAGACCTACCAGCATGCCAATTTTCAGAGCTCTAGGTCATTTAGAAGTGGTCAAACAATTCGCGAAAAATTCAAGCAATGTTCCAAAGCCTTTTTTTTTTTTGGTTTTCGTACTTTTTTAGGTATACGGACCTTAAAACCTATATGCATGCCAACTTTCAGATTTCTAGGTCATTTAGAAATCAAACAATTTGTGAAAAATTTCAGCAGACAATGTTCCAAAGCCGCTATTTTGATTTTTTGTTTTTGTTTTGTTCTCACGTTTTCTAGGTATACGGACCTTAAGACCTATCAGCATGCCAATTTTCAGATCTCTAGGTCATTTAGAAGTGGTCGAACAATTTGCGGATGAAGACACTCGCATTTTCCCTCTTTGCTTTTTATATATCATGCAAAAACCTATATTTACTTTAGAAGCATCGCTGCGTCATTACAAGTTTGATTATAGCCCGTCCTTTCACCCAATGAGAAGAGAGTGCTAAAAATAGCTGCATCACCATGGCAGCAGGTCATGGGACCAGAACTTTCCTGTGTGGTTAACGCTGAAGCTTGCACTTGAAGGCAGAGTAAGGTGCTCTTTTCTTTCCTTTGCATCTTTAAAAAATGCTTAAAAATCAGAAAATGACTTTTTCTTAAAACATTTTTTTGTAAAAGAGGGATGATAGTTGTGAATTTATGCTGTAAAAATTGCAATGCATTATGATTTATATTTTGCCATATATCTGTTTTTTAAATTGGATCCCATTGCAAAATAGAAAATTTTGTGAAATTAAAAGATTAAATTTCTCGTAAACTAAATCAAAATTAAAAAAAAAAAAAAAAAAAAAGGCGACAAGGTGCAAAAATTCGGCCATGGCCATACATGCCTACAAAGTTTCGTGGTGGTTCTGTCGTTGTTAGTGTGTCCAGAACGTTAACCGATAGCACTTTTTGCTTACCTTAACTTTGAAATACAATAGCTCTTGAAGTATCACCAGAATCTAAAAACTTTATTTCAGTGTGTTCGCTGAACAATTCTCTACAAACGATCAAAATTTCATGTTTTTGTGTTCATTACTTTTTGCGCTGCTAGCTAGAAAAGCACCAGTGTCGCAAAATTTCTAGAACAGCGGTTATTTTTTTTAGAATAGAGAGATAAAAAACAAACATTTTTTTGGGGGATGCGTGAAATGCATTAAATGATTGAAGCAGTTTCATTCCATAAAGAGATATAAATATGCAATTTCATAAAAACTTCAAGGAACCCAGTTAAAGGAATTTGAGGAAGTTCTTGTGTGGCTGACGCAACTGGAGACGAGGCTCTCTGCAATTTGGAAAACCTGTCGGGTATCATTTTCTTATTTCTTTTTTTTTCTGATTTCAATTTAATTTTATATGGGAAACAAGCTGCGTGAATAGCATCATAAGATTTAAAGAATCAGTTGCGTAGTGTATCTGTGCTGATGGAATGGTATATGGAAATGTAATAATATAGTAAATGGAATAGTATGGATAAATATTTGTTTTAAATTCTGTGCTATTTAAACCATCAAAGGTTCATGGTTTCTCTGTTAATTTTTTAAGTTCAGATTCCTCAGAAATCTCTCACAGTGTAGGCATTACTTTGTTGTTCCTGTAATTTAAAATTTATTTTTGGATGTGTAATAAAACTTCACCTGAAATCTGGCTTCATTCCATTCATGTGTGATTGAGGCTTAAAATCAGTGGAAAATAGTGTATTCTTCCACTTGAAATCTTAACATCACATTGAAAGCCATAAATCAAAGTTTTAAAATTCATTTGTCAATGTTTTGTCTTCACTTGTTACATTTTAGTTTTGCGGTGTTAGTTGTTTTTAAGTGTTATATTTTATTCACTTTATTTGTTAATCATTCCTGTCCCCCCATTTGATAGCATATGATGATTACCACTACTTAGATGTGTGAAAGATGAAACCTTTAAAAATTTAAAAGAAAACTTGTGATAATATATTGTAGGATGTTTGGTCTCAACTTTTTCCTCCTGTTTAATGAGAAGTGTGTTGTTTTTGTTTATACATTGCTTTACTTGAGTGACCATATTGATTGCTTTTTTTTTTTTCTGTTTTTGTGTAGGTACTTGAAAAATGTACAGAAATGTGGCTTGACAAGAAAAGATGGGCTAGGTAGAAATGTGAACATTTCAGCATCATCTGTGTGTGCCAAGCTGCAAGTCCTTGAAGATTAATGAAGATTACCGCATACAGGTAATGTCAAGTAGCATACCTACATAAATATCACTATGCTGTTTCTGAGATTCAAATATATATATACTACTTAAAGCAAAATCAACTGACAGATCATAGTTACTTACGGTGTTAGATTTTACTCACTGTTGTTGTATCTAAAGTCCTCATTTACAGCAGTCTTGGCACACAACTCAAGCATCACTGACATTCGTCAGATGCCTCACACAAGACATTTTCTACTTCATCCTCATTATATTTATCTCTTGCAGGCATTCCTGAATCTGGCCTTCCTATAATTTCTTTGACCTTCCTCTACTTTTCTTTCATGCCACTTGGTCTGAATAAATTCCCTTGATAAGCACTTCAACATTTTATACCTACAACACATCGTTATTCTTCACATTATCAGAACACATCTTGCCACAAACTACCTGTATGTAATACTTACAGACCTGCCAACTGTTATGATTTTATCATATTTAATACGATAAATCATACTGCAGTATAAGATTTTGCCCCCAAAAATATGATTTTTTTTTATAAAAATCACGTTTTCCCCCATTTTTCCCTTTTTCAGACAGAAGTAGGGGAAGATTTACATGTAATCTGTTTTTCCCCCTTCAAAAGATTTTTTTTTCCAATTTCCCTTAGCAGATTCCCCTGCTGCTAGTTTCACAATGGAAATAAAGTAAGTCGAGTCAAGAGCAATCTGCAGCCAATGGACAAATCCCGACTCGTTTGTTGCCAACTGTTACTTTTTATCATATTTATTATGATAAATCATACTGCAGTATGTTAATAAGATTTTGCCACCAAAAATATGAATTTTTTTATAAAAATCACGTTTTCCCCCATTTTTCCCCTTTTCAGACAGAAGTAGGGGGAAATTTACATGTAATCTGTTTTTCCCCCCTTCAAAAGATTTTTTTTTCCAATTTCCCTTAGCAGATTCCCCTGCCGCTAGTTTCCCAATGGAAATAAAGTAAGTCGAGCCAAGAGCAATCTGCAGCCAATGGACAAATCCTGACTCGTTTCGTATCACGCTCAAGACTGATACTTAAAGCTGCTGATTGGTTGGCGCTGGAATGTGGACAAGTGTCTGTTTATTCAAAGCAACCTCCCTCCCCTTACACCTTACACCATCAAGAATTTATATAGCTGAAACAGGCATAAAAAATTACCAGCACGCATCATGTTACGATTTTTCTATTTGAGTGTTATGTTTTTTTTTTTTTGGTTCGGCGAGGTTGGCAGGTCTGTACTTATCTCCAGCATGCAAATAACGCCCATGGCTTCTCTGTATTAACCAGGTTCCACATTCAAACAGTGAAGTAGGAATGATAGCACTTTCACATGCAGCCATTTCAGACCTTTTTGACAGCCCTTTAGTCATATGAAATCTTCTTAAAGCAGCTGTGACTTTCAAATCTGAATTCACATGTCTAATAATTTCATCATCTAATCTGTTTTCTCTGTCAATCATGCTTCCTTAATACATAAGCTCAATCACCTTGTTTAACTGTAATATTTAGAATGACCTTGCATTCAGTGATATTTGTTCCTTATTCAGAAAGTACAACTTTGGCTTTTTCCATATTTATATACAATTTTAATTTCATTCATCCAGGACGACATAATCTTCAACTCAGTTTTGTCCTTAGATAATAGGACTGTAACTGCATACAACAACCTGCACACACAGAAATTCTCAAGACATAAACCAGTACTGTGTGTTTTTGCATCATGCATCCATTAATGTGTTGAACAACCACGTAGACATTACACAACCTAGTCTTATTCCTGCACCAATGGAAAACCAATTTGTCAAAACCACATTTAGATATGCATATGCTCTACTTCCAACATACATTTAAATTCACATTCCAGTAAATTTTCAGTTATACAATAGTCATCCAAGACCTTCCTAAGAAACACCCTGTCGGCTTGGTCGCAAGCTTTCTCCAGATTTACAAACACAGCAACATTTTTAATGTTTTGTGAATTATTGCCAAATATATATCTCTCTTACTTCTTCGGAAAAGTGAAAGAGGTCTGTTTTGACTTCTGTGTCAGAGATTAAAATATATTTCTGGCATGACTTTTTGCACTGTTTGCTATTGGCATCAAATAGGTACACGAATAAAAAAAGAGGGAATTTATTTTTTTGCTGTTTCCATCAAAAGGACCCACAACTACCCAGTGTATGGATAAAAAGATGATATGAATACATGAAGAATGCCAAGGTATGCAGTGAATATGTTCAGAGCAATGATCATGAGGATGACATTAAGAATCGTTCACTTGGTTTGTGTCTGAAATGAAGCTACTGAAATCATCTGCTGTACTTGAAATTAATTTGCTAACCCAAATTCAGGAGAAATAAACCCAATAGAAAAGAAACAGCTGCATAGAAACATATTAGTCAAGTTCTTCGAATCAAATTAAAATTGTGAGTTAAGAAATGAAGAGATTTGCAGTGGCACCAGAGGCAAAATTAAGAACCCTTTTGCAGACGTGCCAACTCTTCAGATTTAGGCAGGAGACTCCAGATTTTCAGCCCTTCCTCCCACCCTCCGGATGAATGTCAAATTCTCCTGATTTCCAATGAGAATTAGCCGTTAGGATGGTCAAAATTCCATCAACCACCATGATTTCGAACCACCTGTGATATCTTTTTCTTTCTGCATCGATGCAAGGCGGCATTACAGTCATCAGTTTCGTACTTTTCCTCTCTTCCTATCTACAAAAAGAAAGCCACCCTGGTGGTTTAGTGGTCTAAGTGCTGGCTTGTGACCGATTAATTGTCCGAGACGGGTCTGAAAAAATTTGTTTTAAATTTTTTTATCCCAGTCCAATTGTCATACGATGCCTTCAGAAAAGAGCTCACCTGCTCTGACACCAGAATGCTGGGGAGGTTCGGTAATTGATTGACAGATGGGAGCTGCCCTGCCTCTTGATGCCTACCTTCTCCTTGCAGTTCAGTTTTTCAATCCCTCGCTTCAACAGAGCTGTGCTCATTCTAAGTGATGATAAACAGTTGAGTTGCGATGAATTCACTTAACGACAAAACGGAGTAGTTACAGTTGGCCTCACCTTGTAACAAAAGGTGATGATAAATAGTTGAGTTGCGGTGAATTCACTTAACGACAAAAGGGAGTAGTTACAGTTGGCCTCACCTTGTAACAAAAGGTGATGATAAATGGTTGAGTTGCGGTGAATTCACTTAACGACAAAAGGGAGTAGTTACGGTTGGCCTCACCTTGTAACAAAAGGTTATGATAAACAGTTGAGTTGCAGTGAATTCACTTAACGACAAAAGGGAGTAGTTACAGTTGGCCTCACCTTGTAACAAAAGGTGATGATAAACAGTTGAGTTGCAGTGAATTCACTTAACGACAAAAGGGAGTAGTTACAGTTGGCCTCACCTTGTAACAAAAGGTGATGATAAACAGTTGAGTTGCAGTGAATTCACTTAACGACAAAAGGGAGTAGTTACAGTTGGCCTCACCTTGTAACAAAAGGTGATGTTAGTACGATGCTTTTGTCGTCTTCACCTTCACACACAACCTAAAGAAGCAAAAAACAGTTGGCTGCTATTTTATTCGTAAAAGACAGCACAACATGCGATCAATTTTAAGTTTTCATTATCTTGTGGAATTGATGTACTTAAAAACGAATTTCAGTAGGGGAAAGGAGGTGTTGATTTTCAAGCTGTTTTTTTTTTTCCCTCCAGAACTTTTAGTGCACCAATAATACTACTTCTGGAAAAATTTTTCCTACGTCTGGAAAATGTTGGTAAAAAAATAGCGTTCGTGGGATTTTATGAGCTGTAAAAATCTCCCTTTTTTCAGATTTTGACGGTTGGCATGTCTGCTTTTGATAGTTATTGCCAAATAAATTGTAATGCCTGAAATACAAAAAGATGAACAATAAAGTTTTACAACTGCTGGAATCTGATATCAAAAATTCACTAAAAGTTTCCAAAAATGAAATGTTTGATTACTAAAATGTTTCTGCGTAAATGAAAAAAGGTATATCTCATGATTGGTTAAGAGAAATTGGCCAGCTCAAGAAGCAGTTAAAAGAAATTAAAATAAAAAATAGCTAGTTGGAAAAATTAGGTAAGGGTATTTTACGGACTAGCTAGTTGGAAAAATTATCTACGGTATTTTTACAAGCACCCAAGTAAATCCCAAAAACCTCTTTAACCCCAGCTTTTAAGTGGTCTTACTAAAAAAAAGGCAGGTGAAATAGACACATTGGGTCATTCCATACAGAATGACCCAATTTTGAAAAAGTGTGTAGCTGCATAGTTCTGAAAAAATTTGTAACTTTGCTTTTTGTTCATTTATTTGTGTGGTTAAATAATGGCCAATAAATTTTTTTTTCACTCCCCCTACATCTATAGGTTGCTTTAAAATGGCAGCTGTCAAAATTTTTAGCATATTGAAGCCTTTCCAATATTTCTGATATCTCCTGAACCAATACAGATATTGGAATGATTCAAAAAGGTTTTGTTAAGCATAAAATGAGGATTCTGTAACACTAAGAAAATGTTCAGAAATCAGTCACCTTCTTTACTTTAAAAGCCCTTTAAACATTGATGATCGGATACTGATTTTGTCTTACTTTGTGATTTTTTTATGAAACACAGGAAACATACACAAAGTTGCAATTCATACTGTAGAAACCTTGTCCCTTGAATAACACACACACACCAAAACATAAATCCTGAAATTAGGTACCCCTTTGTGCTCCATTTGAGAAAAAACACACTTTCCGAATTTTTGAGGTCTTATATCTCTGGTGGGGTGAGATACAAAAATCTGAATTTTTGTGTACATAGCCACCCACCTATATGATGGCTATTAACTCACAAAAATTGATTATTGTGTTCAGCCTAGTTTTTGATATACAGGGCTTGCTATATCAGGGAAAATATTGTTATCGCAGGGCTGTTAGACTTGCACCAATTGCGCCAGCTCGCGCCCAAACCCTGTTCTTGCACCATTCTGCTAAAAAATTGCAATTTTGACGCAATATGCACCAATTTTTCCCCACAAGTTCGAATTTACCGGTCATCGATATTTCCGAAAACGGAAATTAGGTCGCCCCAAAAATTCCCCGTAATCTTCAGCCACGAGTTTCTTATGCTGATTCGAGGAATTCCATCTATTTTGTTATCATTCGGACCATTCATGAGATCTATGCACAACTAAACTGAAATTTTGGTAGGATTGGAGGTGGTAAGTTGGGGGGGGGGGGGGGGTTCGGTTTCTCCGTCAGAAGATGGAATTTCATCTTTCGAAAAGGGAAAGTAGACGGATGTAAGATTTTCTCTCGTAATTGTAATTTTTTTCTTGGATGTTTCCTTTACCCAGTATTGTTAGATATCATTTTATTCCATAAATATTTGTATTTCAGCTTGAAAATGTTGGATAAATTTCCTAAAACGGAAGTCGAACAGAGCAAAGATTTCTTCCGTAATTTTATCCCCCACCACACCCCCGCGATGTTCCCACTCCTATGTAGTTGTTAAATGTCATCACCCTCATAAATGTGTGTGTGTGTGTGCATTTTAGCTTGATAAGGGTGGGGAAATTTCCAAAAACAGAATTGACGAATTTTGGAAATTTGTAAGAATTGATGCATGGTGTTCAAAAAAAAAAAAAAAGTATTCATTCTCTGAAAATTACACCATTTATCTAAAACAGTGAAAGCTCTGATATCAGAATTCATGGTTCTCAGGCTGAAAGTTCTTTTAGCATGATCGATAAAATTGTCATCTGAGGGAATAATAAAAAAGAAAAAAAGAAAGAAAAGTAACAAAGAAAAATGGTAAGGGAAAACTATCGGAAAAAAAAATTGGATGCTGTGCAGTGGCAGAGTCAACAAAAGACAAATATGGCCGTGGAACTTGCTGAAAAGAAAGTAGGATTTGCTCGCAAGAGGAAACCAGAGTTAATGTTCTAGCAAGTACAAGAACAAAACTAGGATGAAAAACTGTTTGAAGCTATGTCTTTTAAAACCACCCTATTTTTTTTGGAATTCAGTAATTTTATAATTGTGAATACAGTGGTGTGATCTGGTTAAATATCTTCATAAATAAATTACAGTGAACGATCCAGTTTTGTTTATGCTGCGTAATATTCACATTTTCCCACTGTGCAGTCTGATTTTTCACCAAATTAAAAAGTACAACTTTGTTTTTTTTTCTTCGTCAGTCTCATGTATGTTAATTAAAATCGCTCATAAGTGCTATGGATAAATGAAAGGATTGTTTATATCGCATAACTTGTAATCAATCATCAGGAATACTAATCTTTTGGTTCTTATTTTATTAAAAGTCTGAATTTTGCCCCGTGCGTTCAGGGAGCAGAATTTTTAGGTTTTCTTTTTTTCATTTTGACCTACCTTGGTTAACATCTTCACCCTCACACTTTTCTTTTTCCAGATGGAAGGTGCATTGAACCACTTACTAACTAGCAATCATCTGCTTAATGTCCATGTCCATACATGCAGGACCCCACGTATGCAAGAGCAGTGGCTCTTATAGAGAGCAGTAACAAAAAAGTCATAAACTGATTCTACTAACTACTTGAAGGAGGGGAAGGGGGCAATCTCGTGCCAAAACATCGCTGTACAAGCGTTAAGCGATGGAAGCAGCTTTTATCTAACCAACATTACTAAATCTCATTGTTATCTTATAGTTTTAGTTCCAGTTGTAATTGTTCACAGCAATAACAAAAGTTTGACATTTATAATTACTGGATGAAAAACATTGTATGAAGAGTATCATGGTGCAACTGCTGAAAGGTGATTTTACAATTTGATTATTAAATGTTACATTAGTTCTCCTTTTATATCAAAGGTATGCTTTCCTTCAGAAAACCTTAGGAGTTTGTGATGCACATGCAAACCACCTATGCGTGGCTTGCCAGTTGGTTGGTTTCAGAAATAATGTATTTTCATCTGAATGACATGAATCTTGAAAAATATGCTGCTAAAAACCAACCAAACAACAAACAGTAATGTATTATTTATTCTTCCTAAGTGTATATTCGGAAGTGTTCAGTAACAATAGCAACAGTTCTAGGGCTCGGCAGCATGCTATTCGTGTTACAGTGAAACAAACAATAAATCGTGGGTAGTATAATTGTTTTCCCATTTATCTCACTGTAGGAATGACAGAAATGCTAATTAACAGTCATAAGAGAAGCAGTAAAATGTCAACAAACCTGAAATATAACATTTTTTCATAGTTCATAAAATAATAGTAATTCAGTATATAAACATAACTTAAAGCACAGCATGGACTTGAAACAATTAAAAATATTATCATTAGCTGCTCCAAAACCTGAGTTCTGTACCAAAATGCAAATTTTCTTGCTCCAAAACCCAACATTTCTGCTCTAAATTGCATATTTTCCCGTTCCAAGAATTGCTCCGAAACATGGTAGGGGCACTAACATCCCTGTTATCGGTACATTCGTAATACTTGTTTACATTATATCAATATTGCGTTATATTTTTTATTAAATGCTCACAAATGAAAAAGTTAACAGTTAGCCGTAAAATACTCCAAGAAAAATCTGTTATAATACCTTTATAACTATCAACAGTCAATGTCTCTGGATTTTAGAGTAAAGAGAAAAGATATCTCATTCTTCAGTTTTTCATCAATTTTGTAGACTCTGCGAGAACCTGAAGTATAGAACTCAAATGGTGTCAAGATCTTCAGGATTTTGGTGTTTGGTATGCATGTTGATGTCCTGTCATCATTGTTAGGCACAAAGGACGTGGCAGGTCCAGGAAGACTTTAAAAATCGATGTAGGATTCCAAATCCACTGTGTCGTGAGCACGTCTAACCCACCAGTTAGAGCCATAGACGCATGCAACATCGTCCCTTTGTTTTGGAGTCACAACTGATGATAAGCAACTGACTTAATGTTCATTGAAGTCCACGGATGTTGAGGTTGTTTTTGTTAGTATTTTGCTTTCTGTTGGGATAGGAATAACACAGTGTATCTGTGTATATTCCTATCCTGAGGACGGAATTACGACTTTCGAGATCGGAAGTTATATGGAGAGAAGATTTCTCCTGTAATAGTATTTTTTTTTCTTGCAATATCCTTCTGCTCAGTATTGTTGTGAGATATCAATTTATTGCATAAATATTTGTATTTCAGCTTGAAAATGGAGAGAAAATTTCCAAAAATGAAAGCCAGATGGAGCAAAGATTTCGCCAGAATCGTTATTTTTCTTCCTCCACGATATTTGCTCTATCCTGTGTTGTTAAATATTAGTAATTTTCTATTTTGAATAGAGTTATGTGCTCCAGTTTAATATTTACATAAATGAATTAACATGAACAATTCTCCTTTGTCTTGCTTGCGCTGCATTTTATTCACACTGATTTGCCATGCATTCTGTTTTTTTATCTGGTTAAAAAGTTCAGCTTTTTTATTTCCTTGTCAGTCTCATGTATGTGATACTCACAAGTAGAGGTGCTCTCTGACCCTGTCCTGAGCTTTAGAAGGTTTTGGTCTTCTTCACTAAGCTCTGTAAGTTGTAGCACCTGCTTAGGTACTTGACCATAACTTAACTTATGACAAGGCTCTTTGCACCACAATCCAACAGCACATTCCATATTAATTAAATGAATTCAGTTTAAGAATGAAACATTAAGAACACAGTCTAAAAGCCTAAACAGGAAGATCTGAGTCTAAAAGTAATCCAATAATATAAATAAAACAAAGTTTATTTTTACACTTTAAAATAACATGAAAACTGTGAGCACACCACTAACATGTTCACTCCACAAAGACAAGCAGCAGACTGCAGTTGATTTGTGGCTAACTCTGAATGTACAGGTTAAGACACTTTCCAACAAGTCTGGGCATGCTGATTTCTGCTGGCTGTCAATGAAGCCAGGAACAGGCATGTTCAGACAGGCTTTGCCTGCTTGAACCTTGCTGTTTGCATTGTCTAAACATGTCCAGTGTTTATAATAATTTTGAACTCCATCACATGTGCGTTTAGATATTGGGTCATAAAAATGTTCACCCTTTTGCAAAGAAAGAAATGCAACATTAAACACAAGTAGTTTGATAAAATGTTAATAAATGCAAGACAAACAAATTTAATGTATTATTACAGTTTCCACCTTTTTTTTTTTCTTTCTTTCTTCTTTTGAGTTTTTCCCTTATTTGAGCTACTGTATCTCAGCAACTAGGCTGAAAACAAGAACCAGATTTATTTAACAGATTTTTCTTGGAGCATTTTATGGCTAACTGTTAATTTTTTTACTTGTGTGCATTTAAAAAAAATGTAACATGATATTGATATAATTTAAGCAAGTATTACGAATGTACCAATAACAATATTTTCTCTGATATAGCAAGCCCTGTATATCAAAAACTAGGCTGAACACAATAACCAATTTTTGTGAGTTAATAGCCATTATATAGGTAGTTATGTACACAAAAATTCAGATTTTTGTTATCTCACCCCACCAGAGATATAAGACCTCAAAAATTGGGAAAGTGTGTTTTTTCTCAAATTGGTGGGGCACAAAAGGGTACCTAATTTCAGGATTTATTATTTTTTTGTGTGTGTTTTTCAAGGGACAAAGTTTCTACAGTATGAATTGCAACTTTGTGTACGTTTTCTGTGTTTCATAAAAAAATCGCAAAGTAAGACAAAATCAGCATCCGATCATCAATGTTTAAAGGGCTTTTAAGTAAAGAATGTGACTGATTTCTGAACATTTTTTTAGTGTTACAGAATCCTCATTTTATGTTTAACAAAACTTTTTTGAATGATTCCAATATCTGTATTGGTTCAGGAGATATCAGAAATATTGGAAAGGCTTCAATATGCTAAAAAATGTGACGACCGCCATCTTTGAAGCAACCTATAGATGTGGGGAGGAGCGAAATTTTTTTTTTTTAAATATTTTTGGCCATTATTCAACCACACAAATAAATGAGCAAAGTTTCAAATTTTTATAAAATCATGCAGCACAACACCTGGGTGAATCTCCATGGAATGACCCACTTGAAGATTTCAAAATGTATCGCATTAAGATCTTTATCTACAAAATCATACAAGTTCTGAAGGGAAAAATCATCCCAAGATGCATAAAATTCACCTGTAATTCATGAATTCAATGTGATGTCCTATTTGATAAAAAAACAAAAGCTGTGGAAATTTAAGTTATTTCAAAAAACTGCATTTTAAGATTTGAGGAAATCCACATGGCTGTGTTGACACAAGAATGAACCAAATTCGGAGCCTTTTCAAGAAAAACAAATTTGTTCTTTTCTTTTTATGTGTTGTTTCCACGAATTGTTTATGCATTTCAGAAATATTGGCAACTTTTTTCATAGGTTTCCTTGTCATATATTTAGTATGTTTAGTTAATTTGTGATATTTAGTAATTTACAAATTAATCTTTCAAACCTTGCTTAAGAGTCTCAAAACAAATATCTCTCACTGGCATGTGTAATGATTTAACATATTTCAATTTTATACGAAGGGCTCACTGGGGTAAATAGTAAGCCTTCTTTCTTTTTTTAGCACGTCTTTTGTAAAAAAAGACCGTGCTTATGTTACCGGTTTGTCCGTCCGTCTGTACCCACAATATCTCTGCAACTATTAGTCCGATTTGAAAAATTCTTTTTGCATTGGGAAGCTTGAAATATGCGAATGATGATCCTTTATTTCGTTTTTTTTTACTATGTACAATTTCGCCGCTAGAGGGCATAAATGCAGATTATGTCGAATTCAAAAATACGTTTTACTCCACATATTTGCTTCTAAACATCCGATTGAAAAATTATTTATCTTTCGATTCCATTTATGTCGAAGAGTATTTTAGATATAGTTACTTTTTCAAATTATGCATAGAGTTTCCGCTAGGGGGCATAAAAGTAAATACATTTTTCCCGATAACTCTTCTTCTAAAACTCCGATTTGAAATTTTTTTTCTTCAGTGGATACACTTCCTGATGGACAATCTTTTGCATATACACTGGCGGAAAGTGAAAAAAGAACAAGGAGACGTCTGATACCAACAAAATTTATAGAGCATAATAACGGAATACAGAGGATAACGTGATCAAAACATTATGGCAAAATACAGCTGTATTTGCTGGTAAACTGAAAAATAACATTTCCATGTAACATGGTTAGTGCACGAGGTTGAACCACCATGAACTGCGTCACACTGCAATTCTGCATGGAGTCTGTCGTACAGATGTTGGATGTAAGTTTGGGGTATTGAGTTCCAAGCATCCTCAACCTGGACACGTAAATCGGGGCTGGCCGTGGAGACCGGATAAGTCGTTGTCCCATAAAATCTCTCACGTGCTCAATGGGGGACAAATCCGGTGAACGTGCAGGCCATGGAAGTTGTCTCACACCCTGAAGTGCATGTTGCGTTGCATGTGCCGTGTGTGGGTGTGCATTATCTTGCTGGAAAACACCACGATGGACCGACCTTACAAATGGCACAACAACGGGCTGAATGATGTTGTTGATGTGTAACGTACCCAGTACAAACACTAGTTGTGTACGAGAGCGGTAGCTGATCGCTCCCCACACCAGGAGACCAGGTGTAGGCCCTGTGTGTCGCTGGCGGATGCAAGAAGGGTGGAGACTCTCCCCTGTGCGCCTGCGAATACGCATATGGCCATCGGAGGCTCCGAAGCAGAATCTGCTTTCATCGCTGAACATGACAGATCGCCATTGCATTCTCCAGTGCAGACGTTGGCGGTACCACTGCAGCCGTTCCTGACGGTGGGCTGGAGTCAGAGGTACACATGCCAGAGGCACATGTGCACGTAGTCCTCTGCGTCCAGTAGACGGTTGCGGATTGTTCGCACAGTCACCTCAGGTGCAACGGCAGCTCGGATTTGCGTCGCAGTGGATGTTCTGCTTGACAACGCCACTCTTCTTATGCGTCGATCGGTCCGCTCATCAGTCCGTCTGTGACTCCCGGTTCCACGTCTTTTCCTGTGGGAATGTTCCTCGGACCATCTACGCCACCATCGTACCACCACCGATACTTCCCATCTAATTCGCTCCGCAATGCGACGATACGACCACCCAGCTTCGCGGAGTCCGACTAGACGACCTCGCTCAAAGTCCGATAACTGCTCAAATGGTACACGTCTTCTATGTCCAGGCATTGCAGCTTCTTCAGGGTCTTCGCACGTGTCCGTACGCCGACGACTGATTACATTCACTTCGTCGTACTCCTTAAATACCACTGACGATAATTTGCATATTATGCCGTGCTGTGGCGTAAGCGCTCACCGTTTGGTCCCGAAATTAACATCACACCTACGTAAACTCGACCCCATTAACATAAGTAAATTTCATGATCGTCCACCAATTCCTTCTTGGTGTTCTTTTTTCACTTTCCGCCAGTGTAATTTCAAATTTTTGGTAAAGAATACTTTGGCCACCAAAAGGCGTAAGCGTTAATTTTTGCTTCTGATGTATTTGCCATAAAATCTGAGCTTCTAAAATATCGACTGAAAAATTCTTTCATGGACTGATGCCACTTACATCAATAAATCTTTTCGGAATTTTTTTCTTAAAATATTCCACAGTTTCTCTGTCAGGGGGCGTAGGTGTATATATCTTATTTTTGTCAATATCTCTACTTCTAGGAGTCCGACTTGAAAAATTCCTTCTTTGTTGGATAGTGTTTTCCGTGTGACATATTTTTCATATAATTTCAAAATTTTCAAGTAATTCACAGACTTTCCGCTAGGGGGTGTAGAGGTAAATTGCGATTCTCCCTATATCTCTGCTTCTAAATCTCCGATTTGAAAAATTCTTTCTGCACCGGATACAGCTCCTGATGGGAAATCGTTTGCACATAATTTCTAATTTTTGTAAAAAATAGTTTGGCCACCAGGTGGCGTAAATCTTAATTTCAGCTTCTGATGTATTTGCTACAAAATATGAGCTTCTAAATACTTGATTGGTAAAAAAGTCGTTTGTTGACCAATACTACTCATGTCAACAAACCTTTTAGGAACATTTTCTTCTTGAAATAATGCATGGTTTCTACGCCAGGGGACGTAGATGTATATCTTATTTTTACAATATCTCTACTTCTAAGAGTTCGATTTGAAAAATTCTCTTTTTGTTCGATAGTGTTTCCGATGTGAAATGTTTTCCCTATAAATTCAAAATTTTAAAGTAAATCATAGACTTTCTTTCCACTAGGGGGCACAAAGGTAAATTGCGTTTTCTGCATTTTTTCTGCTCCTAAAACTCCGATTTCAAAAATTCTTCCTGTATCGCATACAAGACCTGATGGAAAATAATTTTCACATAATTTCTAATGTTTGGTATAGAATGGTATGGCCACCAGGGGCATAAGTGTTAATTTCTGCTTCTGATGTATTTGTAGCAAAATCTGGGCTCCTGAAAACTTGACTAAATTTTTTTTTCTTGGACCGATACCGCTCATATGGAAAAACCTTTTGAGAATACTTTCTTCCTAAAATAATGCATGGTTTTCCCACCAGGGGACGTAAAGTCACATCTTATTTTTGTCAATATCTCCGTTTCTAAGAGTCCGATTTGAAAAATTCTTTCTGTGTTGGAGAGCGTTTCCGGTGCGAAATGTTTCTCATATACACTGCCATGCAATAATTAAGGACGAGACGGTTTTTCGAATATAACGTCGTGCAGAAGTGCTCCACATCGACTCAAATCATACCATAAGATCCCCAAGATGTAAGAATATGGGACAAGTGAGCAAAACCGTCCAAACAAGGAATCTAAAGGATGCAAAGGCACTTTATTGAAAAGGTAGCTTCCAGCAGAACTGGACAGAAGACAGAAACGTCCATGTGACAGGCGGCTGCCTAGAAAAATCCAGTCTTTAGTAGGGGATATGATCACCCCTGACTGCGTTGCAGGATTTACAACGTCTGTCCATGCTGAAGACAAGTTGTCAAGGAGCTGTTGAGGCATCGTGGCCCATTCCTCTTGTAGCACCAATCGTTGCTTGCGGCTGGTGACGTGCTGCCAAGCGTCTCCCGACAAGGTCCCACACGTGTTCGATTGGATTTAGGTCCGGGGACCTTGCGAACCAATCCATGTGTTGAATATCTTCACTCTCCAACAGCTCTGCGACAGCCACTGTACGACGAGGTGTAGCGTTGCCGTCCATGAAGAGGAACTCAGGACCCACAGCACATCTAAACAGACGCAGGTGAGGCAGGCGAACCTTGGTACAATAGCGGACACCAGTGACTGAACTTCTTTGGAAGATGTGGAGGTCAGTACGGCTACCAAGCATGATACCGCCCCAAACAAGAACTCTGCCACCTCCAAACCGGTCCCTTTCGATGATGTTGGAGGTGTGATTGCGTGTTCCCTGCTCTCTCCAGATGTGTATACGTCCAGAATCGCTCGTCAGACTAAATAGACTCTCATCCGTAAAGAGAACTCGACCCCATTGCTGATGTGTCCAGTTCTTGTGTTTCTGGCACCACAGAAACCGACGTCTCCGATGAGCAGGCGTTAATAGCAGACACCGTACTGTTGTCGTGCAAATAGACCACCTTTGTGGCCACGGTAAAAATGCGATAATGGACGTCCAGTTGTCTGTTGCATGTGCCTTGCGATTTCTCTTGCTGTCTGCCGTCTGTCTCTTCTCGCCTGTAGGACAATATACCGGTCGGCCGCCGCCGTGGTTACTCGTGGACGACCACTGTTAAACTCTTGGACAGCTGTTCCTGTCGTTTGATATGCTCTCCAAGCTTGTAAAACAATGCTGTGGGTGATCCCGAACTCCTCAGCCACACTAGTCACACTTTGACCTTCTTCTAACTTCCCAATGATGCGGCCTCGGGTAAAGTCATGCAGATGTCGTCTACTGGATTGCCTGTTGGCCGTATCACACGGTGGCAGAAACTCAACGTCGTTCAAACCGATGTACACCGTGCAATAGCTTTCACCGAATTGCTGAGCGCTTTATACCCTTCCGACACTCCCCTCCCCCACGTCATGCTGCATATATGCGCATGCCCTACCGTACCGGACCCTAGTCTATCTCCTGAGTGGTCTTTCGGTCCGTTCTGCTTGCTCGTTCCGCTGTTATGCTAATTTCTCCTCTTCGTCCTTAAATTTTGCACACCAGTGTAAATTCATGTTTTTCTTAACGCACAAGCCTGCAACCAAAGGGCGTAAGCTCACGATTCCGCTTACAGCAATATCTAAAGGGATTAAAAACCCGATTGAAAATCTTCTTTCTTTCATCATATCTATTGTTTTCCATACCGGTTCCATTGACTTTGAATAGCTTTGATAAATTGAATTTGCGTCAGAACGGATTCAAAAGACGTGCTTATTACACCCAAAAATTCGGTGTCATCTTTCTTGTTTTTGTTTTTTTGTTTTTTTTTATCCGGATTTTCCTCCTCCGTGCTTTGCAAACCATAACAAATTGCAAGTACAGAATCACAGGACTTCTCTCCTTGGAGATAGCACTGCTGCTGGGTCATAGGTTTCTCAGTTAGGGAGCGTGGTACCCTTCCGTAAGAACCCAGCTCTTGTGTTCTCAATAGCTCTGATACATATCACACATTCTTTTTATCAAGCCTCAGTCTTAACAGAGATAGTCTTTCCAAACATTTTCCCTTATACACTGAGAAGCATAGTCCAGTAGGACTGCAATTATTCGAGCTATTGTGGACCGGGCCTAGCTCAGATACCCAACAACTTGGATAATACGGACCTTATTGCAATTTGAGGCTATAAATAAAGACGCATATGGTACAAGCCACATTAGAAAATGTCTTTCAATCACTGAACTGGGAAAACAAAGGGATAAAAATTAATGGAGATTATCTAACTCACCTTCGTTTTGCTGATGACGTAGTCATTTTTGCAACTACCCCATCAGATCTGCAGAGTATGATCCAGGAACTTGCTGACAAGAGTAAAGAAGTGGGATTAAAAATGAACTTTCAGAAGACAGAAGTGATGCTCAATGCTTTTACAAGAAATGAAGATTTATCGATTGATGGAGAAAAGCTGGAGATAACACACACGTACGTTTATCTTGGACAGCAGATATCAAGTGAGGGTCACATTGATGAAGAAATTAATCTGCGTGTAAAACTTGCCTGGAGAGCTTTTGAAAGAAACAGCATAATTTTCAAGAGCAATATGTCATTATGTCTTAAAAGAAAAGTGTTTGATCAATGCATCCTTCCAATGCTTACGTATGGTGCAGAGACGTGGACCTTAACTAAAAGAGACATACAAAGGCTGCAGACAACTCAAAGCAGCATGGAGAGTTGCATGCTCTGTGTAACCAGGAGAGATAAGAAGAGGAACTCGTGGATCCGAAAAATGACAAGAGTGGAAGACATCATGATCAGAGTTAAATCCCTGAAATGGCAATGGGCTGGACATACTGCCAGAAGAACAGACCATCGATGGACAGTCAAAATTTTAGATTGGATTCCAAGGGACAGGAAAAGACCCAGAAGGAAACCACATGGGAGATGGGTGGATGAAATTCGAAAGTATGCAGGAGTAACGTGGAGGAGACTGGCACAAGACAGATCGTTGTGGAAGAGGCTTGGAGAGACCTTCGTCCAGCAGTGGATTGATAGTGGTTGACAATGATGATGATGATGATAATGATGATGGTACAAGTTACGTTTATTTATAAACAAAACTTACATAATTTTGAAAGATTTATTTAGAAAAGTAATCCTTCAAAGTTTTCTGCTTGAAGACGCTCGCCCTCTTCGTTGCAGCCATTTCACACCAGCGTCGCAGTAGCAGAAGGTCCATTGAAGTGGCCTCTGGTTGTTGCTCAGCGTACTCCATCACCTTCTCGATTGCCTTAAAAGTGAATGCGCTATTTTTTCAGGAACTATACAGTCATTTTCATCGTTACTGCTTCCACTCTCATCTTGATTTACTGCCTCCACGATCATTTCATCTTTTAATTCTAGCTGTTCGTCACCATTTACCCACTTGGCTGTATGAATTTCATTTAGTATTGGTTCAGCTGCTGGGATACTTTGGACTAGCTCCAAAATATTGTCCTCGACGTTGTCTTTAGGTGTGTTCTGTGGTTGTTCAGGTGTATCGTGAAGTAGTTTATTCCACGATTTTTCTAGCGTGGCAGGTAGAATTTCCTCCCATGATGTTGCTGCCATATAAACCACATCCTTTATTGTGGTTTCTTTTAAACATTTGACAACTCCTTTTCCTGCTTCAATTTCGGCAATGAGATTTTTCAACAGCTTACGCTTGTAGTTTCTCTTGATATTTTATAACACCCTTTGGTCCATTGGCTGAAGAAGTGGGGTTACATTGGGGGTAAAAGCATAGCCTTGATTTCATCAGAAACCATTTCCTCAGCACCAGGATGGGCAGGACAATTATCAAGGAGTAAAATTGCTTTTCCATTAGGTATGAGTCTACATGGGGCACAAAGTGATGGAAGAACCAGTCCTTGAAAATTGCAGAATCCATCCAAGCACTTTTCTGATTTCTGTAAAGCACTGGCAAGCTTGGAATTGAAATGTGCTTAAATGCTCGTGGCTTGGCAGATTTTCCAATAAGCACTAACTTCACTTTACAGTTTCCAGTAGCATTCGAACAGGCCATGAGGGTAACTCTATCTTTGCTCTTTTTAAAGCTCGGAGAAGAAGCCTCTTCCTTAGCAGCAAGTGTCTTAGTCGGAAGCATTCTATAGTTGAGGCCTGTTTCGTCACAGTTAAACACCTGCTCCAGAGACAAATTTTCTTTTTCAATCGGGGATTTCATTTCTTTTTTAAAAGTCACTACAACCTCATGATCAGACAATAATTTTTTCACCGGTAATGTTGAGCTGTCTGATACCGTGCCTAGTTTTCCAACAATGAAGCCATCCTTTACTTGCAGTGAATACTGCATCTCCATCTTTAAATTTTTTTTGAAATTCCAGTGCTTTTTCTTGTAACATAGGTTCTTTTACTGGACTACCTTTGTTCCTTAATTGGGTGAACCACATAACCAACACACTCGATGTTTTTTCAAACTCTGACATTTTCATATTTTTACTTGCCGTTTCATTTTTATCCTTTGCACCGCCACTTTCTCCACCTCCCACTGGCCTTTTGAAAAAACACCATTTTTCGATTTTATCCCGATTTCTTTTCCAGTCTCCTACAGTAATCTCACCTACACCTAAATCTAAAGCAACTTTTTTTATTGTCTCCCTTTGATCGATTCTTTTAATGGCTTTTAACTTGGTCTCTAACGAAACAGCAATCTTTTTTCTTTTCACACTCATGTTGCTTTGAATCACAAAACAGAACAACACAACTTTACACTAAGGTCTCAAATAAAAATGGAAACATTCATTTTACAAAGGAAACACAACACTGCACGGTTAACTGAAGCACGCAAATAGCAGAAGACACCGACTGACACTAACTGACCTACATCCGGTACCCTGCGGTGGGTGCGCGCAACGAGCGGAGAGTCATAGATCAGTGACCTTGGCAAAAGTACACCACCACTGTTGTGTGTGTAATTTCGCTGGTACCTTAGATAACCCGAAACTCGTATGATCATGGTCCTACTGTACTATGATGTTTTTTTGGTTAAAGGAATAGTAAACTTAAAAAAAAGGTCCTCGAAAATGCGAATTTTTGCTGTCATGTTATGCGATTGACAGGGTGATGCTCGCAGAGCCGAAATTTGTTACCCTACGGCCATTGGGAGCTGAGTAAACAGCTGACAAAGTTTCTGGTGATGACGTCACACTAGACAAGCGGTCAGTCAGACCACTTCTCGCACCAGCGGCATCTGTGTACTCCGTGCGGTAGGGGTTGTGAGGGAAAGTACGAGGTAATTAGTGTCAGGAATTTCTTTCCTTGTGTTGAACATGTCCTATTTATTAGTCATCAAACTTTCTGCTGCAATTTACTCAACTGGAATGAATTTTAAGCAGTTTACGGATTTTGCCGGGACCCCTGGTATACAAGCACTCAGTAAATACTTTTTACAAAGTGGTGAAATTTTTAATTGGGCCAATAATCAAATTTACATGGCACAGTATGAAAAAACAAATTACTGATGATTTAAAATTATGCGATTCCGAAATTTGGGTGGGTGGAGATGGACAGTTTGATTCGCCAGGTTTTTGCGCCCAATACTGCACGTATTCCATTATGGATATTCGCAAGGGAAATATTGTAGATTTTATTGTCGTCCAGAAAGGTGTTTTTGACAGGCACTTAGAAAATAATGCGTGCAATTTATTACTCTCAGGCCTCTATAAAGAAATAAAGATATTGTTTTTTTTTTATCAGATAGACAGAAGCATTCGTGCCCTCATGAAGAAAAAATATCCCAAATTGATCATCACATGGCCAAAACTTTGACTAAAAATCTAAAAGCTGCTGAAAAGAAAGCTCCTTTACTAGAAGCATGGCGGTCCAGTATAACCAACCATTTATAGTGGTCAGCTCAAACGTGCAATGGAGATGCTGAGCTGCTGGTAGAAAAATGTCTATCTCTGACTAACCTGCCATACAGTAATAACAGTAGAAATAACAGTTAGATAAACTGCCTTTTTATCTAACTGTTATTTCTAGTTCATATTTTTCTTCTTGCTTTCCATATCATGTTCAACTATTGCAGTATTTTTATTTTCGTGGAGTAGGGAGTCATTAATGACTTTGCACTTGGGCTACGAGAAATACTCATAAAGTTGTTTCTCCCATGACAATAGGAGAAACTTAAAAACAAAATATGCATTTAGTTCAATGAAAAATGCCTTTATATACTCGTATATAGACAGTAGCTGACAAATCATTAGTGGCAGTGGGAGTTAATCGAAATAGTCTGTGTCATTTCCAGAGCAACAAACAAAACCTGAATACTGTTGTTCATTAGATTCAGGAAAACATTCTAACAACACAAGAAGGGATTACTTTTCTGGTTTTTTGCCCTACAGGTATCCATGCATTCACCCAATATACGAATTGTTTGTACGCAATGTGTCTCTATAGTTTGCTACATACAAGTTCATATTTTTTCTCTCGTTTTTTTCAGCCCGAAGAATCATTTAATAACAACTTGCCTGTAAGGTGTGGATGTTTAAACAACACTGTCGAATGATTCGTGGTTTATTATACATTGGGCACTACCTTTTATTTTCAGCAAACACTCGGCGTTTATTGACATTCTCTCGCAGTTATAACATTGGCACCAGCCAAGATCACCTTTTCTACCCTCGAATTTCTTTTCACATTTCTTGTTAAACATTCGTACTGTACTGGCAGAATATTGTGGTTCAAATGAATAAGGATTTTCACTAGCCATTTTACAGATTGATGCGATCGACTGCGATGCACAGAACGGTAAAGAGCACCGACTGGAGCTCTACGCATGCTGAGCGTCCGGTCTCTTGTCTAGTGTGACATCACTGCTGATTTTAAAAAACGCTGTAGCAGGAGAACTACTTACGATAAAGCATTTCTGATTGCCCCAGTTTTCATGTCTCTTTCGACATTACATTTTCATGCGGAGAAAAACAAATGCCCGAAATGAGTTAACTGTTCCTTTAAGACAGACTGCCAGAAAGATCACCTTTTCCCTTATAAAAAAATAACAACTATACTATCTCTTCAATCCTGAAGGACAACTCTTAACTCAAAATACAAGTGACAGTTTTAGCTAACCATTGAATGACAGAGTTACTACCATATTTCAACATCTCAGCTGTGGTGTAATATTGAAGAAATATTAATTATGCCTTTACAAACCTCTTCTCTTGAGAGCCTTGCTGTGTTTACTTTTCTCTCTGTGTTAATATCAGCTTCTACTGTGAAATCAAATTTGTTTTTCTGTTCTAAGTAATATTTACCCCATCATTCTCCTAACTCATTAGGCACTCAGATCATCTCTCCAACCCTGCTTCCTGCACTACTACTGAAAGTTTGACTTTTCATATTTTTTCTGTCTTTCATGCTTCCAGACTAAATTCTTGTCTTCCCAAAGCATTTGTTTTTTCCTGTCCACCATGTCATTCCGACAGTTTACCTTGCTCTGGCAAACGGGCTTTGCCTCTTCCTGTTTTTTAGGGCTGTATTCAACCTCGGTGAGTCTACTTTTAACCTCCCCTGATATGCTGCATCCTTGTTTTTAGCAAATTTTTTTATCTCACTGTTTTATTAACTAAGTATTACTTTTAATCCTACTCACTGTTGCAGTACAATGAACATCTTCAGCCACAGTGGCAATGCAGATCTCAAAACATGCTCAGTTCTTTTCCACATTAGTCTATGTAGCATTTAACTGATTAAGGTGTTTACTCTGCAGCACAGAGTAATTCTGATGTTCAGTAGTGAATGTTTCAATTTTTTCCCATTTCGTTAAGTGCATCTTTCTATTCCTTTTTCTCTAACCTGCATTTGGCTTCTCTCCTGACTCTTAAGAGATAATGAATGGACCTAACATCAGCACCTCTTGTCACGTAATTGTCAACAACTAAATGTTTTATGCATTGATTATATAGTATTATATGGCATATAATGCAAAGATTTGCAAAAATTAATATCATAATAGTCACTATATATTATTTTTAAGATGAATGACAATACATGGTTACAGAAAAATGGATTGTGCAATTTGAAATTTGATTGCTGTTGCTGAATCCTTCAGCAAAGAGAGCAAGTTTTTTTTTTCCCCCTCTGGTGATGCTGCTGCAGAGGTATTCTTCAAAAATTTTAAGTATGAATTATATTAAGTAAATACAGTAAGATGCCAAAAAGCACCATTATTTGGGAACACTGATCAAAATGTCCGTTTGAGACATTTGATCATTGTTCCATTTTTTGATTCCGTACAAAATAAACAAAAATGGATTACAGATTTTCTACATCAGTGACTAGTTAAATTTCCCAGTTCTCAGAATTTATTTAATCTAAAACACTAATTTCAGTTACAGTTTAATGAAGAATTCTCCCACCACTGTATATGCAAAGTTACATCCTCCGAATGTAGCCATTAAAATATTGTCACCATGTCCATAGCTGCCAACCTTCCTGGCTTCCAGACTTATCTCCCGGCCTCCTGACTTGACGCAGAATCTCCCAGTTTTTTAATGAATTTTTTGAAAAATCCTACTGGCAAGGATTAAAAAATAGTTTTGTGGGATTCCCACTATCAGCGAAAAAACTGTAGTTTTTTCCTTAAGAGGGTTGTTTACCCTGGCAGACACTGAGGTACTTGGCGAGAAGATGGAAGTTGTGAAAAACCAATCCCTAGCATTGGGTCAAGAGCTGTTTTACTTCTGAATTTTAAGCAGCCAGCAGTTCATGGTGCAAAGCACAGAACAACTGAAAAGGAAGTGAAAGCAATGGAAAGAATCATGTGAATTGGTGGGAGCTGGCAGAAGAGTAGAATACGGAGTGGAAGCAACAAAAGGATTAGTTGCCGATTGTGCGTCTTTCCTTCCAATGCATGAGGGAAGCAAGTTCTGTGGAACACATGTGTTTCGGCATTATGCAATGCATCACATGGTTTTTTTTTTTTGGTTTGTAGTGATTGATAGTGTGAAGTTCAAAATTAAGTTTTTTTTTTTTTTTGTTGCTCTTGCTGCAGTCTCTGGTAACATATATTTTGTTTTAAGCATGATGAAGTTTTGTTCACGTTTGTTTGCAGTACCTGAGATTTTTGTCACTAGGCCTACTTGTTAGATGGTTTTGTTGGAAGCATGCAGTGTTGTTTTCAGCACTTTTTAGTCTTGATCTTAGGTTTAGATCTGTTAGTCTTGGAAGGAAAATAAATCCAGCTAAGGCTACTACATACTAAAAAAATATTATCAAACTTTTAATGAATCTTACAATGCCAAATTTCCCTGCTTCTTAAAATCGAGAAAATGATTGTTGTACGCATTTTGTTCAGAATGGGGAGTGGATGTAAGTGTATGACATAGTAGGAAAGGGAATATCGTAGCACACATTCAAACAAAAAAGCATAATGGCAATATGCAGCAGCTTAAAAATAACACAAAAGTAAAAACTATGTTCCGGCTGAGGACTTCAGCAATATTTGTGCTGAGTGTTTAATTCACTTTGTTCTTAGTGGAATTTGCCCCTAAGCTATGCCAATCATGTGGGGGCCTTTGTTTTGAAAAATGTTCCCCAACTGTGAAACTGCAAAAAAGTACTCTTGTGGCCATCATAAATGATATGGCAATGTTAGAAGCAGCAGCAATAATAAGTTCTTCGCAGAAACAAGCATTTGCATCAGCAACGTCATGGCAAAGTTATGCAAGCAATGACAGTGGAAACAAGTTGTACCCTATCATTGTGACCCTTTTTTTAATGATTTGACTTGCATGGTTGAAAGTAACCACCTCTGTGGACCAATACTAAGTGAAAATTCAACAGCCAAAAACATAGGGAAACTGGTAATTGAAAGTTCAGCATCCTGAGGAATACCCCTGAACAACTACCTAACCTTTGGGTGTGACAACACTAATGTTATGATTGGCCTAAAGAATGGCGTTGCAGCAGTGCTGTTAGAATATCACAAAGGCATAATCATTCCGTGTTGTCTGTGTCATCGAACTGATTTAGCAGCAAGTAGAGGTGCAGATTCTCTTCCAATTGGAGTTGATGTGGTTTTGGTAGGTAACTATTATTACTTTAAGAAAAGCTCCAAAAGAACAGACAGATTTAAGCAGTTTCAAGCACTGCATAAATATTCTTAAAGATAAATATTAAAGCACATTGAAACAAATTGGATATCCATGGGTAGATGCATAAGCTGACTAATGGATCTGTGGACATCATTGCTCTGTTTTGTTGAAGAAGCTAAGTTCTGCAGTAGTAAACAGAAAACTTCTGAAGCAAACTTGGCAATCTACGGAATACCAAAATTGATGAAAATGGAAGCAAAATCTGCTGGCATTTCATCTTGTTCTCTAAGGAATGAAGTGGAAAATAAATGTATTGGCATTTGTGGAGAAGTGAGAGAAAAGAAAATTGAAAGCAGAAATATCAAATCACTTAAATTTTGTTCAAAGCAAGAAGAGGCACATTCAGATTTGAGAGGACAACAGAGATCAACTGAGAGAAAAAGCCAAAAGAAGATTCAGAGAAGAAATCCAAAAATGTGGTTGCACTTAAAAAATGTCAAGAAAAGTATGTTCAAAATTCTTCTCAAAGGTTGAAAAGTGAGAGTGATGCACATAGGTCTGCCAGTTGAAACATGAGAATGTATAATTTCCTAAATTTAGATACAAACAAAGCATATTGTTTATTTCTTTTAGAAGCAGCATGTGTGAAACTGCACTCAAGGGAACCTCTTATTCATGTGCTAAAATTGCTGTTGACTGATTTGTTCAAAACACTGTTGTGCAAATTGGTTAAGCCAAGAATAATTAGGGAGTGTACTTCAATAATGTAAATAGATTATCACAGTTGGAACAACCAAAAGGATGACATTGCTAATTGGAGTTTCAACTTCAAAAATAGTAGAACTGTTAAGCCAAGGTGATAAAGTAACTTTCTTTGGTTATGTTCAAAAGTATTTTATGACTGTTTTGGATTACATGCACCATGCCTTCCCTTGCACATCTGATATTTTGACTCGTGCAGATGTCATAAATATTTAATCCATAGCCAGTGCAAGTTTTTCAAGCTTAACATTTTTTATTGATAAATTTCCAGTAATCTTAGTCAAGAAAGAAAATGAAGCCTATGAACAAGCACTAAATGTTGTGCATAATCAATTTTGTGAATATCAGATAGAAGACATGCCATCAAGTATGAAAAAGAAAAAGAAAAAGAATTTATATTCAGTAGGCATCAGTAAATGATATGAAGAATGGAATAGGGAAAAGAAAGTATGAATGTGTGTGCTGTCACAGGCTGTGTCGTCATTATTAACAATTCCATGTTCTAACGCTGAGTGTGAGAGGATCTTTGGTCAAATAAAGATATGAACAGAATTTAGATCTCTTAAAAATAAGAACTTGAAGAACTTGAAAAAGAGGTGCATGCTTTGAAGAGGAATTTAGCAAAGTGTTTTTTACAAAAAGCAAAATCTGCAACACTTTTGAAGGGTATCAGTGTGAGTAGGAAAATGTGACAAAATACAGTATCTGGGAAGCAAAATATAAATCATTTGGCGGTAAGCAAAAGATTTCTGAGTGAGATTTATGTCTCAGTAAAATGATGACAGTGATTATTGCTTGGTGAGTAAAGTTTAACTAATGATACTATCATATATTATAATCCATTAAATTGATAGTCTGTGACATGGACATAGTTTTTTGTTTTTATTTTTGTAAATGGTATGTTATGTGTGAAAAGCAAGAAATCCCAGAAATTTAACACCCCTCTCCCACTGCATATAATAATTGACATCCATTGCAGCACCCACCCAAGTCTCATTTTTTTTCAGATTTGGCACCTTTTCTCTTTTTATAATAGTAATAATAATAATAATAATAATCCCTTGGTGTGGCATTGACTATAACTAATATATCATATATTTTAAGTTTTTTTTTTTTTTTTTTTTCAAATCCTGTATAGCAAGCTTTGTTATTCCAGCTTCAACTACTCCTTTCCGCTAAAAAGCTGGCATGCAACAACATTAAAATCATTTTCTTGTCCCTGCACACGTGCATATGTGCACTCATAGTGCCACCTGTGCTTGTGAAACCGAACCTGAATCATGTGAAGCACATAAAATTCTCCCGGTTTTTCACTCTCCAAGATTGGCAGCTATTCCATGTCTGTTTTGGGGTGGTCTGAATTTTTCTTGGCACAAACAGCGTCTTCTGAACTTCAAAACATTGTCCACGCAGCTTTTCCTCCATGTTTGGGATCAGGAAAAAGTCGCACAGAGCTAGATTGGGATCTTATGGTGGGTGATTCACCATTTGAACCCCATGCTTCTGCAGAAAGTGTAATGTTTTCATTACATGCACACAGTTTGGGCAGAGGCTTTGCCTTAGTGTAGTAGTTCTCATTTGGTGGTTTGCAAACCCAAGGAGTTTGCACTAAAAATTCTGGGATGGTGCCTGAACGCATAATCACAGGTTGCAAATACAAACATATTCAATGTTCAAACGAAGTAAGAAACTATGATTAAGAAACTTAAATTTTGGAACCGCACCTTTGGGAACAGTTCTGAGTGCCATGTGGCATTACATAATTTCTCACGAGAGATGGGTCTGGGTTCAACTCCCAGTAAGGCATGGATGCTGTGTTTGTCTTTCAGCTCTGGCTCTGCTCCCTTCCCTGGAACCAGTAACTTAAATTTGGGATGAGTGACTGCTTATAGCCCATTGAGCTGCTCACGGTGGTTGTTAACCTTCCTCCCCCCAATCTCCCCTAAAACATTACATATTAGAAAATGAACTATCTGTAGATTAAGCTGTCAAAAAAGACATCAGTGATCACCTTAAATTTTTAGAAGTGACTATTTTCCTGACATTTCCAATAAATTGAATTGGATTTGCAACCCAATTTGATATGTCTTTTTTATGTTTCTGCAACTGATGAAATTGTATTAATGGATGGGGAAAAAAATCTGACATGTCAATAGATTCTGGACTACAAACATCATTAAAAAATGACAGCCTTATAAATTTTTGGCTGGAAGTGAAAAACGAATTTCCATCTCTCAGCAAGAGAGCTTTTAAAATTCTACCATTTTCTACCACTTATTTGTGTGAGAGAGCATTTTCACTTTATTCTTGTTTTAAATCAAAATAGAGAAATAAATGTGATGCACAACCAGATTTAAGATTGAGTATGGCTGGTGTTGAGCCAAATGTCGCAAGTCTTTGTTCTAATGCAAAAGTCCAACATCAAAATTAAGTTCATGTATTATTATTATTATTATTATTTTCTTTATTCGAAATATACGAATCACAGCCTCTGACAAACAAAATAAACAGCAAATTATCATTGACTGGTATTGTTGAACTGATACGAGTTTCCGCCGGAGACCTAGGTATCAGCCAAGCATCGGCATAAAATATATGATGTCCCAAGTAAAGCTATCTTCTGCAGTTCTATAGGTGTAATATCAGAAAGCTGCAATTTTTCAAAATGATTCATAAAATTTTTTGACATTGTTCCAAGTGCCCCGATGACAACGGGGACTACCGTTGTGTGTTTAGTCCATAACCGGGTAACTTCTATGGCCAGGTCTCTATATTTAGTCATTTTTTCCAATTCTTTTTCATTGACTCTGGCATCTCCAGGGATCGCTATATCAATTAGCCAGACTTTCCGATTTTCTATGACTGTTATGTCTGGTGTATTATGTTCTATGTGTCGATCGGTTTGAATTCCGAAATCCCACAAGATCTTGACTTCATTATTTTCTATGACTTTCTCAGCCTTGTGTTCCCATGAGTTTTTTGATGCTGGCAGATTGTGCTTTCTGCATAATGACCAATGAATCAATTGTGCAACTCTGTCATGTCTAACTTTGTATTCTGTCTGTGCAATTTTGCTACATTCACATATTAGATGAGACACAGTTTCATCTTTTTCTTGACAAAGTCGGCACTTTGGATTATCACTGACTTTCTGGATTTTAGCCTTCATAACATTTGTCTGCAATGCCTGTTCTTGTGCAGCAAAAATCAGACCTTCTGTTTCTTTCTTGATGGAACCCGATTTCAGCCATGCCCAAGTCAAGTTGTTGTTTATTTTTCCATCAGTATTCTTTAGAAATTGTCCATGCAGTGGTTTGTTCTTCCAGCCGTCTAATCTGCTTTCAAACTGCTTCCTCTTGTATTCAGCTTTGTTTTCTGTTGTTTTAAAGATATTTTCATTCTTCACTGCTTGAAGTAGCTTTTCTCTGCTTCTGTTGACGTAATTCATTCAGGCTTCTTTTTTCTTCCTCTACTACCTGTTGTATTGTAGTAGCCCTCTGCCTCCAATCTTCCGAGGTAAATACAATCTGTAAACATCACTTTTTGGATGGAGTGCATGATTCATGTTCAATAACTTTTGAGTTTTCCGATCCAGTATTTCTATTTCACTTTGGGTCCAATCAATTATTCCAGCTGGGTATCTGATTACTGGAATGGCCCATGTATTTATGGCTTTGATTGTATTTCCACCATTTAGTTTTGATTTCAATATTTTTCTTACTCTCTTGATATACTCACTCTGAGTCAGACCTTTGACTTTTGTATGTAAGGTGTTATGTGATTCAAGAATTCCAAGGTATTTATAATTTTCATTATCTGACAATGATTTCATTATATTACCATTTTCTAGTTCTATTCCATCTATATTCTGGACTTTTCCCCAGCGCATGGATAGTACTGCACATTTTTCCAGTCCAAATTCCATCTGTATATCATCACTAATTATTTGCACTGTATGCAGCAGTGTTTCAAGTTCGGCGGAACTTTTTGCATACAATTTAAGGTCATCCATGTACAGCAGATGGTTTATTTTTCCATGTTGGTCCGAAATGTGGTAGCCCATTTTTGTTTTGTTCAAAATCATTGACAATGGAATTAAAGAGATATTAAACAATAAAGGCGACAAAGAATCCCCTTGAAATATGCCTCTCTTGATATTAACTTCTCCGAGTTCTTCACCATATGCATGTAACACTGTTTTCCAGTTTTTCATATTTTCTTTGAGGAATCGGCAGATGTTTTTGCTAACTCCAAATAGTTCCAAACAAGTGTTAATCCAGCTGTGGGGCAATGAGTCAAAGGCCTTTTTATAATCTATCCATGCCATATTCAAATTCGTTTTTCTTTTTGTTCATTATTATTATTATTATTATTATTATTATTATTATTATTATTAGGTTGAACATCTTCCAAATTGTAACTTATTTAATTAAAAGTGGTATTTATATTAAATATAATATATTCAAAATTTGTGCAACAGAGAAGTTTAATATGAAGTGTTGCAGATAAATTATTTTATAATGAGAGTTTTATAATTTTTTATTTAAACTGAATTTTAAAGTTATATAATTAGTAAAATTTAATGTTAGAGGGTTTTCATAATTAGTAAAATTTTATAAATACCAGGGCCATCCAGAAAGTAAGTACAGTTTGAAGATAAAAAAAATATTGATGACTAATTTTTTATGTGTGATGAATTCTGCATACATTGATCTACTTTTCAACATATTCCCTGTGAATGTTAAGGCATTTGCCATATCATGGCACAAGTTAGTGAAAATCCTCTAAATATGTGGTGTCAGTGAATAAACAAACCATGTTTTATCAATACATAGCAACTGAAATTTTTTTTTTCCGGCAACTGCTGGAATCATACCTCAAATCTCTCAATATCTAGTCGAGTGCATTCGTCTTAGGCTACGGTGGCCAACAATAAATTTTTCGGTTGCTATGTGTTGATAAAACATGGAAGAGCGATGTCTTTGTTTATTCACTGACACCACATATTTAGAGGATTTTCACTATTGTTCTCACCCTTTTGATTTCTTTGCTATAATCAAGAAGCTCGGTTTTGGCATGGGTATAAGAGCTCCTTCCTCTATCTCGTCCAGACTTACCTCAAAAAAACCACCAGGTGTGAATCTGGGTGCAAGAGTGTATGCAGTGCCCCTCAAGTGCCCTGATGGCACTTCTGAATGCCTATATTGGCATGACAAAGCATTCTTTCAAGCAGAGAATGCAGGAACATAAACGTGACATAGCCCATGCTAGAATCACCACTGCCCTTGCTAGAGAGGTCAACAACCACTGCGCTACACCGAAATGGTGCGGTACCCAGAAGCTGGCCTCTTTCACAACGACCGAAGGGACATCCTACCGAGAGGCTATAGAGATTTTAACAAACTCCACCGCATGCAATGAAGAAACTTCCATTGGTTTGCCATGCGACTGGCATGTGATGCTGGATATCCGGAACCGCTAGTATTCTGAGGAATCGTTTCCCCATGCGCAAGGCACGAGTGAGCACATTTTTCTTGTATTCTGTTGTTTACCATTTTAAATTTAGTCCTCTGTTTTTTGAGCGTTTGTGAACTGTGTTTTGTATCAGATTACTGTTATCTGTTACTTAGCCTGACGAAGCCACACGTTTGTGGCAAAAGCTTGCTATTTCGTTTTTTAACAAAGTTTTGTGTACCATTAAATGGATTTACTATTAGTTTTTGGCTTAACACTCGCTTAATTTGAATGTTTCATTCGAAAGGTTTCCTCAATTTAGCAAATTCTGCGATTTTACCCTTGAAATTCATTGGTTTCCTCGATTTAGCAAATTCTGCAATTTGGTCCCTTGAAGTTCATTAAATCGAGGTTTGACTGTAACGTTTTTTTTGTTTTTTTTTTTGCAGCCTTCCATATTTGCAGACAGTCTTCTCTGTTATCAACCCCCTCTTCCTCCCTCCACACACTATTTATTTCAAGTCAAGTTTGGAAGGAAAGTATAATGAGGTTGCTTGGCGTAAAAAGTCTGAGGTACTCTGATCCGTACTTTAATGTGATCTGTCATGAAATACAAATGCTGCAATCTGCAAGAAATATTCTTATCACTATGTTTATGCTAGCACTTCAAATATTTCAAACAGATGCTCACTCAAGAGAGAACAACCCAATCTAATTTTTATCATAAGTAGATTTTGCATAAAATATGCTAAACTAACTTCCCAGTGTAACTTTTCATAATTTGGGGCAGGAAGGGAGGGCTAGTGTCACATCTATAAGCTTATGGGTACGGAAAATTTAGAAATTGACATCATGGCTATAAATAATTTTTGAAAAGCCAACCATGTAATTGCAAACTTTTAAAATTAAACAACAAAAAAAACACACCCCTCCCAACCTTTTCTTTCACTACAGTGACCCCCCCTCCCAATAAATAAATAAATAAATCTCTCTATATATAAAGCAAACTGTGTGTGTGTCTGTCGATCGGATTTCACATAGAATTAGGTGACCTAGAGCGACGAAATTTGTTATGAAGGTACCTGTAGACATCTTCTGATGCACCTCGAAGCGATTTTTTAAAAATTTTAATTTGCTTTTTAGTTATTTAATGTTACGCGTTTCTACCCAATCTGAGTGTGTCTTTCCACTTTGTTGACATCAACCTGATCACACCGAACGTTAAGGCGTGCAGAAAAATAGTTCACCATAAATTTTAAGCGTTTCTTTTTAGAATTCCGTTACGACTATTTTCATTCGTAAATACATTTATTACGCCCTTTTCTGTAAGCGTTGTTTGCCGATTGTATTATGATCTTGAAGGCGGAGAAGAGAAAAAAGAAAGTAGAACGCAGTTTTTCAATCTGCGTTATTAATTCAAAAGTGTCATACGTCAGACGGTCATCATACTGTGACGATGTTGTGAGCTAGGAAATAGAATGTTGTTTTAACGAAATCCGGAAAAAGAAATGGCTCAAATTTATCGTGAACTACTTATCTCCGCGCCTTCGCGTTGGGTGTGATCAGCTTGCATGTAAAGAAAGTGGTAAAGAAAGAGTCTGTCGGTCGGATTTCACATAGAATTAGGCGACCTAGAGCGACGAAATTTGTTATGAAGGTACCTGTAGACATCTTCTGATGCACCTCGAAGTGATTTTTTAAAAATTTTAATTTGCTTTTTAGTTATTTAATGTTACGCGTTTCTACCCGATCTGAGTGTGTTTTTCCGCTTTGTTGACATCAACCTGATCACACCACCGAACGTTAAGGTGTGCAGAAAAGTAGTTCACCATAAATTTTAGGGGTTTTCTTTTTAGAATTCCGTTACAACTATTTTCCTTCGTAAATACATTTATTACGCCCTTTTTTGTAAGCATTGTTTGCCGATTGTATTATGAACTTGAGGGCGGAGAAGAAAAAAGAAAATAGAACGCAGTTTTTCAATCTGCGTTATTAATTCAAAAGTGTCATACGTCAGAAGGTCATCATACTGTGACAATGTTGTGAGCTAGAAAATAGAATGTTGTTTTAACATAATTCTAAAAAAGAAATGGCTCAAATTTATCGTGAACTACTTATCTTCGCGTTGGGACGTCTTCAATTCCCGATTCGTTTGAGTTTCGCCATGAGCATCAATAAGGCACAAGGGCAGGCTCTAAAAGTTGTTTGACTGAATCTACAAAGTCCATGTTTTTCCCATATTCAACTGTACGTTGGTTGTTCCAGAGTCTGAAATGGGGAAAATCTTTACATCTTTGCTCCGAATGGAAGGACTGTTAATATTGTTTATCCTGAGGCTCTACAAGAATAAGGTACTTTTCATCTCAATCAGTTTCATTGTATAAGCCTTCTGCTTTCAAACTTTTTGAATTATTTACATTGGACGTGACAACTACTAAATAATTCAAATACATTTTTTTTATCCTAATATTCTATTCCAGGAAGTTGTACTACAAAGTTATATAAACCTTGATTTATCAGTCTTAATTTAATTGTAGATATAGCTTTTACTTTATACTATCACTAGCCCGTCAACGATGGGTGCAACAGGCTAGTAGTAAATAAATAAAAATGAAAAAAAAAAAAAATCCTGCATTTTGGAATTTTGCAACACCTGCACAATGGGTTGTAACGTTATGGTATCTGCTGACAGCCAATTTGCATCTTGCTTTAGGAAGGATAAAACATGGATTTCTTTTGGGCTTTGCTAGCAGTACAGTTGTTAAGCCAGCTAGAGGGAAAGCCACAAAAGTTGTACTCACTTCCTCTATCGCACACTTCCAAACACATAAACCATGTTGTAGGTGTGAACCATAGGCTGAAAAACTTTGACGTCTCGTGTTCTGATTAGGTACTCTAGTGCTGCATGACTAATAGCAAAGGCCATGCTGGGATACACTCAATAAGGTGTGAAGGTCTTCTACCCATTAGGAGAAAGAATTGTGCAAGTACAGTAAAAAAACAGTGGTGACAACTCTCTTTTTAGTGCATCATTTTCCATATTTCGTCTTTGATCTTATAGTATTGTATATGCCATGCAAGCAAATAAAAATATATTGAAAATAATTTTTTTTTTAACAATGTCTTTTTCCATTGCCTCATTTATTCCTGATAACTTCTCATGCAATGTGCTCTACTACAATTGTCAGGAATCACAATTTCATCTCACCAAACAGGATATCATGATCTCATGAAGTTCTTTGTTGTAGTAGTTGACTGTATCTAAGTATTGGTGGTGGGTGGAATGATCCTCAAATAAAAATTCCTTTGCAGGATATTTACCTATGACTTTAAACTCTCTGCAACATTGTTCTCCCTACCAAAACAATTAAACAAATGGATTTGTGCCATTATACCTGGTGTGGCATTATTCTCAGACCCTTTAAAGGATTGGGAATACTTTGTTGTTCTATTAAGTGCAATTTTATTATGTTTTATAAATAATAATGAACTCAAAATAGTATAACTATACTAAAAATCCGAAAATACTTGGCGTAGAATAGCAATAAAAGTTTCCAAGCTTTTGCTCATCAACCAGATGGCTTTCTCAAGGAAGGTAGACAGCTAACTGCAAACTGGATAATAGAAACTGCAAACTGGATAATAGAACGTTTCAACACTTTGAATGCAGTGACTTGACTAGACAATCAATGATAAGGAGCAAACGTGATATCTCGAAGAAACGAGGTCACGTTGGTTGGGCACGCAGTACAATGGTAGAGAACTCAGCATTATTTGAAGAACTGATTCCAAATACGTGGCAACTCCAGAGAAACACTATCACTGCAAGCCTCACAGCTGGTCAAGATTTCCAAGGTTTCGCGAATGGCGGTAGATTTGGGTGTGGAGTATGAAGCTAATTTCTTTACATCACTCCATATAGGATCGGCGGACTTGAACTTGACTTCTCTTGATAGGGCAGTGGTTATTTTCCCGTCTCTTGTATCCTTTTTAAGTTTGCTGATTCTAATTCCAAACGAACGTTTGGTCATTCCGATGTAGTATCGCCTGGAGCCGTCCGGGTATTTTAGTGGAATGGCATAAACACCTGCTTCATTGAGAAGAGGGGGGGGGCTTGTCAATATTTCTCTTGAGCATCGTGTATAAAGATGCCGGAGACCTTATGCCGACACCGAAGTTCATCCTCCTGAGCGCGTTTTTGAGTTTATAGGAAATATTTGGTATGTAGAGAATAGAGCCCAGGAAGCGAAGTTGCGGCATAGAAATGTTATTAGCACTGCTGGTTCTGGCTTTCTCGATAAAGTTATGCATCTGGTTCGAAGTATATCCTGCCTCAGTGGCCAATTTGACAATGTTTCTTAGTTCGGATTGTTTAGAACGAGCATCGGATGAGACAGCGAAGGCTCTTTTAATTCGAGAACGGAATAAGGCGGTCTTGTAAACATCAGGGCAGAATGAACTGCGGAGCATCAAGTTGAAAACGAAGGTGGGTTTATAATAGACTGCCGTATGAAGGCGGTTGTCATGCGATTTGCTCACTGAGACTTCGAGATAAGGTAAGATACCATTGTGTTCAAGCTCCATGGTGAAATTGATTGTAGGGTGTATATAATTTATTTTATGGAGGAAAAACGGGAGAGTCTCCTTTCCATGTGGCCATATGAAAAATACGTCGTCTGCATATCGTAGCCAGGTGGTAGGTCTTGGGGTGATGTTGGTGAATATATGTTGCTCAATGGGGCGAAGTATTGCTTCCGCAAGGACGGCTGAAAGCGAAGATCCCATCAGAGCGCCATTTACTTGCTTATAAATTTGCCCTCGGAAACTGAAGTAGCTAGAATTTGAGACCAAGTCCATTATTTTGAAGATGCTGAGGCAAGACTCCTGAGAATAAGCCGATGAATTAGATATAGCCTCTTTCAATGTTCTGACGGCTTCCGGTACGGGGATCGATGGATAAAGAGAAACTACATCGAAACTGCCAATAATGTCGCGTTGTTGAACGGTGAGCTGCTTGATTTCCGTGATAAAATCTAGAGTGGAGGTTATTATAAAGTCCGACTCCGGTAGATGATTAGTTAAGAATTTGGTTAACGCTTTCTCTAAGTGGTACGTCGGTGCGGATCTTCGGGACACGATCGGTCTCAATGGATTTCCGGGTTTGTGGTGTTTAAGTCTGCCGAAGAGTTTTGGGATCTGAGGGCCAGGCGGTAATTTGGCAGATTTCTTGAGATCATCTGGAATATCAGTTGACCTTGCAGTTCTTTTTACCTGTGCAATCCAAGAATTTAGAGGATTCCTCCGTAAGATTATAGATCCAGAATCGGATATAAATTCTTCTAGTTTTTTATTATAATTCGCTGCGTCCATTATCGCTATCTGGCCGGATTTGTCTTATCGCTATCTGGCCGATAGCGTCAGTATTATGGAGTGGTCATTTCTAAGGTTGGAAATCGTCCTTGGAATTTCTACGCCAGACCATGTCAAGGATAGTGAACCTCAGAAGAAAGGACGTCATGTCATTAGAGATCCGATGCTATCACCTATATATAAACTTGCATACTCTTTGCGACCCTATTACCTTCAACAAACTTACCCTCCGGGTGGATATGTTAGTCGAAAGACTCCAGTCTTCCTTTTCATTGAGACACATCAAGAAACTGGATTACCTGAAGTCTTCCCAGACTCCTAAACCTAAAGATTTCACCATTCCCTTCGTCAATATTTCTAACCGAACGCTCACCCGAGAGGAAACTAAAGTTTTGAAACTTGGACCAAAGTTCTGCTTCCGATTGAGACTGAACCCAAAAAGCGTCGTTTCTGGGTTTGAGACCATAATATCGCGAATTCCAGAAGACAACAAAGATGAACTACGTCAACTGTGTTGCTCTAGGTTAAAATCGTGGTACAATCAGAAGCAATCGTTTAATAATTTCAAAATTCCCAGGACAATTTCCAACCTTAGAAATGACCACTCCATAATACTGACGCTAATGGACAAATCCGGCCAGATAGCGATAATGGACGCAGCGGATTATAATAAAAAACTAGGTAGAATTTATATCCGATTCTGGATCTATAATCTTACGGAGGAATCATCTAAATTCTTGGATTGCACAGGTAAAAAGAACTGCAAGGTCGACTGATATTCCAGATGATCTCAAGAAATCCGCCAAATTACCGCCTGGCCCTCAGATCTCAAAACTCTTCGGCAGACTTAAACACCACAAACCCGGAAATCCATTGAGACCGATCGTGTCCCGAAGATCCGCACCGACGTACCACTTAGAGAAAGCGTTAACCAAATTCTTAACTAATCATCTACCGGAGTCGGACTTTATAATAACCTCCACTCTAGATTTTATCACGGAAATCAAGCAGCTCACCGTTCAACAACGCGACATTATTGGCAGTTTCGATGTAGTTTCTCTTTATCCATCGATCCCCGTACCGGAAGCCGTCAGAACATTGAAAGAGGCTATATCTAATTCATCGGCTTATTCTCAGGAGTCTTGCCTCAGCATCTTCAAAATAATGGACTTGGTCTCAAATTCTAGCTACTTCAGTTTCCGAGGGCAAATTTATAAGCAAGTAAATGGCGCTCTGATGGGATCTTCGCTTTCAGCCGTCCTTGCGGAAGCAATACTTCGCCCCATTGAGCAACATATATTCACCAACATCACCCCAAGACCTACCACCTGGCTACGATATGCAGACGACGTATTTTTCATATGGCCACATGGAAAGGAGACTCTCCCGTTTTTCCTCCATAAAATAAATTATATACACCCTACAATCAATTTCACCATGGAGCTTGAACACAATGGTATCTTACCTTATCTCGAAGTCTCAGTGAGCAAATCGCATGACAACCGCCTTCATACGGCAGTCTATTATAAACCCACCTTCGTTTTCAACCTGATGCTCCGCAGTTCATTCTGCCCTGATGTTTACAAGACCGCCTTATTCCGTTCTCGAATTAAAAGAGCCTTCGCTGTCTCATCCGATGCTCGTTCTAAACAATCCGAACTAAGAAACATTGTCGAATTGGCCACTGAGGCAGGATATACTTCAAACCAGATGCATAACTTTATCGAGAAAGCCAGAACCAGCAGTGCTAATAACATTTCTATGCCGCAACTTCGCTTCCTGGGCTCTATTCTCTACATACCAAATATTTCCTATCAACTCAGAAATGCGCTCAGGAAGATGAACTTCGGTGTTGGCATAAGGTCTTCGGCATCTTTATACACGATGCTTAAGAGAAATATTGACAAGCCCCCTCTTCTCAATGAAGCAGGTGTTTATGCCATCCCACTAAAATACCCGGACGGCTCCAGGCAATACTACATCGGAATGACCAAACGTTTGTTTGGAATTAGAATCAGCGAACATAAAAGGGATACAAGAGACGGGAAAATAACCTCTGCCCCATCAAGGGAAGTCAAGTTCAAGTCTGCCGATCCTATATGGAGTGATGTAAAGAAATTAGCTTCATACTCCACACCCAAATCTACTGCCATTCGCAAAACCTTGGAAATCTTGACCAGCTGCGAGGCTTGCAGTGATAGCGTTTCTCTGGAGTTGCCACGTATTTGGAATCAGTTCTTCAAATAATGCTGAGTTCTCTACCATTGTACCGTGTGCCCAACCAACGTGACCTCGTTTCTTCGAAATATCACGCTTGCTCCTAATCATTTATTGTCTAGTCAAGTCACCGCGTTCAAAGTGTTGAAACGTTCTATTATCCAGTTTGCAGTTAGCTGTCTACCTTCCTTGAGAAAGCCATCTGGTTGATGAGCGAAAGCTTGGAAACTTTTATTTCAATTCTACGCCAAGAATTTTCGGATTTTTAGTATAGTTATACTATTTTGAGTATAATTTGGTGTAGAGTTTCTACTTTTTGAATAATAATGAACTATTGCTTTCTTTTATGTCTAAATTTATTTTAATGTAAATTGTTGTTGTTAATACTATTTTTATACTGCAAAGTGTATTTGATCAGGTTTATGTTTGCTTTTCAGGAGTGTAGATATTATTAAGCTAATACAGTGTTTCAATAGAATATGTATGCACAGGGGGAAAAATTTCGAGATGAAATGCACTTGGCAAAAAAAAAAAAAAAAAGAACCCCAAAAAACCCCCACTCACCACTCCTTAGCACATACCTGCGAACTTTCTGAAACCGAAATCCATAAAAAAATAATCAATATATTCGATGAAATTACTTGTCGCACGTATTGATTAAATATATTGAACATATCAATTAAGAAGCAATATGTTAATGATATAATATGACTACAGATGTTTGAATTTATTGGCACGTTTATTTCGATTAAAATAGAATCTATACATAATTTCTCATTACTATGCTATCATTTTGATCTATAAAGAGGTATAAACTTATTTTTATGGAAGTCCCACCCTTTGACCCCCAAATCCAATAGGATTGTATCCCACACCGTCACGGAACAAACTAAAATGTTTTAAAAAACGAACCATTTTCATACTAGGTTTATCTTACGGAGTGACGGACAAGGAAAGAGTCAAATGAAATAAATAAGTGACTGAGGGACACTAATTGGTAAATAATGGTCAACTAAAAACGAAGTGAACATTTTGCATGAATCGCATCCAGTTCATAATAACTTTTAACAAAGGAAGTTAATTTCGTATTTTTTCCCCACGCAGTCGACATTAGATTTATGCTTGGCACTAGAAATATGATTAATAATATCCTTCCACCACGCGAATTCGCATCATGGAGTATTTGATAGTTGATACACTGGCGTGCAAAAATTAAGGACGAGACGGTTTTTCGAATGTAACGTCGTGCCGAAGTGCTCCACATCTACTTAAATCATACCATAAGATCCCCAAGATGTAAGAATATGGGACAAGTGAGCAAAAACGTCCAAACAAGGAATCCAAAGGATACAAAGGCACTTTATTGAAAAGGGTAGCTTCGAGCACAACTGGACAGAAGACAGAAACTTCCATGTGACAGGCGGCTGCCAAGAAAAATCCAGTCTTTAGTAGGGGATATGATCACCCCTGACTGCGTTGCAGGATTTACAACGTCTGTCCATGCTGAGGACAAGGTTGTCAAGGAGCTGTTGAGGCATCACGGCCCATTCCTCTTGTAGCGCCAATCGTTGCTGGCGGCTGGTGACGTGCTGCCAAGCGTCTCCGGAGAAGGTCCCACACGTGTTCGATTGGATTTAGGTCTGGTGACCTTGCGGGCCAATCCATGCGTTGAATATCTTCACTCTCCAATAGCTCTGCGACAGCCACTGTACGAGGAGGTGTAGCGTTGGCGTCCATGAAGAGGAACTCAGGACCCACAGCACATCTAAACAGATGCACGTGAGGCAGGAGAACCTCGGTACAATAGCGGACACCAGTGACTGAACCTCCTTTGAAGATGTGGAGGTCAGTACGGCTACCAAGCATGATACTGCCCCAAACGAGAACTCCGCCACTTCCAAACCAGTCCCTTTCGATGATGTTGGAGGTGTGATTGCGTGTTCCCTGCTCTCTCCAGATGTGTATACGTCCAGATTCTCTCGTCAGACTAAATCGACTCTCATCCGTAAAGAGAACTCTACCCCATTGCTGATGTGTCCAGTTCTTGTGTTCCTGGCACCACAGAAACCGCCGTCTCCGATGAGCAGGCATTAATGGCACACACCGTATTGGTCGTCGTGCAAATAGACCACCTTTGTGCAGCCTCCTGGCCACTGTAAAACGCAATAACGGACGTCCAATTATCTGTTGCATGTGCCTTGCGATTTCTCCCGCTGTCTGCCGTCTGTCTCTTCTCACCTGTAGGACAATAAACCAATCGTCTGCTGCTGTGTTTGTTCGTGGACGACCACTGCTAAACTCTCGGACAGCTGTTCCTGTCGTTTGAAATGCTCTCCAAACTCGTGAAACGATGCTGTGAGCGATCCCAAACTCCTCTGCCACACTAGTCACAATTCGGCCTTCTTCCAACTTCCCAATGACGCGACCTCGGGTAAAGTCATCCAGATGTCATCTACTGGATTGCCTGTTGGTCATATCACACGGTGGCAGCACTCGACGTCGTTCAAACTGATGTACACTGTGCAATAGCTTTCACCGAATTGCTGAGCGTACACCGCCCGTGTGCTTTATACCCTTCCGACACTCCCCCCCCCCACGTCATGCTGCATATATGTGCATGCCCTACCGTACCAGACCCTAGTCTATCTCCTGAGTGGTCTTTCCGTCCGTTCTGCCTGCTCGTTCCGCTGTTATGCTAATTTCTCCTCTTCATCCTTAACTTTTGCACACCAGTGCAGTACCCCCCCCCCCTCCTTCTTATATTGCTGCTCATAGCGAATCACTAATACTAAATTTATTGACTCTTGAAAAAAAAATGCAACTAAAACTGCTATAGTAAAACAGCAACAGCTTAATAAAGAGATTCAATTTGCAGAGGAAAAAATACCGACTACCAAGTTATCCGATCGAGAAGGTCAGCTAGGAAAGCCGAGATCAACTGAAAGTTATCATCAAGAAATAAAGGTTTAGATTTTAGTTACGAACGTCATACCAACGAACTACTACGGACTCCAACATACTAATTTCGTTGAATCCAGCCAAGACATCATACAAATTATCGTACGCCGCCCCGGTGGCGCAGTGGTCTAAGGCGTTGGCCTCTGGTCATTCGTCCGAAGGGGTCCGGGTTCGAATCCCGGTGAGGCATGGATGTCGTGTTTGTCTTACGGCACTGGCTCTCTCCCTTCCCTGGAACCAGTGACCCTAAATTAGGGACGGGCGACTGCTTATAGCCCATTGAGTTGCTCACGGTGGTCGTTAAACCTCCAATCAAAAAAAAAAATTATTGTACGGACAGACAAATCTGGAACATATTACACTTCCTCAATCTACGATTGGAAAGCGTAGAAAACTTACTAACTAAAGGACCAGCAAAATAAATCATTGCTGGAGAAGCATTGGATCGAGTGAGCATTGGATTTTTTTTTTTTTTAACTTCCTATTATATTAACTGCATTCTTTCGTTAGTTATTGCCAGAGAAGTTACAAAACCATGCCCCAAATGGATTTTTAATTTCACAAAACTGGCAGCTTTTGTTTAATTTCGTCATGTTGGGTGTGTCGATCTGGGCTCAAAAATTCCACAGATTTAAAATCCGCTTGAATTATTTTTCTATGGTAACTACGTTCTGAGATAGCTTTTCGAACTAGGAGTAATAAAAACGTGTTCCAATGGAGGATGCCCGCCCGCCTGTCAACACGTAGAGAGATAAACAAGCCCCCAGCTGCAGCTGTTTACATACTGTTTACGCGTGGTGTAAGTTCTTTAACATTTGAAACAACCCGAAACAGCATGTGGGAAAACTGCAGACAAATGTTCCCAAGTAACTGAGAAGTTTATTTGTAACTTACATCGGTACTTCAATTTAAATGGATTATGTTAAATAAAAAGTCTTAATGCTGGGTGCAAAATCATCATAAAAAAAATCTGGAAGAATCAAATCTGTTAAATTAACACTCTGCCGGTAAAGCAAGTTGCATTTCCGTAAGTTTTACGGGTAAATCATAGAACCTGGCAGGTATTTTTTTAGCATTTCGAACCCTTGTCCACTAAACGACAGATAACATAGGTTTACGCAATTATACAAGTGTAGTTTCATAAAAAAAATCCAATAATATACATCACTTTCAATTTTTTTTAAGGATTCCACCAATTCAGAAAGAACTTTGATAGCTCACAATGCGTGAAGGCTTCGCAAAGGTTGTGATCTCCAATCGAAGATCATGACGTCACATGAAAGGAGAATGCTGCTAGGGGAAAAAAACCAGCATTTTACATACCGGTATATACTTGCATATAAACCGAGCCCCCTAGTTCAACAGTTAGAAATTGGCAAAAAAAAAAAAAAAACGGGACCCGCATATAAGCAGACACTTTTACTTAAAAAAAAAAGAATTTCTTTCAAAAACTTTTCGGCTTTTACGTGAGTATATATGGTATTTATAATAAAATTTTAAGATTTTGCCGAAGTGTTAATTTAGTCATCTTGGGAGCAAATGTTGCCGTATGTGCCGCACACGCGTTAATAGCTGTAGCCCTATTAATAAACTGGGGACACGTAGAAAAGTCATTTTACGAACCGATCCCTAAAGTTAAACCATTTGGTTACATAGGATAGAAATACTGTGTTTAAATTCACATTTTTATCCTACAATAATTTTTTATTAATTCATTCACATCTTCCAAATATGTTTTCTATTAGGTAAACATTTCATGAATTTAACGATGATGGTGAAAATCCTCCGATCAACCGTTGACAGTGAGCAGTTTTCTTAGAAAATTAGTATCTACAGTGATTCACATTTTTTTTTAACAGTACAATACTTACAAAAATTGTTTTCACAAAGAAAAAGCACTGCTCTTTCCAGTTTCTAAAAATACGATTAAAATAGTGCATATTTTTATTTTTCCCCATAAAAGAAGTTTCTTTGTTATGTCTTTGCTATCAAAAGTAAAGAAAAAAAAATGCAGTGCCGAAGACCATGCAAATTTAGAAATTGTTATGAAAGTGATTACAATATTATATAATCTTGATTTAGAAGGTATGTAACATACAGTTTTGAATGCAATGTGTAGGTACTCTTAAAGTGAATATTTTCTTTTTACAGGAAATGTTTAGTTTGGTATTGAAACACCACAGATTTGTGAGACTAACATTGAACAAAATTAAGATTTTACTTTATGTTTTTTTAAATTATCTATTTTAAACACAGATAACACTAGTTTAGTTATTGTGGCATATGCAGAGATTTTTACTGCATATTTATTAATATAATTATGTTTTGTTTTGTAGTAAATGGCGTTCGCGCAAAAGTTTTACTGATGCACATTTTCCAAAGTAGGCAGGTATGCATATGTATTCAGTACCTTCCACAGAAGAGTCTTATTTACTTTGTCATAAGCTTTCTCTAAATCTATCAAGGCCACAAACACTTATTTACCAACAGGCAGATAATTTTCAATCATCGTGTGTAATGCAAAAATTTGATTAGTGCAGTCCTTACCAGGCAAAAAACCACTCTGTACATCCCACACTTTCTCTGATGTAAGACCTCGTACCTTATCAATAATGACCTTCCCAAACACTTTTCCGGGCACATTCAGCAAACTGACACCATGATTGTTCTTGCATTCAGTCTGATCACCTTTTTCCTTGTATAAAGGAACAATGATAGCATCCCTCCAATCATGAGGCACCATTTCTAACTCCCAGCATAACTGGTTAAATGTCATTTGGTTTCACTCATTCATAATGTATCATGCTGAGCTTATTAATTTATTAATTTATGTTTGTATTTCTTGTTCAATAGTAATATATATAATATATCATGCTGAGCTTATTAATTTACATGTTTGTATTTTTTGTTCAATAGTATTGGCAAATGTCAGTTAACCAGCCAATCAGAGAGTCACCACCTTACTTTAGCATCTCAGCAGATATGCCATCTACTCCCAAAGCCTTACTATTCTGAAGAGATTTTAGAGCATTACACACCTCTTCTCTTGATCCCACCACTGTTTCCATCTCGCATTATGGCATCATCATCTACGTCTGCCTCAGAATCACATTTGCTTTCATAATCTAATAAATAACAGAAGTACTTACCCCATCTTTCACTTAGCTCATTGAGCTCCCATATCATTTCTCTGACCCTGTTTTTTACCCACCTTAGAATTTTATTTCCCCCTTTTTTTCCTATGTCTTAGTTATTTCCAGAAAGTTTTTCTATGTTTCCAAAAACCCAAATCGGGGTTTTCCTCCTTTTCTTTCCTGTCTTTTGCCTTACTCTGGTGAACCAGCTTTGCTGCCTCACGCTTCTTACAGCGATATTCATCCTCAGAAAATCTACTGTGCAACATCCCCAAGTATGCGTCCTTCTTTCTCTTTACTGCTTCTGTAACTTCACTGTTCCACCAAGCATCGCCTTTAGAGGTAGTTACCCATTGTTACAGTACCACAGACCTCTTCAGCAGCAGTGACAACACAGTTCTTAAAACATGTCCACTTCTTTTCTACACCCCTCTCGCATGACTTCAACTCATTCAGACGTTCACTGAGTAAACCACAATAATGCTGATGTTCTTCAGACAGTTTTTCAACCTTTATTCTTTTCACCACAGGCATCTTCCTATACTTCCTTCTCCAACTAACATTCAGTTTCACCTGTGACAACATGTGATGATCAGAGCCAACATCTGCACCTCTCATCACACGGGTATCAATAACTAAGTGTTTAAGATGCTGTTGATAAACAACAAAATCTATTACACTCTTTAATCCCAGACTATGATTTTCCCAAGTGTATGTGTGGATATACTTGTGGTTGAAAAACATATTAGATACCCACAACCACAATCCATTTTCAATGCAGAGTTCAATTAATCTTTCACTAGATAAATATTGCGTAAGCTATTAAGCCTGTAGCTGAACTACGTGGTAAAAAGTTAATAGTAAATTCTGAAGAACATAATGATTTCTTCTGAAATTTTCTGTTTCACACGTTAGAATTTATGTCTGCGACCTTGGAAGGTCGTGTGCAAAGTTGTGCTTGATGGTCTTCTTAGAAAACTTTATACAACAATAATAAAAAACTGAAATGTTAAATAATTCTCACCTTCGGTTTCTTCTTGTATTTCGCCAGAGTGCTCGTCGTTCGTGCAGTAAATATTGCCAATTCGGTTATATTGATGTAAACTGGACGAAACTATATCCTATATTCGATAAAAACGTTATGAAACCAACAAAGGAATGAAAAATGCTTTAAAATTCTAATAAAAATTCGGAATACAATTGAATTCTATTCGAATAAAATCTGAACAAAATCATGTTAAAAAATCAAACCATAAAAACAGCAGTGATGAATCTTCTAAATAAGCCTTCAAAAATGCACATGTTATTTACACACTCTTCCAGTCGTTCCATACGCGTTTCAACTACCGAAGTCATAGTCTTCGTCAATGGTCGGCGATGTTCTCGCCCCTACTGCCTAGTCATCTATGCCATGTTGATCTCTTGTCAAGACATGCCCTACTGCCACGTCATCATCGTTATTGTGCATGTCATGTTGCGCGCCATCTGTTGGTGTTCTTACGCATGAGTCCACCTAGTTTTCCCTAACATTTTTTTTGCTTTTCTCTTTCATTGTTTTTCTTAGTCAACCAAGAATCTCCATGCATATGATAGGTCATATGGACTGTTATTGTTACAATTATATTATTTTGTCTTTTCAATCATAATGGCCTCAGATATAAGGTTCTGTTTGTGGGTGCTGTGGGATGTAAGATGTTTTATATTAACCCATTCGGGTTCCATATTATTATCCATGCAGTATTGAATCATAGCTATTTTCGCTTGTTTTGTTCCAATTGTGCAGATGTTCTTTCATTCTGATATTTAAACTTCTTTTTGTACTTCCGATATATGATTTTTTATCATAGTTATTCTCTTTTGATGGTGCTATTGGTATCCTATAAATACCTGCTCTGTCTATCAAATACCAAAAACAGAAGTAATAATACCCCAAATTGAAGATATAATCAGACAACTACCAAAACCGAGACAAGAACCCACAAGATATAAAGTAGCAAGAAACATCAATAACATTAATAAAAAGGATAAAAAGAATATAATAAAATATGAAAGACAAGCACTATTAGACTTAAAGAACAATCCCAATATACAATGTATTATAGTAGATAAATCTAAACAATTAGTACTACTGAACCATGAAGAGTATGAAGAGAAAATGTATAAAAGTATAGATGAACTAAACATAGCCCAGATTAACAAAGACCTTACGAAGAAAATAATCAGACAACTAGCTAAAATAAAAAAACCATAGGGATCTTCCCCATAATATAAAGACTAAAGCATATCCACCAATAGGTGCAACTGTTCCTGGACTGTTTGGAAAAATTAAGATGCACAAAAGGACTACCCAATAAGACCAGTTGTGGCCAAAAACATGTCACCAACTATTAATTTAGAAAGAGCAATGTATCAGCATTTAAAACAGTATTTTAATAACCATAAATATTGTGCTAAAAATTCATATGAAATCATCAATATGATAAAACAATATGGAAATCTAAAAGACATCACAATGATTAGGCTGGATATTGTATCCTTATATCTGAATACACCTACTTTGAAAAGTCAATATTTATTATTGAAAATAAACTAAAAGAACATGAAGTATCCCAAAAAGAGATTAATAGTATAATTGCAGCATTGAAGTTCATCAATAACAATATTTTTTTTCAATTCAATAAAAATATATATAAACAAATAACAAGTGCGGTGCCCCAATGGGCTCTCTCTATTGTCAGGTCTGATGGCAGAAGCAATTTTACAAGATATTGAAACAAAAATATTGGTGCAAGATACAAACATTAAAAAACCTGAACTATACCTCAAATATGTCGATGACATACTTATCTTCTGGAAACATTGTAAAGAAGATTTATTTATAAGCAAATATTCAGATTTATACCCAACTATTACATTAAAAGTTGAATATGAAAATTGTAATCAACTCCCATTTTTAGACATTTTATTAAAAAAAGTCCACTATAGAACACAAAGTTTACAGAAAACCTACCTTCGTACCAGCTATCATTCCAAAAGAGTCACATCACCCTTGGAGGTATAAAATATCTGCATTTATGTATTACATACAAAGAGCAGTTACACATTCTTCAAGCCAATATGCACAAAAGAAAGAACTAGACTGGATTAAAGGCACTGCAGTGGAATTTGGTTATGGCACAAAACTCGTAGATAAGCTGTATAAAGAATGCAAAGTAACGAAGAGCAATAATAAAACCAAAACTAAGAAAGAAAAATTATAATACTGTGGGAAACTACCATATCACCCTAATATAACAGGAATCGTAAAAAAAGAATGCCGACAACTAACCTTACAATTGCTGATACTGTTAAAGATATTGCACAAATAATAACTCAGAACAGAGATCATGTACCAATTTTAAACAGAGTACATGTTTATAGGATACCAATAGCACCATCAAAAGAGAATAACTATGATAAAAAATCATATATCGGAAGTACAAAAAGAATTTTAAATATCAGATTGAAAGAACATCTGGACAATTGGAACAAAAAACAAGCAAAAACAGCTATGATTCAATACTGCATGGATAATAATACAGAACCCGAATGGGTTAATATAAAATATCTTACATTCCACAGCACCCACAAACAGATCCTTATATCTGAGGCCATTATGATTGAAAAGACAAAAGAATATGATTATAACAATAACAGTCCATATGACTTGTCATATGCATGGAGATTCTTGGTTGACCAAAAAAAAACAATGAAAGAGAAAAGCAAAAAAATGGTATGGAAAACCAGGTGGACTCATGCGTAAGAACACCAACAGATGGCGCGCAACATGACATGCACAATAACGATGATGACGTGGCAGTAGGGCGTGTCTTGGCAAGAGATCAACATGGCATAGATGTCTAGGCAGTTGGGGCAAGAACATCACCGACCATTGACGAAGACTATGACTTCGGTAGTTGAAACACGTATGGAACGACTGGAAGAATGTGTAAATAACATGTGCATTTTTGAAGGCTTATTTAGAAGATTCATCACTGCTGTTTTTATGATTTGATTTTTTAACATGATTTTGTTCAGATTTTATTCGAATAGAATTCAATTGTATTCCGAATTTTTATTAGAATTTTAAAGCATTTTTCATTCCTTTATTGGTTTCATAACGTTTTTATTGAATATAGGATATAGTTTTGTCCAGTTTACATTAATATAATCGAATCAGCAATATTTACTGCACGAACGACGAGAACCCTGGCGAAATCCAAGAAGAAACCGAAGGTGAGAATTATTTAACATTTCAGTTTTTTATTATTGTTGTATAAAGTTTTCTAAGAAGACCCCCAAGCACAACTTTGCACACGACCTTCCAAGGTCGCAGACATAAATTCTAACGTGTGAAACAGAAAATTTCAGAAGAAAACAATATGTTCTTCAGAATTTACTATTAATCTTTCACCATTATCATTCACACCAGGGTCATTAAACTTACCAAGAACATTATCAGAAATCCCATGCTGAACACCTACTCTAACATTGAAATCCCATTCTGAACACCTACTCTAACATTGAAATCCCCTGCTATAATAACCTTCTCTTTAGCACCAAACTGGCTCAAAACAGCTTTTAGCTCATTCCAAAAATCTTCCTTCTTATCAGAGGAATCTGAATCACATGGAGCATACACAACAACAATTACTATTCTCTGAAGTTTCACTTTCAGACGCATCCAAAGAATTCTCTCACTAATGCATCTGTAATGGATCAAGTTGTTCTTCATCTTTTCACTTAAAGTCACACATACACCAGCCTGCCCTCTCACATTATCCAACACTCCAGACCACACACTCACCATTACATTTATCTCTTCAATCCCAATGTCTTTCTTTTTAGTTTCACTTACACACAGCCCATTCAATCTATACTTATTCATTTCTTCAATCACCTCATTTATCTTTCCATTTATACCTCTAGTATTCCATACACCAATCGTACACTCGCTCATCCGAGATCTCTTTCTCGTTCGCCTTTTGCCAGTTCCATATCTTTTCCGTGGCGGACCGTCCTTCTGAAGTGTGGTTGGTCCACCATATCCCACACTTGAGTCATTTTTAGTCTTTCTTAGAGTCTTAAAAATCATAGAGGTACATCAGTGTGGGTGATCAGCCCACAGCTGACAGTTCCAGACGGTCATTCCACCTAAGGATTTTGGAACATAACCCAGTGAATTGGGGTCTTTTTGCCAACAATGTCACACAGAACTAGCTGGTACCTCTCCAAGATTCACAGAGGCCCTTGTTGCTGTTCTGGGTGTCATTGTTGCCCATGGAGCGCTCCAAGGAGGCAAATCCATCTCTCACCAAGATCGCCCACACATAAAAATAACAGTACTACATAATAAAGAAAAGTAATCAAAACAATACATTTTAGATACCTGATGTTTATTTTTAATTCTGATTGGGATTTTTACAAAAAAATAAGAATCAAGAGCCTTTTGTTTCCTTTTTGACATTGATGATTGTAACACATAACTCTCAATTTTACGGAAAATTGCTGTTTCTTCAAAAGATACATTTGACGCACTATAAAATTGTCCAATTGTGTTAAAGCTTGCATGAGTTCTGATTGCGATGGTAAGCTTTAATTTCTATCCTTTTCATCATCATGATCTTTTTCTGAGCTTTCTTTTTCTGATTCCATGATTTCTGTATCAGATATGTCATTCTTGGGTACTACATCTGTGTCAACATTGACATAGTCTCAAAAGCTAAATGTCAATCCCATCTTTTTGGTAATGAAGCCAGCATGTTTAAAGCATACATCAATGTGCTTTCCTGGCAGTTCATTCCATACCATGACAAGAACTTTAATGGCCTCAAGAGCATTCCATTTCACTGGTTTATCATCTGATGATGTCTGCCTGATTGCGTCATTTACCAGAATTTTTGCTTTATGAGTTTCATAATGCTTTGATCAAGAAGCTGAAGTACACTAGTGCAGTGAGATGGCAATAATATTAGTTCAATGTTATGCAATTGAACATCTTTGGGACTTGGGTATGCAGAACAATTTTCGATGAAGAGCACTATTTTTCTGTTCTCATTTCCAACTTTAATTTCGAACCTTCTCCCACTTGATAAATCACGGCATTATCTATATCCACATCTTCTTATTAGCTTCATAAGTGTACGATAGCAAAGCACCACGAAAGCAACAGGGTCTTTGTGATTTTCGAATCACTAATGGCTTTAATTTATGACTACTATCCATATTGGCATAACATTTCTAGAAAAGTGAAATATTCTTTACTGCATTTTCCTTCTTTACATGGATCACCTTTTACTGCTAGTTCTCTCAGGCAACAAATTATAAAACAACGCAGCTTCTACTGCAGTGTAAATGTCTTATGCATTTTATCGAGCTAGAATTTCTGAAACTATAAGGAACCAGTCCTGAACCGCTTGTGTGCTTGCTAACAGAAGCTGATTCTCCAAATATTTTTTGCATGAAAATCCCTTTTCTAGTTTTAAATCGGTTTAGTCAGTGTTTGAAGAACTAAAATTCTTGATCTTCATTTCAAGGCTTAATTCATTAGTTTTAGCTTTCATCATCAGTCCACTAACAGGAATGTTTTTGGCTTGATCATGGCATACCACATAAACAAAGCTGCCTTCAACTGCTGATGCTCACTACTTTGTAACTTCATGAATTTCGCTGGTGCGTTATTCTGCAAAGCCGCCTCCTTGATCTTTTCTTTGTTCTTCAAAATTGTAAACAGCGTTGATGATGCAAGATCAAATTTTCTTGCAATCTCACTTTTTGACTTTAAACTTTTCTCACATTCATGCAAAACTTTTAACTTTGTTTCCAAAGACTATCGTTTCCTTTTATTCTCAATTTAGAGAAAGAAAACACGACATGCACGCATAAAAATTGTTTTGACTTTCCACCGTTGCGGAGATGAGTGGAAGACAGCAGGGTGACAGCATCCAAACAGCCAAGCAGACTAACCACTGATGACTCATCTCATCAAAATATTCCTACTGTTCACCGTTGTGCAGAGGGGTGAATGAAAGCAAGCTGACAGCATCTGAAGAGCCAAGCAGACTAACCACGGCTGACTCACTTCTGTGCAGCTGTGTGCATTTATCTCCCAACCATTTCCTGGAATTTCAGGGAAAGAATTTGTTGGAAATATTTGAAAGAAGATTGGCCATGAAAGCCACTTGTTATGGCAGGAGCTCCTTAGATTTACAACTCGTAAAACACAAACATCTTTCTTATCTTTAACATTAACAAATTGACGATGCATTTTGAATCTCGTAACAGCAGGATTCTCACTATAAGCTGTACTCGTAATATCGGACTTCTACTGTATTATTATTGCACAGATGTTTATATTTTAGCCTGAAACTGGGCAATGATTTCCAAAAATGGAAAAGGCATGAGATTCTTCTCAATATTTAAACACTTTTTGAATCTTAACCCATCTGATTTTTTTGGCTCACCTAACATACTCCCAGAAATGGTAAAAATTCCAGATTTTTAGATTTTTTATCTGCAGTAGTTTTTAAGTTACAGCCTTCTGAAATCTCAGAAAAAAAGGGGGAGGGCACAGTTTTCTGCTGACATACAATTACTATATATGTGATTCTTTTGCAGATTCATGGTTGCTTTTTTTGTCATCATTTGGGTCATTCTTGAGATTGATTCAAAAATGAGAAATTTTGGGGGGATTAAATGGAGGGGTTAGAGAGGTCAGTTTGCATCTGGGAATGATATTTTGTCTTCCAAAACTTTCAAACATGGAAGTTAAATGGAGTAAAGATTTTTCCTGTCATCATAATTTCTTTTTTCTCGCAATGTTGCTTCTGCCCAGTATTGTTGTTAAATATCATTTTATTGCACAAATGTGTATATTTTTGCCTGAAACTGGGCAATAATTTCCAAAAATGGAAGTTCAGGGAAATATTCGTGCTACCTTTAGTCATTAGGCATGAGATTCTTCTGTAAATTCAAGAAATTCTGCTATTTCTGTTATCATTTGGGGCATTCTTGAGATCAAAGCACAACTGAACAAAAATTTTAGGGAGATTGGTGATGGTGGTGTGGGATTTGTTTTCCATTTGAAGATGGAATTCCGTCTTTCAAAAACAAAAGTTAGATGGAGTGAAGATTTCACCCGCAATCATAATTTTTTTCTCGTAATGCGAAGTTCTACTCGTGTTGTGGGTTACATTATCTTTTATTCCATAAAAATTTGCATTCCAGCTTAAAAATGGGGGAAAAGTTTCTGAAAACAAAGGCCGTATGAAACGAAGATCTCCTTCTGTAATCGTAATGAGCTGCTTTCTGTCTCCATTTTTAAAATCTTTTTCCAGATTCATTTGTTTCCTACAACTATCACAAAATTTCACATCTTTATCAATGATTTCAAATGCATCTCACATCCATTATGTCACAGGCCTGAGACCTTTTTTAACACCTTGGTGTCTTTCTTTGTTAAAAGGTTCACAGCAGAAAATCCTAGCTGTTTTACTAAGTACTTTTTGAGTCATAGTGAAAAATATGTGCACTCACACAACACCTACTATATCTACTATATATAATATATCATCATCATCATCATTGTCAACCATTATCAATCCACTGCTGGACGAAGGTCTCCCCAAGTTTCCTCCACAACGGTCTGTCTTGTGCCAGTCTCCTCCATGTCACTCCCGCATACTTTCGAATTTCATCCACCCATCTTCCATGTGGTCTTCTTCTGGGTCTTTTCCTGTCCCTTGGAATCCAATCTAAAATTTTTTTCGGCTGTCCATCGATGGTCTGTTCTTCTGGCAGTATGTTCAGCCCATTGCCATTTCAGGGATTTAACTCTGATCACGATGTCTTCCACTCTTGTCATTTTTCGGATCCACGTGTTCCTCTTCTTATCTCTTCTGGTTACACCAAGCATGCACCTCTCCATGCTACTTTGAGTTGTCTGCAGCCTTTGTATGTCTCTTTTAGCTAAGGTCCACGTCTCTGCACCATACGTAAGCACTGGAAGGATGCATTGATCAAACACTTTTCTTTTAAGACAAAATGGCATATTGCTCTTGAAAATTATGCTGTTTCTTCCAAAAGCTCTCCAGGCAAGTTTTGTACGCCGATTAATTTCTTCACTAATGTGACCCTCACTTGATATCTGCTGTCCAAGATAAACGTACATGTCTGTTATCTCCAGCTTTTCTCCATCAATCGATAAATCTTCATTTCTTGTAAAAGCATTGAACATCACTTTTGTCTTCTGAAAGTTCATTTTTAATCCCACTTCTTTACTCTTGTCAGCAAGTTCCTGCATCATACTCTGTAGCTCCGATGGGGTAGTTGCAAAAATGACTATGTCATCAGCAAAACGAAGGTGGGTTAGATAATCTCCATTAATCTTTATCCCCTTGTTTTCCCAGTTCAGTGATTGAAAGACATTTTCCAATGTAGCATTAAAGAGCTTCGGAGATATGGTGTCACCTTGTCTCACTCCTTTTCCAATTTTTATGTGTGTTGTATTTTCAAATAGCAGAATCTTTGCACTTGCATTTTCATAGATGTTATTAATAATATTAATGTATGCATCTTCAATACCGCAGGATTTCAGAGCCATTGCAACTGCTGATGGTTTCACCGAATCAAAGGCTTTTTCATAATCGATAAAAGCCATGCACAATGGAAGTTCATATTCCCTCGCTCTTTCAATTAGTTCTCTCAGTACGTGGATATGATCTATTGTGCTGTAGCCACTCCTGAATCCAGCTTGTTCTCTCGGTTGAGCCATGTCCAGTGTTACCTTCAAGCGGTGTGAAAGAACTTTAGTGAAGATTTTATAAACCACTGATAGGAGGCTGATAGGTCTGTAGTTCCTGAGATCCTCAATGTCACCTTTTTTATGTAGCAAGATCATTGTAGCGTTGTTCCAATCCTCAGGAATTTTCCCTTCATTAAGGCATCGAGTGAAAATTTGGGCGAGTACTGTTTCGATTTCTCCACTTGCTTCTTGTATGATGTCTACAGTAATTCCATCTTCTCCTGGAGCTTTTCCCCGCTTCATGTTCTTGATTGCATGTGCAACTTCTGCTGGAAGGACTGGAAGAACTCTGGTACTGGTACCTTTCATGATGCCTGGAGTACATGTATCATGCCTTTCATATAATTTGGAGTAGAAATCTTTCACTCTTGTCAAAATTTCGCCTCTATTTCTTGTTACAGAACCATCTTCTTTTCTCAGTGCCATAATCTGTTTTTTTCCCTTACTGAGATGTCCCTTTGCTATCTTTAGGCTTTGGTTGTTTTCAATTGCTTTCCTTACTAGTTCACAGTTGAATTTCCTTATGTCTTCAGTGATACTTTTTCGTACTGTCTTGCATAGCTTTATATATTCCACTTTGGAAGTCACATCTTCTTTAGTTGTCCTCATCTCTCTTCTTTTTTGCATCAACATTTTGGTTTTTCCTGATAATTTGTTCACATGCAATTTGTTCTTAGACCCAGATAATTTTGTTGCTGTTTCCATAAGAGCTTTGGTTACTTTTATGTTAACTTCAGAAATATCCACTTCTTCCGATGTTAGGCCTTCTAAAGCAGAGAATCTGTTCTTCAGTTCCAATTTGAAGGTATTATGGTGTTTTTTAAGGTTGGTTATGTCAATACATTTTGTTTGTCTTATGAGCTTGCTACGTTCGAGTTTAGAGTTGAGGTGCATCTTACATCTCACCAATCTATGGTCACTGCCTGTGTTGAACTTGTTTAGCACACTGCAGTCTTCTATGACGAATTTTTTTTTACACATAATAAAATCAATTTCACTTGTCGTCCCATTTGGATGTCTCCATGTCCATTTCCTGTGTTACTTTTCTTGAAAAAGGAGTTCAAGATGAAAAACCCTTCTGCCTCTGCAAACTCTACGAGAGTATTTCCACGCTGGTTTCTGTTGCCGTGACCGAATTTACCTACTGAAGTTTCATTCTGTTGCCGTTGCCCTATTTTTGCATTGAAATCTCCCATAATTATCTTCAAGTGCTGCTTACCTTTATTATTTAGATCACGAATTTCCTCATAAAATTCTTCAATTTCTTCTTCAGCATGACTTGTGGTGGGTGCATAAGTTTGAATAATCTGAGACTGGTATCTTTTCGAGAGTTGGATAACGAGTCGTGCAGCTCTGTCAGAGGAACTTTCAACTTCTACAACTTTATCCTTCAGTTTCTTGTTTATTATAAATCCAACACCACTAGTTCTGCCAGTATCTGTCCCACGATAGTAGAAGAGATGTCCCCTTTTCAGTTCAATGAGATCTTCTCCTTTTTTTTTTTTTTTTTTTAATATATATAAAAGTGTTTGATCAATGCATCCTTCCAGTGCTTACGTATGGTGCAGAGACGTGGACCTTAACTAAAAGAGACATACAAAGGCTGCAAACAACTCAAAGAAGCATGGAGAGGTGCATACTTGGTGTAACCAGGAGAGATAAGAAGAGGAACTCGTGGATCCGAAAAATGACAAGAGTGGAAGACATCATGATCAGAGTTAAATCCCTGAAATGGCAATGGGCTGGACATACTGCCAGAAGGACAGATCATCGATGGACAGCTGAAATTTTAGATTGGATTCCAAGGGACAGGAAAAGACCCAGAAGAAGACCACATGGGAGATGGGTGGATGAAATTCGAAAGTATGCAGGGGTGACATGGAGGAGACTGGCACAAGACAGACCGTTGTGGAGGAAACTTGGGGAGACCTTCGTCCAGCAGTGGATTGATAATGGTTGACAATGATGATGATGATGATATATATATATATATACTTAAGAGCAAAACTGAAGACTAAGGAAAAAATTTTAGAATTTAAAACGAAGGGTGCAAAATAACCTGAAAATCAAAACGCGCAACGCAGCAGTTTTGAAAATTCAGAATTCACATTCTATAAAGAAGATACCTAAGCAAAAAAATACATATATAATTTTGACTCACACCTAGTACAACATAGAAAAGGTTATGTATCTACCTGTGTGAGTAAAAGGAGAAAAGATAAAAAAATAAAATAAAACAACTGAATGTAGAAGGTGTCGAGAATACTGAGCCTTGGCTTTATCAAGGACCAGCAAAAACTCTGCATTTTCTCACTTCCACAAAGACCTAGTTGGAAATGGGTTTCTGCAAGGCCATAGATGCAAGTAACATTCCCACCTAAAATAGTTTAAAAAATATATATATAAGTCATGTCCTCCGTAGAGTAGCATGACCTAGCACTAGTTAACAATTTCGCTTGCATCCATTAACCTTCATGGCCCGACCCATGCTCTTCATCTGTTACTATTAAACAGAGAGAAGAAGATTAAAGAGAACTCAAGCTGTGAGAGTGACATAATAAATAGAAATGATTTTCAGCTATAACGAAATTCCAAGTTCGTTTGAGAGAGAATTTAAACCTGAAAAACAATGCAAAAGAAAACCAAATTTTACATTGCAATTGAAAAAGGAAATGTTAATTTATAACGAACAGATTTTTGAAAGAAAACTTGAGTCTAAAACCCCTACTCTACAACTTATGACAGCACGAAAACGAGAAGAAGTTAAAGATAATAATTAACTAAAGAAAACTTTGTGAAAGTTATATACCTTAAACAGTTAGTTGCAATATGTACAAAGTATTTCAGCAGTGCTTTAAGTGCATAATTAATTAGTTATTAAGAACTTAACTACTTTGAAAAAACAGTGCATAGACAGCGCATAGAAAAGGAACAAGCTTAGCCTTCTTCTGTTCCTAGGTACCCCAAAAGACGCTCAAAGTTACAAAGAAAAGTAAGAGTTAAAACCCGCATAAATGTTAACAGACAAACCAATGCTTAAAAGCTGAAAAGCTAAAAAACGACAGAGAAAAGGTACATAAAGTACAAACATTGAACTTATAAAACCTAGAACCCAAAAACAAGGAAGAGAGCTTACCTCTTGTGTGACAAAAACTTTTCTCCTCACAAGAGGAGAACATGGCTGACCCCTTCCGCCACTCCCTAGACGCTGGGGGGCAGTGAGGGTGGGGCTGATGGCCTCCTCATACAGCAAGAAACCAACGCGCGGAGATTTTAACCAGAGAAAAAATATATAAACTTAAGACTGTGGATCTGTATGATCAGAATGAGCAGAATTAACTCTCCAGAATACATGAGAAATATTATAAAATACACGAGCAGTTTATTTAATAATCTTTGCATGTATTAAATCACCTTAGTGAGCTTCTATAGATTAATCAGAATCTTATTAATTTTAATGTTGGTTTTACTATTTTTAGTATCTTCTCTCTGTTTAATAGTAACAGATGAAGAGCATGGGTCGGGCCATGAAGGTTAATGGATGCAAGCGAAATTGTTAACTAGTGCTAGGTCATGCTACTCTACGGAGGACATGACTTATATATATATTTTTTAAACTATTTTAGGTGGGAATGTTACTTGCATCTATGGCCTTGCAGAAACCCATTTCCAACTAGGTCTTTGTGGAAGTGAGAAAATGCAGAGTTTTTGCTGGTCCTTGATAAAGCCAAGGCTCAGTATTCTCGACACCTTCTACATTCAGTTGTTTTATTTTATTTTTTTATCTTTTCTCCTTTTACTCACACAGGTAGATACATAACCTTTTCTATGTTGTACTAGGTGTGAGTCAAAATTATATATGTATTTTTTTGCTTAGGTATCTTCTTTATAGAATATATATATATATATATATATATATATACTATAAAGAAGAGACAGAAGCAAAAAACAATTTTTTAACAGGTACTAAAACAACAAAGAAAAACTCATATACAAACGTGTATGAGCAAAATGAAGATAAAATAATAGCAACCTGAGTGTAGAAAGTGTCGAGAATGCCAAGTCTTGGCTTTATCAAGGACCAGCAAAACGCTGCATTTTCTCACTTCCACAAAGACCTAGTTGGAAATGGGTTTCTGCAAAGTCATAGATGCAAGTTTTAAGCCCACCAAAAATTTTTAAAACATATCACAACTTCCTCAGAGTTGCATGATGAATCACTTAGTTAATATTTTTTGCATGCATCTATAACTTTCCTGGCCCAACCCATGCTCATCATCTGCCACTAAAAACAGAAAAACAATTACAAAAAAAAAAAAAAAAAAAAAACACAGTTGTGAGAGTGTCTGAATAAATCAAAAGAATTATTCAGCTAAAACACATTGCCAAGTTACCTAGCTGCCTAAGAGAGAATTTTAACAAGAATAGTAATACCAAAGTACCACAAATCTTATGCTTTGCAGTGTATAAAGCTTTATTCAAAATGCCAAATAATAAAAAAAAATTAAGCAATAGTTTCTTGATAGTAAACAGGATTTTTGTCCCTCAACTACCTCAACAACTGACATCACAAGAACAAAAATTAATAATAAAATAAAAAAAAACATGCTCGTCATCTGCCACTAAAAACAGAAAAACGATTACAAAAAAAACACAAGTTGTGAGACGGTCTGAATAAATCAAAAGAATTATTCTGCTAAAACACATTTCCAAGTTACCTATCTGCCTAAGAGAGAATTTTAACAAGAATAGCAATACCAAAGTACTACAAATCTTATGCTTTACAGTGTATAAAGCTAGTTGTAAATGCATTTATGGCACCTCTATTCATAGTGATTGTGGAATAACTTTTTTACGGGTCTTATAGAGGTTATTTTTAATGAAAGTTGGTTGTCAAATTTTCGAACTAAAGCCTAGTTCGTCATCAGGACTATGTCACTGGAGTAGTTGCTGCCACTCAATTGGAAGAGTCCATCCGCAATTATCGTTAATTGTGGTACTTCTTCTTCTTGCTATTTCGATCCCTTCTTCTAGTTTCCTCTTTACTAAGTTTGACTGGTGGGCGATTATTTTCACTGAGTCCCAATTTATGGAGTGTCCACTTGCTTGTATATGTCTGTCGTCTAGCCCTGTTTTGTTCCCAATAGCTGCTTGGTGTTCTTTCATTCGGACCTTAATACTTCTCCCTGTTTCTCCTATATAGCTGAGTCCGCAGTTACAGTCGATGCAGTAAATTACTCCTTCCTGCAATTGGATGTCCAATTCTTTCTGCTTTAAAGCTGGCAGGAATTTATTTATTTTGTTATTAAGATCTGGAGCTAGCCTGATATTATATTTTGCTCCGATCCTTTTCAGTTTCTCGAAAAGTCCCTTGTGGTACGTAATTTTGCTGGTGAATTTGAAGTTGGTTTTTTCCTGCTTCTTTTTTGGCACTTGTTTAAATATTTTCTCAACATATGGGGAGGGGTAATTGTTTTCTGCCAATATTTCCTTTAATTCTTCTTTGTGAAGATCTTTTGAGTAGCTGAAGAGACCAGGATTTCAATTTTTTCCAAAAATTGTCTTGCCGTATTCGATTTAATATAATCAGGGTGGAATGAGCAGAAGTCTAACACTCCAAAGGCTTCTTCTCACAGAAAAAGACCCTACCCGCAAAATTTTTACCAAGAGAATTATACAACTAAGAATGAAGACCTCTTTGTTCAGATAGAGTAGAATTAACTCTCCAGAATACACAAAAAATATTATCAAATACACTTGTAGTGTATTTAATAACTTTTATATGTATTTAATTACCTTATATATATATGTACATTAACTAAGTGTTACGCCCTTAGAAATGAATAACCTAAAAAATCTTAATGAAGTCTACACTGTGCACATTCACTCTAGGAGAATCAAGGCACAATTGAGTGCTGGCTGTTGAATCCCCACCCTACAAGCAGCAAGCTATGCAGGTTTCAACATGAAATACTCAGACCTACCTACAGCTTGGTGCTGACTCAGTGTCTTGCTCATACTAACATGACTACAGTCAGTTTACTCATATTGGAACCATACTATTGTGTCCTAACTTGTCATATCTTGTTGTTTTCGTTAGCTACCCCCTCCCCTGATTTAACTTATGTAACATATTTTAGCATGCTAGTATAATAGTACTGTTCTGAACTAAAAAGAAAAAAATGATGGTCTTTGTCCAAAGGAATTCAAAATTGTGAATTAAAATTAAAATTTTCTTTTCACATCTGGATGGTTTTTCCTATGCATATATTTTTAAAAAATTGACAAAAATGTGATCCCACTATCAGGGATGCACAACCTTTTCTAGGAAAGGGCCAAATGAAAAAAAAAATAAACTCACGAAGGGCCGGACTCAGTGCGATGGCTGGGACTGAATGCTGGTAGCAATGTTTTTTATGTTTGGAGCGATGTTAGACATGGATACAATTAATATATTTTCTAAGTTCTCGTCCGTAATACGATTCCTCACTTTGCACTTGTTTAAGTTCATAATCGAGAAAACCTGCTCGCATACATATGTGCTTCCAAACATACTTGCACAAAATTGAGCATTGTCCTTCACCACAGGAAATGTTTCTGGCAAATGCTTGTAAAAGTTTAGAAGATCAAGATTCGTAAATGATGATTTCAGTTCACCATTGCATTGCATGTTGATCAATTCTAATTGGAAATCTTCAGGTGCCTCTTCTGGCTGCACTGAAAGCGGATTTGAAAACAACTGCAGCTGAAGTTTGTATTTTTTGAACTCATGAAACCTTTCATGAAAGGATGCAAGAAGTTTGCTAATTTGTTCGGTATAATCCATCTTCATGTGTGAGTATTTTTCTTTCATAGCCTTGCAGCGTGGGAAATGTGCAAAGTTATCTGATTGCATCTGAGACTTGAGAAAAGTTAATTTAGTAATGAAAGCATTCACTATATCAGATAGTTGTGAAACAAGTTGCATCTGTCCTTGCAATCACAAATTAAGTTGATTCAAATGGGCAGTTATATCAGCAAGGAAAGCTAAGTCACACTGCCATCTTTGCCCCTCTAAATGCCTTGTATGTTTACTATGCTTCTTGAGGAAAGTGATTATAGGCTCTAACAGTTCAACAAAACGTTTCAGAACTGCTACTTTACTGAGCCACCGAACTTCAGTATACAGAGGAACATCAGAATATTCAGCTTCTATTTCTTCTAGAAATGATTTAAACAAATAATGATTCAGACCATGACGGCGGATAAAGTTCACTGTCTGGGTAACATCTTTCATAAGGGCTTCAAATCCTAGTCTCTTCGCACAAAGTTGTTGTTGGTGAATTATACAATGATACTGAACTAACTCCTTCTGCCTATTCCCAAGGTGGCTTTTCAGCAAGGTCACCATGCCGTTTTCACATCCAATCACGGACGGTGCCCCATCTGTGGCAACACTGGATAAGTTGTTGAGATTGAGTTCACATTTAATGCAAACAGTCAACAAAGCATTTAAAAATTTGGAACCTGTTGTGTGGTCACTAAGTGATTCCATTCCAAGGAATTCTTCAGTTACAGTGAAATCAGATGAAACTCTTCTGATAAACACAATCATCTGCGCTGTTGATGATATGTCAGTCGACTCATCTGCGGCCAATGAGAAGTAAGCAAATTGGGTGGCTAAATTACGAAGCTGACCAGTAATATCTGATGCAAGTTGTGAAATCCTTCGTTGTACTGTCATACGGTTAAGACTGATGTTTTGAAACACTTTTGTCTTTTCAGGACACATCCTATCACTGGCAATGATGAGACATTTTTTTATTAGATCTCCATCACTGAACGATTTCCCACTCTTTGCTATTAAAGCAGAAATTTCTAGGCTACTTTCAACAGCTGCATCCAGTTCTGTAGATTGTTTTTTAAAGATATTTTGCTGGCTGGTTAGTGACCGCTTCAGAGATTCAATTTTCTGCTCACGTTCCTGACCTTGCATGATGAAGTCCTTATGCTGTGTTTCATGATGCCTCTTCAAGTTGAATTCTTTTGGAACTGCTACTGCAGCACTGCACAAGAGGCAAATAAGGGAATTGTTTTGTTGTACAAAACAATATTTATATGTCCAAGCTTCTTGAAACTGAAGATTTTCGGAATCCACTTTGCGTTTTTATCAGGTGCTATGATTGTTATTTCCAAACTACTATGAGTCCCAACACTCATTGCCGACGATATGTAAACATGATAACGATATCAATAACGAAATGTAAACATGATAACGATATGTAAACACGATACCGATATCGTTATTTGCCTAGAGAAGAAAAAAAAACGATTTAAAACATTTCCTCGCAAGAAATGTTTTACATCTTTTTTTCGCTATGAAAATAACAATACCGGGATCGTTATCGAAGATTTCTCGCGAGGAAATATCCAACGCCGCGTTGGAGATTGTTTCCAAACTACATGTTAAAACACTCATTGCCGACGATATGTAAACACGATAACGATATCGTTATTTGCGCAGCAGAAAAACCAATTTAAAACATTTCTTCGCAAGAAATGTTTTAAATCTTTTTCGCTATGCAAATAACGATATCAGTATCGTTATTGAAGATTTCTCGCAAGGAAATATCCGACTCCGCGTTGGAAAGAGATAAGTCTCAGTGAAAAAGTCTGCGCCGGACGTAGACTTTTTTCACCGCGCCGCCACCGGGCGAATCGGTGCGCTGATTTGCCCAATGCTAACAATACCGATATCGTATTTTGCATAGGGCGAATCGACAGGGCGATTCGCTCAATGAAGTTTTTCTGGGAAATCGTCAAAATCCCGAAAACTTCGACATTGAAAATTGCTTATCAAAAATTTTACATCGATTAATCGATTTTTATACGAATGGTACTATCGATCATCGCCAGTCAAGGTTGCGCCGCAGCGCACCGCTGCTGCCAACAAAATCTAGCAGGCACGCCATCGCCGTGTTTTTTGCTTCGGCGCAGACCTCTCTAGCTGGAGATCATGACGCCATTTCGAACCACGGGGGCCGGATACGCGACGACCACGGGCCGCATTTGGCCCGCGGGCTGAAGGTTGTGCATCCCTGCCACTATGATCCCATGATGAAACTTTCTACAAATGATGATAAAATAGATTTTATGTGTGAATTTTTTTTTTTCAAAATTTTAAAAGATTAGGATTTTGAGAAATTTAAGGTCAAAAATTTTATGGCATGACCTTGAAATTTAAAACTGCAAAACTAGACATTACATATCATATGAGATCTTATAAAATAAGCTACAAAATGGATTTTACTCCAGTGCTAACTCATTTCTAACTTAGTAATAATTTATTTTGTAATTGCATGCCAGTGGAAATTTGAGTTTTTTTTTTTTTTTTTTTTTTTTTTAATATTTCAGACGGCTTTGATTTAAAAACTACTGCAGATAAAAATCTAAAAATTTTGATATTTTACGATCTCTGGACAGACAAGCCAAAAAAAAAAAAAAAAAAAAAAATCCAAGACAGTAAAATTTTTTTCATTGTATCACTTAAATAAAAAATACTACAAAATGGTTTTTACTCCAGCCTTATATATAATTACTAGCTTCAGTAATCATTTATTTTGTAATTGCATGCCAGTGGAAATTTGAGTACCGTATATACTCGCGTATAAGACGACCCCCCACTTTCAGAGGAAAAAATCGTAAGAAATCAGAAACTCGCGTATAAGTCGATCCCGGAATGAGAAAAAAAAAAAAAATTCAATGAATTTATTCAAAAACATTTGAAAACGAAATATATATATATATATATATATATATATATATATATATATAACACTAAATTTAATTTGCATACCCAAAAACTTCATCGGAAGCCTTCAAAATCCGATTCCGAGTCAGACTCGCCAAACAGTTAAAAAAAGTCTTTCTCCGTCATCGGCGCGTCATCATAAACATCAGTATTTCCATCTGTGCCTGTGTCATCAGAATCACTGTCATCATCACTCATAAAAATCTCATCATCCTCTGTGCCATCAAGTTTGTTACTAATGCAACATTTCTTGAATGATTTCACAACCATTTCCGCAGGTATCGCATCCCAAGCATCCTAGACCCATCGCGCAATCAAAACGATATCCGGCTTCTTTAGATTTCCGCCCTTGGTTTCAGTCGGCAAATCGGAACTTATCCAATCTGCCCAATACCTCCGCACATTGTCCTTGAAGGGCTTATTAAGGCAGACATCTAGTGGTTGAAGAACAGATGTCAACCCACCTGGGATGACAGCAAGAGTTGTTTTTGAATTTTCTGCAGTTTTTTTCACTTCTGCACAACGGTGTGCAACAAACATATCCCACACCAAAAGAGAAGGTTTCCTCAAAAGTGCACCTGGCCTTTTGTTCCACACATTCTTTAACCAGTCAATTGTTCCGGATTCGTTCATCCATCCTTTTTCATGGGCACGAACGAGCACACCAGACGGAAAGACAACGCTTTTCGGCAGAGTTTTGCGTTTGAAAATAATTACCGGAGGTAGCTTACTGCCGTCTGCCAAACAGGAAAGAACAACCATGAAACTGGATTTTCCGTGGCCAGTCGTTTTGATCAAGATATTTTTTCGCCCTTTTGGTTCACCGTCTTATTTCCAGGAAGGTCAAAACACATGGAGGTTTCATCCATGTTCCCTATTTGGGAAAGTTCAAAAGCAGTCTCTTTTCTATTTTGAATGACATACTTTTGAAATTCCATTATCTTTGCTTCGAGGTCACGAGATAACTTTTGTGCAATTTTGGTGCGCTGGCGTAGACAACCCATAGCGGTTCATGAACCTTGTGCACCAACCTGGTGAGGCACGAAAAGTGTTATTTGCGGCTGCAAACTTTTCATCTTTTGCGAGCTTCATTGCTCGCAAACGTATACCAGTTCTCGTTAGAATGTAACCATTTTGTCTGCAGCCCACAATCCAATCATTCAAGACACTTTCCAGCTCTGGGAAAGATGTCGTTCCACGGCGCAGCGCCTTTTGCGATTTTGGGATTTTCACCAAGTTCGTTTTTATTTTTACGCCAATCTTGAATCAGTTTTTCGTTAATGCCAAATCGGCATGAAGCAGCACAGTTGTTAGTATTTTCTGCAAAAAAAAAAAAAAACACTTTCAACTTGAATCCTGCGTTATAGGACATCCGTTTCTTTACACAATCCGTGTCACCCATAATAGGAGAAGCGAGACACGTGCGATTAAGAACAAGCAACACCTAACACTGGCTGTCGCATGGCTCCGTTACGTCGAAGGTCAGCGCAATCAACTGGTAGTCGGAAGGGCGTAGCTTTCTATGCGCGGCTATGACTGCGCTGTGGATACGCAAAGCCAGGAGAGAGCAGACTTCTCAAAGCGCGGAGAAATTCGGAGGGTCGCGATGTCGTAATTCTACCACATCAGTGTTTTTTCTTCCTTTCTTTCTTTTTTTTTTTCTTTCGGAGGGTTGCGATTTCGTAATTAATACCACATCGGCATTTTTATTTCTTTTGGGATGGATTGCCTTTTGCCTCACGGGAAGAACTTTTGGACTTACGATTTTTTTAGACCCCGCGTATAAGTCGACCCCATTACTTTGAAGCTCTCATTTTGTCCTAAATTTCTCGACTTATATGCGAGTATATACAGTATTTTTTTTCTTTTCTTTTCTTTTTTTTTTTTTAAATATTTCAAAGGATTTTGACTTAAAAACTATTGCAGATAAAAATCTAAAAATTTGGATATTTTACGATCTCTGGGGGTGCGTTATTAGACAAGCGAAATTTGAAAAAAATCCCAGACAGTTAGGTTTTTTCATTGGATCACTTAAAGCGGAATGACCTTAAACAAAAATGAATTTATGAAATTTGGTATGTACTACACTAACTAGCACTTCAATTGCACTGGTGGTTGTTCCTTGCGAAATATATTTTTTTTTTTAATTTTAAAGATTTTTTTAAAATTATTTTCTGAAGTAACCTGTTTGTTGTGCATATGTGCTAAAGATTAATTACATGTGAATTTAATTTGAATATGCTGAAGTCCTTGAAAAAGTTTGTTGGACATTGAAAAGTACTTGATTTTTTTTTTCCCCAGAGGCATATGAACCATAAATGCGCAGGTGATCATTCGAACTGTTAATTTTTATGAGAATCCTGAAAAATGCAGGAGTTTAAAGACCTTGACATCAGTGCCAGTGAGCAGTTTCAGGATTTGTTAAACTTTTATAATAAGGGCATCACACTAAGAAAAGCCAAAAATTCTTGTTGGAACAGGTTTCTTAGTCAGTTTTTTTTTATCTTTTTTTTTTTTTTAATGTTTTTGGGAAATTAATAAATATTTACTTGCTTGATAGTGATGAGGGTAACAGGAATGTTATTAAAAGCAAAAGCAAACATAAGTGTGAACAGGTAGTATTCATGAGTAAAAGAAGTGTGAACAAGTAGTATACATAAAAAATTAATAAAAAAATGAGTGCCCTGATGATAACATTAAAGGTGATAGAACAATAAGCAATAGTTACACGAACAGATTTTTGAGGTTGATCTACTCGCATGAAGTGATTGATATGCAGGTTTATTCAAGGTGCTGAACATATTTTAAGTCATCTGTTTGTTGATCATGCATTTTTTTTTATTAATCATTATTAGAGAGTATCTTTTTTTGCACATGTAAGTTTACCTAACTAAATCCTTGCAAAGTGCTCAGAGAAGCTTTTGTAACATCGTTGCTTAATTATTTTAGGGAACATTTTTTTAAAATATTTCAATGTCCAATGATATTTGGTATTCAGAAACAGTATGGAATATTGTTTATTTGACTGCAATAGTGTATAACTTCAAGTTTTGGCTGTGGGTGATGTCTTTCTATTAGGGGTATGCAAAAGTTTCTGCCGTTTTAAGGAGAAAGGAGACAGGAACAATCAGGAAACCAGTACACATTTGTTCAATGAAATATTGGCTGTTAGCATCAATGACCTTTTGCCATTTTTCAGGCAACAAATGAATGCCCCTGTGATAGAAGGACTTGGGTTTTGAGCTGAAGAATACAGTGACAAAATTTTCAACCTCTGGAACTGTAGTGAACCGCTGTTGAGCTAGGCTATGTTGCATAGAGTGAAACAAATAAAAGTCTGGGGAGTAAGCCGGGTGCAGTAAACCCTCCCAGTGTAACTGTTTAAGGGCTGATTTCGTGGTGGCACCGACATGTGGTGGCATTATCGTGTAACAGAATAACAGGGCAGCATCCTTTAATTGTCCATGAGCGCTTTTGCTCCATTGCGGCATTCAGTTTCATCAACTGATCGCTATATTGTTGTGCAGTGATTGTTTTGCCCGGTTTCCACAGTTCGAAGTATGGCACTACATGCATATCCCACCACACACACAACAGCACCTTTTTCCCATGGATATCCTGTTTTGCAGTGGATGTTGATGGCTGGCCTGGGTCGACCCAGGATCGTTTGCATACGGGGTTGTTGCTATAGACCCCATTTTTCATCCCCGGTGACAACCTTCCACAAGAAATTCTTCCCTTAAAACCTCTTCAGCAATGACATGCAGATGCCCAATCATTGACCAATATTACGCTCCGTTAAAGTATACGGAACCCACTTACCAATCTTCTGGATCTTCCCCAAGGCCTGTAGATGCTGTACCACTGTCGATTGAGCCACTTTCAAACGTTTCGCCAGTTGCGTGGTTGATTGTGTGGCATCCTCTTGCAACAGGGATTCCAGCTCTTCGTCTGCAATTTCCTGCTGTCTCCCTGTACGTGGCTTGTCTTTCAAGCTTAGATCAACTTTCTTAAACCTGGCAAATCATTCTTGATATGTCCGTTCACCCTTAACCATTTCGCCATACGCCTGATATATTGACATGGTTTATACACATCTTTGAAATCTTGGAAAAGTCCTGGAAATGTCCTAAAATTCTGTTACATGTCCTGGAATTTTATCCATTCTTGCCTTTTTCTCCCTGCGTGATGTGATATTTTGTAGCTGACGATTTTTCTACTGACATACCTTATGTTTGACAAATTTCCATCCCCACCCCCTACAAAATTCAGGGGGGGTGGGGTTTGTTGGTTTCCTTGTCTGTTAGGAGGACTGAAGTTGTGTTATCTTTTGCTTCATGTTTATGTTATCACTTTGTCTGTCCAGCCGGGGAGACCATATCTCTGCAATTATTAGATCGATTTGTAAAATTCTTTTTGTGTTGGAAAGCTTAAAATGTGGGAATGATGATCCATCATGCGTTTCGGGATTTTTTTTTTCCAATGCACAACTTTGCCGGTAGAGTGTGCAAATGGAAATTGTATTGAATTTAAAATGCATTTTATTTCATATATATTTGCTTCTAAATATCCAATTGAAAACATTCTTTTTCCTTTGAATAAAGCTCATGTTGAGAAATGGCTTCCTAGTTTAATTGAATAAATAATCTAAAGCAACTTTTATGGGAATTTTACTAGGAAATGTTTTCATTAATAGCAAATTTTCGGAGAAAACTCTTCTCCTTCTTCAGGCTGTCTTGTTGTTGTCACTTTTTACTTGTCACTATCACGGTTACGGTTTACCTTGACGGTTACGGTTAACCTTGACGGTTTAGGTTATTTTTCAACAAATCCTGCCAGATGTTAGGCAGGGAAAATCCTTTGCAGTCATTGATGATGGAATTTTGATTTTTCTCAATCTCTATTCCTTCTTTCAGTTTTCTTTTTTGGTAATTGCTTTGGAAACTGATTACTTTAAGGGAATTCCAATCCATGCTGTGCCCAGTTTCTCTAACATGCCTATCTAATCCAGTCTTGTTGGAGCAATTTTTTATAGCTGCTTTATGCTCAGCTGTACGAGTTTCTAGTCTGCGACCTGTTTCACCTATGTAAGATAGTCCACAACTACAATTTACTTCATAAACTACTCCTTGCATTTTTTAAATATTTTCAAAATAGTTTTAAAATAGTTCAAAGAGAAGAAGATATTTTAAAAATGCAAGGAGTAGTTTATGAAGTAAATTGTAGTTGTGGACTATCTTACATAGGTGAAACAGGTCGCAGACTAGAAACTCGTATAGCTGAGCATAAAGCAGCTATAAAAAATTGCTCCAACAAGACTGGATTAGATAGGCATGTAAGAGAAACTCGGCACAGCATGGAATGGAATTCCCTTAAAGTAATCAGTTTCCAAAGCAATTACCAAAAAAGAAAACTGAAAGAAGGAATAGAGATTGAGAAAAATCAAAATTCCATCATCAATGACTGCAAAGAATTTTCCCTGCCTAACATCTGGCAGGATTTGTTGAAAAATAACCTAAACCGTCAAGGTTAACCGTAACCGTCAAGGTAAACCATAACCGTGATAGTGATAAGTAAAAAGTGACAACAACAAGACATCCTGAAGAAGGAGAAGAGTTTTCTCCGAAAATTTGCTATTAATGAAAAAATTTCCTAGTAAAATTCCCATAAAAGTTGCTTTAGATTATTAATTCTTTTTCCTTTTGATGACATTTATATCGAAGACTATTTTAGTTACTGTCCCTTTCTTAAATAATGCATAAATTTTCCGCTAGGGGTGTGTGAGAGCGAACATACTTATCTACTAATGTGGACACGCCTCAAACTTATGCTTCTGTGGCATCCACACTATTGGCTCCCCTCACAGTCAATAGAAATACTCTAAAGGTTCGTTCCTGAGAACTTACCCAAACTCTGATTGGGTGAACAGACGAAATCTCCCCCGCTTTTCTATAAGTGATTATCTGCGAATCAGGGAGATGGATCAAGACCGCTGAAACTCAAAGTAGAAGTTGCTAATGTCATAAAATAACACAGGAGGATTTGTTCAAACATAAACAAATTTATTCTAGAAAGATCTGAAGTCAGAAAGTCAGTCTGTCCGTAGAAGTGCCGCTTTCTGGATATCGATCAGACGTTCCTTAAATAGTGAAGACCTAGTAAATCCTCAACGTAAAACTTGATTTGATGTCTCTATCCTAATGACACTTTCCTAAGCTTGGGGAGAGTCTCTCTCGTATGCGATAAGACCCGTGTCTCCGATGAAAATTCCTATTTCCGAATTTTATCAAACTGAGCTCTGAACGTCACCTTTGCTGTTTCAGTGAATTATCCCTTTCTGGATACTTAAGAAAAGCCCGTGAGATTCCCTAGTTCTGGGACCTGTTTCACGGCTAAACGCCATCTTCGCAAAGATACTTCAACACAGTTCAGTACTCGACTGAACTACTGGACCCCATAACGCTGGGTGTCCGTATCCCTCGAAACACTTCGAGTCACGTCTACTGGAGAACTTCCTTCTCCACTTTGCGTAAACAGTCTAACTCACTCAATTATCTCATGCGCCTACCTCTTTCTGCTTCATCGGCGGCACGCATCTGTCACGTGCGTGTTCTTGCCCTCAGGCGTACCACCCCTCTCTCTCTTTCTGCTGATGTAGTACATCACGATGACCAGCACGTCTCTTTTCTCCGTTCGCTTGCCTCGCCTTTCCTGTTTACGAATTCCTCGGCTCTTCTCTAGATAGTCGGCTCGTCTAATCTGCCGTTAGCGGTTCTCTCCTTGGACAGACTTAACTTACTGCAAAGTACAAAAAAGCATCGAGTATAATGTGCACTGCTACATGCATACAATATGTAAGGTATAGGTTTCCAGACATTTAGGAGTCTGCTCTCCACTGACAATACTAGCGGATGTTGCTCTCTTAATTACTGATGTCTATCTTGCTTGGGAACGGCATCTCACTTCCCAGAGCAAGAGAATTTCAGAACTTCTTTTTCATATGCCAATACCTTTGAAAAATGTTCTAGAACAGTGCTCTTGTATACATTTGAACCATATTTTAAGTTCAGTTAATAATTACATATATATGTTACCGCTAAAGCTCGAAAGTCATTAATGTGCACATTACCTAGCTAATCTGCAGATTAACTGATTTGCTCTGTTAACGTGCAGAATCAAGAGTTTTCCGCATTTTACCTAGGTAATGTGCACATGAACGGTTTCCGCATCGTTAAAGTTCAAAAGTTTGTTTCTCTTATTTCCTTTCCCTACACCTTCCCCCTCTCCCTACACTTTTAGTATGGTTTCACCTGTTTCTCTCATTTCCTTTCCCTACACCTTCCCCCTCTCCCTCCACTTTTAGTGTCGTTTCGCCAGTGTCTAGTCTTCACCGGTTGTTTTTATTTTTCATAATTGGCATCGGCTGCCAGTGCGTAGCATAGCTAATTCTGTTTTCAAATTCGTTTCTGTGAGAATTAAAAGTACCCGAAGTAGACAGAGCAAAAACTGATGCCCGCTCGATTTTAGCTGTGGTTCTTAGTAAAACAGAGGATGGCTTTTATAAACTTGTTACTAAAACGGATATTTTAAAACAATTGTATGCAAAATATGAATTCTGTGTTTGCAAAGAGAGATTTTTAACGAAAGAAGATGTCCCTGCTGTAGAAATATCTTTACGTCAAACAGCAATAAAACAATCCCTTGGTACTGGGCAGGGTTTCAGAAAATGTGACTGCAAATCTAAATGTACCACAAATAGGTGTGCTTGTCGCAAAACCAATTGCTATGTAATTCAAAGTGTCACCAATCTTTAGATTGCACTAATAAGTAAGCATAATTTTATCATATGTTTTGCAAATTCATTTCCTTAATTATAATAATATTTTAAACCATTTGATTCTTTCTATTACAGTTTTTTAATTGATTGATGATTGATTCTATCAACTAATTTGTTGATTGTTTGATTGTATTAACTTGATTCTTTATATATCAAAAAATAAATAAATAACATAATGTTAATTTAAGCATACAGAAACGTTGCTGTTGTTCCAGCAAAGATCTTATTTTCACTTTAACGAGTGCCTAGTAGATAATGTGCAGATTATCTAGGTAATTTGAGAAATGAAACAATTTTCGGCACTTTAACGGATCACCCTAGTTAATCTGCACATTTCCTAGAGAATCTGTAGAATAACTGATTTCTGCACTTTAGCGGTAACATATATATGGATGCTTTCATCCTAAGTCCATCCTAACACACATTAACATGATATTAAATAAACATAATGTTCTTCTCATTAGCCATTAATGTATGTTTTTCCTGTTATTACAGGCATAATGTTCAGTTCATTATTTCCCAGGCATAAATAATGCGCCCACTCTCACAGGCCCCCACTTGAGAGATGAAACATGTGGGGTGTCTTATCTCACATGGAGAGTCTCTAGTAAAAAAGTTCTTTTATTCGCAGTTCTGTACTACACATAAATATGTTGACACACACATTTTTTTCTCCTGTAACACATAAATATATATATACATACATAGGCAGTACCACCATAGAACCTCACTGGGTTGCTACCTGTGTGGCTACTACCCCCCTTAAGTTATTTAGGGTGCTGCGCCCCCTCGTTGAAAGCTAGACGAGATAGTGCGTCAGCGTGAGGGATCAGTTTCCTGGAGATATGCGATATTACCAAATTAAATTGCGCAATGGCCGGACTCCATCTCTGAAACTTTGAACTTTGGGAAGCTGCATTTGTCAAGTAGGTTAGGGGATTGTGATCTGACATAACTTCTATTCAATGACCAAAGATCCAACCCTCAAACTTCTGCAACGCCCACACTATCGCATATGCCTCTTTGTGACTTGCGGCCTAGCGCGCTTGAGTATGATTAAGCTTTTTACTCACGTAGGCTACTGGCTGAACCCGTCCCTCTTTCGTCTCGTTGTCCCAAACAACATGCTACTGCATACGAGCTGGCGTCCGCGTGTAAAACAAATGGCTTATTAAAATCTGGAGTAAACATCACTGGTGCCGGGCATAATAACTCTTTTAACAACTCTAACGCTTTCCCAAGCTCTGATGTCCCTATAACCTTGTCCGACGCCTTCTTCCCCGTTAAGTCGCTTAGCGGTTTTGCTATTTCCGCTAAACTGGGCACGTAATCTCGGCAATAGCTGCAAAGTCCGAGGAGAAACTCCGTACTTCTTTTTTGTCTTGGGCGGTTCCAAGTTTCGTACCGCCTGTAGCTTCTGGGGATCTGGCTGATGACATCCCGACCCTACTATATGTCCCAAATAATGTAATCTTTCCCGGGCGAAACATTTCTTCAAATTACCTGTAAACCCGGCTTCCTCTAGACTCCCAATCACTAGAGAAAACACCGCTACATCGTTGAGATATGCTACTGCATATTCTTGGTGAGGGGTAAGAACTCTGTTCATGATCCTTTGGAAGGTTGCCGCAGCTCCCGACAATCCAAACAGCATCACCTTCCTTTGAAATAACCCGCTGTGGGTAGCAAATGTTGTATACCTTTTGCTCTCCGGATCCATTGGTATTTGACAATACCCTTTGATCATATCTAAGGTAGTGATGAAATCTGCCACCCCCACCTTAGTTAGCAGGTTTGGAATGTGCACTATTGGGAAAGCATCTGGAATGGTGTGAGAGTTTAGCATGCAAAAATCTATACGCATTCTGACCTCCCCCGAGCGTTTCAAGACGCAAACTGTGGGATGACCAAACTCTTCCTTCGACTCCTCTATCATCCCCGGGTCGCACAATTCCTGTATCTGACTCTCCACGGCAGATTGCATGGCTTGGGGCACTTTATATCAATGCTGAGTGCGTAATGCACTCCCTGGTTGACTGTAATTACATGCTCCCCCTCCGTGGTCACCTCTACCTCACCGGAGAAAAATTTCCCGGAACTACTCACTAACCTCTGTAGCTCCCGCAGTTGCTCCTGGGTTATCTTGGGACTCTCTACTTTTAACTCCTGTAGATGCGCTTCCTCATTCTCTGTTTTTCTCATGGGCACTTCCTGAATATCCCCGAAGCCTTCGTCTGATTCGAATATGACCCCGACAACATTATTCCCGGGCTTAAATTCTCTCAAATTCTCCTCCTCACAAAGAAAATCACCTTTACTTTCTTGCGGCCCCGCAATGGGGTTCTGTTAACGCCTCATCTCTTCCTTGCTGTACCTCAAAAATCCTGCAATCTGAGTTTGGATGTTCCCCGCTCAACGCGTTCTCTTCTCGGCATGCTGCTAGCTCTCGCACCATCGAATGCGAATGTCCCTTCTCTAGTTCTGATTGCAGAGATGCCAACCTGTTTCAGATATTTTCAGTAGTACTCATACAAATTTTCAGTAGTTTTGGCCATTTTTCAGTAGTCGTACCAAAAAGAATAATTTTAACCAAAGAAAACAACTCATTTAATTTAATTAGCATTTTTTTACTTACTTATTCATTTATATACATGGAAATCTGTATCAAAATATTCCAAATTTTTCACATGGAAAATAATATACACCATGGCTGATACATTTTTTTACACAACAAACAATTGATTAAACAGCTTTCTTCAGTGATTTTGCTGTACAGTGTTTTGCAGATTTGAGTTCCTCAGCAGAAAATCTTTTTTCATAACACACTTGCCCAGAGGAGAACATATTCATTTTTGCAATAAGAAGTGCTTCTTCTACAGTTTCTAAACCTAAATTAGGTTGGAAACGGGCTTGATATTTTCGCACTAAACTAAAATCTCTCTTACTCACAGCATTCGAGTGTGGAACTACAAGTATTGCAAACATTTCTTTCGAGAGAATAGTATACTTAACCGCTCCATTACAGCCTCTTAATTTTGAGATTTCTGACCAAGTGACATCTATTCTATCTGTTACTGCTATGGTCTCTAATTTGTCAGCTTGATAACAAGGAATTCCGCTTCCAGTATATCAAGTTCATTTTCAGTTATTATAAATGGAAGGCGTTTGACTATGTGTAATACAGAAGTAAATGGTGTTAAGGCTCTAAGTGAAGGATCTACTACTTCTGCATGTTTTAAGAATTCATCATAGATCAGTATCTTCTCTTGAATATAAGAACATTCTTCAATGTGAAATTTTCTGACAGATGTATAGAACTTAGAAAGTTCATTTTCGTTTAAAATGTTTTCGCTTTAATACATTCTTGTTTTTACTCCAATTACCAGTTGTGTCCTGTTATTTGAAAAATTATGCTCAACATCACCATCAGCTACGACAGTAGGCTTCACTAACCCCTTGGATGCCATGACAATTTTATCCATCATGCTGAAAGAACTTTCAGTTTGAGGACCATGAATGCATGATAGCTTTCACTATTTTAGATAAAAGGTAGTGTAACTTGGAGAATATGAATGCTTTTGAATATCATGCATCAATTCTTACAAATTTTTCAGCTTCGTCACTTTCGTTTTCGGACTCTCCCTCCTTTATCAAGCTGAAATGCAAACCTTTTTTGGGGGAATATGTAAGAACACAGGATACACGTTCGGAACATCATTGGGAAAAAAAAAATTACAGTAACAGGATAAACCTTTGCTATGTCCTATTTCTGTTTTCGGACATTTCCCTTCCATATTCAAGGTGAAATACAAATATTTACGAAATAAAATGAAATTTAACAACAATACTAGGCAGAGGAAACATTGCGTGAAAAATAAAATTACAATTACGGGAGAAATCTTCACTGTTTCCGAAAGTTTTGAAAGACGAAATTTCCGTTTTTGAAAGTTTCAGGCCGAAAGCATCTTTTACCACTACCAATTGTCCCAAAATTTCTGTTCAATTATGCATCGATCTCGAGGATAACCCAAATTACGACGAAAAAGCAGAAATTCCTCAAAGCCGAAGATTACACGGGAATTTTTGCGCCATCGAATTTCCGTTTTCGGAAAATTCCCCTCCATTTTCAAAGTGAAATACAAAGATTTATGGAATAAAATTATGTATAACAACAATACTGGACAGAGGCAACATCACAGGAAAACGAAATTATGATTACGGAAGAAATCTTTATTTTGTCCACTTTCGTTTTTGAAAGGCGAAATGCTGTCCCGATGCGTATTTTGATGCGTTGGTAAAATTCTTCGATGCATAGTTTTACGCGTTTCTCGATGTGTGTTTTTGCGCGTTGATGTGTATTTTACGCGTTTCTCGATGCATATTTTTACATGTTGATGCATACTTTACGCGCTTCACGACGTGTATTTCTACACGTCGCGAAAAATTCCCAATGCATTTATTTACGTGTTGGTAAAATTTTAATGCGTACTAAATGCGTAATTATGCATTTTGGCGAACTCTGCAACGAAATCCAAGCATACTTTTCTGCAACGCAAGAAAAAAACTCCAAAATATTAATTACTGACTTGAATGGTCCACGCACGATTTAAAAACAAACAAACTCCTATGCCAGGCAATGACACTCACGTTCTGCACCAAACGATTTTCAACAGCTTGCCGCTGCACTGCGAAAGAGCTTCAGGCCGAACTCCGCCTACGTCCACCACCAAAGCGAGCTACGCCCAACGTTCCCAGAATGTTGCATGCTGGGGAGGGAGGGTTTTCACTACTCAGCGCAAGGCCACACACTCTTCGAATGCCGTCCGCTCGCGCTAAGAACCGAGCAGCTTCGAGAGGCAGAACTGGAAGTGCAGGCAGCATCGCAAACATGACGGATCGTCAAGCAGCCGCCGTTGCGTTGGGAAGGGGAACAAGCAAAATAAAAATTAATAACTTCCGTTAATTTTTCGTAGAAAAATCACGATTTTCTGTATTCCGTAGTACAAGAGCTTTTTCCGTAGGAACTACAGATATTCCGTAGTTGTTGGCATCTCTGTGATTGGCTGCTCACTGCTTGCTCCACTAGAGAACGCCCTCTTCCGTTCGTTCGCCTTCTCCTGCCTGCGACGACGTAACTTCCTCCGGTGATCCTCACGTCCTGACTTCTCTGGTGACGCTAATATTCCGAGTTTCTCCTACTCCGGTACCCGTATGTTCTATCTCTTCTTCTGAAATCCCTTCGGCGCTCACATCTTGTAAAATTGTAACAGCTTTACTTGCTGAAACTGCCCATTCCGGATTACAGAATCTTGCATCTTTCATTTTCGTGTAATCCATGGGGGTAATTATCGCATCGTTACTAAGTTGAGGTACGATTGCACAAATAATTTCTGTCATCCCCACTACCTTATTCCCTGCCTTTTTTAAATCGGTTTCTACCAACCTAGTTTGCAGCTGCTTTATGGAAAAATTGACGTTCCGCCAGTCGAATCCTGTTAAATTTACCCAGCCAATTTCTTCTTTATCTTCTTCCCTTAACTCTCCTTTTCTCGCGTAACAAAACTCGGCCCCAGTATCAACTATCATTTCAGCCTGATGTTCTCCCTCTGTTTCTATCATTAAACGGCCTCCCACGGGTATCTCCATCACCTCACACTTATTACTCTCGAATCCCAATATTCTTCCCATTTTTGCGCTTAACTTCCTAGTGTTCTCCTCTGGTTTTACATTAGTACCCCTTTCTCCTTCTACCTCCCTTCTCTCTAGTCTCGTCGCTACCCGGCTCACTTTCTTTATTCCCTTCGTTCCTCCAATAACCTGTTAGACCCCTGTTATCTTGCCCCTGGGTAGTTCTTTGAGTGTATTGTACCTTTCGGTGACCTACCTTGCCAAACTGGAAACAGATCACGCCCTGATCAAAACTTATACTCCCAGGCGGTCTACTAATTATCCTTCGGTTCCTGAACCCTTGTTCGGCTACTGGGAATTTCCCTTTCGGGGGTGGCCCACTGCTGGTCTGGTTCTCCCTTTTCACTGTCGCCATTCCTCCCATGCTACATGTATTCCCCTTAAAATTGGACCCCGAAGAGTAATTACCTTTTTGGTTTTCCTTCTCCCAAATTCATGGTTTTGACGTGAGTCTCGTAGAGATCGCATAGCCCCCCCAATTCCTGAGCTAAAACCAGCTTTCCCATGAAACCCCTCTGTAACAAATACAGTTTTAAATTTGGCAAAAGTAGCTCTTTAAATTTATCGCAAACTAACAAATTCAACAATTGTTCAAATTCCGTTACGCCGCTCTTTTCTACATAGTACTGAAGTGCTCGTCCAATATGACCTGCTAATTGCTGGAAACTTTCCTCCTTATTTCTCCTAATTGACTCGAATTGGTTGAGGTACATGTCGGGGGTCAAATGGCACTCTGCTAAAATGGCTTCCTTTACAGTAGTGTTGCAGTCATACTGTTCCAGGGTTAGTCGCCTGAACAATTGGTTCACGCATTCCATGTTAAATAAGGTGATGACTAACCTTCCCTGCATTTCTCCTGGAACAGCATGTAATAAAAATGTACTCTCTATTGAATCAAAGAAATCCAGAATTTCCTCTGGCTCTTTGGTATGGTCTTTTCAATTATCCTCATGTAGTCAGCTAGCTTACTCTGATCTTTCCCTCGTGTCGGCAGAGCTTGACTTTCCCGGGATAATTGTAACTTTTTCAACTGAAAATCCCTCTCTTCTTTCTTATTGGCTAATTGTAGTTGGAGAATTCTTTCTGCCCTTTCGGCTTCTAACTCTATTTTTCTTAATTCCCTCTCTGCTTTCTTTTCTTCCAATTCTAGCATCTTAAGCTTAAATTCCCACTCAAATCTGGAGGTATCCCCTTCCATCTTTTTCTCATTAATCTGGACCACGTTAGTGGAATCTAACCCGTTATCTGTTTCTTTATCGCTTTCTCCCTCACTGCCTTCTACATTTTGCTCTTCGTGCTCCTGATTAATGCATGAAAAATGAATCAGCCCATCCAAAAGCTGATTCATTTTTCATGCATTAATAGTAATAAATTACATATAAATCAATAAACATATAATCATACAATCAAATATTTCAGTGACAGCCTTTGCTCTCAACTTTGAAGACTACTAGCTCCCACCATTTTTACGTGCATATTTCACTTTCTTTAAAACACAAAAATATAATACACAGTGCGTCAAAGAATTTTTAAGACTGGTGCTAGATTTCAGCCTACGGTAGCGCCACCAGTGTAATCGCGAATGCGTTATAAACTGTGACCATCTGCTTGCTTTCTGCCAAAAGTACTGCACAGTTGTTAAAGTAACTCAAACGAAACGGCCGTTCATTAGAGAAGTAAAATTTTGTTCATGTTGAATTATTAAGATGGAGCAAAGGGCTGTTATTAAATTTAACGCAAAACTTGGTAAAAGTGTCTCGGAAACGTACCAAATGATGAAACAAGTTTACGGTGAGTTTTGTTTAAGTAGATCAAATGTTTTCCTGTGGTACAAACGTTTCTTAGACGAAAGAAATACGCTAGAAGATGATAAGCAAACCGGAAGACCAAGTTCATCTAGGACACCTGAGATTATTGAAAAAGTGCGTGATTTAGTGGCAAACAATCGATGTGCATCACTAAGAATGATGGAAGTCTTTAAACATCAACAAAGAAATGATTTGAACCATTCTGCATGAAGATTTGGGCAAAACAAAAGTCTGTGCTAAATTTATTCCACACACGTTACCAATGAACAAAAATCAAGGAGAAGTGCACATTGCAGAGACATCATTTCAGCCGCTGAAAATGATGCAAACTTCTTAAAATCGATTGTTACAGGTGATGAAACATGGTGTTCTCAATATGATCCTAAAACAAAATGAAAAAGTGCGGAATGGAAGTCAAAAAACTCGCCACAAGCCCAAAAAACAAGAAAAGTTCCATCAAAAATCAAAACAATGCTCATTACATTCTTCGACAGTAAGGGTATTATCCACAAAGAATTTGTTCCAAGTGTACAAACAATTACTGGTGAGTTTTATTTAAATGTTTTGAGGCGTTTGGTGGGCAGAATTCGTCGCATTCGTCCAGAATATTGGGATGAAAACAGTTGGTGTTTGTTGCACAATAATGCACCCAGTCACACCTCACTTCTTGTTCGTAGATTTTTGGTGAAAAATAACGTCTGTGTGTTGAATCATCCACCATATTCGCCTGATTTAGCACCCTGCGACTTTTCTTTATTCCCAAAACTTAAAATGACGTTAAAAGGGTGGTATTTTGATGATATTTTGACCATACAAACAGCTTCGACGCGTGCTTTGGAGGCAATTCCGCAAAGTGAACTGGAACAGGCATTCGAATCATTATTAAATCGCTGTAACAAGTGTATTGAAGCCGGTGGGACTTATTTTGAATAACAAATCAAAACAAATTATAATTTCTTGTTTCTATTTCATTTTGCAGACCCAATCTTAAAAATTCTTTGCCACACTGTGTATAATTATTTTTCTCTCCTAGCTAGTAACCTCAAAATTTTACACATAAATACACTTTAGAATTAAATGAGAATACTTTTGACCTTTTGGTCTCTAACTGCTCGCACCTTAATGCGAATTCTGATTAACTATTAATCCCTAAATAATACAGGTAGTGACTCAGGAATTAAAATTGCGGTTCTAAAGTGGTGCTTACTTGGATGGAGCTACTCGGGCCCCCATCTGCTTCATTCTGTTTCCTGGGAAGTACGATCCTTCATCATCTTAGGGTAGATCAATTTTTTCACAAGAAGGAAAAGTTCTGGAGTATGTGAGGCGTTCTGGTTGTGAATCCTCCTCACAGCCTTTCCGTCCTGTCGTCGATTCTGGCATGCACGAGGCATCTTGGTTGTAACCCCTCTGCATTGTGGAGTACGTTAGGTGTTCTGGTTACGAACCCTCCTCACAGCCTCATCCATCCTGTCGTCAATTCTGGTGTGCACGGGGCGTCTTGGTTGCAGACCCTCTGCGTTCTGGAGTACGTGAGGCATTCTGGTTACGAACCCTCCTCATGGCCTTTCCGTCCTGTCGTCAAAGTTCCGCAAAAAGTCTTTATTATTTCTCACTTGTTCATTTTGTTTTCTGGGTCTGTTAAACTTTCTCACCTCCCTACTATGGTTTTTTCCTGCTTTTCTCTCCTCCTTTTTTTTTTTTTTTTTTTTTATTGAAGAGTGAACATACTTATCTACTCATGTAGACACATCCCAAACGTATGCTTCTGTGGCGTCCACACTATAGGCTCCCCTCACAGTCAATAGAAATACTCTAAAGGAGGTTCGTTCCCAAGAACTTACCCAAACTATGATGGGGTGAACAGACAAAATTTCCCCCACTTTTCTATAAGTGATTATCTGCGAATCAGGGAGATGGATCGAGACAGCTGAAACTCAAAGTAGAAGTTGCTAATGTCATAAAATAACACAGGAGGATTTGTTTAAACATAAACAAATTTATTCTAGAAAGATCTGAAGTCGGAAAGTCAGTCTGTCCGTAGAAGTGCCGCTTTCTGGATATCGATCAGACATTCCTTAAATAGTAAAGACCTAGTAAATGGTCAACATAAAACTTAACGTCTCTGTCCTAATGATACTTTCCTAAGCTTGGGAGAGAGTCTCTTTTGTATGCGATAAGACCCGTGTCTTCAATAAAAATTCCTATTTCCGAATCTTATCAAACTCAGCTCCGAACGTCGCCTTCACTGTTTCAGCGAATCATCCCTTTCTGGATACTTAAGAAAAGCACGTGAGATTCCCTAGTTGCAGGACCTGTTTCACGGCTAAACGCTATCTTTGCAAAGATACTTCAACACCGTTCAGTACTCGACTGAACTACTGGACCCCGTAACGCTGGGCGTTCGTATCCCTCGAAACACTTCGAGTCACGTCTGCTGGAGAAGTTCCTTCTCCACTTTGCGTAAACAGACTAACTCAGTCAATTCTCTCATGCACCTACCTATCCGTGCATTGGCGGCGGCGCGCATCCGTCATGTGCATGTTCTTGCCCTCAGGCGTACCACTCTTCCCTCTCTCCCTCTCTCTCTGCTGAGGTAGTATGTCTTGATGACCAGCGCGTCTCTTTTCTCCGATCGCTTGCCTCGCCCTTCTTGTTTACGAATTCTTCGGCTCTTCTCTAGATAGTCAGCTCGTCTGATCTTCCATTAGCGGTTCTCTTTTTGGACAGAATTAACTTAACACAAAGTACAGAAAAGCATCGAGTATAATGCGCACTGCTACATGCATACAATAGGTAAGGTATAGGTTTCCAGACGTTTAGGAGTCTGCTCTCCGCTGACAATACTAGCGAATGTCGCTCGCTTAATTACTGATGTCTATCTTGCTTGGGAACGGCATCTCACCTCCCAGAGCATGAGAATTTCAGAACTTCTTTGTCACATGCCAATACCTTTGAAAAATGTTCTAGAACAATCTATTGCTCTTGTAAACATTTGAACCATATTTTAAGTTCAGTTAATGACTACATCATCATCATCACCATTGTCAACCATTATCAATCCACTGCTGGACGAAGGTCTCCCCAAGTTTCCTCCACAACAGTCTGTCTTGTGCCAGTCTCCTCCATGTCACCCCTGCATACTTTCGAATTTCATCCACCCATCTCCCATGTGGTCTTCTTCTGGGTCTTTTCCTGTCCCTTGGAATCCAATCTAAAATTTCGGCTGTCCATCGATGATCTGTCCTTCTGGCAGTATGTCCAGCCCATTGCCATTTCAGGGATTTAACTCTGATCATGATGTCTTCCACTCTTGTCATTTTTCGGATAACTACATATATGTATATATATATGGATGCTTTCATCCTAAGTCCATCCGAACACACATTAACATGATATTAAATGAACATAATGTTTTTCTCATTAGCTATTAATGTATGTTTTTCCTGATATTACAGGCATAATGTTCAGTTCATTATTTCTTGGGCATAAATAATGCACCCGCTCTCACAGGGGGCATAAAGGTAAATCTTGATTTTCCCTATATCTCCGCTTCTAAAAGTCCGATTTGAAAAATTCTTTCTTTGTTGGAGAACATTTTCAGTGTTAAATGTTTCTCATATAATTTGAAATGTTTCTTAACGCACAAGTGTGCCATTAGAGAGCATAAGTTCACATTTATGTTTACAGCAAGATCTGCGGGACTGAAAACCCGATTGAAAAATATTCTCTTTCGGTCAGATACTATTAACTATGAAATCTCCTTATTTTCTCCCCAAATAACACACGATTTTGCAGCTAGGGCCAAAAATATTTAACCTATTTTTCTCAATATCTGTACTTCTAAATGTCTGATTTAAAAAAAAAAAATATTTTAACACCAGATACTATTTACCTTATGGAACACTTTAGGTCTGTATTTGAGGAGGTTTGTGGTTCACAATTCTGCCACTAGGTGGTCTTTGTGCACTTCCGTTTGCAGCCTATCTCTGCCTCTTAAAACCATATTGAAAAATTTCTTTTTTTGCTGTATGCCATTCATTATAATAAAGATGGAGAGTGAATAAGATTTTTGCTACAGTAAGAAGATCCTCTTCAAATAATGTACAACTTTCCTCCTAGGGGCTGTAAAGGTCAAAACATTTTTCTTGCTATCTCTGCTTCTAGGAGATGTATTTGGAAAGTTATTTTTTCTTGGCATAGCTTTTGCCATGAAAAATGCTTTTCTCCTGTTTTCAACTTCTCCATTATGCAAAACTGTTCTGCTAAAAGGCATAGAGTTGTATAATGTTTCCTTCTATATCTCTTCTTTTAACTGTTCGATTTGAAAATCTCTTTGTCTCTAATACCTTCCTTCTGCCATGGGAAACGTTTTTTGCGCCATTTGTTAATTTTGTAACATACTTTTTAGCCACTGAAGGAAGTAAATAGCTGATTTTTTAAAAAATTTTGTGGGTTATTTTGACCTTTACTGAAATTTTTTTAATGAATACTTTATATAAAAATTTACCATAAAATAAGATTGCTTTCTAATATCAGAAACTTAAATCTAGTTTTTTTCTTAGTATTTTCTGAGCTAAATAATCACTTTGCATCTTCTATAATTAGATTTCTAATCATGCCCAGTTAAATTACTTTGATCACTAATGAATGCAGTTGTACACAGCCCTTCGACTTAAGGTTTTCCTGTTATTTTCTTTTATTTCACGTTGGAAATTTTTGTGCATACTTTGTTTGCTGGCGAGTACAAATTTAAAACTTAGCTACAGCATCAATATTATGTTGAAATTTCCTTCCCTAAATAAAATGTAACACAAATACTTGCTCCCATGATTATGTGTTTAAGAAATAACAATCCCGTTGTTCCTTCGAAAAAGTTCCAAATATTTTACCTTTCCTTACCCTTAAAGTTCCAATGTGCATTATTTCAAAATACTTAAATATAAATATTAGGTATGAATAAGTTTTGAGGGATTTCCCTTCGGTGTAGTACTTATTACTGCTCGCATGTATTTTAAGGTGGCAACACTGCGATATCGCAGTACGAGACGCTAGCTGTCAGAGTCAGTATACGACGTTCGATTGAGGTGCGAAGACGTATTTGTTTTACTCGATGGAAAATGGCAACTTTTGTCCCGACAAAACAATATTTGCGTGAAGTGTTGATGCATTACTTTGTCAAGAAAAGTGCTGTAGACAGTTATTGCTTAATGTCAGAAATCTATGGTGAACATTCCCCATCCATAAAAACATGTGAGTATCGGTTTAGGCGATTCAAAAGGAATGATTTCAATGTAAGTGATAAAGAACGTTCTGGACCACCCCAAAAAATTGCTGATGCCGAATTGGAAGCTTTACTCGACGAGGATCCGTGCCAGATCCTCGTCGAGTAAAATGTTAGTCAACCATGCATTTCACAACGTTTAGCTGCCATGGGAATGGTGCAAAAAGAAGGGAATTGGGTTCCACATGCTTTGCGGGAAAGAGACCTTGAACGTCGAAAACCATTTGCAAATTGCTGCTTCAAAGGCAAAAAAGAAAGGGTTTTTGCATCATATTATTACTGCAGACGAGAAATGGATATGGTACGATAACCCTAAACGGCAGAAAGCATGGGTGAAGTCAGGTGAACCAGGTCCATCAACTCCAAAACACAGTATCCATGGTTCAAAGGTAATTCTGTGTATCTGGTGGGATCAGAAGGGTGTGATCCACTATGAACTGCTGAAACCGTCAGAAACTATTACTCGTGGTCGGTATCGAACCCAATCAATGCGTTTAAAGCGAGCTCTTACGCAAAAATGGCTGGAATGGTAGAATAAACACAGCAAAGTCATCTTACAGCATGACAACGCAAGACCACATGTTTCTCGACCTGTGAAAAAGTACTTAGAAGGATCCGACTGGCAAGTTCTACCCCACCTGCCATATTCGCCAGATATTGTGCCATCGGATTACCATTTGTTCCGGTTGATGCAGCCAGCACTTTCTGGAGAACGGTTTAGTTATTATGAAGACATCAAAAATTGGCTGGACAGCTGGATCTCTTCCAAGGAACTGGAATTCTTCCTTCGGGCCATACGTTCACTGCCCGAAAGATGGGGTAAAGTTGTAGCTTCAGAGGGAACATACTTCGATTAGTATTAAAATATTGTTTCTGTTCTCCAACAACGTGTTTTGTTCACCTCAAATCCCTCAAAACTTATTTATATACCCAATAGTATTTTATGTATTGATTGTGTGAAATATGAAAGCATTTCAAGAGTAATGCCTATGCATTTTTGAGTTTTGTGGGTTTTTTATTCTGTAATTTGTTTCAATAATTGAACTAAAGCCTAAGTAGAGAAATAATTTTTTCTCAAAATCAGTGTAGTATACTGTATATCAGAGTTTAGTAGGTATTAAACCTGGTCACATTTTCAGTGACAGTTTTGGTATTTCAGTATTTATCTGTGATTCTATTAGTTTCTGATTAGCTGCAGCGCACATCATTTTTAACATTCTGCATTTTGTATTAAGTTTGCCCAAGCATGTAGGAAGTTGTTTGTTGTAGGTTACAGGTTGAAGAAACCTATGGTTTCACTATATTGTAAGTAAAAGCATTTGAATCGTATGTCCTGCAAAAAAATCCAAAAAGTCCTGGAATTTTGTGATTGAAAAAGCGCATGAGCTGTGTTTTGAACCGTATGCTTCACTCGCACTTTTCCGTTAATTAAACATGAATAACAAACAGTGCCGCAAATGAACTTTATCGACTGTCGTGCTTGGCTTCATGTGTAAACTGGTCGCCAGCCGGTTAGACCCCTACAGCGGGGGCAGCAGAAACTTTTGCATACCTCTAATATAACACATTGTAAAATTAAAGTAGTTTTTCTTAGTGAAAGTGTTAGAAAGTTAAGAGTTTTGAAAGAAAATATCACATTAAACACTGAAGGATATAAGTTTTCATCTTGTGATGTAATTTTGAATTCAGAGAGGTAATGCATAGAGTCAGTCAGAAATCAAAATCACAAAGTAGAAGTTCTGTTTTAGTACTTTGTTTAGATCTTTAACATTCAGTGCATTTCACCCAGTCAAGTAACAGTTCTTATATATGTTCAGTAGAGTGAATGTGGATATGGGTAATTGGGTATATATGAATGTAACTCATTAGACCACCAGAAAGCTGTCAGTTTTGTGATCTATGGCCCAAATGTTGATCACTTCTAGACTACAGGGTTCGTATGGTCCTTAAAAGTCCTTAACAACTCCTTAATTTCCATTTGCCTTTTTAAGGGCCCTTAAAAAGTCCTTAAGAACTCCTTAATTTCCATTTGCCTTTTTAAGGGCCCTTAAAAAGTCCTTAAGAACTCCTTAATTTCCATTTACCTTTTTTAAGGGCCCTTAAGAACTCCTTAATTTCTGTTCTGTTTTTAAGGGCTCTTAAAAAGTCCTTGAAAACACCGTATTTATATTCGGTTGTTAAAAAGGTCGTAATTTTTTTAACCAAAGAAATGCGTGCGTTACGCTGGCCAGCTGGTTTCATTTGCGTACTGATGATGGTTTTACGTCACTAGATCGCATGTCGCAAAAGTTTACCCATATTCTGCATTGCTTTTGGCAGTTTGCCAACCAGCTACCTTCAAATCCCTTTGGTTTAGATTAGATTTATTGCTGGCTTCTTGTTTCCTTTGCACGGGGTCAGTGCAGTTCAGATCATTATCTTCTGTTGTTTATTAGAGAATGTGGTACTAAGTAAAGAGCTTAGAGCTTCTGTCTTTTCAGCTAAACAGAAATATGTTCAATATTTAGATGCCAAAAAATAAAAAATGTGCCAAGCAACATCTGGGAGGAAACGTAAATTGATTGAGGAGGAATTGCAATAATTTTTTTCTACTTTCAGTACGAAAAAACTGAAAGTAGAAAAAAATATTGCCGAATTAGAATTAGATAAACGTGCCCTTGCCGCCCAAGGGAAATTGATTAGAGATATGAACTGCTTCCTTCAATCAAATAGTTTTCGAAAATTAATAAAGGAAAAAATTACCATGTCAGTAGTTGCAAAAAAGGAGCTGAAAAATTGATTTCATTGTGGGCCTACGTCCTTTGTTTGACCTCAAAAAGTGAATATGTACATAATATAATTTCCTTGCAGTCATTGTTAAATTGCATTACTGTTTTTAGCACGTCTTTTGTAAAAAAAGATCATGCTCCTGTTATCGGTTTGTCCGTCCGTCCGTTTGTACCCACGTATCTCTGCAACTATTAGTCCGATTTGGAAAATTCTTTTTGCATTGAGAAGCTTGAAATATGCAAATAATGATCCTTTATTTCATTTTTTTTACGATGTACAATTTCGCTGGTAGAGGGCGTAAATGCAGATGTCGAATTCAAAAATACGTTTTATTCCACATATTTGCTTCTAAACATCTGATTTAATTTTTTTTTTATCTTTCGATTCCATTTATGTTGAAGAGTATTTTAGATATAGTTACTTTTTCAAATTACGCATACATTTTCCACTAGGGGTGTAAAAGTAAATTACATTTTTCCCGATAACTCTTCTTCTAAAACTCCGATTTGAAATTTTTTTTCTTCAGCGGATACATTTCCTGATGGAAAATCTTTTGCATATAATTTCAAATTTTTGGTAAAGAATACTTTGGCCACCAGGGGCGTAAACATTAATTTTTGCTTCTGATGTATTTGCCATAAAATCGGAGCTTCTAAAATATCGATTGAAAAAATATTTCATGGACTGATGCCACTCACATCGATAAACCTTTTCGGAATATTTTCTTCTTAAAATATTCCACAGTTTCTCCGCTAGGGGGCGTAGATGAACATCTTATTTTTTTCAATATCTCTATTTCTAGGAGTCCGATTTAAAAAAATTCCTTCTTTGTTGGATAGTGTTTTTTTGCATGTGACATGTTTTTCATATAATTTCAAAATTTTCAAGTAATTCATAGACTTTCCGCTAAGGGGCGTAGCGGTAAATTGCGTTTCTCCCTATATCTGTGCTTCTAAATCTTCGATTTGAAAAATTCTTTCTGCACCGCATACAGCTCCTGATGGGAAATCGTTTGTACATAATTTCTAATTTTTGTAAAAAAATAGTTTGGCCACGAGGGGGCGTAAGTCTTAATTTCCGCTTCTGTTGTATTTGCAGCAAAATATTAGCTTCTAAATTCTCGATTGAAAAAAACGTCGTTTGTTGACCGATACTACTCATGTCGACAAACCTTTTAGAAACATTTTCTTCTTAAAATAGTTCATGGTTTCTATGCCAGGGGCGTAGATGTATATCTTATTTTTGTCAATATCCCTACTTCTAGGAGTCCGATTTGAAAAATTCCTTCTTTGTTGGATAGTGTTTCTAGTGTGACACGTGGTTCATATAATTTCAAAATTTTCAAGTAATTCATAGACTTTCCGCTAGGGGGCATAAATGTAAATTGCGTATCCCCCTATATCTCTGCTTCTAAATCTCCAATTTGAAAAAAATCTTTCTTCACTGCATACAGCTCCTGATGTGAAATCATTTGTACATATTTTCTAATTTTTGTAAAAAATGGTTTGGCTGTAAAGTACGACTTCCACGCACAAAAGTGCTGAAGGATACATTGACATTTAATGACTTGAGCGTGTGGTGAGTGATGTGGGGAGTTGCGTGAGAGATATTGAAGGAGTAGGACATGCCGAGCTTTGGCTAAGACAACAAGTTCAGTTTGTACCGCGGAGTGTATTCCAGTTTATGTTTTTGTGTAAAGTAATAAATGTTTGGTGTTGTGATCGAATGTCTGTGATGTTACATGGCCACCAGGTGGCGTAAGTCTTAATTTCCGCTTCTGTTGTATTTGCAGTAAAATATGAGCTTCTAAAATCTCGATTGAAAAAAAAAGTCGTTTGTTGGCCGATACTACTCATGGCGACAAACCTTTTAGGAAAATTTTCTTCTTGAAAAAATGCATGGTTTCTACGCCAGGGGCGTAGATGTATATCTTATTTTTGTCAATATCTCTACTTCTAAGAGTACAATTTGAAAAATTCCTTCTCTGTTGGATAGTGTTTCCGATGCGAAATGTTTTTCCTATAAATTCAAAATTTTCAAGTAAATCATAGGCTTTCCGCTAGGGGGCCCAAAGGTAAATTGCGTTTTCTGCGTTATTTCTGCTCCTAAAGCTCTGATTTGAAAAATTCTTCCTGTATCGCATACAAGACCTGATGGAAAATATTGTTCACATGATTTCTAATGTTTGGTAAAGAATGGCTTAGCCACCAGGGGTCATAAGTGTTAATTTCTGTTTCTGAAGTATTTGTTGCAAAATCTGGGCTCCTGAAAACTCGACTAATTTTTTCTTCTTGGACCGATACCGCTTATATGGATAAACCTTTTGAGAATACTTTCTTCCTAAAATAATGCATGGTTTTCCCACCAGGGAATGTAAAGTCACATCTTGTTTTTGTCGATATCTCTGTTTCTAAGAGTTCGTAAGCTCACGATTCCATTTATAGCAATATCTGAGGGATTAAAAACCCAATTGAATATCTTCTGTCTTTTGTCAGATCTATTGTTTTCCATACCGGTTCCATTGACTTTGAATAGTTTTGATAAATTTAATTTGCGTCAGAACGGATTCAAAAGACGTGCTTATTACACCCGAAAATTCGGTGTCATCTTTCTTGTTTAAGTTTAAGAGCAAAAAAAGATGTATAATATAAGTAAAAATTCTGAAGGAAATTTCATAGGTGTCTTGTTGTTACTGCTGTTTGTTTTAGCATTTACACCTATACGCTGTTGAAAATCAACCTGCATTAAGTGTATGGAAGAAGTTACTACAAGTACTACAGCTGTAGGATTAAAAAATAAAATAAAAATAAAAATGCAACAGTTACACAAGCAAAGATGTGTTATTCATCTAAATCTACGAAAACCAAATTTTTCTCCAGATTTGGGAATTCGAAAGCTGTGTAGTAAATAAAAAAATGAATAAATCAATACTTAAAAGAAAGTGATGCTTCACTGTTCAGTTTTGATTCTTTGAATTGTGCCAATCTAGTTTTGAAATTTATGCAAGCATTTTTATTGAACTTCGGGCTTTCAATTCTGATGATATGATTTCAGTTTCGATGAATCTTGTGTATTTTGATTTGATTTAGATAGTGTGTTTACTTGCTTCATTAACCTAAAACAGGTCTAACAAGCTGTGCTGCATTTTTATAAAAGTGTTATTTTTCCAGCTGCAGCACTTGTAGTGATGCCACCCACAGAATTAATGCATTTAGTTTCTTAGCCTGTGTCGTACATATTTGTAAAAATAATTCTAATGGAAGGAATTAAGTTATTGAATGGAAAGGTAAAGATACCAAAAATTTTAAAGACTGACAATCACAGCCATATGAAATTCTAAGCTGTATTTGTAATACTGTTTTTGTCAAAATGAATTTGTAAATTAATAAAAAAATATAAATTTGGATAAACTTTGAAGGAAAAACAAATGCAAATTTAAAAAGTTTCCGAAACCACAAAGATGGGCCTATAATCACAATTAATGGGTGAAAATTTGTTGAAAATTGAAATTCCAAAGTAAATAAATTTTATGCTTTACACCACAATACAAAGAAGCAGAGTGTTAGTTCTGTAGATGCAAAGATATACTTCAGGACAAATAATGGATCCAGTATTACCAGTAAGTAATGTATATAAGGAACTTTTAAGTTAGTTGGTTTTTCTGTTGGAGTATTTAGGTTTGTTTTAGTAGAACTAATTTTAATTTATATATTTGCACATATATTAATATTCATTAGTTTCAACAAAATTGATTTATTGTGTTAAAATGACTTATGTTGTAATAGTTAACTCACATTTTGTATATTGTGTATATTTGTATATATTTGCATGCAGCGATTATGAAGTTCTTAAAAAATATTTAAAGGTCCTTAAAAATAGCCTGAAGGTCCTTAAGAACTCTTTAATTTCCATTTAAAAAAAAAAAAGAGTATGAACCCTGGACCAAGCAATGCCTTTACAATGTATTTATTGATGCTAATTTCTTTGGGAGCTGTTTTGAGATGGCTGAAACCTAGAATGTTAATCATATATAAATAGTGCTGTTGCCAGTCGAGCATATTTTTAGTGCAAGTGTATAAAACTGACTACCAAAGATTATTCGGTTTTAGACTGTTTTGAAAAACAAATAACAAGCTCTTGTTCTGCATTCGAACAGCAGTTTTAAAATTCATAGTTTTCATTCTGTGTGGGGTCATCTGACTTACTAATCAGTCAGTGGATGGAGGAGGAGTAGTGTTATGTCTTCTTTGCTTGAGCTAATTGTTTAGCTAACTGGGTGTTCTTGTTCCTTCCTAGAAAAGTGATTCCCATTTTATTTTAATTTAATTAGTGTTGTGCTGTGTGACTGTGTATGAGCAATTGCAGTGAGCTCACAATGCATTGAAAGGGAACTCTGTTACCCTTTCAGTGCTTTGAAGGTGCAGTTTAACTGCTGATGGAGGAGAATTTGAGATCTTACTAGTACTTTATTACATGGATTGCTGATAACATAGCTTAGAGAACCATCGATGGCCACATGAAATTGTTCTCTCTGTCTCTTTTTTTTCGTCATTCAGTACAGAAATGGCTTTCTATCAGCTATATTTTCCTCGTGCCATTGCTGTAAATAATTAATTGTGTCCACCTAAACCAGTGTATGGATTTTAGATAGTTTGCTTCCTTTTTTTTTTTTTTTTTTTATGCCAGTCTCTTGTTCAAGTGAAAGAACAAATTATTAAGTGACTGTGAAAAACCTTGATAAATAAATCACTGCTGATAATTAATACTACAGGTTGTGCAGCAAATTGGTAGAGAGATTTTCCGATGACATCCCATTCTTGAATTAATCTGTTCAGCTGCACAATATCTGCATTAAGGTGAAAAAAAACAACATAGCTATGTGATTACTATTTTATTCTTTGAAGTTTGAAACATGTATGATTTGCTGTTATATATGTCCTTACATGCAGACATAGTTATGAGCAAAAAAGTTTTATTTCTTTTGTTCATCTCTTTGAATTTCATGTCATGGTTATGTTTTTTTCTCTCTTTAGCCTCCATGATCCGTATCTTCCAAGACTCTTTCCTCCCACCTACTCAGTATGACTGGAAGACTGTGAAATCCATCTCCTCATGCAGGAACAATGATGAATGGGGAAGGACCGAGTGTACCGATAACCACATTAGCTGGCATACAGAGTCTTACTGATCTGCTGCTGGAGTTGCCTTTGCCCACTCCACTTCCTGGTGCAACAGGACACCAGAGCTTACTTTCTCATTTAAGGGATTCTGAGGAAGCAAAGAGACTCCTGAATGCACAGGAGACATTCCTTGCCACACCTCTCATTGATGCTCTAAGTTGCACTACAACTGATCACATTGAAGTGAAAGATGGATACTATGGCGGCACGCCACACGGAGGACAGATTTCACAACTTGTTCAGTTTCTGCTCAGCAGGAATCCAAGTTTGTTTAAAGGTGTTGTTCATAGCCCAGCAAGTATCTCTACTGATCACCACACATCTTCTGCTTCTTCATGGTTACAGAGACCGTGTTCCACGACATCAGTGCATCATCAGCAACCTGTGTTCACGACACCAGCTGTGTCACCTTGTCAAAATCAGCCGTCACAGGGAAACAGTCCAGGTTACTACCCTCTTGAACATGCCTCCCAACAGAGTGGTCGTCATGTGCATAACAAATCTCTGAACCTCGTTCAACCCAAATCACCCATTTCTACGTATCCTCCTCAGTATGCACATGCAGCTGCTGCTGCTGCTGCTACTGCTGCTGTCCCAGCAGGTCAGCAGCAGCATTCTGTACTGCTCCACAAGGGCATTTCTCAAGTGTCCGATCATTTACCTTCGGTTGTGCAAGAAAATCCCCAGTTGTTCAGTTCTTCTGCTGTTAACCAGACGGCAGATGGAACCCCCAAGCAACTGCAGTACATTCCTTTAGCAATGGTAACTGTGTGGAAGACATTGTTGCTGCATCTCCTGCCAAACCAAATGGTAGGACAGAAAATCATGTTGTAAAAACTCAACAGTTGGCAGGAAGTGCAGCTCCTAATTGCTCCCCTCATTCAGCATTACAGAATGCCTCCAACGACGCATCCCTGTCCTCTCCTCCATCGTCATCATCATCATCAACTCCACAGCATGTCAATTCATCCAGTGTTATTGTTGCTCCTGGTGTACAGAATAGTATTAACTGCAAAAAACAAGCAGTGAATCAGCAGCCTAAATCAAGCACAACTCCCACAGGGTCATCACGAACTGCATCAAATAAGATTTCTGTGATTGACAAAGATGTAAATAAAACGACTGAACATAAAAAAGAACCTTCTAATACATCTGTGCCTGTGAATAAATCAGTTATCTGCAAAAACACACCTAAAGAAGATGTACAAAATAAAGGACAGACAAAATTGGGAAATGCATCATCCGTTCGATGGAAACCTACTTCAGAAGTTGTCATTGTTCTTTCTAAACTCACCGTTGAAGAGCAGGCTCTTGCCCAAAAAAGTGTTAAGCAGTTCAATATGAAAAATAGAAAATCTTCTCCTGAACCCCCCAAATCATCAACCAGACTCAAAAATTCAGAAAATACCTCGCATAGTGCAAGGAGGCGGTCATCCAACTGCAGTGAAGTTGAAACCCAGGGAAAGTCATCAACTCGCAAAAAAGTGAGAAATAACGAAATTACTCCCAACAAGAAAAATTCAGAGTTTACAAAAGACAGATCTCAAAAAAGAAGTCATCGTGAAATGGAAAATGACTCTTCTACAACAAAATCAAAGGGAAATACCAGCACTTTAGGGGAGAGAGTTAAGAAGAGGCGGCGCATTAGTCAGCAGGCGAACTATGTAGAATCTCCTACATCAGACCGTGGAAATAGCGATGACGATTCATTTAAAGAGGCTGAATCCCCACCACCTGCACCAGTGGCAAATCCTAAAACAAAGAAACTGAAGTCAAAGAAAATAAAGAAAGAAATAGAACCGCTTTCTCTTGAAGATTTAATGGACTCTAATACGTATCAACATTTTTCGCGTACTGTGGAAGCAATATTTGATGCAATGGAAGATATTGACTTTTCAGCAGAGATAGATGAAGATGCCGAATGTCCTGCAGAAGCCCTCATACCCTTACACCAACTTCAAGATCTCTGCAATGAGGCTGCGAAATTGAAAATGCTGCATGCCATGAATCAGTTTCCTCCTGAACGTCTTGTACGACTATTGACCATTTTGGAACGAAACATCCTTGATGGGGCAAAACTTTTGCCCATACAAAATATGGATGAGCAAGATGAGGAAGAAGCGAGATTATGGCTAGAGCTAGCAATGGAAAGAGTTATGCGGAGTGCAGATGCTTCATTGACTGCATTGTATGTTATGACATCTTCAAAAATGCCTGAAAAGGTTTTTCTCGAGGATGTGATTGAGAGAATTGTAATATTTTTAAAATTTCAGTTGCAAAACACTGTTTTTCCTGTCTTTGATCCTGCTTATCGTCTTGATCCTAAATCAAAAGATGGTTACGTTGGGAACATTAAACAAAAAAGAGCCCATGCTCACAAAGTTAAAGAGAAATCCACAATACAGCTGTATAATAAACTGCATGAGGCTGTAAGTCTCCTTGCAGAGTTGTTAGAAGTGCAGGCCTTAACAGACACAATAATTTTGCAAGTTTCAACTTTGGGAGTGAGCCCTTTTTTCGTTGAAGGTGTAAGTGAACTCCAGCTTAATGCACTCCGTCTTGTGACTTCAGTTTTTGCCCGCTATGACAAGCACAGGCAACTCATATTGGAAGATATTTTAGCATCTATAGCTCGGTTACCAACAAGCAAAAGAAGTCTTCGGAATTACAGGTTGAACTCAGAAGAGAACATACAGATGTTAACGGCTTTGGTTTTACAACTTATTCACAGTGTTGTAAGATTACCTGAACCAGAAGTTGAAACAAAAAATGATTTCTTTACAAATGATGAAAAGGCTCCGGAAATAAAAGATAGAGTGCATGTTGATAAAGATGTCTTAATTATTACATCTTATGAAGCGTCGGTCAGAACTGCGGTCAACTTTTTGTCTGTTTTTTTAAAGAAGTGTGGGACAAAAAATGAAGAAATGGATTATAGGCCATTATTTGAAAATTTTGTTCAAGATCTTCTGAGTACTGTAAACAAACCAGAGTGGCCTGCATCAGAATTGCTGTTGAGTCTTTTAGGAAAGATACTAGTTCAAAATTTCAGTAACAAGTCTATGGAAATGACACTGAGAGTTGCATCACTAGACTACTTAGGCGTCGTAGCTGCACGTCTCAGAAAAGATGCTGTTTCCAGCCAGCTTCGTAAGGAAATGATAAATGATATCATTAAGCGTATCATTAAAGGCAGTGAGGATTCTGATAATCATAAGAGTAAAAAGTCCAAAAATAAAATAAGACCATCAAAGCCAGATGAAACTCAGATTTTACAGAAAACACTTTTACAGTATCTCGATGCTAATATGGAAAGTGACCCTGCTCTTCAATTTTCTCGCAGATTTTACATTGCCCAGTGGTATAGGGATGCTGCTGTAGAAATAAGGAAAAGTGATAAGTCATACACATTTCCAAAAGACAAAGAGAAAGACAAAGAGAAGGAAAAAGAGAAGGAAGAATCTCACCCACCTTCTCGAGAAAAGCATAAATCGAATAAATCCAAAAGACTGAGCAGAAGGCGATCTTCTCAAGTCAACTATGATTTAGATAATGAAGAAGAGGAAGAAGAAGGAGAGAAAGATGAAGAAAAGCATCCTTTAGAAACTGAAGAAGTAAATGCAAGAGTTCTTGCTCTAGCTGAGGAAAGGAAGCGATTTCTTTTGACTGCAATCAAGAGACAAATTGTTTCCAAGGTTAATACAAAGGATGAGGAACACATTGATTACAAAACAGCTGAATTGATATCTCGGTTTTTAGCATCAACGCGGCATTTCTCCCAAAGTTTTGATATTTATCTGTCGCAGATCCTTAGAGTGCTGAGTGAGACAGCTGTTGCTGTGCGCACAAAAGCAATGAAATGCTTAACTTTAGTGGTTGAAGCTGATCCTAGTATATTAGCTAGGCCTGACATGCAAAGGGCGTGCACGGCAGACTGCTAGACCAATCAACAAGTGTCAGAGAAGCTGCCGTGGACTTGGTGGGAAAGTTCATATTGATCCGTCCAGAGCTCACCAGTCAGTATTATGAGATGTTGACTGACAGAATACTAGACACAGGCGTCAGCGTGCGTAAAAGGGTCATAAAGATATTAAAAGATGTTTGCCTGGAACAGCCAGACTTCCCCAAAACCCCTGAGATCTGTGTCAAAATTATCCGGCGTGTTAATGATGAGGATGGTATCAAAAAATTAGTGGGGGAAGTTTTCCAGAGCATGTGGTTTACCCCTGTTTCTGAAAAGCAACCGGATCGAATTCTTCAGAAAGTGAAAAACATCACTCACGTTGTTGCAGCTTGTAAAGATTCAGGACTGGAATGGTTTGAACAACTACTTACTAATCTCTTGAAGAACAAAGATGATGGTAATTACAAAGGCGTGGTGAAATCATGTCGCCAGATTGTTAATTGCCTTGTTGAAAATGTCCTTCAGTTGGAAGAGGCCTCACAGAACTCAGATGGCGGGGCAAGTCAAAATCTCGTTGCATGTCTGACAACATTATATCTCTTCAGCAAGATTCATCCCCCTTTTGTTGTTCCTCATGCAACTACAATTCAGCCTTATCTCAGCATGAAGTGCAATACACATTCTGATTACCTAGTTTTACAGAGCGTTGCACGGACTTTAGAATTGGTAGTGCCTTTGATTGAACATCCCAGTGAATCATTTTTAGCACAGATTGAGGAAGACATGGTGAAGTTGATTCTTCGACATGGCATGATGATCCTTCCGAGCTGTGTCAGTTGTCTTGGTGCTGTTGTCAACAGAGTCACTCGCAACTACCAACTTGTTCGTGATTGTTTTCAGAAGTTTTTTGTTGTTCTCCTTGGTTTCAAAAAAGAGCATGAAAAGAATCCAGATAATCCACTGCTTCACCAGCAACGCCCAAAATTGCTTCGGTCACTGTTTACTGTTGGCTTGTTTTGTCGCCATTTTGACTTTGATACAATAGAGGCTGGTACCGAGCAAAATGGACAAAAGTCACTGAAGGGACGGGTGTTTGAAAGCATGATTTATTTTAACCAACACGAAGATGAAGATATACGCTATAAAGCTTTGACTGGACTCGGCTTCCTGTTGATTCGCCATTACGAGTTTATGCTGGGTCCTGAAGTTAAAGCTCTGTACCAGTATCTGTTAACTTGCCCCACTGCACCATCTTTGTTGAAATGCCAGGTTTTGAAGAATCTTACGGCATACCTTACAGAAGAGGAGGAACGCATGATCCAGAAAGATGCTGAATGGAGCAAAGTATCAAAAAATGAGGACCTCAAAGAAATGGGGGATGTTACATCAGGTATGGCAAGCACAGTCATTCAGATATACCTGAAGCAGATTCTTGAATCTGCTCTTCATGAGCAAGTCTCTGTTCGCAAAGCTGCACTTCACGTGATTCAGCTTGTTCTTGGTCAAGGTTTAGTTCATCCTGTTCAGATAGTTCCATACCTCGTCTGCCTGGGTTCAGATGATAATCAAATTGTGAGAACTAAAGCAGATCAACTTCTGCAAGAAATTGAGAAGAAATATCCGGGATTTATTCAGATGAAGGCCATGTCTGGAGTTCGAATGTCTTTCAAGATTCAGCAGTTGATACAAGACAGTGTTACCAACATTCGTGGATTTCGTGCCACTGAAAGCCCCGTGAGTCGTAACGGTTTCTTATATTCAGTCATACGAGGGACTCGACAAAGCCGTCGAGCTTTCCTCTTATCTTTGTTGAAGTTATTTGATGAGCAAGCTAAAACTCCTTTAACAGAGCTTTTGTATATAGCTGATAATATTGTATATTTTCCTTATCAAGTGCAAGATGAGCCACTGTTTATTATGCATCAGATAGACATTATGCTTTCTGTTTCTGGTTCGAATCTTTTACAGTCATTTAGAGAATCTCTAATGCCTCATCAGCAGTCAACTGGGGAAACACGTGCGCCTGAGATTGACGACTATGATGATGACGACGACGACTACGATGCTATTTATGTACGTCTTCCAGAGGATACCAGCATCTTGCAGGAGTGTATCATAGCTTCTCAAGGTTGTGTACTTCTCTTGTATATCAAGCAAACTTTAAAAGAAATGTATGGTTTTACCGACAACAAAATCCAGCAATATTCACCTAACGAAGCAGCAAAAGTGTACGAGCGACCTTTGAACCGCAAGGGCCACATTCGATTCAAACCTCAGACAGTGCTCAACTTCATTAAAAGTGAAAACTTTGAAGGCACGTTGGATGAAAAGGGTAAAGAAAAACTCATCCACCAGTATCTTAATTTCAAGCAGTTAATGCTGACTATTGATCCGTCAGACGATGACGACGAAGACGACGACCGCGTGAAGAGTTCAGCACTGCCATTGCTGAACACAAATAACACAAACGAAAAGAGCGGTGAGCAACCAGTTTCACAGACTGCGCCTGAAGTGAAAGGTAGTGAACCAACACCGATAAAACAGCCAACCCCAGAAAAGGCAAAAGTAGTGATATCAAGGAAGAGCAAACCACCATCACATACTGCTCCGCGCACCCACAAAAAAGTCCAAAAAATCTCAAAGGAAAAAAATTAAAAAGAAGCACAAAAAGCGGCGGCGAAGAGTGATAGCTTCTGAATCAGACAATTCTGACAGTGATCCAGATTATGCGGACTCCTCTTGAAGTTGTACGCATGATCAGAACTTTTAATCCTTCTGTGAGCATGGAATAGGGTGTTTCCATGTTGAATTTAACAGTGCTTTCAGGCACAGTGTTGCCAGTGAGTTGCCGTGATGAGCATAAAGTTTCTGCATCACAGTGTTTCAATGAAGAAGACATGTTCTACCACTCTTTTTACATATACATACTAAGCTTTTAAACAGCCAGTCATGTAAAAGGTGTGGGTATGAGAACATTAAAAAAAAAAAAAAAAGTGTAATTTATTTATTGATGCTTCACTTATGGCTAAATTGCATTGTATAAGGAAGTATTACTTGGGATGCATATTATAATGGTGTGTTAATGTACCTGTTTAAGCCACTGGGTAGTTGGACCTGAGTTATTTGTTGTGTCCAGTGATTATAAATAGAGAACCAGGCCGTATGTCTTATTTATCCTTTGTAACAAACCTTCCTGTACACAGTTGTTTCACTTTGTACAAACTGTTTGCACAAAAGGCTGAAAAAACTATACTGTTATACATTTCCTCATTCTCACATCATCACAAGTAATGAATCATTGAAGCATTTCATTTACACCATTCATCCATTTTTCAAATTCACCTCTTTTGTACTTGACGATTTCGACTGCATTCAGCGTTTTTTCACACACACTTTGGGCCAGGTAAAAAGAAATTATTTGGCCTCGAGTAAAATAAAAACTTAAACACCGTCAGTTCTGGACTGTGCTTTTCGTTTTTATAATGAATGTAGTTAGGACTCAGTTATACATAAATATATATTACATAAACGTCACACCTGTTCTTGTATAAATAAAAGATAAAAACCTGCCAGCCACCGCACCATTGCTTCATTAATGAAATCGTGACTCACTGACCAAAGAGGCCACACTTGGCAGGAATTGGTATTTTTGTAGATAAAAAAAAAATTTAAAAAATGAGATTAAAAATGTGCAGTTTATGTTTACAAAGTTTTAACTAATTTTGAAGATAGCTATGAAATGGTAACACCTCCAGTTGTTAATACTACATTTGACAGGAACTGAGAGTGTCTGTGATGCTCTTAACATTTAGCAAGAAAAGCCCTAATTTATCAATGAAAGCTGCCATAATTGTGTCCATTTTGTTTTGGTGTGTCACTTCCTGTAAAACTGTTTTTGAAGTGCCTGTAATTCCGCTACTTGTATGTATGTATTTCTCAACATGTCTGTTCATTGTTGGTTTTGCCTGTTCTGTATTATTTTTTTAGACACATCTCTAAATTTTTGCAAGAGCCATCATGCTCTTGACTTTTATTCATAAGGTTTTATACAACTACCAAACAGTTTAGCATTGAGTTCAAACAAAAGAAAAGAAAAAAATGAAAAAAAAACTTTAATTTTAGTCAAGTTGAATTTGCTATTTATAGTGTGTATGAGTTTTAAATTTAAAAAAAGTAAATACTAGTGGTGGCAGCATCATATTTTTTCCCATTAAAATCATACCATTTCTTGGCTCTTGTTTAGTTTTTGTTCTGGAAACATCATATTCACTTAGAACACTGCAGCTTGTTTTACAGATATACTTGTTGTCTAGATATTATGTAGCTGTAGCATTCCACAAAAGTATTCAAGTTATAAATACAAAGTAATTTATTTCACTTCTTACAATGGGGGTAACTCACAGAAATTTTTATTTCGTAAGCATCGTTTTACTCCACTTTTTTTTTTTCACTTTTGTTTCATATAATGTTTTAAAAAACTGTAATTACATATAAGATACTTATCAGACTATTTTATAATACTGTTTGTTGTAGTTCTAAGTAGAGAGTATATATATAAATATATAGTTTATTTTACTTCTCCTTTTCAGTTAATGAAGCAGGACTGATTCAAAAACGCTGAAATCGCTTTCATTATTTATTGAAAGGTCAACTATCCATTTAATTTATTGATTTTATTTTTTGAATGTATCATATGTTTCAAAGTTCACAACAGCATTTTCTCCAATTTCACAGTTCATTGTTTAAGCATTTTGCAATTTGAAATGGAAGATTTTTACAAATCATAATAGTACCTGTGTTGTTAATCAGCATCTTCTTTTGATGGGTGGGAATTGATAATGTTTCTGTACATTCTGTCTTTCACATCATTTCTTTGCTTGTCTACTTTTGTCATGGTTGGTAGTTATCTCTCAGTTTTGCTGACATGTTATACTCCACAGGGCTAAAGACAGAAGATTATTTAACATGTTTCATCTTGTGAATAGACTCAAAAACATAAACAGTTTCCAGGTACGAGATTAAGAAAGGGTTGTGTTACTATTTCATTCAGAAAGTAGTCATTAACCTTTAATACTGTTGTACATGTTTAATAATAAATATGATTTTGTATTTTAAGTTTAGTTGTTTTACTCAGTTCTTTACTGTGTTTTGCTTCTTCAGTTAAGAATATGATCTTATTTAAATTACAAAATACTAGTAAACATTCTGTGTAATTCTGTTAACATTATGTGTAATTCTGTTGAACATTAGCTGCATAGCATAAGGAATAGTTATGTACAAGAAGTGGACAGTTAATAGTTGCAGTGTGAAATATTAAGTATATAAGAAATAAGGCAGTTTTTGTACACGAAAAATAAATTCATTTCGAAACTTGCTTGTACTGCACCAAATTTGACAATTTTTTGCTGAAAAATTTTTAATTTCTTTTTGCCTTATTGTTAACAGAGTTTTATTCCCTATGTTATAATAAACATATTTACTATTTTGCTTTCTGTTCGACACATTTATATTAACATCGAATCTCAAGTTGAGCATTTCCTAATAAAACACCTAATAAAGCGTGCCCTTATTGGGTCTTTTTATTTAAAGTACACATGGATATGTAACAGTCAACTCAATAAAACATAGTTACTTACTATCATTGTTTGTTGTAAGATTCTTCACTTCTTCATATTAGGCTTACATACTTTATCATATTCTGAGTTAGGCCCATGTGATATTTAGATATTTTTGGCATGGGCCTAACTCAGAATACAATAAAGTATGTAAGCCTAATACGAAGAAGCGAAGAACCTTACAACAAACAACAGTGATAGTAAGTAACCACATTTTATTGAGTTAACTGTTGCATATCCATGTGTACTTCTAATATTTTTAAAATAAAAGATCCAATAACGGTATGTTTTATTAGGTGTTTTATCATGAAATGTTCAACTTGAGATTCGATGTTAATATAAACATGTCTAACAGAGAGCAAAATAGTAAATATGTTTACTATAATATATGAGATGTATACCACATAATTTGTTGCACTCATCATTATGATATTTTGAGTCAAATCAATCTAAGAGTTTATTCCCACTTGTTCTAACAACATATATAGTAGCTACAAGTAATAATAAAGAGTCGTGTTTCCTTTTGGTAGGTTATTATAACTTTTTAAAGTATCTTAAGCAGTAAAGTATGTTGTGAAATTCACTGATATGAAATTTTGTGTACGAATATGAAGAACCGAGATACTCAGATTTGCAGAGAAAATTAACTCAATAAGCACAATGACAAGGTTTGCATCATAGTAGCATTCCTTGCAGCATGATATGCAGTGTTTTGAAAGTCATCATCATTGTCAACCATTATCAATCCACTGCTGGACGAAGGTCTCCCCAAGTTTCCTCCACAACGGTCTGTCTTGTGCCAGTCTCCTCCATGTCACTCCCGCATACTTTCGAATTTCATCCACCCATCTCCCATGTGGTCTTCTTCTGGGTCTTTTCCTGTCCCTTGGAATCCAATCTAAAATTTCGGCTGTCCATCGATAGTCTGTCCTTCTGGTAGTATGTCCAGCCCATTGCCATTTCAGGGATTTAACTCTGATCATGATGTCTTCCACTCTTGTCATTTTTCGGATCCACGAGTTCCTCTTCTTATCTCTCCTGGTTACACCAAGCATGCACCTCTCCATGCTGCTTTGAGTTGTCTGCAGCCTTTGTATGTCTCATTTAGTTAAGGTCCACGTCTCTGCACCATACGTAAGCACTGGAAGGATGCATTGATCAAACACTTTTCTTTTAAGACATAATGGCATATTGCTCTTGAAAATTATGCTGTTTCTTCCAAAAGCTCTCCAGGCAAGTTTTGTACGCCGATTAATTTCTTCATCAATGTGACCCTCCCTTGATATCTGCTGTCCAAGATAAACGTACGTGTCTGTTATCTCCAGCTTTTCTCCATCAATCGATAAATCTTCATTTCTTGTAAAAAGCATTGAACATCACTTTTGTTTTCTGAAAGTTCATTTTTAATCCCACTTCTTTACTCTTGTCAGCAAGTTCCTGTATCATACTCTGCAGCTCTGATGGGGTAGTTGCAAAAATGACTACGTCATCAGCAAAACGAAGGTGGGTTAGATCATCTCCATTAATCTTCATCCCTTTGTTTTCCCAGTTCAGTGATTGAATTCCAATTTTTATGTGTGTTGTATTTTCAAACAGCCGAATCTTTGCACTTGCATTTTCATAGATGTTATTAATAATATTAATATATGCATCTTCAATACCGCAGGATTCCAGAGCCATTGTAACTGCTGATGGTTTCACCGAATCAGAGGCTTTTTCATAATCGATAAAAGCCATGCATAATGCAAGTTCATATTCCCTCGCTCTTTCAATTAGTTCTCTCAGTACGTGGATATAATCTATTGTGCTGTAGCCACTCCTGAATCCAGCTTGTTTTCTCGGTTGAGCCATGTCCAGTGTTACCTTCAAGCGGCGTGAAAGAACTTTAATGAAGATTTTATAAACCACTAATAGGAGGCTGATAGGTCTGTAGTTCCTGAGATCCTGAATGCTACTTTTTTTATGTAGCTGGATCATTGTAGCATTGTTCCAATCCTCAGGAATCTTCCCTCCAGGAGAAGATGGAATTACTGTAGACAAGAAGCAAGTGGAGAAATTTGAAAGTATTTACTATTATATGTTGAATACATGAAGTTATACATCAGAGAAAGTGTGGAATGTTCAGAGTGGTTTTATGCCTGGTAAAGGCTGCACTAACCAAATTTTTGCATTACGCGCGATGATTGAAAAAGTATCTGGCTGTTGGTAAGAAAGTTTATACTACCTTCATAGATTTACAAAAACTTACGACCGAGTGAATATTACACTTTTGTGGAAGGTATTGAATGAATATGGTGTTACTGGGAATCTACTTAATAGTGTAAAAGCCATGTAAGCTGGTAGTAGAGCTTGTGTACAAGTGAATGGTCTTTTATCAAAATGGTTTTCTATTGGTGCAGGAGTCAGACATGGCTGTGTAATGTCACCATGGCTGGTTAATATATTTATGCATGCGTGATGCCAAAATAGATAATAGTGGTTTATGTCTTGGTGATATCCGTGTGTGCAGATTGCTGTATGCTGATGACATTGTCCTGTTGGTAGAGAGCAAACGTGATTTGCAGAGTGTGTTGTCCCAGATGTACGAAGTTTGCATGAAATTCAAACTGAGTATAAATAAGGGAAAAACCAAAGTTATGTTGTTTGAGAGAGGAACGGGTAGCACTGAATGTAATGTAAGTATAAATGGCACTGTGATTGACCAGGTGAGTGAGTTTGTGTATTTTGGAAGCATGTTTGACAGAGAGAAAAAGTTGGATGATGAAATTAGTAGGTGAGTGAATTCTTCATTGAAAGTCATCGCTGCTTTAGGAGGTTTTCACAGGAATGATGGGTTCTCAGGAGAGTCCCGCATGGCTTTGTACGAAAGTGTAATTGTTACTACTCTGATGTATGGCAGTGAAACCTGGGTACTACAGAAGAAACATAGGAGTTGTTTGTGTGCTGGAGAAATGCATTACTTATGGGGGGCTTGTGGCAAAACACGTTCTGATTGTGTGAGGAATGAAGATGTGTTGCAGTTGTGTAATGTGAAAAGCAAAATGTTGTTAGCAAGGTGGAGACTAATTTGCTTTGGTCATAGTGAAAGAATGAGTGATGAGATGCTTACTAAGAAAATCTTTTTTAGCCCAAGTGGCAGGAAGGAAAGGCAGAGGAAGGCCAAGGAAGTCATGAGAAGATCAGATTCAGGAGTGTCTGCATGAGAAAAATATTATGAGTGTGAAGTATAGAAGATCTTGTGTACGGCGTGTGATGGATGTCAGTGAAGCCAGAGTTGTATGCCAAGATTGCTCTAAGTGGAGGTTTGATAGAGCAACAGTAAGTAAAAATTATCTGGTAGTTTGTATTTCTTTTTGGAGCTAACCTCTGAATCTCAGAGAACAGCTTAGTGATATGTATGTATGTATGCATGCAAGTTCTATTATTTCAAATCATTAGTCACACCATATTTTAACCTGCCCCCCCCCCCTCCACGAGTATGGAATCCAGTTACTTCATTTCATTGAGGCATATGGTGTGCATTAAGATATAAAGTTCAAAAAGAGATTGGGAAAACTTTGTTGAAAACCAGCATTGTTGTTATTATTAGTGGTTGCTAACATCATTCCCAAGCACCACGTTAGATAAATCTGTGAGGTGAAAAAAATACTATAAGAAAATATGGTTTTAAGGGGTTGGACATGGGCTGTTGGGCTGGTAAATGAAACTTATTTATAATTAAGTTTTCTTTGCAAAATTAATTCATGAGTTAAAAATATGTGCTGTGAATACAATTCTTTTCATACCACTGAACCTAAATATCTGTACAAGTCAGTACATATTGTCGATGATGTAAATACTAATAAGGCAGTGGTATTATCACTAGAATGTGCTAGAAAATAATTCAGATGAATATGGAAATACTTAAAAGAATTAATTATGGAACCACCAAAATTCAGATGGGAGAAGCAAGAGTCGTTACAGATATGATACAGTGATTAACATATTATATAAAACCAGTTAAAATTAAATTAACAAATGATGAGGGTTTTATCTTTGAAGTTAATTATGTTATCACCACAGTGTATCTGGAGGAATTCAATGTAATTGACATAAAATAAGCAAAAACACTGGAAAATTGATTATTTTCCCACTACAGCGTGCATGCATGCAGTTCAAATGAAAGCAATAAAATTTAACTATAAAATAGTAGATGAAAAAAGATGCAATCTGTTGCAGTGCTTGTGTAAACTGGGTAGGTACACGAGGTGGCTGTAAAATATCACTGCATGTGTACTTGTTGTGTGTTGTACTCTGCTAGAATCTGGTGCATTTGACTGCATTGCCAAGTTCTGAGTATTATTACATGGCTAAATTTTGACCAGGATTCATATATTGTTCATTTAATGCCTGAATAGGCAGTGTGTTGCCTTCAGTTCAAATCCATCACTAGTGTTTCTCCCATTTGAATTTTGGTGCCGTAAGCATGTAAAAGTGAATGAAAAGAGCTTAACATGTTCTAATTCCTGGTGTTCTCTTGTGAAGCAGAAAACTGTGATCATCAAAATTTTACAAAAGCAAAACAAGTAGTATTCCATACATTAATGGTCTGCAAACTTTAGAAATGAAACCTCAAAGGCACTGAAACCTCAACAGTCAATTGCATTTACATGTACCTTTTAACAACTCAAAATGCATTTAACTTTGGAGAATAATGCAGAGCATTCAGATTTTTTATTGATGCAAAGTTTTCTGTACATGGGAATGTTTTGAATGCCCACCCCCACCCCTTTTTCAAACATTCACAGATATTCTGCAAATGACATCTTACTATTTAAAAAGTATTGCAAAATGAGGAAGGAAGCAGGCAAGGAATCAAGAACAAGAAATTAATTATTGGAGCCCTTGTTACAGAACCTAATAGCTACAAAAAAAAACAAAAACAAAAAAACCTAGGTTTCTTTTATTACTTCTCAGCTTTTCATAACACTTTTTAGTTTTCTTTTCTTCCTTGGTTTATCCTTAGTGGTTTTTCCAGAGGATATGAAGGATACTAGTGATATAATGATAGAAGAATATGCTGTTTTTCTCATATGATCTGTGTGATACAGGTTGGCACACATAAAATTGGCCCCAAGTGCAAAAGTCAGTTGTATAGGTTTGTTTGACCATAATGTACTGTACATTTCAGTTACATTTGGTATGGAAAATAAATGGTATTTTTAACTTGAAAAAAAAAAAAAAAGGGGGGTTTAATGTTAACAATTGACATGTTTATCAGAATTTTTGCTTACCTTTTCAAAGTCTATGTTGAAAGTGGTCACCACTCTCCTCGATGCACATATATTTTTTTGTTCAGGAAAATGCCCCGCAATTTGGTAACTGAAATGCACGCAACTTCTTGCTGTATGTTGGTTTTCAACTCTTCCAACATTCGAGGATTGTTGCGCAGAGCTCCACAGGTAAAAGTCGCACAGTGATAAGTCGAGATAGTGGGGTTGTCATAAATCCTTGTCTTTTCCTGAGTAAAATCACTATGGATTTGAGTGAATGAATGATCAGAGGTATGGCAAGTTGCTCCATCTTGTTAGAAGAAGGCATAAGTGAGTTCATGTGGAGCCAACTGGCTTACAAACTCTTCATGGATCTGTAGATAAGCGTCTGTGTTCATGTTCTTCCCGATTAAAAAAATGTTTTAATGATGCGTGGACCTGACACCCACACCAACTTTAAATCATGAAGTGGTTTCTGATAGAACACGTGTGAGTTTTCAGCAGCCCATTGGCGTGTGTTTTGTGAATTAACATACTCTGAAAGGTGGAACCAAACTTCGTCTGTTGAAATGAAAAGAAATGGTCAAGCAGTCCTTCAAAAAAACTCTTAAGAGCTGCTGAAAATAAAAGGCACATTTTCCATTATCCAGTGCTCTTAATTCTTGCACAACACTTGCATGATAAGGCTTAATTTTTAAATCATGAAATATGCACTGAATTTATGTACAAGTAATGCCTGTCTGCTGAGATAAATTGGCATGTTCACTTATTGGGGCTTCTTTTGATACAATTCATTATGTTAATGACAGCTTCTGGTGTGTGTATAGTTTGTTGTTTCACTCTCTCTGCATTGATTACAGAACCAATGTAAGCCATTTTTTCACTAAACCCTGTATTGTTCATTTTGCAGGAACACTGGCACCAGGATATTTTGCATTAAATCGTTCATGAACTAAAAATGAGAAAAACATTTGCAAACGTACTCCTCCACAATAAAAATGCATTGTTCAATTGAATACAGCATGACTCAAATGCAGACTGTCTCCCGGAGCATGGAGGATTACTGAACTTGTGCACATGCGCGACAGTGTTGAATAGTTTCCAGTAGCATACTACACAATATAACTTCGCAACTGTAACCCAAACCACATTTGGGGTCGGTTTTATGTGTGCAACCCTGTGGTGATGCAACTTTGCCATACTAATATTTTCGGGCTTGAAAATAACTTTAGCTTCACCATCCATTATTACTTCTTAAATTATGAACTGTATTTGTTTTCTTTTAAGTGTTCTTAACTCTCTCTTCTAATATATTTTTCACTTTATACACTTTACCAACTTTCCAGTCATTTCACTGAGCATAATACCTTTAGCAATCAAAGATGCGAGGATTGTTCCGAATATTTTGAGACTGGAGCTGCTATGACTAAACCACACTTGCTACAGCTTGCACGCCATTTGCATGATAAGGCTTAATTTTAATTCAAATGCAGACTTTGTCTCCCAGAGCATGGAGGATTACTGAACTCGTGCACATGCCCGACAGTGTATAATAGTTTCCAGTAGCATACTACACAATATAACTTCACAACTGTAACCCAAACCACGTTTGGGGTTGGTTTTATGTGTGCAACCCTGTAGCAATGCAACTTTGCCATACTAATATTTTCAGGCTTGAAACTACCTTTAGCTTCATCATCCATTACCACTTTTTAAATTATTAACTGTTTGCTTTTTTTTAAGTGTTTTTAACTCTCTCTTCTAATATATTTTCACTTTATACACTTTACCAACTTGCCAGTCATTTCACCGAGCATAATAAATACCTTTAGCAATCAAAGATGCGAGGATTGTTCCGAATATTTTGAGACTGGAGCTGCTATGACTAAACCACACTTGCTACAGCTTACCTGCTTCTATTCTCATTCAAAATATGATCCTTCCTTTTTGATACAAGAGTTCCAGGGCTTCTTCCACTGTTCAAACACATGAATGAAGCGATTGTTTTTTTATAGGGTTAAGTGCATCCATCATAGTTTTATTTGGCTCAGCATTGAGCTGGAAATGTTGGCCTCTCAGATGTTTCTTGACTTCAGGAAACAAAAAGAAATAGCAGGAAGTGAAATCCAGGTAATATATGGTGAATGGGATATCAATTCCATGCCCAAATCTGTAATTGCTTATTGCACAATTTGAGAACTGTAAGCTAGAGCGCCATCTTGGTGAAGCACCCACCCTGTACAGACCAAATCTGGCTGCTTTTTGGCAGTTTTTCATTTCAGGTTATCCTTGAAGACATGTGCATAGCAGAAACCAGTGACAGTTTGTCCTTGTGGCATGCAATTGTCGTAGATCACACTTGTTTTATAGAAGAAAAAAAAATCAAGTGCATCACGTTTTCTGTACTGAACATTAAATTTCTTGTTCGAGAGCTTCCTGGGTGCTCCCGTTGCAATGATTCTCATATTGTGTCTGAGTTATAATGTTTAAGCCATGTTTTGTTGCATGTAATTGCCCTATCCAGGAAAGTAGAATCATTTCTTAGCTTGGCTTTCCACTTCTGACAATTCATAGTGTGATGACTTTGCTACTGTTCAAACAGCTGTCATGGTACTTGCTGGTGACTTTCCAATAGCACGAATAATCTCATGGGTACATGCCGTGGTAATCTGCTTCTGCTAAGTAATAGCATGGACTGTCAGGCAGCAATATTCTCATAAAATGGTGTTGGTCGCTGCCTGGTTAATGTGTGTGTGTGTGTCAGGTGAATGGTCTCCCGGTTGATCTTAAGGTTTCTGAACAGCTTGAAAAATGCTTAAGGTTCTAGTGGCAAAATCTCTGAAGGCCCTTTTCATTAGATCGGACATTTTGAAAAAGAAAATTTTTTTCTGGTGCACACAAAATTTCATACTTACTCTCATTTCTTATTTCAAATGCAAGTTGGGTACTGACAATGAGAGCTAGAGAAGGAATGATGCAATACATGAAGGTGCAAATGTCTCCTAGCGTGCAGTTCTGTTTGAGCTGCCAGGAAAATAGATTTGAATCACATCACATCATGGGTTAACGTTTAACTCTGGCATTCTTGAAACTTCCGTAACACCACACACTGTTTGTATTTGTTTTGGTATACTACATTTTCTGGATCCTTCAGATATTTGGAATCTTTAATGAATTGAAAATGCACTTATCATATAATTTCATCATTTCTTGTATTGTAGAGTTGACGATTAATATGTGTGGCAACTGGCAAATCGCATATTTGTTTGCTAAGAGCTGTGTCCTTTTGTTGCATTTAATATAACGAATGTTCAGAAGAGAGTCCTACATTCATGTTTAGTATGCAGTCAATTCTGCTATTATTATTGTATTCCTGAAAAGTCATTAACAATGACCACTGGTTTTTTGGGATTTAATTGGTTAGGGGTTACGTGGTGCCAAGATGCCATCAGAAATGGTGCTATTCTATACAACTTGTAGTTTAGTTATCAGTTGTTAATGTTCAGTTTAAATACAGTGACGTTTGTTGCAGATATTCATTGAATTAAATTCTCAATATGTTCCTGTCTTTGTGGCCAAGGAATGGAATAGAGCAAAAGACAGAACTTAAACAGTAAATGCATTTTTAACAACTAAGATAAAATTCCTTTAAAGTGTGTGGCATTTTTTGGGCAGTCCCACTGTGCAAATGACATTATAAACTCTGACATTCCATATACATCACATTGAGTTTTCTTGTCATGCTAAGGGTACCCCATGTTAAGTCATTGTTCTTTAGAAAACTGAAAAGAAAGAAATGCTCCTTGCTAAAGTAATAAAGCAATGTGCAAAAAAAAATGGACAATTAAAGACTGTGTAGACTGAATCAGCCAGCCTTCCTCCACTTGGTAGGAAAATTTGTCAGAAAAAAATAAAAATAAAATAGAAATAACCACAATCGGATCTGCATCTCTAGTATCAGCATTCATTTTTTTATACACTAGTGGCCAAAATTGTGGAAACCTTTTAGAAAATTTGTTTTTCTGAGGTTTGGTGCAGAGTTTAAGCTGGCTCAAAAAAAACGTAGAAAAAAAATGCTAAAATGGGGAAAAATGTTGTTGAAAAATGCTAAAGAAAGTTAGCTGCTTTTGTTGCTCAGAAAATCCTAACATCAACTGAATCGTTCACACCAACAACACTTTGGACATCAGTGGAAAACTAATGTTTACAGCCTTGGGGGACTGCCATAGAGGTCACAACTGACTCAGATTTAAACTTGAACTTTGAAATGGGAAAGGGGCTCTAATTCCTCTATCCTTTGTAATCTTAACTCACCCTTTATGGAATGATCTAGAATGTACATAGGGGGTGGGGGTTATTAAGCCAACAGGTGCTGTAGGAACATAACTTAAGAATTAAGAAAATACGATTACTGGAGTGCAAGTCGCGGACAGAATCATAAAATAGTTTTCACAGAAATAGAAAAATCTGAGCAGAATCAAATCATATGTAGAGGATTTTAGGAAAGTAGTATCTGACCCCAGGTCTTAAACAATCCTTAGAAATAAGAAGCTAGGAGATTTGGGGTAGAGTGTCTGATAGGGAAGTGAGGTAGAAAAGGGGGAGGAAGATACCCTTACTTATTACCGGGGGCAAGTACCCGGGGTCCAAAGGCTTTAACGTGCCCATCCGACGCATGACAATTATTTAGTGGTTCGAGCATTCGTACAAAAGTCATGAACGTTGACCACTAGGCCATCCACTGCCCAGTCTAAGCAGAATCTACTGATGGGTTCATATTTAAATGGCTGGTGCCATTTTGCTAAAGACACTAATTTCTCCCTCTCATTTTAAATTAAGTCATTGCATTGCGCGAAAATAGCGACCGTAGCTTAATCTCTGGTTTGGTGTCTAATAACATCAGTCTTGTTTAGAATAATACCATAAAATTACATATCATTAGAAAGATAATTTAATGCAGAATGCATACATGAGATTCTTTCACAATTTCGCGGAATTCCGCTTTTTTCGTGGTCATTTGGATCATTTTCAAGATGCAAAACCGATGAGAAATTTTGAACGTATTTAGTTGGGGGAGGGGGTGCGTTTCTCATCGGGGAACATTATTTCATCTTTCGAAAACGGAAGTTAAACGGAGTGAAGATTTTTCCTGTAATCGTAATTTTCTTTTCTAGCAATGCTCCTTCTGTCCAGTATTGTTAAATATTGTTTTATTCTACAAATATTTGTATTTCAGCTTGAAAATGGAGTAAAATTTCCAAAAAGGGCAGTTAGACGTCTCAAAAATACCCCTGTAATCTTCCGTTGTGAGGTTCTTCTATTTGTGTGGCTTTTGAAATCGATGCATAAATGAACAGAATTGGGGGCAAGGGGGACAGAATTATGGCTACTGAAATCGAAAGTTAGACGGAGTGAAGATTTCTCCCGTAATCGTAATTCTTTTTTCTCGCAATATCCTTCTTAGTATTTTTGTTAGATATCAATTTATTGCCTAAATATTTGTATTTCGGCTTGAAAATGAAAGAAAATTTTCCGAAAACAGGAGTCAGACGGAGCAAAGATTTCACTTACGATTGGTATTTTTTTTTTCTTCGCCGTGTTTCCTCTATCCTGTGTTAATAATTTCATATTTTTAAATGTCAGTTATTTTATATTTTGAATAGGGTGATGTGCTCCAGTTTAATATTTCCATAAATAAATTAACGTAAACACTTCTGTCTATCTTGTTTACGCTAAGCTTTATTCACGCGATTTTGCCACACGTTCTGACTTTTTATCCGGGTAAAAAGTTCAGCTTTTTTTTTTTTCGTCTTCAGTCTCATGTATGAGAATGTAATGCAGCAAACTTTATTTTAAAAAATGCAGTTTAAGAGGAGATATACATAGAAAACCATGATAGAGTATATTTCATAACTTCTCACTATTTATGTTAGTACTTAGTCAGAAAACCTTTTGCTGCAATTACAGCCTTATAACGGCATCCCATGGAATGAACCAAATGTTTTAATTCAAAGTGTTATGATGTGAAACCAAGACAAAATGAATGCTTTTATCAGTTGTGTTTTATTCCTTGTTTGCATCTGACCAACAAGTTCTTTTAATTGGCTCCACATATTTTCTATTGGATTCAGGCATTACCTGGCCGTTCTATTATAGCAGTGTAATATGATTTTCTTGAAGCCACTTTTTGCACATTGCAGCAATGCAACAAGGAGCTGAATCCTGTTGAAATATGTAGGCTTCATTGGCTCAAGTATATCAATGATGCATTTTTTGCCGTTTAAAGTACCATTAATCACACGAATTCTGCTAACACCTTTTTCTGTCATACAACCCCATATCATAACACTTACTGGATGCTTCATGGTAACTGTAATGTACTCAGGCAGCAAATTTCCATTTCTACTTGCATACTTTATGCCATCAATACCAAATATGGATATTCTGGTCTCACACCCCTGATGACTCTGTCCCATTGTTCCTCAGACCGATTAACATTGATTTTAGCCCTTTCTAATCTCTTCCTTCTTTGTATGTGAGATAGAAATGGTGTTTTCCTTGGAATTCTGGACGTTAAACCAAAGTCTGAGTCTTCATTTAACAGTCCTATCACTCATCTTCAAACCACATCGAGACAGTTCACTTTTAATTGACTCAGGCGATTTTCTTCTGTCACTTAAACACAGTCCTTTAATTTTTCTATCACTGCATGCTGTTGTGCGCCTTTTCCTGCCTTTACCAGTTTGGTTTTGAATTGACACTCTGCTGATATCTCTTACACAGTTTAGAAATACCTCCTTTGGTTAGATTTCTACCTACTTTTCTTAAGATTTTATCATTAGTGTAACCTTCTTCATGCAATGTTAATATTTTGCATGGCATTTCTAGGTGACTAGTCAACTTTTTTCACTCTGTCATCTTACTAAGTTACCAAGGAATAGAAAAACCAGTGAAAAAACCAGTGCCCAACTTGACAACACTCACACAACTGAATAGGAGCTCTATTATTAGCTCTGATACCTCGAAATGAGAGCTGACTCATACTAACACATTATTGGTTCCATGCTGTGTCATAACAACACCTGATCAGCTCTCAGAACAAGTCAGTCTCGATCAGTTTTGAGCTATTCTTGCATAAGGCACTTGTGTTTTCTTTTCCTGTTTATTTGGCAATAACTTTTGATAGAATAAAGATACTTCCCCACAGTTTATTGCACTACATTCTGCATAAAATTATCTTTCTAATGATATATAATTTTTTATGGTATTATTCTAAAAGAGACTGATGTTATGAGCTATCAAACCTTAGAAATACAAACTTTCCTAAAGGTTTGTGTGTATGCAGATTTCTTCTGATAATTTCTACACAGAACATTTGTATCACATTGAGATCATAGATTAAGAGTAGAAAGTTTTCAAAAAGTTTTATAAATGGATTTTTGAAACTAAACATTTTTGTAGCAAGTGATGTAAGTTCTTTATTTTCTTCAAATGTTTTCTGCCATTGTGACCCCAATGTGAATTCCAACATTGACATGCCACTAAAATGTAGAATATCATATTTATTAGCTTCATTAAATTTCTGAGAATGTGTTCTAAAATAACTGTTAGACTAGCTATGAGATTGAAGATTTTCTTCACTTCACTACTAATTATAGGGATCCCCCCAGCAGGTGGTCTATAGCATTGGAGGTAAGAGTGTGCTCACGTGCCTATCCCTGATTTAAGATCGGGGATTCCATGAAAGGAAATCTCTGGTCCTTGATTAGGGACAGAATGCCCGAGTTTGAACCTGGACACCTAGCTTGGACCCTTAGTCAGAAGTCTACACCTTTGGCCACCATGGCAGCTTGCATTAAATTCAATCACATTCCAGAGAGTGGAGAAAACTTAAAGTTTGGCTGCAGATGATCCTGAGTACAGCTGTTTTGAGGTGAAGTGGTGAGCCATATGTGAACTTCTGAGTGGTTCTGTTATGTTAACAATGGGTTAATGATTTGCAAAGTTTTTTTTATCTTTTAATTAAATCTGAACCATTTACAGACTGAACAAAGATGGCCACTTATGAAATTTGATTGAAGAAGCTGGAATTTATGTAAGACTTGTGCAAGACCTATTTGACCAGAGGATTGTTAAACTGGTTGTTGTTTTACCATGCACAACTGGAAAACAAGGCATTTTGTCAGGTGACAAGAAAAAACTTCTTGTTTATGTGTGCTCTGGTATGCTTGAATGTTGTGTAATTAATGAAGAGAGCTTGAATATGTGATAATAAACAGGTGTTGAGTGGTTCTTCTGCAGCTTATATTCTTTCCTTGTATTTAAAAAACCTTAAAAGATTGAATTTTGCAGCATTAGCAAGACAGTTAAACAACAACAACAAAAAGACTGCAATGCAACTGTAGCAGATTTTAATGAGTTTAGAAAATGCACCTTACAGCAGTGGTAAGAGTGGTGGAATAAGTGGTTTTGGTTCTAAAGGAATGTACTTGTAACGATTAATCTTTTAGCCCTATTAGTTAAATGTTGGTCTCAGTCTGCCTACTTTTTGGTTTGCCTTGTTATTAGTATATTACATTATCTAACATAGTCACCTTTTCATAGATGATTTGGGATTGATTTCTTTAAACCTGAGATGCTGGAGACAAAAAAAAAAAAAAAAAAAAAATCCAGTAAAAAATTATGTTTTTGAAACCAGTGATAATTCTGAATTGTCAGCATAATCACACACATGCTGTTTAATATGATACTTTTAAGCTAACACTTGAGTTTTTACAAGTAAGCAAAAAATGTTACAGTTTTACTGAAAAAAAAATGCATTCTTTTATAGATTCCTGAAGTCAGAAGTTAAATGAAACCAGTGATAACATTGAATCACTATGCATAATCATGCTCTTTTTAATCCTTTACTTTTCAGGTAGTTAAAATAACCCCAAGTTTTTACACTATGTGTGAATTGCATTTTACAGCAGTACGAGATGTTAAGGAACAACTGTCTGTTTTATTGAAAGGGAACAAACATTCCTTCTGCAGATTCCCCAGAAGCCACACTTTCTGAAAAGATAGGCACTGCCAATTTTTTTTTTTTTTTTTTTGTTATGTTGAGAGCGTTGCTTGAATGCCTTCTATGTGCAGAGAAATTTTTATCACACTTTCTTTGGGATAATTGGCAATGGACATTTTAGTTACCTTCACCCACTTCACCATCCTTGCAGGTTAAATCTCATGGTAGGGGTTTCATGTGAATACAAGATATAAATGTTGCATATGCTGTTTCAACAATGAATTTTGCACATGGTCTTTTGCTCCTTCCTTTTTATTTATTTCTTTTCTTTCAAAACTAATATGCTCACACATAAGCTGACTCCCTTACTTTTAACACCCGAAAGTCAGCAAAATATCAGGATCTGTGTAAAAAATGACCCACTTCAAGAATTTGGAAAATGAGATTTTTTGAAATAAAATTAGTACGTATTGCGTATTTTAGAAGCCATTCAAATATGGTTTGCTGTTGAAGTTACTTGATAGTTTATGGAAATCTGTTTCTATTAAATTGTCTTATCACAGTTTCATCAGAGCCATCTTGGTTGTTTTCTATAAATGGGCCATTGGTCAAATCATTTTCTATACTGTCTATGGCATTACTGATAAGCTTTTTTTGAAAGAGGTAGGAGCATTTTTGGTGAAATGACTCCTATGTCTCTTCACCCAAGGAGAAATAAAGTCATTGTCTGCCTTTCTCATGTTACCACACTTTGATTTTTACACATCTGTAGGAGGAATGCACACAATTTATTTTGTAGTCCGAAAGTTTTCTTCAGAGTGACACTAAATAGCTTGAAAGTCAATGTTGAACCACCAGGTGTTAAGGCTAATGTGTCATTTATTTCTTTTGCTCCCTGTTTGTAGTCTTTAGTTTGACACAGACTAAAAACATATCTCAGACTCACTGCAAGCTTTTTAAATACAGCTAAATTTACCATTCCAAACATTTTGTAGACATTCAGTTGAGTTGTCCCTTATTGTCTGCTGAATCCTGCTAGTGTGCTTTGAATGGTGGCTGCGTGGGTGGGTCCAGTAGGTAGTTTTGTATCCAAATTTTTTTGTTTTTGTTGTAACATTTCTGTGTTTAAATAGTATGAAGATAGCTTGGTTAGGGGTGTCTTAACGCAATCGGGGGGGGGGTTACATTTTCCACACTACTAAATGTACAAAATTTTACGATAAGAAAAATACGTTGCTTTAACAAACCATAATCTTGAAGATGACAATCCGATTTTTGGCGTAAATGTGACAAGGATGGTAAGTCAGATAATATTCGAAAACTTGAAAATTTTCATCGTCCTGGAGCGGGATTCAAACCCGCGTCTCCCAGAAAACGCCCGGGTAGGCTAACCACTCGAATATTATCTGACTTACCATCCTTGTCACATTTACGCCAAAAATCGGATTGTCATCTTCAAAATTTTTATTATGTGGCGTAATCCCGTATTTCTTTCATGAAACCATAATCTGTTGATAAAAGCAAACTCAGAGAAGAAATAAGGAACAAAATTTAAATTTAATAAGGCAACTGAAACTAAAATAACATTTTCATGCAAATAATAGCATTATATCAAAATCAAATCAACAGAGAAATTTGTTTCTTAAGGCTAAGCGTCGGTGCTCAGTGATAGCGCATCAAAGCATCAATAAAAATCTACCAACTAGGAATAGGAACGTACTGGAATTTCTGCTTCTCACACTTGTTTCCTCGTTTAAAAATGTTTTAAATTTTTTTTATTTGAGAGCAGCGAATTCTGTAACACATTATTGTCCAACGAAATGAACTAATTCAATTCTTGCATTAGTTCATTTTCGTTGGACAATAATGATAGTTGTATTGATTCCAGTGGCATAGCCAGAAATATCTTAAGGGGGTGGGGGCAACAATTTGGTTCATCAGTGAAAGCCTCCAGGTAAAACAAAATGCTCCAAGTGGGAATAAGCTGAAAATCTTTAAAAGTTAAGGAATGAGAAAAAAAAAAAAAAAACATTACTGAGAAAAAGCTTTTTTAATATATATATATTGCTTTAAATGTGTACTCAGGACCCGAGGAGCCTCCTCCCCTGATTATGCTTCTGGTTGATTCTGCCATGGAATTTCGAAGCACTGATTTCATTAATTTTATTGTACTGCCGAGGTCACATCACCAGATTACTGCTTTACTTCGGAGTCAGAAGCTGAGAGTAGGTCACTACTGACTTGGAGAGAAAAGTTTGTGAAAGCACATGCATAATTGTTCGCAGTTCCCCCCTTTCATCCTTCTCAGGTTTGCATAGGACTGATTTCTTGAAAGGCAGCGCTCTTGAGTCTTGACACAGTGAGAGACATGATTTCTTGAACATGAGAAATGTTTAAAATGAAGTGACTTAATGAATTATTTCTTTCAATTAATAAATTTTAATGTGTCCTGTCTGTTCTGCATTATATACTGCTTAATTTTTAACCTCCAAACTTTGAAATAAAAAAGTTGCACACACACCAAAACAAACTTTACCACCAATTTCTGCCCCCTGTTTGAGTTATGGGCCTGGGTCTGGACCCAGTTGGCCCACCCATTAAGACACCACTGAGCTTGGTTTCATCTCTCTGATATGGCAATTTTTTGTAGGTGGGGGTTACTTTCCTCCAGTTTTATTACTTAGACTATACGCAATTATGCATGTATCGTCTGCATTTCCAATCTGTGGAAGTTCAAATTTGTATTTTCTGTAATTTCTGCTCACACACAAAGTTCAGATCTTCATGAAACGTATGTACCAACCAACCTGCCAATTCTACAGACATTGCAGACAGCTTGTGAGTAGATGTATCACTTGATAATGAATTCGCGTTTATACCTCTGAACAAATTTAGTTGACATTCCAACACATTACTATGTTTAGAAACATTTTCAGTCAAGGGAAGAAAGTAGATTCTCTTATTGCAACAGTTTTGGTTCTTGCAATTTTTCTTCCATTCCTGAACTTGTTTTTCTGTGGTACAAAAATCGATGAGTGGTAATAAAATTATTACTTTTTTTATACTGGCTTATTTTGCAAGTCATCTCAGGCTAATGCATGACAAATGAGAGTATTAAAAAAATAAGAAAAAGATAAACCAAGAAATTCTGTTGATGTTCTTTAAAATAACTTTGATTACATGACAGTGTACAGGAAGTTTTTTTGTTACTGATTAGCACATCAGGCATTTTGAGGAATCTCTGCAGTACCCTCTTGTTGTTCAAGTGAACATATCTTCTTGGACCAAAAGTTTGCTGCAGCTCAATGCAGAACACCTGTCACTCCTCCCTGACTTTGTACCATTATACACAGATGGCTCCAAAGCAGGTGGATTCGTGGGAACTGCATTTGTACATGCTGATGATGTCTTTGCTGACTGAACTTCACCTGACGCTATGATGTTACAGCAGCCATGCATGATGTGTATCTCCCTGAATATTATTCATGTTGTAGAAACCTGATTGATGTGCTTTGACTATCTGGATTCCCTTTCTATTGCAAAAGCTCCTGTCTGTGATGTTCCTGTGCTCAGTGTGATGTGTACTTTGGTTAATTACACAAGGCTGGTTTTATAGTCCATTTCTGCTACATTCCCAGTCATGTTGGGTTCAAGAAAAGTCAGCTAATGGTTTTGTTAAGCCTGTTTCATTTTTATTTTTATTTAATGTTTTATTATTTTTTTTACTTTATTATTATTATTATTATTTGGTGCATTGCCTTGCCACTGTGAACTCCAATCAATCATCAAAGTGTACATTGAGTGTCTGTGGTAGGCTTTATTGGGCCCACAAGTGGGAAGCAAATTGCATCATACTATGCCAATTTTTGAACCTTAGTATCACCAGAATTGCAGAGAGAAAGTTGTAATTACATGTTTGCAATGCTCTGGGCCATATTTCACACACCCTACTTTTGCTGTATAGCAAACCGTCCTAAAGTGCCGGATGCACTGTTTGCTTCAGATATCTGTTAGTATTCTCTCTCTATGGGTGTATTATCATTTTTTTCTCATGAACATAAATATTTTCTGGTTTTACTGCCTTTGTGAGATGACATAGAAAATCTAGTTTGCCTTTTAAGTTATCAGTATGATGTGTGACCCATGCTGTTTTCATTGTATTTGCCAGTTTCAGTTTATGTAGGTCTGTCCCCTTTTAAGTTGCCATTTCATATGGTTTAATGTGTATGTGTAGCATAGGTATTTTGTACGTTTCACTCCTGTAAAATTTTAATGTTTTTTTTGTTTTGTTTTTTTGCACCTTGCTACTGATGAAACATGTTTGGGTCATTTTGACCTTCCAAGGCTCTTGCAGCTAGCCAAATTACACGGTAATGAGTAGAAGTGACATGCTGCTTTGCTTGTTGAATACACTCAAGGACATTCACTTGGTGTGCCCACTGCAGCTATAAAGTTAATGTTTGTTGATAACATTAAGTACCAAAACTTATTAGAACTTTTTTTTTTTTGTAGTTTAAAATACAAAGTTATTCATTGACTATTAATGCAGGAAATCAATAAGCTTTTTATTCCTTTATTTTTGGTAAGTTTTACTGTTCCTTTAGCAATATGAGTTGAAGCATACAGCCATCTCACCTGAAAAACTTAGGCAGTGACTTAAATGGAAGTGTAATTCCTTCTGTACGCCCAAGTGTTCTCTTGCTTTTCCCTGTAAAAAGGATTTGACTTTGCACTCAGGTTAATAACAGTTGTTCTCAAATGATCTGCCAGATCAGGTTTCTGATTGTTGTCCAACATAAGTTGTGAAAGGAATAGTTCATTTTTCTATCCAACTGGTGGGTGCCAAAATGTTTCATTGTTTTGTTTTTAATAACTGAGATGTAGGCCAACTCCCACCTCTTTTCATAAAAAGAGTTTTCAAATTTTTTTCTTATACTCTTGTGTGTATATAGTAAATTTTCTGTCTTCATTGATCTATATGCTGAGTATATCTCCTCAGTAACACTAATGCAATGATAAGAGATAAGAAATTTAAAATCCCCAGCATATTCCAGAATTGTACTAGTATAATAGTTTATAGAGAACATTTTAAGTGCAATGGTGATTGAGCTATGACATTTTTTAATAGATCTAGTTTTGAATATTGCACACCATTTTTTGGTGTAAAATGCAACAAGACGGGTGAAAAACAAGAGCTATTTTCAGTGTCTACTGGTAACAGAGCTTCATTTAATAAAGCTTACATTTTGTTGTCAAGAAATGGATTTTTGATTTTTTTCTTTAGAAACATTGTACATACTAACTGGCACAAGAAATGAGTGTAGATCTTGTGACCTTGTCTTGGGTAATCACCTTTACCAACACTCCACAGTCTCAGAAACTCACAATTTGCCCCATGCCTAAGCTACTATCCCAGTGTCCAGTAATCTGCTGCCAAGTGTTGTACCATAGCTACTGTAAAGATTTTTCAATGAGAAAAATCGTGGCTGTGTAGTTGTATTGTAACAGTCTTGTGGTTTTGCAGAGCAGACACCATTGCTTATGAAGAATGTAATTGGTTTGATTGTTTCTAATATTTTTGCTTGGGAGATTATAAGCACAAAAAGCATTGAAAGAAAAAAGTGGCAATACAAATGAACACATTTTGTCATTTCATTCCATTGTCAGTTTATGTGCTGAAATAAGATTTTGAGTTATTTTTACATATTTGTAAATGGTTGCATAATGACATTAAGGTTGCGTCATGTAATACAGTTCATTTGGTTTTTGAGATTGCAGTTGAGTGCTGAGCGAATGGCATTTTTCATGAACGGTTTCTTTCTTCACACAGCAATATTTTGTCGCTTCTTTGTCTTCTTACCACCTATTTTTTTAGCATTTGAAGCACCTTTTAAAATATATTTAAATTTCTGGGATTTTTAGAAATATTAATTGTTTAAGTGATTGGCGTGGCATAAACCGCAGGTATTTTATGATGGGCGATAGAATGGCAGACAATTTAGATATGCAAAACTTAAAAAAATGCAGTGCTATTTTTTTAATCCTTTTCCTCTCATAACAGCCAAACTGCAAGTTCTTTGTAAGGCACACATCCATTCATGGCAATTGGCAGGAATCTGTTCACTTAGGATGTAGTATCTTGTAGTGCACTGAAGCTGTAGTTTTAGTTTTTATTTTCAAAACCTGTTGTGTAAAATTTGAGTTTGTGGATAAAATATATTCTTATTAGCAATGCAGCTGTGCACGTTATGAAGCAGTTGCCACTTCTGTAGAGGAGGTTCTGTTAAATCTGCACATTTGAGCCAAACTTCCAATGACCAGAAACGTCTGTGGGGAAAATTAATTTTAAGCAGAAAGAGGAAATGTTTAATCATCTGTAAGCAACAACAACAAAAAATAAAGTACCATTCTTCAGTTTCCTCTTTCAACATAATTTTTTAGTGTAAAAGCAAAGCGAGTCCTTTGGGTAATGTTCACGCTAAGCGGAAGAAGTACAAAATGGATAACAAAAGCAAATTTTATATGGGATGTAGGGTTCATCTGAATTATAAGTAGTAATTAAAATTCGAAAAAAAAAATGTGATGCTTTTTGTTTTTAATGAACTTTTTCTTTTCTTACAAAGGGAAGAATAAATTTCTTTGCATTATCCCAATGTAGTGTACTATGGTACATTCAAGAAAATGTTAAAAGGGAAAGAGAGAAGAAAAATTCTTTTATCTTAGTGTTTTATTATTTTAGAAAGAATGCAATTAATAGTGATGCTAGAATGTAATATGTCCGCCCCCCCCTCCGTTGTAGAAGGTGTAATGTTTCCTTAGACATTCCCCAGAGGATAACCAACATTTTGAGTTTCAGTTAATTCGTGGAGATTTTTGTGCATGATTTACGTGATGCACAATATAAATGAGTCAATAATGTGTGAGTGTGCTGTAAACATCTGACGACCTTGATTTACATAAATAGTGAGTGTAAAATTTTTTCTGTTACTGGGAACTTCCGAATTTTCATGTATTTGCTATTTATGCCTTTAGAGGCTGGATGTTTGTATCACATTTATGTGATTGACTCCTACTTATGTTATGTATTTGATATAATCCAATAATTCATAAAGTTACTATTGCTGTATTAATAAGGAAAGCTTCAGGATCTTTTGGAATTCCCTTCTAGCAGCAGGTGTTAGATTAAATTTCATCAGGTGAGTATTTTTGCTTAGCTTCTAGCACGAGTTAGGCTGATTTATGAAGTTTTAATTTTTGTTTGCTAAAATTCATGTAATAATTAAAAGTACAGATACAAAAGGATACGCCGCCCCGGTGGCGCAGTGATCTAAGCGATGGCCTCTGATCATTCGTCCAGAAGGGGTCCGGGTTCGAATCCCGGTGAGGCATGGATGTTGTGTTTTTCTTACGGCACTGGCTCTCTCCCTTCCCTGGAACCAGTGACCCTAAATTAGGGACGGGCGACTGCCTATAGCCCATTGAGTTGCTCACGGTGGTCGTTAAACCTCCAATAAAAAAAAAAAAAGGATACGTGCATAATATTAATTTAATCCTGATATATAGTGCCTTTTTTTTAATCTTGCTCGTATAATAGATACCCTTTATTTCTATAAAAAAAGCTTCAAACAGTGACTTGTACTTCGTAGTGCTAATGTATCAATCAGAAACAGTCACACTGTAGTGTTAAGGCGGTCAGGATGAAGTTTATTCATATGAAATTTCTTTTAAGTATTTATTTTGCCATCCCTGTGGTCAAGTGATCAGAAGTGTAGATTTCTGGCTAGTCGCCCGAGCTGGGATCAAGTTGGTTGAGGCATGGGTCATGCATCTTCTGTGTTTTGGAACTGGCTTTCTCTCGTCCCTGCAACTGGTGGCCTTAAATTAGGGATGGGCAACTGCTTATTGGCCTTAGTATTGCTCATAGTGATCATTAAATACCCAAACAACAACAACAGAATTAATTGTGAAAGGTAGCCTAAAAACTTAATTCTGTTACGTTAAATCTGTGCAATTCCTACAGGATATGCGGGCATTATCGGTAAAAATTGTTCGAGTCATATTGAATTAGTCTTGTGCATTAGCGTGAACCAGATTTTCCCAAATAAGGCGTGTGCTCACTTCACCATTGGCGCAGTGGTCTAAGCGATGGCTTCTGATTATTCGTCCGAAAAAGGTCAGCCGCCCCGTGGTGCAGTGGTCTAAGCCTCTGACCATTCGTCCGTAAGGGGTCCGGGTTCGAATCCCGGTGAGGCATGGATGTTGTGCTTGTCTTACGGCATTGGCTCTTTCCCTTCTCTGGAACCAGTGACCCTAATTTAGGGTCACTGGTTAGTTGCTCACGGTGGTCGTTAAACCTCCAATAAAAAAAACACTCGTCCGAAAAGGGTCAGGGTTCGAATCCCGGTGAGGCATGGATGTTGTGTTTGTCTTACGGCACTGGCTCTCTCCCTTCCCTGGAACCAGCGGCCTTAAATTAGGGACGGGCTACTGCTTATGACCCATCAAGTTGCTCACGGTGTTCGTTAAACCTCCAATAAAAAAAAATTCCACATTTTCTACTCAATTTTGTATTGATAAAATAGCCGCCCCGGTGGCGCAGTGGTCTAAGGCGCTGGCCGCTGATCATTCGTCCGTAAGGGGTCCGGGTTCGGATCCCGGTGAGGCATGGATGTTGTGTTTGTCTTACGGCACTGGCTCTCTCCCTTCCCTGGAACCAGTGACCCTAAATTAGGGACGGGCGACTGCTTATAGCCCATTGAGTTGCTCACGGTGGTCGTTAAACCTCCAATCAAAAAAAAAAAAAAAAAAAAATTGATAAAATAAAAATACCAACGTTTACCGCAATCAAAGTTTTTTTCATACATCAACAATAGTTTCGCAGAGCGTATGGCTCGGCATCATCATGAAGAATGGAGCGTAAACATTCAAATCATTGTGACAGCATCTGACGGTCACGGTTTTTGGTGCGTTGTTTCCACGCGCTTGAAAGAAAAATTGTCAAGAAAATAACCATAATTTTTTTAGGCATTAACGCTACGCTCATTGGTAAACCTGATTAGACTATCAAGCTTTTCTTGATTGGAGGTTTAACAACCACCGCGGGCATCATGTGGGTTCTTGGATAAGATGAATGTTGTGTTTGCCGCCTCGGTGGCGCAGTGGTCTAAGGCGTTGGCCTCTGATCATTCGTCCGTAAGGGGTCCGGGTTCGAATCCCGGTCAGGCATGGATGTTGTGTTTGTCTTACGGCACTGGTTCTCTCCCTTCCCTGGAACCAGTGACCCTAAATTAAGGACGGGCGACTGCTTATAGCCCATTGAGTTGCTCACGGTGGTCGTTAAACCTCCAATCAAAAAAAAAAAAAAAAAAAAAAAAAAAAAAAAAAATTTATACCCAGCTTTTTTTTATGCCATTAGTCTGAGCTACGAAACTGTAACTTGTATGTACTCCTCCCCTTATGCACCATATCTTAGAATTTTTTTTGAGATTTATCAAGCTGAAGGTTGCAGCAGGTGTTTCTCTCACGAAATTATCTACCTCATTAAGGATCAGAGTGACTCCTACATAACCATGTCTGTTGAGTGCCTCAGGTTGCATTCAAGGAATTCTGAACTTCGAATAAAATGAGCATTTTTGCTCGCTTTCTTTTCTTAAGAGTGAGTTCTTGTGGAAAGGAAAATATCAGAAATAATTTTAATCAGGCATGCAATTTCTTTCTTTTTTTTTGTGTGTGTTTTTGATTGAAGGTTTAACGACCACCGTGAGCAACTCTATAGGTTATAAGCAAATGATCATATGTAGAGGATTTTAGGAAGTGTATGACTCCAGGTCTTAAACAACCCTTAGAAATAGGAAGCTAGGCGATTTGGGCTAGAGTGCCCGATAGGAAAGTAGCACGGAAGCGAAGACGCCTTTATTTATTACCGAGGGGCCAGTACCCGGGGTCCGACGGCTTAACGTACCCATCCGACGCACGGCGGATATTTAGTGGCTCGAGCGTTCGTATCTACCTGGGATCAAACCTGAGGTCATTTCCGTGGCAGCCACGAACGTTGTCCACTAGGCCACCCGCGGCCCTGGGCTATAAGTAGTCGCCCGTCCCTAATTTAGGGTCACCAGGGAAGGGAGAGAACCAGCGCCGTAAGGGAAACACAACATCCATGCATCACTGGATTCGAACCCAAACCCAACTCGGGCGAATGGTCATAAGCCATCGCTTAGACCACTGCGGCACCATACAATTTCCCCCTTGTCCTAGGGAATGTCTTCACGTCCACAGTAATATTTGTGACTCTTCTCACTGCAATGGATACACTGTACCACTTTACCCAAATTGTCTTGTCAGTATCCCTTGACATATCTACACCAATTTAAGTGCCCTTATTTTCACATGGAGAGAGTGTGTTTTACTCAGTTACATTTTAAACGGGTTAGAGTTAATTTATAATAAATTATTTTCTTGCGTTATGCATGCAATTAATTCAGTATTCTGGATTTTTGTTGGAAACTAAATAATTTCTTCTATCTCGACACTTTGGAGCTATTTAGTTAACGGAAGATGTAACTTACCTTGTCACCGATCATCAAGTCCTGCTTTCAATATTTCCACTTTCCATCATGAAGTATAGTATGTCGGTCGAGAGTACAGTTGAATGTTGTCAAAATCTTAATTACGAGCATGTTCACATATTCTAAAACTTGGCTATCATTAAACATCTTACGATAACTTGGTGTTTTGTGGGCTCACGGAATGTTAAGCTCTTTCTTGGTTTAGTGTCCGATTTCAAGAAATCTGTTGTGATTTGAATTTATCATCCAGTTTCCATGCCCGCATAAAGGGTTCTGCTTTCATTCTTCAGTTTGTGTCACAGTTCTCCTTTGTTTTTATTCACATGCTGCTTATTCAGTTTATTTTATTTTAGTTCCAGTGGTCTTCCCATATTCTCCTTTTTCTTCATCATGTGGTGCGCTTTTTTGACCTGCCTTTCTAATTTTGCTAATTTGTTTTGAACTGTGGTTTGTTTTATTTGACCCTTTTAAGTACTGACTTGTTTGAACTTCATGGCCACTCCTGTGGCGCAGTGGTCTAAGCGACGTCTTCTGACCATTCGTTTGGGCTGGGTCCGGTTTTCGAATCTCAGTGAGATAATGTGTTTGTATTACGGCACTGGCTCTCTCCCTTCCCTGGAACCAGTGGCCTTACATTACGGACGGGCAACTGCTTATAGTCCACTGAGTTGTTCACGGTGGTCGTTAACCCCCTCCCCCAAAGAGCTTTCACGATTTGCCACAGGTATGCATTTTATTGGCTTGTTCATGACAGAATTAGGCTGTTGACATTAGTCTTCCTCTGTTTTAGTTATTTATTTTGTAAAATATTATTGGGGAGATCAATATAAGCAATTTAGCTGTTTGTGCAATTGCGCTCCACCATGGTGCTGTTTTAAAGATAATTGTTTAGTTGTTATTAAAAATTTCATAGTATTTTAAAAGACTTAGCATAGTTAAAGCAGTAATTTAGTATTTTACAAACTTGTATCTAACTTTTTTTAGGAGTGGTTATTGATGTTATTTACAGGATCTGTGTTTCTCGCCAGTTTTACATCTAGGAATTGTATATGATTGTCTTACTCTCTCAGTTTAAAATAGAGATACTTTTTTTCAGAAAACTAAGCCTATCTTAAAGATCTATTTATGGATATATGATTTTGAGTTGTTAAAATGAAAGTATTTGCATAGATAATATGTACTGTTTAGTTAAAATTGTATGTCAAGTAGGAGAATATTCTTCCTCAAGACTACAAGGCCGGCCCCGCGGCGCACTGGTCTAAGTGATGGCTTCTGATCATTCGTCCGGGTTCGATTCCCGGTGAGGCATGGCTGTTGTGTTTGTCTTACGGCACTGACTCTCCCCCTTCCCTGGAACCAGTGGCCCTAAATTAGGGACGGGCGACTACTTATAGCGCACTGATCATGATCATATGTATAGGATTTTAGGAATGGAGTGTCTGACCCCAGGTCTTAAACAACCCTTAGAAATAGGAAACTAGGAGATTTGGGCTAGATCACCCGATAGGAAAGGGACCAGGAAGCGAAGTAGAAAGGGGGAGGAAGACGCTCTTATTTATTACCGGGGGCTGGTGCCTGGGGTCCGACGGCTTAACGTGCCCATCCGACGCACGGCGGATATTTAGTGAATCGACCGTACCTACTGAGATCGAACCTGAGGCCCTTTCCGTGGCAGTCACAAACGTTTTCCACTAGGACACCCGCGGCCTTGTAGCGCACTGAGTTTCTCGCGGTGGTCTTTAAACATCCAATTAAAAAATGAGCAAGGCTATAAGGAAACTAGTATTTCTAAATAAGTGCAGTTGACTTGCTAATTTTGAATTGGAAGGAGAAAAACAACCTACTGTATTCTGTTCTGGAGGCAAGTATCAGAAAATTTTAATAATGCTCATGATTAGAAGAAAGGAAACCCAATACAATACTGAATTCTGACTTTTTTCTAAATACGTGAAAGTCAGTACAGTCAGGTGTTGAATACAAACAGGGCCACTATCTTCAAAACAGTATTATAATTTTCTTTTATTGAAGGTTTAACGACCACCGTGAGCAACTCAATGGGCTACAAGCAGTCGTCCGTCCCTAATTTAGGGTCACTGGTTCCAGGGAAGGGAGAGAGCCAGTGCAGGAAGACCAACACAACATCCATGCCTCACCGGGATTCGAACCCGGACCTCGTTCGGGCGAATGATCAGAGGCCATCGCTTAGACCACTGCGCCATCGGGGCGGCGTATTAGAATTGAACGACACTTATTTTAATGGCTAAAATGTCAATGCATTATGATTTCTCCAGAAGAATAATTATAAATACACTGACGGAAAAAAATCCCAACACCACGAAAAAATAGTTGTAGAGGAATGAAATGGCGGCAATACATTTGTATAGGTAACATATTTAATCGATTAAGGTTTCAAGATCACAGCTTATTGTAAGCGCGAGAAGAGCAATTTTAAATGTGAAATGCTGGTACATTAATAACCGGTGTAACCGCCAGAATGTTGAATGCAAGCACGCAAACGTTCATGCATTGTGTCGTGCAGGTGTTGGATGTCAGTTTGTGGAATGGAGTTCCATGCCTGTTGCACTTGGTCGGTCAATACAGGGACGGTTAATGCTGGTTGGGGGGTGACGCTGGAGTTGTCCAATGATGTCCCATACGTGCTCGATTGGTGAAAGATCTGGTGATCTAGCAGGCCACGGCAACATGTCGACACTCTATAGAGCATGTTGGATTACAACAGCGGTATGCGGGCGAGCGTTATCCTGTTGGAAAACACCCCCTGGAATGCTGTTCATGAATGGCAGCACAACAGGTTGAATCACCAGACCGACGCACAACTGTGTCGTCAGGGTGCGTGGGACAACCACGAGAGTGCTCCCGCTGTCATAGGAAATTGCTCCCCAGACCGTATCGCCAGGTGTAGGTCCAGTGTGTCTCGGCCGCAGACAGGTTGGTTGCAGGCGTTCAGCTGGCCTCCTAGCCAACACACGGCCATCACTGGCTCCCAGGCAGATCCGGCTTTCATCAGAAAACACAACAGATCTCCACTCCACCGCCTCGGTGGCGCAGTGGGCTAAGCGATGGCCTCTGATCATTCGTCCGAAAGGGGTCCGGGTTCGAATCCCGGTGAGGCATGGATTTTGTGTCTGTCTTACGGCACTGGCTCTCTGCCTTCCCTGGAACCAGTGACCCTAAATTAGGGACGGGCGACTGCTCATAGCCCATTAATTTGCTCACGGTGGTCGTTAAACCTCCAATCAAAAAATCTCCACTCCGTCCTCCAATGAGCTCTAGCTGGACACCACTGACGTCGCAAACGGCAGTGGTTTGGAGTAAGTGGAATGCACGCAACAGGGCTTCTGGCTCGGAGCTGTCCTTCAAGTAACCGATTTGTAGCAGTTCGTTGTGTCACTGTGGTGGCAACTGCAGCTCGAATTGCTGCCGCAGACGCGGTACGATGCGCCACCGGCCATACGCCGTACACGGCGGTCTTCCCTTTCAGTAGTGCCACGTGACCGGCCCGAACCCGGTCTTCTTGAGGCAGTACCTTCCCTTGGCCACCGCTGCCAGCAATCTTGCACAGTGGCTACATTCCTGCCAAGTCGTTCTGCAATATTGCGGAAAAAATCCACCTTCTCGTAGCCCTATTACACAACCTCGTTCAAACTCCGTGAGCTGTTGATAATGGCGTTTTCGTCTTCTTAAAGGCATTCTTGACTAACATCAACACACTACGTCGAATCTCAACGATAACTAACGCTCACGAACGTTACAGCGCGTATTTACAGCAAACCTGCTTTGCATGTTCCGAGGGGCGCCACTAGCGCCACACGTATGCGCCGAGCGCGAAATTTGCATAGACGTCAATTTACAGATGTACTCTCACCGCCTACCTACTGTCGTTTATCTAACACAACCCCTTCTTGGTGTTGGGATTTTTTTCCGTCAGTGTATGTTGAAAGAAACAGAGAAGTAACAACATTAGTTTACAAAGAACCAAATGCATACATCTGGCAAGTTTGGGAAAACAATAACTATTTCATAAATAAGAAGAGTAAGCGCAGATCAGAACAAGCTACCAGAATTATCAAGAGATTAGTGAAAAGATATGGAGAAAAAATTATCTGACGGATGTCCCATAATAACCGAGAGTGAATTTTCTGGCGGGAATTCGAGAAAACGGCATTTCTATTGGAATGAAGCAGATGGTCCGCCTCCGTGGCTACCCATAACCACCCATTCGTCCGAGGAGAGTGAGAGGTTTGAATCCCGGTGAGGCATGGTTGTTGTGTTTGTCTTATTGCGCTGGTCTCTCTCTTCCCTGGAACCAGTGGCCCTAGGTCAGGGATGGGTGATTGCTTATAGCCCATTGAGTTGCTCACGGTGGTTGTCAAACCTTCAATTAAAAAAAGGAGCAGATGGTAGAGCTGCCCGTGGTGATAGTTTGACTGTAATGGTAGGTTTCAGACTTCAGCTGGGCAATCGTTGCAGATCGTATTTTTACGCCGCTGAATCGTGTACCAACATCCATGCTCTCCTGCAGCCACAATCAGTGCTTACTATTTTGTGCAAATATTGACGATGTTTGCACAATACTGTATTTCAAAAAGAAACGCTCTGACTTGTTTACAAATGAGTGTAGCTCCATTACAACGAAGAGCCTCCGCAGATCACGGGTGTGTAAAGAAAGTGCCATCACTGTCTTCCTACGACCTCCATATACCCCAGGCTTCTGCGTCTTGCAACTTTTGGCGATTCAAAAAGAGTCGCCCCCGGTGGCACAGTGGTGTAAGCGTTGGCTTCTGACCATTCGTCCGAGATGGGCCCGGGTTGGAATCCCGGTGAGGCATGGATTTTGCGTTTTGCCTTCGGGCATTGGCTTTCTGCCTTCCCTGGAACCAGTGGCCGTATATTAGGAACGGACGATTACTTATATCCCATAGAGTTGCTCTTGGTGGTCGTTAAACTAAACAAAAAAAGAACTGCACACTGTTAAAAATTCCCGTAAAAAAAGTCTTGTTGCCCGTGTATTTTTACGATCAAGGCTCGTTTCTGCAGTTTAAAGGCGATGCCCGTATTTTCACGGGCATGGATATGTAGGAAAACGGCTCCTAACCGTAATTTTACGGGCGTTGCTAAGAGGCACAGGTTAGCCAATGAACGATAATGACAGAAAAGGAATGCGGCATGCGCCACTTTCTGCTATTGGTCAGCGAGTCGTCACGTGATTTTACGGGGATTGCTCGTTTTTTTTACCAAGACGAAGGGATGGGCGATATTTTCAAAAGTATGATATCTTTTAATATTTCTGAGACCGATATATTGAATCGAAAATATCTGTATTTAAAGATCAATATATCAGATTGATTTTTCGATATTTTTCAATACTTCTGATCTCAATAAGACTGATATTTCGGTTTATTCACTGCATACTGCATCAGGGTTATCACTGAATCCGATCCAATGTTGTGCTAAGTATTGGCTATTGGGAACTTGGGACTAATTGGCTGTTGGCTTGTTCGCACAAATCTCAGCCAGTACTAAATTATCCTGCAGCTTGAAAATATAGCTGCAATCAAGTTTTGTTAATACCATTAAAATAGTGATATCTCAGAAAAGTACTGTATATTACTAACTTCGTACCTTTTACAAGACGGTCAAGTTGTACTTGGAAATAAACGTAGTGCGTTTATTTTGCCATTTCAGTCGTTTTGTTGTGTAAATAATTATTTCTGATAGCGGAATTGATATTTAACGTTTTTTTACAAGACCGACGCCATGGGTTAGTGCTTTTATTTTGCCCTTTTACGTTGTTTTGTTACGTAAATAAATATTTTCGACAGCGGAATTAACATTTTACGTTTTTATAATTCATAAAAATTCGCTAAAAATATATCTTGTATGCTGAGCTGGAAAGCCAACATCAGGGTTGTTTACATCGTAGCCAAGGTAATGTAAGGGCGTATTTATATTATATATTTTATACATTTATGTAATGTAAGGTGGCATATATTTATGCCCCCGAAAGTGTTTAAATGTGTTTTATTTATTGTTAAAATGTGCCTTACATTGGAAACAAAAATGCTTAATTTAATAAAAAAAATTCATTAATTTACGTTACAATTTTTTTTTTATTTTTTTCTATTCTCATTGTTTTATTTTGTCCTGGTGGATTTAATTTTTTTTCATTTCATTGGCACGCCATCAGAAAAAAATCTATATATGCCCCTTGTTGCATTTCTTAATGAAGGGGCAGAGCACAGATGGGATGAAAGTGGCCAAAGGGCAGGAAGTTGTCACATAAATTTACAGAACATAAATGCGGAAACTGTTTTTTTTAACAAAACATGTTATCATGATTCTCTGTACTTAACATTGCTACCTATGCAAGATTGTTGATACAGTGAGACAAAATTAGTCAAAAAGCAATCATAAAAGTGTTGTGCACTTTTGTGTTTATATAACATCTACACTCCCCTTCCACTAATGGGGGGGGCTGTGGCTGTGGATAGTATCAACTGTCACCAACGATATTTGAAGGTTTTGGTTATCATTTGAAAGTAAACAAATTAGATGTCCACTTTCCTGTTAAGCACACTCAACATCTTTTTAAAGAATATATATGAATAAAAAACACACTTGAAATGGAATTTGTGGAAGAAATATTTTGCTACATGGAAGACCAGTAAACCACAGGCAATTGGGTAAATAAGTCTCATTGATTTGATTATTCTACACATGTTAAGGTTTTTCCATTATTCGAAATGTTTATTTAAGTACAAAAGCGGAGTAAAATGCCTAAAACAAAATCACTGGGTTACTTCTGTCTGAAACATTACCCCCTTAGCCTGTAATCACAGCATATTATTGCAATTTCTAATGCAGAATGTTCTGCAAAGTCATAATATTGTTGAGAGGTAAATGGCTAGAGCTTTTTTAATGCAATTTTGAAGAAGTTTGCACACATACATGAAAATATATTATTTCAAAGTTAGTGTGCATATACACTGTAGATACATATATAATTTTTTTTTTTTTTTAAAAAAATAAAAAAAAAAACTGAAAATACAACAAACCTTGTTAACAGGTTTCGGCCTAATTTGCCCAGTGTTATCCATTTTGTCATTATGTCTATTTCTCTCTTGATAAAAACTGTGAACATATTTTTTTTTTTTTTTTTTTTGTGAAAACTGTTATTCTTAAACGGAATGGCATTAACAAAATTCTGTTGTCCAGAAAAGTTTTAATGTGCAGTGCTCTTCCTCATTTGATTTCTCTAGTGTTTCTTTACAGTATACAAGGTTACTTTCTTCAAAATTCTTTTCCTGCTAAAATCTAATAAATGTGCAATGTAAAAATTGCATTTGTACTCATAAATATGGGTTCTTGGTTTGATTAAAAGGCAATACATTGTGCCAAATGTTTGACACTAGCTGTAGGAAGGGAATTCTTAGACTACCATTAAAGACTATATTAATATATTAGCTGAAACAATGCTCAGATTATATGAATACCTTGCATTGTGCCCATCGGTTTTACATTTGATCAAGTTTGCAAAAATTGTATATGATTTTATACCTGCTACAACTGATTCAGCATCAATATCAGGAAAATTCTCATACAAAAAGATTACGTCTTCCTCAGAAACTGCTAGAAAACAGTCAAATTTTCAAAATAAGAAGCACTGTTCATTAAATGTGAAAATCCTCCAAATATGTGGCGTCAGTGAATATACAAAGATGTCGCTCTTTCCAGGTTTTAGCAATTAAATGTCATGAAATCTATTCAGTCAAGAAATCTATTTATTAAATGTCATGAATAAAATCTATTCAGTCATGAAATGTTCATTAAATGTCATGGAAACTATTCAGTATCTAAATAATCATGGAAAATGTGCCTACCAAGTGGTAAAATACATAAAGAAGTTGTTCCTGTCTTGTCTTTCCTGGAACCACTCGCCCTAAATTAGGGACATGTGTCTGCTTATGGTGAATCAAGCTTCTACACATTTGGGAACAACTTTAGATGCTCATGGAGATCAACACACCCACACACCACTTCACTTCACTTCAAGCATTTTTTTCCAGTTCTCAGTCCATTTCTTTGGATTTCTCATCTCCATTAAAAACTTGTACACAATAAATATCTGAAGTATTCTTTATCAAGTCTAAAACACCTGAGGAGCTATCTTTGATATCATATCATTTTTTTTTTTTTTACATTTTAAATGCTCATTGGTGGAGTCTATCCTTAAAATTAAGGAAGTCAGCAGATTTAAAAAAAAATTTACAGTTTTGAACTCAAATGGGATATAGCATTTAATGTTTTACTTATTAACACTAAAACAACACAAAAATAAGTACTGATTCCTCACCTCTAGTTATATTCAACTTGCTGTAGATGAGGGATTTTCTCTTTACATGCATATATATCACTAAGCTGTTCTCTAAGATCATAGGTTAGTTTCTTGATGAGAGCTTATCTGCTGGATTAAAGTTTAAAACTGATGGACATATATTTTATTTACTCTTGATGTATCAAACATCTGCATTTACAGTGATCTCAGCTCACAACTTGAGCTTCACTGACATCCATCACACACAAGACCATTTGTACTTCACATTTATTCTCTTTTTCTCATGCAGGAATTCCTGAATCTGGTCCTCCCTTGATCTTCTACATTTTCTTCCTGTCACTTGTGCAGAATAAATTCTCCTAGTAATCATCTCACCACTCATTCTCCAAACCACCCAAGAATATTTGTCCCCACCTTACAAACAATATTTTGCTTCACACTACTCATCTACAAAGCCTCTTCATTCCTCACATGATCAAAACATATCTTGCCCCCACCCCCATAAGTAACACATCTCTACAGCTCGCAAATCACTCCTATGTTTCATCTGCAGTACTCCACCTTCACTGCTGCACATCAGAGTAGGAACAATTACTGTACTTTTTCACACACAACTATTAGGGACCTTTTGAGAACCTATCATTCATCATTTATTCAAAATCCTCCTGAAGTAGCTGTGACTTTCAAAGATGAATTTACTAGCCTACTAATTTCACCACCTAATTTGTTTTCTCTGTCAAACATGCTTCCTAAATATGTAAATTGATTTACCTGATCAATCTCTTTGCCATTTAGACTGATCTGTTTGATTTAATACTAACAATTCATCTGTCAAAAACATAACTTTGGGTTTTTCCTTTCATATACTAAGTTTGAAATTCATACAAACTTCATACATGTGGGACAACATACGCTGCAACTCACTTTTGCTCTCTGCCAACAGGATTGTTTCATCAGCATGAGCAAACATAATTGAGTAACTACTCTCCACAGATAGCATTTACATAGTCTAATGACGACTCAACCATATGTGTCTCTTAAGACATAAAAATATTCTTTACCTTAAAAAATTGTTTTGGTAATAAGTAATAACTAATTATAATACACACGCTTGGCAGTGAATGTGGGGAATAAATATCCTACCCGTTTTCTCAGATAACTTCTTAGAAACATCAGCTGAATTTTTTTTTTCAAGAGCTGCTTTCTCCTGCTAAAAGGGAGCAATTTTATTTGTCCTTTATTATTACATTTTATAGCTTAAAAAAAACTATCTTTATGCAAGATTGCAGCTCTCAAGCTGTATTTTTAGTGATATGAAAAACACATAAAATATTGTTTTTCAGATCCTAAAATAAAAAAAAATATATAGAAGAAAGTTTTGATGCAAAAATAAATAAAAAAAAATCATGCAACAGAAGTGAGCTTGTAATCTGCAGAAATGCTGAATATACTTTCCAAAACCCAAAAGGTGATTTTCTTGTTTCATGTGTGGGCATTGCTCGACGAGCAGGGATATGGTTTCTGCCAAGAAGTTTCCAAAAATCCCAGTTGCAAAGGAATGTTTTCATGAGTTTTTCATCAATGTGAGATTATGAGAAATATGTATTTCCAACATTTCGAGAAAAGGTAAGTTGAAGCTTCAGTATGGCATAAATGACAAAAAAAACAAAAGTACTTATTAATCCCAGCAGACTGGAATCTTAACCATCAATTAACATGGGAATAACTGAATTATAGAAAGAATAACTATTTTTATTGGGATGCAAATGTCAAAGTTAACAACATTATATCAGCTTGCAAGGAAATGTTATGGAAAAAAATCTTTAAAAAACTTTGTTATTGTAATTTTTAGAGCATTTTGTATACATTTATATTTTTCAGAAGGTGTGAACAATGTTTGCTATTTTTTTTATCGTTTAAGACAGAACACAATGTTAATGGAGTATACAGATATAATTACTTCTATGGTGTAAGCAAAAATAGTTCCCATGGCATAAGCAAAAAAATTAAAGTGCTTATAATATGTTTACAAGTGACATTTTTGTTAAAAACAGTAATTAGAGTACGAATAATTTGTGATGGCCTTTTCATAGAAAGCAATTATTTTTCCAGAAAGATATTTAAAAAATGCTAACGATTATTAGTCCTCCATTAAAATATGATTATAAAAATAAAACCATAAAAAATATCGTAATCCAAATTAATCAAGTATATATATTTACTAATTAATTAATGAAAGCCATACTAATTAATGTATGAAAAACATAAAAAAATATCATAATCCAAATTCATCAAGTATATATTTACTAATTAATGTATGAAAGCCTGTCTCTCCTAGATAACAAAAAAACGAATGGACAATCAGAGGAAATAACATGCTGTAAGTGTGGGAAAATCAGCAGATCAAGACGAAAGTTGTTATGCTCATATTTTTACCAGATTATATAATTCCTTCAGGAAGTTTCACTATGTATTAACAAGATAATTGTCAAAGGATGATAAAAAAAATTACGTCTGATATATACATAGCCTGAATTACAACAAACTTTATACTACATAACTTGTAAGACATCAAGAAAACTCTCGAAAAGCTGTTTTTGCATTTCCTTACCCAGCTGTTAAGATCTACATACTTTATCACTAACAAGAAAAAAAAAAAAAAAAAATGCTTCACTTCAAATTGTGTGTCATTGGTATGTATTTAATTTTGGTCAAAGTGCCAGTTTACTTCAAACATAATACTCATAGGCAAAAGAACAATCTGCTATCAACCGTTCCTTAAATTTGTTTTCTGGGTGCCTACTGTCAACTAATAGTTAAAATTTTCAACCATCGAGGTTTTCAACACAGCAGATATTTTTCCTTGCAAAGTTCTAGAAATCGGAAGGTGACATAATATCATGTGAATCTCGATAATGAGATCGCAGTTTGATAGTCCTCAAGCAACATAATTTTCGTGACATGCCAGAGGAAAGAACACAGATTTCATTCCACAAGTTAAATCACATCAGCCATGGGCTGATATATTGAATATCGCACCGATATAGTGATTTTCTGATATATCGTAACTTGGATATCAATACTATATATCGAAATATCGGACAAAAATATCGATATTTCGAGATATTGATAAATATCGCCCATCCCTAACTGACGAACAGTCGAACACGAAGTTACGAACGTGTGCAGGAAAGACGCCATGAAAACATGTGAGTAGACACTTTTTAAAATTAAGTTTATTATGATATGTAAAAGTAACGAAATCAATTACACACATTTTTGTTTGATATTAAGCTCACGAACTGTGTACGTATATATATATATATATAATTTTAAAAGTTTCACCACCAAACGAGGGTGGCTGAAGCATTGTCACACAGGAAAATCTATGTAGTAGCTAAGATTTCATTTGACTGGGGTAGGGGCATAACTCTCACATCCATATATGTTTTACTATCAATATGATACAGTGCTTTACTTTGTGTGCAAGTCTTTATCGCCAGGTTTATACCTAGCGTTGACTAGGATGTCGAATAAATTCGATCTGTACATGCTGATTTGGGAATTACGTAGGGCAGCATTCTTCGTATGTTTGTAGTCTGAAATGAATTCCATTTTGCAATATAACACGCATAAATATTGTCTTATCGTTTTTGTGCTTTTTTTTTTTTTTTTTTTTACGGCATAGTGTTCAACTCCTGAATTTGGACAGAATTATTTCTAAAGCACAAACTGGCTGAACAATACTTGGGGTTTTTTTTAAGACTCCTTTTCATTTGCTCATGTACTTAAGAACTTGTGAAGTATTATATTTGCACCAATGAATACAAAGATTAGCTATGGAGTACAGATATGTACAGGCATATTCTTTAATGAAAAGTTTATTCCAGTGTGTTTATGTGGGTATAAAATATATAAAAAATACAAATACACACGTATATTTGCTAAAATTACATACACTGATGTCACAGAAATTGCACAAATGGCTAAAAAAAAAAAAATCAAATAAAACTGGTCAAGTCATTTGTTTAGTATCAGTAAGATGTATGAGCTCATTTACTCTTGCAAAGTTCATCAATATTTTGAGTTTTCTTGCTTATGTACAAACAAGTTATCTTCAACATCCAGCTTATTTCAATATTTAGTTTTTATGGTGGTTAAGGATAAAACACTAGTTTCACATAAATATGTAGTTGTAAAAGGCAACAAATACTTAAGGCAGTGCTCGACAATTTTGGAAATTATTTTTCCATTGGAATCCAAAAACTAGTCGCCGCCCGGTGGCGCAGTGGTCTAAGGCGCTGGCCTATGATCATTCGTTCGTAAGGGGTCCGGGTTCGAATCCCGGTCCGGCATGGATGTTGTGTTTGTCTTACGGCACTGGCTCTCTCCCTTCCCTGGAACCAATGACCCTAAATTAGGGACGGGCGACTGCTTATAGCCCATTGAGTTGCTCACGGTGGTCGTTAAACCTCCAATAAAAAAAAAACAAAAAAAAAACTAGTCGGTGATTTCAAAGAACAAATGCTTTTCAAAACCAACCAGAGTTAAAAGATGTCTCATAAGTTTTTTATTTGGCAATAGAAGATTACACATTTCTGCATTGTATGTGAATGAGTAACTAGTTCATTCAGTGGGAATGGGAAATACTGCCTTGTAAATGTTTGGAGAGTGCAGAGATGGATGATTATTAGCTGTTTAACATCAAGTTTCCAATTGTTTGCTCATTTTCTGATGATAATGAATTCAGTTATGAAAATTGGTCAGAGCTGTTCCCTGTAATTTGGTTTTCTCATAAAGTTTTTTGGTCATTGCTTGTGTTTTGTTTTTTCAACATTGAACAGATTGTTTTCACCCTGTAATGAGAAGTTCCACTAGTTCATTTTTCAGAAATTTCAGCTAAATATGCTAAACTTCACCACACATCCTACCAGCACTAGCCATAAATTCAGATTAATTTTGTTTTGAAAATTGGTTCACTATGTGACTCGGGTATGGTTGCTAACAAATCCGCATATGCCCCCCCCTATTATTTTAGTGAAACCCACTTTGAGAACTATTGGTCTAGAGGATGTTCAAGCCGTTCTGGTATCAGAGTTGGTTGTACATCAAGGTTTTTGGCTAGCAGTCACAATTTAACATATGGTTTGAGTCCCATATGAGCAATTAGTTTTGCCACCCTGGTGGTGCAGTGGTCTAAGCACCATCTTATGATTGTTTGTCCAAGTGGGTCCGGGTTTGAATCCCGGTATGGCATGGATGTTGTGTTTGTCTTACAGCACTGGCGTTCTCTCTTCCCTGGAACCAGTGACTCTTAAATTAGGGACGGGGACTGCTTATATCCCATTTAGTTCCTCACATTAGCCGTTAAAACCTTTAAAAAAGAAACCTGTTTTTTACATAACATAACAGCTTTGGCTTTCTCCTTCCCTAGAACCAATGGCCTCAATTTAGAGGTGGGAAAAAAAGTTTCATGTGATGAAATGTCACATTTTCGTTCAGGAAACACATTTGTGATTCTCCCTGACTGCTACATGGTTTTGATTGCTTTTAGGAATACCATTTCACTCACATTCCTTAGCATATAATTATCAATCATTTTGTGACTATGGTATATTCAGTTAACTCATAGGCATCCCTAGCTTAGTTTTCAGCAGGAAGAAGCAAACAATGGAAATCTGCATATATACAAACCCCATATGCCTCTCATTGAAAACAGCTTTTTTACCACTCAACACATAAATTACATAAATTTAATTGGAAACCAGAAGAGCCAAAAAAAATATATTTTTTAATTATATCTATAATCACCTCATCATCACATGTATACAGTAATATTTCACATATATGTCAGCGCAAACCAAAGCACGCATAAATAAGAGCGCAGCATAAGTAAAAGTTAGTGTAATTCCAGCCAAAATTAAGTTTAAAAAGTAATTAACATGAGAATAACATGCAAAATAAGAAAAATATCAATGATTGAATTTACTTAGTTAAATTTAACACTTTAAAGCTTAGATTACTCAAAAATGTAAATTACTTGATCTCAAAATTTTAATTACATTCCTTTTTTATATTTATGGCTTTTTAAAGTTATGTAAAATTGAAGACTGTTTCTGCTGTTGCCTCTCATTGAAAACAGCTTTTTCAAGTTTGTTTAAACAGGAATGTGTGGCAATTAGATGTATCGGTGAGTTGTATGTAGTGACAGTGTTTCCAAAGCTTCTACACTGCTTTCGTGATATTCTGGGGATCTTTTGTTAATTCTTCGTTATGTCTCTTCATCATCATCCTGAATTTCATTGGCTATTTCTTGAATATCCCTCAATTCCCCAATAATGCATTTTCATTGATTTCTACAAACTCTTTAAAACTACTGAATCCACCTGAAATGGCACTCCAATCTTCATCATTGGCAGATTATTCTGTAAATGTGTAGATTAGCGTCCTAAATTATTTTGTCGGAAACTTGTAATATTGACTTGCGAGTGCGACGCTGTGGTAGGCCTAACACATCACTACGGCAACGATGTGAAGATTTGCTTTGTTGAAAGGAAGATTCGCTTCGCCGTGCAATTCACGTGCGGATGACTACAAGTCCCAGCAAGTACCTTCTTGCCAGGAGAGCGAACCATTTTATACTCATATGCTACACAATATAGTTTGTTCATGTTTTGTAATTGTTTTTAAAGTAGACGTGAAATTTTTCATTCTTTCGCATATGATTCCCTGATCCGAAATAGAAAGTTTGGTAAATGTGTACTTTAGCGTCTAAATTATTTCGTCGGAAAATGTAACTGTGTGGGAAAAGTGTGACATACAATATTTTAAGCATGCAAAATAATGCGAAAAGGTGCAAAAATATAGTATTTTTAGATAAAAGGAAATAAGTTTTCCAAAGTATTTACCTGAGAGTGCGATGGTTTGGAAGAGTACGTGCGGTATAGGCATAGGACGAGAGAGCGGCAACGGCATCAAGGTGGAGTCCGGTGAATGGAAGCTTCGTTGAGAAGGGCAAGTAACGGGCGGAAGAATTAAGAAGGAAGCGGTTTAGCAGTACGTAGTCATCGAAAAGTCTTGTAGGCATACGCAGAAAGAAGGAAGTTGAATTTGTGCAGCATTGTAAGTTTTTGTTTTTTTTTAAGGGTAATTTTGAGAAAGCGGAAGTACAAAATCGTCAGTCATTTCGGATTTCGTCAGGGCTTAAAATTTCATTATCCGCCACAATACAAGAAGCTGTCTCCCTGCCATAGTGCGATATATGAATTGAAGAAAATTGCTTATTTTGAAAAATATCCATGTCACGAGGAAAAAAATGTGAGCTACGATGTACTGAATAACAGCAGAACTGCAAATGAAGTGCTTGAAGAAATCACCTACCTGTGCACATCTTCCAAACCAAAACTAAAACTTTGGGTTCAACCGGAACCAAAACGTCTTCCTCAAAACTTCTGTCGTACATAAATTATTTTACATTCCTTAATTTCTTTCCATTCGGAGACACTGTGAAACCACTAATAACGACATTCTGCACATATCTTTCTCAAAAATGAATAAAACAGGTTTGAACTACTTCTGCGCACAATTACACGATACTCTTCCGAAAAATATACCCTTCTGCTGTCGTATTCTTCCACGCATTTGCTACCAACTCGTACTTCGCTCCGTCGCACAGCACCTTCACGTGGTGGCCGTTAGCATAGCTTCAGCCTCCCGCACCACCTTCTACAAACCATCGTACTCGCAGGTTAATACTTCAGAAAAATTATTTCCTTTTTATTTAAAAATATAATTTTTCACCTTTCCCTATTATTTTGCATGCTTAAAAAAATGTGTGCATCGAACTTTTCACCCACAGTTAAATTTTTCCAACGAAATAGTTTAGGACGCTGAAGTACACATTTACCGAAAGTACTAATATGCTTTTCTATGTTGTACAGAAAACTGGGGAACTATAAATTTCGGTTTTGGTTTGAACAGATTTGCTGTGTCTCTGCACTTTTGGTTCTTCTGTTAATAGCTTGTTCGCACGCGAGTTTCTATCTTACTCATATGTATCTTTTGCAAATCAAAGAGGTTTTATCCGGTTTTTCCTGCCAACAGCGTACAGGATACTATTTTCTGTAGCGTATCACTACAACATTTATTGCTCTTCTGCCAATAACGTAAGTCCTCTTTCTCTTGTACCCGTCATTTCCACACAGCAACAAACCTTCCTTTTAACGGACCAAAGCTTCACATCTTCACTGGAGCGATGCATTATTCCTATCGCAGCTTCTCTTCACAGTGTCAGACTCACAGGTCCATATTACAATAAAAATCTTTAAAATATGAAACATCTGAAAAAAATATGAAATACATTAAAATATGAAAAATATGAAGTTTTAACCCTTTGTCAATAAACACAAGAGGCTAGTTCCATCAGAGGCATGCATTCAGTCGCTGACTTTAAACATTTGGAGCAAAATTACATATGCTTCCAATTTATGGACCTAAAGCATAATATAATTAAAGAAGTGATATTATTCTGTCCTTGGCACTGCGTAACAATAATACAACTTCCAGTGATTAGCAGTGAAAAGCAACATGACATGCGATGACTGTCTTTTTTTCTTGTAGTAGAAAATTATATTCTGAACTTCATTTTTAGATTTAATTGCCCAGTCTGGCACCTAGGGCAACTAGATTATTTATTTACCTGCCCAGGTCAATGATTCACACGACTCAGGCATGGTATTTTTCAAACCCTGATATGTATAAGTAAAAATATATACAGTACATAATTTCATACATACATATTAATTAAAGCTTATATATTTCATTATTACTACTTTAGCAAAAACTTCCCATTACAAAAAAATTACCTTTGCTTGTCTCTGTGGGCACTATTTCACTTTTACAGCATTGCAATCTTATGCGTAATGAAAATTTCTGTAGTACATACTAACTTTTTAATGAAAAATTTGTAATGTTTTAAGAACAATACATTGCTAACAATTTTTTTTTTGTCCCCCTTGAATTTCATTATAACGAGTTTCGACGGTTATTCTTTTTTACTGAATCTGGTAAATGCTGGCCAAGAAAATGACAGTGAAAATATATCATGAACAGTTTCTTTGCTTTGCAAATGTAGTAATTAAAGTTAAATGTAAAAAAGAATTGATTTCATTCTAAATTTCTGCGAGTGAAATCTTTCACCTGTGTCACTTTAAGCAGGGCTTGGAAAACCTGGATGCCCAGGAAAATTTATATTTTAAGATAAATCAGAAGCCACTTTTTTTTTTAAGTTAAAAAATATGAAAATTTTTTTACACGTTTTGTAATTCCTATTTTAAAGGTCTATTCAAAATGTTCAATATGCAAAGCATGTATTTCATGTTTTAAGATGATAGTGCTGAAATTGGTACAAAATGATGTGATGAAATTGTGTTTTGAGAAATTTAAAGATTCTGCCGTGTTCTTTTCCTTTGTCACTAAACACCTGATTTGCACATCAATAAAAATTGTTTCAGTATCTTCAGGTATTGCCAAGATATTATAAATACAACTATTTAATAGTTTTCCAAAAAAAAAATTTGTGCTCCAAAATGGTTTCCTTGTGGCAACACAACAATGAAAGAACAGGTTTAGTCACTGAAGTCATTTCTAAAACATTCCAAACAGGAAAATTTAATATTTTAGAAATATTGATATGCATTAATGTTCTACAATGACTCAGTTAGAATCAGGGTCTAAACAAGTGTTTCTTCTTTTGGGTGGGGGGTCTGAGATTTGAAATTATGCCCTATCAAGTTCAAAAGCTCTCATTTCCATTCAAGTATTTTTTTTTCTTTTCTTTCTGATACCTTAATTATGGGGAAGCAATGTGATCTTTCAAAAGCAGTACTTCCAGTTTTTGACATAATTTTACTAAACATGTGAAAAGTAGGTAAATATCCAAAAATTAGAGATAGGAAACAAGACAGTAAAAGTTCTGGGAACACTGACAACACAGTGCTCAGTAGAATGTAAAATGAACCAGCACACAAGGCAGTGAATGTGAAAACAAAAAAAGCATGATTCAACCCTATGTCAAATGTAATACTAGCCAAAACCTACATGAAAAACCAACTTTGACACCATTGTGGATTGAATACCCTTATAGACGCAATGTACTCGGATGCCAGTTCGTAGTTCTGTTTGTCATTGATATAACATATAAATACAAGAATATGCCTGTACATATCTTTACTACATAACTGCCCTTTGTATTCATTCATGCAAATACTACATAAGTACGTATGTGCAAATTAAAATGTCTAAAAGAAACTAAGTATTGTTCAACCAACTGTGCTTTAGAAATAATTCTCCAATTAAAACATGTCTAAAAGAAACGTAAGTATTGTTCAACCAACTGTGTGTACAGAGTTCGTAAAGCCTAATGTTAAACAAATCTGTGTGTAACTGATGTCATTATTTATCATATTGTAATAAACCTGATTTTAAGATATGAAAATATCATTACTCACATTTAGAACTGAATTGATTCAGTTATAATGTAAGTATCCAACAATTTCACACTCACACACTCTTCCACAAAAAACATGCATTTACTTGCACACTCTTCCACAAAAAATGCATTTATGTAAAAGTCGGTGACTACTTGCCGTGAGGCTTAACCGAATATGGCCAAACTTCATATTTACAGGGATTGCATTTCAAATTACAGCTTAAGTTAATACGGTCAAACTTATTTTTTCGGGTATAGCCCTTCAAATTATGGCGTAGCTCAATACGGTCAAACTTATTTTTTATGGGCAATGCCCTTCAAATTATGGCGTAGCTCAATACGGTCAAACTTATTTTTTATGGGCAATGCCCTTCAAATTATGGTGTAGCTCAATACGGTCAAACTTATTTTTTTATGGGCAATGCCCTTCAAATTATGGCGTAGCTCAATACGGTCAAACTTATTTTTTTGTGGGCGTTGCTCTTCAGATTATGGGCTTAGTATTTAGGGTTCAGACCGTAATTTCATGGGCTTTCACAAAAATGGGCCAAGCTGTAGTTTTATGGGCAACGGCCGGGCCCCCAGTTGCCGGCCATTGCCCGTAATCTAACTGTGAAATTTTTAACAGTGCATGGTAGATGATTTGGATCAAACGTGGGAGATGTGAAACTGCGAATAGAGATTTACAAACGGAGGTAAACGAATGGTCGTAGGCGCTGGCTTCTGATCATTCATCCGAAATGGCCCAGTGTTCGAGTCTCGAATTAGATATGGGTGGTGTGTTTAAACCAACGGAGCTGGCTGTCTCTCTTCCTGGGAACCACTTGCCGTAAATTAGGGACAGGCGACTGACTGCTTATAGCCCAACATGATCTTTAAACCCGAGAAAAGAAAGTTGCTTTGCGAGCAACCTTTAACAACGGGCAGGAACGATGATGTTAGAACATCTGGCTCATTCGTCCGTAAGGGGTCCGGGTTCGAATCCCGCGGTCAGGCATGGATGTTGTGTTTGTCTTACGGCACTGGCTCTCTCTCTTCCCTGGAACCAGTGACCCTAAATTAGGGACGGGCGACTGCTTATAGCCCATTGAGTTACTCACGGTGGTCGTTAAACCTCCAATAAAAAAAAACGTCTGGCGATAAAAGTTACTTTGAGAAAAAAAAATGATGCAATAATTTACATACATGATAAATTCAGTTGCAGTTACTATGGGACCAGACCTCACATTTCAAACTTTTTTTTATTGGAGGTTTAACGACCACCGTGAGCAACTCAATGGGCTATAAGCAGTCGCCCGTCCCTAATTTAGGGTCACTGGTTCCAGGGAAGGGAGAGAGCCAGTGCCGTAAGACAAACACAACATCCATGCCTGACCGGGATTCAAACCCGAACCCCTTACGGACGAATGATCAGAGGGCAGCGCCTTAGACCACTGCGCCACCGGGGCGGCATTTTTTTCAAACGTTACAGGATTGGTGTTCTCACTGTGCAAATTGCTTGTTCTAAGCCACGGCATCTTACTTATAGCACTTTTAGGTCTAGGTTCGAATTCCAGTGAAAGACGCGGATACTGTTTTTGCCTTTGTGGTAGGCGACACCTCATGCAGCCTTGGGCGTTCGTAGACCCCCGGAAAAAAAATCGCCGCAGAATTAAGGAGCACGGAATTGCGATTACAAAAAGTGAGAACAATGCCAAATTAAACCATATTAAGTTGGCCAAGTGGTCTTAGGCGCTGGCTCTCACCCTTTCTTCGAACCAGTCCCCCTACATTCAGGACAGGCAACTTCTTTTAACTCTCTGAGTTGCTCATGGTCGTTAGGCCCCGAAAAAAATCAAAACCTCAAATTTCGAACCGTGATGAATGCTCTTTGGCCCCTGAGACCCTTGCGCAAATAAAATGTAATACTGATGTTCAAAACTTAAGAAAGAGGCACATTTTGACTTGTGAAAATCGAAAATACCGGGTTTACAGCTGTAAGAGGTATCGATGGTAATAGTAAAATGGACGCACATAATCAAAAAGCATGATTAATGTGTAATAGAGTTCGAAATAGAACAAATCGTTAGGAAGATACAGATCACACCCGTCGTCCAGTGACACTCTTCTATTATCCCTGCATAAACAGACTACAGGGTGAAGTCCTCTGTAGGTATGTCCACTTCGCATCGCAATGTATGTTTGTTACCAGAGTGTCATGCTTAGCAGCAACTGGTTTAGAAGCTTTTGTGGTTTTTGTGTCATTCCTGCTGGTGAGCTCTGATAAACGCTGGAATGGTTTCCTGTGCAATATTCCTTTGTGCAACACGCCTACGAGAGCGTCCCATGCACGTTCGATTGGATTGAGATAACAGAAACTCGCTGGTCACTCCATCCGACGGATATCCTCAGTAGCCAAATACCTCATCCACTGCTAAGGACGTCATTATCATTTATAACAATGAAATTGGCGTTCACAGCTACACGGAACAGAGGATTGTGACGAAGAACAACATTGTAGTTCTGCTTTCCGGTGATTGTCTCTTGATCCATCACTTGCAGTTTGGTACGTCCACTGACGATGATACCGCCCACACCATGACGCCACAACCGTCATATCTGTCCAGTTAAACAATGTTTTTGTCATCGCACGCTGACTATTTTGCTCTAGATCAACTGCCACTTGGAATCCGACGAAACACCAAAGCGGCTTTCATCTGTGGGCATTACCTTGGCCGATTTTTCTGAAGAATAGTCATCGTGAGACGTGCAGGCCTGATGGTGAGCTGTACGATGGGTCTTGGATACTGGTAGACAGCATACTAGTTTCCGAGTATATAGACCTGCTACATTTAAACGTCTTTAAATGGTTTGGAGCGAAATTCGCACACCTGTGCTTCTTGGAGACGATTGGCCAACTGGTCCACAGTGCTTTTCCGAATGAGTTTTGTCAGTATGGCCATGTAATGATCATCCCGCTGGCTCGTACAGTGGAGGCGACCTCCAGCAAAAACAGCTGCTAGCGGTACTGTATCTATTGAACGCTGACAAAAGCTGTGACGTTCTGGCAACTTCGGTCACAATCTGGCCTCCTTCGAGCTCGCCGATAATTCGGCTTCTAGTAAAATTATCCACATGATGTCTGCGCGAAATCCATTTGCTACCTCAGACGCGCAGTTTCTCGCCACTCCTTTTCTGAAGCACGCGAAAAACAAACTCATATGAGGCACGACTCGACATCCTGCATGTACGCACACTCGGCGTCTGTCACTTGCTCACAGCAAATTTGCTTACGGGCTGCACATTATGGAATGTCTTCATACGTCACCTAGCACTTTTGTGCATATTTTAGCGAGCTCTTTTAGCCCCATGGAGCTCTATAGTAGTCAGATTTGATGTTTGTAGTTAAGTTTTGGATAACACTGTATTTAATATGTATCCAGCCAGCTTGTGAATGTCATGACACTAAATAATTAAAAAAAATCATTGCACCGAGAAAAAAAGCTGAGTCCGTAAATCATTATAGTTTCTAACCAGTAAAGTGTTCGTCTGAGATGGGTCTGGGTTCGAATCCCGGTGAGCCATGGACGTTGTGTTTGTCTTACGGCCCTGACTGTCTCCCTTCCCTGGAACCAGTGACCTAAATTAGGGACGGATGACTGCATATAGCCCATTGAGTTGCTCATGGCGATCGTTAAATCCCAAACAACAACCAGCAAGGTATTGAACAACCACATAAAATTCAGAATACAATAAAACATGTTAAGAATCTGGCAACATTCAAGAGCATTATTAACGCATTGATTACCATAAGGTTATAAATGTCTGCAACAACATTGAGTTCGTGAGTTGACTGCCCCTCCGCAGTAGCCCAGAGTTACGACGCATGGGATTCTTTCTGATCATTCGTCCAAGATTGAATCGGATTCGAATCCGGTAGAGCATGGATAGTGTGTTTGTCTTACGGCATTGGCTCTTTCCCTTCCACTGAAAATGTGGCCTTAAATTAAAAACGTGCGACTGCCTATAGCGCATTGAGTTGCTCGCGGTGGTCGTTAAATCTTCTACTCCCCCTCACCGAAAAGAAAACATTTGATTGCTGCATTTGTTTAGAGTAATACCAAAACAAAAGTTTTTAGTCTAGGAAAATTCGATGGATCGCTTTCCGAGCACATTGATTATGAGCTTAGCTTAGTAAATTAATTTATAAAACATAAATGTTTTGTTTCTAATTTCAAATTATAAAATTATAGTAAGGGCTGCACAGTGTCAGAGCCTCGGGGGGGGGGGGGGGGTTGCTCTGATCTAAAACACAGAGTGACTTTGTGAAGGACACACACAGACACACTTTAAACTTTCAGCGCTACCCCTTTTGCCATTGAGTTGCTCACGGTGGTCGTTAAACCTTTAATAAAAAAAGAAAACTTCACTCTGTCACCCGCACTATTTCTCACTCACTCCAAAGTCCATCCCACATGATGACTTTCCCTGCTTCCAATTTATTACTAATGATACCAGACAAACTAAAGAACAGAACAAAGAACATCCATTGCTTTTCATGATCAATCAAAATCTCTTTTCACTTCCGCTCTCAACTTCCTGTTTCTGAACCTACATTTTTTTTTCTTTTCTGCTAAAGTTAAAACAGAACATTTTTCTCCAAATTTGCAGCGAGTTTAGTTGTTATGAAAACCTGCGCAAAAACCTGCGCATTTATAACAATAATTTTACAAAGATAAATATACTAATTATATACCACATACACTATATTGACAAAACTCACCGGACACCCCTTCAAAAACAAATGAACGGATCCGTTGCGTTGTTAAGATGCATGGTACAGCTGCAAACGATATGAAAACAAGCCTGCTTCTGATTGCGATCTTATCGCACTGTGAGGCTGAGTGAAAATATCGCGGCGGGAGAGAACTGAGAACTGACTTTGAGGAAGGGAAGATTGTTGGGTGTTATATTAGTGGGTTGTCCATAAGAGAAACCGATAAGCGTTTAAACATACCCAAGTCAACTGTTTTGGATGTACTGAATAAGTGAAAGACACATGGCGTGCCTGAAGTAGCAGAACGTACCGGCAGACCAAAGAAAATCTGTGATAGAGGACGTCGAAGCCTCAGGAGAATCGTTACAGCTAATCGACGGAGTACTGCACAAGACCTCAGTGTACATGTGAGTAAAAACGCTGCAACCTCGGTAAGTACGCGTACCATTCGCAGAGAACTTCATTCCATGGGTTACGGTGGTCGCGCGGCTGCTCATAAGACTTTCATCTCCACTCGGAATGTTACTCGTCGTTTAGCATGGTGTAAAGAACATTTATCGTGGACCGTAGATCAATGGAAACGAGTCCTATGGACTGATGAATCCAGATACACGATCCATCAGTCTGATGGCCGTGTGTGGGTATGGCGGCAACCGGGGAACGCTATTTACCACAGTGTACTCTTCCTACGGTAAAGTTTGGAGCTGGCAGTGTACTCGTATGGGATGTCTTTCGTTGTATGGTCCCGGCTCATTGGTTAACGTGGATAAGCCTGTGAACCAGCACGTCTACCTCGATATTCTGGACAATTCCGCCCTACTAACTGTGTAGCAATACTATGGAATAGAGCCTTGTCGGTACCAGCAGGATAATGCACCAAGCCATAAAGCAAGGACTGTTACGGCGTGGTTTGACGATAATTTCGTGTCGTGTGTGGACTGGCCAGCACAGAGCCCTGATCTTAATCCTATAGAGCATCTATGGGATGAATTAGAGCGACGCATAAGAAGTTTGGAACCAAGGCCTACTACTAAGCAAGAGTTAGCGGCAGCATTATGTACTGAATGGATACGCATACCTATAGCTGTGTTCCAAAACCTTGTCGAAAGCATGTCTCGAAAGGTCAGGGAATGCATTAAGGCCAAAGGTGGACCGACACCGTACGAATGTACGTCAATAAGTGCTATGTTGTGTTTCTCTTCTAGGTGTCCGGTGACTTTTGTCAATATAGTGTATGTATGTATATATATTTTTAAATGTTAACGATCACTGTTGATTCTCTTCACATCAGTTAGATTTTAATCAGCCTTGACAAAGCCACACGTTTGTGCGCGAAAGCTCATCTATACCAATTTGTTTCCTACACCAATAAAACCCAAAAATATAGTTTCTAAGTTCATAAGGACTTTAGTGTATACAACTTCTATTTTGTGGCTCCATTTGCTTTATGATTGTGCATGCAGGGCTAGTTTATCGACGTAATCCTTGTGACTCCTCTGCTCAGTGACGTCACTGGTACGAATGGTGAACCATAAAACAATCGACAAAATGAAGAAGTGCGTGCGCACCCAAAGCACACGTCTTTACTAACCTTGAGGGAGCTCTGGTCATGTGAAGAAGGAACGAGCCCTCCCTTCCTCACATGACCGGATTCACATCTTTAAAAAGAAGCTTTAAGCATCATATTAAAAAGATGCCCTTTTAATCATGACTGACTAATACAAGACTATTTAAACACTTTTAACCGGAAGCAATGAAGAAAGCGTTTTATTTCATCTACTAATGATGGCATTTTATTTCATCTACTAATGATGGCATTTTATTTATCCCTTCACCTATGCATTTTCACAAGTAATTTTTTTATCAGTTCCATTTCAGTGCCCCCTTCGTCTTGGGCCCTGTGCCTATGCACCTGTTGCACCTGCCTTGTTACGACACTGGTTCCAATTATGGACTGCAACGACATGCTATCCAGTTCGATTGGTACCTATTTGAAAAGTAGGGAGTCAGGGAAAGTGAATGGATGCAATGGCGAAGTGAAGGCGCCTGCCGCCCTGCCTGCCGCCTGGGTAGCATCAGGGCTTTAAAAGAGGTACTTTGTCGCTCGGAACTAGAGTTGTCAACGGCTAACCTCTGAAGGACGTTACCGATTGGCTTACGATTTTGCCACATCTGAAGCTGAATTATCCAAGCGCTGGAACAAGGTCCCTCCGACAGCCACAGTTTTGATGTACCCAAAGCGGAGCTGCTCTACGACACGTTCTCAGACAAAGCTCTACCATGTAGTCATAGCTTTGCTGTTCCAGAGATGTAGAAATGTTCAAAGGCTAACTTCTTAGGCAATGACGTTGATATGACAACAGCTTGGCGGACCGATATATCCCCACTAAGATCGAAGTTCTTGGGAGGCTTACAGTTTGATGGTCCTAAAGTCGAGCTGTTCAAAATGTAATCTCGAAACCTTTTACGGATTTCTTGTGAATTAAGGACTTAATATTCATCTGGACTTCTTTTATGAATTAGTTTATGCTTACATAACTTAACATAATATTTTATTAGAAAAGCCACTCTATACGAATGCAATAAATTTATATCTTAACTCATAAAATGCCAAAAATGATTTCATCAACGTAGTTATAAACGATGAACGACAAGGAAGTCTGTTACTAAAATATTTCTCTGCATTGACTTTCGTTTAAAGAAATTTAATTCAGGAATCCAGGTAACCTCCTATATTTTCACGATAATAGGAGTTTTGTTTTTGCGTTTAGATTATTTTTATCGTTAATCAATTTAGATATAATTTATTTAAATTGTTTCTCACATGTTTGTTGTGATTCGTTTGAAGAAGTAGTAGATTTGCAAAGCCGCCCCGGTGGCGCAGTGGTCTAAGGCGTTGGCCTATGATCATTCGTCCGAAGAGGTCCGGGTTCGAATCCCGGTGAGGCATGGATGTTGTGTTTGTCTTACGGCACTGGCTCTCTCCCTTCCCTGGAACCAGTGACCCTAAATTAGGGACTGGCGACTGCTTATAGCCCATTGAGTTGCTCACGGTGGTCGTTAAACCTCCTATCAAAAAAAAAAAAAAAAAGATTTGCAAAAACTTAGCATTATGGGCTTGAATGCTGCGTTGCGAACATATTTATAACATTACATGCGGAATTGTAGCATCGCTGTTTTGCATATTTTTTGTGTAAATATAAGTGACCTCCAGCTAACGCCCTCATTCTTGACCATTTCGTTCACGCCAGATAGATTTTAAAGTACCGTAATTTACGTCTGCATTTCGCACTTTGAACAACCTATAGAACACCTACTCCATGCCAAAACACAGAAGACTCAACTTTGTTCTATTAAAATTTATGTGTGTGTTTTGGCCCTCAACAGGTGTGTGTACGGATCATTCATTAAAAGACTTTGCTCAAGAATCTTAAGTATTCATTGAGAATTTTTCGGACAGATAACTCTAATTTCAAAGGCAGATTGAAATCTTTCCAACAACTTACATTGCCCACGCTTGCCACGGAGAAATTTTCTGTGAAAGCAAAAGGGCGTCTTAACCTCAAGCCTCAATGAATATATACTCAAGAAACCACGACCAGTTTAGTGAATTGAGAAAATGCAAGCACTCCCGATGTATTACTCCTTTTATTGTAAGTAGATCAGATTTTGAAGATCCAGATGACCCTGATGCATTGCTCACGCTCCTTTTCTTCTGCCTTAGTCTGACAACTACTAAACAGAAGGAATTTCGTGAGTGGTACCTCTGTGTTCTGCAAAATTTCAAAATGATTCTCTGCGCTTCGTCCTATGAAAAATATTTATTTGCAATAAATGAATGTTCCAAAAGTACATAAGTATTTTTATAAAGCTTTGATCTGTTTCCGTTCCCAGTTTAATAATTTATAGGACACGAATGCGTTTTCAGGATCGTAGACACAGTTTACAACGTGTTACATATGATAAATAAGGTTTCAAGTTATAACGGCTCCATGGGAATAGTTTCTTAGGATGAGGGCTAACGAATACCATGAGCATCTACAGCTATAAGAAGTTCCTTATTTCTAATTTAGGGCCACTTGTTCCAGGGAATGAACAGAGCTGCGGCGTTTGGCCAAGAAGCCTTGTCCGGGAACTTGAAATATCTCGAAAAATTAATATAATGTCACTGTGGAAGAATGCACAAATGACACGTCGTCTTCTGTTTAATTATGCGCATTAGGTCCGGGCTCGAGTTCCTGATGGGGCACTGTAAGAGTTTTACGTGGCTACTTCTGTGGAACAATGGTACCCAATTAGGGAGGAGTTACTTCTAACCCTGAACACAAGGGGCAATACCCCCATCAAAAGTACAGCAGGAAAACATTCACACCAGGTGCTTCGACTAGTAGTTGTTTTTGGAACGGTATTAGTAGTAGTTTTTGAAATGGTATTAGTAGTTGTTTTTGGAATGGTATTAGTAGTTGTTTTTGGAATGGTATTAGTAGTTGTTTTTGGAATGGTATTAGTAGTTTTTTTTTTGGAATGGTATTAGTAGTTGTTTTTGGAATGGTAGTTGTTTTTGGAATGGTAGTTGTTTTTGGAATGGTATTAGTAGTTGTTTTTGGAATGTTGTTTTCGGTACATGTCAAAGTCATTCTGCTAGTAATGATTGAAAGATACTAGATTTGCCCAGTGATGTAGAACGGGCTTAACGGTGACAAATTCACAAATTTGTCGGTGACGAAGTTCGAATACGCATCTTTCTTCTCCGGAGCCGAATACTTTCCATTTGAGTTACATCGACGAGAATAAATCCCATCGATGCAACTTTGCCTTCTTGACATGTGCTTCACTTCTGTAGTTCATCACATACAATCGTGGCCAAAAGTCTTGCAACAGTAGAACGAAAGTTAATTTTTAATGTTTGAAGTCAACTTATTCAGCGTAACGGTAAAGTCAGGAATACATATTAAACATCATTTTAAAGGGCATTTTATGCTGAATTCAAATAGTTTTACAGAATGTTATTACCAGTAACAAAAGTGAAGTTACAAGCAAAAATGTGAAGAAACATAAATCCAGTTCTGAAAAATCGTTCGCGCCCATCTAATCCACTATAGCTTTCTCCGACATCCGCTAATGAGATATAAAAGGATGTAGACTTGTCTGCCAACTTAGAATGCAGCTGTTTGTAGTCGGAAGTTTATGCAGAATTCCTGGTGATATTTGAATTTCGGGATGTCAAAGACCCGAAAATTGGTCCTACCTCTTCAAACCAGGGCAAAAATTATTACTTTGCATGAACTTGGATTCAGTAGTCGTAAAATTGCTGTTAAATGTGGCCGTTATCATTCCATTGTCTTGCGCAACATTAAAAGAGTTGCAGAAACTGGATGTGTGGGAAACAGAAGAACAGGTCGACCAAGGCTGTGTACTGAACGTGATGATCGCATATTGATTCGGCGTTCCTTAAAATCAAGGTTTAAAACAGCCACTGATTTAAAAAATGAGTGGGAGAATGAAGTAGGCTTTATTGCATCTGCACGTACAGTTTGTCGTAGGCTACAAGAAAATGGACTGACTGCATAAAAGCTGCGCGAAAACCTTTCCTTACTGAACTACAACGGCTTAAAAGAATTGCTTGGGCCAAGGCACACAAGAATTGGACTGTTGAAGAATGGAAAAATGTTAGTTTCAGTGACGAAACAACTGTTACTATTTCCGCTAAAAATGGAAACATTTATGTACGTCGTTGTGCTGGTGAAAGATATAAGGCATGCTGCACCCAGCCAACAATCAAGCACCCACATTCGCTGAAGTTATGGTCTTGCATTTTAGCAAGTGGTGTTGGCCGTCTGCACATTGTTGATGGCACATTGAATGGATCGAAATATGTGGATATTTTGGAGTCCAAACTGTTACCATCTGCACAAGACATGGTTTTGCGGAATTTTATCTTTCAGGATGATAACGCTCTGTGTCATCGGTTAAAGTTGGTTGACGAGTGGCTTAATCGAAAAGTTGTAAGAAAACTTCAGTGGCCGGCACAGTCACCGGATCTAGTTCCACAGAGAATCTTTGAGTGAGATTGAAGCAAAAGAGTTTAGATTCAAGCAAAAGCTCATTAATTCCATGCCAAGAAGGTGCACTTTATTACTAAGAAACCGTAGTTATCCAATTAAATGTTAAGCGCAGTTTGCTTGTTGGTAAGTTATTCCAAGTGTCCTGCAAGTTTCAATAATGTACTGTACAGTAATTTTACGTTAAATGCATTGTACATTAATTTCACATATTCCACTATTTTTTGCTTTTTATGACTAGACGCTGTACTTTTTCTTGTAACTTCACTTCTATTATTGGTAATAACATTCTGTAATAATATTTGAATTTAACGTAAAATTTCCTTTAAAATGATGTTTAATATGTATTCCTGACTTTATCATCGTTACGCTGCATAAGTTGACTTCAAACATCAGAAATTGACTTTCGGTCAACTGGTGCAGGACTTTTGGCCACGACTGTATACCTTGAGAAAGGCAGGGCTACGAAATATCATGCCTCGGTTCCTCCACAGACGTGCTTGAAGAAACTCTCTGCAGAAGAAAGAATTCTAACTAATTCCAGACGATGTGTGGAATAAGCATCACACACAATCAGATGTAAATGTGAAATTCACAAATTTGCCGGTGACGCGATCTAGGCCGCATCCTCCGGCTCCGGGATCGGATGCTTTACCAATTGAGCTACGCCGACGGAATTTATCGCTGCGGCTTTACCATCTTGACATAATTTTCACCTTTGTAGTATGTCACAGCGGATCCAAGGCACTTTTCGTGGTTACGTGGAAAGAAAGGCAGGGCAAAGGAACTTGTTTAGATGATCATGTATGCACAAAGAAGGGAAATATGTTCTGTATGCAAACATACAAGTATCTTAACCGAATATTTATACCCCAGAGATGGCCTCCCGATGGTCGAATGGTTTGAGGCGCTGGCCACTGTTCTTTCGTCCGAGCTATGTGCGGGCGTGGTGTGTGTTCGTCTGATAGTAAAGGGCCCGTTCTTTCCTTGTAGAACCAGTGTCACGAATTAAGGGTCGAGAGACTGCTTATAGTTCTACAAATTGCTTATGGTGGTAGTTAAACTCCAAAACAAAAACAAAACACTGTAGAGATTAGGCGGCGAAGTAGGATGTCTCGCGGACCATATGGGTTCTAGCGCAAAGAGATTGTATACTCCTTTATCTAAACGGCAGTACAAATAAAGTTACAGGAGCTGTCTATTCAGTGGGATTAAGACTGCACTACTCAGAGAGGTAACAACAGCGAAAATTTAAACAATCATGAAGGCCTAGTGACAGGTATTTCACTGTCGTGAAAGGCATTTCTATGAAAATGCTTGCCATCGGCTATCGGTTCTAATAAAAGTAACCCCTTGAGCTCATTCTGATTCCTTCTGAGCATAACGGAAAAGAAATCTTTTACATCCACCTCCTAATCTTAGGATAAACGACGTATTAATCACACTGAATTGATGTAACTATGTTAATTTAATTGATGTGTAGTATTCTTAGTACAGGAATCGTGTAGAATGACATAGCAACATTTAAATAAAAATTTCATATTCTTAGCGTATTATTCCTGAGTAACATTCTTTCTTTTATTTAAAATTACTCTAATTAAGCAATTTTTACCATAAATTGTTAAAATTAATGAAGTTTTTATAAAAAATACTAAATAATAAAACAATAAATCACATTTTACAGGGCACATGAAAATTTACTAGGGTATCCCTATTTTGTAGGATTTTTTCGTAATCCGTTCACCGCTGAAGCACTTTTTATTAGCACGTCATTTGTAAAAAAAGATCCTGCTTCTGTTATCGGTTTGTCCGTCCGTCCGTCTGTACCCACGATATCTCTGCAACTATTAGTCCAATTTTTTTTGATTGGAGGTTTAACGACCACCGTGAGCAACTCAATGGGCTATAAGCAGTCGCCCGTCCCTAATTTAGGGTCACTGGTTCCAGGGAAGGGAGAGAGCCAGTGCCGTAAGACAAACACAACATCCATGCCTCACGGGATTCGAACCCGGACCCCGTTTTGACGAATGATCAGAGGCCATCGCTTAGACCACTGCGCCATCGGGGCGGCTTAGTCCGATTTGAACAATTCTTTTTGCATTGGGAAGCTTGAAATATGCAACTGATGATCCTTTACTTCGTTCTTTTTTTGCGATGTACAATTTCGCCGGTAGAGCGCGTAAATGCAGATGATGTCGAATTCAAAAATACGTTTTATTCCACATATTTGCTTCTAAACATCCGATTGAAAAAAAAAAATCTTTCGATTCTATTTATATCAAAGAGTATTTTAGATATAGTTACTTTTTCAAATTACGCATAGATTTTCCGCTAGGGGGCGTAAAAGTAAATTACCCTTTTCTCGATAACTCTTCTTCTAAAACTCCGATTTGAAATTTTTTTCTTCAGTCGATACATCTCTTTTGCATATAACTTCAAATTTTTGGTAAAGAATACTTTGGCCACCAGGAGGCGTAAGTGTTACTTTTTGCTTCTGATGTATTTGCCATAAAATCGGAGCTTCTAAAATATCGATTGAAAAAATTCTTTCGTGGACTGATGCTACTCATATCGATGAACCTTTTCAGAATATTTTCTTCTTAAAATATTACACAGTTTCTCCCCCAGGGAGCGTAGAAGTACATCTTATTTTTGTCAATATCTCTACTTCTAGGAGTCCGATTTGAAATATTCCTTCTTTGTTGGATAGTGTTTTCCATGTGACATGTTTTTCGCGTAATTTCAAAATTTTCAAGTAATTCATAGACTTCCCGCTAGGGGCGTAGCGATAAATTGCGTTTCCTCCTATATCTCTGCTTCTAAATCTCCGATTTGAAAATTTCTTTCTGCACCGTATACATCTCCTGATGGGAAATCGTTTGCACATAAATTCAAAATTTTATAAAAAAATTGTGTGGCCACCAGGGGGCGTAAGTCTTAATTTCCACTTCTGTTGTATTTGCAGCAAAATATGATGTTCTGAATTCTCGATTGAAAAAAACAATTTGTTGACCGATACTACTCATATCAACAAACTTTTTAGAAACATTTTCTGCTTAAAATAGTGCATGATTTCTACGCCAGAGGGCGTAGTTGTACATCTTATTTTTGTCAATATCTCTACTTCTAGAAGTCCGATTTGAAAAATCCCTTCTTTGTTGGATAGTGTTTTCCGTGTGACATGTTTTTCATGTAATTTCAAAATTTTCAAGTAATTCATAGACTTCCCGCTAGGGGGCGTAGCGGTAAATTGCGTTTCCTCCTATATCTCTGCTTTTAAATCTCCGATTTGAAAATTTCTTTCTGCACCGTATACATCTCCTGATGGGAAATCGTTTGCTCATAAATTCAAAATTTTATAAAAAAATTGTGTGGCCACCAGGGGGCGTAAGTCTTAATTTCCACTTCTGTTGTATTTGCAGCAAAATATGATGTTCTGAATTCTCGATTGAAAAAAACAATTTGTTGACCGATAGTACTCATATCGACAAACCTTTTAGAAACATTTTCTGCTTAAAATAGTGCATGATTTCTACGCCAGAATGCGTAGATGTACATCTTATTTTTGTCAATATCTCTACTTCTAGAAGTCCGATTTGAAAAATTCCTCCTTTGTTGGATAATGTTTTTAGTGTGACATGTGGTTCATATAATTTCAAAATTTTCAAGTAATTCATAGACTTTCCGCTAGGTGGCGTAAATGTAAATTGCGTTTCCCAATATATCTCTGCTTCTAAATCTCCGATTTGAAAAATTCTTTCTGCACCGCATACAGCTCCTGATGGGAAATCGTTTGCACCACATATTTTCTAATTGATATGATGAAGAGACTATCGTGCTGATTGATAAACAAATAAAGAAGATAGCTGTCTAAGCACGAACACTTTAGCTCAAACCAATTACAACACTCAAATGAAGCTAAGACGTATCACCGGTATCAAAAGTATACACAGTTAAAACCATGACGACACAAATAACTCATTCCATTGAGGTTTAAAAAGGTTTAATGTTAAAAACTTGCGAGGTCTTTCGAACCTACGACTTATAGGTTCATCATCAGGCACCAAAACTCGCCAATTGGTGCCTGATGATGAACCTATAAGTCGTAGGTTCGAAAGACCTCGCAAGTTTTTAACATTAAACCTTTTTAAACCTCAATGGAATGAGTTATTTGTGTCGTCATGGTTTTAACTGTGTATACTTTTGATACCGGTGATACGTCTTAGCTTCATTTGAGTGTTGTAATTGGTTTGAGCTAAAGTGTTCGTGCTTAGACAGCTATCTTCTTTATTTGTTTATTTTCTAATTTTTGTAAGAAATGGTTTGGCCACCAGGTGGCGTAAGTCTTAATTTCCGCTTCTGTTGTATTTGCAGCAAAATATAAGCTTCTAAAATCTCGATTGTAAAAAAAGTCTTTGGTTGACCGATACTACTCCTCATGTCGACAAGTCTCTTAGGAAAATTTTCTTCTTGAAAAAATGCATGGTTTCTACGCCAGGGGCGTAGATGTATATCTTATTTTTGTCAATATCTCTACTTCTAAGAGTACGATTTGAAAAATTCCTTCTTTGTTGGATAGTGTTTCCGGTGCGAGTTGTTTTTTCCTATAAATTCAAAATTTTCAAGTAAATCATGGACTTTCCGCTAGGGGCACAAAGGTAAATTGCGTTTTCTGCGTTATTTCTGCTCCTAAAGCTCTGATTTGAAAAATTATTCCTGTATCGCATACAAGACCTGATAGAAAATATTTTTCACATAATTTCTAATGTTTGGTAAAGAACGGTTTAGCCACCAGGGGTCATAAGTGTTAATTTCTGCTTCTGAAGTATTTGTTGTAAAATCTGGGCTCCTGAAAACTCGACTAATTTTTTTCTTGGACCGATACCGCTTATATGGATAAACCTTTTGAGAATACTTTCTTCCTAAAACAATGCATGGTTTTCCCAGCAGGGGACGTAAAGTCACATCTTATTTTTGTCAATATCTCTGTTTCTAAGAGTTCGTAAACTCACGATTCCGTTTACAGCAATATCTGAGGGATTAAAAACCCGATTGAAAATCTTCTTTCTTTCGTCAGATCTATTGTTTTCCATACCGGTTCCATTGACTTTGAATAGCTTTGATAAATTTAATTTGCGTCAGAACGGATTCAAAAGACGTGTTTATTACACCCGAAAATTCGGTGTCATCTTTCTTGTTTTATTTAGAACTATTGTACACCACTGGACTTGCCTAATCCATGCTAATCCGTGCTGTACGACAGGAGTCGAAATTTCGGCAGGTTCCATTTTCATGAATGCAGAACTCTGACTAAACAAAATTCTTCAGTTTGCATCATTGTCCACCAATGTATACACTGAAGTGCCAGAAAAACTGGTACAGACGAGATTATGCAAAATACATAGCAACGTCACCTATGCGCGTACTCGGTTGCGTCCGCCAGCGCGTATATAAAGCGATAGACATCCTTGCCAGCTGTCAGAGCTGTTTTTGGCATGAGAATGACAAATAATAACGATTTAAGCGATTTTCAACGCGGTGTCATAGTTGGCGCTCGTGAGATGGGCCATAGTATTTCGGAAGTAGAAACAAAGCAAGGGTGCACCGTAACTACAAGAATTCCGGCAAAACCTCCAACCTACGATACCAGTGTGGCCGTAAAAAGACATTGGGTAAAAGTGACCATCGTCGGCTGTCAAGAATCGTTTCACGCAATAGGCGTTCAACACTCTCACAGGTATCATCAGATTTCAATGCTGGAGCCTCAACAAGCATCAGCGTCCGGACTGTGCAACGTACCCTGCACGATATGGGCTTTGGGAGCCGACGCCCAACTCTAGTCCCTTTGATGGGTGCACGACACAGAGCTATGCGCCTCGCTTGGGCACGGCAACACCGCCACTGGACACTTGATGAATGGAAACAAGTAGCCTGATTTGAAGAGTCGCGTTTCCAATTGCATCGGACAGATGGAAGGATTCGTGTGTAGCGCATACCCCATGAAGTCATGGATCCCGCCTGTCAACGGGGAACTGTACCGGCTGGTGGGGGAGTCCGTAATGGTGTGGGGTGTGTTTAGCTGGACTTCACTGGGACCCCTGGTACGTCTACAAACGTCTGTGACAGGCCAAAGCTATGTGCGCATCCTTTCTGACGAGGTACACCCGTTCATGTCCTGCATTCATGCTGATGGGTTGGGCCTGTTCCAACAGGACAATGTACCTCCACAACGTGTCGGGACGTCACATTAGGGTTAGAGGAGCATTCGTCTGAGTTTGGGTTGTTGCCATCCCACCCAAGTCCCCAGATCTGAACGTGATAGAACACATTTGGGATGCCATGCAGCGCGCTATGGAACACAGGAATCCGATACCTTGGAATGCACCCGAATTGTGGAAAACTCTGTAAGAAGTATGGTGTGCATTGCCTACAGCATATTTCCAGAAGCTAGTGGAGTCCATGCCTTTTCGTATTTCTGCAGTCCTGCGCTCCCGTGGGGGACCTACCAAGTATTAGACTGGTGTACCAGTTTTTCTGGCACTTCAGTGTATATAATGATGCTGATCAGACTAAGAAAGTGCTTCAGCTACCGGGTGTATCAAAACGTTTAGCAAGATAGCATTGAAGAATTATTCGCAAACTAGAACTACAACGCGAGTTATTTTGTCAGATTAGAAACCCAATGTGTTTCATGGGTTTAAATTTTCGCTTTTCACTAAGTATTCCTACAGAAATGTAGACGTTCCACAAATCATTGGTATCACATTGAAAAAGATTGTGTGTGCTTTTTAATCTTTAAAATCGAACGTAGTTCGTAAATATGGAAGGCAAGGAAAGACTTCCACCAGAATTTGCAGTTATTGGACCCCGACGGTACTGAAACGAGAAATCTAAAAATCCCCAAAAGACATTATATGGATATTGATCCTAGGATTCGAACAGTGGCACAAAAGTTACTTTTTTTAGTGTGGGTGAATTAATGTATTCAAGAAAAATGCCCTACTTTTATTCATTTTCTTTAATCGTCCGCGTTGTCGTATTTTGAATTTTGAGTGTAGTGTTATTTAAAATGTGCTTAAATTGAGTACTGTCAAAAGATATGCTGAAAACGCAATATCGAAATCAATTTTAATTTTGCGGAAAGAAGGCTGTTTTTAAATGTTTTAATGCCCAGAAACTTTGCAAAACTAGGAGAAACTCTGGAACCGCAAGTAGTTAAACAAATCACTGAAATGTGCTGTTGACGAAGGGATCAAATAGGACACGTTGAGCAGCAACCATATTACTAATTGATCGCCTAAAGGATTGTATTAAGTCTTTGTGTGGCAATGAATGTTCAAAGATTCTGGGGAAGTGATATTATGTGGCAACAGAAGCTTCCAGCTGCCACTGAAACTGGTTTAATTAATTGGCCCACAAAAGAACTGGCCCTTTGCTTGAACTTCGAACGATGTGTACCGAAGTAGCTACAGCCCCGGGATTTTAATATAGCTACAGCACAGGAAGAAGAGGTGAGTTTGGAAGAGGGAATGCTTAGAGAGTGTTTTGAGAGTAGCTCAATAACCCGTGATATTAATCACATGGAAAGTGAGTATTTGCATGGCTTTCTGATCAGAGCAAGCTTTATACGTTTTACGCACTTAGTGGAAACTTGATTAGGGTTTACACATCACAGCTTTGACTATGTATTCTAACTCACGTAAAGCCAAAAAAATATACTTTTGACGTCTGTAAACGGATAGCTTCAGTTCCAGAAACCATACTCAAAAACTTTTTTTTCCTTTTTTCTTATCGCATGACAAAAATTTGTATGAAACACTGTGATACACCACAGTTAACAGGAAACAAATTAGCGCAAGACTTTAAAAGGTAATAAATTGGTTTTTATAGATGCAAACGAGATCACACAGGATCTGCCAAGCTTTCTTTCGCCAATGGGCGGCTTTTTCAAGGTATTAGAACAGCTTGTGAAAACACAAGTTTGTCCGTGTCCCCCTCATTCCAGAGAAAGTCGCTCTCCCAACTGAACTACGTGGACAGAATGTCCCGCTACAGATTTGTCGTCTTGACACATGTTTTCACCTCTGTAGTACGTCACTAGCTAACATAGTAAAGCTGGAAAGTATAAATGGAGAGAGGTTAAAATCAAACAAACAATGGTCACTTGAGATAACATTAGCCCAATATCCCACGTTATTTAAGCTAATGCTATCTCACGGTATTTAAGCTTATGCTATAGCATGGTATTTAAGCTAATGCTAGCTCATGGTATTTAAGCTAATGCTATAGCATGATATTTAAGCTAATGCTATCTCATGGTACTTACGCTAGTGCTATTTCATGGTATTTAAGCTAATGCTATCTCATGGTATTTAAGCTAATGCTATCTCATGGTATTTAAGCTAATGCTATCTCATGGTATTTAAGCTAATGCTATCTCACGGTATTTAAGCTTATGCTATAGCATGGTATTTAAGCTTATGCTATAGCATGGTATTTAAGCTAATGCTAGCTCATGGTATTTAAGCTAGTGCTATAGCATGGTATTTAAGCTAATGCTAGCTCATGGTATTTAAGCTAATGCTATAGCATGATATTTAAGCTAATGCTATCTCATGGTACTTACGCTAGTGCTATTTCATGGTATTTAAGCTAATGCTATCTCATGGTATTTAAGCTAATGCTATCTCATGGTATTTAAGCTAATGCTATCTCACGGTATTTAAGCTTATGCTATAGCATGGTATTTAAGCTTATGCTAGCTCATGGTATTTAAGCTTATGCTAGCTCATGGTATTTAAGCTTATGCTAGCTCATGGTATTTAAGCTTATGCTATAGCATGGTATTTAAGCTAATGCTAGCTCATGGTATTTAAGCTGATGCTGTCTCACGGTATGTAAGCTTATGCTATAGCATGGTGTTTAAGCTTATGCTATAGCATGGTGTTTAAGCTTATGCTATAGCATGGTATTTAAGCTAATGCTAGCTCATGGTATTTAAGCTAATGCTATCTCATGGTACTTAAGCTAGTGCTATTTCATGGTATTTAAGCTAATGCTATATCATGGTACTTCAGCTGATGTTATATCATGGTACTTTATCTCAGGTGACCATTGTTTATTTTATTTTAAACTTTATGTTTCTGTTTCTGCTTTTCAGTTTTAGTCTGTACGTTGTTCTAGTACCTTGGAAATGCCGCCCGTTGGCTAGTGAAAGCTTGGCGGATCCTGTGTAATTCCGTTTGCACGTATAAAAACAGAATTATTATCTTTTCAAGTCTTGCACTTATTTGTTTAAAACTAAAGATGAGTCTATTGCTCACTTTTACGAAAGTATCATTTTAAGGATGTGGTAGGGTAACCTACGTACTTTCGAATTCGGGACTACATCACCGTCGTTTAGTGGTCTAAAGCTCGAGCTTGCAGATGCTGGAACAGATCATTTGTAAAGGATCTTAGGAAGGGAGTGTCTGACCCCAGGTCTTAAACAACCCTTAAAAATAAGAAGCTATGAGGTTTGGGCTAGAGTGCCCGATAAAAAAGAGACACGGAAGCGAGGTAGAAAGGGGGAGGAAGACGCCCTTATTTATTACCGGGGGCCAGTACCCGGGGTCTGACTGCGTAAAGTGCCCGTCCGACGCACGGCGGATATTTAGTGGTTTGAGCGTTCGTACCTAGCTGGGATGGAACCTGAGGTTTCTCCGCGGCAGTCACGACGTTGACCACTAGGCCATCCGCGGCCCGCTTGCAGGGGCCAGTCTGGGTGTTTCGTATTAAAAGGAAGGGGAGGATTCGGCAACAAAACCTCCCACTCTCCCAGTCTACAATTTTGCAGGGAGCAATGAAGTAGGAGAAGTAGAAAGAATTGTGAGCTTGGTTGTAAAATGAGCCAGGGGTATCGTACATCACCTGAAGAAAAGTGACACGTACGTTTTCAGCTGGTTACCTTCCTCTGTCGTCAACTATTCATTCAATTATTCACAATTTGTTCTCTTTGCTGTTTGTATAGTGAAGTTTTGAGGGCAAACTAAAAGAAAATTGAAACGTATCACTTCCATTCAGAATAGGAGCAGCCGCCCCGGTGGCGCAGTGGTCTAAGGCGCTGGCCTCTGATCATTCGTCCGCAAGGGGTCCGGGTTCGAATCCCGGTCAGGCATGGATGTTGTGTTTGCCTTACGGTGCTGGCTCTCTCCCTTCCCTGGAGCCAGTGACCCTAAATTAGGGACGGGCGACTGCTTATAGCCCATTGAGTTGCTCACGGTGGTCGTTAAACCTCCAATCAAAAAAAAAAAAAAAAAAAAGAATAGGAACAGCACTGAAGAATTTACAGGAAAATGTGTTTGTTTACTCTACAAAGTGAATATTATAGGCAAAAAAAGTCGTAACTTTGAGAGACATTTTAAAGTAACACATCCTGAAATCAACATCGACTTAGTTCTAAATAGCGATATAAGAAAAGAGAAACTGGAGCGGTTGAAAATTCAGCTAACTGGGTAGCATACTGTTCACCAAAACCATAGGTGAAAATGATCTTGCCACTTTCGCTTCTCATTGTGGCTCCCAAATTAACGCATAAAAAAAAACCTTTGAAGAGGATACAATTATTCAAAACGCATTTTTAGCAGAATATTTGAAAATATTGAAATAAAACTCATACAAAATCTGCGATGGAAACCACACAGTTTTCTGCGCACATAGTGACAGCTGTAAAAAGACTTGGATTATTTTTATTTTTCACGTAAGCTCAACGAATTAACAGACGTAAGTAACACATCTCAATTATTACTTATGTTTTCCTAAGGTGGTGTTCCATGATATTTTCCTTAAGAAAGAACTTTTGAAAATTCTACCATTGAATGGACTTACCACCACTACGTTGGAGTTTAAAAACTTTCATTCTTCTGCAAAAGTTCCGCAGTATGAGCTCGTGTGCATTAAAACAGAGGGTGTCGAAGCTTTTACTTGTATCAAAAATAGGTGCATTGCGCCCATCAGAAAGTTGAAAGATTTCCGCTCTTTGTTTTGTACCACAGTATCCTCTACCAACAAATAATTTATAATTTCTTTCGAAAATTAAATTTGATTGCGAACTTGTAAAAATCGCCATTCTGGTAAAGGTCATCATGAACTTCAAAGATGCCAGTTCAAAACTGCTATAGTATACAGAAATGCGATTGCTGAGTAAAGGAAAGAGTTTCCGCAGTTTCAATTAGCTGATGTGTGGTATTATTTTATTTTCATGTCCCAACTAAATTAATGAATATTATCCTGCAATAGAAGACTGTGAATGCCTGCGTTGTTCTGTTTTGCATGCTTGATAGAAAACCAGAATAAACTGAATGTATAGCCTCAGGGCTAAGATGAGCAATTTAACCAGATGATATTGGACATTCAGGCGTTATCGACCTAACTTCAATTCTTTTCAGAACCTCTGTCGAGAACATGTGAAGCCTTTTTCCTATTTGAAAACAAAGTGGAAAAAGAGGAGAGTCCTGAACCCCTACTCGCGTGAAAATCATGTTGAAATATTTGTTAATATGAAAGCAGAGTTTGAACCACGCTTCGGTGATTTCGAAAAAAATAGATTTCTTGCTCAATTTGTTTCGTTTCCGTTTATGGAAATTGAAACTGAAAATTTATACAGATCTTACAGTAGCATTTTCAGCAAGATGGCCGATCATCAAAAATGAAGTTGATAGCACAAAAAATTACCTTACGTTGAGACATGTTGCCTCGGAAATTACAACTTATCGTGTTAAAGATTAGGTCTATTATACTGTATGCATCCAGTCCATTGTTCGTGCTGCGCTCCTGGTGCAGGCGTGTTCTGTTCTACCTACTTGTGTGAATCGTCATTTCCAGCTACGAAGATAGTAAGAAATAAATATAAAATAGGCTCACAGATTAATCTTGATAACTGCATTAGAACTGGAGGTACAAACTACTCACCAAACTTTCATAAGATCGTGTACGAAAGTGAGTTTCAACCTTCTCAGCGAGCAAATAATTTATTCGTAATTTGAAAACAATCTTCGTATCTTAGCGTTAGAATGACAGATCTTCCCAATTTTAATCCTTGCAGTTTAAATTGCTTACTGCTGACCCACGTAAGCGGCGCGCACACACACACACCCTGGCCTTTATGAAAATTTTAAATTTAAGTTCAATTGAAGTCAGTTTTTCAAAGGAGCTTCAATACAGTCCAAAGTCGAGGACCATCAGTCTCCAATTTGGATCATTTTCAAATACCATGTTAGATATGGATCTTATGTTCTTTCTTACAACACTGATTCGCCTTCTAGGAAAAAGGAGCAGTGTTCTAAGGAAAACACGACTTCACGTATGCCATAAAACATATAAATATACGTGAAGTCGCGTTTCCTTAGAACACAAACAAAACTGGGAGAAACTATTAAAATCATGGACACTGGTGATTTAGTTCCAATCGGGACGGGAAAAATTGATGTTGGATCGGAACTAAATTACAAGTGTCCATGTTTTTAATAGTTTTTTTCCCAGTTTTGTTTGCACAGTCGCCTCACAGACGAAAACGTACGTGATTGAAGATTTTTCATATATTTTCCATATTTTTTTTTTTTTTTTTTTTGGTGCACGCTTTACCAGTTAGGTGGGGAAAGTATTATTTGGATGTCTCTATTTCTAAGGGAAAAAATTATAAAATAAAATTTGACATTGGCTCCGCATCTTTAAAATTGTACTGTATGGTAAACATTTTGACAAAATTCGCGTTTGGAATGCTATAAAAGAAAACATGACGAAAACTTTCAAAGTGTCCTTAGTAAGAACTTTCTTTTTAGTGGTACTTCATGTAACTTAAAAGAAAAGGGATATTTTCGTCTTAAGAACACAGTTGCAGTTTTGCACAGAATTTCCTGAAATTTTCTACTTGGTTCTGGAGCAAATTTAGAGAGATCCGTACCGGTAGTTTTCCTTTTCATTTTTTTTTTCATGTGTTTTCATTTTATTGTTGTATCAGAAACCACTAAGGTATGTGGATAGGCTCATCGGTTTATATCAGCCTGTTCGGTCCGTTGCTGTACGAAGGCTTTTCTCTCTAGTCATCTAGATCTTTAGCCTTTGATATCCATTTCCTTTTATATCATCCAACCACCTCTTTCTGGGCCTTCCTCTTTTGTTTATTGATTCCCCGGTTCAGAATTCTACATAGTCATCTTACTGCACAAGGGTTTCTAGTTTATCAGGCTCTTCAACCAATATCACATTGGCAGGAAAAAAATCATTTAACGGTTGACGAACGGGTATGGAAATAGTACATAGTGTAGTTTAGATATTTAACTTCAGGTTAGTATGTTTAGAAACATGTATTTCCAATATTTATTTCATTTTTATAACTTCATTTTTTTAAAAGTAGAATCAGTGCTTGCACCAGTTTTTTTTTTGATTAATTGAAGTTTTAACGACCACCATGCGCAACTCGATGGGCTATAAGCAATCACCCGTCCACAATTTAGGGCCACTGGTTCCAGGGAAGGGATAGAAGCATGGCCATAAGACAAACACAACGTCCTTGCCTCATCGGGATTCGAACCCGGACCCTTCTGGGACAAGCTGTCATAAGCCAGCGTTTAGACCACTGCGCCGCTGGGGCGACGTACCAGCTTTTCAACCCTGGAATTTGGGAGGGGATGTTCAACGACCATCGTGAGCTACTCGATGGGATATAAGTAGTCGTTTGCCCCTAATTTAGGGCCACTGGCTCCAGAGAAGAGAGAGAGCCAGTGCCGTAAGAAAAGCTCACCGTCCATCTCTCATCCGGGACTCGAACCATCTCGGACGAAGGGTCAGAAACCTGTTCTGCACCACCGGAGCAGCAAAGAGGAGAAGAAATGGAAAAGGTAATAGCCAGCCAGAAGTTGATAAGACACAAGAATAATGCATGATTCGTGGTAATCTATAATAATTAAAGATAATGTGTGTGCGTGTGTGAGCGACAACTCGTCGGAAAATCGTGGCAGACTCTTCAAAAATTACCAGATATCTTTCATTGTTCGTACGAACTCCAGTGGGTCGATTTATTGCTGGAATGATCAAAATAAATCTGAGTGACCGATTAAGCATTTGCTTGGTACTCAGTGTCACTAAAATCAAGTTCGGAGAGAGATCTGTGGTGGTGTGAGACTGGTTCTTCTGGGAAGGACTCAGTCCTTTGGTTGTGGTGTACTCCAGCCAAACGGCCGTCACGTAAGAAGGCACTCTGAACAATATCCCACAACCTACCCTGTGCCGGCACAGATCCCTGCCTGTATCAGCAAGATTGAGCTCCTTGCCACACAGCAAGATCTGTCCAGGCTTGGCTTGGTGAGCGAAATGTCCAAGTATTCAACAGGTGGGCCCAAAGTCCAGATTTAAATCCAATAGAACATCTGTGATGAGCTGGAACGCCGAATCAATCTCGGCCGGTCAGACTTTTCCCTGCGATAGTTCTGGTGGAAAGGAGGAAAAATCTGGTACAGACTTACCAGCATCTCGTGGAAAGTATGCCTAGAAGGTCAGCTGCAGTCATGACAACCCGAAGTAGTCTAACTATGTACTGATTTCGGCTAATAAATTATGTTGCTTCCTTCCGACCTAGATGTCTGAGTACTTTTGCTCACATAGTGTACTTTTAGCGTAATAGGTTAATACTTTTGTCAAAACGTCACGTGACGTATGTGATTAATCTGTTGCCAATATTGTAAGTTGGGTGCAGTACCAGCTGTACGGTGTACCAATCGTGGGCCAAAGAAATGAAAAATGTCACCTAGAACTTGCTTGTAAGTCCTAAATAAGGACTTTAATTTCTCTGGTCCACTAATGAAACACTATAAACTGCACACAACTTATTAATACAATAATCACAAGATTTTTAATATTCCACTAAGTTCAACTGTAATAATTACTTATTTATTTCGTCTTTACTTCGCTTAAACATTGCCTTCGTACTATCGATCGTATTTTCTCGTAGAGCTGTAGCTTCTTAGTGTTAAGCACCGGATAGCTAGCACACAAAAACTTTAATTATACACTGAGCTGAATTAGACGACTTAACGCCAGAAAAGAGTCGTATTCAAGTTACGAAAACTATTGTCTTTATTTATTATCCAGGTACTTCAGTTCAATAAGGCATCGAAGATAATCGTCAGCATATAGCATAGTTAGCAGCTGTACTTTACACTAAAAGCCGCAACTGAACCTCTATATCTTGAGGTTCCAAGGTCTCATAAGAGCTACACCTTCTTTACATATAGCTAGTAGAGGAAAATGCAACGTGACGCAGTGTTAATCTATCAACACTACACCATACCATTTTGTTGCAAGCTCCGTACATTATGTAGCTCGTTCTTATCATATCAACACAACACACATCATTCACCCTGACTTCAAGACTGATGCCACAAAAACATTCTTTGAGTGAGAAAAATAAAACGTTAAACGCTTAAAAAGAAATGAACTCAAAATTTACATACAGAAAGAAACTAAAAATGAAAATTAAATTAGAGTATACACCAATTAGCCATTACATCATGACCACCTACTTAATAAGCTGTAGGACCTGCTTTAGCCAGCAAAACAGCGGCCACTCGGCGAGGCTCGATTCGATGAGGTGGCGATATGTATCCTGGGGTATCTGGTACCATAATGTAAACAGTAGGTTCTCCAGTTCCCGTGCATTTCGGGGTGGTGGTGATCTATCGCGAACCCACTTTTCCAAGTGGAACCACAAATGTTCGATTGGGTTCATGTCAGGTGAATCTGGAGGCCAGGGCATTAACAGAAAGTCACCAGCATGTTCCTCGAACCACTCCCTGACGATTCTTGCAGTGTGGCATGATGCATTATGCTGTTGGTGATGGCCATCACGAGCAGGGAACAAAATTGCCATGAGTGGGTGAACTTGATCCGCAACGATGATCAGATAGATACCTGATAGCTGTCAGGGATTGTGCTATCGGGATAATGGGGCCTAAAGTGTTCCAAGAAAACATCGTCCACAGCATAACACCGCCTCCGCCGCTGCTGGCCTATTTCTGCGCAATAGTGCATCCAAGTGCCATAGCCTCCGTTTGTAGTCGGCGTATCCGCGCTCAGCCGTCTACGTGATGCACCAGGAATCTTGATTCGCCAGATCAGACTACTTCCTTCCAATCATCCACGGTCCAATCTCGATGATCATGGGCCCATTTCATGGGTTGTTGGCGATGATGTGCAGTGAGCACGGGAGCACGGCTGCGTCTTCGGCAAACGCAGGTCCATGAGAAGGATGCTGCGATGAACTGTGTTCTGTGACACATTGTCTTGATCACTACTTTTGTAGCTGCGGGTGATTTGTCGCATTGCGTTCCTGCGGTCGATGTGAACAATGCGCGACAGTCTCCGCTCCCCTCTGGCGTCAATGAGCTGCGGACGACACACGGCTGAACGACGGTTCGTCGTTTAGCAATCTGTGCACCACTTTTGATACGTACTCACTACAGCAACACATGGAAAAACCCACAAGCCGCACCGTTCGCGGGAACGTAGTTCCGAGTTCCGTGCCATCACAATTTGTCCTTTATTAAACTCCGATAAATTCCCTTTCTGACTCAGTACACTCTACTAAACGAAAGTCGGTCCTCGGATTGTATATTGATTGATCTGTGAACTTCACTGCGCCACCGTTTGGTCTCCAGGCTCGCTCATTTCTCTAGGCTGGGGGTGGTCATAATTTAACAGCTCATCGGTGTACGTCATACAACAATGTAAGTTAACGACAAACGCAATTAACTGTCTAAGAGGGAGTGGTTCACTTCGTCGACAACTCATTTCGTCGACACTATACAGTATATGCTTTCGTAAAATCTACAGTTTTCAATTTAGAACCACCAAATTTGGTATACTATCTCATTGTACTCTTACACCAACTTAGACTACAGACGGAAGAGGTCGGGGCCCGGAGTCAAGGGGGCCCTATACAACAGTTTCGTAAAATCTACTGTTTTCAATTTAGAACCACCAAATTTGGTATACCATCTCATGGTATTAGCTCGCAGATAGGGTATTGGAGTGCAGAATTGTGTTGCAGTTCTTAAGTAAAAAAATGGAAATTTTTGAGAAAATTTTGTATGAGACTCCCTTTACCCCGGGCCTCGACCCCTTCCCAAAACCGTGTACGGTCTAAGTACAATGAGATAGTATACCGAATTTGGAGGTTCTAAATTGAAAACTATAGATTTTACGAAACTGTTATATGGGGCCCCGTTGACCCCGGGCCCCGACCTCTTCCGTCTGTGTTCTAAGTTGGTGTACGAGTACAATGAGATAGTATACCAAATTTGGTGGTTCTAAATTGAAAACTGTAGATTTTACGAAACTGTTGCGTGGGGCCCCCTTGACCCCGGGCCCCGACCTCTTCCGTCTGTGTTCTAAGTTGGTGTACGAGTACAATGAGATAGTATACCAAATTTGGTGGTTCTAAATTGAAAACTGTAGATTTTACGAAAATGTTGTATGGGGCCCCCTTCACCCCGGGCCCCGACCCCTTCCGTCTGTGGTCTAAGTTGGTGTAACAGTACAATGAGATAGTATACCAAATTTGGTGGATCTAAATTGAAAACTGTAGATTTTACGAAATTGTTGTATGGGGCCCCCTTCACCCCGGGCCCCGACCCCTTCCGTCTGTGGTCTAAGTTGGTGTAACAGTACAATGAGATAGTATACCAAATTTGGTGGTTCTAAATTGAAAACTGTAGATTTTACGAAAATGTTGTATGGGGCCCCCTTCACCCCGGGCCCCGACCCCTTCCGTCTGTGGTCTAAGTTGGTGTACGAGTACAATGAGATAGTATACCAAATTTGGTTGTTCTAAATTGAAAACTGTAGATTTTACGAAAATGTTGTATGGGGCCTCCTTCACCCCGGGCCCCGACCCCTTCCGTCTGTGGTCTAAGTTGGTGTAACAGTACAATGAGATAGTATACCAAATTTGGTGGTTCTAAATTGAAAACTGTAGATTTTACGAAAATGTAGTATGGGGCCCCCTTCACCCCGGGCCCCGACCCCTTCCGTCTGTGGTCTAAGTTGGTGTAACAGTACATTGAGATAGTATACCAAATTTGGTTGTTCTAAATTGAAAACTGTAGATTTTACGAAACTGTTGTATGGGGCCCCCTTGACCCCGGGCCCCGACCCCTTCCGTCTGTAGTCTAAGTTAGTGTAAGAGTACAATGAGATAGTATACCAAATTTGGTGGTTCTAAATTGAAAACTGTAGATTTTACGAAACTGTTGCATGGGGCCCCCTTGACCCCGGGCCCCGACCTCTTCCGTCTGTAGTCTAAGTTGGTGTAAGAGTACAATGAGATAGTATACCAAATTTGGTGGTTCTAAATTGAAAACTGTAGATTTTACGAAAGCATATACTGTATAGTGTCGACGAAGTCAGTGTCGACGAAATGTACCTGTCGACGAAATGATTGTCGACGAAGTGAACCAGACCGGTCTAAGAGCATCTCAAGACAATCGTAAGTCTTAGTGATATAATGATAACATTTGCCTATCTCATCGATATCGTAAATCTCTGACATCTAACATGTCTTTTAATCGCTGCACGGTCTTGTTTATATTCAAGTCTCCTTACTTGACTCTTCCAGTGTGACTAAAAAAAGAACAAATTCTTGAGAGTTCCGAAATGACGTTTAGTTCAGAAAGCATAACAAGAGGTAACCAAAATTTACATAGCAGAAAAGGAACAAAAACGAAAGGTGGCGTTTTTTACAAGTGTCTATAACATCCTCCTCGTTTTCTTCTTTTTTTTTTTTTTTTTTTTTTTATTTCTCATGCAAACTGTCTTAGCAAAAAAAAAAAAAAAAAAATATTCAAAATCCCCATATCATATCGCAACTCTCGAAAACATATGAGATTTAAAAGCTGAAATTAATGTAGTCATTCTGCATCCATAGAAAGTAGAAAGATGAAATTTACATTTTATTATGCTTTCCAGAAAATCTTTTTATTAAGGAACTCATTCCAATATTGTGATGCAGTCGATATTAGTAAAGAAAATTATGCTGTACGTTCCCGCTGTGTACGGAAGATTTTACTTGCAACATCAGATCACATAAATGCTATTAGTAGTAACAAATGCATATCTGTTCCATCAAACGACGCCGATGGGTTTGGACATGAAGAGGGAGTTTATTATCTTCAGTATAACTAAAGCAAAGTGGGAGGTCCTAGCAGTCATGCCAATTTAGGTAACATCAATTATTCACGAGTTCCATTATTGTTGAAATAGACGGAGTTCAAAGAACCACTTAATTGCCTGTTTGATGTCATTGTAATGCCCAGTTATGATCGGCTTTTATGATTCATGAAGACAGATGTTCGTTCATATTCAGCAAGAGAGAGAGAGTGGTAGTCACGGTTTCAAATTAGCTTGGAATGAGAACTAATTCTTCAAAACCAACACACGTTTCACGAAAATTAATTTCGGTAGAGGTTCAGGGTAACTTCTTGGAACACGTAACTAAATGAATGGGGAAAAATTACGTAATCTTTACGTAATCAGCTCTTTTAGGAAGAGCTCATTACGTAAAGCAGAACCAATTTGCAGGGGTTGGACAAAATATTGTGAACACCTGGGAAATAGGCAATGTGCCTTTATGGACAACTATTTGCCTTTAATACAGCTTCCAACCTTCTTGAAATAGATGCATACAGCTTTTGAATAGTCTCCAATGGAATGTTGTACCATTCGCCGATCAAAACTTGAGCCAATTAATTCAAACACTCTACGTGGATCAGGAACACCAAACAGAAATCATCGCTCTTTCCACGTTATAAGTGAGTCTCGGAAAAATTCTCATTGGCCGCCACCGGGAATCGAGCCCAGGGTCTTCCCGTTACGCGCCGGACATGCTACCACTGCACCACAGCGGCCTCGAATTCTCCAGACTCACATGTGATTAACTGCCAAACTACATGGCAGGTTGCTTCATGCAAAATGCTGGGGATTCACCATAGATGAAAAGCAGCAACTGAACAAATAACTAGGAGACGAATGGATAATTAATGCAAACACTCGACGCAGATCAGGAACACCAAACAGAAATCATCGCTCTCCACTTTAAGAAGTGATTCTCGGAAAAAATTATCATCGGCCGCCACCAGGAATCGGTGCATTGGTAACATGTGTGGCGCGTAACTGGAAGACCCTGGGTTCGATTCCCGGTGGCGGCCGATGGGAATTTTTTGCGAGACTCACTTATTAACGTGGAATGAGCGATGATTTCTGTTTGATGAGCCAATTGCTTCAGGGCTGTTGAAGGAGGGAATCTGCTTCTCACCCTGCTCTCTAAAACTACCCACAGTGGTTCAATGATTTTCAAATCGGGTGATTGAGCTGGCCCGGGCAGATGTTAAAGTTCATCTTGTTCCTCCTCAAATCGAGACTTAACTCTTCTGGCATAGTGTATGGGCGCATTATCATCTTGAAAAATTACATCATTGTTGAGAAACAATATTTGGACCATAGGATGCACCTGATCATATGGAATGTCCAAGTACTCGCATGCAGTAACTCGACCAAGTAGGGTAATGATGGGACCAGCCAAATACCGAGATATAAATCATCACAGATGCATCCTATGTATGACAATCGGAACCAGACATTCTGAATGAATTGTACGCTTCCTTGGGAGTTTTCCATTTATAAATACGACCTACTGTTGGAAATAATGTAAATGAATACTCACACCTTTTCAGTCATCAGCTGTCCAGGTTTAATGCTCATGACACCATCTTTTTCGCGTTGTACAAAGGTCGGTCAATAAGTAATGTACAACTGCCTGTAACTCCCCAGTTTTCAAAGTTTGAATCATGAAATTTGGTGGGTAGGACCTTCATTCTATTAGCTTCCAAATTATTATTAACAGTTAATTCTTCTCTTTGCAGGTGAAGCGTATTGCGTGGTGAAATGGACACCTTACTACGTCAACGGTGGGTAATAGAGTTTCTCTACAAATCTGGAGATAGCTCAGCCACATCGATCCACAGACAATTGTTGCCAGTGTATGGTGAGAAAATAATGGATCGCAGTAATGTGAAGCGATGGTAGCAGAGGTGATTTTAGCATTCAGGATAAACCACGATGCGGCAGGCCGACCACTGTGACAACCACTGCAACTGAGGAAGCCATTGAGAAGCTGGTTCAGGATAACAGATGCATCACCAATTCCCAACTTATGGACCGCCGTTGTATGTCAAAGAGAAGTGTTTTAACAGTGGTAGGACGCTTAGGATACCGGAAAATCTGTGCTCATCTCTTCTGTGACGAGCCGTGTACCACGGCTCGTCACAGAAGAGATGAGCACAGATAAGCACAGATTTTAGAGAAGAGATGAAGGGAATTCGGAAAAAAGTTGTGACCATCTGCTTGAACATTTCGCTGGTGACTTCCCACTATGTTTTTGTGGTGTGATAACAGGTGGTGAAACATGACTGCTTCATTATGGCCCACACAGCAAACGTCAATCAATGGAGTGGAATCATGTAGGATCACCGCGGAAGAAGAAGCCACGACTTTCAAGGTCATCAAACAAATTGATGGACACATTTTTTTTTTGATCGTCAGGGTGTCGTCTTCATCGACTTCCTGGAAAGCGGAACCACCATTGACAAAGAGCGTTATTGTTCATCCTTGGAGAAGCTCATGCGTGCCATCAGAACTAAGAGATCGCACTTGCATGCCAAGGACATCAAACTGCACGCGAGACCTCACACTGCGCAGATGACAGTGCAGAAAAAGACTCGAATGACACAACTACCGTACAGCCTAGACTTGCCACTATCAGATTTTTATCTGTTTGGGAGTCTGAAGGCAAATCTACGTGGGAAAGAATTTCCCAGTGACGCAGATGTCAGGAAGTGGATTCATTTGCAAATGTCAGGAAGTGGTGTGATGATTTGCAAATGTCAGGAAGTGGTGTGATGACCAACTTCCGGAGTTTTACCAACGTGTGTTCTTGTCATGGAAGCAACGTTGGCTGCAATGTAGTGAAGCCAATAGATCTTACTAAAGCCAAAGGTCCAAGGTTGCTACCCACCAATTTTCATGAATCAACCTTCGAAAGCTGGGGAGTTACAGGCGATTGTGCGTTACTTATTGACCGACCTTTGTATCATTGGTATCTGTGATTTAAGGCTTAGCAATTGCAGCTCTTCTATGGATGTAGGCTTTGTGAAGTTCTCTGCGGACTGTTTTTGTGGAAACAGGGTGTTCCGTGTGGATATTGAGTTATGCTGTCACTTTTGCTGCAGTAGTTCAGTGTTGTTTCAGGGTATTGTTCATTTGATCGAAAGGTCACTTCACAGAAAATAATTTCGCCAAAAATCACTTGATCGAAAGGTACATTTCACCGAAGGGTCACTTGACCGAAAAGTTCATTTCACCAAAACGTCACTTCACCTAAAAGTTCATTTAATCGAAAGGACATTTCATCGAAAAAATCATTTCACCGAAGTTTTACTTTACCTAAAAGTTCATTATATCGAAAGATCATTTCACCGAATGGTAAGTTTATCAAAAACTTAGAATTTTGTTGTTAAAGAACTGTTGGAGTGTGGTGCGGGTTTTTGAAAAACTGGCCACCTAAGCATTATCGGATTGTATAAAAAATAAAAGGTGATTCATAAAGAAGTATACAGTTTCCAGATGCTGTAAAACAGTAACAGTTGAAGACACGGACCGCAACTACGAACCGTTAGGTAGATGTACTCATAAAGTTTGTGTCCCGCTACTGAGGGAAATGACGTAGGCGATAGCGCGCGTGTCTCGTGACTAGTCAGTCAAAATGGCAGCGTCTGCAGTGGAGAAGGCGTTTTGTGTTCTTGAATTGAGCAAAACGGAATCTGTAACTGTTGTGCAACGGCATTTTCGATCACGATTCGGAAAAGAACCTTCAACCAGAAAATCTATCTACGATTGGCATGAAAAAATTTGAAACTACGGGCTGTTTGTGCAAACTTAAAAGTCCTGGACGACCGCGTGTATCGGAAGAAGTCGTCGATAGTGTTTGCACCGCCATTCAGTGAAGCCCGGGAAAATCAACGTGGAGGGTGAGTCATGAAGTGCAGATTTCACATCCCACTGTCTGGAGAATTTTGAGAAAGAAGCTGAAAATGATTCCATACAAAGTGCAGATGTTACAAAATCTCACTTGATTCAGATATCTTACCTCGCGTTTTAGCGGAAATGGATTACCTGCTCGATGTGTGTCGTGTGACTATAAGGGTGCACACATAGAACATCTGTGACTGTCTCTAAAAAAACTTGAAACATTCCCCTACAATTCTGTTACAGGTAACATGAAATATCTTACATTGTTCTTGTTTTATAGGGCGTTGAAACTGTATACTTCTTTATGAATCACCCTGTACATTTTTAATTTCAATGAAACACCTCCCCATGAGTAGTTTTTTCGAAATATAACATTAATTATAAGGCCTAGATCTGTGCCTTTTTGTCAAATTTTAATCCTCCGAGCTCATATTCATAAGGGTTACATAGCAAATCAAGTAAAAAATGTTCCACTTTTATTCAACCACAAAACATAAATTTTTTGACCGTATAAACCTAGAAACTGGCCATTTTAACAGATTTTAACGCCATTCATATTCATAAGCATTACATAAAATGTAAAATAACTTTTTATGTAAACCTTATGAAAATGAGCACACACGGTTAAAATTAGCTAAAAAAGGCCTAAGCCGAGACCTAGAGCCCTAAACTTGATTCTTTTTGCCTGGAAAAATGTGCAACATTATTAGTTTTACTTTTTATGTAAACCTTATGAACATGAGCACTGAACATGACTTTTACGTAAACCTTATGAACATGATTAGAATTTGCCAAAAAGACCTTAAGCCGAGGCCTATTGTCTTAAAAAAAAATATTTGTCTTAAAACTAAATCTTTGCGTTTCTGGGACATGGAGAAATCAAAAGTGCAATTTGAGTATGATCCCCGAACGTTTCGGTGGTCTGTCTGCCGAACTTGCACCATGCTTCAACAGATCCTGTAATGAAATCCAAAGTTATCGATAAACTGACCCTTCGGTGAAATGACCTTTCGATGAAATGGACTTTTAGGTAAAGAGACCTTTTAGGTGAATTCGATCAAGTGAACCTTCGGTCAAATGTACCTTTCGATCAAGTGACCCTTCGGTGAAATGAACTTTTCGATCAAATGATCTTTCGGTGAAACAATCTTTTCGGTGAAGTGATTTTCGGTCAAGTGACCATTTGGTGAAGAAAACGTTGGGCAAATGAACCAGACCCGTTGTTTGGACACAATCCTTGTTAGTGTTCGAAGGTCTCTCTCACTCAGTCTCGGTTTCCGCTCGCTATTCTTTTTCGCCGATGAAGTCTTGCGATGCTTTGTGTAAGCAGTCATAACCATGGACACTGTTGCTCTTGAGACACCAAATAATTTGGCTGCTATTGTAACAAATGCTCCAGCTGAACGAGTTCCCAAGATTTGTCCTTTTTAGAAGTCTGATAGGTCATCCATTTCACCGATTGCTAGTACGACTCGCTGAATGCCACTTGTACAACACTGGCATACAACCTAGAGAATATATACAAAAAGAAGATACACAAAAGATAATCGCAACGTTTTTTGTTTTTGTTTTTTCATTGTAGCCTACACCAATAACATTTATCCGTACAATCATGGTGTTCACATTATTTTGTCGAACCCCTGTACATAATACATACTTACACTACCATACCATTAACATCCGGACACCTGCTTGTCTATAAATAATTTCTATTTTCATATTATTTATGTGCTGATGCTTTTGGCTTTTATCACGCACCCGACGATCCGATTCGTCTCAGAGATTTTCTGGGACGAGTTGAACAAGCCAGTCCAAAGTCCTGGGTGTGGACTCACGGCAGACCAGCCTAACTTTTCGACACCCATATCCTCAGACCAGTCTATAACAACGTCAACAGAATGACACGGTTGTGAAAACACAGTTTGTCCGTAACGGCGATCGAAACCGCTTCCCCTCACTCCGGAGTAAGTTGCTCTCCCAACTAAGCTACACGGACGGAATGTATCGCTGCACATTTGTCGTCTCGACACGTGCTTTACCTCTGTAGTACGTCACACGGTCTTTTCCCCAAAATTCTGCCACAACCCTGGTGGTGCATAACCATCCAGCATATCCAGGTGGAGTTTAACATATGTGGTTTAACTATTGGGCCCAAGACGAATCATGTAAAACTGTTCCATGTAATCACGCTGGCTGCCTGCACCAAAGTTCATTATAGGAACAACACAATCCGGAAGATACCTTTCTACTGGCATCCGCTACACCAAGGAATGACCATCAGACTGTTAGACTGTGTACCGTAACTCACCAGTCCAAAGCACAGTTTCCCATTGGTCTACAGATCAGCGTTCCTTACGCAACGCTAATCGGCATGTGGCTTTAGTCGAAGCGATTAACAGTTTGTAGATGGCTCTTCGACCGTGGCAACCCATCTTGGGCAGCGTTCAACGCATTGTACGGGTATGTAACGATTGTTCGACAAACGGTTGGTCGACATAACGATTGGCCGGCACACGATTGGCCGAATGTAACGATTGGTCGACATAAAGATTGGTTGGCATAACGATTGGTCGACAGAAATTATTAGTCGACATAACGATTGGGCGACAGTAACAATTGGTCGACAACACGTTTGATCGACATAACGATTAGTCGACAGTAACGATTGGTCGACATAAGGATTGGTCGACAGTAACGACTGGTCGATATAACGATTAGTCGACATAAAATGGTCAACGGAACTTGGAAAAAAAAAACAAGTTTGAATAAGTGCAAACAGTTTGGCGGTAAATTGCCCCACCGGAAGATTGCCACACATCTTTCAGCAACCCGGAAAATTGCCACACTCAGAGAAATTGCCCCACCGGAAAATTGCCACATGGTTTTCATTAAGGGGACGAGCACAAATCGCCGTTCGTTCGAGAAACGCTCTGAATATGTGGCAATTTTTCGGTGGGGCAATTTTCCGAGTTTCCGAATTATGTGTGGCAGTTTTCCCAAGGTGCCTATACCTAAAGTGCCCCAGGGCCTATTCCGAAATAATATGTTATAATGCTGTACGTTCTGAGGATTACATTCTAAAAGATATAATTTACAAAAAGGGATGTTATGTTTTGAGAGGTCAGTACTTTCTGAGAGGTACCGCTGCGAATGTAAACCATAATCTTCTGAAACAATAGTTATCTCGACCAATCGTGCTGTTGACCAGTCGTTACTGTCTACTAGTCGCTACGGTCGACTGATCGTTATGTCGACCAATCGTGCTGCCCACCAATCATTACTGTCGACCAATCGTTATTCGACCAATCGTGTGACACCGCATTGTACTGGTACTGACATCAATCCCAATAGTCTTACATAAGGTTTGCATGGTTTAAGGTAACGTTAATTTGCGTTCTGAGCGTGCGAAGTACTACTAAGGTGACCCATGAGTCAAAACAGCCAGCTGCAGCAATAAATCTTAGCCGGCGTAGTTCAGTTGATGGAATATCCGACTCCGGAGAAGGAAAATGTGGATTTTTATAACCACCGCCAGCAGAAAAAGTGCTTATTCGCTATATTGGCGCCCGAACGTAAAAATGAATCTCTTGGCCGTATGGTTCTCTAGGCATGGTTTGTCGGAGGATCCGAAACCTGCGATTTCATTCCCCAGACTTTCTCATGTGATGGATATAAACCGAAGAGCCAAAACATTATGACCACTTGCCTAATGTGATGTTGGTCCCCCACGTGCCGTCAAAACAGCTCAGCTCTTACCCGGCGAGCTATGGACACTACAAGATTTCTGAAGGTGTCTTGTGGTATCTGATACCAAAACGTTACTAGCAGATCCTTTAACACTTGTAAATTACGTGGTTGCAGATCGGACTCGCTGTTCCAACACGAACCACAGATGTTTGATTGGATTGATGCCTAGGGAATTTGAAGGCTAAAGATATCAATACCTGGAAGTCTTTTTCATGTTCCGAGAACCATTCTCGAACAAACCGGACAATGTTGCATGGTACATTATCCTTCTGAAGGAAGACACTACTAGAGGAAATACCGTTTCCATGAAAGAATGTACCTGGTCTACAATGATGTTTAGGTAGGTGATAGACATCATAGTTTCCTGCGCATGCATTACTAGATCCAGGGTTTCCCAACAGAACATTATCCAAAGCATTGCATTTCCTCCACCGGCTTGTTTTCCTCCCACGGTGTACCCCGATGCCAATACTTCCTCGTGTAAACGGCATGCACGCACCTGGCCGTCCACATGGTGCAACGGGAAACAAGATTCATCGGACCAGACGACCTTCTTCTAATCATTTTAGACCCAATTTTGAGCTTCCATGCCCAGTGTAGGCTTTTTTGAGGGTGAACCGAAGTTAACATGGGAACTTGGAGCGGCTTGCTGCTACGCAGCCCCATTTTCAGCAGGGTTCGATGTACTGTGTGTTGTGACACATTATTCTCCTCACCAAAAACTCAAATGCAGCCGAAACAGCTCTCACTCGGCAAGGCATGCACGCTACAAGATTTCTAAAGATGTCTTATGGTATCTCGTACCATAAGACATCTTTAGAAATCTTGTAACTCTTGTAAGTTACGTTCCTGAGCCGCCGCACATTGTATTTGTTATTCCAACACAAACCACAGACACTCGATTGGAATCTGTGGAATTTCGAGGCCAGAGTAATGCCTGGAAGTCTTCCTCAGGTTCCTCAAACCACTCGTGAACAATCTGGGAAGTGTGGGATGGAGCATTATCTTCCTGAAAGAAGGCACTACTAAAGGGGAATACAGTTACCATGAAAGGATGCACCTGGTCTGCAATGACTTTTAGGTAGCTGATAGACATAATAGTTTCCTGCAAAGGAATGTCTGGACCCAGGGTTTCCCAACAAAACATTGCCCAAAGCATTACACTTCCTATACAAGCTGGTTTTTGTCCCACGGTACATGCTGGTGCAAACACTTCCGAAGGTAAACGACGCACACGTTTACCTGCGGAAGTGTTGGTGCAACAGAAAACGAGATTCATTTGACCACACGACCTTTTTTCAATCATTCAAGGTCTATATTTGATGCTCGCATGCCTATTGTAGGTCCTTTCGACTGTGAACCGAGGTTAGCCTGTGGCTACATAGTCCCATTTTCAGCAGGCTCGGTGTAATGTGTGTTGTGAAACATTAGTCCCGTCACCAGCTTTCGAATTACGGGCGAGTTGCGCTACAGAGTCCTTTGTGTTGGTTCGTACCATACTGGATGGCCTACGTTAACCTCTAGCATCGATGAGCCGTGCTTTGTTCACACGTTGTCGGCGTTCATAGTTTTTCCCACCATAGGCCACTTTTTGATGGTACTAACCACGACTCACCATGAGCAAGCACCCCACGAGCCTTGCCGTCTCGGAAATTTTCTGACCCAACCGTCTGGCCATTACAACTTGGCCTTTCAGAAAAAAAATAGGAAAATGTTTGACCTTCGGTGGGCGGCATCATCTTGCTGCACAATAAAAGCTGTAATGACAAGCTTCTCGTCATTAGTTCAATTTTTGGAAAAATAAGAAATGTGATGGCTCCTTAAATTCAAGAAATAAAGCAAAATATCAAGGATTGTTAGAAATGTTGACAACATGGGCTTTTGTTGTAGACTTAGCATTGTTCAGAGACACTATAGAAGTTCTAAAACAACTATCACTGTATTTTCAATCACAGAATTCAGATGAAATTTCTGTTTCATCTGAGATAAGTGTGTGTATTAACTCATTAAATGCAATGACGGAAGCTGAAGGGATTCATCTCAAAGCAGCAAATGCTGAATATTCACGAACTGGGAAGTATCAAGTTCAAGATATAAAAGAAACATCCAATAAAAACAAAGTGACTTTCGGCAGCTTTAGAAGACAGTTCTAACACGGTCTAATTGATAATTTGAATGCAAGATTCTCAAATGCTAATGACTTTTTTAAAAACTGTGAGGTATTAAATCAAACATATTGGCCTAAAAGCTGCAGTGGACTTGTTCTGTTTGGTGATGACAGAACTCAGTCACTTTGCAATTCAGTAAAAATCCATGATAAAAATCATGTAGATTCCATTGTTTCAAAATCCGTATGTTTAAGGAAGTAAAAAAACAGGAATATTTAGGTAATTCATTAAAGGAACTATTTAACAGAATTAAAGTAGTGCCCGTGTCTTCGGCAGAGTGTGGAAGAGGGTTCAGTATAATGAACAATACCATGACCGAGCTGAGGAACAAAATGAACATTCAAACACTATCAACTCTAATGTTTATATCAACAAATGGACCTGCTTTAGAAGATTTTCCAGCAAAACGGTTTGCAGCTGATTGCATAAAAGAGGGCCATATACCTCATCGACAGGAAACGTCAAGGTCATCATCTCTTTCAAGCAAACTATTTGTTTAAGGTAAATGTATTTTTCTTTGTTTTGTTATTTTGTTTCACTTTGATGTATTTTCATAATTACATAAATATATTTCTTTTAAAAAAGCTAAATTATTCGTATAATTTGCAGTATTTTACGCGTCCTTTCATTAGCGTAACTTGAGGAAATGTTATTTACTTTTGAGATGTCAGCGCGCGAAGCATGTTGATACCAGGAGACATTGGCTAAACGTGGAAAAGTGACTATGCCTAAAATACACTGCTGGACAATTGCTAAGGACGAATCATAAACGGCTATATAGCGTATAAAAAAGTAAGTGTGGTTGGATGCCAAGTGAAATAAAATAATGTCAGAATGCCAGGACATTACAAGAAAGACAATTTATTGTGCTCTGAAATCCAGAAGGCTTTGGAACGTATTCAAGGGACAAACAGGCCATTTTGTGCTGAAAACGTAAACGTGAAAAAAATGAAAATTACCGTCCGCAGGCGTTACTGCGTAAGACGTCAATACGGGATATGGCCACCATGGAGGGCGATGCAAGATTCCACACGTCGTGTCATGCTTTGCACAACATTATCAAGCAGTTGTTGGGGTAATTTATCCCATTCCTCTGTCAGTGCACGGATGAGGGTGTCCTTGTTTATTGGAGGGCATTGGAGACCAGCAAAACTCCTCCCCAAAGCATCCCACACATTTTCAATGGGATTCAGATCTGGAGAACGTGCTGGCCATACGAGGCGTTGAATATCCTCGCTCTCAAGACACTCCTGGACAGCGACTGTTCGATGACATGTTGCGTTGTCGTCCATGAAAATGAATCTATCACCGACAGCACCACGGAACATGCGAACATGAGGTAGCAGAACATCATTAATGTATCGTTGGCCAGTCATAGTCCTAGTTGGAAGCACATAGAGGGACGTACGGCCATTGATCATGATGCCAGCCCATACCATGACACTACATGTCGGATATCGGTCCCTTTCCTGTATGTTAGCTGGACAATATGCAGTACCACTATCACGCCAGATCAGTTGTCGTCGACAATCAGACGATAGACTGTATCTACTCTCATCTGAGAAGAGGACAGCAGACCAGTCGTTATCAGTCCAATTGCGATGTTGATGGCACCATTGCAAACGGGCGGTACGGTGACGTCTGGACAATGGGATGCACACAACAGGACGGCGGGCGTATAGTCCTCCTTCATGCAAACGTCTGGCGACAGTTCTTCGGGAGATCCGCTTGCCAGTAGCAGCCATAAACAGATTTGCTACCCCACTAGCTGTGCTGCGCCAGGGTCTTTTTGTTGATAGCACTATGTACCGATCTTTTGCAGGTGTCGTACTGCAAACACGACCTCCCCGTGACGTTTGCTACACTCTCCATTTGTTTGAAATGATTTCCAAAGCCTTGAAACAACACTGTGGCTGAAGTCGAACTCCCTGGCAACATCTGTTATTTTTCGCCCTTCTTCAATCTTGCCAATAATACGGCCACGCGTAAAATCATCTAGGTGATGTCGGGAAGACATACTGAAAATTGCAAGTTCGTCAATTGATTCTTTCCCTTTCAACTTTGCGTTTGAACAACAACGGTCAATACGCGTCAAATCCTTTATATCTCTTATCAGCGCTATGACGTCACGAACAAGTTCGGCAATCCAAAATTTGCATACGCACAACACGTCTTACTGTATCCCGCACTTATGCTAATTTCCACATTTTCCTGCCTTCCATTTTATGGTTGCTATCGTTGCTATTGTCATCCGTCCTTAGCAATTGTCCGGCAGTGTAGTATTCGACTTGAATGGAATCGAAAAGTAAAAGAATTTTTTGAATTGAATGTTTAGAAGCAAATATATGGTTTAGAAAGTGTTTTTATTTCGATATCATCTGCAGTTACGCCTTCTAGCGGCGAAATTTTGCATCGTAAAAAAAAAAAAAACGAAATAAAGGATCATCATTCGCACATTTCAAGTTTCCTAATGCAAAAATAATTTTTCAAATCGGACTATTAGTTGCAGAGATATCGTGTCTTCAGACGGACGGACAAACCGATAACATGAGCACGATCTTTTTTTTACAAAAGACGTGCTAAAAATGGAACCCAAGGACCCTCCCTTGGCTACGTCCCTGTTGCTCATTTCTACTAACCAGTGCGGAAAATGATTTGCAGCTTCCTCATTACACTTTCCTGTTACACCATGGACGAGTCTGCTAAACAAAGAACTAAACTTTGAACGAACCTTATTGGATGAAAGAACCTTTATTGGATGAATTATCCATCTTATTTTGCGTTGGAAAGAAAGTATCAGTGTACCTCGTCATCGGTCATGTCTATATCCGCAACAGTGGATATGGACATGTCCGATGACGAGGTACCCGAAGTAGAAGCCCCGGCCATAGCTCATTGGCCACTGAGATTGCGCAGCACACTGGCAAAGGGTATGGCTACCAGATATTAAATCCAGCTCCTTCCTACAGTTCCTTCCCTTCCATGCAGACAGAAAATAAATATTATTAACAAATCAGGTGTCTATTTACTTACGTCATGTCTGTGTACTTCAGCAGCCATAAGGGAAACATTTCTTTGAAGTACGGACGGAATCAGCGCGAGGATAAGGCTTGAAAGCAAGGACACAACTAGGGTGGGATGCGACGTGAATTGATACTTTTCTTGCGTCTCCAGGGAGAAGCTGTGATCCGGCTAACCAACCTTCAAAAATAACACAAAGTTGCCTTGAAATGTAGAACCGAATTAGTACTCAGATTTCTAAACAGCCTTCAGAACTTCAGACGTGTGCCGCCTTTTCACCGAAATGTTCCATGACACAACGCGGAGTACACGGAGTAATGTGTTTGCGCGTTGAGTCGAATTTCGCTTAATTCGCCCCGACAGAAAGCATCCATTCGTGGTTTCTCTCGAAATGGAGAATTCGGGTGAAGAAGAAAAGTGTCTAACTAATTAGAAAATTGTTCGATTAAAGTTCTTAGAACGCAAGCATTGGTAATTGCAGTTATTCATATTTTGCTGCGTACTGCCTTCCGATTTTCCCTCGTCAGCAAATACTTTTCGCATACTCAGCAATGTGGAAAATATCCAATTGACCTGAATAAATAAAAGCTAAAGTTTCGGCATTCATGAATAAGTAAATACAAACTCATCGCCATGGTAACATAAACTCATCGCAGTGAAAACAGGGTAAAATGCATTTTTGTAAGGTCAGGAAGCTTGGCACACTAATTAAAATCGGAAAAAGTGCATCAGAATTATTTAATGAAACATAATTCCATTTCAATTTTTATTTTCTCTCCAACAAAAATTCAAAGCATGTTTGTTAATCGTTTCAGTCAGCTCGATCGAAAAATATTTTTTTTTTCCGTTTCCCAGACGTTCAGAAGAAAAGTTTTCGTGGACGACCGCTGTAGAATGCCATTTTCGAAAGGAATTTATTTATTTTATTTTCGAAGGTACTTCAAATGAAAACGACAAAAATAAAAAGAGCTAATATTTTATTCATGCTTTGGACAATAGACACTTTCACTTTTCCATAAGTTCCCTTCCTCCTAAACGCACGTTCGCCACTGAGAAACAAAAGCGTGGATTCCGTAAAAGAAAATCTTTTAAGCGTGCATGGCAGCCACACGCACGCTGCTTATTGCGTTTCCCAGTCGGAATGTAAGATGGAGCAGCATTTCAAAATATAGTTTCTGAATGGTTAATGCTGTAGGTTGTCTTGAATTATGAGATTAAAATGTATACCTATAACCTTACACTTCTATTTTGAGGTATAAAAAAATAATATTTTGTATCCTGCGTCTACAAAGAAAATAAAGTTAAGTCACTGAACACTAGAAAAGCAAATTTTCGGCTTTTGAATGCGTCAATATCACAGCGTACGCTTTTCAAAAAAAAAAAAAAAAAAAAAAAAAAAACATCGTAAAAAGAAGGAAGTAAAAAGAACCAATGCTTCCTTCCAGCGGCGGATTTACCACTAGGCCTGCCCATGGGCCGCAGGTGTAGAATCCAGAAAAACGTAGATAATCGAACAGAAAAACTTAGAAAAGGGAGGTACCTTTATTTTAATTTACTTGAATAAAATAAATTAGTGGTAATTTTTTATTTTATCTTGAATGATAACTAAAGAAATAAGAACGTAATAATGGCTCTATTGCCAACGCAGAATTGTTCAAAAATTTAGATTTTGATGATCTAATTAAAGACTTTTCTTCTATTAAATTTAGCCCGTAAAATTGATGTGTGTTCATTGTTAAATCTATACCCAGCTCTGAGCTCATGCAGTTCATTTATTGTTTAATTATTGTACTAACTCACTCATAACTACTTTTGTCTATTAGGTTTAGTTGTACAGGATGATTCATAAAGAAGTATACAGTTTAGCCAGATGCTGTAAAACAGTAACAGTTAAAGACACGGACCACAACTGCGAATCGTTAGGTAGATGTACTCATAAAGTTTGTGTCCCGCTACTGAGGGAAATGACGTAGGCGGCAGCGCGCGTGTCTCGTGACTAGTCAGTCAAAATGGCAGCGTCTGCAGTGGAGAAGGCGTTTTGTGTTCTTGAATTGAGCAAAACGGAATCTGTAACTGTTGTGCAACGGCATTTTCGATCACGATTCGGAAAAGAACCTCCAAACAGAAAATCTTTCTACGATTGGCATAAAAAATTTGAAACTACGGGCTGTTTGTGCAAACTTAAAAGTCCTGGACGACCGCGTGTATCGGAAGAAGTCGTCGATAGTGTTTGTACCGCCATTCAACGAAGCCTATGAAAATCAACGCGGAGGGTGAGTCGTGAAGTGCAGATTTCGCATCCTTCTGTCTGGAGAATTTTGAGAAAGAAGCTGAAAATGATTCCATACAAACAGCGTATGACAGCCACTATCACTGCACTTGATTCAGATATCTTACCTCGCGTTTGGGCAGAAATAGATTACCAGCTCGATGTGTGTCCTGTGACTAAGGGTGCACACATAGAACATCTGTGACTGTCTCTAAAAACACTTGAAACATTCCCCTACAATTCTGTTACAGGTAAAATAAAATATCATACATTGTTCTTGTTTTATAGTGCATTGAAATGGTATACTTCTTTATGAATCACCCTGTATTTGTAAATGTTAGAAATAAGGGTTTCGTTTCATAAAGTATAGCAAAAGCTTAGTACTCATACTTGTAGTAGACTACTTGTATAAGCTTATGATTCCATTTTTCTTATGAACAAATAAATCAAACTTGTAAAAAAATGTGTCAGTTTATGTCATTTCCCAAAACACCTTACAATTAATTTTTATATACTTTATTAATTTTTGTTGTTGTAATGCAATTTTAAAGAATCAAAACAAGAAATACTATTGTTTACTTTCGTGTGTTGGTTTCAAATTTAGGACTAAGGTTAAACAAGTTAGTAAAATCATGCAATGAATTGATTATGATACGTTATCCAACATACTAGAAATCATTACTCAAGTTATTACTCAAGTTATGAGGAAATTGGCTGTGGAATAAATCTCACTCCTGTGCTCTGCCCTTTGATCCCATTTCGATGATATTCAACAGAACTGGTTCAGTATACCTCCGAAATAACATGACAAAGTTTTGTCGCAATCGAAGCAATTTTACGTAAGTTATGATGCATAAAGGCTGTGGAATAGATCCCACTTCTGTGTCCTAACCTTTGACCCCATTTCGCCCATTTTCAATAGGATTCGTACCCAGGATGGTCCCTACAACATACTAACATTTCATCCAAATCGAAACATTTTTACGTACGTTATGACGCATAATGGCGATGGAAGTGATTCCGCTCCTATGTCCTGATCTTTGACCCCCATTTCGCCAATTTTTAATAGGGTTTGACCCCAGGTGGTCCCCTACCACTTACTAAAATTTAATCGAAATCGAACCTTTTTTTACGTTAGTTATGACTCATAAGAGCAGTGGAATAGATCCCGCTCCTATTGTCCTGACCTTTGATTCCATTTCGTTCACTTTCAATAGGGTTCCTTCCCAGGTGTTCCCTTACAACATACTAAAATTTCATCGAAATCGAAAGAGTTTTACGCAAGTTATCGTGCGGACGAACATACGCACACAACGCGTGACGTAATGAGGCAGATGGGAATCGTGACATCTGCTCGCAAGAGTGTGATGTCATAAAACTTTAATAGGATCCACTCACAACGCGTGACGTAATGAGACAGATGGCGTGACCTCGCGCCAACATCTAATGGGATGACGCTATGGCACTACACTTTAAACGTGGTAATTCGGGGTGGTTATTTAACATACTAAACGAATTTTCCTAAAGTCGAGATCAAGCTAAATCGATTTCTAGTACCAGAAAACGGTAGGTTAACGACTTTCTTCAAAATCCTTAAAGCCGTTTTCGAAATAAAATTTACATACATACAAAAATTGCTCTTTTAAGGTGAACGTCAAGTAATTTTGCTTCCTGTACTTCGAATGGAAAAATTTCTATGCACATTTTCTTCCCAATTAATGCGTTCCCAAAGATGAAAATTTGAACATCGATTAAAATATCTTCATTTTATAACTTGCAATACTTAATATTTTCTAAAACATAACCATAATTATGCAATCCAACATTTGTTTGTCTACTGACGTCATCAAAGTACAGGTCGCGCCATCCTTTTTTTGGTTTCAAGACCACCAAAGGTAAAGTTATTGATTTTTAATATAATTATGGTTATATTTTAGAAAATATTAAGTATTAAAAGTTATAATGTGAAGTTATTTTAATCAATGTTCAAATTTTCATCCTTGGGAACACATTAATTGTGAAGGAAATGTGTACAAAAGTTTTTCCATTGGAAGTATAGGAAGCAAAATTACTTGACGTCCACCTTAATAATATGGGATAAGGGCGATGGAATGGATCGCAATCTTATGTCCTGACCTTTGACCCCATTTCCAATAGGGTTTGTCTCCAGGTGGTCCTCAACCACATACTGAAATTTCATCGAAATCGAACCATTGTTACGCACGTTATGGCGCATAAGAGCAATGAAATGCATCACGCTCTAATGTCCTGACCCTTGACCCGAATTCACCCATTTTGAATATGGTTCGTCCCCAGGCGGTCCCTTACCACATAGTAAAATTTGATTGAAATCGAGCCATATTTACGCAAGTAATGACGCATAAGTGCAATGGAATGGATCCGGCTCCTACGTCGTGACCTTTGACCCTATTTGTCCCGTTTTCAAAAGGGTTCGTCCCCAGATGGTCCCCTACCACATACTAAAATTTCATCGAAATCGAACCATTTTTACGCCAGTTATCGTGCGGACAGACGGACGGACAAAGCTGGAGCACATACGCTTCTTCAACCTACGGTTGGAAAGCTTAAAAAATGTTAAGTATTGTTCCCGGATAAGCATGAACCTCTTTGTCTATGTTTACATATATATTTTTATAACCTTTAATTTAATAACAAGTTAAATCAAAATAATTTTATTGAAATAATACTTATTTAACAATAAAATTATACTAACAATTATTATATTCTTAACTTAAAGATAAATTCATTAGAAAATCTTATAGGAGCAAATTCAAATATGGGTGGCCGGGTGAGATGGGGGGGGGAGGGGGTCACATAGAAAATTTGGCCTAGGGCCTGAAAAGCCTTAAATTCGGCACTGCATCCTTCAGAATTGTGAATTATAGAAAAAAGGACATAACGGATTCTTGAAAAACTTCCATCAGTCGATCCACACCTACGAGGGAGGGCCGAAAGGTAACGCACAGAAATTTTTTTCTCTGTGCAGGTTGCAGTTTGGCAGACGAGTTTGAATATCACGCTTCAGACCGGTTTTGCTGGATCAGGTGTCGCCGTGGTGGAACACAGAGTTAACGACGGCACAAAGATGTCGCGTTTGTTAGCGTCGTCTACCAATGAAGACAAACGCGGTGTAGTCCGAATTTTGTGGGCCAAAGGGAAAACTCCGACGTAAATTCACAAAGAAACGGTTGAAATGTATGATGGTGATTGCCTAGACCGCAGCAGCATCTCCAGATGGCGCAGCTTCTTTGCAGAGGGCCGTAGCAACCTTACTGATTCGCCACATGCCAGTCGACCTGTAACCGCGTCATCACCTGCCAATGCGAAAGGAGTGACCGGCTGATCCATCTGCGCACTTTGGCACAGAAGCTCAACATTTCGTACAGCATAGCGTACGATATTGTGCATGGAAAATTTCAATTCCGCATTTGTCAGAGCGCGATGGGTGTCCAAGAACTTGACGGACGACCAGAAGGAACAGAGGATGATGCCATCCTTAGACCACTTGATGCGTTACGAAGAAGGAGGACATCATTAATTTCTGGCAGCTGTAGCGACGGGCGATGAATCCTGGGCGTACCACTATACTCCCGAAACCAAGAAGCATAATGTGGAAACATTCCGACTCCGCGCCACCTAAAAAATTCAGAGTAACCCAATCTACACAAAAATTTCTCATGACGGAGTTCTGGACATACATGGCGTCCTCCTGGTGGATTTTCATCCAACAATGGCTCTCTGTGAATGCTAAAACCTACGCTAGTACATGGACAAAGTTGCGACGTGCCCTTCGTGACAAAAGACCCGACAGAGACGCTGCAAATATCAGACTGCTTCACGACAACGCTCGCCCACATGGTGCACAACACGTTCGTGACAAAATTGCGTAATTTAGCTGGGAAGTGCTCCAGAACCCACCATACAGTGCGGATCTAGCTCCATCGGACTTTCATCTGTTTAGTCCCTTGAAACATTTTCTGGACGGCCAACTCTTCGATTCGGCTGCTGAAGTCAGATCGGTTGTCTGCAGGGGGCTACACGCCCAGAAAACGAACTTTTATGAACAAGGTATACTAAAACTGTTACCACGCTGGGCTAAATGCATCGAGCGTCTCGGTTCTTACGTTGAAAATTAGCTAAGAAATGTAGTTTGACTGTGTGTATGTTTTGTTTTGCTTATCTATTAAACTGTTGACAAAAAGCAATAGTGTGCGTTACTTTTCAATCCACCCCCGTACTTCAAATGTAAGAACATTTTCAAGAATGACCTGCATCTCAAAAGACAAACCGAAGCAGCAAATTATTAGGAACACCCAATAGCAATCAGACACGTGTCATCCTCACTTTCATACGTAACTATGATATTGAGATAGTTTTATAAACAGCTCACTGCAAAGAATTCAGAAGAGTACAATGCGTTGATAGCGACAATATGGGGAAAGACTCAAGATTTAAGTGACCTTGAAAAGGCATGATTTTGGAAGCTAGGCGGCAGGTGCAAGCATATCAGAAACTTCAAACCTTCCCGCTTATGCTACCCCAGGGCTATAGAAGAGAAGGGCTGGTCCTTAGAGCCGGCCAGGGCTTTAAAAGAGAGAAGGGCTGGTTCATCGCTTTGAGAAAGCGAATGTCGACACGGTCCTCCGGGAAGAGGTTGAGGGACCATTTGTGACGTCCCCGTGCTGCATGGAGCTCTCTCTCCCGTGCTGCTGGGCTATCGTTGCGAGCAGTTTTCTAGCGTGTTATGTTTCATCGTACTAGATTGTTTTATCGTTTGCAATATACGAGTATTTATTTGTGTATATACTGTAATACATAGAGAGAGAGAGATACGAATAGATCGCGCGAATGTTTAAGAGTGTATGTATCTATTGTATGCGTGTACATAAATAGTTTACCTAGTCAATCCGATTGGATTAAATTACTGTCTTCAGGTGGACTTACCCTACCGTCCTGCTCATGGATGAATACGGTACAAAAATTAAAAAAACATTTTTATTCATTTCACGGCATCACTTTTCGAAAAGGAAAAGGTGTAATCCGCGAACTTGTCAGCGAACTGGAAAACCATTGCCCTTAAGTAAACAAAGATGCAATTCGCTTATTTTGTAGATTGCGAACGTTTATCAGAATACGCTCTTTAAACAGAATTGCAGTACTAGTATCACAAAGAAAGGCCCAGCAGAAAACACAGAAATGGGTACGTTCAAATACTGGGTAGAAAACCTATACCTGATTTTTAGCGAACAAAGGATGCTTCCCAAATCAAGCTGCAAATGTAAATGTAACTCAAAGTTTTTTACTTTTGGTTCAGAAGGAATTTACATGTAAAATATTTACAATATTTGTAAAATGGCACAATGTGTCCCGATCTGCATAATTAACCCTGAAGAAAACAAAGATATTCATACATACATACATATCACTATGTTGTTCTCTGAGATTCACAGGTTAGCTCCAAAAAGAAATACAAACTACCAGATATTTTTACTTACTGTTCAAAATATTGTAAACAAAATTTCTGGGGTATTGGGTTTAATTACGAGAATTTCAAATAATTTAACAATCAAAACATTAAAAATGTTGTACTGCAGTCTGATTTATCCATGTTTGACTTATTGTTTATTAGTATGGGGGCAAACTACTAAGACTAATTTATATAAATTACAATCATTACAAAATAGGATGGTCAGAATTTTAAATAATTTTAGGGGAATTAACTTGAATATGTGGCTACGGATAAATTCGTATCGATTTTTAGATATTGAGAAATTATGGAAATTTATATTATTAGGATTCATGTATAAAAGAATAAAAGAGAATAGGTATCAACATTTAATTCAACTGAACACTGTGGGTCACGACTATTAAGCAAGAGATAGAAATGCATTTTTGTTACCAATGCCTAACACTTTAACCCAAAAAATATTTATTGATTACCAGGGATTGATGTTATGGAATAACCTACCTTGTCAATTAACACATATTAATAATTATAATTATTTTCGAAAGCAACTAAAAAAATATTTGCTAACAAATTAAAGTATAACATTCTATGGTAAAATTTATTAATCAGACCAGATATGAGTAAATTTTATATGTGCAGGACAATTGACTTGACTACGTACTTTAGGGGAAGTGTGATTCACTCAGGCTATATATACTGTATATAGCCTTTTACTCAATTTCCTGTTCTGTGGTTACCCTGTACATAAGTATGCACATTATATATGTTGTTTTTCTTAATACTATATGTTATAAAATTAATTTTGAAATATAACATAGTCAAATGTAACCCCATAACGAAAGAAATGAAATGAAATGTAAGCTGTTTTTTGTTAGTTCGAAGCTCCTAAAATATAAACTTACTTAATTCAAAAATTGTGGTCTTAGAACGAAAACAAAATATTAGAGAATACAATTAGAAACGTTTTTGGAGAAATAAGATATATCTTCTACAATGTGGTTACAGAATTGTAGAAAACATAAAACTTAAATTCTATGATCAGCGCTTTAGAATGGCATAAATTTTCCCTAGATATATATGTATTTAATAGGTGACACACAGAAAACAAGTATTATCATTTGTTCAACTGCATTTTGATTTTTGTTACCGGCAAAACACAGTGTTCGGAAAAAATTTCCAATGCTGTGTTTTATAAATAATCAACTGTTAATTAGTCGCTGAGCCTTTTGCGTAATACACAATGATTTGTTTATATGCCCAATACTGTAATGTTAAAAACATATGTTTAAAAGTTTAAATTGTTTTTTTTGTTTTTGTTTTTTACTACAGTGATGATAGTTTAGTTCATTTTCATTCCCTTTACTGTAGTGCTTTACAATTATGTAGCTTTTCCTTGATTTTTAAACTGATTATTTCGGATTTCCCGTGGAGCAGTGGCTTCTGAGAACACCACTACCGATGCGCGGCACAACATGACTACGTCATCATCTCCAGCTCGCGTCTTCAGGGGAGCCGGCTCGGCCTAAAAGATTCGCTTCTATGCCGTTGAGCTTTCGGGATACTATATTGCGATATCATAAATTTGTAGTTTGAACACAGAATCGGGAGAAGTACATTAAATTGCACAAGTATTTGGCCTCGCCAACGCCACTGAGTGAGCAAAACTGCTGATCCTGTATTATTAAATTGCATGAAAGTACAGAACACGGATTCTTGGTGTCTTCTGAAGCGAAATTTACCAATGCCGCTTGCGATGAAAATGGCAAATTTGTCTGTTTATCGAAACTGAAGTCTGTTCAACATACACCCTCCCGAAAAGAAACGAAGCGCTCAGAAAAAATAATTCATCCTGATGAAGCTTCACATGCAAGTACCTCAGGGCCGAATATGCAAATGATTAAAAAATAACGACCCATGGCTAAATAGTGGCTCCAACAGCGCATGCGAACCGCGCATTAAGCAGGGTATATCAAAAGCAAAGTTCGCACACAAGAACAATTGTGACAGCGGACTGCGGTTGCATTAACCTCCATAGACTGTGAGGATGCCTCGACGTCGGATTCGTGCACAATACAAGTAGTTCAGCGAATTTGAGAGAGGACGTATACTTGGGCTGAAAGAGGTCGGTCGGTCAAGCCCCATATCTCCAGGCATTTAGGTCGGCAATCGGACGATGTTGACGCCAATTGGTCGAGGAGGACTGAACCCAGAGGCATGCAGGCAGTGAACGGCCGAGGGCAAAGATACACTGCTGGCCACCCAAAATGCAACACCAAGAAGGAAGCATCCGATTGGCTTTAAATTCGTAGCATGCGTCGCCCGCAAGAGGACATGCAAACGATTAGCATTGCAGGGCATATGTAAATCATGTGCGCCCGGCACGCCACCGAGAAGCACTATAAGAAGGGTGCACAGAAGGCGGGGTGTAAGTAGTGGAAGTGTGTTGTGCTTCCGGACCTGTGCATGGGAAGCTTCCTGATGCCTCGTCGCAAAATACGGCAGTCATTCCAGCACGTTTTGGAGTTCGACAGAGGACGAATAGTGGCTTATCGTGACAGCGGTTTATCGAACCGAGACATCGGCGCCCGTGTGGGACGACATCCAGCCACAGTAAGGCGAGTATGGATTCGGTGGGTGCAGGAGGGACGGACGGACCTACGTGAGTGATTGCCGCAGCCGCGGCACACCCCCGAACGTGAGGACCCGCATGTTGGGCGGCGAGCATTGACGGCTCGCACCGCCACATCACGAACGTTAGCGCAGGAATTAGGGTGTGTTGCGCAACAACCTGTGTCAGCACGTACCGTTCGACGTCGTCTGCAGGAGCGGGGACTTGTCGCACAGCGCCCATTGCTCCAATTACCATTGACGTTACACCATCGGCGAGTGCGGCGGCAGTGGGCCGTTGAACGCCGCACCTGGATTACGGAATGGCACGACATTGTCTTCTCCGACGAATCCCGCTTCTGCCTGCAACACCGCGATGGTTGGATCCGAGTGTGGCGGCAGCGCGGCGAGAGACTGTATGACGCCTGTACTATGCGTCGCCATACCGGTCCGTCACCTGGCGTTGTGGTTTGGAGAGCAATTGGATATGACACCCGCACCACTCTGGTACGCATCGCCGGTACACTCAACAGCCACCGCTACATCTCCGAAGTTTTGGAGCCTGTAGTCCTCTCTTACCTGCAGGATCTACCAGCGGCCACGTTTCAACAGGACAATGCGCGCCCGCACGTGGCACGCATCGTGCAACAATTCTTCATGGCCCACCAGGTGTCACTGCTGCCGTGGCCCACCTGTTCTCCCGATATGTCGCCCATCGAACACGTCTGGTCTCTGATCGGCAACCGAGTGGCCCGGCAAGCACCACCCGCGGCTACGCCTGATGAACTGTGGCAACCTGTGGAAGCAGCCTGGACCAACATACCCCAAGCCCACATCCAAAGCCTCTTTAGTTTGATGCCGCGGCGTGTAGCGGCCGTTATTACCAGCCATGGGGGCCACACGAACTATTGATGTCTGCGTGTTCCGTAAGTCGCCCGGGCCTGTAAGCTCAATGGTTTCATCTTTGTATCTGTTGTTATGTGTCCAGTAAATCTGGCTTTGCTATCTCGTGTCCTTCTTGGTGTTGCATTTTAGGTGGCAAGCATTGTAGAACGCGACGATAAAGTGAATATAAAAGTCGCACGAACAAAATCGAGTTCGTCGCTCTCAACCATCTGCTTCTATGCTGCGTCGTTTACAGGTACGGAAGTGGTCATCCGGACCGCTGACAGACGACTTACGACACGGGAATTATATTCGAGGAGGCCACCCCGCCGCCCATCACTGATCAGCGACCATCGCCAGTACCGGCTGCAGTGGTGTCGGGTCCGATCAACGTAGGATAGCGCCCAGTGGCGTCGTGTTGTCTTCAGTGATGAGTCATGGTTTGCACTTAGTACCAATAACCTGCGCACACGTATCTGGAGACGAGCCAGCCAGCGCATGGATCCTGTCTTTACTGTGGAATGGCACGCGATTCGCACACCGGAGAGTGACTGTCTGGGAAGCCACTTCCTAGCCGGATATCCTCGGTAGCCCTCCGTACCACCCTCACGGCTCAACGGTACGTCGACGACATTGTACGCCCTGTTGCTGCCATTCCTGTCACAGCATCCCCGAGCAATGTTTTAACAGGATAATGCCCGACCACATGCGGCACGGCTTTCCTAGGCTTGTCTCGTAATAGCGACTCCCTTCTATGGGCAGCTCGATTGTCCAACCTCTTATCGATCGAGCATGTTTGGGACACGGTATGACGCCACCTACTCACATCCTGGAATGTCGGCGAACTGGACCACAATTTGGACACCATCTGACGTGCTATGCCTCAGGATAGTATCCGTGAACGGTATGCATATATTCCACGCTGAATAACCGCTTGTATCCTAGCCAGAGGGAGCGCTACAACGAACTGTAGCTGTTTTATCCGAATAAATGGTGCAAAAAAATAAATAAATGCCGCACTGTTCTGGAATTGCAGTTATTCCCCTTCCTATACATGTACATTGCGCATACCAATTTTCATTTCGACTGGATACTTTTTTTCTGTAAGGAGTGTATGTGTGCTTCACTTGTACCAATAACTACGTGAAAACCAAATGCATTGTTATTTGCTATACGTAAATGGGTTTTGTTGAGTCTCCATAATGTGTCGTTGTAAATTTTTGTGCAGCGCAGGTGGCGCAGTGGCCTGAGCGCTGGCTTCTGACCATTTGTCCAAGATGGGTCCGGATTAGAATCCCGGTGAGGTAATTAGATATTGGGTTTGTCATACGGCACAGTCACTCTCCCTTCTCCTGGAGCCAGTGGCTCAAATTTTTTTTTTTTTTTTGATTGGAGGTTTAACAACCACCGTGAGCAACTCAATGGGCTATAAGCAGTCGCCCGTTCCTAATTTAGGGTCACTGGTTACAAAGAAGGGAGAGAGCCAGTGCCGTAAGACAAACACAACATCCATGCCTCACCGGGATTCGAACCCAGACCCCTTTCGAACAAATGATCACAGGCCATCACTTAGACCACTGCGCCACAGGGACGGCGTCCCTGAATTAGAAACCCCTTTCTAGCCCATTGAGTTGCTCACAGTGGTCGTTAAACCCCTAAAACAAAAAGAAAAAAAATCTTTTGTGTATATCTTGGAATATCGCTGAAATGTGTGAAGGACGTCTTCAGTAATCTGTATAATCCCGATTAAGCTGCAATAACACAAGTGTGTGAACAACACGGCACCTTTTGTAAGAATACAAACAACGAGGCAGTCAGGAAGCTATAAAGAACCCCAAGAAGGTAGAGACGTGGTCTCTAGAATATGCTGAAGGCTTTTGTTACAGAGGAATAACATATAAAACACGAGATTTTTCAGCTCAGAACTTGCAGATGCTGTTCGTACAGACAGTGATTTACGCGTGCAGATGAATTGTGAGTGGAGAAATGGCACTAACCTGATTGCAAGAGATCTCTCATTGCACATGCAAACACTGTTTATGTATGCAAATTAAAACGGTTTGTATCACCAAATATAGCGTTGCTTAGCATTTAAATTGTAATTCCAACAGCACAAAGGCATGTCGACTAAGATTTCTGAGCCCAGACGAAGAGGAAATCCAAATTATTGAGTTGCTGGTGTTATTAACCTTACCGGCAAGCTGCCAGGTTACAGCTCATTCCTATAAGCATGTATGTGACCGTTTCTAGGATTTACGTATCTTATTGGGGAAACGAAGGTGGGAGAACGACATGTAAAATACACCTCTGAGTGAACAAAATTACTTCATTTTCCAGACAGCTTGAAGGTTAATGCGTGGCACTTGTTATCTATCGGATCGCATGATTCCGGGTGACGCTGTTAGCATAGATCAACCAATCGGAATTCAGAACTTGTTGTCTGATTGCGCTATTGTACATAGATCCTAAGGTCGGAGGAGCCCCAAGAAGTTTCTATCGACTCAGCATTGCGTCGGTTGGGAAATAAAATTGGTTTCAATATACATTTGAATTCTAAAGTTTAACATTTTGCTTGTTTTTAGCACGTCTTTTGTAAAAAAAGATCGTGCTTATGTTATCGGTTTGTCCGTCCGTCCGTCTGTGGACACTATATCTCTGCAACTATTACTCGGATTTCAAAAAATCTCTTTGGCATTGGGAAGCTTGAAACGTACGAATGATGACCTTTCATTTCTTTTTTATACGATGCACAATTTCTTCGTTAGAGGGCGTAAATGTAGAAGATGTCGAGTTCAAAACACATTTTGTTCCACATATTTGCTTCAAAACATCCTATTGGAAAATTTCTTTTATCTTTAGATTCCATTTATGTCGAAGACTATTTTAGGTACAGTTACCTTTTCAAGTTACGTACAGGTTTTCCGCTAGGCGGCGTAAAAGTAAATTGCGTTTCCCCCCGATATCTCTGCTTCTAAAACTGCTGTTTGAAAAATTCTTTCTGAACCGGATACAGCTCCTGATGGAAAATGTTTTGGATATAATTCCCAATACTTGGTAAAGACTGGTTTTGCCAATAGGGGGCGTGCGCAAGTGTTAATTTCTACTTCTAATGAATTTCCACCAAAATCCGAGCTCCTAAAAACTCAATTGAAAAAAATTCCTTCGTGGCCCGATACCGCTGACATCGAAAAACCTTTCGAGAATGCTTTCTTTCTAAAATAATGCATGGTTTTTCACCAGAGGGCGTAGATGCAGATTATTTTTTGTCCATAGCTCTGCTTCTAAGAGTCCGATTTGAAAAATTCTTCTTTTGTTGGTTCTGCTGAAAAATGTTTAACACATAATTTCAAACTTTTCTTAACGCACAAGTTTGCCACCAGAGGGCGTAAGTTCGCGTTTCTCGATACAGCAATACCTTCGGGACTAAAAACCCGATTGAAATGTTTTTTTCGGTCAGATACTACTTACCAAACAAATTCTGTGTGAGTGTGTATTTTTTTCCTGAAATAATGCACAATTTCGCCGCTACGGGGTGCAAAAGTATAATCTGTTTTTCTCAATATCTTTGTTTCGACATATCAGCTTTAAAAAATTGTTTCAACACCGGAAGCCATTTCCCTTTAGGCTAGCATATCAGGAGTTTTGTAGTTCACATTTCTGTTGGTAGGTGATATTTGTGTACTCTAGTTTGCAGCTGTATCGCAGCTTCTAAAACCATATTGAGAAATTTCCTTTTTACTGTATGCCATTCGCTACAACAGATATGTGAAGTATTTTTCTGTTTAAATAATGCAAAGATTTCCCTGTAGGTGCGTGAAGATCGAAATTTTTTCTTTCGCTATCTCTGCTTCTAGAAGACATCTGAAAAGTTCTTTTTCCTTAGCATAGATTTTTCCATTTGAAGTATATTTTTCGCCTATTTTCAACTTTCCATTATGCAAAATTCTTCAGCTAGCATACGTAGACTTATATCATGTTATCTTTTCTGTATTTCTTCTTTAAACTGTTTGATTTGAAAACATTTTTGTCTCTGATACTTTCCTTGTGCTATGAGAAATTTTTTCTGCACTATTTGTTAATTTTCGTAACATGCTTTTTACGCGCTAGTGGAATTAAGTAGTTGTTTCTATTTGTTGATGTTTTATCGAGTGTAAAAACCGGTTTATCGTTTTCCCACCCGCTCCATTGACTTTTGAATAGCTCTGATAAATTTAATTCGCGTCAGAACGGATTCAAAAGAAGTGCTCATTATAACCAAAAATTCGGTATCATGTTTTTATCATGTCTTTTGTAAAAAAAGATCGTGCTTATGTTACCAGTTTGTCCGTCCGTCCGTCTGTACCCACGATATCTCTGCAACTATTAGTCCGATTTGAAAAATTCTTTTTGCATTGGGAAGCTTGAAATATGCGAATGATGATCCTTTATGTCGTTTTTTCTTACGATGTGCAATTTCGCCTCTAGAAGGCGTAAATGCAGATGATGTCAAATTCAAAAATACATTTTATTCCACATATTTGCTTCTAAACATCCGATTGAAAAAATTCGTTTAACTTTCGATTCCATTTATGTCGAACAGTATTTTAGATATAGTTACTTTTCAAATTACGCATAGCCGCCCCGGTGGCGCAGTGGACTAAGGCGTTGGCCTCTGATCATTCGTCCGTAAGGGGTCCGGGTTCGAATCCCGGTCAGGCATGGATGTTGTGTTTGTCTTACGGCACTGGCTCTCTCCCTTCCCTGGAACCAGTGACCCTAAATTAGGGACGGGCGACTGCTTATAGCCCATTGAGTTGCTCACGGTGGTCGTTAAACCTCCAATCAAAAAAAAAAAAAAAAAAAAAATTACGCATAGATTTTCCGCTAGGAGGCGTAAAAGTACGTTACATTTTCCCCGATAACTCTTCCACAACTCCGATTTGAAAAAAAAATTCTTCAGAAGATACACCTCCTGATGGAAAATCTTTTGCATATAATTTGAAATTTTTCGTAAATAATACTTTGGCCACGAGGGACCGTAAGTGTTAATTTTTGCTTCTGATGTATTTGCCATAAAATCTGAGCTTCTAAAGTATCGATTGAAAAATTCTTTCGTGGACTGATGCCACTCACATCAATAAACCTTTTCGGAATATTTTCTTCTTAAAATATTAAACAGTTTCTCCGCCAGGGGGCGTAGATGTATATCTTATTTTTGTCAATATCTCTACTTCTAAGAGTCCGATTTAAAAAATTCCTTCTTTGTTAGATAGTGTCTTCAGTGTGACATGTTTTTTATATAATTTCAAAATTTTCAAGTAATTCATAGACTTTCCGCTAGGGGGCGTAGAGGTAAATTGCGATTCACCCTATATCTCTGCTTCTAAATCTCCGATTTGAAAAATTCTTTCTGCACCGGATACAGCTCCCGATGGGAAATCGTTTGCACATAATTTCTAATTTTTGTAAAAATGGTTTGGCCACCAGGGGGCGTAAATCTTAATTTCCGCTTCTGATGTGTTTGCAGCAAAATATGAGCTTCTAAATTCTTGATGGAAAAAAAACGTCGTTTGTAGACCTATACTACTCATGTCGACATACCTTTTAGAAACATTTTCTTCTTAAAATAATGTATGGTTTCTACGCCAGGGGGCGTAGACGTATATCTTATATTTGTCAATATCTCTACTTCTAGGAGTCCGATTTGAAAAATTCCTTCTTTGTTGGATAGTGTCTCCAGTGTGACTTTTTTTTCATATAATTTCAAAATTTTCAAGTAAATCATAGACTTTCTGCTAGGGGGCACCAAGGTAAATTGCGTTTTCTGCGTTGTTTCTGCTCCTAAAACTCCGATTTGAAAAATTCTTCCGGTATCGCATACAAGACCTGATGGAAAATTTCACATAATTTATAATGTTTGGTAAAGAATGGCTTGGCCACCAGGGGGCAGAAGTGTTAATTTCTGCTTTTGATGTGTTTGTAGCAAAATCTGGGCTCCTGAAAACTCGACTAAATTTTTTTTTTCTTGGACCCATACCGCTCATATGGAAAAAACTTTTGAGAATACTTTCTTCCTAAAATAATTCATGGTTTTTCCACCAGGGGACGTCAGGTCACATCTTATTTTGTTCGATATCTCTGTTTCTAAGAGTCCGATTTGAAAAATTCTTTCTGTGTTGGAGAGCGTTTCCGGTGCGAAAAGTTTCTCATATATATTCATGTTTTTCTGAATGCACAAGTCTGCAACCAGAGAGCGTAAGCTCACGATTCCGTTTACAGCAATATCTGATGGATTAAAAACTCGATTGAAAAACCTTCTTCCGTCAGATACTATTGTTTTCCATACCGGTTCCATTGACTTTGAATAGCTTTGATAAATTTAATTTGTGTAAGAACGGATTCAAAAGACGTGTTTATTACACCCGAAAATTCGGTGTCATCTTTTTTATTATTTCTCGTACTGCTTGACGTGAGCTCGAATTCGAGTAACGCAGAAAAATTATGTTCTGGCTAAAGGCTCAGTCCCTTCTCTGGAACCCGTGGAACGAAATGGGAGGGTCTTCTACCCTTCAATGTCTGCATGAAGTAAATATATCTGTCCTTTCTCTCGAAAGCAGTTCAGTGGATTTCCGAATGATTTAATTGGATTACCACGTGTCAGTCGCGTGAAGGGAGACACATGGTAACTAATCTATTGATTATATGAACTAATTTCAAAATACGCAGTGATTATGTGTGCATAGCCTACTAATATATTACAATGCATGTCATCCTGTGCCATTTGTCCACGTCATAAGGTTCTGATATATTTTTGGGAGTGATAATGATGTTGGGTATATGAGAAATTCTTTGAAGGATGTTTTTCGCAATTTGCATTTGCTGACGCAATGCTCAGGTGAAGCCTTGAACGAAATGAGGATGAATGCTAAATTTTGCGTAAAGACTGTTTGAGTTCCCAGAGAATCCAAAGAAAGTGATGTAATAGTGTGGAAAATGTGCCCGAAAGCAGGCAATTCCGTTTGGAAATTGTTGTTTGCCATGAAATAAAGATAGAAGTACGTCTGCAATGAGTGGAAAGTTCAGTGACAAAGAACTTCAGGAAAATAAAACCTGTCGGAATATTCGATGGCACGTTAACAATTTCCGAAATCTTAAATTATACTGCATAGAAGATTAGCAGAATGAATTGAAGCGTTTCTGTAAAACGGTATCCAGAATATAACGTGACTCAAATGAAACAGTTCCGTTTCGTAACGTGCTTTTATAAACGGAAATTATTATGCTTAACAGCATTACACAAATGCTAGTCATAAGCAGAATCTACCAACAGAAGGGTATCATGATTAATACTTATTCATTTTTGTTCGAAATGTTTGCTGATACATCGTACAAAAGGCAGTAGTTCAGCATATCTTTACAATATTCGGTGTGGCGCTTGCGTTTCAAAGAAAGTTCGTAGGAGAAATTCTGCTCCGTTATATTCCTTAACACGGTACCGTTTAAATTTGTATACGGACTAATCCAAGTATAATGAATTAGCTTTATAATCTTTTTGCTAAGCTAATTATTATGAATGAATAATGCTCTAAGCTTCAAAATAATGAATTCCCAAAAGGGTGTTGTTACTCGTTAATTATGAACTTAAACAAAGTCTCAACGCTGGTTATTTATATTAAGTAATCAAAGTCATAAACCTAACAGCCAGACAGAGGTCTGACAAAAACTATGAATTGAGAAAGACTGAACTTACTGAAAAACTTGTTTATTTCCAAGACTCTTGGTCAACTAAGGCACTCATATATCTTGTACATAATAATGAATAAACTTTCCTCTTATAGTACACACACTCTCATAACAACACCTCGCAACGCCAACACATCAACCAACGCTCTCCAACGCTACAATCAACACAACCTCAACACCACACAACGCAACACAACAACCAACGCAACAACCAACTCAACGCCCAACCTCGATGAACGCGCCTATATACTAGCTACCAGCACGTCATGACTTACACTCATTGCCAGATCTCATTCAGCGGGTGAAATAATATTTCGTTCAGTAGGAAGATAATTTACATAGTAAAATAAAATAACCAGAGATAGTAAAATCAAAAGGAAAGTGAATATAGAGTATACGTTACACAAGTTTAAACAAGTGTTGCTAAATAAGAAAAAATGCAACATAATTCAGCGTTGAGAGGCAGCATATCGATAACAAATAGCGATATGGATAGCGATAATCTAGTCCCACTAACACAGTCACCACTGACTAAATTATTGGCCACTCGCTTTAAAGAAAAATTTGTGGCTTTTCTTAGGCTGTAGGCAAGAAGACATACCCACCCATGTCGATTTCTTTTGTAAAATGATAATAATATCAGTCATTGTACACTCACGGACAATGAAATTTGCGCACCAAGAAGAAAGCAAGCGATTGAAATGAAATTTATGGACGTAATGATACAGATGAATGATACACATGATGGCACAAACAGAGCAGCAGGGCAATTACAGAGGGATCAGTGGCACGCAGTCCGGTCATCCTTAATAGCGCGTTGCACCGCCTCGTGCGGCGATACATGTTGCAATACGGTCCGGCATGGAGGCGAGCAGACGCCTCATGTTGTCCTGCGGCAGACTGACAACATGAGCCGGTGTTTCAACTGATCCCACACGTACTCGATAGGGGACATGTCCGGGAAGCGGGCAGGCCATGGAAGTGTCTGGACATGACGTAGGCAGTCCTGGGCAACCCGATCCGTGTGCGGGTGGGCATTATCCTGCTGGTATAGCGCACCTGGAACCCGGGCCAGGAATGGCAGCACATGGGGCAGTAGGATCTCATCCACATACCGCTGGCTTGTCAATGATCCACGAACCACAACTAGAGCAGATCGATTATCGTAGGCAATGGCTCCCCAGACCATAATGCGTGCAGTGTGGGAGATGTGGCGCTCAATAGCGAGGTTGGGATTGTGCCGTTGACCCAGGGACCTCCACACCCTGACACGATGATCGTCTGTCCCCAAAAACGAAGCGGCATTCATCGCTAAACACCACACGTCCCCAGTCTGTGGCGTTCCACGTCACTCTGGCCCTGCACCACTGCACACGGAGCCGGCGATGTTCCAGTGTTAATGGCAACACACGTAAGAGGAGCTGAGTTAACAGATTAGCTTCCGCGAGGCGTCGGGAAATGGTTCGTGGGCACACAGGAGCTTCTACATCTGCCTGTATAGTGGACCGGGTCTACGTGGGATCCGTTCGTGCCTAGGGCACAATCCGTCAATCCTCTATACCGATGGCCCTCTTGGTCCGTCCGGAACCGCTCCACCGTGTGGCAGTGCCGTCACGTGTCCACTGCTCCCAACACAGTCGGAGTTGCGAACTATACGGCACCGTTAGGTTTTCAGCCCGATGATCAGGCCTCTCTCAAAGTCCGCACATTGCGCAAATCGACATCTCTGGCGTCTACCTGGCATTCTTGTCACTCTGTACTCTTGCTTACGTCGGCCGGTGCTTTTCGCTTTCATGGGGCATCGACTACACCCCGGTTTATGCAGCTGCCGGTTCGTGTTTGTAGCGCCACCATAGGGGGCGTGCGGTCATGCGCACTCGCACCAAACGTGGATCATTTGCGTACCAGCACGCACTCTAGCTATTTGCAAAGTTTTGCTGCTGTAGCATGTTTTCTTCTAGGTGCGTAAATTTCATTGTCCGTGAGTGTACATACCTGCCACATCACTTGAAAATTCCTGAATTTCTAGGCTTGAGATGAATATCTCAGCACATTGTTCACCGGCTGTGGCGGAGAAAAATAGGCTTATGCCATTTTACGATTGTTTGGCGAGACTCTATGAACAGCTGACACTTCACGATAGATTTCAGTTGGATTCAAACGTTTTGCCCATAAAATACGCACTGATCCCCGAACTTTCAATTTCGAGTAACACTCCAGCTGCTGCGCCATAACAAACAGCCATTTACGAATAAACTACGCAGCACAATTGTGCTACACTCCTTCCCCATGCAGATAACGAGAGTATGAAGTCAATCAGCAGTCGCATTATTTCCTTCTTTCCATTTCCGAGAGTCGTCGCTATGTGAAACTTATTTTTTTTACTCCCTCTTCTTCTTCTTCTTCTTAGATTCCACCTCTTCCTGAGGTTTTTCTTCTCTTCCCTCCAGACGGGTACGATGTAACGAGTCTGGGAAGTGATATTTCTTTCTCTCAGTTGTCCAGGAACTTCCTTACTATCCTACAAGGGTTCAGAATAGCTGCCTTCTGTAGTTCCATGTAGGTGTTAGGTTGAAGGTCTAGTGTCTGTATAGAGCTGTGAATGGTCTTAGGCACAACTCCTGTGGCTGATATTACTATGGGAACGGTGGTGACGTTCTCCATGTGCCACATTTCCTTGACTTCGTATCGTAGGTCGTTGTGCTTTGGCAGCTTCACTCCGTACGTCTTTTGGATGTTGCACGTGTTGAGCACGGCTATATCAATGAGGTATGTTGACTTCTTCTCCTTTTCGACCAGGACGATGTCGGGCCGATTGTGGGGGATGCGTCTTATCTGTTCTGATCGATCTATCCCAGTACATCTTGTGGGTGTTGTTCTCTAGAAGCGTTGTTGGCTCATACTTGTAGTAGGGGACAGGCTCAGTTGTAATGAGATGGTGCTTTCTTGCCGATTTCTGATGAACAATCTTGGTGACTTGATTCTTCCTGTTCCTGTACTCTGTTTGTGTGAGGACTCTGCACCCTGCTGTGGTATGTTGAATGGTCTCTGGCGCTTGATGGCATTGCCGACCTTTGCCGTTTTCCTCTGACGTGTCCTTCAGGATATGCTTCCGGTAGTTTCTGGTGTTTACAACTTGATCTTGTATATCCATCAGGAACCCTTCGGTCTTGGGGAAGAGCGATCCGTTTATTAGCAATGCATTGGATGTACTCTTATCCACATGGTCCGATTGCAAATTGTTGTAGTGCCTTCCGTGTAGGACTTTCTTGCACCAAGCTTCTTCTTTTGGCTCCCTCGTTTCAATCTCGATGTTCTGAGTAGAGAGGTCTAGGGCTGTGTATATCTTGCTACTCTAGTTTATCGCTTGGCGAAGGGATCCCTTGCTGTGATGGAAGTATTTTCTGAGGCTGCTGATTTCTTTGTCTCGGTTTTCCAGGAGATCAATCATTCCCGTCCTCCTTCTGCCCGTCCAATGGTTAGCCTTTCTATTGCTGACTTCTGTTGGTGCTGGTGATGTTAAGTGAGGGTTGTCCTGGCATTACGCATTATTTTTTCAAGCTCTATTGTGGTTCACTTGATGATTTCGAAGGAATATGTGAGGACTGGAGCTGCGTATGTGTTGATAGACTGAGTGATGTTGCGAGCGTTGAGCTTGGTCTTCATTAGTCTCCTCAGCCTTTGGTTGTATTTGACTGCTAGATTGTTTTTAATTTCTTTGTGTTCTAGGCGTGGTGCTTTTATAATAATAATAATAATAATAATAATAGTAATTGTTATTATTAATATCTTTGTCAATATCTCGCCAAACAATTTGAAATGGTATAAGCAGTCCGAAAGAGGACTTTCAGATTTGACAGGTGAACCGGGAAGATCCAGACCTTCGACTTCGACGACCGTTGATCATATTTCTCGCGTCGAAGAGTTGATTAGGGATAACCACCGCATTAGCATTCATGAAACTGTCGAAGATTTAGTTCTATCATATGGTAGTGTATACGCTATCATTCACTAGCACCTGCATTTCAGAAAAGTGTGAGCAAGATGGGTTCCACGATCTTTACCTGAACAGCACAAATATCAACGATTTGGGTCCAGTCTTGCGTTCCTGCAATGTTATTCTGAAGAAGGCAGAAATTTTTTGCAACGCATCGTCACTGGCGATGCGACGTGGGTGCATCGCTTCGCACCAGAAACGAAATCAGCATCCATGGCGCGAAAACTCACCAGTTAACCAAATGCAAAAACAATTAAAGTCGTGCAGTTCCGAAAAGTGATGGCAGCGTTTTTTTATTAGTGTAAGGGGCCAATGTACACTGATTTTATGGCAAAAATGAGTACGATAAACGGTGCAATGTACTGCGAGGCACTGCAGAAGTTAAGGAAAGCAATTAAGGATGGAAGACGAGGAAAATTGTGGAAAGGAATCATTTTGTTTTACGACAACGTAGCCCAACACAAAGCTGACGCCACGCAAGAGCTTTTTCGCAATTTTAAATGGGAAGTATGGCCGCATCTCCCATACAGTACTGATTTAGCCCCCTGCGATTAAAACTTGTTCTCCAAAATGGAAAGGAACCGGATGGGGGGGGGGGTATTTCACAAATGCTGTCAAGGAAGCTGTGAGAGCATGTCTCCGTGAACTTCGAGCGAATTTTTACTTTCTCGGTATTGAAAAACTGATTTCTCGTTCCGACAAGTGCTCGAATTCGAGATAAAGGAAAGGTATATATTCCAGAAATTATACTTTTTTGGTTTCTCTCTCTTTTTTTTTTTAAAGTTATGCGAAACCTGTGAAACCTATTTTTTGATATGTGAAAATATAAATTTGTCCATGACGAAGACCGATTCCGCGCCACCCCCTCACTCCGGAGTAAATTGCTCTCCCAACTAAGCTAACGGGCAGAATGTATCGCTGAAGATTTGTCGTCTTGACATGTGCTTTACGTCTGTAGTACGTCACATCGTCTTCCTCGTATTTTTTATTTGAAGTGAAGTAGGAATTTTTCATTAATTCCAGACGATGTGTGGAACAAACATCACACATTTTTTGAAGAACACAACGCCCAGTACAGCCATTTTTACATCCGGGCACTAATGTGAAGACAAAATTTTGTTCGTGACGGGAGATCGAACTTGCGCCCCATCACTCCCGAGTAACTTGATCTCCGAACTAAGCTACACGGACGGAATGTATCGCTGCAGATTTGTCGTCTTGACACGTGCTTTACCTCTGTAGTACGTCACAGATGCGCTTACTTAATAATAATAACTTCAATCCATCCACGTGGATAAGACGGCCTCCTATGCAGGGCAAGCAAACAAATCACTCTTCCCCGAGACCGAAGGGTTCCTGATGGCTATGTACGATCAAGTTGTAAACACCAGAAACTATTGGAAGCTTATCCTGAAGGACACGTCAGTAGAAAGCGACAAATATCGGCTATGCCATCAAGCGCCATAGACCATCCAATATATCACAGCGTCCTCATACAGAGTCCTCACACACATATCACAAAGTCCTCACACACATATCAAAAAGTCCTCACACACATATCACAAAGTCCTCACACACATATCACAAAGTCCTCACACACATATCACAAAGTCCTCACACAAACAGAGTACACGAACAGACACAATCAAGTTGCCAAGATCCTCCATCAGAAATCGGCAAGAAAGCACCACTTCATTACAACTGAACCTGTTCCCTACTACAAGTGCAAGCCAACAACGCCCTCCTAGAGAAAAACACCCACAACATGCATTGGGACAGATCGATCAGAGCAGACAAGACGCATCCCCCACAATCGGCCCGACATCGTCCTGGTCGACAAGGAGAAAAATTCAACATACCTCATTGACATAGTCGTGCCCAACACGTGCAACATCCAGAAGACGCACGGAGTGAAGCTGTCAAAGAACAACGACCTACGATACGAAGTCAAGGAAATGTGGCATATGAAGAACGTCACCACTGTCCCCGTAGTAATATCAGCCACATCAGTTGTACCTAAGACTATTCACAGCTCTATACAGACAGACACTAGACCTTCAACCTAACACCTACATGGGACCACAAAAGGTAACTATCATGAATACTTATTGGATTGTAAGGAAGTTCCTTGACAACTAAAAAAATTCCACGTCTCACACTTGGTACACGGTACCCGTCCCGGAAAGAAGACAAAAATTCCCCCAGAAAGGGGTGTAATCGTCTATTATTTTATAACAATAATGTTAAACTTGTTTGCAATAATATATATTGCAAACAAATATTATGAAGCCTAAAATCCAGAAAGTCAGTGATAAACCAAAGTGTCGACTTTGTCAAGAAAAAGATGAAACTACGTCTCATCTTATACGTGAATGTAGCAAAATTGCATAGACAGATTACAAAGCTAGACATGACAGGGTTGCAAAATTGATTCACTGGCACAACCCTGCCATGCATCGAAAAACTCATGGAAACATCAAGCTGAGAAAGTCATAGAAAATGATCAACATGTGCAAATCATTGCTATATCTTCTAGTGAATGTGAAAGACGTTGTACTGAGACTATTTTGTGGAATTTTCGAATTCAAAATATATTGATCATTATATATATATATATATATATATATATATATATATCACCATCATCATCATTGTCAACCATTATCAATCCACTGCTGGATGAAGGTCTCTCCAAGTTTCTTCAACAACGGTCTGTCTTGTGCCAGTCTCCTCCATGTCACTCCTGCATACTTTCAAATTTCATCCACCCATCTCCCATGTGGTCTTCTTCTGGGTCTTTTCCTGTCCATTAGAATCCAATCTAAAATTTCGGCTGTCCATCGATGGTCTGTCCTTCTGGCAGTATGTCCAGCCCATTGAAATTTCAGAGATTCAACTCTGATCATGATGTCTTCCACTCCTGTCATTTTTCGGATCCATGAGTTCCTCTTCTTATCTCTCCTGGTTACACGAAGCATGCACCTCTCCATGCTGCTTTGAGTTGTCTGCAGCCTTTAAATGTCTATTTCAGTTAAGGTCCACGTCTCTGCACCATACGTAAGCACTGGAAGGATGCATTGATCAAACACTTTTCTTTTAAGACATAATGGCATATTGCTCTTGAAAATTATGCTGTTTCTTCCAAAAGCACTCTAGGCAAGTTTTGTACGCCGATTACTTTCTTCATCAATGCGACCCTCGCTTGATATCTGCTGTCCAAGAGAAATGTACGTGTCTGTTATCTCCAGCTTTTCTCCATCAATCGATAAATCTTCATTTCTTGTAAAAGCATTGAACATCACTTTTGTCTTCTGAAAGTTCATTTTTAATCCCACTTCTTTACTCTTGTCAGCTAGTTACTGGATCATACTCTGCAGCTCTGATGGGGTAGTTGAAAAAATGACTATGTCACCAGCAAAACGAAGGTGGGTTAGATAATCGCCATTAATCTTTATCCCTTTGTTTTCCCAGTTCAGTGATTGAAAGACATTTTCCAATGTGGCATTGAAGAGCTTCGGAGATATGGTGTCACCTTGTCTCACTCCCTTTCCAATTTTTATGTGTGTTGTATTTTCAAACAGCCGAGTCTTTGCACTTGCATTTTCATAGATGTTATTAATAATATAAATGTATGCATCTTCAATACCGCAGGATTTCAGAGCCATTGTAACTGCTGATGGTTTCACCGAATCAAAGGCTTTTTCATAATCGATAAAAGCCATGCATAATGGAAGTTCATATTCCCTCGCTCTTTCAATTAGTTTTCTCAGTACGTGGATATGATCTATTGTGCTGTAGCGACACCTGAATCCAGCTTGTTCTCTCGTTTAAGCCATGTCCAGTGTTACCTTCAAGCGGTGTGAAAGAACTTTAGTGAAGATTTTATAAACCACTGTAAGGAGGCTGATAGGTCTGTATTTCCTGAGATCCTCAATGTCACCTTTTTTATGTAGCAGTATCATTATAGCCTTGTTCCAATCCTCAGGAATCTCCCCTTCATTAAGGCATCGAGTGAAAATTTGGGCGAGTACTGTTTCGATTTCTCCACTTGCTTCTTGTATGATGTCTACAGTAATTCCATCTTCTCCTGGAGCTTTTACCTGCATCATGTTCTTGATGGCATGTGCAACTTCTGCTGGGAGGACTGGAAGAACTCTGGTACTGGTACCTTTCATGATGTCTGGAGTACATGTATCATCTCTTTCATATAATTTGGAGTAGAAATCTTTCACTCTTGTCAAAATTTCGCCTCTATTTCTTGTTACAGAACCATCTTCTTTTCTCAGTGCCATAATCTGTTTTCTTCCCTTACTGAGATGTCCCTTTGCTATCTTTAGGCTTTGGTTGTTTTCAATTGCTTTCCTCACTAGTTCACAGTTGAATTTCCTTACGTCTTCAGTGATACTTTTTCGTACTGTCTTGCATAGCTCTATATATTCCACTTTGGAAGTCACATCTTCTTTAGTTGTCCTCATCTCTCTTCATTTTTGCGTCAACATTTTGGTTTTTCCTGATAATTTGTTCACATGCAACTTGTTCTTAGACCCAGCTAATTTTGTAGCTGTTTCCATAACAGCTTTGGTTACTGTTCTGTTAACTTCAGAAATATCCACTTCTTCCGATGTTAGGCCTTCTAAAGCAGAGAATCTGTTCTTCAGTTACAACCTGAAGGTATTATGGTGTTTTTTAAGGTTGGTTATGTCAATAAATTTTGTTTTGTCTTATGAGCTTGCCACGTTCGAGTTTAGTGTTGAGGTGCATCTTACATGTCACCAATCTATGGTCACTACCTGTGTTGAACTTGTTTAGCACACTGCAGTCTTCTATGACGAATTTTTAGTTACACATGATAAAATCAATTTCACTTGTTGTCCCATTTGGATGTCTCCATGCCCATTTCCTGTGTGGCTTTTTCTTGAAAAAGGAGTTCAAGATGAAAAACCCTTCTGCCTCTGCAAACTAAACGAGAGTATTTCCACGCTGGTTTCTGTTGCCGTGACCGAATTATTTACCTACTGAAGTTTCATTCTGTTGCCGTTGCCCTATTTTTGCATTGAAATCTCCCATAATTATCTTTAAGTGCTATTTACCTTTATTATTTAGATGACGAATTTCCTCATAAAATTATTCAATTTCTTCTTCAGGATGACTTGTATTTGGTGCATAAGTTTGAATAATCTGAGCCTGGTATCTTCTCGAGAGTTGGATAATGAGTCGTGCAGCTCTGTCAGAGGAACTTTCAACTTCTACAACTTTATCCTTCAGTTTCTTGTTTATTATAAATCCAACACCACTAGTTCTGCCAGTATCTGTCCCACGATAGTAGAAGAGATGTCCAATTTTCAGTTCAATGAGATCTTCTCCTTTCCTCCTTACCTCACTTAGCCTGATGATGTCCCACTTGATCCTTTGTAGTTCCTCTTCCAATTCAAGAAGCCTTGAATCAGAAGATAGGGAGCGTCCATTATACGTAGCCAAGGTCAGCATCAGATGGCAGCCTACTCCGGTCCTCCGGGGATTCTTAGTACCCTCTGCCTTCATGTCGCACTGGCCGCGGCCTTAACTAGGTACATTCCATGTGCCGGAGACTGAGAGCCAAGATTTAAGTTGTGGAGTCATTTTGGAGGGGATTGGCCATAACTCACCACGCTGGCCAAGCGGGTTGGTGAGTGTGGGATAGCATTTCCTCTAATCCCGATGGTATAGTTATAACGCTATTGGCGGTCGTCAGAGCCCCTTTAGTGGGAACAGGATGCACCACGAGGAGGCGGTGTTGACATTTGTCAAGGAGAGGCTGTTACGCATCACCTGACCTTACATCCCATATATATATATATATATATATATGTATGTAAGGTCAGGTGATGCGTAACACCACAGCCTCTCCTTGACAAATGTCAACACCGCCTCCTCGTGGTGCATCCTGTTCCCACTAAAGGGGCTCTGACGACCGCCAATAGCGGTATAACTATACCATCGGGATTAGAGAAATGCTATCCCACGCTCAACAACCCGCTTGGCCAGCGTGTTGAAATATGGCCAATCCCTCCAAAATGACTCCACAACTTAAATCTTGGCCCTCAGTCTCCGGCACCTGGAATGTACCCTGGCCAAAGGCAGCGGCCAGTGCGACATGAAGGCAGAGAGTGCTAAAATCCCCGGAGGACCGGACTAGGGCTGCCATCTGATGCTGACTTTGGTTACGTATAATGGACGCTCCCTATCTTCTGATTCAAGGCTTCTTGAATTGGAAGAGGGACTACAAAGGATCAATTGGGACATCGTTGGGCTAAGGGAGGTAAGGAGAAAAGGAGAAGATCTCATTGAACTGAAAATTGGACATCTCTTCTACTATCGTGGGACAGATACTGGCAGAACTAGTGGTGTTGGATTTATAATAAACAAGAAACTGAAGGATAAAGTTGTAGAAGTTGAAAGTTCCTCTGACAGAGCTGCACGACTCTTTATCCAACTCTCGAGAAGATATCAGGCTCAGATTATTCAAACTTATGCACCCACCCACAAGTCATCCTGAAGAAGAAATTGAATAATTTTATGAGGAAATTCGTCATCTAAATAATAATGGTAAGCAGCACTTGAAGATAGTTATGGGAGATTTCAATGAAAAATAGGGCAACGGCAACAGAATGAAACTTCAGTAGGTAAATTCGTTCACGGTTACAGAAACCAGCGTGGAAATACTCTCGTTGAGTTTGCAGAGGCCTAAGGGTTCTTCATCTTGAACTTCTTTTTCAGAAAAAGCCGCACAGGAAATGGACATGGAGACATCCAAATGGGGCGGACAAGTGAAATTGATTTTATCATGTGTAACTAAAAATTCGTCATAGAAGACTGCAGTGTGCTAAACAAGTTCAACACAGGTAGTGACCATAGATTGGTGAGATGTAAGATGCACCTCAACACTAAACTCGAACGTGGCAAGCTCATAAGACAAAACAAAATGTATTGACATAACCAACCTTAAAAAACACCATAATACCTTCAAATTGGAACTGAAGAACAGATTCTCTGATTTAGAAGGCCTAACATCGGAAGAAGTGGATATTTCTGAAGTTAACAGAAAAGTAACCAAAGCTCTTATGGAAACAGCAACAAAATTAGCTGGGCCTAAGAACAAGTTGCGTGTGAACAAATTATCAGGAAAAACCAAAATGTTTTAACAGAAAAAGTAACCAAAGCTCTTATGGAAACAGCAACAAAATTAGCTGGGCCTAAGAACAAGTTGCGTGTGAACAAATTATCAATAAAAACCAAAATGTTGATGCAAAAAGAAGAGAGATGAGGACAACTAAAGAAGATATGACTTCCAAAGTGGAATACATAGAGCTATGCAAGACAGTACGAAAAAGTATCACTGAAGACGTAAGGAAATTCAACTGTGAACTAGTGAGGAAAGCAATTGAAAACAACCAAAGCCTAAAGATAGCAAAGGGACATCTCAGTAAGGAAAGAAAACAGATTATGGCACTGAGAAAAGAAGATGGTTCTGTAACAAGAAATAGAGGCGAAATTTTGACAAGAGTGAAGATTTCTACTCCAAGTTATATGAAAGGAATGATGCATGTACTCCAGACATCATGGAAGGTACCAGTAATAGAGTTCTTCCAGTCTTCCCAGCAGAAGTTGCACATGCAATCAAGAACATGAACCAGGGAAAAGCTCAAGGAGAAGATGGAATTACTGTAGACATCATACAAGAAGCAAGTGGAGAAATCATAACAGTACTCGCCCAAATTTTCACTCGATGCCTTAATGAAGGGAAGATTCCCGAGGATTGGAACAAGGCTATAATGATCCTGCTACATAAAAAGGTGACATTGAGGATCTCAGCAACTACAGACCTCTCAGCCTCCTATCAGTGGTTTATAAAATCTTCACTAAAGTTCTTTCATACCGTTTGAAGGTTACACTGGACATGGCTCAACCGAGAAAACAAGCTGGATTCAGGAGTGGCTACAGCACAATAGATCATATCCACGTACTGAGAGAACTAATTGAAAGAGCGAGGAATATGAACTTCCATTGTGCATGGCTTTTATCGATTATGAAAAAGCCTTTGATTCGGTGAAACCATCAGCAGTTACAATCTGAAATCCTGCGGTATTGAAGATGCATACATTAATATTATTAATAACATCTGTGAAAATGCAAGTGCAAAGATTCGGCTGTTTGAAAATACAACACCCATAAAAATTGGAAAGGGAGTGAGACAAGGTGGCACCATGTCTCCGAAGCTCTTTAACGCCACATTGGAAAATGTCTTTCAATCACTAAACTGGGAAACCAAATTGATAAAGATTAATGGAGATTATCTAACTCACCTTCGTTTTGCTGATGACATAGTCATTTTTGCAACTACCCCATCAGAGCTGCAGAGTATGATCCAAAAAAAATGCTGACAAGAGTAAAGAAGTGGGATTAAAAATGAACTTTCAGAAGACAAAAGTGATGTTCAATGCTTTTACACGAAATGAAGATTTATCGATTGATGGAGAAAAGCTGGAGATAACATACACATACGTTTATCTTAGACAGCAGATATCAAGTAAGGGTCACATTGATGAAGAAAGTAATCGGCGTACAAAACTTGCCTGGAGAGCTTTTGGAAGAAACAGCATAATTTTCAAGAGCAATATGCCATTATGTCTTAAAAGAAAAGTGGTTGATCAATGAATCCTTCCAGTGCTTACGTATGGTGCAAAAAAATGAATCCTTCCAGTGCTTACGTATGGTGCAAAATTGGAAAGGAGTGAGACAAGGTGACACCATATCTCCGAAGCTCTTTAACGCCACATTGGAAAATGTCTTTCAATCACTAAACTGGGAAACCAAAGGGATAAAGATTAATGGAGATTATCTAACTCACCTTCGTTTTGCTGATGACATAGTCATTTTTGCAACTACCCCATCAGAGCTGCAGAGTATGATCCAAAAAATTGCTGACAAGAGTAAAGAAGTGAGATTAAAAATGAACTTTCAGAAGATAAAAGTGATGTTCAATGCTTTTACACGAAATGAAGATTTATCGATTGATGGAGAAAAGCTGGAGATAACATACACATACGTTTATCTTAGACAGCAGATATCAAGTGAATGTCACATTGATGAAGAAAGTAATCGGCGTACAAAACTTGCCTGGAGAGCTTTTGGAAGAAACAGCATAATTTTCAAGAGCAATATGCCATTATGTCTTAAAAGAAAAGTGTTTGATCAATGAATCCTTCCAGTGCTTACGTATGGTGCAGAGACGTGGACCTTAACAAAAAAAGACATACAAAGGCTGCAGACAACTCAAAGCAGCATGGAGAGGTGCATGCTTGGTGTAACCAGGAGAGGTAAGAAGAGGAACTCATGGATCCGAAAAATGACAGGAGTGGAAGACATCATGATCAGAGTTAAATCTCTGAAATGGCAATAGACTGGGCATACTGCCAGAAGGACAGACCATCGACGGACAGGCGAAATTTTAAAGTGGATTCCAAGGGACAGGAAAAGACCCAGAAGAAGACCACATGGGAGATGGGTGGATGAAATTCGAAAGTATGCGGGAGTGACATGGAGGAGACTGGCACAAGACAGACCGTTGTGGAGGAAACTTTGGGAGACCTTTGTCCAGCAGTGGATTGATAATGGTTGACAATGATGATGATGATGATGATGATGATGTTATATATATATAAATGATCAATATGTGCAAATCATTGCTGTATCTTGAATATATATATATATATATATATTCAAGACACAGCAATGATTTGCACATATTGATCATTTTCTATGCGCAGAACATAATACAGCAGAAATAACAGTCATAGAAAATCGGAAAGTCAGGATAATTGATATAGCCACAGTGTTGGACCACCCAGTGTGTCAGCTTGCCCGATGGCAAGTGTGCCCCTGATGAAGTGGACTTCTTTAAACATTACACAATATGTGCAAATCAATGCTGTATCTTCTAGTGAATGTGAAAGACGTTGTAATGAGACTAAGTTTTTAATCACCTCAGTTAGGTCTTCTGTTTCAATCACAGCAATAACTTTATTATTATTCTTAAATATTGTTGGGCCTTCTCTAACTCAGTTTGGGCTACAAAACACTCTGACACTATACTGATGAACATTTAATCATTATAGTGTCCGGTGACTTCCACGTCACCGTTCAGTAGTAGATACGAAGAGCAGGGAGCGGACTAGAACAGTAGAAATATCTTAAGAGTTGAACATATTCTTAATAATACATAGAACATATTCTTCCTATCAGTTAACGCCAGATACTAAAACTGAAAATTGATATATTCAAAACTCACAAAATGTTAAGGACCATTTAGTAGCTTGAAAATTTATTGAAGTTTGTGAAAACACAAGTTTGTTTGCGACGGATATCGAATTCGTGTCCTTTCACTCCGAAAAGTTGCTCTCCTAACTGAGCTACGCAGACAGAATGTCTCGCTGCAGATTTGTCGTCTTGACACATGTTTTCACCTCTGTATTACGTCACAAGTTCCAATATTATTACTGTACGTAATAATATTGGAGCTTCACTATGTTGTACAGTTTACTGCCAACAATATGTAGTACAATATACACTGACGGAAAAAAAATCCCAACACCACGAAAAAATAGTTGTAGAGGAATGAAATGGCGGCAATACATTTGTATAGGTAACATATTTAATAGATTAAGGTTTCAAGATCACAGCTTATTGAAAGCGCGAGAAGAGCCATTTTAAATGTGAAATGCTGGTACATTAATAACCGGTGTAACCGCCAGAATGTTGAATGCAAGCACGCAAACGTTCATGCATTGTGTCGTACAGATGCTGGATGTCAGTTTGTGGGATGGAGTTCCATGCCTGTTGCACTTGGTCGTTCAATACAGGGACGGTTAATGCTGGTTGGGGGTGATGCTGGAGTTGTCGTCCAATGATGTCCCATACGTGCTCGATTGGTGAAAGATCTGGTGATCTAGCAGGCCACGGCAACATGTCGACACACTGTAGAGCATGTTGGGTTACAACAGCGGTATGCGGGCGAGCGTTATACTGTTGTAAAACACCCCCTGGAATGCTGTTCATGAATGGCAGCACAACAGGTTGAATCACCAGACCGACGTACAACTGTGCCGTCAGGGTGCGTGGGATAACCACGAGAGTGCTCCTGCTGTCATAGGAAATTGTTCCCCAGACCATAACTACAGGTGTAGGTCCAGTGTGTTTAGGCCGCAGACAGGTTGGTTGCAGGCCCTCACCTGGCCTCCTTCTAACCAACACACGGCCTTCACTGGCACCCAGGCAGAACCGGCTTTCATCAGAAAACACAACAGATCTCCACTCCGTCCTCCAATGAGCTCTAGCTTGACACCACTGACGTCGCAAACGGCAGTGGTTTGGAGTAAGTGGAATGCACGCTACAGGGCGTCTGGCTCGGAGCTGTCGTTCAAGAAACCGACTTGTAACAGTTCGTTGTGTCACTGTGGTGGCAACTGCTGCTCGAATTGCGGCCGCAGACGCGGTACGATGCGCCACGGCCATACGCCGTACACGGCGGTCTTCCCTCTCAGTAGTGCCACGTGGCGGGCCGGAACTCGGTCTTCTTGAGGCAGTACCTTTCCTTGACCACCGCTGCCAACAATCATGCACAGTGGCTACATTCCTGCCAAGTCGTTCTGTAATATTGCGGAAAGAAAATCCACCTTCTCGTAGCCCTATTACACGACCTCGTTCAAACTCCGTGAGCTGTTGATAATAGCTTCTTCGTCTTCTTAAAGGCATTCTTGACTAACATCAACACCCTACGTCGAATCTCAACGATAACGAACGCTCACGAAGGTTACAGCGTGTATTTACAGCAAACCTGCTTTGCATGTTCCGAGAGGCGCTACTAGCGCTACCCGTATGCGCCTAGCGCAAAATTTGCGTAGACGTCATCTTACAGATGTTCTCTCACCGCCTACCAACTGTCGTTTATCTAACACAACCCGTTCTTGGTGTTGGTGTTTTTTTTTTCCGTCAGTGTATGAGCAGTGTAATTATTAAAAGGTATAAATTTATTTCGCCAAAATTTTAATTGTACCTTTTCCCCTCTCATGTACTTTTTGAAAATTTTACTATTTTCTTATAAAAATTCAATGATAGCCTTATAGTTGTGGGTGGGCATACTTTGTTTTCTGGAAGCCAATGTTTTTAGACCCAGTCCGCTACTGTATAAGCGATCCCTGGAGATGCCAGAGTCGAACTGGAAAAACAAGTTAGTAAAATCATGATTATAATACGCTTTCCAACATTACAGAAATCATTACTCAAGTTATCACTCAAGTCATGAGAATAATGTCTGTGGAATAAATCTCGGTCCTGTGTCCTGACCTTTGATCCCATTTCGATGATATTCAACAGAACCAGCTTGGTATACCTCCGAAATAACATGATAAAGTTTTGTCCCAATCGAAGCATTTTTACGTAAGTTATGATGTATAAGGGCTATGGAATAGATCCCGCTCCTGTGTCCTAACCTTTGACCCCATTTCGCCCATTTTCAATAAGGTTTGTCGCCAAGTGATTCCCTACCACATACTAAAATTTCATCGAAATCGAACTTTTTTACGTTAGTTATGGCGCGTAACAGCAGTGGAATGGATCCCTCTCCTATGAACTGACCTTTGACCCCATTTCGTTCACTTTAAATAGGGTTCCTTCCCAGGTGATCCCCTACCAGATACTAAAATTTCATCGAAATCCAACGGATGTTACGCGAGTTATCGTGCTGACGGACATACGCACACAACGCGTGACGTAATGAGGCAGATGGGAATCGCGACCATCTGCTAGCAAGGTGTGACGTCATGAATCTTTAATATGATCCACAAACAACGCGTGACGTAATGAGATAGATGGCATGACCGCGCGCCAACATTCTCAAACGCGAGTTGTGACGTCATAAGATTTCTAAGCATTGGTAACATTAATGGAACAACGCCATCACTAAAAACGTTATAATTCGGGGTGGTTATTTAACCCCTAAACGAATTCTTCTAAAGTCGAGATCAAGCTAAATCGATTTCTAGTACCAGAAAACGGTAGGTTAACGGCTTTCATCAAAATTCTTGGAGCCGTTTTCAAAATAAAATGTACATACACACATACAAGAATTGCTACTTTAAGGTGGACGTCAAGTAACTTTGCTTCCTATAATTCCAGTGGAAAAACTTTTGTACACATTTTCTTCACAATTAATGCGTTCCCAAGGATGAAAATTTGAACATCGATTAAAATATCTTCATTTTATAATTTGCAATACTTAATATTTTCTAAAACATAACCATAATTATGCAATTCAACATTTGTTTGTGTACTGACGTCATGAAAATACAGGTCGCGCCATCTTTTTTCTCGACAATTAATGCGTTCACAAGGATGAAAATTTGAACATCGATTAAAATAGCTTCATTTCATAACTTGGAATACTTAATATTTTCTAAACCATAACCGTAATTATGCAATCCAACATTTTTTTGTCCACTGACGTCATCAAAGTACAGGTCGCGCCATCTTTTCTCTGGTTTCAACAATACCAAAAAAAAATTATTGATTTTTAATATAATTATGGTTATGTTTTAGAAAATATAAAGTTTCCCAAGTTATAATATGAAGTTATTTTAATCGATGTTAAAATTCTCATCCTTGGGAACACATTAATTGTGAAGGAAATGTGTACAAAAGTTTTTCCATTGGAAGTATAGGAAGAAAAAATTACTTGACGTCCACCTTAATAATATGGGGTAAGGTAAATAAGGACAATGAAATGGATCGCAATCCTATGTCCTGACCTTTGACCACATTTCGTTCATTTTCAATAGACTTCGTCCCCAGTGGTCCCCTACTACATACTGAAATTTCATCGAAATCGAACCATTTTTACGCACGTTATGACGACGCATAAGGGCAATGGAATGCATCCCGATCTTATGTCCTGACCTTTGACCCCACTTCACCCATTTTGAATAGGGTTCATCCCTAGGTGGTCTCTTACCACATAGTAAACTTTCATTGAAATCGAACCATATTTACGCAAGTTATGACTCATAAGGATAATGGAATGATCCCGCTCCTACGTCGTGACCTTTGACCCCATTTGTCCCATTTTCAATAGGGTTCGTCCCCGGGTGGTCCACTACCACATACTAAAATTTCATCGAAATCGACCCTTTTTTGCGCCAGTTATCGTGCGGACAGACGGACGGACGGACGGACAAAGCTGGAGCATATACGCTTCTTCAATCTACGGTTGGAAAGCGTAAAAAATGACTTAATATAGAGATATGGCCATAGAAGTTACCCTATTATGGACTAAACACACAACAGTAGTCTCCATTATCATCGGGGCACTTCGAACAATGTCAAAAAAATTTATGAATCATTTTGAAAAATTGCAGCTTTCTGATATGCCACCTACAGAACTGCAGAAAACAGCTTTCCTTGGGACATCATATATTTTACGCCGATCCTTGACTGGTACCTAGGTCTCCGGTGGAAACTCGTATGAGCTCAAGAACACCAGTCAAGGATATTTTTGTTGGCTGTGATTCGTATATTTCGAATAACGAAGACGATAATAATAATAATAATAATTTAAAGTTTATTCTTTGTCATGCGCTAACAGAGAGCCCATGCCACACTTGCTATGCAAAATCATGTTATGCTCTGTTGCATTTCTGCTGCGACGAATTTTCTGCTTTTACAGTTCGTTGTCGACCCCTGGAGTCCCTACACGAGAAATTCCCAACACCCACCGGTGAGAGGCGCGTGCCGATCACACATTTGTTATTAGCAACCGGCACTGTAGACTACTTGAACACTGGGGCCACTAAAGCGAATTAGAACGAAATCTACCTATGTATTGAAACACAAACCGATTCATGTCGTCTGAATGATTTAAGCAAGATTTTTCGAGAAGCACTAAATCTGAAAGTTTACAATTTGTGCTTCTGTTTTTCTTTTAAGATGATTTTTCATCCGGAAGCCCGAAAAAGGTACTTCATTTCTGTTGCTATCGCCAAGAGAGATGTCACTTTTATTTACCTACCACAGGATTTCCTCGGCTGCCTAATGGAGTTTTTACGGGTATACTGATCAATGCAAGAACCTCTTCTATTGCGACGTTGTTCAGAAAGCATTGCCAAGCAAAAAATGATAAGTCAGTTTCCTGAGAGCTGCGAGGTTGTTTGAAAAATAGAAATAATCGCCTTATGTGTTTTCTTTCTTTCAGAACCTTTCCAGAGCACAAGACCAGCCAATCACATTACTCGTATATCGGAATAATGCTATTACACAGGTAATAAAAACAATGCAGCATTCAGTCAGAACATAAGAGCATGTTCTAGAATTAGTTTCCCTGAAACAGAAGAAAACTGCGTAAAAAATACCTTTATTCCTCCTCCTTGAAGAAAACTATTTTGATGATGCGAGGTACAACTTAGAGTATTTTAAATGACGATACTTTTACCTCAGTTACGATAAAATGAAAAAAGAACTCTTTCGAAAAAAAGCACTCGAAACAACTGCAAAAAAGGAACGATTTTTTAGCTTTTTATTTTCTTTTACGACTTATCAAGCCTATTTTAACGAAAAGAGGAAATATCTTCATTTTAAGCTGGGTTTGACGGCTTGAAAAAAGGAGGTAGAAGCGGTGTATTTATATCTATCATACAGTATCTGTTAGGGGCATAGCGAAAACCTGCTTGGTCTCCCGCGAAGAAATTTCGGTTTCCCTTTTCAAGTGAATATTAGTTTCGCATACTTTCGGGGATTTTGAACAAATTGTGAAAACTTTTATTCACACATAGACAATACGTGTTAGTATCTAAAAATATATAATATTATATAAATTAAATTAAAAAGAAACTGAAAGTATAAGAAAGTCACGCCGACAAAACGTCCATAGGAGTATTACTCCAGTGGAAGAAATCGATTACTAAAAGTCAATGTTTCTATCTCAGCTAAAATCTTGGAAACAGGTAGAAAATCCGCACAACTCATAAAAAATGATCATTCGCGTGACGTATCGGTTGACTGGGCCTGAAGGAGTTGAGTCTGCTGGAAATGCACACAAAACACTAGATAAGAGCAGGCGTGGTGATTTCAATCCTCCTCTTCTATCTGGAATAAAAGAAGAAACAAGTAAGTTTCCTGTTCAGCTTGTCTGGCGCAATGGAAGTGCAAAACAGAAAATAAGTTATGGAGGCTTTAAATGAATGTGATTTTTCACCGTAGTTCACACACCGGCCACTAAATTAGAAACTTTTTTTTGCAATACCGGGTTGGACCTCCTTTAGCCCGAATTACAACATGTATTCGGTTTGGCATAGATTTCACAAGATGTTGAGAAGACTATCACAGAATCAAGGCGGCTTCAATAGATATACATATATCAGCCACTGAATTAGAAACTTTTATTCAATACCGGATTGGACCTCCTTTTAGCCCGAATTACAGCACGTATGCGGTTTGGCATAGATGCCACAAAGTATTGGAGTGCATCTACGGCTCCGCATACCAGGCGTTCCCCAGACAGTCCTTTAACTGGCTCATATCTGACGGCAGAGGACTTTGCTCCCGGATCTGTTTTTTTTAACATGTCCCATAATTATTTGTGGTTCCCAGGAAAGATGGTGGAAGTCGCGGTCATGCATGCTGAATCACTGCTGAACACATTCTACGCGATAAACCGTAGCATTTTCATTCATGAAACAGCCGTTACCTGTGGATAGAAAGTCAGCATTGCAGGATGGACTTGACTTGATCGACAACCATGTGAGCCGCCCCGGTGGCGCAGTGGTCTAAGCGATGGCCTCTGATCATTCGTCCGAAAGGGGTCCGGGTTCGAATCCCGTTGAGGCATGAAAGTTGTTTTGGAATTACAGCACTGGCTCTCTCCCTTCCTTGGAACCAGTGACCATAAATTAGGGACGGGCGACTGCTTATAGCCCATTGAGTTGCTCACGGTTGTCGTTAAACCTTCAATAAAAAAAACAAAAAACAACCATGTTCAGATAATCCTTGCAATACACTCGACCTTAGAGCAATATCAGGGAACCCGTTCCGTACCTACAGAACGTGCTTCACACTATGATACCATCTACAGAACGTGCTCCATACTATGACACCATCTACAGAACGTGCTCCACGCTATGACACCTTCTACAGAACGTGCTCCACACTATGACACCATCTACAGAACGTGCTTCACACTATGATACCATCTACAGAACGTGCTCCACACTATGACACCATCTAAAGAACGAGCTTCACACTATGATACTATGATACCATCTACAGAACGTGCTTCACACTATGATACCATCTACAGAACGTGCTTCACACTGTGATACCATCTACAGAACGTGTTCCACACCATGGCACCATCTACATAACGTGTTCCACACCATGACACCATCTACATAACGTGCTCCACACTATGACACCATCTACAGAATGTGCTCCACACTATGACACCATCTACAGAACGTGCTTCACACTATGATACCATCTACAGAACGTGCTCCACACTATGACACCATCTACAGAACGTGCTTCACACTATGACACCATCTACAGAACGTGCTTCACACTATGATACCATCTACAGAACGTGCTCCACACTATGACACCATCTACAGAACGAGCTTCACACTATGATACTATGATACCATCTACAGAACGTGCTTCACACTATGATACCATCTACAGAACGTGCTTCACACTGTGATACCATCTACAGAACGTGTTCCACACCATGACACCATCTACATAACGTGTTCCACACCATGACACCATCTACATAACGTGCTCCACACTATGACACCATCTACAGAATGTGCTCCACACTATGACACCATCTACAGAACGTGCTTCACACTATGATACCATCTACAGAACGTGCTCCACACTATGACACCATCTACAGAACGTGCTTCACACTATGACACCATCTACAGAACGTGCTTCACACTATGATACCATCTACAGAACGTGCTCCACACTATGACACCATCTACAGAACGAGCTTCACACTATGATACCATCTACAGAACGTGCTTCACACTATGATACCATCTACAGAACGTGCTCCACACTATGACATCATCTGCAGAACTTTGAGTTCTGTTTACAAGGTAAGCTAGAATCATTGCTTCATGACGCTTCCGCCAAACTCTCTGCCTATCGTCGGTACAGAACAAGGTGTACAGCGACGCACCGGACCGTATGACTTTTTCCCAGTCTTCCAGTGTCCCGTCACGGTGTTCCTGATACCACTGTAGACAACCTTTCCGGTTCTTCGCGTAAGCCAATGATTTTTGTATTGGCATGTGATGACCAATAGCAATCCTCTTCAGACAGCTCTCTGAGATATGGGTGGGTAACAGCCGTCATTGAATGCTTTTGGTCAAGTGCATAGATCGATGATATATGGAGTCGGGAACAGCCTTCCTTAAATGCTTCTCACAGGAAGCCCTGTTTCTCCGTACAAGCCTTCTCAGACGACAGCGATCTCGTCCCTGATTGATTATCCTCGCACCACAGTTACGCTTCTTGGACAAGCAATGTGGGCTATTTTTTCACTGATTAAATACCCGGGATCTCTAACCTTTTGAGAAACCAGTCAGCTCCACTGTTTTAAAAATCATCACTCCAACTAGACTGGGGCCCACACTAAGCTCTTTATCGAACTCAGAAAGAACCTTTGTTTTTCTCATTGTTATCAACACTATTGAAGAATACGGATAAGTAGCAGGCTTAAATAGTTGCCTGACTCCATGGCGGCGCAGCTGTCTAATCGCTGGCTTCTGACCATTCATCTCAAATATGCGTGCGGAACTTCTTCAGTTTTGGTGAGGAGGCACGTTACCATTCCTTGCTCGCTCTCTTGGTTTCTGGATGATGATAGTGAACCCAGGTTTCATCTCCAGTAACAACTCTCTTTAGGAAGCCATCACCTTCCGCTTCAAAGCACCGCAAAAGTTCTTGACATGTATCAATTCTGGAGTCAGCTGGCGTGGCACCCGCCTTGCAGACGCTTGTTGAACTGCAGCACATCATGGACAATGTGGTGCGTTGAACCATGACTGATGTTCAAAAGGGTGGCTATTTTATCCACCGTCACTCGGCGATTTCCCATCACAATGCTTTCAAATGCTGTAATGGACTCTGGTTGATGCTTGTGGTCACTACTCTGCGTGCCTGACCCGGTCGAAGAGAATCTGTCCCAGAACTCACGCCGTTTTGCAACTTCCTAGTCAATTCGTACACTTGCTGGAGTGACAGACATGCATCACCATACTGAAACTTCATTGGACGATGAATTTCAATAGGTTTCACGCCTTCACCACCCAAAAAACGGATGAAAGAACGTTGCTTCTCTTTGGTGCATGTCTCAAGTGGGGCGGCCATATTTACACTGCTGCTGTAACGTCATTAAGCTTGTCTGCACCGTGCTGCCACCTTTAAAAATCTTTTAGTCATTGGCGGCAATATTGCCAAGTTACAGGACAATGACACTGTATTTTGAATTTTTTATCGCACTTTTAACGTTTCCATTTGACTCATTATAACGAAGTAAATTTCTCCGTCCTTTTTATCCACGCCGGGGCTCGAACCCGGGTCCCCTCATTCCGGAATAAGTCGCTCTACCAATTGAGCTACGCGGACGTTCGTTATCGCTGCTATATGTCTTTATGTCGTGTGCGTCCTGCTGCGCAGGCAAGTCACATCTCCCTAAAGAGGGCCGGTGGCATGGCCCACGGGTCAGCCGTGACCATGAATTGTCGCAGGCAGCCATCCGCTGAAGAACGTGCACTTGAGAACTCCCAGTCAATCTAGTGTGTGGAATGCAACGTCACACTCATTTAATTTTCGAAGTGCTGGAGAAGGGATTATCTTATTTTTCCTATCTGGCGGTGTGGAAAGAACATCACACCATTGCGAGATCTTGAACGGCCGGGTCATCCGGGAAGTTCGGACGCCATTAAAACGAAGTAAATTTCTCCGTCATTTTTATCCACGCCGAGGCTTGAACCCGGGTCCCCTCATTCCGGAATAAGTCACTCTACCAATTGAGTTACGCAGACGTTCGTTCTGACTGCTATCTGCCTTTATGTCGTGTGCGTCCTGCTGGCAGGTACGTCACATCATGTTATATTTTTTATTATAATAATTTAATACAACATGAGCATATAAATTATGTTTTCGCAATTTACACCATATAACAATTTTGTCTTGTTCAAAAGAAATTCTAAAGAATTAAAACATTTTTTAAGAAATTGAGTTGCTTTTTATTACGTCACCCCTCACTCTTTGAACAATTTATGTTTAAGAGTTTCAGAACTTTTCTCATCAGGAAAACAAAAAAGCACTGGTTGCAGCTATTTTTTGCCTTAACGTTTTTCTAATCCGTAGCTAAAGAAGCGAGATATCGTCAAAGTGAAAATATAAATTTACAATACCTAGAGGTAAAAAAATGCTGTTTTAGAAATTCCCGAAAATGCATTGAAAATCTTTGTCGTGGTGTAATCGCAATCGAAAGCAATTTTTTTTTCAGTGGTACGAAACACTTATATAATATTTAGATGATCCCATGGTCCCTAGAGGTACAATGGAGCATCTGGATAATCAGAAAATATGTAAATAATGGTTAATACTGCTTGAGCCCGCCAATGGCCAGTTTCCAATTTCAAGATGGCTTATCGTCGAACTCAGAATTAACGCCTCTTAGCGACACAATTTAACGCCAGAAAAGGATCGAAAATGCATGAGCGATTTTGGCTGTAATCCTAATTTTCTGCAGAAGAGAACTTTTCGTAACGTATATTTAGAAGCAGAGATATTGTAGAAATGCAAATTTTCAGTTTCTCCATCTTGCAAAAATCTGTGCACTGTGTAAAGCAACAAAATCACGCAAGTTTCGCTCATTCATCGAACAGAAAATTCGAAAAGAACTTATCTAACCCAACTTTTAGAAAGTTGTGGCGAAGCAGAAAAATACGTTTACATTACCTATCTGGAAAATTATGCGATGCAGATATTCTGAAAGTTGGAACTATCAGATGCAAAAGGATTTTTCCAATCCAGCTATATTCGGAGACATCCTGTTTACATACGGACTGATAAACTGGTAAAGCGATAGCAGCAAATACAGTGAACCTGAGTAATACGTTTAATTGTAATACGTTTTTCACTTTTATGCGTAACTTCGGGTGAGTCCAGATATTTTATTGTGGCCTCTATCGCTTTTTCAATTAAGTAATTCATTTTTACGCTTTTTGCGATTACACGTTAAATTTTGAATTTCAGAATATACGTAAAAACACACAGTTTTTTGATTCTTTTAACCCGGTATGTTACAACTTTGGAAGAATTGAGATAGGATTTCTTTTTCCAGCCATGAAATATAGATGATGCAACTAAAATTACTAAATAATGTTCACAGTTCTCTATTTTCTCTGAATTCATAAAATTTGAAACAAGCAAAGATTAGTAAATATTTAACTCGGTTATGACACTAAATCAACCAGTGGACTAAGTGTTTTGAAAAGAATGCTGCTGCTTGTAAGTAAAAAAAATGTGTAATAGGGTATTAAATTTGAAACAAAATCGAATTCAGATTCACTACACACAAGTATTACTTCAAAGGTAAGGTTCTTTTTTTTCATATACTGAAAGTATGAAAATAATTCCTTAATCTAGTTTTTATAATGAAATTTGAATCACAAAATTAATACAAAAGAAAAATAGACATGGGCAGCAAACAGAATATTTTGTATGTATGTTTTTTTTTATTTAGGTTGAAGAAGCGCATATGCTCCAGCTTTGTCCGTCCGCACGATAACTAGCGTAAAAATGGTTCGATTTCGATGAAATTTTAGTATGTGGTAGGGGACCACCTGGGGACAAACCCTATTGAAAATGGGACAAATGGGGTCAAAGGTCACGACGTAAGAGCGGAATTATTCCATTGCCCTTATGCGTCATAACTTGAGTAAATATGGTTCGATTTCGATGAAATTTCAGTATGTGGTAGGGGACCACCTGGGGACAAACCCTATTGAAAATGGGACAAATGGGGTCAAAGGTCATGACGTAGGAGCGGAATTATTCCATTGCCCTTATGCGTCATAACTTGCGTAAATATGGTTCGATTTCGATGAAAATTTAGTATGTGGTAGGGGACCACCTGGGGACAAACCCTATTGAAAATGGGACAAATGGGGTCAAAGGTCACGACGTAGGAGCGGAATTATTCCATTGCCCTTATGCGTCATAACTTGAGTAAATATGGTTCGATTTCAATGAAAGTTTACTATGTGGTAGGGGACCACCAGGGGACGAACCCTATTGAAAATGGGACAAATGGGGTCAAAGGTTACGACGTAGAACCGGGATCATTCCATTGCCCTTATGCGTCATAACTTGCGTAAATATGGTTCGATTTCAGTGAAATTTTACTATGTGGTAGGGGATCGCGTGGGGACGAATCCTATTTAAAATGGGTGAAGTGGAGTCAAAGGTCAGGCATAAGAGCGGGATGCATTCCATTGCCCTTATGCGTCATAACGAGCGCAAAAATGGTTCGATTTCGATGAAATTTCAGTATGTGGTAGGGTATCACCTGGGGACGAACCCTATTGAAAATGGTCAAAATGGGGTTAAAGGTCAGGATATAGGATTGCGATCTAATCCATCGCCCTTATCCCATATTATTAAGGTGGACGTCAAGTAATTTTGCTTCTTATACTTCCAATGGAAAAACATTTGTAAACATTTTCTTCACAATTAATGTGTTCCCAAGGATGAAAATTTGAACATCGATTAAAATAACTTCATATTATAACTTGAAACACTTAATATTTTATAAAACATTACCATAATTATATTAAAAATTAATAATTTTTCCTTTGGTGGTGTTGAAACCAGAAAAAGGATAGCGCAACCTGTGCTTTCATGACGTCAATAGACAAACAAATGTTGGATTGCATAATTATGGTTATGTTTTAGAAAATATTAAGTATTCCAAGTTATAAAATGAAGCTATTTTAATCGATGTTCAAATTTTCATCCTTCTGAACGCATTAATTGAGAAGAAACTGTGTACAGAAATTTTTCCATTCGAAGTACAGGAAGCAAAATTACTTGACGTTCACCTTAAAGGAGCAATTCTTGTATGTATGTAAATTTTATTTTGAAAACGCTTTAAGGATTTTGATGAAAGTCGTTAACCTACCGTTTTCTGGTACTAGAAATCGATTTAGCTTGATCTCGACTTTAGGATAATTCGTTTAGTGGGTTAAATAACCACCCCGAATTACCACGTTTTTAGTGTAGTGTCATCTCGTCGTCCCATTAGATGTTGGCGCGCGGTCAGGCCATTTGTCTCATTACGTCACGCGTTGTTTGTGGATCCTATTAAAGTTTTATGACGTGACGCTCTTGCGAGCAGATGGCCGCGATTCCCATCTGACTCATTACGTCACGCGTTGTGTGCGTATGTTCGTCCGCACGATAACTCGTGTAAAACTCTTTCGATTTCGATGAAATTTTAGTATGTGGTAGGGGAACACCTGGGAAGGAACCCTACTGAAAGTGAACAAAATGGGGTCAAAGGTCAGGACATAGGAGCGGGATCCATTCCACCGCTCTTATGCGTCATAAGTAACGTAAAAAAGGTTCGATTTCGATGAAATTTTAGTATGTGGTAGGGGACCGCCTGGGGACAAACCCTATTGAAAATTGGTGAAATGGGGGTCAAAGGTCAGGCATAGGAACGGAATCACTTTCATCGCCATTATGCGTCATAACTTACGTAAAAAACGTTTCGATTTGGATTAAATGTTAGTATGTTGTAAGGACCTGCCTGGGGACGAATCCTATTGAAAATGGGCGAAATGGGGTGAAAGGTTAGGACACAGGAGCGGGATCTATTCCATAGGGCTTATGCATCATAACTTACGTAAAATTGCTTCGATTGCGACAAAACGTTATCATGTTATTTCGGAGGTACACTGAACCAGTTTTGTTGAACATCATCAAAATGGGATCAAAGGTCAGGGCACAGGAGTGAGATTTATTCCACAGCCATTTTCCTCATAACTTGAGTAATGATTTCTAGTATGTTGGAAAGCGTATCATAATCAATGCATTGCATGATTTTGCTAACTTGTTGTAGGTTTAGCGACCACTGTGAGCAACTCGATGGGCTATAAGTAGTTGCCCGTCCCTAATTTGGGGCCACTGGTTTATGGAACAGAATGAAGCAGTGCCGTAAGAAAAACACAGCATCTACGCCTCACCAGGACTCGCACCCGGACCCGTCTCGGACGAATGGTCATAAGCCAGCACTTTGACCACAGCACTACAGGGTCGGCAATGTATGTCTGTCTATCTTACATTATAAATTACGGTAATCTAAAATTACAAGTTGTTTCTCGCTGTTTTTTACGCTTTCCAACCGTAGGTTGAAGAAGCATATATGCTCCAGTTTTGTCCGTCTGTCTGCCAGCACGATAACTTGCGTAAATTTTAGTATGTGTTAGGGCACCATCTGGGGACGAACCCTATTGGAAATGGACGAAATGGGGTCAAAGGTCAGGACATAGGAGCGGGTTCCATTCCATTGCCTTTATGCGTCATAACTTACGTAAAACGCTTCGATTGCGGCAAAACTTTATCATGTTGTTCCGGAGGTATACTGAACCGGTTCTTTAGAATACAATCGAAATGGGGTCAAAGGTCAGGACATAGCAGCGGGATCCATTCCATTGCCTTAATGCGTCATAACCTGCGTAAAAATGATTCGATTAAGCTGAAAGTTTAGTATGTGGTAGGGGACCACATGAGGACGAACCCTTTTGAAAATGGACGAAATGGGATCAAAGGTCAGGACATAGGCGCGGGATCCACTCCATTGCCCTTATGCATCATAACCTGCGTAAAAATGATTCGATGTCGATGAAATTTTAGTATGTGGTAGAGGACCACGTGGGGACGAACCCTACTGAAAATGGACGAAATGGGGTTAAAGGTCAGGACATAGGAGCGGGATCCATTCCATTGCCCTTATGCGTCAAAACTTACGTAAAACGCTTCGATTGCGGTAAAACTTTATCATGTTGTTCCGGAGGTATACTGAACCGGTTCTCTTGAATATAATCGAAATGGGGTCAAAGGTCAGGACACAGGAGCGATATTTATTCCACAGCCATTATCCTCATAACTTGAGTAATGATTTCTAGTATGTTGGAAAGCGTATCATAATCAATGCATCGCATGATTTTACCAACTTGTTTCTTTTTGAAGGCACTAAAAATTTCATAATATTATTTAGTGGCGTCGGGTCATTATGGGCATTCGGGGCTAAGCCCCGCATGAAAATGAGAAAAAACTGTTTTCTTCCTTTAACTGGAAAAATTCCTAAAGAAAATTCGTATTAGCAGTCCCTCCCATGATTTTCTGAATGCAATGTGAGCCACTGCAATAGTTGAGTAACTGTTTAACACATTACGGACTTCCATATCCGTTTGTTAGAGCGCATTCTACGGGAGGCGACTCTCGTCAGCTCGTCGTCTTCGCGAAGCTTCGGAGAACAGTAATGAATGAGCAGATGCGTGATGAACTGCCTATGCGCGAAAACTGGCTTTCGGGGCTGGTCGCTTTCGCGTCGTCATCCAATAAGCGGCTGATTTTCATTTGTTTAGTTAAGCTGAAAGTTTCGCTCGTGCAAGTAAAATAGAAAAAAGTGCGCTTTCTATTGAAATATTTTTTTAGTTTATTAAAAGATGAAGAAAAAAATAAAAGCGTTATAGACTTGGGCATACATCGACCAAATATTTGCTTGGTGCAAAAACATAAGAATCAGTCTAGAACTTTTAATGTGGAGTGGTATAAAACCTATATAACAGACTACGTCTGTCCTTAACGCTGTGACGTCATCAGTACTTGCAGCGCCATCTGCTTTTATCCGGTGGCCTAAATCGGAACTGAGCTCACCGATATCGCACGATACGTAAAATCAAGGAGAAATACCTGAAAATAAAATAACGTTAGTAAGACAAACGACTTCATCTGTGGCCAAACGCACTTTCTGGAACAACTATCTGCGACGTTTGTTTTGTTACGTAGGTGTTATGCCGTGTTTTATTTCATTTCCTTCGCATCGCAGAGTAATTTCATAAAAAGGAATAAAATTGCAGAGTAATTTCATAAAAAGGAATAAAATTGCAGAGTAATTTCATAAAAAGGAATCAGAGTTATTTTATTTCATAAAAAGGAACAAGTAAAATTGTAAGAAAGTAACTGCAGGCGTCGTTTTGATTCACTGCGATGGAAAAAAAAAAAAATATTGGTTCCGTGGAAAACACAATGAACTGCAAGAAAATCTTTTGAACAATCAAATGACAATAACACAAAACATTGTATATCAAGAAGTCTTTCATGACCTTTAATTAACATCATTTTTATTACCTACATTTTTATATTATATGATTTTTAGCACGTCTTTTGTAAAAAAAGATCGTGCTTATGTTACCGGTTTGTCCGTCCGTCCGTCCGTACCCACGATATCTCTGCAACTATTTGTACGATTTGAAAAATTCGTTTTGCATTGGGAAGCTTGAAATATGAGAATGATGATCCTTTATTTCGTTTTTTTTTTACGATGTACAATTTCGCCGCTAGAGGGCATAAATGCAGATGATGTCGAATTCAAAAATACGTTTTATTCCACATATTTGCTTCTAAACATCCGATTGAAAAAATTCTTCTATCTTTCGATTCCATTTATGTCGAAGAGTATTTTAGACATAGTTATTTTTTCAAATTACTCATAGATTTTCCGCTAGGGGACGTAAAAGTAAATTACATTTTCTCCGATAACTCTTCTTCTAAAATTCCGATTTGAAAAATGTTTTCTTCAGCTCATACACCTGCTGATGGAAAATATTTTGCATATAATTTCAAATTTTTGGTGAATAATACTTTGGCCACCAGGGGGCGTAAGTGCTAATTTTTGCTTCTGATGTATTTGCCATAAAATCGTAGCTTCTAAAATATCGATTAAAAATTTCTTTCGTGGATTGATGCCACTCACATTGATAAACCTTTTCGGAGTATTTTCTTCTTGTAATATTCTACAGTTTCTCCGCCAGGGGGCGTAGATGTACATCTTATTTTTGTCAATATCTCTACTTCTAGGAGTCCGATTTGAGAAACTCCTTCTTTGTTGGATAGTGTTTTCAGTGGAACATAATTTTCATATAATTTCAAAATTTTTAAGTAACTCATAGACTTTCCGCTAGGGGGCGTAGAGGTAAATTGCGTTTCCCCCTATATCTCTGTTTCTAAATCTCCGATTTGAAAAATTCTTTCTGCACCGGATACAGCTTCTGATGGGAAATCGTTTGCACATAATTTCTAATTTTTGTAAAAAAATGGTTTGGCCACCAGGGGACGTAAATCTTAATTTCCGCTTCTGATGTATTTGCTGAAAATATGAGCTTCTAAATTCTCGATTGAAAAAAACGTCGTTTGTAGACCGATACTACTCATGCCGACAAACCTTTTAGAAGCATTTTCTTCTTAAAATAATGCATGGTTTCTACGCCAGGGGGCTTAGATGTATATCTTATTTTTGTCAATATCTCTACTTCTAGGAGTCCGATTTGCAAAATTCCCTTTTTGTTGGATTGTGTTTCCAGTGTGACATGTTTTTCACATAATTTCAAAATTTTCAAGGAATTCGTAGACTTTCCGCTAGGGGGCGTAAAGGTAAATTGCTTTTTCTCTATATCTCTGCTTCTAAATCTCCGATTTGAAAAACTCTTTCTGCACCGGATACAGCTCCTGATGTGCAATCCGTTGCACGTAATTTCTAATTTTTGTAAAAATGGTTTGACCACCAGGTGCCATAAGTCTTAATTTCCGCTTCTGATGTATTTGCCGCAAAATATGGGCTTCTAAAATCTCGATCGCAAAAAAGTCGTTTGTTGACCGATACAACTCATGTCGACAAACATTTTAGGAACATTTTTTTCTCGAAATAATGCATGGTTTCTACGCCAGGGGGCGCAGATGTATATCTTATTTTTATCAGTATCTCTACTTCTGGTAGTCCGATTTGAAAAAATCCTTCTTTGTTGGATAATGTTTCCGATGCGAAATGTTTTCCCTATAAATTCAAAATTTTCAAGTAAATCATAGACTTTCCGCTAGGGGAGCACAAGGTAAATTGCGTTTTCTGCGTTATTTCTGCTCCTAATACTCCGATTTGAAACATTCTTCCTGTATCGCATACAAGACCTGACGGAAAATATTTTTCACATAATTTCTAATGTTTGGTAAAGAATGGTTTGGCCACCAGGGGACATAAGTGTTAATTTTTGCTTCTGATGTATTTGCAGCAAAATCTGGACTCCTGAAAACTCGACTAATTTTTTTTTCCTTGGACCGATACTGCTGATATGGAAAAACCTTTTGAGAATACTTTCTTCCTAAAATAATTCATGGTTTTCCCACCAGGGGACGTAAAGTCACATCTTATTTTTGTCGATATCTCTGTTTCTAATAATCCGATTTGAAAAATTCTTTCTGTGTTGGAGGGCGTTTCCAGTGCGAAATGTTTCTCATATAAATTCATGTTTTTCTTAACGCACAAGTCTGCAACCAGAGGGCGTAAGCTCACGATTCCGTTTACAGCAATATCTGAGGGATTAAAAACCCGATTGAAAAACTTCTTTCTTCCGTCAGATGCTATTGTTTTACATACCGGTTCCATTGACTTTGAATAGCGTCAGAACGGATTCAAAAGACGTGCTTATTACACCCGAAAATTCTGTGTCATCTTTCTTGTTTCATGATAAACTTGATATGGAAACTGCGCTCACATATGATAATATTGTGATTATTATACTATTAAGCGCAAAGCTTTGTAAATGTGACAAAATGCAGAATGATCTGGTTTGGAATGCTTTTACGTTCTTTTTTTTTAATTTTGGAAATTTCCCTACATACTTTTTTTTTATATTCTACTACATCACTTTAAACTACCTTTACCAATTAGTATATATGTATATTATATTGCAAAGATTAATTTTCTAGAGTCAAAATTTCAAATACTTGCAACTGTCTGTACGTCGCTGTACGTTTTATAAAGCAATTTATTCAAAATAAAAGTAAATTTAGAAATCAAAAAGAAATAACGAATGGAATTTTTTGTTTCTAAACGATTTTCTTTTTTTTCAGCTTTTACCAAAATTACTGATTCCCCTGATACGGTCGAAGGGCACGTTGATTATTTATTTATTTTCAAATCCAAATTTTAGAACATTTGGCTTTATGCGTAGTATTTCTAAAAACATATTAATATTGTGAAGTGGATTAACTGAACTAAACTTTTTAAACTTATCCTGGCATGGGCCATATCTTTGGCCAGTGTATAATGCATAAATGCAAGCCTTGATAAGCAAAATTTTCCAAGAGTCTATAATTAATATATAGTTAGTGCAGTCAATTAGAGATGAGAGCCCGAACTCATCTCTAATTGACTGCACTGGCTATATATTAATTATAGCGGTTAAATCCAAAGGGCGAGATCCAAAGTGAAAATCCTCAAAATACGTGGCGTGGCGTCAGTGAATAAACAAAGACACCGCTCTTTCCACGTTTTAGCAATACACAGCAACCAATATTTTGAGGATTTTCACAGTGGAAAGGAAAGCAAACATAATTTGTTTGGTTTCTGCTGTTTACTGCTGTGTTGTTTCTACTGTTTTTGTTTTTTTTACCTCATTTTATGTGGTTAAGTATAGTGTCAGCAGATGGCGATTGGAAACCTCACAATCTACTGGAATCATATTTCACTGAACGAAAGAAGTTTGAGAGCATTTTTAAAAATATTTAGCCTCGGATAAATTTTTGATCCCCCTACGCCACTGGTTTTTAACATTGTGAAATTTCATTTATACGTTTTGAAGGCCATATTCTAGAAAAAACGTATACCCGAAGTTCCATTGTACGTAGTTTTAGTCTTGTTCAAATGGAATGCTAGTTAGGAACATTCTGTGAGCAGTGGAAGAACTAACGTCACCAGATGCCGACCAAGTCCTGCATGTTTTTAACGCATCATAGAGCTCTTGTCGAGGATCCTCTAGATGAGTTAAGTGTTGGAGAAGAGCAAGAGCAGGTTCCTAACCCGAGATGTTTGTGAAATAGGAAAGAGACGCAGAAGAGATATAAATACATTTACGGTCAGTCCCCAGCGGAAGTTTTATAGCTTCGTGGTTCCTGTTTATGTTATCTGGTGTTCGCCATGGCTAACAGCGGGTTGCGAAGCGTTGGGTTTGTATCTGCACTTAATGACCTGACGCTATTTGAGCATCCGCTGCTGTCTTATTATCACTGGTGTGTTGCTTCAGCAGTTGAACACCGACCATTGCGGCGGCTGACTCTCATAATCAAAACAGAAAAAGCGCAAAGTTATGAATAAAAGCGCGTGAAGTGCAAAAGCGCTGAAGTTTTAAAGTAAGCAAATTGAACTTGCAAATATACTTTTCCTGCTCTCTGCTTTCGTTCATTTCTTCCGGTAGGGAAAAGCATACCGAATTCAAAGGAAGTGTCAGCTGCGACGCCTTTAATTAGAAGGGCAATTATTCAGCTTTAACAGGTTTTGTCTGTTTTTCGTTTGCTCTCACATTACACAAGAGCCTTCGAACGTAAATAATAGATAGATAGCATTTTTAGCAATATTTCTCAAATGAAGGAAGTGTAAATTTACACGCTGTAAACAGAAACTATAACGTGTGCAAATAATAAAATAAAACAAACACAAATGCACTGCATATAAACTGTTACTTTTAACATCTGATATTGTCGATCCCAAATGTTTTGAACTTATTTATAATTCATTGAAAACGGTGACAGTTAAAAGGGGGAGGAAATGGCTGCCGTATTAAGCCATAAAATTTTGCGGTCTAATGTGATAGCAAAAGAAAAACAGGAATAGTTGGAAGATAAACGGTAGGATTTCTAGTGTGGGTAAAATGAAATGCGCACATTTTGTTTTTAAATAAAATGAAGAGGCAGTTATATCTTAAGTTGAGAACGTTTCAGGCGAAACCGATATTGAGATTTTGTATGTACCATAAACACTAAATCCAGTGCTGGCAGTTTAAGCTCATGTGGACTATATCCTGCAGTGAACATGTTCAGAAATTAGGGATTGTTCCAAGCCGGAAGTGAATAATGTGCACTTGAAGAGTTGGATTTCGAATAGCACGCAGAGCCCACCTTTGTAAGCTCACTGACTTGAAGTTTTCAATTCGACAAGCAACAGACCACGTGTGCGAACATGACTAGAAGAAGGATTTAAATGTATCCGATGAAGATAAATGATTGTTCTATAAAAATCTTCTACAAAATTCTAAAAAAAAAAGTTTGTTCTATAAAATTCTTGAGATTTAACTCACTTGGTAGGTAAAGAAAATGTTTCACATGTGCGAACAGTTTTGTCTTAATGAGTTTGCCATCTATATCAGAATGCTGAGAGGTAACTGAAGAGGTGAGATATCTTTCAGCTGTCTGAAGAAGACGATTTTCAGCCTCCGTGTAAGATAAAAGAAACAGCGGAGAGCTAAAGACAACCACAAGTGTTCATGCTGTTTAGGAATTTACAAATCATCCAGGGAACAACTCTCAGATGAGAGCCACAGGTGGAAACATAAGGATTAAGGGATTTTCAACTCCCTGTTGTAAAATAAACATTCCGAGAGATACGTAAAGTAATCTACAGGGAATGCGTTTAGAAAATGGAGCCTGCCATCTTAAGGAGCTAGTCAGTGATGAAAACTGTGGTATCAGGGAGAAATAGCAAAAGATTCATCTTGAGGAATTTCCTAAGTCCACAACTCCGCGAAAAAATCTCTTGCGCAATTCAACTGACAGGATGAGATGAAAAATCTAAGTCTCCTAGAAAATACTACATCCCGAATGAAGTCCGTTTATGTATAATCGATATTAATTCTACGCCTCCATATTAGAGTGAAGTTAAAGGCGTATCATTATACAAAGTGAATCTCATTCTGTATGGAATCAATCAAATCTGAGTCATGTTTGCCATAAAGTTCAGGCTGAAACTTCTAAATGAGCACACGATTGCGTAAGAATCATAGTGCTCTTGTTCCGCCACAAAAACGCGTCTAAGCTATAGCCTAAAACCTTTCTGCCGGTAGTGGAATTCGAATCTACGTTTTTCTACTCAGGGGGCGTCTGTTCTTCCGGCCGAACTATGCCAGCAAGACCCAATACTGCAACTTTGCCGATCTGACTCATACGTCATCTCCATAGTTCGTCATCAACGTCATATCATGTAGTACATCACCCCCTTTGAGAAAGGCAAGGGCACGAAATGCAAGTTTTTTGGGTCCACCTACGACCATGCTTGAAGGATCAGCTCAGTGTAGAAAGAATGTTTATTAAAGGCCCCAATATAGCGTAAAACGTTTCTGTCGGTGTTGGTTCTAACTCACATCTTCCTACTTCGGAGGCGGTTAATTCTCAGAACTGAACTAGCTGGAAAATCTTATCTCTGCAACTTTGCCGATCTGACTTTTACGTCACCTCAGTAATACGTCATCTACGCCACTGTACGTTACGTAGTACGTTACAAAGCTTTGCGAGTCTTTCCAGTTCTGAGAGATAGCATCCGAGGAAAATCCCGAAAAGGCTCAGTTCTCATGACGTCCAAGAAGAATGAAAAAGAGCCTCAAAACGAGAAATCACTCCCGCAACATAACCCTGAGGAATTGCATCACGAACTATTACAGTTATGTATTAAGGATTGTTGTGACATATCTCTATTTAACCTTCCCTTTATGGTTCTTTCTTCTATATGAATTATGTTACTCGGTAGGTGCAGTTTTTTTCTGAACAGCAATAGGAGCCTTAGAGTTTCTACATAAGTTTTAGCAACAACTGGCGGCTAGTCGAAAGGTAAATGAAAGAAGCTTGTTCTCTGTGTGAAAGACAGTCGATGATTAGACGACCAGCTTCACATCTAATGAACGTTAATTGCTGCTTTATGATATGTGATATCGCACATGAGATAAAGGCAACTAGCTTTTCCTATTGTGCTCAGTAACTTGTATGACGAACTGCATATCGTCAACTTACGACGAATGAAAGAGAGCTTTGAAGTTGTCGGTGTCTTTTCGTCTCAGACTCACGAAACCATATCAGACTCTACAATAAAAAAACTCTACTTACTTCAGACTTTAACATATAAAACTCCACTCCCTAGCTGAGGGAAAGAAACGTCATTGAAGTTCATGTTGCATGACTCCTAGATACTACGTAAATTTCGTACAACATTCAACATTTGAAGTCGTAGAACGCTGAGGTCAATGTTCTGTGACGTGCCTGTCCAGTAGGACGCACATGAGATAAAGGCAGATAGCAGTGATAACACATTCCAGTGTAATATAGTGGATAGCACTCGGAGCTCCGGAGCCGAGAGTTGTGGGTTCGAATCCCGCCCTTGGCATAAAATGATGGAGAAATTTACTTTGTCATAGTTCATATGGTTTGTTAAGGTATGCAATAGATTTTTATCTCAGGAGTCTCATGATGGGGAAGTGTGTTTCCCTCTCCCATCGGGTACAAAATTGCTGGTGGTATTTCGTCTGAATGAGAAACTTCAGTTAGGGAAAGTTTATCCTTTGATTATTGAGGGATTTTCCTCTCGCGCAAAATAGGATTCTGAACACTCGATCGTGGTTTTACATCCTTCTTTGTTTTATGTTTTTGTTTTGTTTTAGAGATGGGCAGATCGATGATCGCTTATTAAGTTCGATCACTGGGGTGATCAGAGACGATATTTTCTGATTGTCAACAGAAACCTGTAGTACGACGAATAGCTGAAGGAGGTAGGGTCATACTCTTTTTTATCCCATTGCAGTTAGTTGTTTGCATAGTTTCAGAATTTGGATGAAATTCTGAATTATATAAATTGTCAGGAGCTTTTGGGAGGTGCGGGATCTCTTGGAGTAAGTGAAGTGTTAATGAAACGGTAAGGACGTTCAGATGTCCGAAAACACCGCAAACGGTACCCAATGGGTGAACTTGCATGTACGAAATGTATTTGACCCATCCTATATGAAGCTGAAGCCTAACTGCTGCGGAAAGGTATCTGCATATGAGACGACACCCATAAATGTTCGACTCCTAAAACCAAACATATCTACAAAGATTGAGACCTTTTTCACCACAGTTTCATAATGTTCCAGTTACGGCACCCAATCTTTTGAGCAAGAAATTTCAAATTGTTATGCGAAACATTAAGACTGCTAATGCTAGAACGTCATAGTGAGAATCTTCAGTGCTAGTACTACCCATACTTCTGAATTACTACCCTTTTTATCGTAAAAATAAGTTTAAAAAACACTGTTTGCTGCAAAAATGAAGACGAATTACCTTGGATCTATTTTTGCAATATCGCAGATACTGCAAAAATACAAAAAAACAACAACAAAAAAACAACAACAAAAAAACAAAAAAAATATACACCTCCTAGTGGCGAAACTGTTTGTTACGAAAAATTAGGAATTGTATGCAAACCATTCCTCACTGCTAACTGATCCGACGCAAAAATAATTTTTAAAATCGGACGCTTGGAAACACAGATACTGGGGAAAATGCAAGTTTCATTTGCCGACTATCGAAAACACTGTGCATTATTTGAAAGAGAAACTGTACCTAAATGGTTTTCGTTGTAAATGGTATTCAAAACAAAATTTTTCACTTTGATGTTTAGAAGTACTGATATAGATATCCATTTTTAATTCGCTAGCATCTGCATTTATGCCCTAAGTAGCGAAGTTATGCATTAGGAAAACACTGCAAAGCAAGGATAGTCGTTCTTATATTTCTCGCTTTCAAATGAAAAAAAAAATCAAATCGGACTAACAGGTCCAGAGATATGGTGTCCACAGACGGACGGACATAGTGATAACATAACGCACGTTCTTTATTTTCAAGATACGTGCTTAAATGAAACCAAAGACCAAGAACGTTCCCGGCATTTTGAATCTTTACAATAAAACCCACTCTTGTAGGGAGTTACAAACTTGGGAAACTTTTTTTTTTTTAATTTTGGCGCCGTCCCGGTGGCACAGTGGTCTAAGCGATGGCCTCTGATCATTCGTTCCAACGAGGTCCGGGTTCGAATCCCGGTGAGGCATAGATGTTGTGTTTGTCTTACGGCACTGGCTCTCTCCATTCCCTGGAACCAGTGACCCTAAATTAGGGACGGGCGACTGCTTATAGCCCATTGAGTTGCTCACGGTGGGTTAGTCGTGTTTTTCTGTGCTCCTCAAGTTTTCGTCGGGGTGTGTGTTATTTTTCTTCGTTGTCAGTGTTCTATTTCGTGTGTGTGTTGTGTGTGAAGGTCCCGTGTTTCTTTTTATATGCCTGCCGAGCTGGTAAGTGCTTATTTTGATTAGTTATCTTTATTTTTCTGCCTTGGCCAAGCTGGCTAAGGGCTAAGCTTCTCCTCGCCATTGCAAATGGCGGCTTCCGGGGAGAATGACGTCCTAACCCTTGCTACCGGAAATGATGATCTCCCGATAACAGCTTCTCTAAATACTACTACCAATGACGTGTCTATCTCGATAAACCACTTATCCTTGCAGCCTTCTGTTGCTGCCTTACCATCTGATATCGCCTCTTCTTCCAAGTCTCCCAGCGGTGATACGATGTCCTCTCTGAAAGCTAATGATGACGCCATAGATGTTTCGCACTCCATGCCGGAATCATCTCCAAAGCAACGTACATCTACCCTCTCATATGCTGACGTAACCGCATCTAAGTCGGGACCTTCCCAGTCTTCTTTTTCTCCTGGACAATATGTGATGACGCATAATGCCGAAGTCATTGAGGTTGTCCTTAAAGAAGATACCCCTTCTGGGCTGAAATTCCTTCAAACTATGGAGAATGGTGTTGTGTTTCCGAGCCTGAGAAATACAAAACTCACTGCATATACTGCTGCTCTTCGAGAGATTGTTCCTGCATCAGCCATAACTCATGTGGGCAGGAAGCCTTACAAAGTAGTTGTTTACTTCTCTACTCCTGCCCATTCCCTACATGTACTGACCAAGGGCATCTCAATTGGTGATCGTCACATCCATGCCGAACCTGTTTCACAGAGTTCCGTTGTTGTAAGTTTCTCACCAGTTCCACCTGAAGTTTCAGGTGATCTCTTGATTGCCGCTCTTCTTCCTTATGGCCGGATCATTGGAGGTGTAACTACCTACTCTTCGTTTCCAGAGGTGCCAGAAGACAGATACCTACTCGGGTTTCGCCGCAATGTTCGTGTGGTCTTCCCTTCAGAGGAGCACATGCTGCGTATTCCACCCACTTTACGTGTACGCTGCTACACGCACATTAGAGAGATATTCATCACAGTAGGCTCCGTCTGTCCGAATTGTAAAGGCACGGGACATCCCCGCGCTCTATGCCCTCATAATGCGAACACTCTTTCCAAGTCAATAGCACGACCTTCTTCCTCTTTGTCACGTCAATCGGCTTCCTCTTCTGGTGCTAAAGACCAGCAACAGCAGACTTCCTCAAAAAGTAGTGATGCAGCAGTTGGTCAACCGACGTCTACAAAAAGTAGTGAGACAACCGTTGGTCGACCAACGTCTACCAGAAGTAGTGAGACAGCCGTTGGTCAACCGACGTCTACCATAAGTAGTGAGACAGCCGTTGGTGGGCCGACGTCTACCAGATGTAGTGAGACAGCCGTTGGTCAACCGACGTCTACGGGTAAACCCTCGACCTCGGGCGATGCATTGGCGCCCCCATCATCACTTCAGTCGAAAGAGGCATCAATTGTTAATCCCAAGTCTCCTATAGAGATGGTTGATGACGATTCTGGTCATACTGCTACACCGACCGTTGAAGTTGTTTCTTCAGCTCCTTTTAAATTGCCGGAAGTTCCAATTCCGGTTACAGCACAAAGTCGTGGACGGGCAAAGCGACGTAGAACTTCACGCGCCCAGAATAAGAAGTTTAGAATGACAACCACCCTTAGGGCAGGACGTGATCCTTCTAGTAGTCAGATGCTCACGTCTGAAGGCTATATGGAATCTGATACAGATGATGGAACAATTATTCCGATCTCCTGTGAAAACTTTTTACATATTCTAGAGGCATCCTCTCTTCCACAGACACCTGTGTCTGGAGAGAAGGTGTATGCGTTCCTAATAAGTCCCCGTAGAGACAAGCTGTCTCGCAATTTTTTGGAAGGTTACTCCCACTGTCTGTCTGACACCATGAATCAAATGTTGGCGATACATTCTCATTTACGCACCGTTCCGGGCAGAGATCTGGGTGGTCCCTACTGGGCAAAGAAGTTCCGTAGCCGTCTGGCCAAGTTACAGAACGCAGCCGACAACATCCTCCAACCATCATCAGACTATTCTGTTCAAGACAGTCTCACTGAATAGTAGGGGTATGTGTACCCCTTTGGCCAATGCTTTAGCATATGAAGACGTTCACCACCTCACAGCAGATCTCCTACTTTTGCAAGAGACAAATTGTCTCTCCACTTCACCCTTCCATCGCTGGAGGAGATGGGACTATCAATTTCATCACGCATACAGGCTCTCTCTTCGTGGAGGTTTAGCGATTGGTGTACATAATAGATTTCGTCAAGCACTCTCCTCTGTTAAAGTTCATAACCTGTGCCGAGATTTATTGCAGCGACTCACTTTCGTCCTAGATGGACAACGATATTTAGTTTTCAACATATATATTCCATGTTCATCTACACATCTAACGTTGTTATTTTCGTCGCTCCGCACTGCACTTCAGTCAGCATTACCATCAGATCATGTGCTCATTGGAGGAGACTTTAACTGTACACTTCAACCAGAGCTCGATCGCGCTCCTTCGAGGATTGAACATCGTTCACGTCTTGTGGAGCAATTGCGATCATTAGTGTCTGATTTTGATTTACATGACGTGTTCCGACGATTGCATCCGACATCCATTTCACATACCTGGAGAGCTGCATCTGCATTCTCCTCTCTTTCTCCCAGGCTGGATCGATTTTACGCTTCTGCTCCGTTATTGCCCATTACAACGGATTGTATGCACTCTCCTACAGCTTCATCGGATCATTGTGCCATCACTATCTCCTGTAACTCTTCATCTCGTCTGCATGTTAGGTCTCGGTCATGGACACTAGACACTTCTCTCCTAGCTGATGAGAATATATGCACCGAGATCAGAGATCTTCTTGATCATATGCGAGAGGGCCTGTCCACTGCACCTTGTGCCATCAATTACTGGCTCGAGGTAAAATCTTACCTAATTTATCTTCTTAGACGTCATTCCTTCTCCGAAGGCACGAAGCGCTCCATGGAAGAGCAAAATCTCCGAAACATCCTGTTACAGCTTGGTGCGAGTCATCCCATGTATACAGCTTACCAAGCGGATCTTAGAGCACTTCTTGAGCCTCGTGCACGTCAGGTAATTCTTCGTCTCCGTCTACAACATCTATCACCAGAGGACTGTTCCTTTGAGTTTCTATCCGCGTTAGAAGAAAAACGCCGCTCGTCGCATCAGCTTCGACTACTTCGGCGGCCTGATGGTGAAATCATCTCTGATCCGGATGCAGTTTGCTCTCAGGTTCGTCGGTATTTTACTATCAAATACAGTGAAACTCCTCAGCCTTCTGTTTCTGCTTCTGCTACTTTACTCTCTGCTCTTCCCCAAGTTCCTTCCAATCTCTCTGATTCCCTTTTACAACCTATTTCGCAGACTGAACTTCGGACCATTCTAGTCTCTCTAAATTCCCGTGCTGTCCCAGGTCCAGATGGCCTTCCGCTCCTTTTCTACCGTACTTTTCTCCCTTCGTTGCTTCCATTTCTTCTCGCGGCTTTCAATGCTGCTCTTTCTTCCTCTTTTCTTCCGAGGGGTTTCACAGAGGCTCATATGGTGTTATTTCCCAAGAAAGGCGATCTGCTTGACTTGGGAAACTGGCGTCCTATCTCGCTACTAAACATTGACTATAAACTCTTCACTAAACTCCTTTCCAGTCGACTCAACCAAGTTCTTCCATTTCTTCTTTCTCCCGACCAGACCTACACGGTTCCTGGTCGGTCCATCACTTCTAATCTCAATCTCCTTCGAGATCTCCTACATCTGGCTCGTACTAACTCTGAACCACTTGCCCTCTTTAATCTTGACCAAAGAGCAGCTTTCGACAATATCTCACATTCGTATCTTTCTGCTGTTCTTATTGCTTTCGGCTTTCCTTTTGCTTTTGTTACCTCTATTCTTGCCCTTTATCAGGACGCTGCTTTCCATGTCAAGACGGCCGCCTTCTTGACTGCACCTATTCCTTTTCGGCGAGGCATTCGGCAGGGTTGCCCACTTTCTGGGCAGCTCTTTGCCATTGCTTTTGAGCCGTTTCTTCGGTCTGTCCATCGAGCCTTTATAGATGCACTGCCACCGCCTACTGCAAGTACTAGGCACTTTTCTGTGACATACTCTGCATATGCCGATGACGCGACCTTTTGTGTAAGGACAGACGCTCAATTCGACATCTTGCTCCAGATTTACGATCAATATTCTTCATGTTCAGCGGCATCACTTAATACATCCAAGAGTGCAGGCCTATGGAGCGGAGCGTGGGCCTCTAGGACTGACACCCCGTGGGGCACCTCATGGACTGCTTCATCCCAAAAATTCCTTGGCGTCCATCTCGGAGTCCGTCTTTCTGCTCAAAATGAAACATGGAATGCTCTCAGAACACGCCTTACTCGAACTGCTGCATTCTGGCGAGGTTCCCAGTTTTGTACTTCTTACTTCTCAAGAGCTAGAATAGCTCAGACTTATATTCTTTCACCATGCTTATATGCATGGTCAGCAGAACGTATGCCCATTTATCACCTCAATGAAATCACTCGAATCATCTCAACGATAATATGGAACAGGTACCATTGGATCCAGGTCTTCACTCTCTGTCGTCGAGTCACTGATGGAGGTATTTCACTGCTGGAAGTTCGCACCTACTATAAAGCACATAAAGTGGTTTCTTTCCTGCGGCTACTAAGTGCACCAGAGTCGCCAGTGACGCTCGTTAGAGATGTCATGATATCGCCTAGGAATCCCCGCATCACTTTCATCACGTATCTTCTAATGGATCAATCTCCTTTTTTTCATTCTAAACTTTCCCCTTTCTACAAAGAGGTCCTTTCCTTTCTCCGTTCTCTACCCCTCTTCCGTGCTCCACCGGCTTCCACCACTGAACTATTAGCTGAGCTCCTGTTCTTTTCTTCCATCCTTCATCCCCCTAATGCTCCCTACTTTACTGACCTTTCCTGGCTCCCCGCCGGAATAGTATCTGTTCAGGATCTAATTTCTCCAGATCTTTCTTGGAAACCCTTCTCTGATCTGTCCCCCCACATCTCCCCTACCTCTTCCTCTCTTTCGCTGTATGATTCCTTCCGTTCTTCAATCATTACCCTCTTCCCTAACCTTGCCTCTCAAGCTGGGTTAACTCTTGTTCCCTCTGCCTCTCTTCTTCTTCCCTTTTTCCTTTCCGTTCGGGGCTCATCGCTTCCTCTCTCCAGTTTTTCTGTCTCGTCTCTTTACCGTTGTCTCATTGATCCACTGTATGCTACACCATTGATGATTTCAGATGTTCCGAATGTCGCCCTTTCACAAGTGTGGTCCATGTCTAATTCGCCACTATCTATTCCAGCAGAAAGAAACATCCAATGGTTGTTTCTTCATCGGCGGTTACCAGTTCCTACCAAATTATTCAGGATGACGCTTGTTGATTCGCCTAACTTCATGTTTTGCTCTACGATTGCGGATGTAGATCATGTGTATCAACATTGCACAGTGCTTCTTCCCTTGCTACATCTGACCTTCACTACTGCACAGTGCCTTAGTACTAATGATCTCTCCTTCTCAGCCTATAGCACGCTACTCAGCTCAAGTACTCCGCCTATTCCTATATCAGAGTCATGTGCTTATGTATTCATATTAGCAAAACATGTGATTTTTTGCTACTATCAACAGCTACGTTCTACCCCTATACAGCCTACCATCTTTCAGGCGGGAGCTGCGATGTGCAGTCAGTTTCGGAACAGAATGATTTCACGCTTGAGGCTTGCTTTCACTGTTGCTAAGGCTGCGAATCGAATCCCACACTTTATGTCAGTGTGGTCACCTTTTCGTCAATGGTTTTCTGGTCCATCAGAAGACCTTAGACTTTTGTTCTGACGTCTGTGAAATTGTTTGGACTAATTGAAATATAGTTTTGTGATTATCGTGTTCTTAGGTGCCCTTGTCATAATCGCTTCTTAATGTTACTGCACGTTTGCATGTTTCTCACCAACAAGGTCCTGTAGGTGAGTTTCTTGTTATACCACAGGCACTTAAAATAAGTTTAAAGTTTTTTTTTTTTTTTTTTCGGCACTTTCCTTATGTCTGCCGGGCTTTATAATAAATGGTTTTTGCTCACGGTGCTAAGCAACTGTTTGATAGTGTTTAAATTGTCTTATTGATTTTGCACAGTGTGGTTTCTGATCATGTTACATGTACATAAAGGGATATGATCAGTCGATTACACCATGTTCTGCAAGGTTTAGCACTTTTGTAGTGCAGGGGGTAATTGTTCATCATTCGGTTATTTGTACTGTACCTGAAGTATAGTTGCTATGCCAAAAGCTCAGTTTTGTATATACTAATGTACTTTCCTAATTGCACTGTAAAATTTATGTTTGGCACATTTCGCATGTTGGGTCACGATTACATGTCTTAAGTTTTATGCTCATGGTGCGGAGCAAACGCTTTGATAGTATTTCAATTATATGTTAATGTTACACAGTGTGGTTTTTCTCATGTCACATGTGCCTAATAGGAAATAATCAGTCTATTAGATAATGTTCTGCGCTGTATTGCATATTTGCTGTACAAAGAGTCAGTTTCATATTTTCATTATTTGTATTGTACTCGAAGTATAAATTTTCTGTAAAACGCAAGTTCTGTTTGTACTAATATACTTTACTCTTTGCACTGTGAAATTTACAGTTGTACCATAGACTTGTAATTCTTTATTAGTGTCTTCCCTATGCCGTTGCATCTTGTGTACATATGTTGTTGTTCATTACAAGTTAATCTATAGCACTGTGATTGAGGCACTTGTTTAAGCCTAAGTAATAGTTCTTCTTGTAATTTGACAGCGTTTCACAAGAGAGATATTGCATTCAATTTGTATAGAGTTCACACCATCATTGTGAATAGATCATTTATTCGCTTATCTTTCAGATACTGAAAAGTATAAACCTTCTGCTCTTTTCTTCTCTTTTCTTCTTTTTTTCAAGATTGCTCAAAATATACATGTTTGTTTTTGCACTGTAAAATTTATAGTTATACCTTGTACTGGTGTTCACCTATTAAGAGATGGCACTCTGCTGATGCACATTGCGAACATATGTTGTACATAGAGTAAGTCAACCCATCAGTCCAGTATTGTCAGTGTTATGAATTTGCTTACATTGTATATAGTGCATCCACATAATGTAAATATCTCATTGTCATTGTAAATAGGTCATCCACTTGTTTATCTTTTGGTAACTGTTAAGCACAGGCCATCTGTATCTTCCTGTCCATGTTTGCTCCAAATAAAATATTGTTGAAGCTCACGGTGGTCGTTAAACCTTCAAACAAACAAACAAAAAACTTTTTGGCAATGTCTATTGTTTACCAATGAAACCAAATGTTTGGTTCAGCAGTGGATAAAAGACGTTTATTTTTCTTGTAGTAGCAACATTCCAGAAATTAGAACAGGAGACATACCAGCGACAGCCTCAGTCTCTCGACAGATTTTCTAAATTCGTACACGACCAGTTGTCTAACGTCTGGGACTTATGGAACTCCGTCAGCAGCATCGCTTTGGGCTAATTCCCGGAGAGAACGCCCTTAGGCAGAAATAATGCTATCGATAGTCCCACAGGGCTTGTCTCTAAGGTGTCTTTTAATTTCCAGAACAAGTCGAAATCGCACGGATTCATGTCCGGCGAATATGGTGCATGTTCCAAAATCTTCCACCGCCATTTGTTCAGTAACGTATTCACTGTTAATGCGTCATCAAAACGTCGCCCAGTTTCTTCGTCAAAACCACGCACAAATTCGAAAGTACGATACTGACTTCGGCACTCACGTCCATCGACGATCATGTTTTAGTAACTCCCTCATGGTTTCCACAGATTGTTCATGTGCCCCAGTCATAGGATATCCACCATAGTGCTCAAGCTTGACTGTTCCCTCTTCATGTTAAAAATCATCCACCCATCAGGCGTTGATACGATATATTCATCAAATGTTGAAAAAACAGAGACACAAACTTAGATTCTCAGAAGTCAGTATGAATCGACCTATAGTGAGACTATGATTTATCGTGATAAGGAAAGTGGTCATCCATTCAAAAGATTTTTCTAGAAGGAAGATTCTGGGACTTACAAAAAAATCGGGTTTAACTGACCGTGGTACTATTACGTTTAACGTAATTTCAACTTCAACTGTCACCTGGTGACTTTACTTTAATAACCTTGATTATTCTAAGTCGTTCGTTTGTCATTCTTAACAGCTGCCATCTTAATTAAGCCTGGATTACATGCCTTCAAATATAACGTCCAGGGTAAGTTACGAGACTGTACTTACAAGATACAAAGTCCAATTTTATTAAATCTGCCAGCACTGTAATTATTCTTCATTAATCATATCGTTTACAACAACAAGATGCATAGAATTCACGCTGATAAACGCTTGGCAATTATTATCTTTTTTCCCATAGCATATAACATAACGTACTCAGGACATTGCTTTCTTATAGTACTCAAAACTCGCAGTTGTAACATTGCTCTAACAATATCGCTCTTAACAAAATCACTCTCAACTCTAAATACAGCTCTTAACTCTGCACACAGCTCTTATCTTAGAGCACTTCTTATTTACCCATGATTACACTTTGACCCACTGTCAGGATGCCAGCTTTTTAAAGCTCGATGGGAGAAATTCTGTGGTTTTTAAATAAGAAAATAATTTACGAGGAGAAACTAAATTTACATGAGAACACAAAAGCTCAAATGGAAGGTTATATTAAAGGTATATGTCTTAGGCTCGGGAGGAGATCCTTTATAATGAAATGTTTGACGACACAATTGCACAAATAGAGATTAAATTCGGTTGTTTGCACCAGTTATAATTTAAGTCATTCTTTGACCCACTGAAATGCGAAATTTATAGAAAAAACTCCCCGTTAACTGATTTTGAGAAATTGAATCATACACAGAAAGATTTATTTGAATTCATTCAGTTAAAAAATGGCCTCACTGCGTTATATACATTTGAGAATTATTTTGAAAACATGCTCATAAGCTGCTAGAATTTTTTCGAAAAAGAGAGACAGACACACATTGCTTGAGATGTCTGATTAGCGTTACTTGTGGCTTTTCCAAGTATGGCAGAATATGTGGTGAAATCATGCCCAGTCTGTAAGAGAATTAGGAACCAGGACAGTAACTTGGGGGCAGCAAGGGTAGGCTCAGCCTCCCTGGAAAGTTTTGAGCATCACAAACGAAAGACTCACGAGCGTAATAATACAAAGGGAAGTAAAAAGGTAACTTTCCTATCATACACTATATTGCCAAAAGTCACCGGACACCTAGAAGAGAAACATAACATAGCATTTATTGACATAGATCAGTACGGTGTCTGTCCACCTTTGGCCTTAATGCATGCACTGACCCATCGAGACAACACAAGGTTTTGGAACACAGTTATAGGTATGCGCTTTCATTCAGTACATAATGCTGCCGCTAACTGTTGCTTAGTAGTAGCCACTGGTTCCAAACTTCTTATGCGGCGCTCTAATTCATCCCATAGGTGTTCTATGGCCAGTCCACACGCGATACGAAAGTATCGTGAAACCACGCCGTAACAGTCCTTGCTTTATGGCTCTGTGCATTGTCCTGTTAGTACCAACAAGGCTCGATTCCGCAGAGCCTTAATGCCAGAGTGTCCAACAAGGCTCGATTCCATAGAGCTTTGATGCCAGAGTGTCCAACAAGGCTCGATTCCATAGAGCCTTGATGCCACATAGTTGGTAGGGAATAATTGTCCAGAATATCGAGGTAGACGTGCTGGTTAATAGGTTTGTCCACGATAACTAATGGGCCGGGACTATATGATGAAAAACATCCCCACGCGAGTGCACTGCCAGCTCCAAACTTGACCGTAGGAACAGCACACTGTGGTAAATAGCATTCCCCCGGCTGCTGTCATAGCCACACACGGCCATCAGACTAATGGATCGTAAATCTTGATTCATCAGTCCATAGGACCCGTTTCCATTGATCTACGGTCTACGATAAAAGTTCTTTACACCATGCTAAACGATGAGTAGCATTCCGTGTGGAGATGAAAGGAAAGGCTTATGAGCTGCCGCACGACCACGGTAACCCATGGAATGAAGTTCTCTGCGACTGGTACGTGTACATACAGAAGTTCCAGCATTGTCACGCGCCTGTACACTGAGGTCCTGTGAAGTACCCGTCGATTAGCTGTAGCGACTCTCCTGAGACTTCGGCATCCTCTATCACTGATTTTCTTTTGTCTGCCGGTACGTTTTGCTGCTTCAGGCACGCCATGTGTCTTCCACTCATTCAATACATCCAAAACAGTTGACTTGGGTATGTTTAAACGCCTCTAGGTTTATCTTATGGACAACCCACTAATATAACACCCAACAATCTTTCCCTTTTCAAAGGCAGCTCTCTCGCGCCGCGATATTTTCCCTCAACCTCACAGTGAGATATGATCGCGGTCAGCTGTAGACTTGTCTTTATACCGTTTGCAGCTGCACCGCGCATCTTAACAACGCAGCGGATCCGTTCATTTGCTTTTGAAGGGTGTCCGGTGACTTTTGTCAATATAGTGCATATTTTGCATTTATTCGTATGAAACAATGTATGTTCATCTCTGAGATATGGCCACCCGTTCACTACTTCTCAACGTAGTCACCTTGTCTGTTGAGACACTTATCAAACCGGGAGATCCATGCGTCGAAACCTTATGCAAAAGTTTGACGGTTGTACGTGCATCCATTATTTAACTGCACTCTTTGCAGCGTCATCCGAAGAGAATCGTTTCTCAAGAAGGTGCTTCTTCAACCGTGGAAAGAGGTGAAAATCCAACGGAGCCGGATCAGGGATGTAGGCCAGATTTTACAGAATTTCCCATTCCCGGCTTTCCAACAGATTCACTGTGCAACGAGCCGTATGCGGGCGAGCGTTGTCATGCAACAAAAGCACACATTTGGATGACATTTCAAGCCTTTTTCGTCGAAAAGATCTCTTAAGTCTCTTCAGGATAACTTGATAAGCAGCAGCACTGATTCTTGTCGTGGAAGGTGTGAAATCCACCAGAAGCACACCAGGCATGTCCCAGAACACTGTCGCCATGATCTACCCACTGCTGGTGGATGCCTTGAATTTTTGGCAACGGGGGATTCTGAGTGCTTCCACACCATAGATTGGGCTTTTGACTCAGGAGTGTAGAGGAATATCCATGTTTCATCTCCGGTGATGATGTGCCATAAGAAATCGTTACCATGTTCATTGAAGCGAAGCAGATGGACGAGATAAGCATCCATGCGGTTATTCTTGTTTTCCTCTGTCAGTTATCTGGGAACCCACCTACTGCGCACTTTTCGATAGACCAAACGGTCATGAACAATGTTCCCATACCGTGCGAAGCGAAAGATGGAATTTTTTTCCAGGGGATGCAGTGTCGCACGGCGATCTTTACGTAAGCACTCCTCAATTACATCGACATGATATGCTGATGTGGGAGGACGTCAGGACCTTGGTTCATCATGGACACTCACTATACTACTACTACAGAAATCACGACACCGCGTTAACAACTGCTGCAATGTCATTAGGTTCAGGCCATACACAGATTAAAGTTCACGGTGAATTTCAATAGGCGGCGTTTCTTTTGCCCACAAGAAGAGAATGACTCCTCGGACTTCTTCCTTTGTAAATTCAACCAGTACAGTAGCCATCTTAAATCTGTGTAGTTCAGAAATGTAATGTCTCTGAAGCTTCAAGCTGCAGCCACCTAAAATAAAGCATGCCAAGTTACACGTCAGCAAATAAACATTTTCAATATGTCCAGTACTTTTAAAGTTCTTCCATAGGGAAAGTTATTTTCTGACTTCCCTCGTGCTTAGCACACGTCGTATTTGACAAATGAACGAAAAAAAAAAAATCAACATCGCTCTACATGATCTGACCGGTCCCGGACGATTGGTCCAATCCCGATTCGTCCAAAAGGACAATTGGTCCAATGCCGATTCGTCCAATGGTACGATTGGTCCAACGCCGATTCGTCCAATGGTACGATTGGTCCAACGCCGATTCGTCCAATAATATCATCTTACTAACGGTATATATATTTTTTTATTTTCCAGAAAGGAATAATAATTTAAATTATTCTCCTTTTTTTTTTTAAAGATAATTTCCGTATATTTGGTAATTGTAAACATTTTACATAAATCTGGTAAAAGGCACTCAATGGAGCATTTCTCAGCTGTTTGCAAAGCCCCTAGGCCGTGGGCCTTTTTAAAAGATTTTAAGTTACAACCAGATATTTGGTATTTGTAAACATTTTATAAAACCTAATAAAATGCACTCATCGTATCATTTCTGAGGTCTTTACAAGGCACCTAGGCCGTGGGCCTATGAATTAATATTTCGTGTTTAAGTAAGAGCTCAATATTATTAACTTGATTTGATATGTAAGCATTACTAATCTGACATCGGTAGAATAAAAACTGTTAAAAAGGCTTAGGCCTAGGCTTTATGAATTAATATTTCGTGCTTAAGTAAAAGTGCAATATCATTAACTTGATTTAATATGTAAACGCTATGAATATGACATCGGTAGAATATAAACTGTTAAAAAGGCCTAGGCATATGGTCTATGAATTAATATTTAGTGTTTAAGTAAAAGCGCAATATTATTAACTTGATTTAATATGTAAACGTTATGAATATGACATCGGTAGAATAAAAAGTGCTAAAAAGGCCTAGAGCCTATGAATTAATATTTCGAGCTTAAATAAAAGCGAAATATTATTAACTTGATTTGATATGTAAACGTTATGAATATGACATCGCTAGAATAAAAACTGCTGAAAAGTCCTCTGTCCGAACATCGACCAGTTGTTTCCATTGGCAAGTTGGCGGAACCCAACTGCAAGCTACAAACAGAAACGGAAAACTAGTATTTTATATTTTTTCATGCAAAAGAGAAACATTGGAGTTGATTGAACGGCTCGTACATCAGTAACTTCATACAGCAGCAAGAACAGTATAACAAAAAAAAAAAAAAAACGCGATTCCAAAAAAAAAAAAAAAAAAAAATTGTAACCAAAATATTTCGCATGAAATGTAACATTATTTTACATTCTTTGGACTACCGGTACTTTCGTGTAACATCGGAGATAAAATCAGAACAGCTGAGATTTTTATAACACGAGTAGCACTTCGGACAGATAGGACGGAATTGGACCAATCGTCCATTGGACGAATCGGCATTGACCAATCTCCCATTGGACGAATCGGCATTGGACCAATCGTACCATTGGACGAATCGGCATTGGACCAATCGTACCATTGGACGAATCGGCATTGGACCAATCGTACCATTGGACGAATCGGCATTGGACCAACCAATCGTCGTTGTACGAATCGTACCAGACCAATCGTACCATTGGACGAATCGGCATTGGACCAACCAATCGTCGTTGGACGAATCGTACCAGACTCAATCTGACTGACACGAAATCTTCAACTTGAGTATGTGAAGTGGCATTCCTGATGGAGTTTGCTCATTTAAAAACTCTATAGGATAATACCTTTCAGTATTTTCTTTGTCATCAGCATCAATTGAATCAGAGCTTAAGTATGGTATATACACTGAAGAGCAATTGAATTACAGACAGCTGGCGTTATTTATGACATGACGACATGACGTGTGCAGCGATCCGACAATATAAGGAGTGATGCGACGGGAATCAGTAAGAGTCGGACGTAGTATGGGTAAAACGAAGGATTTAAGCGCATTTGATCGTGGAGAAATTGTCGGGGCCCAACAAATGGGTCACTCCATCTCGGAAGTCGTGCAGGCACTGGGATTTTCACGAGCCACTGTGTCACGGGTGCACCGTGAGTACATCGAATCAGGTAAAACCATCCCTGCAAGGGCCAACTGCCGTGGACAACAGCGTGTGGATGAGCGGGGTCATCGTCGGCTAACTCGCATTGTAACAGCGGATAGACGGGCCACAGTGCAAGAAATCACTCGGTAATTTAACGCTGGTGCACAAAAACGTGTAAGCAGCCACACCATCCAAAACCATCTCCTCGCTATGGGGTACAGAAGCCATCGTCCCACGAGGGTACCGCTGTTGACCGCACATCACAGGGTGCAAAGATTACCATGGGAGCGGGAACATTGCCACTAGACCCTAGACATGTGGAAAAATGTTGCCTGGACTGATGAGTCAAGATTCACATTGGTACATGCGGATGGCAGGATACGAGTACGGTGCAAACCACATGAAGCGAGTGATCCTTCTTGCCAGCAGGGTACTCTTCAAACTGATGGGGGTAGCATTCTCGTCTGGGGACTGCTTACGTGGACTGAAATGGGACCCCCTGGTACGTGTGACGTCGTCCCTCACAGATCAACGTTACCGGGATATCCTGGACGACCATTTGCTCCCGTTTGTGCGTCTTCAACATCCCAATGGGGACCTCATCCTGCAACATGACAATGCACCGTGCCATCGCTCCCGAATTGTATCCGAATGGTTGGATGAACACTCCACCGAAGTGACCTCGCTTCCTTTGCCAAATAGGTCACCTGACCTCAATCCCATGGAGCACATCTGGGATGCCATCGAGAGAGATGTTCGAGGCTCTGACCCCCTTCCATCAAATCTTCGTGAACTGTGGGAGCTTGTTCAGGGGTCGTGGATTCGTATGGCTTCCCAATGCTTCCGGTGTCTTGTCGAGTCCATGCCGAGACGAATCGCCGCCATCATCAGGACGAAAGGTGGTGCTACACGTTACTAGACAGGTAAGTATATCTAATTCAATTGCTCTTCAGTGTATATAAAAGGCTAAGTTACCGACGACGTGGGTCATTTTTTAAGTCGTCATAGCAACAACCGAGAAACAAATGTCTGTGACGTAACGATTAGCTTTTCGTGACTTCATCACCTGCACACGCACAGTTCACACGTATATCACTTTGTTTTGTTGTCATAGCAATAAAGAACATCATCTCATCCAAATCCTTCTCACGTGTCGTCAGAGATGCGTTACGTCACACGGTCAACTCTTTAGAAATAGGAAAACTACGTCAGGAATTTTGGTTCTACTTTACATAATCTTGATATGCTTTATTACGCTGTTTTCAAGAAAAAGACGAACATTTATATTCCAATGCTCACTCTGTGTTATCAGTAACCGTTCCTGTTTAACGTTTTGTTTATATCTTTTTTCTTTCGTTCGAAGTTAGAGTTGTTTTGGGGTTTTTTTCCGAGTGCGGTGGAAGTGGAAGAATAGAGTTTTAGGCTGTAAGATGTTTATTATTTATATATTTAAACATACAAGATTATAATTTTTTCATGCATTTTTCTCCTAAAAATTTTATATAGCCGTTAATATTTATAAATTTATTAATTTTAATACGTACTTGAGACAACGTGGATCATTTTTATTTCGGTAAGGCAAGGACGAACGTTAGTGTCATTCGCGAACTTGACTGTTGTTTTAAACCTCGCCCATGCCGCGTCAAAAAAGAAATTTACCATCTTCATTAGATGAAGAGATTGAATATAAAAGCCGCAAATTTGCCGCCCCGGTGGCGCAGTGGTCTAAGCGATGGCTTCTGCTCATTCGTCCGAGCTGGGTCCAGGTTCGAATCCCGGTGAGGCATGGATGTTGTGTTTGTCTTACCGCACCGGATTTCTCCCTTCCCTGGAACCAGTGGCCCTAAATTAGGTACGGGCGACTGCTCATAGCCCATTGAGTTGCTCATGGTTGTCGTAAACCCCCAATGAGAAAAAAAGGACTATTAGGATCGAGCAAGGCGCGAACAACGCACTGCAGTCGAAAAACAAGATGTTAACTTCCGGAATGCGCAACATGCCAGAAAAAAAAAAAAAAGATAAAAATGCAGTGTAGTTGAAAGAAATTCTGAAATTCAACGTTTGCGTTATCGTCGTACTAATAGTATGACGCCAGAACATATTGTAGCAGGATCTCAGCGCATGACAAATGTACATATTGCAGAGGAACAAAATACGACCCCCGAACAAAAGAATGAACGCTGCGCTCGAGAGGTTCAGAGGACATGAACAAACCGACAACAACAAACAAATGCTACACGCCATGTGGCTTTAAACCATATAGACGATGAAAAGACTCTAGCGAGACACTCATGTGGCACTCTTGAGCAAATCTGTGAATTTTGTAAAGCCAAACACTTTGCCGGAGAAAGACCTTAAGATGGTAAATTTTCTAAATGTTGCTCAAAAGGAGCAGTAAAATTAGATCCTATTCACACTTCCCCATTAATTGAACAACTTATGAAATCAGCATGAACATTCAAAAAACATGTTTGCCAGCCAAGATTCATGTCACTCACCACTGAAGATGTTGCTTGGCAAAGTGTCTTCATCCCTCAAATACCCATGGTCTTAAACACAGCTTCCTTCATGAGCCAGCATTTCCCTCTTATGCGAACTTTAGGGACTATCATCACCCGAATTTATGTCAAGTACTACAAGTGTTTGACTCAATTCGATAAAGTGATGTTTATTCCCAATTCACCTGAGAAAAAAACGTTTACGTCTAGCTAACAATAAATTTTATTACTTTCTTCCTGACGATCATTTGGTAGAAAATTACATTCCTGAGATCACTTAGATTGCTTTTATCCTGAAAATGTTTATTTTTAGCTTACATTGATTTGGAGCATTCGATTTTTTTTCTACTGTGAGCAACGACAAACAAATAAAGTGGTTGTATTGTCTCTCACCACAGTTACAAACATTTTGAATGAAAATATTACTCCGAACATTCTGTATTCGAAACAGTAACCCCAGTGTAAACCCCATGTGGCAGGCTAGTAAAAAAAATTCGCATCCTCCAAAACAGTTTATTATATGCCAATGTTTCACTGAATAAAAGAGCTAGGAAGGATTTAAAGTAAATCGTTCCATGCATTGTGTCCTAAATGCTTTCCAACCCACTGAAAGATTACTCCGTTCTTTAGGGGATTATTTCACAAGAAAACCGTTTAAACAGTTTCTCTGCGAAGCGTAGGTAAACGCTTTTTTTTTTTACAAACTCAAGAGAAATAAGCCTTACATCTGGAATTTCGAGAAGACATCTTGCTCAAATCATTTGGGAATTGCCCCATTTATTATTGATTTCGTCTTCAACCTAACACAGTCTTTTGAATAAAAAAAAAAATTTGGTAACAGATTCTGAAGAGAGAAGTTTACAGTTCCAATTCTCACTCAAGTCAAACTACGAATAAAAGTAGTAATAGGAAATAATTTCTTTCTGATTCGAAACAGGTTATTCGATTTCTTTTAAATGCACATTTGATGCTCTGAAGTAACTGTCTTATATTAAAATTTTGTTTTTTTTTTCTATTTTTACTCTATCTGGACGGATGCATTGATAAACATAAACCTATTCCCAAATTTGTTTCTAAGTCATATCTCACTGATAGATTTCGATAGTCCAGTAAGGCCATAGCATCTGAAATTCAAACGATTTGAACTTCGATGCGATGGTGGTAAATTCTGAAACGATGACACTCTTTATTACCTAAGCGTTGAAACTGATTAAAAAAGAATATTAACCTTGGTCATTACTAGGAATTCTACCGGGTAGGACCAAAGGAATAATTTGATTTTTTTTTCTGTTTTTAACGGGAGTGATACAAAAGCATATTGTTTGAAAAGTCCTAAAGAATATTTTATTTTTTTAACTTCTATATTCCGAAATTTACGCTCTGCATGACCTTTGTAGTGCTTTAATGTTTAAAACGATATCGTCAATTTTAAAATATGAACAATTTTTTTATTCATGCATTTATTTCAGTTCGTAGTTGCACGGGTAATCAAAATTTTAAATGTTTTTTCTACTTTGCCTCATGCACACGTTTTCCTATAAGAGAGCAAATACATACACTATATTGACAAAAGTCACCGGACACCTAGAAGAGAAACACAACATAGCATTTATTGACATACATTAGTACGGTGTCAGTCCACCTTTGGCCTTAATGCATGCACTGACTCTTCCAGACATGCTTTCGACAAGGTTTTGGAACACAGAGATAGGTATGCGCTTCCATTCAGCTAACTGTTGCTTAGTAGTAGGCCTTGGTTGAAAACTTCTTATGCGGAACTCTAATTCATCCCGTAGGTGCTGTATGGGATTAAGATCAGGGCTCTGTGCTGGCCAGTCCACATACGAACCGGAATTATCGTCAAACCACGCCGTAGCAGTCCTTGCTTTATGGTACGAACATTCTTATTTGCAGGATCCTTGGGCGCAGCTGAATGTGTGATAACAGGACCAACAATCTTACCACACTTACTAAGTGCAGTACATATCATCGCATCCGAGATTTCGGGGGCACCGGATGCAAGGAGACCTGAACAGGGCGCCTGGAAATCGGTTCAGCTTCCAGGTGGTGGTCTCCCAGGTCAAGACCAAAGTTTAGAAGCGTGTCTGCATGCTCTTTGGATGTGAAATAAACAATCACCGTCCGCGGCCGGCGGGTGAGGTGAGTAATGGCTCCGGCTGGAAGAAAAGCAAGGAGCGTATCACAATAGACTTTCAGCGGTGTATTCGGAAGAGCATCTAGGCACACTCCCAACTCGCGGGTGGAGTGAAGTTCCTGCGCAGCGGGTGAGAAGTGCGGAACGTCCAATTGAAGTGAGTCACCATGTATCTGGACATGGGCATCTGCAAGGGGAAGGCGAGTCGATTGCGTCGAAAGGGACGCACCTGAGGCAACGCTAGAATAAGAGCGGGAAGGCAATCCTCCATTGGAAGGCAGAGGTGCAGCGCTGGATGAAGGAGCTGACACAACGCTGGGCACGGCTACCGAGGGCAGAGAAGCAACGCCCTCAGAGATATCCATTACGTCATCGGTAGCATCAGGAACGAACGTCATAGCCTCACCACCAGGAGGGGTGGTGGAGTCAGAGAGTTGAAGCGTAGAAGAAGAAGAGCAATAGGCATCAGGAGGAGGGCGATATTCCCTATCATCAAGGACGGACGCTGATTGGTTTGCTCCGTCAGAGATAAGGATCGACGTAGTAGGAGAAGCTGTGACGAGAGCGGGAATTCTGCTCTTATCAGCAGTCGCCATCGTGCTCGATGCCCCAACAACCAGTATCCAGCTCCCACGGCTTCTACAGTGCCTACCGCCTCTAAGCAGCCTCCTGCTACATCTCGCTCTCGACCTGCACCGTCTTCAAATGTGCCAACTGCCCCAGGGCCGAGTTACACAAAAAGTATATCTACAGCCTCTCGTCCACGAGCGTCTTTTGATGCTGATCTCACCTCCCACCTTCAATTTCCAGTGCTCACCTCACCTATTACTCGTCATCCCGTGGCAACATCGGGAGACTTCGCCGCTGGTTTCCCACCAGTCTTCACTGTTGGGGTCTCCGAGTGTGACGGCGGTGCCGATAACTCCTCTGACTCTGCGTCAGCTTCCCGAGCATCGTCGCTCCCTGGAAAACGAATTTCTGGCACTCGTACAGGTACCCGACGTAAGAGGAAGAAGAAGAAATCTTCCTCTGCGGATGGGCAACCGTTCCGTACTACCAAATCTTCAGAGATATCTCTCCCTCTCCTGCGCCAACAGAAATTGAAAGGGACACTGATGATGATGGGTCTCCGCCTTCGTTTGAGGTCTTTTCAAGTGTTCTCTCCAAATGTGGTGCTCCTTCAGAACCTCTCAATCTTGGAGATTACTATCAGTTTTGCACCCACACCACGAACCTGGAGTCGACGTATGACTACCTCCGAGAGCGCGAAGACATTCTTCCCGCGCTGCTCCCGCAAGCCGGATGCATTGCTAAGTACCTTCGTGGGTTTGTTCATGACCCCCTGCACCACTCATGGACCCTTGGCTGCGTAAACCGATTACAACAGCTCCTGAAAGTTGCTCCGCGACTCCTCCAACCAACGACTGACCAGTCCATTCAAGGTCACGACCCTTAATTGCAGAGGGTTCGCTAGCCCCTAGCGAATGCTCTTGTAATGGAAGACCTCTCGCCCCTCGGGGCCGATCTGTTACTACTACAAGAAACAAACTGCCATTCCTCCACTCTGTTTACTCGCTGGCGTGCTAGCGATTATGTGTTCCATCATGCTTTCCGCTACTCATCTCATGGTGGACTTGCTATCGGAATACATCAACATTTCCGATCCACCCTCACTGCACTCTCAGTGCAGAACTTATGCCGAGATTTACTCCAGCAAGTCTCCTTCACAGTTGGCGGAGCTCGATTTCACATCTTTAATGTGTATATTCCATGCACCTCTATTCATTTATCCATCTTGTTCACCAAACTCCGTAAAGCTCTCTCGAAAGTCTCACCTTCGGATCGTGTGCTCTTGGGTGGAGACTTCAATTGCACCCTTGACCCAGCTCTGGATCGCTCTCCTTCGTCACGAGAGCGTCGGACGGATCTCGTCGCACTACTCCATGACCTTGTTGCTGATTTCTCCTTCACCGATGCTTATAGGCGCCTTCATCCACAAGAGACCTCACACACGTGGCGCTCGTCTGGGAGTCAGCTTCCATCAACTGCACGCTTGGATCGGGTTTACGTTTCCACACCACTTCTTGCGTCTATTACTGAGTTGCAACATCAACCTACTGCTTCCTCAGACCACTGCACGGTCACCCTCACAGTGTTTGTTGCAGCGTCACTCCCTCGGACTGTTCGTCCGTGGACATTTGACTCCAATCTCCTCACTGATCCTGAATTTTGTGCCTCTGTCCGTTCTTTTCTCGCTGCTCGTCGCGCAGGGTTGCATTCCGCACCCTGTACCTTGACGTATTGGCTTCGTGTCAAGCATCAGCTCCTCTTACATATCAAGCAACTTTCCTTCACCATGAAGACTTCTAGTCAGATGCGCCTCGATCACGCCAGGCAAATGCTCACACTGATTGGGTTATCAGATCCGCTTTTTCCAGCATTTCAGGCGGAGCTCCAGGCTTTGCTGAAACCTCTTGCGCAGCAAGCACTTTTACGTCTGCGCATTAAACATCTCAATCCGGAGGAATGCACCTATGATTTTCTAACATCAATGGAATCTGCACGTAAGTCTTCTACCTCGCTTCGTCATCTTCGCCTCCCCTCTGGCGAAATCACATCCGATTCGGCAGCGATTTGCTCTCACGTTCGTCAGTTCTATACCACCAAGTTCAGTGAAACTCCTCCCCCTTCTCCCTCTGCTCTACCCCATCTTCTCAATAACCTACCTCAAGTTCCGTCTCATCTTGCTCCCACCCTGTCTCTTGCACCCACATCCACGGAGGTGTCCGACACCTTCTCTTCCTTAACCCCCATGCCGCTCCGGGTCCGGACGGCCTCTCTTTTCCTTTTTACCGTGCGTTCTTGCCTCTTTTGTTGCCTTTTCTCCTCTCCGCTTTTTCTGCTGCATTTAACTGCTCCCCCTCCCGAGGAGTTTCACGGACGCACATGTGGTCCTATTTCCCAAGAAGGGTGACCCTCTTGACTTGGGAAATTGGCACCCCATTTCTCTTCTCAATCAAGATTATAAACTCTATACTAAGCTTCTTTCCCGTCGACTAAACTCTATCCTCCCTCACATCCTTGCTGACTCTCAAACCTATACTGTTCCTGGCCGTTCTCTTTCCTCCAATGTTCAACTTCTTCGCGATCTCATTCATCTTGCCAAGACTCATTCTGAACCTCTTGCTCTCCTTTCCTTAGACCTCCGTTCCGCTTTCGATAATATCTCACACGCCTATTTAACACAAACCCTGCTACACTTTGGCTTTCCTCCACAATTTGTCTCCGTTCTCGTCTCCCTCTACCGGGACGCCGTTTTCCATGTCAAGACGGCACCTTTTCTCACAGCACATGTTCCCTTCAAGCGGGGAGTTCGTCAGGGCTGCCCGCTTTCTGGTCAACTGTTTGCGATTGCCGTCGAGCCTTTTCTACGCTCTCTGCAAACATCTCTTCTAGCACAACTTCCACCACCAGTTGCCAGCTCACGGCATCACTCAGTCATTTACTCTGCTTATGCAGATGACATCACCGTCTGCATTCGTAGCGACTCACAGTTCCAACTGCTTCGTCGTTTGTTCTCCGCATATGCTTCATGTTCTGCAGCTGAACTGAATACGTCTAAGAGCACTGGATTGTGGTGCGGGTCGTGGTCCAATCGCTTGGATGCTCCATGGGGGACCACATGGTCATCCACTACCCAACGCTTCCTGGGTGTGCACTTAGGCGCACCACAAGCTACATCCAGTGCAACTCGCTCGGAACTCCATCCTCGCCTCCTCCGCACAGCTGCATTCTGGTGTCGTGCGCAGTTCTGTACGTCCTACTACCAGCGTGCAAATCTCACCAGGACATACCTTCTGTCCATCTGCAAGCATTCTTGGATTGCATCTACGACCCCGCTTTTCTGTCTCCAGGAGGTTACACGCTGCCTTACTCGAGTAATGTGGGCGGGTCATCACTGGATTAACGTCCACAAGCTCTGTGCTCCTCCCTCCTATGGTGGTGCTGGCCTACCTGATGTCCCGCTGTGCTACAAAGCAAGCCGAGTGTTCAACTTCATTCACCTTTTCACGGCTCCAGTGGCTTCCGCAGTTCAGGTACGTGACGTTCTTGCCTCCTTGCGTAACCCACATTTTTCCTTTCTTTCCTTAGTTCTCATGGATTGCTGTCCTTTCCCCCCCTCCAAACTCCCACCTGCATATTCTGAAGCCCTCATTCACCTTCGCTCTCTCCCCCTCATTCGCTCCCCTCCCTCTTCAACTCTAGAGCTTCTTTCTGAACCCCTCTTCTTCAACTCCCTTGTTCATCCCCCCCCCATCTCCCCTGTTTTTCATTCCCCTCTTGGCTCCGAGCAGGTGTAGTAACTGTACAAGACCTCACTAACTCGGATCTATCCTGGCGCCCTCTCTCTGGCCTCCCCCTGCAATTCTCTCGTCCCCATCCGCCCATTTGGTCTATGACTCTCTGCTAACTGCACTTCTTTCGCTTTTCCCTGATCTTGTCTCCCCCACCGGTCTCGTCTCTGTCTTTTCTGCCCCTCTTCCGCTGCCGTTTTTCCTCCGACTCACAAACTCGGTTCTTCCTCTCTCCTCTCTCTCCTCTAAATCTCTTTATCGTTTTCTAGTGCACCTTGCCGCCCCTTCACCGCTTTCTATTCTGGAGGTTCCCCCTGCTTCTCTTCCTCTTGTCTGGGCCGCTGCCCGCTCACCCTTATCTGCCCCTCTTGAACTTAATACCCACTGGCTCTTTTTGCATAATCGCCTCCCTGTTCCGTATTTTCTCTTTCGCATGTCTCTTTCTCTCCTCCCCTCTCTGCTCCTTTCTGCGCACAGGAGGCAGACGTTTCTCACGTCTACCTTTACTGTCCCATCCTGATGCCTCTCCTCCACCAGGCTTTCCAGATTGCCAATCGCTCTTGTTCTCAAGATCTTCCGTTCACTGCCTACAGACATCTTCTTCTGCGGGCTCATCCACCTACAACTCTTCCTTCAGTATGTGCCTATCTTTTCGTGCTGGTTAAACACGTTATTTACGTATACCTTCAACAACTCCGCAGCATTTCCTCGCCGGTCTCTTTACACCAGGCCAGCGCAGCACTTTTGTGCCATTTTCAAGATCGATTGCTTTCTCGACTCCGCCTGGAGTACCAGTCGGCTTCTTCCAGTCGTCGAGAAGCCACCTTTTATGCTACCTGGGCGCCGGCCGCTCCATGGTTTGCGATTGATTCTGGACTGCTACACCTATCAGAACCCTAGGACATTCTACACCTCCTTTGCTGAGTTCCTTGGCACCCTGGTGGCCCTCCTCCACTCTACGACTCGTGCAATCCACACTACCGTTGAATTGTGAATGCTAATGCCATCTCAGTGTATTTTCATGCTTACTCGTGTACATTACTTACTTTTCACCCCGCCTGTATTATGTTGCTTTGGTGCCCTCGTTAAATAACTTGCACAATTGTGCACGCTGTGTTTTTATCTCATGCATGTAATGTTTTACCTTCACGGCGGTGTTTGTGCTGTTCTTTTCTAATTGTGTGCTATTGTTTCGCCTGTGTTATCCTGTAAATCATGCCCAGCCAATGTCATGTGACACGATGTGTTTCTCTTTGTCACTTCTGCAATTTTTTATTCAATAAGCTTTGCTTGCAGCATTTGTTATTCATCCCCATTGTCATTGCAGTGTATATACCATCATGTTTTTTAACAGCTTTGTATTGTTTCCCAGTGAGATGCCCAATACTGTACGTCTCCCTCTTATGTTTTCTTATGATAAATTAGAATAAAGCGATTTTGAAACCTTGCTTTATGGTTCGGTGCATTATCCTGCTGGTACCAACAAGGTTCGGCTCCATAGTAATGCCACAGAGTTGGTAAGACATAATTGTCTAGAATATCAAAGTAGACGTGCTGGTTAACAGGTTTGTTCACGATAACCAATGGGCCGGGACCATACCACGAAAAACACCCCTCACAAGAGTACACTGCCAGCTTCAAACTGGACCACAGGAACAGTACACTATCGTAAATACAATTCTTCCGGCTGACGCCATACCCAAACACGGCCATCAGACGAGTGGATCGTATCTGGATTCATCAATCCATAGGACCCGTTTCCATTGATTTGCGGTCCACGATAAATGTTCTTCACACCATGCTAAACGAGCAGTAGCCTTCGGCGTGGAGATGAAAGGCTTATGAGCAGCCGCACGACCAGGATAACCCATGGAATGAAGTTCTCTGCGAATGGTAAGTGTACATACCGAGGTTCCAGCATTTTTACTCACCTGTACACTGAGGTCTTGTGCAGTACTCCGTCATATAGCTGTAACGAATCTCCTGAGGCTTCGACATCCTCTATCACTGATTTTCTTTGGTCTGCCGGTACGTTTTGCTGCTTCAGACATGCCATGTGTCTTCCACTTATTCAGTACATCCAAAACAGTTGACTTGGGTAAGTTTAAACGCCTCTCGGGTTCTCTTATGGACAACCCACTAATATAACACCCAGCAATCTTTCCTTTTTCGAAGGCAGCTCTCTCCCGCCGCGACATTTTCACTCGACCTCACAGTGCGATATGATCACGGTAAGGCTTGTTTTAATACAGTTTGCAGGTGTACCGCGCATCTTAACAACGCAGCGGATCCGTTCAGTTGCTTTTGAAGGGGTGTACGGTGAGTTTTGTCAATATAGCCAGGGCCGGCTACATAATTTGCGGGGCCCATTGCAAAACGAAAATACGCCACCCTTTTCCCAGCGAGTTCTACATCTACTAAATGATCTTGGACGTTGGAACGTTTTTGAAAGAAAGGCGGGGTCAAGTAGAGAAACCACATTTTTTCATTTTCTCATGAAGCTTAATATGGCATGGTGGTACTAAGGAATATTATTATTTAATCATGAGTTATAATAAGCTGTTATTATTATTCATTGGAAAATAAAAAGAGACATTTTTAAAATTACGCTATATTAATCCACATTGTCCGATCAAATTGAAGTTGATTGAATTGCAGCGACAAAATATAATTCCCGCACCTTGTCGAAATGCGTGCTGATGGCAGAAATTAATGTAATTTATCTAAAATAAAAAAAATAGCTATCGTTTAAACAAATAAGATAGGATCATAGGAAATGCCATTTTCACTTATTCATGGTTGAAACGTTGAGGTTCTAAAGACACGTTCTTTTTTTTTTTTTTTTTTTTTTTGATTGGAGGTTTAACGACCACCGTGAGCAACTCAATGGGCTATAAGCAGTCGCCCGTCCCTAATTTAGGGTTACTGGTTCCAGGGAAGGGAGAGAGCCAGTGCCGTAAGACAAACACAACATCCATGCCTGACCGGGATTCGAACCCGGACCCCTTACGGACGAATGATCAGAGGCCAACGCCTTAGACCACTGCGCCACCGGGGCGGCCTAAAGATACGTACAATACTAAATGAGTAATGCAATTTTCAGAAAACTCTTACCTTATCACTGTATCTTTACTTCTAAGAAGAAAGATTAATTTGCTGGCCACGTTCTACAGTTCATTGTAATTTGTTTTAGTGGGTAGTGGGAGCTTTCAGCTTTGTAGCTCAAACGATGTGAGTGCGATAGCAGTCTAGTGTAGTGTTTCCCAAACACCACCGGTCCGTCACGAGGTTTCTGCCGGTCCGTGGAAACGGAGGGAAACTTGAGAAATGGTAGAGATTTCCGAATTTCACCAGTGAAAACAGGTCTGCCGCCCCGGTGGCGCAGTGGTCTAAGGCGCTGGCCTCTGATCATTCGTCCGTAAGGGGTCCGGGTTCGAATCTCGGTCAGGCATGGATGTTGTGTTTTGTCTTACGGCACTGGCTCTCTCCCTTCCCTGGAACCAGTGACCCCAAATTAGGGACGGGCGACTGCTTATAGCCCATTGAGTTGCTCACGGTGGTCGCTAAACCTCCAAACAAAAAAAAAAAAAAAAAAAGAAAACAGGTCTGTACAAACGTCCTTGTACATAAAAGTAACTTCGTGCCGGTCGATCCGCGAAGCAATTTGTGGAATTTTACTGGTCCGCGGCTTGCTTGTCTCTGGGAACCAGTGGCAGTGGTCTAGGTGCTGATAATCCCGAATCGGCGTTATGTTGCAATTTATCGATTCGCTGTCACTCGTCATCGTTAGGTGCAATCGATCTGTCAGTTACAGTGCTATGATTAAGATTTCAGCCAGTTTCATAAAAAATTCGCAAAAGATACGTTTTTCACTTTTTTTATCGATGAACCAGCTGCCAGAGTTTCGCCGCCCACGCACGCGAAAAACTAAACTGACCGCGTGTGATTGCGACAGAATGCAGACGTAGCTGTGACGTCAGCGTTCCAGAGAGATCTGGGTGATTATATATGTTACCGCTACAGTGCAGAAATCAGTTATTCTACAGATTATCTAGGTAATGTGCAGATTAATTAGGTGATCCGTTAAAGTGCCGAAAATTGTTTCATTTCTCAAATTACCTAGGCAATCTGCAAATTACCTAGATAATCTGCACATTACCTACTTGGCACTCGTCAAAGTGAAAATAAGATCTTTGCTGGAACAACAGCAACGTTTCTGTACGCTTAAATTAACATAATGTTATTTATTTATTTTTCGATATATAAAGAATCAAGTTAATACAATCAAACAATCAACAAATTAGTTGATAGAATCAATCATCAATCAATTAAAAAACTATAATAGAAATAATCAAACTGTTTAAAATATTATTATAATTAAGGAAATGAATTTGCAAAATATATGATAAAATTATGCTTACTTATTAGTGCAATCTAAAGATTGGTGACACTTTGAATTACATAGCAATTGGTTTTTGCGACAAGCACACCTATTTGTGGTACATTTAGATTTGCAGTTACATTTTCTGAAACCCTGCCCAGTCCCAAGGGATTGTTTTATTGCCGTTTGACGTAAAGATATTTCTACAGCAGGGACATCTTCTTTCGTTAAAAATCTCTCTTTGCAAACACTGAATTCAAATTTTGCATACAATTGTTTTAAAATACCCGTTTTAGTACCAAGTTTATAAAAGCCATCATCTGTTTTACCAAGAAAAATGAGAGAAACAGGCGAAACCAAACTAAAAGTGGAGGGAGAGGGGAAAGGTGTAGGGAAAGGAAATGAGAGAAACAAACTTTTGAACTTCAACGATACGGAATCCGTTAATGTGCACATTACCTAGGTTAAATGCGGAAAACTCTTGATTCCGCACGTTAACGGAGCAAATCAGTTAATCTGCAGATTAGCTATAGGTAATGTGCACATTAACGGCTTTCGAGCTTTAGCGGTAACATGTATATGATGTCATTAATGCAAATTCTCTCTCGGTGATACGGTGAATCATCCCGATGGACACAAGATACTTGAATTCTGTTCACTAAGGCAATAAAGTGTAATGAGGTAAAAATTAAAAAAATGCTATTTTTACATCGTTAAGTGCCATTTATTTTTAATACAAGAAAAATAAAATACGAAAAATTCAAAAACATCATACAAACGCGGGCGCTCCTGTGCAACTGCACAGGTCGCACACCCATAAAGCCGGCCCTGAATATAGTGTATATCTGAGAAGCGAAACCTATCAGCTTGATATTTCGGCTTCTAAAAATCTGATTCGAAAATATATTTCTGTACAGATTTTCAAGCGTTTTGTTCTTCAAAATTTTCCGACAGATGCAAAACGATGTCGAAACTTTTAGAAGTCAGACAAGAAAAGCTTCCTCAGAGGCTGATAACTGTAATTACGATCATTATCATTCATTGACTTCACATTTTTGATGTATAGAAAATTCATTTTAAGCCGACCGGTGGTGCAGTGGTCTGAGGCGCTAGCTTCTGGTGATTCCTCCAAGCTGGTCCTGGATGATGCATGGGTGGTGTGTTTGTCTGATGGAACTGGCTTTGCCCCTTCCCCAGAACCAGAGCATTTAATTAAGAATAGGCGGCTGCTTAAAGCTCGATGAGTTGGTCATGGTAGTTATTAAACCCCGAAGGAAAGAAAATCGATCCTAGAAAGCGTAAGTGCGTATTTGTATTAAGTAAGATAGCAGTTCTTTTTTTTAATTTCAGGATTTAGCGATCACCGTGAGCAACTCTTTGGACTAAAATCCGACGCCCATCCCCGATTTAGGACAGTTGTTCCTGGGAGGGAGAGGGCCCGTGCCATGGGACAGGCGCGTTACCCATGCCTCAGACCAGGACTTGAGCCCGGGCCCGCTCGGGCAAGCGGTCAGGGGCTCAAGTCCTGGGCTTGTTATTCTTTGCTTTTATAACTGCACCAGGACGACCAATGTAGCTCTGCTTCTAGAAGTTGAATATGATTTATTTTACAACTGATAGTTCATACTATGGGCAAGATTATCCGTATACCTTTAGGTCTTTCTTGATGTGAATTTATTTTACGCTTTCTAACCATAGGTTGAAGAAGCGTATATGCTCCAGCTTTGTCCGTCTGTCTGTCTGTCTGTCCGTCTGTGCCCCTGTCTGCACCATGACTCGCGTAAAAATGGTTTGATTTCGATGAAATTTTAGTATGTGGTAGCGGACAACCTGGGGAGGAACCCTATTGAAAATGGACGAAATGGGGTCAAAGGTCGGGACATAGGAGCGGATTCCATTCATTCGCCCTTAGGCGTCATAACTTACATAAAATGCTTCGATTGCGACAAAACTTTAGCATGTTGTTCCGGAGATATACTAAATAAATTCTGTTGAATATCATCGAAATGGTATTAAAGGTCAGGGCACAGGAGCGAAATTTATTCCACAGCCATTATCCTCATAACTTGATTAAAAATGCTTCTATTGCGACAAAACTTTATCATGTTGTTCCGGAGGTATACTGAACCAATTCTGATGAATATCATCGAAATGGGATCAAAGTTCAGGGCACAGGGGCGAGATTTTTTCCACAACCATTATCCTCATAACTTCACTAAAATGCTTCTATTGCGACAAAACTTTATTATGTTGTTCCGGAGGTATACCGAACCAATTCTGTTGAACATCATCAAAATGGGGTCAAAGGGCAGGGCACAGGAGTGAGATTTATTCCACAGCCATTATCTTCATAACTTGAGTAATGATTTCTGGTACGTTGGAAAGCGTGTCATAATCAATGCATTGCATGATTTTACTAACTTGTTTCTAAGTGGCGTAAATGTTTAGTTGCATTTCGCACGATATCTCTGGTATCACAAGCAATATTAGGTAATTCGTTCTACAAAGAGGGTCGTGTGCACGAGAGATTATTCTTGCACTCTACATTGTTTAATTTGCTGTCACAGATCTTTTAGTATGTTGTTCCGGAGGTATACTGAACTGGTTCTGTTGAAAATCATGAAAATGGGGTCAAATGTCAGGGCACAGGGGCGAGATTTATTCCACAGCCATTATCCTCATAACTTGAGTAATAACTTGAATAATGATTTCTGGTATGTTGGAAAGCGTATCATAATCAATGCATTGCATGATTTTACTAAATTGTTCTATGTAAATTGGAGTTCATTCTCTTTAGCACCTTTCAACCTGAACGTGATATCTTCTCTCTCACATGAATATGGTTGGCAACACTTGAGGTCTGTGAGAGTGACGTATGTTTGGAGTGATAAGAATAGGACGGGAGAAACTCCCTGTGATATGTTGTAGATGTTCTAGGATAACGCTGGATTAAGTTATGTGATTTCATAAATAGACGACGTAGTGGTGTTGTCTCAAGTTACTTAAAGTGAAAGAGCTGTGATGAACCAATAAAGGAAAAGTTAACGTAAGTGATTCTGCTTTCTGCCTATGTTCCGTCTGGCCCTAAAAGCCTTAATTTAATGTGAGCTATCCGGTGCAACTAGTGCATCACATTTACACTTAGTTCAACATTTCTTCAGCCGGACATTTGGAACTTAGCATAACAACAAATCTCGCATAACGTAAAAGGGTTACGTTATAGTACATAGAAGGCTTTCACCAATGAACCTAATCCATGGACCCCCCCCCCCTAAGAAATTTCTGGCTACTCCACTGTGTGGCAGTGTGGAAGGTCTTGCGTGGTACACTCTGGACTTTAAATAAACCCACACCCAGAAATGCACGGGTATCAGATCTAGAGACCGCGATGACCACGGGATGCTGTAGTGCATGCTGATTAGTCTTTCTGCACCAAATGTGGTGGAAAGAAAGTTCCTTACTGGAGACGCGACGTGAGCTGGCCTACCGTGACGGCGTGCAGCAGATTTTGTTCTTGCAAACCTGTCATCACGCTTTTATGTAGCAGTTTCAAGTAGCGTTTGGCATTTACAGAGCTTCAAGCCGTTTCTGGGGAACGGTTCCTCAAAGAAAAAGGGTCCAAGAAGGATGGATGTAGTGAATCCATACAACACCGTAAGTATTGGTGAATGCAGGGGTTTCTTTTTGTAAGCATGTGGATTATCCTGTGCCCCTATTCGGCAATTATGCGTGGTAACAGACCCGCGTAAAGAAAAATGTGCTTCATCTGTCCACAACACATTTAACAACCATTGGGGATCCTAAGTGATCATTGCCTAAGCCCATTTGGCAAATTCCTCCCACTATGTGGCATCCTGCGGTAACAATTGGTGTAAAGTTTGCAGTTTGTATGAGTAAAGATTTAATACATCATGAGGGATACGAATTGCTTATGCTCCCTGTATGCCCAAACATATTTCCGCTTCACGAGCTCTGTTCGTTCCACTTGTCATTTGAGGTGCTAGTTCGTCCATTTCGTATGCTTCATTATTCGAATTGGACTCCCTTAACCCTGCTCTCCCGCGTCGGGTGCGATCCAGCAAACTTCCAGTTCCTTCAAATAGTTTCATCAGACACTTCAAACTGGCATAGGTGATAGGACCTTGCCCCTTCTTTAGTCCGTTCTGTGTTCGGAACTTTCGCAAAGATTCTGTTTCCGAAGCTTCGCGAAAGTTCCAAATCCAGAAAGGACTAAAGAAGGGTTACAGGTACTCCGAAATCAAAATCTTATATTCTTACTAGCTTTACTACCCGGCTTTGCCCGGGATTTAGGCTTATTAATTTCATATTCCCTTATACGTCACTGAAAAAATCAGGAAAAAATGGATGCTTGCAAGAAAGAAACAAGAAAGATGACACCGAATTTTCGGGTGTAATAAGCACGTCTTTGGAATCCGTTCTGATAAAATTTATCAAAGCTATTCAAAGTCAATGGAACCGGTATGTAAAACGATAGCATTTGTCGGAAGAAACAAGTTTTTCAATCGGGTTTTTAATCCCTGAGATATTGCTGTAAAACGGAATCGTGAGCTTACGCCCTCTGGTTGCAGACTTGTGAGTTAAGAAAAACATGATTATTTTTTTTGAGTTTTTAACGACCACCGTGAGCAACTCAATGGGCTATAAGCATATAAGCAGTCGCCCGTCCCTAATTTAGGGCCACTGGTTCCAGGGAAGGGAGAGAACCGGTGCCGTAAGACAAACACAACATCCATGCAACACCGAGATTCGAACCCGGACCCCTTTCGGACGAATGATTAGAGGCCATCGCTTAGACCACTGCGCCACCGGGGCTGCAAACATGAATTCATATGAGAAACATTTCGCACCGGATACGCTCTCCAACACAGAAATAATTTTTCAAATCGGACTCTTAGAAACAGAGATATCCACAAAAATAAGATGGGACTTTACGTCACTGGTGGGAAAACCATGCCTTATTTTAGGAAGAAAGAATTCTCAAAAGATTTTTCCATATAGCGGTATCAGTCCAAGAAAAAAAATTTAGTCGAGTTTTCAGGAGCCCAGATTTTGCTACAAATACATCAGAAGCAGAAATTAACACTTATTATGCTTACTGGTGGAAAAACTATTCTTTACCAAACATTAGAAATTATGTGAGAAATATTTTCATCAAGTCTTGTATGCGATACAGAAAGAATTTTTCAAATCGGAGTTTTAGAAGCAGAAAAAACGCAGAAAACGCAATTTACCTTTGTGCCGCCCTAGCGGAAAGTCTATGATTTACTTGAAATTTTGAATTTATAGGAAAACATTTCGCATCGGAAACATTATCCAACAAAGAAGGAATTTTTCAAATCGGACTGCTAGAAGTAGAGATATTAGCAAAAATAAGATATACATCTACGCCCCCTGGGGAAGAAACCATGCATTATTTTAAGAAAATGTTTCTAAAAAGTTTGTCGACATGAGTAGTATCGGTCTGCAAACGACGTTCTTTTCAATCGAGAATTTAGAAGCTCATATTTTGCTGCAATGCATCAGAAGCGGAAATTAAGATTTACGCCCCCTGGTGGCCAAACCATTTTTTTACAAAAATTAGAAATTATGTGCAAAGGATTTTCCATCAGGAGCTGTATCCGGTGCAGAAATTTTTTCAAATCGGAGATTTAGAAGCAGAGATATTGTGGGAAACGCAATTTACCTATACGCCCCTAGCGGAAACTCTATGAATAACTTGAAAGATTTGACATTATATGAAAAACATGTCATACTGAAAACACTATCCAACAAAGAAGGAATTTTTCAAATCGGACTCCTAGAAGTAGAGATATTGACAAAAATAAGATATACATCTACGCCCCCTGGCGGAGAAACTGTGGGATATTTTAAGAAGAAAATATTGCGAAAAGGTTTATCGATGTGAGTGGCATTAGTCCACGAAAGAATCTTTTCAATCGACATTTTAGAAGCTCAGATTTTATGGAAAATACATCAGAAGCAAAAATTAACGCTTACGCCCCCTGGTGGCCAAAGTATTATTTACCAAAAATTTAAAATTATATGCAAAAGGTTTTTCATCAGGAGGTGTATCCGCTGAAGAAATTTTTTCAAATCGGAGCTTTAAAAGAAGAGTTATCAGGAAAAATGTAATTTACTTTTACGCCCTCTAGCGGAAAATCTATGCGTAATTTGAAAAAGCAACTATATCTAAAGTATTCTTCGACATAAGTGGAATTGAAAGATAAAATAATTTTTTCAATCGGATGTTTAGAAGCAAATATGATAAATAAAACGTATTTTTGAATTCGACATCATCTGCATTTACGCCCTCTAGCGGTGAAATTGTACAACGTAAAAAAAGGAAATAAAGGATCACCATCCGCATATTTCAAGCTTCCCAATGCAAAAAGAATTTTTAAAATCGGACTAATAGTTACAGAGATATCTTGGGTACAGACGGACGGACAAACCGGTAACATAAGCACGATCTTTTTTTACAAAAGACGTGCTAAAAAGCTGATTTCTCAAATTCGGTCATTACAAATTATTTATTCATAGTGTGATTATTTCAGCACTTGGACGTACATTGCTGTCACAAATATTTGTCGAGATTTAAAGCAACGAAATGTACAGAATGTATGGAATTTGTAGAAACAAACGGACCAAAAGTGTTACGAATTATTTTGCACGCTCCCAGGAGACACAGCTTCAGAACATTGACTGAACAAAATTCGTTAAGAGTTTGTTATGGACGATCAAATTCATCGCGTGCTTTCAGTTTCAGGCGTCTTTGAGGGGCGAATCTCTGGGATAAAAAAGTTAAAAACGTATCTTTGCGAATATTTTATGAAGCTGGCTGAAATTTTAATGAACACCATACATCGGTAATAGGAACATGACCTCCAAATTTCGCCTGAATCGGTAAATAACTTTTTGAATTATCCGTCAAAATTTTATTAACCGTTTCTGCGTATATATATGATTACCGATAAATTAAAAATTGCATGCCTATTTTTCAAACGTTTTGACCGAATTCCGGTAAAAGCTTGAGGGACTGCTCAAAATTTCACCGGTTTCGTTAAGATTTCGCAAATTTCGTTTAATAGAAACCCTGTTGATGTGCCGCGGCGATGAATGCAGTCACGTGCTTTCAGATTTGGACCAAGATAACGATGACGTAGCAAACGACGCTGACTTTATTGATTAGCTTATTACTTAATTCATAACTCGCGAACGGAACAACGTAGAAATCTTAAAATAGTTGCGTTGACCTAGAAATTCCAGTATTAATAAGCTATGCAAATTTCACGATGCTGCCGTTCGGCGTTCGAGAGTTTTTGCTGCTACAGACAAACAAACGTCTTGTGCTTTATGTATAAGATATTATAAGGTCTTTTTTTTTGGCTCTTTTGCTTGCGGGCGTGCTATCTATGTCTTTCCAACCGGAAAATTCTTTCTGTATTGAAAAAGGAAAAGCATGAGCAAGACTTTTTAAATTCTCTTTGTTAGTTTGTTCTTCTCACCATTCCTCTTTCTGCTGGTTGATACAATGCCTCAGATTTTTGAAGTAACACTGAAAATGAGAGATTCTATCGATTTTTCAGGGTAATGTGTAAATATTTTGACTCAAAGCGTGAGCTAAAGTGAAAAATGTGGATGTAGTAACCATCAAACATTTTTGGCGTATGAAATCTTACAAATAACAGTTTATCATAACTGACGAAGTGTTCGTCAGAGAGAATGAAATTCTATTTTAAAGCAATTGTTGAAATCAGTCTTTTAGAAGCGGGGGCGGGGGGGGGTATACGGTTGCAAATAGAAATATCCAGTTACGCACATGTAGGAAAGTTAATTTAAGGCTGTAGAAAATTCTTGTAAAATGGTGCTCGAAAGATATCTATCCAAAGTAAAGAGAAATATTTTCGGTTGGACGTTCCAAAACGTAGAAACAGGAAATGCAAGTAAATGTTTGTCATAGTAAGTGGTATCCTATGCAGAAAAATTATTTCGGTAGGCAATTTTGAAACGAAGTTATGAATTCAAATGCAAATATGTGTTTCTGCTTCTTAGCGACGGAAATGTGAATTATGGAAAAGCCAAAAAAAAAAAAAAAAAAAATGTACAAGAATGGCCTCCCACAGTAAACGATTTCCGACACAAAAAATTTTTCAAATCTGATTTTTAGAAAAGGAAATAATTGCGGATAATCGAATTATGCGTTGTGCCTCAAGCGGGAAAATTAGGCATTAATTAAAATGCATAATGGGTCAAGTGCTTTTCATAGCAAGTAGTATCTGGTACAAAAATAATTTTTTCAATTGGAATTCTCGAGGCAAAACTTCGTTTGTAAGTAGAGATGCACCATCTTGCCCAGAACTGTGTCCTACAGAAATTAGAAAATTTGCGTAAAATATTTTCCTAAGTGAAGGATATCCATGCGTAAAAATGAATTTTGCAAATCCAACATTTAGGAGAAAAGATGCGGGAAAAAGATGTCCGACCAAAAAGATTTATTTTTCAAACGGGCATTTAGAAACGGATGTTCAACATAAAAGTGAAATATTCACTTGTGCGTATAAATATTCAATGTACAGTTTCATCCCAGCGTCAGAACTGTGCATTTGGAAAGAGCAGAAATAAAAACGAAATATTCCTAACTATGCGATAAAAAAATAATTTTCATTTAGGACTTTTAGAAAATCTGAGACAGTACGGAAAGTGAAATATGCATGCACGCTCCTAAGCGAAGCGGAGAAGCTATGCATTATTAGAAATACATATGATGATACGCACTCTTCATCATAATGAATGGTTAAAAAAGAAATTCAGTTCACATTTCTAGAAGACGAGATGCAGTCATAAATTCAAATACACACTTAGCCCCATCTAGCGGCAGAAATACGTATTGCAGAAAATTACAATAAATGCTCTAAATGTTTCTCCCAGAAGAAGATATCTGACACACAAGGAATATTTCAATTCGGATTTCAGAATCAGAGATGGCGAGATAAATAAAATATAGTTTTGCATTCTCTGTCGGGATAGGTTGCACTATTCTGGTAAAAAGAATTCTGCGAAAGCTTTTCTGGTATTCAGCGGCATCTGACCTAAACAGCATTTTTAGCACGTCTTTTGTAATAAAAAATCGTGCTTATGTTATCTGTTTGTCCGTCCGTCCGTCCGTCTGTACCCACGGTATCTCTACAACTATTAGTCCGATTTAAAAAATCCTTTTTGCATTGGGTAGCTTGAAATATGCGAATGATGATCCTTTATTTCGTTTTTTTTACGATGCACAATTTCGCCGCTAGAGGGCGTAAGTGCAGATTATGTCGAATTCAAAAACACGTTTTATTCCACATATTTGCTTCTAAACATCCGATTGAAAAAAATTCTTTTATCTTTCGATTCCATTTATGCCGAAGAGTATTTTAGATATAGTTACTTTTTCAAATTACGCATAGATTTTCCGCTAGGGGGTGTAAAAGTAAATTACATTTTTCACGATAACTCTTCTTCTAAAACTCCGATTTGAAAAACATTTTCTTCAGCGGATACATCTCCTGATGGAAAATCTTTTGCATATAATTTCAAATTTTTGGTAAAGAATACTTTGGCCACCAGGGGGCGTAATTTTTAATTTTTGCTTCTGATGTATTTGCCATAAAATCTGAGCTTCTATAATATCGATTGAAAATTCTTTCGTGGACTGATGCCACTCATACCGATAAACCTTTTCGGAAAATTATCTTCTTAAAATATTCGACAGATTCTCCGCCGGGGGCGTAGATGTATATCTTATTTTTGTCAATATCTCTACTTCTATGAGTCCGATTTGAAAAATTCCTTCTTTGTTAGACAGTGTTTTCCGTGTGACATGTTTTTCATATAATTTCAAAATTTTCAAGTAATTCATAGACTTTCCGCTAGATGGCGTAGCGGCAAATTGCGTTTCCCCCTATATCTCTGGTTCTAAATCTCCTATTTGAAAAATTCTTTCTGCACCGGATACAGCTCTTCATGAGAAATTGTTTGCACATAATTTCTAATTTTTTCAAAAAAATAGTTTTGCCACCAGGGGGCGTAAATTTTAATTTCCGCTTCTGATGAATTTGCAGCAAAATATGAGCTTCTAAATACTCGATTGAAAAAAACATCGTTTGTTGACCGATACTACTTATGTCGACAAACCTTTTAGAAACATTTTCTTCTTAAAATAGTTCAGGGTTTCTACGCCACGGGGCGTAGATGTATATCTTATTTTTGTCAATATCTCTACTTCTAAGAGTCCGATTTGAAAAATTCCTTCTTTGTTAGGTAGTGTTTCCAGTGCGATATATGTGTTTCGTATAATTTCAAAATTTTCAAGTAATTCATAGACTTTCTGCTAGAGGACGTAAATGTAAATTGTGTTTCCCCCTATATCTCTGGTTCTAAATCTCCGATTTGAAAAATTCTTTCTGCACCGGATACAGCTCCTGATGAGAAATGGTTTGCAGATAATTTCTAATTTTTGTAAAAACATGGTTTGGCCACTAGGTGGCGTAAGTCGTAGCTTCCGCTTCTGATCATTGCAGCAAAATATGAGCTTCCAAAATCTCGATTGAAAAAAAAGTCGTTTGTTGACCGATACTACTCATATCGACAAACCTTTTAGAAACACTTTCTTCTTGAAATAATGCATGGTTTATACGCCAGGGGGCTCAGATGTATATCTCATTTTTGTCAATATCTCTACTCCTAAGAGTCCGATTTGAAAAATTCCTACTTTGTTGGGTAGTGTTTCCAGTGCGATATGTGTTTCGTATAATTTCAAAATTTTCAAGTAATTCATATACTTTCCGCTAGGAGGCATAGCGGTAAATTGCGTTTCCCCTTATATCTCTGCTTCTAAATCGCCGATTTGAAAAATTGTTTCTGCACCGCATACAGCTCCTGATGGGAAATCGTTTGCATATAGTTTCTAATTTTTGAAAAAATGGTTTGGCCACCAGGTGGCGTCAATCTAAATTTCCGCTTCTAATGTATTTGCAGCAAAATATAAGCTTCTAAAATCTCGATTGAAAATAAAGTCGTTTGTTGACCGATACTACTTATGTCGACAAACTTTTTAGGAAAATTTTCTTCTTGAAAAAATGCATGATTTCTACGCCAGGGGCGTAGATGTGTATCTTATTTTTGTCAATATCTCTACTTCTAAGAGTCCGATTTGAAAAATTCCTTCTTTGTTGGATAGTGTTTCCGATGCGAAATGGTTTTTCTATAAATTAAAAATTTACAAGTAAATCATAGACTTTCCGCTAGGGGTTCACAAAGGCAAATTGCGTTTTCTGCGTTATTTCTGCTTCTAAAGCTCTGATTTGAAAAATTCTTGCTGTATCGCATACAAGACCTAAGGGAAAATATTTTTCACATAATTTCTAATGTTTGGTAAAGAATAGTTTGGCCACCAGGGGTAATAAGTGTTAATTTCTGCTTCTGAAGTATTTGTAGCAAAATCTGGGGTCCTGAAAACTCGACTAATTTTTTTCTTGGACCGATACCGCTTATATGGATAAACCTTTTGAGAATAATTTCTTCCTAAAATAATGCATGGTTTTCCCAGCAGGGGACGTAAAGTCACATCTTATTTTTGTCGATATCTCTGTTTCTAAGAGTTCGTAAGCTCACGATTCCGTGCACAGCAATATCTGAGGGATTATAAACCCTATTGAAAAACTTCTTTCTTTCGTCAGATCTAATGTTTTCCATAGCGGTTCCATTGACTTTGAATAGCTTTGATAAATTTAATTTGCGTCAGAACGAATTCAAAAGGCTTGCTTATTACACCCGAAAATTCGGTGTCATATTTCTTGTTTTTTTTCATTTGGATTTTCAGAAGCGGAGACACCGTTGTAATTAGAGACAGGCACTTTGCGCCTTCTAGAAGCAAAAATATTTTTTATAAAAAGTGGAAAACATGCGCAGAATTTCCACCATAGTGAAACATATATGATGCAAAATAAATAGATAAATAAATAAATAAATAAATAGATAAATAAATAAATAAAATGACTTTTAGGAGCAGAAATAGCAAGGAAGATAAAAAAAAATTCAGTTGAATTTTTCGAATTAATGATATATAGTAAAATCATACTGAGATGTAGCATTTGCATTTACACCCCCTAGCGGAAGTTATGCATTGGAGAAAGACCAAAAGGCACTTATCATTGTTTTCATAGCTCAAGATTTTCAACGAAAAGGGGAGTTTTCAATTCGGATTAAGTAGTGATATGGTGTTCTCAGACAAATGTGCGCACTGTCAAAAGGGTAATATGCGCATGTAATTTCTTTAGAAAGTTGTTCTAAAAGTTCGTTTTGTGTCGGGGATATGTTTGCATATCCTTGCTTTAATAATTTCTCCTATAAATGAAATTCCGTCTAGGGGATAATTGTGAACGATATATTATTGGAAACGGAACGATATGATTCTGAATGTTTGTAGTAATGATGGCATAAATCATTCCTTCTTGGGAGCCCATCCATCATTCACCCAAAAGAGTCATTCATGAACGATCATTCAAACGAATGACTATTCAATTTCCAGGTTGCCACTACGTTCACTGAATAAATTATTCGCTGCAGGAATCTCGTGTTTACGACCAGTAAACTTTCAGGGCCGTTTTGGCAAAATGCCTGAAAGAACGCGAGCTCTTTATCAACCATTCAGCATTTATAGTGAATGATTTGCCACGGAAGCGAACGATTCGGGCACACTATTCAAATCAGTGACATACACTATCTACCAACAAGTAATTGGACACCCCTGCAATCGACGATATCTGCGGTCCTGATACACGTCACGGCCGCCGCCGTTAAATATCGTGTGGGAGACAACAACGCAACCAGTCGCATGCAAGATGCCACGCAGTTTGGAGCTCTCTGATTTGGAGAAAGGTGTAATCGTCGGGTATCACAGAAATGGCCGATCCATACGTGACATATCCAGCGAGTTGAAGTACCCAAAATGGACAGTGGCCTACGTGATTGGCAAAGAGAAGATGAGAGGTGACTGTCGGAATGTGCCCCGACCCGGCAGACCCACAAAACTGGGAGTTAGAGACCGACGGGCGCTGGCCAGAGAAATTCGGAAGAACCGTACCAAATCGATAGGCCACATCCACGAGGAGTTTCAACAGGCATCCTGGAGTGTTTTTTCGATGAATACCATCCGTGAGGAAGCCCATCTGCTCGGTTATCATGGACGTGCTGCCGTCCATAAGCCTTTGATCACCAAGTCCAATAGCGCTGCTCGGATAACGTGGCGCAAAGAACGTCAACAGTGGACCGTTGAACAGTGAAAACAGGTTTTCTGGAGCGACGAGTCAAGGTTCACCCTCTACCGTTTGGATGGCAGGGTCTGGGTTTGGCGTCTGCCTGGAGAACGCCTCTTGCCGGTATGTATTGTGCCAACTGTGAAGTTCGGCGGCGGTGGAATTATGCAATGGGGGTGTTTCTCCTGGTATGGCACGGGACCCTTGGTCGCAATTCCTGGTAGACCCAACGCCGAAACCTACTGCACCATTTTGGATGACCATGCGCTTCCTACGTTGTGGCAGTTTTACGGGGTGGAGCCAATGCCACCTGTCATGTTGCGAGGTCCACCATGGCTTGGTATGGTGACAATGGGGTTAATCGAATGGACTAGCCTGGGCAGAGCCCGGACCTTAACCGTATCGAGTCTCCCAGTCAGGGGTAGAGAACATTTCTTTTCTAGCCCCTGCCCAAATGGCACGCACACCCGGGTCATGATGGAGAGGTGGGAAGTGCCGGCAAACGGGGAAGCAGCGCACTGCAGGTCTACGGACCGATTCTGTCCGGATGGGGGAATGTCGGATCCTGGCAGGATTACTCGCAACGCCGTCACTAAAAATCTTTTGAGAGAGTTCTTCTAACCCTGTGGAGTCCGCATTTGGACGGTACAGGATAATGGTCATCAGCTAGTCGTTACCTCTGGGACGAGTTGGAGCGTCGACTTAAGGGGTGCCCCCACCGTCCGAATTCGGTGAAGGAACTGACCTGTCTTCTCCAAGACGAGTGGAAGAAAATACCGCTAGCCGTCGTACAACGCCTGGCTGGGAGTATGCCCCGGAGGGTCGCAGCTGTAATCGCCGCTCGTGGAGGCTCCACCAACTATTGAAGGTGAATAAACTTCGTTTTCCTTTGCTATCACAGGTGTACATTTACTTGTTGGTAGGTAGTGTATTTCCTAGCTGAGTGCTGATTACTCACACCGATAGCGGTTAATACTTATTATTAGGGGTATGCAAAAGATTTCGCCGTTTTAAGGAGAAAAAAGACAGGAAAATCAGAAAACCAGTACAAATTTATTCAAGGAAATATTGGCCGTTAGCATCAATGACCTTTTGCCATTTTCAGGCAACAGATGAATACCCCTATGATAGAAGGACTCGGGTTTTGAGCTGAAGAACGCAGTGACGAAATTTTTCACCTCTGGAACTGTGGTGAACCGCTGTTGGGCTAGGGCATGTTGCATAGAGCGAAACAGATGGAAGTCTGAGGGTGCAACGTCGAGGGAGTAAGCCAGGAGCGGTAAAACCTTTCAGTGTAACTGTTCAAGGGTTGATTTTGTGCTAGCACCGACACGTGGTCTGGCCTTATCGTGTAACAGGATGACTGGGCGGCGTCCTTTACCTGTCCATGGTCGTTTTTGTTCGATTGCGGCGTTCAGTTTCATCAACTCATCGCTATATCGTTGTGCAGTGATTGTTTTGCCCGGTTTCAACAGTTCGAAGTACAGCACTCCATGCATATCCCACCACACACACACAACAGCACCTTTTTACTGGGGGTATGCTGTTTTGCAGTGGATGTTGATGCCTGGCCTGGGTCGACCCAGTATCGTTTGCGTACGGGGTTGTTGCAATTGACTTATTTTACATCCCCGGTGACAACCTTCTACTAGAAATTCTTTCATTGAAACCTTTTCCGCAACGACATGCAGATGCCCAATCGTTGACCAATATTACGCTCCCTTTAAGTATGCGTAACCCACTTACCAATCTTCTGGATCTTCCCCAAGGCCTGTAGACGCAATACCACCGTCGACTCAGCCACTTTCAAACGTTTCGCCAGTTGCGTGGTCGATTGTGTGGCATCCTCTTGCAACAGCGATTCCAGCTCCTCGTCTGCTAGTTCTTGCTGTCTACTTGCACGTGGCTTGTCTTCCAAGCTTAGATCACCTTTCTTAAACCTGGCAAACCATTCTCGACACGTCCGCTCACCCATAACCGTTTTACCATACGTATTGAACAGTATGCTTCACTCTCACCTTTCCTTAAATTAAACATGAATAACAAACAGTGTCGCAAATGAACTTTATCGACCGCGAGGCTTGGCTTCATGTACGAACTGACAGCACGGGCCGGCGGCCGGTTAGACATTACAGCGCCCCCTAGCCGGGGCGGGGGAAACTTTTGTATACCCCTAATAATTATCGATATCACTTTTCTCATTTGGAATTCGTTTCCGAACACATGCGGGCAGAATAAAGCTAAACACGCTGCGACTTCAGAGTGTGTCGCAGTAACGGCGGAATGAATTATCCTTCACAGCGACGAGAACGAGCCATCCACCATTCACGGCGAAGAATCATTTGTTCTGAACGCATCTTCACAAAGCGTCCATCACTAGTTTGTACGCCGTTACCCTGGGTTTCTCCAGAGTTTCCACAGGTTTTCGTGATATTTCAGCCTGCTCTAATTAAGCACCGTTTTGTCAATAATATTGGCGAAATTTTCTTTTGCCGCCCCGGTGGCGCAGGGGCCAAAGCGCTGGCTTATGACCATTCCTGCGAGAAAGATTCCGGGTTCGAATCCCGTGAGGCATGGATGTTGTGTTTGTCTTACGGCACTGGCTCTCTCCCTTCCCTGGAACCGGTGGCCCTAAATTAGGGACGGGAAATTATAATTTAATAATAATAAAAAAAAAACCTTGTTTTTTTAGAATTTTTCCCCTGCTGGATATGCGATGCTTTATTGTTGATTTTCAAGGTACAATATACCGTGTTTTTTTCCGTTCATTTTGAAAATTACGCGATTATTTAGATGCACCAAAGAACAGTCGCGAAGTGACATTTTCTATGTGTTATCAGGAAACGTAAAGCAAATGAAACTCACAGCGTTTTGGAAAATTTTCGTGACAATGGTTTTACTTTTAAGTAAAATACATGACGAATAGTTTTGTTGAAATATGTTAAAACAAACGCTGTTGGTGAACACAAATTCATGATTGCCTTCCACAGAGACAGAGAGAGAGAGAGAGAGAGAGAGAGAGAGAGCAGATGAAAATATTAAGCGTAGTGATACACTGTTATGTTTGAATTGGTTAGTGACAACGTCATGTGAAGTTATTTCGTTAATGAGCATTACCCTATTCATGATTCTGCGTACAAGGAAAAGGCATGAAATTTTGGAACATCATGAAGTTATAAAATAGTGCGTGACTCGATCTTACAGTCTTTAAATGATTTTTTTTCCGGAGGATGTGAATGAACTGATTGTTTGCTGGAACAGGAGTTTAAATTCTGGACGGTTATGTGCAAAAGAAATGGCTAAATACGGCTCGGCACATTGTAATGCTAGAGATCATGAATATTAAAATTTAATCATGAAAGTAATGTGCGCTTAAAATGATCTTGATCGAAGACAAATAAAAAGCGACCTAAATTCGCTATTCCTTTATATTTTAAAAAATAACGGATTTTTTTGTTCCATACTTTTCAAAATATGGCGCTTAATTAAATTTTATTTATCTTGGTAGCGAAATACACTTAAAAACTGTTTAAGATGGCGTGTAAGGATTTTTTTATTTAACCGTTTCCACTTAAACATTTCCAACCGTACTGTTGGTTGTTCTTGTAGTATTGGAACTTCTTAACCTTATGTATGCTCGGGATAAATAGGACAAAATAAAATCCTTAACTACACAATGAGCAATATTAAGTTTTCTAACGACCAGAAGAGAACAGTCTTTGAGTACTCACATATATCCTTTTCATTTGTACAGTTGAAAAAATCTCGTGCTATATACAATACAGTGAAACACACCGTCTCTGCACGATGATTTTTAATGCTAAAAAATGACAGATATTTACAAATTAAAATCCCAGAAGTACTTTCGGGGCGACAGTCGCACCTGTCTTCAGATGGAAGAGAGTAATAGCTGCTTTGGCGCTCTTATATTTACAGTACATCAGGATATAATGACCTATGAAAGGGTGAAGCTTCTGCGCAAGAGTATCGCCCTATTGCCATCGCAACGCAGTTGAGCTACAAAATAAATTAGACCTAAGAGAAAACATATGAAGCTAAGTGTAGAATTACAGAGTATATATATTTGTTAAAGTTCAAAAATTAATTATAGATGTTGTTTAAGTTAATGGTTGTAATGAGACGTTTTCATATTCTAGATAGTTCAACTGGGTTATTAGACAGACTTACCATCCTTGTCACATTTACTCTAAAAATCGGATTGTCATCTTCAAAATTTGTATTATGTGGTGTAAGCCCGCATTTATTTCATAATATATGTTATTATTATTATTATATCTTGCAAGAATGACAAAATAATAATAATAATAATAATAATAATAACATAACTATGCCTCAAGGCACTTCAGTAGTCTCAGCAATACTGCTTCAAAATACTTCAACAAACTGAACCTCTACTCTGTAACATTAGGTTCAAAATGTATCACACAGTATATACAGGGTGTTTCAAAATTATCTTTACGACTTTGACCCTCAATAAAACCTAACGAAATAAGATAGCGAAGTTCCCGTGTTTTGTACATGTAACAGCAATGTATAAATTTTTATTGGTACGCAAAACGTTTTTGTTTACTTTCAGGTACGACCCTGAACTTGTGATGGCTACTCCATAGGACAAGACCCAGTGTGTGTGCCATGGTTTATAGAGGCGAAGTCAAATGTACAAGTCCATAGAAATTTCCGTGCCAAAAGCCGACGTATATCTCCATCCAGACCCTCAATACACGAGTGGCACAAGAAGTTTATGGAGACGGATAAGTGTGCTTCATAAAAAGGGCCCTGGCCGGGCAAGCACAAGTGAAGAGAATACGAAACGTGTTCGACCAAGTTTCCTACGAAGTCCAGAGAAGTTCATTCGTACGGCCTAGCAGTTGGGGTTACCACCTGCAAAGACACACAGGGTGCTGTGGAAGCGTTTACACCTGACTGCCAACAAAGTGCATTTAACACAGGCACTGCACCCCCGAAACGTTTCGATTTTGCTGTTGATACGCTACACAGGATTGATAATGAGGAAGGCCTCCTGAAACGTGTTTTATTCAGCGACGAGGCAACGTTTCATAACTGCAGAATTTGGGTGAGATTGAACATGACAGTCCTAAGGTTAACGTCTGGTAAGGTCTCCTGCGCATCTGCGTCATCGACCCATTTTTTTCGCCCAAAAGCACAGTCACATCCAATGTTCATTTGTACATGCTGAGTGAGTATGTAACCCCCCTTCCGCCTCAATTGGACGGCCTGCAACCGGCTATCATCTTACAGCAGGACGGTGCTCCTCCACAATGGGCACTTCGCGTTCGGGAGTTTATTGATGAAGCCTTTCCGGATTGGACGGGATGGTCCAATTCCTTGACCTCCACATTCACTGGATCTTAACCCCGTAGACTTTTTCCGTAGTGCTATGTGAAGGATATTGTGTACCACACAAAGGTTCCGGATGTGAATGAGCTGAAGAATAGGATTACAGCTGTCATCACAACAATTCCTAAGGACATGCTCGGGAGAACATAGCAGGAGATCGAATACTGTCTCGACGTTATTTGTGCAACCAGCGGTGCGCATGTGGAGCTTTTCTAGGGTCCCAACAAACTTTGGAACGTGCTGTTCAACATGCAATGAACCGAATTTTGTTCTCTTATTCCTTTTCTGTTTTTATTGAAGGTCAAAGTTGTAAAGATAATTTTGGAACACCCTATTTTGTCAAAACGTACACACGTCACTCAACCTCACCTCAAGACGGTTGCCACATAGCATTCAGCGAGTGAGAAAAATATAACATTACGGTTAAAACGCTCAAAATGATTTGACTCAAAATTTACGTTGGGAAGGAAACTAAGAACGAAAGTTAAATTAGAATACACGTCATAAGCGTTTTGCATGTTTTTTTTCTTGGTCTACATTAAAGTTATAGAATCACCCACGAACATTCCTTCCAAACTTGGGAATGCGCTTCAGATCTTTATCGGAAAGCTAGGGCTGATTAATAAGTAACTTTCGATGATCTTTAGTGGAGGATTAGGGATTGTAAACTGGTGTCTCCCAACGCCGTGATTAGGCTGAACGATGTGACACACACGATATCGAAAGGAACATTTTATATTTGAAGCAAGCTGACGCAATGTCCCTCGTCTGTCATCTTGCACCAGACCCTCCACATACGCCATGTTGCTCTCTGTTGTCGACGTTGAAGGCCTGCCACTGTGTTTCTCATTCGTCAACGAATTGCACTCGTGCCAGAATTGTGAACATTTTCACACGATCCAAACACTAACTACTTGAGGACCACAGACTGCTTGCAGGTGGCGATGAATCTCCGTTTCGGGGGTTTTCCGTGCACAGAGAAACCTAAACACAGGACATACCTCCTAGTGAAACCATGTTTCCAAGCTTGTCGTCATTTTTACCTGAATCTGAACTCCAGCACATTGTCTTTTACTCAAACTCTTGTGCCAAACAACCAACACTACTTAGTCAGGGGAGTGTACGATAGAAGACACTGAATTACATATCTCTAATCAGCCGCCAGAGGTACTCGGAAGTTGCTTATTGTTCATCCTTGTCATATTATCTGTCATATTCGTTTTAGTTCTTATCACGATTTTTGTACCATCCAATGCACTTACTTGTTTTTCTTGCTGCCACCAGTCTAGAGTGGGTTAAGGTCTAGACGCCTTATGGAGATCACTTTATTCGGGACAGAGGCGTGGTTGAAGACTTCCAAGCTGGTGTAGAAATGAGCCCAAGATATTTAACAAATAACAAACACATTTATTATCCACCACTTAGGGTAGGATTAAGGTTATTTTTACACCTTGCATACAGAAGAATTTTAGGTGACAATAGAGCTTGAGCTGAGCACAACAGAATTAAGGGGCTTCCTTGCTAGCACCGTTCAGTTCCTCTTGGGTGCATAAGTGATACATTCATAGCATTATGCTTTTATGCACTTTTCATACAAGATATGAGATTACCAGATCTCAGATATAATGGATCTAGACCTCGGCCTGATCCCTTGGAACAAATATAGATAGTTACTAACCGCAGTTAGTTGAAATCTATTCCTAGCTAACTCGACCGCAGCCGAGCGCTTTTCTTACGGCAAAATCATCCAACGCGATGACCTGACGTCCTGCTCTGGTGAAAACTAGGAGAGAAGAGAGCGCCAAAAACTAGCTTCCTGAGTTCTCCCCAAACTTTTCTGGGCTCCAGCGAGCGCTTAGCCAATCACGACGACGCATTCGACCCCCTTAGCTGGGCATCCTTCACTCTCCGCGTCCTGCTTCCCACGGTTTACATCCGCCCGATGGCTGCTCTTAGAAGAATTCCATGCTCTAAGTTCCGAGAATTCATGGGCTCGTTATGACCTTGTGAACTTGGTCACCAAGATGGCTGTCATTCTCCCTTCCTCGCTTTTCACTTCAAAATGGCGTTCCATTGCCCATTTCTGATTTTTCCCACGTTTACTTTTTTAACATTCAGCAGTTCCCATTTTCCTGTGCACCACTGGCATTTTTTCCAATTCTTTTTTTTCTAAATATTTTCACATCATCACAAGCCTACGCACATGTCGGAAGGTAAATAACGTTGCGTTAAAAGTGTGGAGTCGTGTATAACTGCCAACTGAATTCTTCAGAATAATAAAAATGTATTTTGTAAGAATGTGGTGTTCTTTGGTTTTAAGAATATAACTACACGTGAAAGTCAGTTTAGCTAGATCACGAACTTAACGTGAAGCTTGATAAACTATCGCAAGGGTTCCCAAACATTTTAAGATCTCGCCGTCCTTCACATGTCACAATTTCCGTGCGACGCCCCTCTACCAAAATTAAAAAAAAAATGCCCAAATTCGAGTTTGTGGTAGTTTTTTAAAAGAAAATAATCATTTACATTACTAGCTTCTATTCAGGCAGATTGCACACAGATTACACACTGAGCACGCTCTTTGATCTTAACAACAGTGTACGTGAAACCGAAATCCAAAGGCAGCCCCGGTGGCGCAGTGGTCTAAGCGATGGCCTCTGATCATTCGTCCGAAAGGGGTCCGGGTTCGAATCCCGGTGAGGCATGGATGTTGTGTTTGTCTTACGGCACTGGCCCTCTCCCTTCCCTGGAACCAGTGACCCTAAATTAGGGACAAAAATAATAAAAAAAATCCAAGTACGTGGTGGCGCAGTGGACTAAGCGATGGCCTCTGATGATTCCTCCGAAAGAGGTCCGGGTTCGAATCCCGGTGTGGCATGGATGTTGTGTTTGTCTTACGGCACTGGCTCTCTCCCTTCCCTGGAGCCAATGATCTTAAATAGGGGACGGGCGACTGCTTTACAGCCCATTGAGTTGCTCACGTTGGTCGTTAAACCTCCAATAGCCGCCCCGGTGGCGCAGTGGTCTAAGGCGCTGGCCTCTGATCATTCGTCCTTCCCTGGAGCCAATGATCTTAAATAGGGGACGGGCGACTGCTTTACAGCCCATTGAGTTGCTCACGTTGGTCGTTAAACCTCCAATAGCCGCCTCGGTGGCGCAGTGGTCTAAGGCGCTGGCCTCTGATCATTCGTCCGTAAGGGGTCCGGGTTCGAATCCCGGTGAGGCATGGATGTTGTGTTTGTCTTACGGCACTGGCTCTCTCCCTTCCCTGGAACCAGTGACCCTAAATTAGGGACAGGCGACTGCTTATAGCCCATTGAGTTGTTCACGGTGGTCGTTAAACCTCCAATCAAAAAAAAAAAAAAAAACCTCCAATAAATAAAAAATAAAAGTGCGTGGCATCATAATTTCTAGACTTGTTCCTTTCCGCCTATTTTAGAACTACTTGCAACTTCTTCTGCAGCACGTTTTTTTATTTAAAAACTTTTCCATTATCACAAACGAACACACACTCACACAGAAATAACTACGTTCACAGTTATTAAAACACAGCAGCTCGGTTCTAACGAATGTTTATACACGATCCATATGTATCGAATCAAGACTGCGTAGTAAACTAAGCGCCCAAAAATGCGGCGGCAGATAGTTACCGCTTCTCCTTGCTTGGCTCAGTTCATTTTCAGACTGCAAGGGGAGCAAGATCTGCACGACGTCACTCCAAGTTTTCAAAGAGCAATACAGTCCGTAACTCAGGTGAAGGGATCGCTTTCACAACAAGAAAAATGGTACAAATTTTGATACATTCATGGTTCCATTCAAGAAAAATGGTGTTTTCTTTTTCTTTAACATTCTTTCTTACAATTCATTCTTTAAAATACGTACACGTATTGAAAATTTGCATGTTGCGTTTCACTCTAAATTATAAGTTTTAAATTTTTTCTTATAGTCGCGATGCTCCTGACCAATACCGGCGACGCCCTGGGGCGTCGCGACGCACAGATTGGGAACCTCTGAACTATCCTAATTCATTCTGTAAAATCTTGGATTGTTTTAACCTGCCCTTTACAATTTATAACTACTAAACTTGTGATGTTGAGATTTAATAAAAATAGCAACGTTTGTTCAATTTGGGTATTTCAATAGCTGAGTAATTCGATGCTCATAACACACAACAATATTCAAATGACGTTGACAATAATTTGACTTCTATAATAATGAAGAATAGCATTCAATGCACTATTTTCAATCAAGCTCGAATAACAGACCCTAAGCATATAATCTATTAATTATAGCGAAACAACGTTTTGCTGGTGACGGCGATCGGACCAGCATCCATCCGCTCCGGTGCCCAATATTTTCCCAATTAAACTGTACCGACTGAATTTTTTGCTGCAACTTTGCCGCCATGACACGTGCTTCACCTCAGTATATCCTCTCTGACAAAGGAGGGGGTAGGAAATCGCAGTTTTCGGGACAACCGTAAATCACCATGTCTGAAGTAACCCTCTGTAGAAGATGAAATTCTAACTAATTCCAGACAATGTGGGGAAGAACCATCACACATTTTTCGAAACAAAGAAGGAAATTTCATTAATTTCAGACGATGTGTGGAAGGAATGTCAAACATTTTCTGAAGAACTCAATGGGCAGGAGATTCATTTTACGCTCGGGACTCAATATAGCGAAACACAAATTTGCCAGTAACGCTGATCGAACCCGCATCCTTCTGCTCCGGAGCCAAATGCTTTCCCAATTAAGCTACGCAGACAGAATTTATCGTTGCAACTTTGCCATCCTGACAAGTGCTTTACCTTTGTAGTACGTCAAAACATAACAAATATTTTTCAAAACAATCACAATCTCTAACCGAATATCTAACAAGAACATGAATTGAACTAACGTGAGTTTGCCAGTATACCTAACGAAACACAGTAGAGTCCATGTAAAGAGAGACAGCCCTAGCACACATCGTAAAGCTCGTTCTTATCTCTGTTTGTCTCATACGTCACTCATCCTCCGACTTCAATGCAGTTGCCACAAAACATTTTGCCGAGAGAGAAGATATAGCGTTAAGTTAGAAACTGCTGAAAAGGGAACAAACTAAAATTTACATATCAAAAGGAACTAGAAAGGAAAGTTACATTAGAGTACAAGTTACAAGAATATGCACCGATCAGCCATTTATTATGACCGCCCACAGCATAGAGAAATGAGCGCGCCTGGAGACCGAACGGTATATATACAATCCCAAGGACTGGCTTTCGGTTAGTAGAGTGTTCGGAGTCAGAATGGGAAAAGCTGCCGATTCATCGGAGTTTGATAAAGGACAAATTGTGATGGCACGGTACCTCGGAAACGGCGCGGCTTGTGGGTTGCTCACGTGCGGCTGTAGTGAGTACATATCAAAAGTAGTGCACAGATGGCCAAACGACGAACCGTTGTCCCGATGTGTGTCGTCCGCAGCTCATTGATGCTAGAGGGAAGCGGAGACTGTCCCGCTTTGTTCACAGTGACCGCAGGGCCACAGTGGGACAAATCACCCGCAGCTACAACAGTGGTGATCAAGGCAATGTGCCACAGCACGCAGTTCATCGCAGCCTTCTGCGCATGGGCTTGTGTAGTCGAAGACCCAGCCGGGTACCCATGCTCACTACACTTCATCGCCAACAAAGTATGAAATAGGTCCCAAGATCATCGAGACTGGATCGTGGATGATTGGAAAAGGCTGACCAATCAAGATTTGTGGTTTATCACGTAGACGGCCGAGCGCGGACACGCAGATTACCAATGGAGGCTGTGGCACCTGGATGCACTGTTGGTCGGAAACAGGCCGGCAGCGGCGGTTTTATGTTGTGGGCGACGTTTTCTTGGGACACTTTAGGCCCCATTATCCCAATAGCACAATCCCTGCCAGCTGTAAGGTATCTGAACATCGTTGCAGACCAAGTTCACCCATTCATGGCAACTGTGCTCACTGCTGGTGATGACCATTACCAATAGGATAACATGCCATGCCACACTGCCAGAATCGTCAAGGAGTGGTTCGAGGAACATGCTGATGACTTTCTGTTAATGCCCTGACCTCCGAATTCACCTGACATGAACCCAATCGAACATTTGTGGCTCGACTTGGAAAACTGGGTTCGCGTTAAATCACCACCACCCCGCAATGTACGGGAACTGGAGAACCTGCTGTTGACATTATGGTACCAGATACCCCGGGATAGCTATCGCCACCTCATCGAATCAATGCCTCGCCGAGTGGCGGCTGTTTTGCGGGCTAAAGGGGGTCCTATAGCTTATTAGGTAGGTGGTAATAATGTATCGGCTCATCGGTGTAATTGCAGTTGGCACTGTCAAAATTCCCTGTCTCGTGATAAAGAAATAATTGAGTCATTAAATCCAGAATTTGGGGTTTTACCTCAGTACGTTTAATTTTGAGATATGTTCGGTTAGTATCACAACTGTTTTCGCTTTAAAAAGAAAGAAGTTAGTAAAATCATGCAATGCATTGATTATGATACGCTTTCCAACATATCAGAAATCATTACTCAAGTTATGAGGATAATGGCTATGGAATAAATATCCCTCCTGTGTCCTGACCTTTGACCCCATTTCGATGATATTCCACAGAACCGGTTCAGTACACCTCAAGAATAACATACTAAAGTTTTGTCGCAATAGAAGAAGTTTTACGCAAGTTATGAGAATAATGGCTGTGGAATAAATCTTGCATTTGTGCAATGACCTTTGACCCCATTTCGTTGATATTCAACAGAACCGGTTCACTATACCTCCGGAACAACATGATAACGTTTTGTCGCAATCGAAACATTTTTTGGTAAGTTATGATGCACAAGGGCAATGGAATGGATCCCACTCCAGTGTCCTGACCTTTGACTCCATTTCGCCCATTTTCAATAGGGTTCGTCCCCAGTAGCTTCCTACCACATACTAAAATTTCATCGAAATTGAACCATTTTTACGCAAGTTATGACGCATAAGGGCAATGGAACAAATCCCGCTCTTATGTCCTGCCTGACCTTTGACCCCATTTCGCTCATTTTCAATAGGGTTCGTGCCCAGGTGGTTCCCTACCACATACTAAAATTTTATCGAAATCGAACCATATTTACGCATATTATGACGCATAAAGTGAATGGAATGGATTCCACCTTTATGCCCTGACCTTTGACCCCATTTCGCCCATTTTCAAAAGGTATCGTCCCTATGGGGTTCCTTACCAAATACTAAAATTTCATCGAAATCGAACCATATTTACGCATGTTATGACGCATAAAGGCAATGAAATGGATCCCGCTTTTATGTCCTGACCTTTGACCCCATTCCACCCAGTTTCAATAGGTTTCGTTCCCAGGGGGTTCCTTACCACATACCAAAATTTCATCGAAATCGAACTATTTTTACGCAAGTTATGACGCATAAGGGCAATGGAATAAATCCCGCTCTTATGCCCTGCCTGACCTTTGACCCCAATTTGCCAATTTTCAATAGGGTTCGTGCCCAGGTAGTTTCTTACCACATACTGAAATTTCATCGAAATCGAACCATATTTACGCATGTTATGACGCATAAAGGCAATGAAATGGATCCCGCTCTTATGGCGTGACGTTTGACCCCACTTCACCCATTTTCAACAGGGTTCGTCCCCTGGTGGTCCCCTACCACATACTAAAATTTCATCGAAATCGAACCATTTTTACGTGAGTTATCGTGCCGACAGACAGACGGACGGAAAAAGCTGGAGCATATACGCTTCTTGAACCTACGGTTGGAAAGCGTAAAAAGGGTATTTTGTTGAAAGTATGCTTTGAGATGCTGCAATGTTTTTTTCACGCAATTCTGAAGTTTTCGTATATTACTAAAATTAGCATTACCATGAAGCACCTACGTTTGAAGCCGTTTTCAAAGCAATCATATAATTAATTTGATTGTCATTAAAGATTAGTTAATTTATATCATGCATATTCAATTGTGCTGTACCTTCTATTGATATTTTAGAGTGTTTTATTCAGCAAATCTTACATGATGGCTCTCAGATTTCTTCAAGATTGACATTACACTAAAGAGTTTAGCAAAAATGTAAGAAAGAATTCCAGAAATAATTCCGAAAGTTTTGATGTTTTTGAGGTTTCAGTTTCATTTCACTTAAAGTCAAAACTTAAATAAGGTCAACCGTTTTTTTTGTCTGAGTCGTACAAGTTTTAGATGGAGAAAGCTTGCGGCTTTGAAAGATTTAAAGTGAAATGGTTGTAGTCGCCCTCAGACAAAAGAGATATCTCCTTGGCAGCTAAATCCTGCCAAAAGTCATTCAGCGAAACGTTTTATTGAAGAATAAATCATTCCCAAGTTGAAAAGGAAGGAACGTTTAGAGATCGGTTTAAAACGAGGCATCAGCAGCGTGGGAAATGAGCCCAGGTGCTCCGGATTTGGAAGATCGTTTGAGTGAATACCTCGGAATTTTACTTGCTCTCCGGAGAAAAATGGTTTTAAGAGAAAATGGTAGAATAAATGAAGAAGTATTTCGGAAAGAGATTTTCGTTTAAGGGATTTGACCATTGAATACACTTTCAAAAGCTAAAATTACGTCGCGTGCAAATAAAACATATCTATTGTTCAAATCATGCGGACTTGTATGGATTTTCACCTGTGTGAAAATAGAGGGTGTCGAAGAAAAGATTGCTCTCTATCTTTAGGAAAGTTTACGCCAGTTTATATCATGGAATAAAACAAAACTTGTGATACAGTCAGGTACGTCGTAATGTCGTTTCGGAGAGAGATTTTGATTGTGTAGTGATCAAACAATTCATAATTTATTTGCGTTAAGATAAATAAAAAAAATCATCTCTCTTTTTTACGTTACATTACCTCAAGACTGTGAATAATCCAGCATCCCCAAGATGTGAAGCTTGAAAGCCTAAACAAAGCAACTTGCATGAATGAAATACGGGATTACACTATATAATACAAATTTTAAAGATGACAATCCGTTTTTTTTTTGTGTAAATAGGACAAGGATGGTAAGTCAGGTAATATTCTAAAACTTGAAAATTTCGTCGTCCTGAAGCGGAAATCGAACCCGCGTCTCCCAGATTGCGCTCGGGTATGCTAACCACTACACCACCCAGAACGACTAAGTCTCAAGTTTCCGTTTAATTTGAATATAACCATTCCAGGGCGCTATCTCGGAGACGCGGGTTCGATTTCCGCTTCAGGACGACGAAATGTTCAAGTTTCCGGATATTATCTGACTTACCATTCTTGTCATATTTACACCAAAAAACGGATTATCATCTTCAAAATTTGTATTATATAGTGTAATCCTGTATTTCATTCATTATTTATCTGCTTCTCCGGGCAATCACGGGATAGGATTCTTAACCTCCAGATTCGCTAAACATGAATGCCGGTTGCTTCGACTAGCGAATATTGTGATGGTTATATTCAAATTAATCGGAAACTTGAGACTTGGTCGTTTTGGGTGGTGTAGTGGCTGGCATACCCGGGCGCTATCTGGTAGAAACGGGTTCGCTTCAGGACGAAGAAATTTTCAAGTTTTCGGATATAATCTGACTTACCATCCTTGTCATTTTTACACCAAAAAACGGTTTGTCATCTTCAAAAAAAGCAACTTTCCTTTTGAAAATATAACCACCCTCATATTATCTACTTTTAGCAGAACATTCTTGGCGATGTTACAATTGAAACAAGTTTGAGGTAAGAATAGTACACAAGGAATGTTGAACACGACAAAACCTTCGTAAAACATATAAATTTTCTCTAAAAAGCACTAGTGTAGTAACAAATAATCACATTTCCAGTCTGTTTAGAGAGACTGAGGCATGTATATAACTGGAGTAAGTAGCCATAAATTAGGGACGGGCGACTGCTTATAGCCCATCGAGTTGCTCACGCTGGTCATTAAGCACAACAACAAACAAACCTAGATGTGTTCTATAGGAGACAGATCCGGCTACCAAGCTGGCCAGAGTGCACGGGTTGCGGATATTCTTAACGAGGGACGGGTGCATCATGTGGTCTGTTATTAACATGCTGGAACATGGCTGTGGAGGTGCATTGTCCTGTTGGAACAGGCCCAACCCATCAGCATGAATGCAGGACATGAACAGGTGTACCTCGTCAGAAAGGATGCGTACGTAGCGTTGGCCGGTCACAGACGTTTGTAGACGTAACAGGGGTCCCAGTGAAGTCCTGCTAAACACACCCCATACCATTACGGACACCTACCAGCCGGTACTGTTCCCTGTTGACAGGTGGGATCCATGGCTTCATGGATTTTGCGCCACACACGAATCCTTCCATCTGCCCGAAACAGTTGAAAACACGACTCGTCAGACCAGGCTACTTATTTCCAGTCATCAAGTGTCCAGTGGCGGTGTTGCCGTGCCCAAGCGAGGCGCATAGCTCTGTGTCGTGCACCATTCAAAGAGACTAGAGTTGGGCGTTGGCTCCCAAAGCCCACATCGTGCAGGGTACGTTGCACAGTCCGGAAGCTGATGCTTGTTGAGGCTCCAGCATTGAATTCCGATGATACCTGCGAGAGTGTTACACGCCTATCGCGTGAAACGATTCTTGACAGCCGACGATGGTCACGTTCACCCAATGTCTTTTTACGGCCACACTGGTATCGTAGGTTGGAGGTTTTGCCGGAATTCTTGTAGTCACGGTACACCCTTGCAATGGTCGTCCATGAAAATCCGAACTTCGTTTCTACCTCCGAAATACTATGGCCCATCTCACGAGCGCCAACTATAACACCGAGTTGAAAATCGCTTAAATCGTTATTACTTGTTATTCCCATGCCGAAGACAGATCTGACAGCTGGCAAGGATGTCTATAGCTTTATATACGCACTGGCGGACGCAACCGAGTACGCGCATAGGTGACGTTGCTATGTATTTTGCATAAGCTCGTCTGTACCAGTTTTTCTGGCACTTCAGTGTATAACCGGGGAGCCAGTATCCTTGGTCCGTCGGCTTAACGTACCCATCCGACGCACTGTGGATATTTAGTGGTTCGCGTGTTCGAACCTTCCTGAGATCGAACCTGAGGTTTCTACGTGGCAGTCACGAACGTTGACCACTAGGCCATCCGTGGCCAACAATAATGATGGAGGAGCATTATCCTCTTTAAATAAGGCATGGCTTTCCCGCTAGGTGGAGTAAAGGTGAAAACCTTTTTCTCGCTATTTCAGCTTCTGGGAGACGTATTTGAAAATTTCTTTTTCCTCAGCATAGCTTTTGCCATGAAGAATACTTTTCGCCTGTTTTCAATTTTTCCATTATGCGAAATTCTTCGGCTAGAAGGCGTAGAGATATTTCATATTTCCATCTTTATTTCTTTTAACTGTTCGATTTGAAAATCTCTTTCTCTCCGATAAACGTTTTGTGCGTCGTTTGTTAATTTTTGAAACATACAGTACTTTTCAAGCGTTGGTGGAAATAAGTAGCTGTTTATATTTCTGGATGTTTTATCGATTGTAGAAATCCGGTTGGTTTTTTTTTTGACCGGTTTCATTGACTTTGAATAACTTTGATAAATTATTTTCGCGTCGGAAAGGATTCAAAAGACTTGCTCATTAAACCGAACATTCTGTGTCATGTTTCTTGTTGATAAAATGCTGGTACACACTTCACAGACAGCAAAAGACAGGATTCCTGCTCTGTCCAAGTGGGCATCATATATAAAATGAAATAGTAAAGAAATAACGTGGAATTCATTCAGTGGAACAGAGTTAGTGTTACGAGTAGAATTCCCACTAGTGGAACATGGGGAAAATCGTCCCTAAGAAAAGTAGCCGGCGGCGACGGCTTCCTAAGTTACGCCGAAAAGTTGCTCTTCACAGATCTACACTCATTGTCAAAAAAATCTGCGCACCAAGAAAAAACAGTGCGATTAACGCGAAACTCGGCGAATAGCTACGGGGTGGGCAGACATGCACATGATTAAAGTTTCGTATCATTCCGCATGTCCACGCGTCCAAGACAGGCGCTGCAAACGCAATCCTTGGGACTTATAAGGCACCGCGCAGGGGACTCCACATTCGTGCCGAAGTGCACGATAAAAGTCAGGTGAGATCCCTGAGCGAGGAGCCGCCGTAGATGTGCGTACGGGAAGATGACGGAGTTTGAACGAGGCCGTATCGTCGAGATGAGAGATGCAGGGTGGCCGGCGAGCCGAATCGGCAGCCATTTGGGCCGATCGGATAGTACGCTGCAATCGTGTTGGGAGCAATGGGCACGGGAAGGCACCCGGACACGGCAGACTAGCTCTGGACGACCCAGACACTCCACCGGACCGTGGCATCGTGAGAGAGGCACGCACAGATGCAGCGACGCCCTTGCCTAATATCCAGAGAAATGTGGCGACTGTACCAGAGACTCCTGTGTACGCCAGAACCAGAACCATTTCCAAACGCCTGACAGAGGCAAATCTGAACACTGGACGGCTTTTACGTTTTCTGCCATTAACACCTGACCATAGTTGGCGTCGATGGAAGTGGTGTCAGCAGCGAGCAACGTGGAATGCTACGGACTGGCCGACGTATAGTGTTCAGCGACGAATCCCGCTTCTGTATGGGAACGGACGACCAATGCGTCAGAGTGTGGAGGACAGCAGATGAGCGCTACATTCCAAACCTCACTGTACAGCGGCACACGTCCCGAACTGCAGGCGTGATGGTCTGGGTAGCCATCGCGTATAACAGTCGGACTTCCCTCGCAGTGATCCGAGGGACGTTGACAGGTCAGCGCTGCGTACAGGAGATCCTGCAGCCCCATGTGCTGCCACTCCTGGCGGGGCTTCTCGGGGCCATTTTCCAACAAGATAATGCCCGCTCGCACACGGCTTAGGTTTACCAGGACTGTCTACGTCAGGCTTGTGGCCTGCCAGGTAGCCTTATCTCTCGCCCATCGAGCAGATGTGGAACCAAATGGGACGCCAGCTTTCTCCATGCCCCAGTGTTCGTGATTTAGAGCCTCAGTTTGAAGAAGTGTGTGCCAATCTGTCCCCGAATAACATACGGCGTCTCTTTGACTCCATACCGGACCGTATCACCACATGTATCCGAGCACAAGACGGTCCGACGCGGTACTAACTCTGACCGGAATGTGTACCGTATGTCGGCGGGAAATCGTCCTGCTGCTGTGATATTGTAATCACTTTTGTCCTTGGCATGTACCATTTCACTACTAAAATCTCATTTCAATCCAATGGTCCTTTCTTGGTGCACGGATTTTATGTGTATCTGTATCTCAGTGCAAATGCATAAACTTTAATCGCATATGTGGCTTTTGAAGTATCAGATTTATATAATTTATATTTTATATCTTGTTTTGAACAGTAATTTATGTATGGAATTTATTTTATATTTTGATGTAAACAGTATTTATGTACAGTAATTTATGTATGAAATTTAATTAATATATTGCTATAAACAGCATTTATGTACATTAATTTCTGTATGGAACAGTATATATTATACTCATGGAGTTCAGTCCTATTACTCTAATTTTTGAACGTAAGAAAGCGCGTGTAAACACTTTCTAATATCTCCAGTGGCTTTTTTCCTCTTCTTAGTCTCTAAATTAAAGCAAGTTCTAAGGTATTCGAAGTCGCTGTTTTCTGCCTCCTTTTTAAAGCTCTTGATCAGCTCGGTGACTTTTATTCAAAACAGTTGTCAACTTTCTGTGTCATCCTTCAATGACATTATTGGTTCAATGTCTTCTCTGTAACAGTTCCACATTCTAACATCAGTTTCACTAGTGGCATGAACCCCCCCACCCAGTTCCACTTGTGGGACGCTCCCGATGGAAGATGACATTTCGAAGGATAAAAAATTCATCCAATTTTTATACTCTTCAAAGTGCGTAAATAGAAAAGCACTCACAATCGATCCCTCCGAGTTCTGTAATGAAATCAGAACAATTTTTTGTGTCCCAAAAACGTTCTTTCACGTCTTATAAATTTACCTTTATATAGCTATCCCAATCTATATAACTTAGACCGGAAGTTCTTTAAGTGAATTTATCAGTATTTGTTTCCTGCCATTGTTTTTCAAGAAGACTAGTGTATTGACTTTTTATGTTTTCATGGCGGGATTATGTCTGTTACAATGTTGGTACCATTATGTTTTCTTTTAGCGGAGGATATAGTTGATGGGGAGTAATTATATGTTGTTTTGAAGACGAAAAAAGAAATCTTGCTTTGATGACATTTCCAATTTTGTTCAATGGTCAGTGGAACTGGTAGATAGCTGATCCCCAACCGTGTTCCAAACGTTTGGGGAACAAGATAGGCGCAGCTGGGAAACTTCCACGTAATTAATTGGCTTGAGGTCTGGGATCCCCAGCTGCGAATCCATTCCTTTCTTGTTCGCACCAGCATTGTTGCTGTATTCTTCTTTTGTGAAAGGAGGGTATGCTTTCATTTTCGTTCCTCAGGGACGAGAATACAGTTGATATCAATTTTTAAAATGTCGTATTATCTGAAAACCTGTATCGAATAACTAGTTAGAAGTGGTGCCATATTTACCTATCAAAACTACTGCTCATTTTTTATGCTTTCCAACCGTAGGTTGAAAAAGCGTATATGCTCCAGCTTTGTCCGTCTGTCTGTCCGTCCGTCCGCACGATAACTCGCGTAAAAATGATTCGATTTCGATGAAATTTCAGTACGTAGTAGGGGACCACCTGGTGACGAACCCTATTGAAAATGGGCGAAATGGGGTCAAAGGTCAGGATATAGGAGCGGGATCCATTTCATTGCCCATATGCGTCATAACTTACGTAAACATACTTCTATTGCGACAAAACTTTATCATGTTGTTCCGAAGGTCTGAACCAATTCTGTTTAATATAATCGAAATGGGGTCAAAGGTCAGGACACAGGAGCAAGATTTATTCAACAGCCATTATCCTAACAACTTGACTAAAAAGGCTTCTATTGCGACAAAACTTTCGTTCTGTCGGCCACGCCCAATTCCAGCTCCTGATTTTCTGCCTCATGCTCATGAATTCGGATTTCCTTACCTCGTGTGAGTACCTTTTTCCAGCTCATAAAGTTCATCTGCATCGTTCCTGCAACTTGTTCTGCCCAGTAAGTGTCACAATATTTCATATTCAACGTATTTTCCTGTCCTGTGCTTAATTCTCGCCGTTTACTCCTGTAAACATCGTGACTCGCCTCGACTATCTTCAATTTACTTATCAGCGTTTCACAACTCTGTCTTCGGTGCTCATCTTCCTGTGCTTATCTCCGCACCTCCCGTACAAGGAGGTTAGAATAAGTTAGCTGGAGATGCCCTTGTTAATGAAAAAGTACCACTATGCGTGAAGCCTATAACTGCGAGCGACGGCCGTCAAAGTGTGGGAAAGCTGATGGATTTCAAGGCTATTGCAATGCATTTTGTGTTGGCCGAATCGCCTTCTTTCGTCGCAAATGTTTCCAATTTTTTCATCGCAACTTGTTGCCAATGTGTGAAAAGATGCTGAATTTATAAAATTCTTAATTATTTTGAGGCTCCTTCCCATTTTTATTTAAAATTGAAATTCACGAAAATTGTTGCAAATTCTAAACGAAGCATAATGTTAAAATTGTGAACTTCACTCGTTTGAGAAGTATAATTCATTCCGGTTTGATATTAAGTTGGCTTCTGCAACCAAAAATTACGCAATTCCAAAATACAAATAGATGAATTTACATCAGTATCATGTAAACAATGGCATCTCCTGAAGTATTATTCCAACCTCCTTGCTCCCGTATCACGTCGCCTTCTGCTAGTGGTCCTCGAGTGACGTCATATACTTGTCCGTCGTACAACACTCATCTCTAGCAGCTCTTTACGTGACATCATCGCTCAGCTTTTGGCTTCGTCCACTCGTTTACCGTGCTTTTCTGCCTTCATTATCAACCGTCATCGTAATTGTGTATTTCTACTCAACTGTTCATGGCTTGTGCTACATCTACATCTTTTGTACCAATACTGACGCCTCCCCCAGACGTTTTACTTCAAGAAACAATTTATCTCTCTTTGCCTTCCGTCACTTCAGTCCCCTCCGTTCTTTTGTCGTCCTGTCTGGACCTTCTTCTTTCCTGTCATGATACAGCCCTCACAGCTCATATCCGAGAGTCCTCACCACGAGGTAAGTCTTTGCTTGACTCTCTAGCCTTAGGAGTGAAATATATTGCCCTACCGAATACTAAACTCACTGTGTATACCTCCACTCTTCCCGAGATTGTTCCCCCTGACACCAGTACCCATATCGCACGAAAACCCCGCTCTGTGCTTGTTTTTTTCTTTCCCCGCCGAGGATCAAAGGTCTGTTCGCCATTCCACTTGCACAGTGCCCCATACTTGTCAGCATGTCTCCTGTTCCTCCTGATATCTCAGATGATATATTTCATAGTTGCCTTTCCCGTTGTGGACTTGTTGTTGGCCCCATTCGCATCTTGTCTGCAGTATCAGACGAGGAAGGTGCTCGTTCATATCTTAGTTCCCGCCGCCAAGCCCTTGTCGTGTTTCCGGACTCAAATTCTATTACTTCCTGTCCAACCACTTTCCAAATAGTCTGTGGTCGCCATATTCGCACCATTCATATCTACACTGTTCTTCATTGCTTCATTTGCAAATAGCTCGATCATCTATGTGCTTCATGCCCTGATAAAGACAATATTCCTGCTTCGGCTTTGTCTTATGGTACCTCTGCTTCTGCCTCACAGCCTGTCCGAACCTCCCGGCTTGTGTTTCCACCCGGTCAGGGTGGATTATTTCCGACCCCTGCTTTCTCTTCTTCTCCCGTCCCTGATGACACCATTTTTTCTACACATCTCTTACCAGCCTCTCTACTGGATGTTACTTCTGCTACCACCAGGCCACCAAACTCGCCACCCTTCAGCCCATCTTCCACAACAACCTTATCAAAACGCCCTATGTCTTCTTCCTCGTCGCATTCTTTTCCTGATACCGTTTGTTCTCTGCCCGTACCTATGGATGATGTCACTACACCCAGGGATCAGCTCTCTGGTGTTACCGATGCTGCTCTCCCCAGTTACCTCTTGTCTGCTGCATCCACTAATTCTCAGTGTGCGCCACCGGTTAATGTGCCTCTTGCCTCTGCTTCGCCATCTGTGGTTACTCCTTCTCTCGTCTCTTCCTTGCCGTTCATACATGTTCCTGATTCACCGCAAGTCTCTCCTTCTAATTCAACGCCTCCGTTACCTGTGTCTTCAGATTTTTGCTTCTCACGATCAACTTCGCCACCACACACCTCTCCTCCGTCAGCTATTTCCTCCGCCCCGTCTGTGTCTTCTTCGTCCTCACTGACTACCACCTGTGTTGTTTCATCGCCGGTGCCTACTGCTGTTTCAACAACGACATGAGCTTCTGTTACGTCATTACTCAGCTCTTCCTCACACGACGTCTCTGTCAGTTCTTTGTTCTGCTCGTCCGTTACTGCACCTATTCCAGCTTTATCGCCTGTGCCTCCCAATGATCCTTCGTCTGAGCACATTGCTGCTCCATCGTCTCCTATTCAGCCTTCCTCTCATGGTGCTTCTCAGAAACGCCGTGGTAAGCAGCGCCGCCGTGCTCTACCTTTCCGAGATCCTTTGACGCGAAGTGACTTTGCCTCTCCTATTGACTACAACCGTGCCCATGAACGCTGGTTTAAGCGTGTCCAAATTCGTTAATTACACTGCTGGCCACCCAAAATGCAACACCAAGAAGGACACGAGATAGCAAAGCCAGATTTACTGGACACATAACAACAGATACAAAGATGAAACGATTGAGCTTACAGGCCCGTGCGACTTGCGGAACATACAGACATCAATAGTTCGTGTGTCCCCCATGGCAGGAAATAACTGCCGCTACACGCCGCGGCATCGAACGAAAAAGGCTTTGGATGTGGGCTTGGGGTATGTCGGTCCAGGCTGCTTCCACACGTTGCCACAGTTCATCAGGCGTAGCCGCGGGTGGTGCTTGCCGGACCACTGGGTTGCCGATCAGCGACCAGACGTGTTCGATGGGCGACATATCGGGAGAACAGGCGGGCCACGGCAGCAGTGACACCTGGTGGACCGTGAAGAATTGTTGCACGATGCGTGCCACGTGCGGGCGCTCATTGTCCTGTTTAAACGTGGCCGCTGGCAAGTCCTGAAGGCATGGGATGACTACAGGCTCGAAAACTTCGGAGATGCAGCGGTGGCTGTTGAGTGTACTGGCGATACGTACCAGAGGGGTGCGGGTGTCATATCCAATTGCGCCCCAAACCATAACGCCAGGCGACGGACCGGTATGGCGATGCATAATGCAGGCGTCAAACAGTCTCTCGTCGCGGTGCCGCCACACGCGGATCCGACCATCGTGGTGTTGCAGGAAGAAGCGGCATTCGTCGGAGAAGGCAATATCGTGCGATTCCGTAGTCCAGGTGTGGCGTTCAACGGCCCACTGCCGCCGCACTCTCCGGTGGTGTAACGTCAATGGTAATCGAATCAATGGGCACCGTGTGACAAGTCTCCGCTCCTGCAGACGGTGTCGAACGGTACGTGCTGACACAGGTTCTTGCGCAACATACCCTAATTCCTGCGATAACGTTCGTGATGTGGTTGAGCGAGCCGTCAGCGTCCGCCGCACAACATGCCGTTGCTTTCGTTCGGTGTTGTGCCGCGGCTTCGGCAATCGCTCACGTCGGTCGGTCCGTCCGTTCTGCACCCACCGAATCCATACTCGCCTCACTGTGACTGGATGTCGTCCCACTCGGGCGCCGATGTCTCGGTACGATAAACAGCTGTCGCGATAAGCCACTATTCGTCCTCTGTCGAACTCCGAAACGTGCTGGAATGACTGCCGTATTCTGCGACGAGGCATCAGAAAGCTTCCCACGCACAGGTCCGGTAGCACAACACACTTCCACTACTTACACGCCGCCTTCTGTGCACCCTTCTTACAGAGCTTCTGGGTGGCGTGCCGGGCGCACATGATTTGCATATGCCCTGGAATGCTAATCGTTTGCATGTGCTCTCGCGGGCGACGCATGCTGCGAATTTCAGACCAATCGGATGCTTCCTTCTTGGTGTTGCATTTTGGGTGGCCAGCAGTGTATATATTATCTACATGGCCCTCTCTCCTAATGTCTGTATTTTTGACTGTTACTCCAGCGTTTTCTCCATGTCATTACTTGTATTCCTGCTCACGCATATATCTTTGTACCGCCTAGAGTGATTGTATCACTATCTCATTATCTTTGCCCTGCCTGACCCTTGGCCTTTATGTATATCTTCCCATGTTCCTCATCATTGTACTCGCCCGGCTTCCATGTACCTCTTAGTTGTTCCAATAAAGCGATTTTGAAAGACAAAACTTTAGTATGTTTTTCCGGAGGTATACTGTACCGGTTCCGTTGAATATAATGGAAATGGGGTGAAAGGTCAGGGCACAGGAGGGAGATTTATTCCACAGCCATTATCCTCATAACTTGAGTAATAATTTCTGGTATGTTGGAAAGCGTATCCATAATCAATGCATTGCATGATTTTATTAACTTATTTTTTTTTGACAAAAGTGCTATAATTAAAAATATCTACGAAAGTTTCGCCACTGAAATCTGTGACGTACTACAGGGAGCACGTGTCAAGAAGACGCATCTGCAGTGTTACATTCCGAGCAACTTACTCCGGAGTGAGGGGGCTTGGATTCGATCTCTGTCACAGACAAACTTGTGTTTTCACAAATCGTCGGTTCTACAGCCACCAAAAAATGAAAGAAAAGCAATATAGCCTGTCTCCCCGAAATTGTCAACATATTAGCGAGACACAGTTCCATAGCTTTTTTTGTACCTTTTCTTTTCCTTACCCAAACTTCTTGATATTTCCTGAAAGAAAAGTTTTACGGTAAAATAAGCTGGAAAATCTTAGTGTGACGATATATCACTCAACTATATCCAAAATATGCCCACATTCATTTCATTAATTTATAGCATTTGCGTTATGTTCGCGCCATCAAAATTGGCGAAACACATAAACACCTTGACTAATATCCTGTTTTCCATGCGGTTCAAAAAAAAAAAAAAAAAAAAAAAAAAATTCCAGTTCTTTTCTTAGGAACAGAACATGCCGAGAATACAAATATGTGAGCTGTGGATATTCACACTGTATGTGTGTTCATTCCCTATCTCATGTAAGAATGTACAATTTAAAATAAAATTCGAAAGTAATATATACGCACTTATGCCACTTAACGATGATTGCGCTCCAGAGGTGAAAAATGTAGAAACGTCTAGTGAAATCGGAGTTGATTAAACGCAAAATCTGATTTTTCAATTCAGCTCCAGAAGTAGAAATACCACAACAAATGGGGAAGTAGATTTAAGACATCTGGCAAAAAATATAAGCATAAAAAAAGCAAAATCATGGGAAATATTTGCGATTCTATCATCTGTCCGATGCAATAGAGTTTTTTTTCAAAGGCCACTTTTAAAAGACAGAAAATCTATTCAGTGAGTGGAAGGCAGATGAAGCGGCATGATTACGTCATTTTCGTTTTACATATTTAAGAATAAAGCGAACGATTTTCCGGAAATGTTTTCATTGAGAGAGAAAAACCTGCATGATGAATTCTTTATTAAGCTGAAAGTTAAGACAAAATGAGCAAAAGTTATAAAAAATCCACCAGTGCGGCATTGCACGGATAAATACGCCAATTCTTGCAGATAAAATTATCAGGAAGTAAAAAGATTTGAAACTCCAGCGTTTGGTTGCAGTTCTTTTACGCTATGTAAAATCTGTTTAAAAATAAATGAGGAGAAAAGGAAAAACAGAGACAAATACATCAAAGATTGCTACTTGTGTATCTGGAGAACTAACAATGACAAAAACCACGAAGTAATGAGTTCTTTGTGAAGATAAAAAATTTATATTTTCCAAGTTTTGCTTAAAATGGAGTGATTACATACAATGTAAGACATATTACTAGATTATCTTCAGTTAAATATCAGGAACAACATTGTGAGTTTTATAAGTTGCTTTGGATACCATTTAAAAACACCCCAATGGTTGAAGACGAGCTTCTCCTCTCCCCCTAACTTTTGTTTTGTTTTGTTGTTTTTTCTTTGGTTGAGTCACCCATGGATTCGTTTGCTTTTTGGATTGGTTTTCAGCTTGTTTTTAGCACGTCCTTTGTAAAAAGATCGTGCTTATTTAAAACACTACTAGCAATCCGAATTTGTTCGCCAAGAAATTCGGATTACTAGTAGTATTTTAAGTGTAAATGGTGTACAGTTCCTTGTTATTAATTAGATCGTGCTTATGTTATCGGTTTGTCGGTCCGTCTGAGGACACCATACCTCTGCAACTATTAGTCCAATTTGAAAAATTCTTCTTGCGTTGGGAAGTTTGAACTATGCAAATGATGAAACTCAATTTGGTTTTTTTTTTTTCCATGATGCACAATTTTGCCGCTAAGTGCAAATGATATCGAATCCAAAATACATTTTATTCCATATATTTGCTTTTAAACATCCGATTAAAAATATCATTTACCTTTCGATTCCTTTCATGCCGAAAACTATTTTACATGAAGTCATTTTTTCAAGTTACGCATAGGATTTCCGCTAGGGAGCGTAAAAGTAAACTGCGTTTTCCTCGATATCTCTGCTTCTAAAACTCGGATTCTAAAAATGCTTTCTGTATAGCGGATACAACTTCTAATGGGAAATCTTTTGCAAATAATTTCTAATTTTTGGTATAAAATGGTTCGGTCACCAGGAGGCGTAAGTGTTTATTTCTACTTCTATGGCATTTGCAGCAAAATCTGAGCTTCTAAAATCTCGACTGAAAAATTTCGTTTGTGGATTGATGCCACTCACGGCGATAAACCTTTTCGGAATATTTTTCTTAAAATAATGGATGGTTCCTCCGCCAGGGGGCGTAGACGTACACTATATTGACAAAAGTGACCGGACACTCCTACAAAAGCAAATGAACGGATCCGCTGAGTACTTAAGATGCGCGGTACAGCTGCAAACGGTATAAAAACAAGCCTGCAGCTGAGTGAAAATGTCGCGGCGGGAGAGAACTGTCTTTGAGAAGGGAAAGATTGTTGGGTGTTATATTAGTGGGTTGTGCGTAAGAGAAACCGGGAGGCATTTAAACATACCCAAGTCAACTGTTTTGGATGTACTGAATAAGTGGAAGACACATGGCGTTCCTGAAGCAGCAAAACGTACCGGCAGACAAAAGGAAATCAGTGATAGAGGACGTCGAAGCCTCAGGAGAATCGTTACAGCTAATCGACGAAGTACTGCACAAGACCTCAGTGTACAGGTGAGTAAAAATGCTAGAACCTCGGTATGTACACGTACCATTCGCAGAGAACTTCATTCCATGGATTACCGTTGTCGTGTGGCTGCTCATAAGCCTTTCATCTCCACTCGGAATGCTAATCGTCGTTTTGCATGGTGTAAAGAACATTTATCGTGGACCCTAGATCAATAATGGAAACGGGTCCTATGGACTAATGAATCCAGATACACGATCCATCAGTCTGATGGCCGTGTGTGGGTATGGCGGCAGCCGGGAGAACGCTATTTACCGCAGTATACTGTTTCTACGGTCAAGTTTGGAGCTGGCAGTGTACTCGTGTGGGGGTGTTTTCCGTGGTATGGTCCCGGCCCATTGGTTATCGTGGACAAACCTGTGAACCAGCACGTCTACGTCGATATTCTGGACAATTATGCCCAACCAATTCTGTGGCAATACTATGTAACTGAGCCTTGTTGGTACCAGTGCATCGAGCCAAAAAGCAAAGACTGTTACGGCGTGGTTTGACGATAATTCCGTATCGCGTGTGGACTGGCCAGCACAGAGCCCTGATCTTAATCTCATGCAGCACCTATGGGATGAATTAGAGCGCGGCATAAAAAGTTTGGAACCAAGGCCTACTACTAAGCAACAGTTAGTGGCAGCATTATATACTGAAAGGAAGCGCATACCTATCGCTGTGTTCCAAAACCTTGTCGAAAGACTGTCTCGAAGGGTTAGTGCATGCATTAGGGACAAAGCTGGACCGACACCGTACTAATGTATGTCAAGAAATGTTATGTTATGTTTGTTTTCTAGGCGTCAGGTGACTTTTGTCAATATAGTGTATATCTTATTTTTGTCAATGTCTCTGCTTCTAACGATCCGATTTGGAAAATCCCTTCTTTGTTGGATGGAGTTTCCGGTGCGACATGTTTTACATATAATTTCAAAAATTTCCAGTAATTCATGGAATTTCCGCTAGGGGGCGTTAAGGTAAATTGCGATTTCTCCGATATATCTGTTTCTAAATCTTTGACTTGAAAAATTCTCCATGTATTGCATACAGCTCCTGATGGGGAATGTTTTGCATATGATATCTAATAATTGGTAAAGAATTGGGGCATAAGTATTAATTCCTGTATCTGACGTATTTGCAGCAAAATATGACTCGTGAAATCTTGATTGAAAAAAATCTTTTGTGGACCGATACCGCTCACATCGGAAAACTTTTTTAGAATACTTTCTTCTTAAAATAACGTATGGTTTTCCCACCAGGGGGCGTAGATGCATATCTTATTTTTCCATATCTCTGGGTGTAAGAGTCCGATTTGAAAAATTATTTCTTCGTCGGAGAGCGTTTCCGCTGCGAAATGTTTCTCATCTAATTTCAAATTTTTCTTAACGCATAAGTCTGCCACTTTTCTGTTAGTTCACCTTTCCGTTTAAAGCAATATCTGCGGGATTAAAAACCCGATTGAAAAACTTCTTTCTTCGGTCAGATAATACTGTTTTCCACACCGGTTCCATTGACTTTGAATAGCTGTGATAAATTTAATTCGTGTAATAACGGATTCAGAAGACATGCTCATTAAAACAGAAAATTCGGTGTCATTTTTGTTTGTTTGTTTCGTGGTTAAAATACTACCATGGGCAGCTCTAAAGGCTATAAGCAGTGGACTGTCCATAATTTACGGCCACTGACTCCAGGAAAGGGAGAGAACCAGCACCTCTGACAAGCACACCACCCTTGCTTCATTCGGGGTTGCATCGATTGATACAAGTATGAGTCATTTTCTTGTAGGACTTCGGTCCACAGAGAGTAGATTTTAGGTCCCAACAACCTACTATAACGAAGTAAATTTCTCCGTTATTTCTGTCCACGCCAGGATTCGAATCCGGATCCCCTCATTCCGGAATAAGTCACTCTACCAATTGAGCTACGAAGACGTTTGTTCTGACTACTATCTGCCTTTATGTCGTGTGAGTCCTGCTGGCAGGCACGTCAGATCTCCCCCCCCGAAAGAGGGCCGGGGGCATGGCCAACGGGTCAGCCGTGACCATGAATCGTTGCAGGCAGCCATCCACTGTAGAACGTGCACTTGAGAACTCCCAGTCAATCTGGTGTGTGGAATGCCACGTCATACACATTTAGTTTTCGAAGCGCTGGAGAAGGGATTCTCTGATTTTTCCTATCTCGCGGTGTGGAAATAACATCACACCATTGCGAGGTTTTGAACGGCCGAGTCATCCGGAAAGTTCGGGCGCCATTATAACGAAGTAAATTTCTCCGTCATTTCTGTCCACGCCAGGATTAGAACCCGGATCCCCTCATTCCGGAATAAGTCACTCTACCAATTGAGCTACGCGGACGTTTGTTCTGACTACTATCTGCCTTTATGTCGTGTGCGTCCTGCTGGCAGGTACGTCACACTACAGCGAGTTCGCCTTTTGAGCAGGACACAGAAACGGAAGGAATGAGAGCAAGTCTAGCGACTTTGACAGAACAGTTTGTAGTGAGATTAGAGTACAGTAGATGACGCCACCGTACAAGTACGATGTCGCACAAAGAGGGGTGAGAGAATATCCGGGGGGCATAGGAAAGGATACCCATTTAACCAGTGGGTCCAACCTGGGGGCCGTCACTTAACGTGCTCGTCCGATGCACGGCAAATATTCAGTGATTGTTAGAAAATCACACTACCTCCGCAAGATCAGCCCAGGAGCGAACCAGAGGACCTTGCATTGGCAGCCTGAACTGCTAACCACTCAACCATTCGCGGCTCCATCGGTTGATAAGAAGAAGCCGGGGCCTCAGATTACTTAGCAAGCACGAAGGCTCTTCCAGATTCATTATTCAATCACATATACACTGGCGTGCAAAAATTAAGGACGTGACAGTTTTTCCAATGTAACGTCGTGCAGAAGTGTTCCACATCGACTCAAATCATACCATAAGATCCCCAAGATGTAAGAATATGGGACAAGTGAGCAAAACCGTCCAAACAAGGAATCCAAAGGATGCAAAGGCACTTTATTAAAAAGGTAGCTTCGAGCACAACTGGACAGAAGACAGAAACGTCCATGTCACAGGCGGCTGCCAAGAAAAATCTAGTCTTTAGAAGGGGATATGATCACCCCTGACTGCGTTGCAGAATTTACAACGTCTGTCCATGCTGAGGACGAGGTTGTCAAGGAGCTGTTGAGGCATCGCGGCCCGTTCCTCTTGTAGCGCCAATCGCAGCTGCGGAATCGTTGCTGGCGGCTGGTGACGTGCTGCCAAGCGTCTCCCGAGAAGGTCTTACACGTTTTCGATTGAATGTAGGTCCGGGGACCTTGCGAAACAATCCGTGCGTTGAATATCTTCACTCTCCAACAGCTTTGCGACAGCCACTGTACGATGAGGTGTAGCGTTGTCGTCCATGAAGAGGAACTCAGGACCCACAGCACCTCTAAACAGACGCACGTGAGGCAGGAGAACCTCGGTACAATAGCGGATACTAGTGACTGAACCTCCTTGGAAGATGTGGAGGTCAGTACGGCTACCAAGCATGATACCTCCCCAAAAGAGAATTCCGCCACCACCAAACCGGTCCATTTCGATGATGTTGGAGGTGTGATTGCGTGTTCCCTGCTTTTTCCAGATGTGTATACGTCCAGAATCGCTCGTCAGACTAAATCGTCTCTCATCCGTAAAGAGAACTCGACCCTATTGCTGATGTGTCCAGTTCTTGTGTTCCTGTCACCATAGAAACAGCCGTATCCGACGAGCAGGCGTTAATGGCACGCACCGTAATGATCGTCGTGCAAATAGACCACTTTTGTGCAGCCTCCTGGCCACGATAAAACGCTATAACGGACGTCGAGTTATCTGTTGCATGTGCCTTGCGATTTCTCCCGCTGTCTGCCGTTTGTCTCTTCTCTCCTGTAGGAAAATATACCGGTCGTCCGCCGACGTGGTTGCTCGTGGACGACCACTGCTGAACTCTCAGACAGCTGTTCCTGTCGTTTGAAATGCTCTCCAAGCTCGTGAAACGATGCTATGAGCGATCCCGAACTCCTCGGCCACACTAGTCACACTTCGATCTTCTTCCAACTTCCCAATGACGCGACCTCGCGTAAAGTCATCCAGATGTCGTCTACTGGATTGCCTGTTGGCCATATCACAAGGTTGCAGCAACCCAACGTCGTTCAAACCGATGTGCACCGTGCAATAGTTTTCACCGAATTGCTGAGCGTACACCGCCGGTGTGCTTTATACCCTTCTGACACCCCCCCCTTCGTCATGCTGCATGTATGCGTATGCCGTACCGTACCGGACCCTAGTCTATATGCTGAGTGGTCTTTCGGTCCGTTCCGCTGTCATGCTAATTTCTCCTCTTCGTCCTTAATTTTTGTACCCCAGTGTATAATCATTTCTATCTTGTCGTGACTTGTTCGATGGAGAAATTATTGCTTGACGTCACAGAACAAGAATTTCGTTCATTTCTGAAAACTCTGCCGTTATGAACTAAAATAAGGTATTTAGTTCAGGGGATCATCTGACTATGGTAGAGTAATATCGTCTGATCAAAATAGTTTGATCATATAAAAAGCGGAGAGTTTATCATATTCCGGCAAGAGGAACAATATATTAGTTCATAATGAAAAATAATACACAGTCGAGTCACATTATTGTGACCAACTCCTACTTTTGACGTCAACAGCGCGTAGCCAATGAAAGAAGGCACGTGTCGCGAGCTGGCTTGGAGGCTATATAAGGTGTGCTGTACGCATTCTGAAAACATATCACTCGTTGCTGTCATGCAAAAAAGGGATGATTATCTGCTTTCGAGCCAAGGGTGGCAGTATTTCAGAAACAGGGCAGTTTGTGAATCGTTCGCATGCTGCTGTGGTTAAAGTGTATCGTGATTGGAGAAATGGCACCATTGCGAATAAGAGATGTGGAAACTGCGGAGCACTACGTACAATTGATGTGAGAGGTAAACGTCGGCTGCGAAGGTACGTGAGGGCCGATGGACACGCTACAGTGGAGCAACTCACTGGCCGAATGAACAAGTGGGCTACCGCAAGTGTGTCTAAAATGCCAGTTCAGCGTACCCTGCTACATATGGGGCTCCGATGCAGACGGATGGTCCCTGCACCTATGCTAACGAAGGTGCCTCGGCAGAAAAGGCTTACATTTGCACGGCGTTATCGGAATTGGACCTCCGCTGATTGGCAAAGGATTGCCTTCTCCGATGAGTCACGTTTTCTGCTTCATCGAACGGATGGACGTTGGCGTATAAGGCGAGAAACATCGGAGAACAAACACTCTTCAACCACTGCTGGAAGAACACAAGCTGGTGGGGGCAGCGTATGGGGAATGTTTGTTTTCGTGGCATTCCCTGGGTCAACTCATACCCGTGGAAGGCACTATGGACCGAATTCGTTATGAATCCATCCTTGCAGACCACGTACATCCATACAGGCTGATTGTCTTCCCTGGGGCTGATGGGATTGAGACAGTGCGACGTGTCACACAGCTAGAAATGTCCGAGAGTGGTTGGAAGAGCACGATGAAGACTTCAAAGTACTTCCCTGGCTCCCTAATTCCCCAGACGTAAACTCAATTGAGCATCTGTGGGACCGCCTTGATCGTGTTGTTAGCTCTATGGATCCTTCACCATGCACCCTCTAGCAGCTGTCAAATGCACTGCAGTCAGCATGGCTTCACATAACTGTGAACACCTTCCAGCACCTTATTGAGTCACTCCCAGCCCGTCTAGCTGCTGCCCGCGCTGCACACGGCGGTTATTCTGGATATTAGCTTGTGGTCCCAATAATGTGACTTGACCGTGAATATGGAATAGAATGGGAATATCCTATACAGCTTTTCATTTGCGTGAATTAACTAAATGCTATTGAACTGATGAAATCAATAGTGCGTGAATCTTCGAAAACTTAATAGAATTTCTTTTTAATATTTTACGAGAGAAAATACGTCGAATGCTAAATTCGACAGTCGGTCGTGATTTATAATAGGTATTCTGTATCGTAAGGTTAATAAAAAACATTTTAAATATTTCATTTAAAGTAAAACGTTGAAAAATCAGGTTATGTTTTTTTTTTTGACGCTTACAAAAGTCAAGCATCTTTTGCTGACCTCATTTTCATTGTTACGAATCCAACACAGGTATTTTTTGCTGTCTTTCATTTTCTTGTAGTGCATATATTTTTACACTTCTGACGCTTTCCCCATCCGAGTAAAAATAAAAATAAAGAGGAAAACTGGCTTGCTTTGTGTAATCAACTTTGTTTTCTAAGAGATTTTGTGTTTTTTTTTTTTTTTTTTTCGGTATCCGTCTGTTTTTTGTTACTAGGCGATTCCGACAGCGGCAGACAGTGGCACGCCAGGAACGCTTGTTTAAGTGCATTCGTGTGGGATGACTTCAGTGTTTCTTACAGAAATAAACTCAGACTTAGACGCAGCTGTGTACTTAATCATAAAAGTCTTTACGTTTATACATGAAGTGTACTTTTCTGATGACCGGAAGCAAGAGATTCCTTCAGCGCACTTGACAACCGAAGCGTAAAAGCCAGAAAATTAAAGTGTCGTGATACAAAACCTCAAAAAAGCAGAATTAGCTGTAAAATCAACTTTAGTGTTCTATAAAATGCTCGACGCAAGAAATATTAATTTTATTCGAACTCCAAACAATATTGCAAAACTTTTGGCTCTGATCACAGAATAAATAAATAAATATGCGTAGAATATATTCAAACTGCTGATACGAGAAATCTGTAATGATTGAACTTAGGTTTTGCATCGGTGATTTTCCCTTGAAATCAGCTAGAACAGCGCCTAAGAATTGTTTAATTATTATTTCAGCTTCAGATGGTGATCTGCGGTTACAGCTCTTGAATCTACGGATAAGACGCTCATATTGGGCTGAACTTAAAAATTTAGCTTGTCTTAGGAGAATATTTGTGAAAACATAGATTTGTCCGTGACGAGGATCGAAATCGCTCCCATTCACTCTGGAGTAAGTTGCTTTCCCATCTGAGCTACACGGACGGAAGATGTCGCTGCAGATTGGTCGTCTGGACACGTGCTTTACCTCTTTAGTACGTCACATATCATACGTGATCAAAATTTTTAATGCACTGGGTCAAATACACTATCTGATCGAAAGTATCCGGGCACTTGCCTATTCGCAAACTGCCACTAATAGTAAAGGAATTAATAGCAAGCTGGTCCACCCTTTGCTACTATTATTAGCCTCCACTACGCTGGGAAGGCTTTCCACTAGATTTTGGTGCATTATCGCGGGAATTACCTGGCTCGCAGTCGGCGTTCCAATTCGTCCCAAACGTGTTCCATGGGGTTGAGATCGGACAATTGTGCAGGCAAGTTAAGTTCTTCTACACCCATCTCATCATACCATTCCTGCAAGGACTTCGCTTTGTGGATGGCGGCTTTGTCCTGTTGGTAAAGGAAAGGATTTTCATCGAACTGTAACCGTAATGCTGGAAGCACAGAATTATCAAGAATGTCTTTATAGTCCTCAGCGTTAATATTCCGGGTCACTATAACTGGGAGGCACAGCAGGACCCATGTAAAACAGCCCCAGGGCATAATGCCTTCTCCACCAAACTTCACATTTGACACAGCACAGTTAGACAGATGACGTTCACTTGGCACTCATCACACCAAGACTCGTCCATCAGGACTGCTACATGATGAAACGTGATTCATCACACCAGAGAATGCGTTTCTACTCCTTCAATGTCCACTGGCGCCAAGTTGTATACCACACGAACCGACGCTTGGCGTTGATCTTCCTGATTTTAGGCCTCTGTGCTGCTGCTAGGCCATGAAAACTCATTCTCTTCAGCTCTCAACGAAATGTTATGGTGCTGGCGTTACTTCCAGTGGCATTTTGGAACTCGGTGGTCAGTATTAAAGCCCAGGAGCGTGGAATTTTAGCACCACCCACATCAGCACTAAGCGGTCCTGCTCTGTCATTTGCTCCTAGGCGTTCCCACTTCACAATAACGTCACATACTGATGATCGGAACACAGTAGCGTCACTTACAGTTGATTGGAGCACAGGAGCATCATATACTGTAGATCGGAGCACAGTACTGTCACTTACAGTTGATCGGAGCAAGTAGTGTCACTTACAGTTGATCGGAGCACACTAGCGTCACTTACAGTTGATCGGAGCGCAGGATCGTCACTTACAGTTGATCGGAGCGCAGTAGCGTCACTTACAGTTGATCGGATCACAGTAGCGTCACTCACAGTGGATCGGAGCACAATAGTGTCACTTACAGTTGATCGGAGCAGAAAGTTTCCGAACTGACTTGTTGCGAAGATGGCATCCTACGACGGTGCCACGTTGAAAGTCAATACATTCTGCCGTACGGTCCGTTCTACTGTTCATGCTTATCTATGATGTTTGTGAAATCACGTGCGTCCTTCCATACCTGTATGGCTATTGTTCTGACGTACGTGGACAAATCCGGTCCCGGACAATTCGTCCAATGCCGATTTGTCCAATGCCGATTCGTCCAAAGGGACAATTGGTCCAATGCCGTTTGGTCCAATGTACGATTAGTCCAATGCCGATTCTTCCAATGGTACGATTGGTCCAACGCCGATTCACCCAATGGTACGATTGGTCCAACGCCGATTCACCAAAGGGTACCATCCTTACCAAAAGTTTTTTTTTAAGAAAGGAATAATAACTCAAGTTATTCTCCTCTTTATATCATTTTGAAAATTATTTACATATATTTGATATTTGTAAGCATTTTATAAACCTGGTAAAAGGCACTCAACTGAACATTTCTCACCTCTTTCCAAGGCATCTAGGCCGTGGGCCTTTTTAGAAGATTTTAAGTTAAAGCTTAGATATTTGGTATTTGTAAACATGTCATGAAACTTAATAAAAGGCTCTCAACGGATCACTTCTCACCTCTTTACAGGGCACCTAGGCCGCGGGCCTTTTTAGGAGATCTTTTCCAGTGGCCACTTAGCCGAACCCCACTGCATGCTACAAACAGAAACGGAAAACCAGCCTCCCAGCTATAATTTAATGCAAGAGAGAAACATCAAAGTTGATTGAACGGCTCCTACATCAGTAACTTCATACAGTAGCGAGAACAGCATAACAAGTAAAACCGATTCCGAAAAAGAAAATCTATGACCACAATGTTACACATGAAATGTATCATTATTTTACATTCTTTGGATTACTGGAAGACAGAATCAGAACGGATGAGATTTGTTTCGCACGAGTAGCTCTTCGGACAGGTCAGACGGAATTGGACCAATCGTCCCGTTGGACTAATCGGCATTGGACCAATCGTCGTTGGACGAATCGTGCCAGACCCGGACAAATCTGATACTAAAATGATGTGACGGGATATTTTTGATCATATAGGATCTCCCAATGGAAGCTGTTCAAGGATCTTTGCTAACATTTGCTTATGTTGTGGTTTTTATAAAGTAAAATGAGACGCAATATTTTCACGTATTTTAATATATTTTCAACAGGGGTCTGCGCTGCAGTTGCTGCTACGACATTCGAAATATCGCCTCTTTTCTACCACTGTCAGCTCTAGATAAACAGACAACAGTGCGATTTGGTAGTTTCTGTTTATTTGCTCTTCATGGTACCGAACAGATAAAAGGTATAGAGATTTATTTCCATTTGAACGCTCTTTTGTTTTATATTACATATAACGAGATAGGCCCGGGTTTGAGTACGGGCCTATCTCAGACAATGGTCAGATGCCAGCGCTTCAGATCACTCTATTATCGAGGCTCAGCATCATACTTTCGAACGACATTTCATTTCCATATTCTGAAATGTTCATAACAGTGCGGTGTTTAAAATAAGACAACATTATAAAAATGTTTCGGTTTACTCATGTAAAGAGAAAAATTTCCTTCCATTGTTTCTTAAAAAGTGGAAGAACAAGAAATTGCATGACTGTGCTTTATAATTATTAGGTACATTAATGCTCCAAATTATTATGACATAAGCTGTCTTCATGAGCTGACGTGCCCCGGAACACGTAGCATCAACAGGCGCGGAAAATACATAAACGGCACGCTGTGTACGTGCCAGTTCACATGTACAAAACCCGTGCAGTGGGTAAATGGAAGGACTTTTCTGAATATGAACGGGAAATGATGATCTGCGCGAGGAAGGCGGGAGGAGGTAGGCGGTATTGTAGCAACTATAGACAGCGTTGGCTGTCAGAAATACTGAAAATGTAGTGAAATGGTCCGATGAGAGACATACATTCATCGAATGTACCGAAAAGGAGAGAACGTCACTCTCTGATAAACAAGGTGGCATCCTTGTCCGGGGCAACAGAAGCTTCACAATCCCTCAGTTAACGCAAGCCAATGACCAGGGAGCGCAGGGAAACCAATTCAATACTTGCAGATGGGTCTAAAGAGTCTGCTGTCCATTTATGTCCATATATTGACTGACCGTCGTCCATAAGTACTTTAGTGGGCACGACAACACGGCCAATATACATTGCACCACTGGAATAGAGTCGGATGACCCAACGAGCCTAGGTTCCAGCTACAACATGTAAAGCGGCAACGCTTCCTTTCCGTGTGGCCATATGAAGAATATATCGTCCGCATATCTCAGCCTGGTAGTACGCCTTGGGGTGATGTTGGTGAATATATATTGCTCGATTGGGAAAAGTATTGCTTCCGCGAGAAAGGCTAAAAGCAAGGATTCCATCGGAGCGCTATTAATCTGTTTGTAGATTTTTTCCTAGGAAACTGAAGTAGCTGGAATTCGAGACCAAGTCCATTAACTTGAACGTGTTGAGGCAAGACTCCTGCGAATGAAGTGATGATTTAGATAGGGCCTCTTTTAACGTTCCGATGGCTACCGGCACGGGTACCGAAGGCTAAAGAGAAACCACATCGAGACTGCCGATTACGTCGCGTTGTTGGACAGATATTTGCTTGATTTTCGTGATAAAATTCAGAGTGGAAGTTATTATAAAGTTCGATTCAGGAAGATAATTAGCCAGAAATTTTGAAAGTGCTTTTTCGAAACAAAAAAGGACAAATTTCTTTGTTAGACCCTATCAAGGATAGTGAACCTGAAGAGAAAGGATGTTATGTCTTTGGAAGACAAGTGCTATCTATACCTTATATATGAAATTGCATATTCTTTGCAACCTGATCGCTTTCAACAACGTAACGCTCTGAGTGGACATGTTAGTCGAAAGACTCCAATCATCCTTATCTTCCAAACACAAAAAGATGCTGGATTTCTTGAAATAATCCGAGAACCCAAATCCTAAAGTTTCGCCATTCCATTCGTCAATATTTCTAGCGGACGCTCACCGTAGAGGAAACTAAAGTTTTGGAACTTGGACCTAAGTTCTGCTTCAGAAGGAAACCAAATCCTAAAGGCGTATAATTTCTGAGTTTGAAAGCGTAATATCGAGAGTTCCATTAGACGCCAAAGACGAAATACGCCTACTCTGTTTCTCCATGTTACAATCGTGGTACAATGCGAAACACAGGGCTGATAAATTTAAAATTCCGAGACTGATTTCGAACCTCAGAAATGACCCCTCCATACTATTAACTCTAACGGACAAATCCGGACAGATTGCTATTATGAATGCTGTAGATTACAATCAGAAACTCGAAGATTTTTTCGCCACTTCTGGATCTACAGTGCTGCGGAGGTACCCTCTAAATTGTTGGATTGCACAGGTACAAAGAGCTACCAGACTGACCGGTATTCCGGACGATCTCGAGAAAGTCGCCAAGTTACCACCAGGCCCTCAAATCCCGAAGCTCTTCGATAGGCTTAAGCACCACAAACCCGGTAATCCACTGAGACCCATCCTATCAAAGAGTTCCGCACCGACGTATCGTTTAGAGATAGCCCTTTCAAAATTTCTGGCTAATTATCTTCCTGAATCGAGCTTTATAATAACTTCCACTCTGGATTTTATCACGAAAATCAAGGAAATATTTGTCCAACAACGCGACATTATCGGCAGTTTCGACGTGGTTTCTCTTTACCCTTCGGTCCCCGTGCCGGAAATTATCGGAGCGTTAAAAGAGGCCCTATCTAATTCATCACTTCATTCGCAGGAGTATTGCCTCAAAATATTCAAGTTAATGGACTTGGTCTCAAATTCCAGCTATTTCAGTTTCCAAGGAAAAATCTACAAACAGATTAATGGCGCTCCGATGGGATCCTCGCTTTCAGCCGTTCTCGCGGAAGCAATACTTTCCCCAATCGAGCAATATATATTCACCAACATCACTCCAAGGCGTAATACTTGGCTGAGATATGCGGACGATATATTCCTCACATGGCTACACGGAAAGGAAACTTTGCCGCTTTTCCTAGATAAGATGAATGATATTCGCTGCACGATCAAATTCACTATGAAGCTCGAACACAATAGTGCCTTGCCTTATCTGGATGCCTTACTGCGCAAGTTGCCTGAAAATAGCCTTCGTACACAAGCGTAATATAAACCCACATCCATCCCCTACTTTATGCTCTGCAGCTCATTCTGCCCTGCTACTTACAAGACAGCTTTCTTCCGTTCTCGAATCAGATGACCCTTTGAAGTCTCTTCCGATGTTCATTCTACACAACGCAAATTAAAGAATGTTACCGAATTGGCCACTGAGGCAGGATACGCCCCGGACCTGGTCCATAGCTATATCGAGAAAGTCAGAACCAGTCATATTATATTAATCTTTCTATGCCGCAACTACGCTACTTGGACTCAATTTCCTACATACCAAATGTTTGTTATCAGCTCAAGAACGTGCTCAAGAAAATGAACCGCGGTGTTGGCATCAGGTTTCCGACATTTTTATATGCCATGATTCAGGGAAACTCTCACAAGCCCCCTCTTTCCCATGAGGCAGGTGTTTATGCCATCCCTCGACAATAGCCGGACGGCTCCAAGCGATACTACTTTGGAATGACCAAGCGTTCATTTGGAACTAGAATCAATGAGCATAAAAGAGACATGAAGAAAGGTACAGTAACAACGGCCCTATCCAGAGAGCTCCAGCTCAAGTCCGCTACTCCTATGTGGAATGACGCAAAGAAATTAGCTTCCTACTCCACCTCAAAATCTACTGCCATTCGCGAAACTTTAGAGATCATCACCAACAGCGAATTACGCAATGACAGCGTTTCGCTGGAGTTGCCACGAGTTTGGAACCAGTTCTTCAAATAGTGAATGCCCTTGTTTCATTCTATTATTCCGCGTGCTCAATGAAAATGACTCCTCGAGTCTTTGAATGAATAATTACTTAGCATCTGTTCGTTTATTGTCAAGTCACCGCGTTCAAATTGCTGAAGCGTTCTATTATTCAGTTTGCAGTTTGATGTCTACCTTCCTTGAAAAAGCCATCTGGTTAATGTGCGAAAGCTTGAAAACCTTGATTTATAATCTACGTCAAGAAATTCGGATTACTAATATACTGTAGATATAATACAAATTTTTTGAAGATGACAATCCAATTTTTGGCGTAAATGTGACAAGGATGGTAAGTCAGATAATATCCGAAAACTTGAAAATTTTTATCATCCTGGAGAGGGACTCGAATCCGTGTCTCCCAGAAAACGCCCCGGTATGCCTACCACTACACCACCCAGAAGGACCAAGTTTCAAGTTTCCGATCAATTTGAATTTAACCATCACAGGATTCGCTAGTCGAAGCAACCGGCATTCATGTTTAGCGAATCTGGAGGTTAAGAATCTTATCCCGTGTTTGCCCGGAGAAGCAGATAAATCATGAAAGAAATACGGGATTACGCCATATAATACAAATTTTTTGAAGATGACAATCCGATTTTTGGCGTAAATGTGACAAGGATGGTAAGTCAGATAATATCCGAAAACTTGGAAATTTTCATCGTCCTGGAGCGGGACTCGAACCAGCGTCTCCCAGAAAACACTATTTAGTATAACAATATTATTAGTAGAAATACTATTTAGTAGATATACTATTTTAGTATAACAATTTCGCTTCTTAGCAACAATTAAAGTCATTTTTAGCTTAACACCTCGAAATAATGAACGTTTTCTATCGAATTGTTGAATTTAGAAATTGACGTCAGCAAGTGTGTGCTGCGAAGCAATGTCATTTAAGAAAGAAAGATAATTAAAAATGCGCATGTAAAGAGCACGAAAATCTAGAAACTTAGCGGCCAAAGGAGTTAATTGAAATGCCGGCCATGAAAATTTCAAAAACCTTTTGATAGAAAAGTAGAAACAAAAACCTTAATCAACGTCTCTAAAGATTTTCTAATTTCGCGGAGTCGAAAAATAAACATCGAAAAGTTTAGAAGTTTGTCCTCGAAGTTGACATAAGTGTTCCTTTAGACGACTCGCTTTCACAGGATCACGGAAACGTTGTGGAAAAAAACAATCTGGAATTAATGAGTATAAATTTTTTCACGAATGCGAGTAATTGAAAAGGTCACTTTTAAAATCTGAAAGAAGCTTCCTTATTGATTCCACTTGAAAATAAAAATGTCGAAACACGAGTAAATGTTTTGATGGAAGTCTGTAATAAAAGAAGCTAAGTAGTTAACATCGCCGTTTTATCTATTTGTTAATGCAGAAGTAAGTAGAAACAGGAAGTTCACATGGAAACGCATAATCCTCTAAAGCTCACTGATCTGTCTCAAACAGTTTTTTTCCCTGTCGCAGCCAAACACTTGTGACGTACCTGCCAGCAAGACGCACACGGCATAAAGGCAGATAGGAATCAGAATAAACGTCTGCGTAGCTCAGTTGGTAGAGCGACTTCTTCCGGAATAAGCGGCCTCGGGTTCGAATCCCGGCGTAGACCAAAAATGACGGAGAAATATATTTCGTTATAATGGCGCCCGAACTATCCGGATGACCCGGCCGTTCAAAATCTCGCATTGGTGTGATGTTATTTCCACACCGCGAGACAGGAAAAATCAGAGAATCCCTTCTCCAGCGCTTCGAAAAATAAAAAAATGGGTGATGTTGCATTCCACACAGCAGATTGACTGGGAGTTCTCAAGTGCACGTTCTACAGTGGATGGCTGCCTGCAACGATTCATGGTCACGGCTGACCCGTGGGCCATGCCCCCGGCCCTCTTTCGGGGGGGGAGATGTGACGTACCTGCCAGCAGGACGCACACGACATAAAGGCAGATAGGAATCAGAATAAACGTCTGCGTAGCTCAGTTGGTAGAGCGACTTGTTCCGGAATAAGCGGCCTCGGGTTCGAATCCCGGCGTAGACCAAAAATGACGGAGAAATTTATTACTTCGTTATACACTCATAAAAGTTGCAAACATAACCTACAGAATTTAAAAGTTGATCATATGAAGGCCTTCTTTTTGAAAGGTTTGAAGTTTAAATAAGTAATATGGTCCTGAGCCTGCTTTGTATTATTCACACTGTGACTTCACTTCATGATGTAGAAACTGTAAAAGTATTTCAGTGATTGGTTGTCTTTTTTTTGTTTTGTTTTTTTTGATTGGAGGTTTAACGACCACCGTGAGCTTCAACATTTTTTTTATTTGGAGAAAACATGGACAGGAAGATACAGATGGCCTGTGCTTAACAGTTACTAAAAGATAAACAAGTAGATGACCTATTTACAATGACGATGAGATATTTACACTATGTGGATGCACTATATACAATGTAAGCAAATTCATAACACTGACAATACTGGACTGAAGGGTTGGCTTACTCTATGTACAACATATGTTCGCAATGTGCATCAGCAGAGTGCCATCTCTAATAGGTGAACAGTGAACACCAGTACAAGGTATAACTATAAATTTTACAATGCAAAAGCAATCATGTATATTTTGAGCAATCTTGAAAAAAAAAAGAAGAAAAGAGTAGAAGGCTTATACTTTTCAGTATCTGAAAGATAAGTGAATAACTAATCTAATTACAATGATGGTGTGAACTCTATACAAATTGAATGCAATATCTCTATTGTGAAACACTGTCAAATTATAAAATGAACTATTACTTAGGCTTAAACAAGTGCCTCAATCACAATACTATAGATTAACTTGTAATGAACAACAACATATGTACTCAAGGTGCAACGGCATAGGGAAGACACTAATAAAGAATTACAATTCCATGGTACAACTGTAAATTTCACAGTGCAAAGAGTAAAGTATATTAGTACAAACAGAACTTGAGCTTTGCAGAAAATTTATACTTCGGGTACAATACAAATAATGAAAATATGAAACTGACTCTTTGTACAGCAAATATGCAATACAGCGCAGAACATTATGTAATAGACTGATTATTTCCTGGTAGGCACATGTGACACGAGAAAAAACACACTGTGTAACATTAACATATAATTGAAATACTATCAAAACGTTTGCTCCGCACCATGAGCATAAAACTTAAGACATCTAATCTTGACCCAACATGCGAGATGTGCCGAACATAAATTTTACAGTGCAATTAGGAAAGTACATTAGTATATACAAAACTGAGCTGTTGGCATAGCAACTACACTTCAGGTATAGTACAAATATCTGAACGAGGAGCAATTACCCTTTGTACAACAAAATTGCTGAACCTCGCTGAACATTGTGTATTCGACTGATCATATATCTTTATGTACATGTAACATGATCAAAAACCCCACTGTGCAAAATTAATAATTAAATTTAAACACTAACAAACAGTTGCTTAGCACCGTGAGCATGAACCAGAAATTATAAAGCCCGGCAGACATAAGGAAAGCGTTGAACATAAAACTTTAAACTTATTCTAAGTGCCTGTGGTGTAACAAAAAAAAAAAAAAAAAAAAAAAAAAAAAACTCACCTACAGGACCTTGTTGGTGAGAAACATGCAGACGCGCAGTAACATTAGGCAGCAATGATGAAGAGGGGACCTAAGAACACGTTAATCACAAAACTATACTTTAGTTAGTCCAAACAAATTCACAGAAGTCAGAACAATAGTCTAAGGTCTTCTGATGGACCAAAAAACCATTGACGAAAAGGTGACCACACTGACATAAAGTGTGGGATTCGATTCGTAGCCTTAGCAACAGTGAAAGCAAGCCTCAAGCGGGAAATCAGTCTGTTCCGGAACTGACTGCACATCGCAGCTCCCGCCTGAAAGATGGTAGGCTGTGTAGGGGTAGAACGAAGCTGTTGATAGTAGCAAAAAATCACATGTTTTGCTAATATGAAAACATAAGCACATGACTGATATAGGAATAGGCAGAGTACTGGAACTGAGTAGCGTGCTATAGGCTGAGAAAGAGAGATCAGTAGTACTAAGGCACTGTGCAGTAGTGAAGGTCAGATGTAACAAGGGAAGAAGCACTGTGCAATGTTGATATACATGATCTACATCCGCAATCGTAGAGCAAAACATGCAGTTAGGCGAATCAACAAGCGTCATCCTGAATAATTTGGTAGGAACTGGTAACCGCCGATGAAGAAACAACCATTGGATGTTTTTTTCTGCTGGAACAGATAGTGGTGAATTAGACATGGACCACACTTGTGAAAGGGCGACATTCGGAACATCTGGAATCGTCAATGGTGTAGCATACAGTGGATCAATGAGACAACGGTAAAGAGACGAGATAGAAAAACTGGAGAGAGGAAGTGATGAGCCCCGAACGGAAAGGAAAAAGGGAAGAGGAAGAGAGGCAGAGGGAACAAGAGTTAACCGAGCTTGAGAGGCAAGGTTAGGGAAGAGGGTAATGATTGGAGAACGGAAGGAATCATACAGCGAAAGAGAGGAAGAGGTAGGGGGGAGGAGGAGGGAAAGATCAGAGAAGGGTTTCCAAGAAAGATCTGGAGAAATTAGATCCTGAACAGATACTATTCCGGCGGGGAGCCAAGAAAGGTCAGTAAAGTAGGGAGCATTAGGGGGATGAAGGATGGAAGAAAAGAACAGGGGCTCAGCTAATAGTTCAGTGGTGGAAGCCGGTGGAGCACGGAAGAGGGGTAGAGAACGGAGAAAGGAAAGGACCTCTTTGTAGAAAGGGGAAAAGTTTAGAATGGAAAAAAGAGATTGATCCATTAGAAGATACATGATGAAAGTGATTCGGGAATTCCTAGGCGATATCATGACATCTCTAACGAGCGTAACTGGCGACTCTGGCGCACTTAGTAGCCGCAGGAAAGAAACCACTTTATGTGCTTTACAGTAGGTGTGAACGTCCAGCAGTGAAATACCTCCATCAGTGACTCGACGACAGAGAGTGGAGACCTGGATCCAATGGGACCTGTTCCATATTATTCCATATTAGGTGATAAATGGGCATACGTTCAGCTGACCATGCATATAGGCATGGTGAAAGAATATAAGTCTGAGCTATTCTAGCTCTTGAGAAGTAAGAAGTACAAAACTGGGAACCTCGCCAGAATGCAGCAGTTCGAGTAAGGCGTGTTCTGAGAGCATTCCATGTTTCATTTTGAGCAGAAAGACGGACTCCGAGATAGACCCGAAGAAATTTTTGGGATGAAGCAGTCCATGAGGCGCCCCATGGGGTGTCAGTCCTAGGGCCCACGCTCCGCTCCATAGACCTGCACTCTAGGATGTATTAAGTGATGCCGCTGAACATGAAGAATATTGATCGTAAATCTGGAGCAAGATGTCGAATTGAGCGTCTGTCCGTACACAAAAGGTGGCGTCATCGGCATATGCAGAGTATGTCACAGAAAAGTGCCTAGTACTTGCAGTAGGCGGTGGCAGTGCATCTATAAAGGCTCGATGGACAGACCGAAGAAACGGCTCAAAAGCAATGGCAAAGAGCTGCCCAGAAAGTGGGCAAGCCTGCCGAATGCCTCGCCGAAAAGGAATAGGTGCAGTCAAGAAGGCGGCCGTCTTGACATGGAATGCAGCGTCCTGATAAAGGGCAAGAATAGAGGTAACAAAAGCAAAAGGAAAACCGAAAGCAATAAGAACAGCAGAAAGATACGAATATGAGATATTGTCGAAAGCAGCTCTTTGGTCAAGATTAAAGAGGGCAAGTGGTTCAGAGTTAGTACGAGCCCGATGTAGGAGATCTCGAAGGAGATTGAGATTAGAAGTGATGGACCGACCAGGAACCGTGTAGGTCTGGTCGGGAGAAAGAAGAAATGGAAGAACTTATTTGAGGCGACTGGAAAGGAGTTTAGTGAAGAGTTTATAGTCAATGTTTAGTAGCGAGATAGGACGCCAGTTTCCCAAGTCAAGCAAATCGCCTTTCTTGGGGAATAACACCATATGAGCCTCTGTGAAACCCCTCGAAAGAGAAGAGGAAGAAAGAGCAGCATTGAAAGTGGCGAGAAGAAATGGAAGCAACGAAGGGAGAAAAGTACGGTAGAAAAGGAGCGAAAGGCCATCTGGACCTGGGACAGCACGGGAATTTAGAGAGGCAAGAATGGTCCGAAGTTCAGTCTGCGAAATAGGTTGTAAAAGGGAATCAGAGAGATTGGAAGGAACTTGGGGAAGAGCAAAGAGTAAAGTAGCAGAAGCAGAAACAGAAGGCTGAGGAGTTTCACTGTATTTGATAGTAAAATATCGACGAACCTGAGAGCAAACTGCATCCGGATCAGAGATGATTTCACCATCAGGCCGCCGAAGTAGTCGAAGCTGATGCGACGAGCGGCGTTTTTCTTCTAACGCGGATAGAAACTCAAAGGAGCAGTCCTCTGGTGATAGATGTTGTAGACGGAGACGAAAAGAATTACCTGACGTGCACGAGGCTCAAGAAGTGCTCTAAGATCCGCTTGGTAAGCTGCAAACATGGGATGACTCGCACCAAGCTGTAACAGGATGTTTCGGAGATTTTGCTCTTCCATGGAGCGCTTCGTGCCTTCGGAGAAAGAATGGCGTCTGAGAAGATAAATTAGGTAAGATTTTACCTTGAGCCAGTAATTGATGGCACAAGGTGCAGTGGACAGGCCCTCTCGCATATGATCAAGAAGATCTCTGATCTCGGAGCACATATTCTCATCAGCTAGGAGAGAAGTGTCCAGTGTCAATGACCGAGCCCTAACATGCAGACGAGATGAAGAGCTACAGGAGATAGTGATGGCACAATGATCCGATGAAGCTATAGGAGAGTGCATACAATCCGTTGTAATGGGCAATAACGGAGCAGAAGCGTAAAATCGATCCAGCCTGGCAGAAAGAGAGGAGGATGCAGATGCAGCTCTCCAGGCATGTGAAATGGATGTCGGATGCAATCGTCGGAACACGTCATGTAAATCAAAATCAGACACTAATGATCGCAATTGCTCCACAAGACGTGAACGATGTTCAATCCTCGAAGGAGCGCGATCGAGCTCTGGTTGAAGTGTACAGTTAAAGTCTCCTCCAATGAGCACATGATCTGATGGTAATGCTGACTGAAGTGCATGCGGAGCGACGAAAATAACAACGTTAGATGTGTAGATGAACATGGAATATATATGTTGAAAACTAAATATCGTTGTCGATCTAGGACGAAAGTGAGTCGCTGCAATAAATCTCGGCACGGGTTATGAACTTTAACATAGGAGAGTGCTTGACGAAATCTATCATGTACACCAATCGCTAAACCTCCACGAAGAGAGAGCCTATATGCGTGATGAAACTGATAGTCCCATCTCCTCCAGCGATGGAAGGGTGAAGTGAATAGACAATTTGTCTCTTGCAAAAGTAGGAGATCTGCTTTGAGGTGGTGGACGTCTTCATACGCTAAAGCATTCGCCAAAGGGGTACACATACCCTTACTATTCAGTGAGACTGTCTTGAACAGAATAGTCTGATGATGGTTGGAGGATGTTGTCGGCTGCGTTCTGTAACTTGGCGAGACGGCTACGGAACTTCTTTGCCCAGTAGAGACCACCCAGATCTCTGCCCGGAACGGTACGTAAATGAGAATGTATCGCCAACATTTGATTCATGGTGTCAGACAGACAGTGGGAGTAACCTTCCAAAAAATTGCGAGACAGCTTGTCTCTACGGGGACTTATTAGGAACGCATACACCTTCTCCCCAGACACAGGGGTCTGTGGGAGAGAGGATGCCTCTAGAATATTTAAAAAGTTTTCACAGGAGATTGGAATAATTGTTCCATCATCTGTATCAGATTCCTTAGAGCCTTCAGACGTGAGCATCTGACTACTAGAACGATCACGTCCTGCCCTAAGGGTGGGTGTAACTCTAACCTTCTTATTCTGGGCGCGTGAAGTTCTACGTCGCTTCGTCCGTCCACGACTTTGTGCTGTAACCGGAATTGGAACTTCCGGCAATTTAAAAGGAACTGAAGAAGCAACCTCAACGGTCGGTGTAGCAGTATGACGGGAATCGTCATCAACCATCTCTATAGGAGACTTTGGATTAACAATTGAGGCCTCTTTCGACTGAAGAGATGATGGGGGCGCCAATGCATCACCCGAGGTCGAGGGTTTACCCGGAGACGTCGGTTGACCAACGGCTGTCTCACTACTTCTGGTAGACGTCGGTTAACCAACGGCTGTCTCACAACTTATGGGAGACGTCGGTAAACCAACGGCTGTCTTACTACTTCTGGTAGACGTCGGTTGACCAACGGCTGTCTCACTACTTTTTGTAGACGTCGGTTGACCAACTGCTGCATCACTACTTTTTGAGGAAGTCTGCTGTTGCTGGTCTTTAGCACCAGAAAATGATGCCGATTGACGTGACAAAGAGGAAGAAGGTCGTGCTGTTGACTTGGAAAGAGTGTTCGCATTATGAGGGCATAGAGCGCGGGGATGTCCCGTGCCTTTACAATTCGGACAGACGGAGCCTACTGTGATGAATATCTCTCTAATGTGCGTGCAACAGCGTACACGTAAAGTGGGTGGAATACGCAGCATGTGCTCCTCTGAAGGAAAGACCACACGAACATTGCGGCGAAACCCGAGTAGATATCTATCTTCTGGCACCTCTGGAAACGAAGAGTAGGTAATTACACCTCCAATGATCCGGCCATAAGGAAGAAGAGCGGCAATCAAGAGATCATCTGAAACCTCAGGTGGAACTGGTGAGAAGCTTACAACAACGGAACTCTGTGAAACAGGTTCGGCATGGATGTGACGATCACCAATTGAGATGCCCTTGGTCAGTACATGTAGGGAATGGGCAGGATCAGAGAAGTAAACAACTACTTTGTAAGGCTTTCTGTCCACATGAGTTATGGCTGATGCAGGAACAATCTCTCGAAGAGCAGCAGTATATGCAGTGAGTTTTGTATTTCTCAGGCTCGGAAATACAACACCATTCTCCATAGTTTGAAGGAATTTCAGCCCAGAAGGGTTATCTTCTTTAAGGACAACCTCAATGACTTCGGCATTATGCTTCATCTCATATTGTCCAGGAGAAAAAGAAGACTGGGAAGGTCCCGACTTAGATGCGGTTACGTCAGCATATGAGAGGGTATTGTACGTTGCTTTGGAGATGATTCCGGCATGGAGTTCGAAACATCCATGGCGTCATCATTAGCTTTCAGAGAAGACATCGTATCGCCGCTGGGAGACTTGGAAGAAGAGGCGATATCCGATGGTAAGGCAGCAACAGAAGGCTGCAAGGAGAAGTGGTTTATCGAGATAGACTCGTCATTGGTAGTAGTATTTAGAGAAGCTGTTATCGGGAGATCATCATTTCCGGTAGCAAGGGTTAGGACGTCATTCTCCCCGGAAGCCGCCATTTGCAATGGCGAGGAAAAGCTTAGCCCTTAGCCAGCTTGGCCAAGGCAGAAAAATAAGGTAAAGTAATCAAAATAAGCACTTACCAGCTCGGCAGGCATATAAAAAAAAAACACGGAACCTTCACACACAACACACACACACGAAATAGAACTATGACAACGAAGAAAAATAACACACCAACGAAAACTTGAGGAGCACAGATAAACACGACTAACCCACCGTGAGCAACTCAATGGGCTATAAGCAGTCGCCCGTCCCTAATTTAGGGTCACTGGTTCCAGGGAAGGGAGAGAGCCAGTGCCGTAAGACAAACACAACATCCATGCCTCACCGGGATTCGAACCCGGACCCCGTTCGGACGAATGATCAGAGGCCATCGCTTAGACCACTGCGCCACCGGGGCGGCAGGTTGTCTTTTAAATGTCTTGATTTAGGTGAAGCTCCTTAACGTAATTTTCATCGAACCGCATTTTGTAGTATAACAAATACGCCGCCTACTCATTACAGATAATCAAATCCATGCCACCTCGGTGCTTAAGTGGTCACAGACGTAGGTATCTGGACAGTCTTCTCAAATGACAACATGTTACAGTTCCAAATGAGGCATACATAGTGTTTCTACCTTATGGCGTTGGATTTATCCCTTCCCTGAAACCGGTGGCTTCAAATTAGAAATCGGCGACTGCTTACAGTTTTTTTGTGGTCATCAGACCCAGAAACAAAACAAAAATTAAATCAAAGTTTTACAGATGCAAGAACATTTTATGTATGAGGCGCCGTAAGTATTTCACAAGATATTCATGAACATCATGTATTGAGGGTCTGTAGACGAAGTGGTCACTGGGTTGATCTTGCTGCCATCCGTGACCGGCAAACGGCTTATCAGCCTGATTTAATAGTTTGGGGCGCTTTGCTTCCCGCCTCCCTCGTAAATGAATAATCGTGACGTCACTGAGTGACATCACCGTCCTAACATGTGAATTGTAGATCCTAAGTGTAGCTATGGAATAAAATGTCTTGCCAACAATTTATATAACTCAAACAGAGAACAAAAGCTCATGCAAACGCACATTACATACAGAAGAAATTCACAGCCATGCAAATATTTTAGTAACGAATATTTCAAAAATACCTGCCGCACATTTTTGTTACGTAAAGGGCGGGAAAACGGTCATACTTCTAAATGTTGATTTAGTTACCAGGGGAATTTTTGCTGTTTTTATTAAATTTAGAAGGTAAAACGCACAGCAGCACATATTATTTCCACATAATAAATAATTTCTTTATGAGGAATATGAAAAGTATCTCAGCAACATTCTACAATTTTTTTTTAAATTAAAAATTGAAATCATTAGGCATTAGAAAATCTGGTAATATATATGAAGAATTTTTTTTTTGATTGGAGGTTTAACGACTACCGTGAGCAACTCAATGGGCTATAAGCAGTCGTCCGTCCCTAATTTAGGGTCACTGGTTCTAGGGAAGGGAGAGAACCAGTGCCGTAAGACAAACACAACATCCATGCCTCACCGGGATTCGAACCCGGACCCCGTTCGGACGAATGATCAGAGGCCATCGCTTAGACCACTGCGCCACCGGGGCGGCAGGTTGTCTTTTAAATGTCTTGATTTAGGTGAAGCTCCTTAACGTAATTTTCATCGAACCGCATTTTGTAGTATAACAAATACGCCGCCTACTCATTACAGATAATCAAATCCATGCCACCTCGGTGCTTAAGTGGTCACAGACGTAGGTATCTGGACAGTCTTCTCAAATGGCAACATGTTGCAGTTCCAAATGAGGCATACGTAGTGTTTCTACCTTATGGCGTTGGATTTATCCCTTCCCTGAAACCGGTGGCTTCAAATTAGAAATCGGCGACTGCTTACAGTTTTTTTTGGTGGTCATCAGACCCAGAAACAAAACAAAAATTAAATCAAAGTTTTACAGATGCAAGAACATTTTATGTATGAGGCGCCGTAAGTATTTCACAAGATATTCATGAACATCATGTGCCGCCCCGGTGGCGCAGTGGTCTAAGGCGCTGGCCTCTGATCATTCGTCCGTCTGGGGTCCGGGTTCGAATCCCGGTGAGGCATGGGTGTTGTGTTTGTCTTACGGCGCTGGCTCTCTCCCTTCCCTGGAACCAGTGACCCTAAATTAGGGACGGGCGACTGCTTATAGCCCATTGAGTTGCTCACGGTGGTCGTTAAACCTCCAAACAAAAAAAAAAAAAAAAAAAAAAAAACATCATGTATTGAGGGTCTGTAGAAGAAGTGGTCACTGGGTTGATCTTGCTGCCATCCGTGACCGGCAAACGGCTTATCAGCCTGATTTAATAGTTTGGGGCGCTTTGCTTCCCGCCTCCCTCGTAAATGAATAATCGTGACGTCACTGAGTGACATCACCGTCCTAACATGTGAATCGTAGATCCTAAGTGTAGCTATGGAATAAAATGTCTTGCCAACAATTTATATAACTCAAACAGAGAACAAAAGCTCATGCAAACGCACATTACATACAGAAGAAATTCACAGCTATGTAAATATTTTAGTAACGAATATTTCAAAAATACCTGCCGCACATTTTTGTTACGTAAAGGGCGGGAAAACGGTCATACTTCTAAATGTTGATTTAGTTACCAGGGGAATTTTTGCTGTTTTTAATTAAATTTAGAAGGTAAAACGCACAGCAGCACATATTATTTCCATATAATAAATAATTTCTTTATGAGGAATATGAAAAGTATCTCAGCAACATTCTACAATTTTTTTTTTAAATTAAAAATTGAAATCATTAGGCATTAGAAAATCTGGTAATATATATGAAGATTTTTTTTTTTTTGAGTTTTAACGACCACCGTGAGCAACTCAATGGGCTATAAGCAGTCGCCCGTCCCTAATTTAGGGTCACTGGTTCCAGGGAAGGGAGAGAGCCAGTGCCGTAAGACAAACACAACATCCATGCCGCACCGGGATTCGAACCCGGACCCCTTACGGACGAATGATCAGAGGCCAGCGCTTAGACCATTGCGCCACCGGGGCGGCTATGAAGATTTCCAGGCCGCCCCCTGTGGCACAGTGGTCTAAGCGATGGCCTCTGATCATTCGTCCGAAAGGGCATGGATGTTGTGGCATGGATGTTGTGTTTGTCTTACGGGTTTGAATCCCGGCGAAGCATGGATGTTGTGTTTGTCTTACGGCTCCGGCTCTATCCCTTCCCTTAATCCGGTGACTCTAAATTAGGGACGGGCGACTGCTTATAACCCATTGGGGTGCTCGCGGTGGTCGTTAAACCTCCAATAAAAAAATGATTTGCAGCTCGTTCACGAATAATAATACGGACAAGCTGCGTGGTGCAAATATAAAGAAACGTGTCGATTAGGGAACCTTACGATGGCTATTTGGACAGTGACGTCACAAGCCATAATCGGAAGTGTAGGATAATCATAACCTTGTCATCTACTATCCTTGAGTAGATTCAAGGATAGCACGCGATATGCCGATGACATGCTGCAGCCTGTTTTGTTGGCGTATCCCCGCAATATCCCTGATGTCCAGTTTCAACAAGATAACTCCTTGGTTTTATGCCTTCACCCCCATTCACAATCACCAAATCATGGCTAGAGGAATATTCTACGGATTATTGGCATATTTTCACTTTATTCCATGTATTTACTTCATTCAGAGAACTTGAAAAATTTCGCTGTTCTGGAGTGGGAACCGAACTCACACCACCCGACTTCCGGTCGAGCATGCTAGTCATTACACTACCCAGGACAAGGATATTCCAAGCAACTAAACGTATATACACTATCTACCAACAAGTAATTAGACACCTCTGATAGCAAAGGAAAACGAAGTTTATTCATTCACCTTCAATAGTTGGTGGAGCCTCCACGAGCGGCGATTACAGCTGCAACCCTCCGGGGCATACTCTCAAAAAGGCGTTATACGACGCCTAGCGGTATTTTCTTCCACTCGGCTTGGAGAAAACAGATCAGTTCCTTCACCGATTTCGGACGGTGTGGGCACCCCTACCGAGCCCCTCTGAGACGAGTCGACGCTCCAACTCGTCTCAGAGGTGCTTGATAGGGTTAAGGTCCGGGCTCTGCGCAGGCCAGTCTATTCGATTAACCCCATTGTCACCATACCAAGATATGGTGGACCTCGCAACATGACAGGTGGCATTGTCATCCTGAAAGTAAAATGGGTCCACCCTGTAAAACTGCCAAAACGTAGGAAGCGCATGGTCATCCAAAATGGTGCAGTAGGTCTCGGCGTTGAGTTTACCAGAAATTGCGACCAAGGGTCACATGCCATACCAGGAGAAACACCCCCCATAGCATAATTCCACCGCCACCGAACTTCACAGTTGGCACAATACATTCCGGCAGGAGGCGTTCTTCAGGCAGACGCCAAACCCAGACCCTGCCATCCGAACGGTAGAGGGTGAACCTTGATTTGTCGCTCCAGAGAACCTGTTTCCACTGTTCAACGGTCCACTGTTGACGTTTTTTGCACCACGTTAGCCGAGCAGTGCTATTGGACTTGGTGATCAAAGTCAAAGGCTTGTGGGCGGCAGCACGTTCAAGATAACCGAGCAGATGGGCTTCCTTACGGATGGTATTCATCGAAAGAACACTCCAGGATGCCTGTTGAAACTCCTCGCGGATGTGGCCTATCGATTTGGCGCGGTTCTTCCAAATTTCTCTGGCCAGCACCCGTCGGTCTCTAACTCCCAGTTTTGTGAGTCTGCCGGGTCGTGGCACATTCCGACAGTCACCTCTCATCTTCCACTTGCCAATCACGTAGGCCACTGTCGATTTTGGGTACTTCAACTAGCTGGATATGACACGTATGGATCGGCCATTTCTGTGATATCCGACGATTACACCTTTCTCGAAATCAGAGCGCTCCGAACTGCGTGGCATCTTGCATGCGACTGGTTGCGTTGTTGTTTCCCACACGATATTTAACGGCGGCCGTTACGTGTATCAGGACCGCAGATATCGTCGATTGCAGGGGTATCCAATTATTTGTTGGTAGTTAGTGTATATCTGTTTACCATCAGATTTGCGCTTGTCGAAGCTGTTCCTGTTCCATTGCAGCGTCTAATGACCTTTTTCTCACATCCAGGGTCAGATGTAGGTCCCATTGATGCCTATCATGTATAAATGAAGAATTATTTCTTCGGATAAATTCTTTTCTCAGATATATGAAGATAACTCCCAATCGCACACTGCCAATATCAGCAATGCTTACAAGGTATCCAAGTGCTGGTCAAGCCAGCCTAATCCCCAGATCTGTTCCAAATAGAGAACGTTTGGGGAGTCATTGGCAGACGAATAAACGCCTCTGCACGACCCTCTCGCAATGTGGAGGAATTTCGGATACAGGTCAGCGATACTTCAAGAAACTTTCCAGAGAATTTTCCACTCGTTGTCACCCTTCTTAAAATAAACTTCGATTTTTGTTTGTTTCATTTTAGCTTCAGGGCTTAACGATTCCCGTGACCAACTAAAGCTATAAGAAGGAGAGGAAAACAAAACACCCTTTTCTTATCCTACGTTTTAAACTCAAATCCAGCAATAGAAGTAGTCAGAAGTCATGTTGTCATATTATGTACATTGGTAGCCAGAATATACAAGTTTTTTTCAGGATAGCTTTTTTATTCCTACATCTACATCACTTGACCAATGTGTCACTTCTTCGGCTTGATAAGTGAATAAGCTCGTCGTTGGAGTAAACAAAAATTTTTGGTGTCCAACTTCCAAAACACCAAGATAAAACATTTATTCAAATTTGCCTTGGCAAAGTGAAATACAGTCATGGTAAAAAAAAAAAAAAAAAAAAAAAAAAAATATATATATATATATATATATATAGTTTCGGGATGTAAGGTCAGGTGATGCGTAACATCACAGCCTCTCCTTGACAAATGTCAACCCCGCCTTCTCGTGGTGCATCCTGTTCCCACTAAAGGGCTCTGACGACCGCAAATAGCGGTATAACTATACCATCGGGATCAGAGGAAATGCTATCCCACACTCACCAACCCGCTTGGCCAGCGTGGTGAGTTATGGCCAAACACCTCCAAAATGACTCTACAACTTAAATCTTGGCCCTCAGTCTCCGGCAGCTGGAATGTACCTGGCCAAGGCAGCGGCCAGTACGACATGAAGGCAGAGGGTGCTAAGAATCCCCGGAGGACCGGACTAGGCTGCCATTTGATGCTGACCTTGGCTACCTACAACGGACGCTCCCTATCTTCTGATTCAAGGCTTCTTGAATTGGAAGAGGAACTACAAAGGATCAAGTGGGACATCGTCGGGCTGAGTGAGGTAAGGAGAAAAGGAGAAGATCTCATTGAACTGAAAAGTGGACATCTCTTCTATTATCGTGGGACAGATACTGGCAGAACTAGTGGTGTCGGATTTATAATAAACAAGAAACTGAAGGATAAAGTGGTAGAAGTTGAAAGTTCCTCTGACAGAGCTGCACGACTCGTTATCCAACTATCGAGAAGATACCAGGTTCAGATTATTCAAACTTATGCACCCACCACAAGTCATCCTGAAGAAGAAATTGAAGAATTTTATGAGGAAATTCGTCATCTAAATAATAAAGGTAAGCAGCACTTGAAGATAATTATGGGAGATTTCAATGCAAAAATAGGGCACCGGCAACAGAATGAAACTTCAGTAGGTAAATTCGGTCACGGCAACAGAAACCAGCGTGGAAATACTCTCGTTGAGTTTGCAGAGGCAGAAGGATTTTTCATCTTGAATTCCTTTTTCAAGAAAAAGCCACACAGGAAATGGACATGGAGACATCCAATTGGGACGACAAGTGAAATTGATTTTATTATGTGTAACAAAAAATTCGTCATCGAAGACTGCAGTGTGCTAAACAAGTTCAACACAGGTAGTGACCATAGATTGGTGAGATGTAAGATGCACCTCAACACTAAACTGGAACGTGGCAAGCTCATAAGACAAACAAAATGTATTGACATAACCAACCTTAAAAAACACCATAATACTTTCAAGTTGGAACTGAAGAACAGATTCTCTGCTTTGGAAGGCCTAACATCGGAAGAAGTGGATATTTCTGAAGTTAACAGAAAAGTAACCAAAGCTCTTATGGAAACAGCAACAAAATTAGCTGGGTCTAAGAACAAGTTGCATGTAAACAAATTATCAGGAAAAACCAAAATGTTGATGCAAAAAGAAGAGAGATGAGGACAACTAAAGAAGATGTGACTTCCAAAGTGGAATATATAGAGCTATGCAAGACAGTAAGAAAAAGTATCACTGAAGACGTAAGAAAATTCAACTGTGAACTAGTAAGGAAAGCAATTGAAAACAACCAAAGCCTAAAGATAGCAAAGGGACATCTCAGTAAGGGAAGAAAACAGATTATGGCTCTGAGAAAAGAAGATGGTTCTATAACAAGAAATAGAGGTGAAATTTTGACAAGAGTGAAAGATTTCTACTCCAAACTATATGAAAGGGATGATACATGTACTCCAAACATCATGAAAGGTACCAGAGTTCTTCCAGTCCTCCCAGCAGAAGTTGCTCATGCAATCAAGAACATGAAGCGGGGGAAAGCTCCAGGAGAAGATGGAATTACTATAGACATCATACAAGAAGCAAGTGGAGAAATTGAAACAGTACTCGCCCAAATTTTCACTCGATGCCTTAATGAAGGGAAGATTCCTGAGGATTGGAACAATGCTACAATGATCCTGCTACATAAAAAAGGTGACATTGAGGATCTCAGGAACTACAGACCTATCAGCCTCCTATCAGTGGTTTATAAAATCTTCACTAAAGTTCTTTCACACGGCTTGAAGGTAACACTGGACATGGCTCAACCGAGAGAACAAGCTGGATTCAGGAGTGGCTACAGCACAATAGATCATATCCACGTACTGAGAGAACTAATTGAAAGAGCGAGGGAATATGAACTTCCATTGTGCATAGCTTTTATCGATTATGAAAAAGCCTTTGATTCGGTGAAACCATCAGCAGTTACCACGGCTCTGAAATCCTGCGGTATTGAAGATGCATACATTAATATTATTAATAACATCTATGAAAATGCAAGTGCAAAGATTCGGCTGTTTGAAAATATAACACACATAAAAATTGGAAAGGGAGTGAGACAAGGTGACACCATATCTCCGAAGCTCTTTAATGCCACATTGGAAAATGTCTTTCAATCACTGAACTGGGAAAACAATGGGATAAAGATTAATGGAGATTATCTAACCCACCTTCGTTTTGCTGATGACGTAGTCATTTTTGCAACTACCCCATCAGAGCTGCAGAGTATGATCCAGGAACTTGCTGACAAGAGTAAAGAAGTGGGATTAAAAATGAACTTTCAGAAGACAAAAGTGATGTTCAATGCTTTTACAAGAAATGAAGATTTATCGATTGATGGGGAAAAACTGGAGATAACAGATACGTATGTTTATCTTGGACAGCAGATATCAAGTGAGGGTCACATTGATGAAGAAATTAATCGGCGTACAAAACTTGCCTGGAGAGCTTTTGGAAGAAACAGCATAATTTTCAAGAGCAATATGCCGTTATGTCTTAAAAGAAAAGTGTTTGATCAATGCATCCTTCCAGTGCTTACGTATGGTGCAGAGACGTGGACCTTAACTAAAAGAGACATACAAAGGCTGCAGACAACTCAAAGCAGCATGGAGAGGTGCATGCTTGGTATAACCAGGAGAGATAAAAAGAGGAACTCGTGGATCCGAAAAATGACGAGAGTGGAAGACATCATGATCAGAGTTAAATCCCTGAAATGGCAATGGGCTGGACATACTGCCAGAAGGACAGACCATAGATGGACAGCCGAAATTTTAGATTGGATTCCAAGGGATAGGAAAAGACCCAGAAAAAGACCACATGGGAGATGGGTGGATGAAATTCGTAAATATGCGGGAGTGACATGGAGGAGACTGGCACAAGACAGACCGTTGTGGAGGAAACTTGGGGAGACCTTCGTCCAGCAGTGGATTGATAATGGTTGACAATGATGATGATGATGATATAGTTTCACCCAGAATGAAGCAACCAACAGGAATGAAATTTGTAGGGTAGGTTTGACATCGTGAGACATGCAAATGATTCACGTATCACGCTCGGCCGCGCATGTGACGCAAGCAAGGAGAGGTCGTAGCGATGTGCATAACCGGCTATATAACGTCGTCACGTTTAGCGTGCTTGCCGTTCTGACTCATGCTGTTGTGTTGATTGCATTGTTTGCAAGTGAAGTACGCCTCGGTGAAACGTTCGGAAGCAATTCGAGCAGCTGGAGGAGTACGAGAGGGACCGCATCGTCGGGCTCCGCCCATCGGTATGGACTTATCACCGTATTGCGCGCCATACCGATAGCGGATATCACCACAGCATGCTGTTGGCGGCAGTGGATAAAACAAGGCACGCAGCAGCACAGGAAGATCTGGGAGACCTAGAGGAACCACAGAGAGAGAGAGGATCGACGGGTTGTCCGACATGCGCGGAGTTACCCAACAGCCACGATTGCGGATATTCAGCGAGCAGTGGTGCCCTCCATGCATCGCCCGATTAGTGCCAGCACCATTGGCAGACGATTGCACGACGTAGGACTACACTCACGCAGATCGTTACGACGACTGACCTTAATACCATTGCATCGTCGCCAAAGACTGCAGTGGTGTCGTGCCAGACTTTCATGGAGCCACTCAGAATGGCAGTGGTGATCTTCAGTGACGAGCCCAGCTTTTGTCTCAGAGAAGACGACCAACGAATCCGTTTGTGGAGGCACCGTGGTCAGCGCCAAGATGAACGGTTTTTGTCGAGCGTCACACGTCGAGAAGGCCTGGTATCATGGTGTGGGATGTAGTTGCCTACGATGCCAGATCACCTTTGGTGTTCATTACATGCACTTTGACCGCCCAACGTTGGATAAATGAGGTCCTGCAACCAGTGGCTCTACCTTTTCTAAACGCGCAGTACGGTGCAATTTTCCAACAGGACAACGCTCGTCCGCATACTGCTGCTGTCTCGAGAGCTTGCCTTCAAGGCACTGACACTCTTCCATGGCCAGCCGCATTGCCAGACCTATTGCCGATTGAAAATGTGTAGGACGCTTTTGGACGCGTTATCCACACTCTTCCACCCTTACCGTACAATCCGCAGAAAGTGCGTGAGAAGATTCAAGCTGCGTAGGATAGCTTATCGCAGGACACCATTGAACCTGTACAACACCATGCCGAGACGCAAACATGGCTGAGAGCAAATATGGCGGCTCGACGCCATACTGAGAGGCACTACTCACTGGCATGTAGCTCAATAAATATTGCCCGTATCCGTCTCAGTGTTTAATCATTTTTTGTTCCTGGTAACTTTTACCTTCCTCCCGAACAGCATTGCAATCCGATACGTCCTTCTGGGTGCAAATGTTTTTTGACGATGAGTGTGTTTTGCATATCAAAATCAGCCTTCTACCACTGACATTTCATTTCGGCATTGATTATACACTCATGGTCATGAAAAACAGAACACCTGACAGCAGTCGAGCTAGGACTTCGATTTTAACAGGCTATACTGATCAGGTAGTATCTCAGAAATGATTATTATTTCGGCGTCATGTGTGCATGCGTAGAACGTCTAGGCAAATCAGATCGCGCAACGGCACAGACCGGAAGCTGGTTATTTTTCTGTTTGAAGCGCCGCCGCATAGCTCGACCGGCATTTTAGTGCTTGGTCAATAGTAGGTAAGGATGCCTTGTCGTCATATAAAACAGTCATACAGTCACATCAGGGAGTTCGGCAAAGGTCACATTATTGGCATGATTTAACTTATTACATAATGACAGAAATGATGTTTACCTTTAGATTGGTGCAATGATAGAATCCTTCGAAAAATCTGATAAGCGTACTAATTTGTAAACTTATTCCCAAAGAAATATCCACCGTTCTTTCCTTGGACCGTTCTAAAGATCGCGCTCACTACCAATTTCCATCTGGCTTTGACGAGAGTAAATATCATGGTGGTGCTCACAAAGAAACACCAACATGAAAGAAAGAAATCAGTTTTTGTGAAATTTTCCTTTCGAGTGGATAAAGTAGCTCCTTGTTTGTTTTCGTCGAAGTTACACTGCTCGACATAGAAAACCCTACCCAAGAAACTATTTGGAGTGCCATATAAATTGATGGATATGTGTAGACAGTTGAATTGATTGTATTTGCGAATCAATCACGTGATAGGTGAGGGAGATAAAAGGGCAAAACTGCTCGGAGTAGCAAAAGTTTGGCCTTCCTCACCTCAACGAATGGATCATTGCATAGGAGTGATCTCGATGGCGAAAGCACGTGTAAAAGTGAAAATTCCTGAACGACGTCATCAAGACCCCTACCATCACACGGACGTCTTTAGTATAGGCTTCATGATAGGACTACGTAGGACTGGTTAGTCGCTGCGTCGCATCGGATTGAAACAACTGTTGGTGGCGACAGTGGATGGAGGAAGGTAACGCAGTAGTGGGATTGGTGCAACTAAGTGGCTAGATCTCTGCATTCGACGTCAAGCCGTAGAAGACCAGCAATACACAGCGGATGAGGTGTACAGGCAGCCATGGACATCCCCGTATTGACAACGGCTGTGAATCACTGATTGAGTGAGGAAGGTTCGCGCTTTCTCCAGATTGAGACGATTGTCACTCACAGCAGATCATCATCGGGCATCCGTTGACTAAGTGGTCCCTAGGCTCTCTATGTCGTATTCAGTCACGAGTCTCGCTTCTGTCTCAGCACCGACGATCACCAGGGGAGAGTCTAAGGACGACTTAGTCAATTGATTGATATGCTTGACATCCGTAAGTGTCGCCGGACTTCTTTGCCTTGTGTCATGGTTTGGAGCACTATTAGGTTTAACAGCCATTCACCGCTCGTGTGCGTACTGGATACAATGGCACAAGGACGGTACGTCGATGAGGTGCTGCAGTTTGTTTTGTTGCCCTACTTTCGATAACGCCCACCCGCACGCTACCAACACCAGCAGACAGTGTCATCAAAGTGTCCAGGTGGTTACGTATAGAGAGTGATTCCAAGAGTTTTTCCCAACAGAGAACGTGTGGGCGTCATTGGCAGATGGCGTAACGTCTCTGCACGTAGCCCTCGCAATGTCGATGAATTGTGGGCACAGGTCAACGACAAAGCACATTTAAGGAGACAGGAGGCCCGGGGGCTGGACAGAATTTTGGGGCCCCCAGTATTGGCGGCACATCCAGGATTTCACTATAGATGGATGAATAAAAATACCCCGGAGAAAACACTCCCAAAATACAGGGTGATTGTAAAGTCCTTCAACAAAGCAAGAGAAGTCATAGTACACATCAAGAAGAACAATATTTGCAATGGAACCCAGGGCCGCATTCCACTCCTAGTGCCAGAAAAAAGAGTAATGTTACATATCCACGTTGAGCTTTCAACAGTGAAAACGAATAGACATACCTAATTTATGAGTTGCACAATTCCAATCGCATCAGAGAAATACTCAAAGGAACTGCTCAAACTGGCGTCCAAGGCCGTCGTTGCACAACCCACACCGGCGAATGAAAGACTGTCGCACCCTCTTGTAGACTTCCGGTGTGGTGTTGATCTTGTCCGTAGCAACAGCGATTCGCGTGACGAGATCTTCTAGGCAGTCCACAGGTGTCTCGTACACCAATGTTTTCATGTGCCCTCAAAAGAAAAAGTCCAGTGGATTAATAAAGTCCGAGGAGCGAGCCACAGGTCCACTGCGTCGAGTCCAGCGCCCGGGATATGTCGCATTTATGAAGAATCGGACCTCGGTGGCAAATTGTGCTGGGGCCCCATCATGCATAAACCACATGTTCCTCCGTGTGGTTAGCGGAACATCCTGCAACAGACTGGGAAGCACTTGCTTTTAGAACACACGGTACGCTGCGCCGGTCAGACGTATACGTCAATTCTCACGTGACGTTCGCATGGTAATATCGCTGAACGAATTCGGCTGCGTTTTCAAATGTTTACTCCTCATCGTCTACGCACGTCTTTGGTGCACCTGATTTGCATCTTGTGCTTCTCATGCACTGGTTGGAACTCCGTGTGCTTGCTGGAGTTTTTCGAACGTGCTCTTTTCTGGCACTAGGAGTGGAATGCAGCCCTAGGTTCCATTGCAAATATTGTTCGTCTTGATGTGTATTATCACCCCTTTTGTTTTGTTGAAGGAGTTTACGATCATCCTGCATGACGAGAAAGCTATAAAAATATCACCTCCGTATTGAAGTGTGTATACCACATTTCATGGACGAATCAGTGGTAGCAAGAAAATGCAAAATGCATGGTTGAAAAATGGATACCAGTTCAGTCTGCATTAATAACAAGGAATAAACGAGCTGAACTCCCCAGGGTTCAGCTCGTTTAAATTATATTGAAGCAGTGGACAAAACAATATGATCCAAATATCATGATTCAAACGAATTCTTAATATACGAAAATTTCTCCCAATTACAGATGTGTGCAAAAAACATCTGTAATGCTTTCGAAAGATTTGGGGATGGACTGGGGACTATTATACTCTTTGAGGACTCCTAAAAAAGCGGAAAGGAATAGAAATGTTTTTTCGCAAGGCAGTTTTTTATTGTTTTTGCTGTGCTATCTGCCAAAAAAAAAAACAACAACAAAAAAAAAAACAACAACTGCAGAACCCTGTTAATTCTTCAAGCATCCTTCATAAATCTGGGGCCCCTTGAAAATTCGTGCTTTGGGGCTATGGCTCTCCAAGCGCTCCTCTTAAATGGGATCTAGTCAACGACCCATAATCAAAGATACCTCAGGATCAAAGATACCCATAATCAAAGATATCCGGGGACTTTCCACTCGATGTCACGCTATGTTGCCGAATGTAAAACCCAGTACGACTGTCATAAGATCTACCGATTCAGGCAACATTACACTGTCACCTCGCCCATCGCAATCCATGTTATCCCTCAGAAATTAACTCACTTCATTCCCCCTACATGTCTACATTTATGGTAAATTTCGTATCATTTCGTCGTTCCTTCATGGTGTGTGGCATTTTCAACGTCGAGAAGTGTATTTTGATTATTTGTGACGTAGCATTAATTGGACAGCATTTGTTCAAAAGAAAGCTAAAATCTCCCTTTTCGTGGCCAAAATGGGACAAAAGTAGGATAACGGTTTCTATAAATCTACAGTTTACGAAAACTATTTTCCCAACTCTAAGAAAAGTGAGGGGAAATACTCATTGCTTCGGTGGCCGAGTAGCATGGGACGCTGGATTTTGGCCAATCGATCAAGATAGGCCCTGATTCAAGGGCGGGACGAGACAAAGGGTGTTATATTTGTCTGATGGAGCTGGCCCTGTCTCTGAACTGATACCAGTGGTCTCAAATTAGAGGAAAAACACAACTTATAGCCCAAAGTGTTTCTAATGATAGTCGTCAAACCCCGGAGAAATAAATGCATAACTAAATAAATTTGCACAGGTTCTACGCATATGAAAAGTGTGTGACAAAAGGTTTGATGTTGTGGATTTATAAGAAGAACCAACAAACATTAGTTAAGTTTGTCAGGAGACACTGGAAGGAATTTATCATCGGAGAGCACCAAGAGTAAAATCTGATGTTCATAAAGAAAGCCAAGCTACTTTTCTGAAGTTTACCAGGATTTTCTTTGTTTGCTCAACTACTACCGTGATCAACTCACCGGGCTAATCAGTCGCCCGTCCCTAATTTAGAGCAACGGCTTCCAGGGAAGAGTGAGAGCCAGTCGCCGTAAGGTATACACAATATCCATGCCTTGCTGGGATTCGAAAACAGACTCTCTTGAACGAACTATCATGAGCCAGCACTAAGACCCCCGCGCCGTCGTTTCTAGAAATTAACTGATAAAATTGGTCCTTCCGTGAAGAAAGTTTATCAAATACACAGTCGAGTCACATTATTGTGACCACCTCCTAATTTTGATGTCAACAGCGCATAGCCAATAAAAGAAGGCACGAGTTGAGAGCTGGCTTGCATGGGTAAAAGGAGCGATTTATCAGATTTGCAAAAAAGGGATGATAATCGGCTTTCGAGCAAAGGGTGGCAGTATTTCTGAAACAGCGCAGTTTGTGAACTGTTCGCGTGCTGCTGTGGTTAAAGTGTATCGTAATTGAAGAAATGGCACCATTGCGAATAAGCGAGTGGAAACTGAGCAGCACCACGTTCCATTGATGTGAGAGGTGAACGTCGGCTGCGAAATTGCATGAGCGCCGATCGACACGCTACAGTGAAGCAACTCACTGGCCGAATGAACCAGGAGGTTACCGGAAGTGGGCTTAAAATAACAGTTCAGCGAACCATGATGCGTATGGGGCTCCGATGCAGACGGATGGTCAGTAAAACTATGCTAACGAAGGTGCATCGGCATGAGTCTCCGATGAGTCACGTTTTCTGCTTCATCGAACGGATGAACGTTGGAGTATAAGGCGAGAAACATCGGAGAACAAACACTCTTCAACCATTGCTGGAAGAATACAAGCTGGTGAGAGCAGCGCATGGGGAATGTTTTCGTGGCATTCCGTGGGTCAACTCATACCTGTGGAAGAAACTATGGACTGAATTCGTTATGAATCCATCCTTTTAGATCACGTTCACCCATACATGCTGATGGTCTTCCCTGGGGCTGATGGGATCTTCCAGAACGACAGTGCGACGTGTCGCACAGCTAGAAATGTCCGAGAGTGGTTAGAAGAGCACGGTGAAGACTTTAAAGTACTTCCCTATCCGCGTAATTTCCCAGACTTAAACCCAATTGAGCATCTGTGGGACCACTTCAATCGTGTTGTTCGCTCTATGGATCTTTCTCCAAGCACCCTCCAGCAGCTGTCAGATGCACTGCAATCAGCATGGCTCCACATATCTGTGAACACCTTCCAAAACCTTACTAAGATACTCCCAGCCCGTCTAGCTATTGTCAGCGCTGCACACGGCGGTTACTCTGGATATTAGCTGGTGGTCACAATAATATGACTCGACCGTGTATAAAGTACGTATTGATCGTGATGTTTGAACTTCTCAATATTATTACTACAAATCCCTTCTGTATCGACGTTCTCTTTGAAGAGTCATATTATCCTGTACATACGGATTTTGCAAGGGCAGATATTTTATTTTAAAATAGTGACGGAATGTAACGGCGGCGTGAACATTTTGATAAACGCAGAATTCTAAAAGATAGGACGAGAAGACAAAATTTAAAGAGGAAATTAAACAGTAAAAGCACACTGATTGCGAAAGATCTAAACTTTCATAGGTTTTGTACTTGCATACACACAAAAAAAGTATGTATGCATAAAAAAATCCCAAGTAACGTGCAGAATTGTGGCCTACCAGAAGAGTGAAAAGTGCCCACCTATTTACTGTGTGAAACAGGTGAAAAATTCCAAGTAATGTGCAGGATTGTGGCCTGCGAGGAGAGAGAAAAGTAGTGGCTGCCTAGTTACTGTGTGAAAGAGGTGAAGTAAAGTTTTCAATTTAGTTATCAAGGTCGAAGCAAACTGGTCTCATAAAGAGCAATATTTTTATCCAGTTTTGACTCATTTGAAAAGATGTTAGCAGTCAGATTCGGGTCAAACGGGTCAAGTATGGAGATGTTTTGTTACCCAGTTATGACTCATTTGAACAGACTTTGAATTATTTCAATGAATAATGTCTTTTTAGGAAAAATTAAAAATTTCTGCGTAGTTTGCTGAGCGCTGGTTTCTTGTTTCAATGCTTTCGTTGCTGAACGCGAGAAAACATAACTTTCATTTTCCTCATCGAGAACTCTTTAACGAATAAATGTTTGTTACTTTAGTCCAGCACTCAGAAAAGAATATATGTATAAGGAATTTGTGTGAGATATTAAATTTTTTAGATAGCGGAATTGAGATACTAATTTGTCATAGTGTAATGCGCTCGACAAACCTACTAAGACTGTATCAACAAAAGTTAGTTATTTTTATTTAGTTAAGTCTCTTACGAACAGATATTCATGTCCAGACGAATTATATTTAGAGTTGCGAAAAAATTAAAACTCTCGGAATTCAGGATTGGAAAGAGCATGTGCAAAGGATGAAGCAAAGCAAAGGCAGATTGTTGGAGACGTGAGGTAGTTTTAAGGAAAACACGGGCGGGAATGAAAGGTAGTACACGTGGAGAAGGTTTACAGACGGAATCCCCAACGGCTGATATACTATACAACGTCTCCAAAATTCTAAGGAAAAACACAGTTAAATCAAAACTGAGGTAGCTGTCGTTATTGATATTTTACACTGCTGGCCACCCAAAATGCAACACCAAGAAGGAAACACCCGAATGGCCTGAAATTTGCAGTATACGTAGCCCGCGAGAGGACATGCAAACGATTAGCATTGCAGGGCATATACAAATCATGTGCACCCGGTACGCCACCGAGAAGCACTATAAGCAGGGTGCACAGAAGGCGGGGTGTAAGTAGTGAAAGTGTGTTGTACTGCCGGACCTGTACGTGGGAAGCTTCCTGATGCCTCGTTGCAGAATACGGCAGTCATTCCAGCACGTTTCGAAGTTCGACAGAGGACGAATAGTGGCTTATCGCGACAGCGGTTTACCGTACCGAGGCATCGGCGCCCGTGTGGGACAACATCCAGCCACAGTGAAGCGAGTATGGATTCGGTGAGTGCAGGAGAGACGGACGGACCGACGTGACCGATTGCCGCAGCCACGGCACACCACCGAACGAGAGGACCAGTATGTTGTGCGGCGATCATTGACAGCTTGCACCGCCACATCATGAACGTTTGCGCAAGAATTAGGGTGTGTTGCGCAACAACCTGTGTCAGCACGTACCGTTCGACGTCGTCTGCAGGAGCGGGGACTTGTCGTGCGGCGCCCATTGCTCCGATTACCATTGAAGTTAAACCACCGGCAAGTGCAGCGGCAGTGGGCCGTCGAACGCCGCACCTGGACTACGGAATGGTACGACATTGACTTCTCCGACGAATCCCGCTTCGTTCTGCAACACCACGATGGTCGGATCCGCGTATGGCGGCACCGCGGTGAGAGACTGTATGACGCTTGCATTACGCATCGCCATACCGGTTCGTTGCCTTGCGTTATGGTTTGGGGCGCAATTGAATATGACACCCGCACCCCTCTGATACGCATCGCCTGTACACTCAGCAGCCACCGCAACATCTCCGACGTTTTGGAATCTGTAGTCCTCCCTTACCTGCAGGACCTGCCAGCGGCCACGTTTCAACAGGACAATGCGCGCCCGCACGTGGCACGTATCGTGCAACAATTCTTCACGGCCAACCAGGTGTCACTGCTGCCGTGGCCCGCTTGTTCTCCCGATATTTCGCCCATCGAACACGTCTGGTCGCTGATCGGCAACCGAGTGGCCCGGCAAACACCGCCCGCGGCTACCCCTGATGAACTGTGGCCTGGACCGACATACCCCAAGCCCACATCCAAAGCCTCTTTCGTTCGATGCCGCGGCGTGTAGCGGTCGTTATTGCCAGCCATGGGGGCCGCAGGAACTATTGATGTCTGCGTGTTCCACAAGTTGCACGGGCCTGTAAGCTCAATCATTTTATCTTTGTATCTGTTGTTATGTGTCCAGTAAATTTGGTTTTGCTATCTCGTGTCCTTCTTGATGTTGCATTTTGGGTGGCCGGCAGTGTATTTAGAAAGTATTTTGACGACTTGAAACCATAATTGACTCAGAAGAGCTTCATAATTCGCCATAAATCCATTGATCAACGTAATGTTATATCGAAAATTTTAAAACATAGCCAGGAAATAGTTTTTGATACGTGTACTATCATACTGTTTATTGGGTGCGTGCAAAATTTCTATTCGTTTTTGTAATAGATGCAAATTGCGAACGGAGTAGTTACGTCACAGATGAAGCTGTGATGCCAAATTTTCGGCCAATAAAGAGTGGAGCAGTAGAGCATATAGATACATTAGGTTTGTCCGATTAAGTCATTCGTAACGGAATTTACAGACGGTGTAACATGGCATGCGATAAGAAGCATATTAGACATTGTTTACTGTACGAGTTCGATAAAGGCAGTACTGCAGCCGCGGCTTGCCGCAACATCTGTCAAATATAGAGGGAGGATGCAGTTGAAGATAGCACATGTTGCTGTTGGTGTCGGAAATTCCGGGACGGAGACAGAAGATGTAAAGATCAACCACGTCCTGGACGTCCATCAGTGGTTTCTGACGAGAATGTGGACCCAAACTATAACAAATGACCCTCATCCAGAAATTAGTGGAAACGTTGTCGGTACACAGAACAACAGTCGAAAGACGGATGCATGCGCTTGGGTTCATTCACCAAATTCGATAACTGGGTTCCGCACTAGCTTTCTACAAAGCAACGAGAGGAGAGAATCCGTACCTGCGTTTCTTTGCTTTCTCGTCACAGAAATGAACCGTTTTTGGGACGAATTGTAACGGTTAATGAGAAATGGGTACTGTACCGTAATGTAAAACGGCAACGGACTGTGTGCCAAGGTGCGGAGCCTGCTCTATCGACCTCAAAAGGAGGACTGCATCCCAAAAAGGTTTTGTTGAGTGTTAAGTGGGATGTCCAGGGAATAATCCACTGGGAGGTGTTGGCACCTAGCCGAACGATAAATGCTGACCTCTACTGCCAGCAGTTGGACAGAGTGAGAGAACAACTGACATTGAAGCGGCCAGCACACGTCAATCGCAAAGGCGTGATCCTTCATCATGATAACGCCAGACCTCATGCTGCTTTAATCACTCGGCAGAAATTACTGGACTTTGGTTGGGAAGTGTTACCTCACCCTGCGTATTGCCCTTCTAACAAAGTAAATTTCTCCGTCAATTTTGGTCTACGCCGGGATTCGAACCCGAGGCCGCTTATTCCGGAACAAGTCGCTCTACCAACTGAGCTACGCAGACATTTATTCTGATTCCTATCTGCCTTTATGTCGTGTGCGTCCTGCTGGCAGGTACGTCACATCTACCCCCCCCCCCGAAAGAGGGCCGGGGGCATGGCCCACGGGTCAGCCGTGACCATGAATCGTTGCAGGCAGCCATCCACTGTAGAACGTGCACTTGAGAACTCCCAGTCAATCTGCTGTGTGGAATGCAACATCACACATTTTTATTTTTCGAAGCGCTGGAGAAGGAATTCTCTGATTTTTCCTGTCTCGCGGTGTGGAAATAACATCACACCAATGCGAGATTTTGAACGGGCGGGTCATCCGGGTAGTTCGGGCGCCATTATAACGAAGTAAATTTCTCCGTCATTTTTGGTCTACGCCGGGATTCGAACCCGAGGCCGCTCATTCCGGAACAAGTCGCTCTACCAACTGAGCTACGCAGACATTTATTCTGATTCCTATCTGCCTTTATGTCGTGTGCGTCCTGCTGGCAGGTACGTCACACCCTGACCTGACACCTACGGATTACCACCTTTTTCGATTACAGAACGCCTTTGCTCTCCAAACCTTCGATGATGTGGACGATGTGAAAACGGCATTACATGACTTTTTTGTCTCTAAAACACAGGAGTTTTTCAGGCGTGAGATTCACCTACTCATAGACAGATGGCAAGATGTCATACAAAATGATAGCAATTATGTAAAATCTTAGGTACCTTATTTGTTGTGTGATCCTCCTTTCTTTGTAGCCAACAAAAACAGCTACAAAGAAAAGAGGAGAACACAACAAATAAGGTACCTAAGATGGACAAGTAAGGTACCTAAGATGGACAAGTAAGGTACCTAAGATGGACAAGTGTGTATTCATGCACAAGTGCGTGTCTGTTTCTGGAGACGTCAAAATATTTTGTCAGTTTCCAGAAGGCAAGTAGTTAGCCATGTAATAAAAAAGTGATTTTCTGGAAAACCCCATCATTCTTTAATTTCAGGGTAGCCCTTAGACCCGGGCAAGCGTAGAATTTGCCCCGGGACACGCTCATCGTAGGCACAAAAGTATTAAAATAACGAAAGGGTGGGGATCTTTCGTACTTTTTGTGTTGGCGCGTCTCCAACATGAAAATATTGTTAATAGTTTGCATCACCAATTTAACCGTAAGTTTCACTTGATTTCATTTTGTTAAATTATAATTTTGATGTATTTTTATATTTAATACAAAGTTATTATTATTTTTTTAATTTTGAGAAAGATAAAGTTGTTTTATCTGATATTTCAAAAAACATGGCACTATTAAATGCAAAGACAGTGTCAACATTCCATTCTTTGGTTTATTTCTGCTTCCAACACAACAAATAATAATAAAAATTTACTTTGAATAGACAGCCATTTTATTTTTTGTTCCTTTAGATAACTCCGAATGAGTATGAGATCGAGATAGAAAATGGAAAACACCAAAGTAGTTCGCAGAAAAATAAAGAATGCTGAAAGGAAAAAAGAAATAGGAAATCTGCAAAGAGGAGGTCTGAATTTCCTTAAAAATTGGAAACAGTGAAAGCGAGCAGATTCCTACTGAACATTAAGCAAACTCAATTGTTGATGAAGACTTAATTACTTATCACAGAGACGGAAATGGAAATATGACTTATTTTCACCGTGCTCATCGTTAGAATGACTCAGATGAAATTCCTGCAACTTCATGTTCTTTAGCAAATGAAGATGTAATTACAAATAAGAATGAAAACGGAAATTATGCGTATCAAATTAACTTCACTGAAGCAACAAATGTAACCTTGGCTTACCCATTGGTTGGGTTGATTATTCTCTGCACGATATTCAAAATCTTCATTGATAGATCAATATACCTCACATGTACCCAAGAATTTTGTAATGCATTTTTAATCAAATATATAGACAAGGGCTCCGCAAAAAACATTTGCCCGAGGTCCCGCACACCCTTGTGACGACCCTGTCTAATTTATTTGGATTATATCATGTCTAACAAAATGGAAAATAGAAATTACTGTCCCTACCTTAGTGGGCGTGGAAGATGGAGTGCATGTGTTTTTAAAGATAATTAAAAATCCTTTTCGAGATGAACATCGTGAAGCAGAACGTTTGATGGCGCTTCTTTAAAAGCTTCAAAATCGATTTCTGTTAGCATAATAATTTTTCTGTGATTATCATCACCATCATCATTGTCAACTATTATCAATCCACTGCTGGACGAAGGTCTCCCCAAGTTTCCTCCACAACGGTCTGTCTTGTGCCAGTCTCCTCCATGTCACTCCTGCATACTTCCGAATTTCATCCACCCATCTCCCACGTGGTCTTCTTCTGGGTCTTTTCCTGTTCCTTGGGATCGAATCTAAAATTTCAGCTGTCCATCGATGGTCTGTCCTTTCAGTATGTCCAGCCCATTGCCATTTCAGGGATTTTACTCTGATCATTATGTCTTCCACTCTTGTCATTTTTTCTGATCCACGAGTTCCTCTTCTTATCTCTCCTGGTTACACCAAGCATGCACCTGTCCATGCTTCTTTGAGTTGTTTGCAGCCTTTGTAAGTCTCTTTTAGTTAAGGTCCACGTCTCTGCACCATACGTAATCACTGGAAGGATGCATTGATCAAACACTTTTCTTTTAAGAAATAATGGCATATTGCTCTTGAAAATGATGCTGTTTCTTCCAAAAGCTCTCCAGGCAAGTTTTGAAGGCCGATTACTTTCTTCATCAATGTGACCCTCACTTGATATCTGCTGTCCAAGATAAACGTACGTGTCTGTTATCTCCAGCTTTTCTCCATCAATCGATAAATCTTCATTTCTTGTAAAAGCATTGTACATCATTTTTGTCTTCTGAAAGTTCATTTTTAATCCCACTTCTTTACTCTTGTCAGCAAGTTCCTGGATCATACTCTGCAGCTCTGATGGGGTAGTTGCAAAAATGACTATGTCATCAGCAAAACGAAGGTGGGTTATATAATCTCCATTAATCTTTATCCCCTTGTTTTCCCAGCTCAGCGACTGAAAGACACCCTCCAATGTGGCATTAAAGAGCTTCGGAGATATGGTGTCACCTTGTCTAACTCCCTTTCCAATTCATATGTGTGTTGTATTTTCAAACAGCCGAATCTTTGCACTTGCATTTTCATAGATGTTATTAATAATATTAATGTATGCATCTTCAATACCGCAGGATTTCAGAGCCATTGTAACTGCTGATGGTTTCACCGAATCAAAGGCCTTTTCATAGTCAATAAAAGCCATGCATAATGGAAGATCATACTCCCTCGCTCTTTCAATTAGTTCTCTCAGTACGTGGATATGATCTATTGTGCTGTAGCCACTCCTGAATCCAGCTTGTTCTCTCCGTTGAGCCATGTCAAGTGCTACCTTCAAGCGATGTGAAAGAACTTTAGTGAAGATTTTATAAACCACTGATAGGAGGCTGATAGGTCTGTAGTTCTTGAGATCCTCAATGTCACCTTTTTTATGTAGCAGGATCATTTTAGGGTTGTTCCAATCCTCACGAATCTTCCCTTCATTAAGGCATCGAGTGAAAATTTGGGCAAGTAGTGTTTCGATCTTTCCACTTGCTTCTTGTATGATGTCTACAGTAATTCCATCTTCTCCTGGAGCTTTTTCCCGCTTCATGTTCTTGATTGCATGTGGAACATCTGCTGGGAGGACTGGAAGAACTCTGGTCCGGTACCTTTCATGATGTCTGGAGTACACGTATCATCCCTTTCATATAATTTGTAGTAGAAATCTTTCACTCTTGTCAAAATTTCGCCTCCATTTCTTGTTACAGAACCATCTTCTTTTCTCAGTGCTATAATCTGTTTTCTTCTCTTACTGAGATGTCCCTTTGCGATCTTTAGGCTTTGGTTGTTTTCAATTGCTTTCCTCACTAGTTCACAGTTGAATTTCCTTACGTCTTCAGTGATACTTGTTCGTACTGTCTTGCATAGTTCTATATATTCCATTTTGGAAGTCACATCTTCTTTAGTTGTCCTCATCTCTCTTCTTTTTTGCATCAACATTTTGGTTTTTCTTGATAATTTGTTCACATGCAACTTGTTCTTAGACCCAGCTAATTTTGTTGCTGTTTCCATAAGAGCTTTGGTTACTTTTCTGTTAACTTCAGAAATATCCACTTCTTCTGATGTTCGGTATTTTTTAAGGTTGGTTATGTCAATACATTTTGTTTGTCTTATGAGCTTGCCACGTTCAAGTTTAGTGTGCCGCCCCGGTGGCACAGTGGTCTAAGCCATGGCCTCTGATAATTCGTCCGTAAGGGGCCCGGGTTCGAGTCCCGGTTAGGCATGGATGTTGTGTTTGTCTTACGGCACTGGCTCACTCCCTTCCCTGGAACCTGTGACCCTAAATTAGGGACGGGCGACTGCATATAGCCCATTGAGTTGCTTACGGTGGTCGTTAAACCTCCAATCAAAAAAAAAAAAAAAGTTTAGTGTTGAGGTGCATCTTACATCTCACCAATCTGTGGTCACTACCCGTGTTGAACTTGTTTAGCACACTGCAGTCTTCTATGATGAATTTTTTGTTACACATAATAAAGTCAATTTCACTTGTCATCCCATTTGGATGTCTCCATGTTCATTTCATGTGTAGCTTTTTCTTGAAAAAGGAGTTCAAGATGAAAAACCCTTCTGCCTCTGCAAACTCAACGAGAGTATTTCCACGCTGGTTTCTGTTGCCGTGACCGAATTTACCTACTGAAGTTTCATTCTGTTGCCGTTGCCCTATTTTTGCATTGAAATTTCCCATAATTATCTTCAAGTGCTGCTTGCCTTTATTATTTAGATGACGAATTTTCTCATAAAATTCTTCAATTTATTCTTCAGGATGACTTGTGGTGGGTGTATAAACTTTGAATAATCTGAGCTTGGTATCTTCTCGAGAGTTGGATAACGAGTCGTGCAGCTCTGTCAGAGGAACTTTCAACTTCTACAACTTTTTCCTTCAGTTTCTTGTGTATTATAAATCCAACACCACTAGTTCTACCAGTATCAGTCCCACGATAGTAGAAGAGATGTCCACTTTTCAGTTAAATTAGATCTTCTCCTTTTCTCGTTACCTCACTTAGCCGGACGATGTCCCACTTGATCGTTTGTAGTTCCTCTTCCAATTCAAGAAGCTTTGAATCAGAAGATAGGGAGCGTCCATTATACGTAGCCAAGGTCAGCATCAGATGGCAGCCTAGTCCGGTCCTCCAGGGATTCTTAGCACCCTCTGCCTTCATGTCGCACTAGCCACTGCCTTGGCCAGGCACATTCCAGCTGCCGGAGACTGAAGGCCAAGATTTAAGTTGTGGAGTCATTTTGGAGGGGTTTGGCCATAATTCACCACGCTGGCCAAGCGGGTTGGTGAGTGTGGGATAGCATTTCCTCTAATCCCGATGGTATATTTATACCGCTATCGGCGGTCGTCAGAGCCCCTTTAGTGTTAACAGGATGCACCACGAGGAGGCGGGGTTGACATTTGGCATTATACGTTTGCATATTTCTCAGCTTACGTGGTTCCGAAAAGTACTGTCGCACAATAAAGTGTTTTCATTTAAAATTCGCAACATATGGAAAATTCTGTTGGGATTTTTCAACTCCTACCAAGATAACAATGCAAATTTTTTCATCAGATTAACCAAGGGTTAAAATCATAAATACCTTAAATTATGGACTCATTAAAGTTCTAATTTTTATGCTCTATTTCCGACAAAAAGAATATATGAAAACTTAATGTTTAATGCTTATGGGTAGACAGACGGACCGAATGGTAGGCAAATTGATCACATCCGCACTTTTTTTTACAAAACGCGTTAAAAAGTTCTTAAGTCAGATTGCTGCCAAATTAAAATGAATTACCGAGCCTCTTTTCGTAAGCAAAAAGGAAAAATAAATCCTTCAACAATTAGGGGTGAGAAGAGCTACATCCGAATTGGTGTCTGGTGCGAAGAAAATGTCCAAATTTGTCTCTGCACTTGGGTCTTTTTATTTTGACCAGAGAAGATATTTCTATACTCCCTCTAACGTTTATGAATTTAGTTTTATGTCAGTTAAAAAAAACATTACTAGTTTCAGATTTTTCTATTACTTCTAATGTACCTTGGAGGGATTATTTTTTTGTTCAAAAGAATATGTTTTTTCTTACAAAAGGAAACTGCTCAAGGAGGAAAGTCAAACACAGCCTAAGAAATCTATTAATAATCTGTGAAAGTCTGTTTTGTCGAGCACTCTTACAACATCGAAGAAAAGAATTGTTCTCCTGGAGCGACCAAGACATGACATGAAGTTGCCCCTTAATTGAAATCGGAACTTCCTGGATTGCGACGGTTGTCCTCCTAATGGCACTCTACCCTTCTACAAAAGTGTCTTTTTCGATTTGAGAGTTGACATTCCTAGTTGCTTCAGAAGCACTGCTTTCTTTCACTTACATTCATGTCTTTACGGTGATACAGCAATCAGCAGAAGCTCTCGCCATTTTTTTTACCGTTGCCGTATGCTTATTCTTAGAGAGGATGTATACAAAACCATTAGACGAATCAATTACTCGCTAAGTACGATATGTGCTCGATCAGCGGTACTGGAATTCTTCGAAAATCCTCTTAATTCCATTACACGCAGTTCTTTAGAAGACACAGACATAAACACGTGTTTTTGCAATGATTATAAGGCAGACGTTATTCTGGGAAAGTTCATTTACAGTTCATCTTAAGAAAAATCCAAATGAACTTCTAGATTTTCTTTTTCCTGGTTAAAGCCATTTTGGAGTAAAATTACCACGCAAGTTTTTAAAGTGGATATTTGGAAATCTGAAAATATTGTTAATATATAATAAAATAAATTCTACTCATTGTGCAGACTACAACCTTTCTATAATCATTTATTAAACCTCCCACCAATCTTATTCCCCATATTTCGAACATAGAATCATTGAGAAAGTGTATTTATGAACATGAAAACGCAAAAAACAAACATGAATCCACAGGAAAATAAAACTGCTTTCTAACAAAGAAAACATGCAAAGAAATATTTCATATATTAAAAATATGGTTTATCAGACTACTGAAAAATCTGCTTCCCTATGAAGAAGCTGGGGAGTTTATTTGCATTTCTTGCAAAGATGATTTACGAATCATCTTTGCAAGAAATGTAGGAATTTTTCAGTAAATCAAAAGGGAATTCGCTTTTAATGAAAACCAAACTAGGAAATCCTTTTAGTCTACAGCACGACAGAAATATATTTTGTCATGACTGAAGCAAGATGTACTATATCTGTTAGTAGAACAAACGAGACATGGATTTTATTGACATAACCTTTCTAATGATTTTTGCGCAAATCCGGGTGAATGCTTCAATTGCTTAATTTTTAGCATTCGTAGGAATGTATTTACGTGCAGGGCTTTGGAACTAAATTAAAACCTCGATGGGTAGAAAAGGAGTAAATCCGTATTTCTATAATGATTGATTGGAGCGTGTGTGTTTGAAAATCTCTGAGTTCAAAACATTTACCAAAACACGAACTAAGCGGATATGCAACAGAGTCTGAGCAGTTTAATTGGGCAATCAAATGTTCTGTAGTTTTCTTCAATCCCCCTTTTTTGCATTTTTTACCAGTGCTACCATGGACACTGTTCTCAAGCGTTGTAAGTCCTAGTTATGCCTCGCAATTTTATATCGAAAGAAAAGAACACGAGGAAAAAAGGTACCCTGAACCCATTTTGTTCTCATTTACGCCAGTGGTGTATTAATTGTCTTGTAGCTCATTCATCAAAGTTTTTTTAACGCTCAGCAATTTAAATAAAGAAATTAACACTCTTTGTTTGAGGAGCGTTGCGTTTAAAAGTTAGTATATGAAATGGCGATAACGTTATTCATTATGTTTTGTCTTTCACAATCAAACCCCATGCAGAAAATGAGAAGATCGTACGATACGTTACTTATATTTAAAATATTTACAGTAGTTTTTATATGCTAGTTTGCATTTTTTAAATAATACACCTGAACCAGGACACTTTCATTTCGTACTGAAGCACAGCGATACCAGTGGAAGTTGTCTCTTATATTCCTCCTAATGAGAAACTTTGTTCGCATTTGAGCACGTGAAATTCTCGGTTTCGGCATGGAAAACCTATTGCCTTATTTAGAGATGCAATCGGTTTTAGATGTAATTTAGCGATGTTCGGGTTATCTTCATCAGAGCGGCTGATTCTCTAAACGAAGGCACGGAAAAACGGAAGACAAGCTTTTCCGGTAAACCAATCAGAATTACCGGAAATCCTGATTTTTCGGTGGAAAAAACGGTGGTGATCATAATCAGAAGAACGCAGTCGCTGAAAAATATGGCTTTAAAGAGCTAAACAGCTTTGCCGATGAAATTTAGAGTACAGTCTAGGTATTCCTCATCACCACACAGATATCATGTGGACACCAGTAGTCTCAAGTCTGATTGGCAGTCCAGATGGCAGAATGGTCTGACACTGGCCTCCGGGTCCCGGATGAAGCAAGGGTGGTGTGTTTAGAGTATGCCTTTCGGTATCTCCCCTCCCGGAACCTTCGGCTCCAGATTGTAGGGACGGGATCATAACCCTTAGAGGTGCACATGGTGGTCATTAACTCTTCCTCTCCCCCAGAAAAACAAGTTTTAATCGAAAGAACCTGAGGAAAACAAAATTAGACAGCTCCTAGCGGTAGTGCTAGGCAACAATACTACAAAGGGAAGAACTAAAATTAACTCGCTGGTGCTGGTATTTTAGTAAAGGGAAATCGTTGAAAATTTTGCAGCTAATTTAAGCTGGTCTTGCTGTTATATACGAGGTTTGTACCGAAAGTAATGCAAAAGTAGGCATAACTTTTTTATTAACTGACAGAGGTTGTTCAAATTGCACATGTTGGTAGAGTAACCCTTTCTCTATAAAAAGGTAGTACTCAGCATAATCTCCATCGCAAGCGATGCATTTTCGCCATCGTTGAACCCAACTCTCGAATCCTCTTTGAAAAAATTCAGGTGTGGACTATTGTACCCACTTCAACACAGCAACTTTCACCCCGTCTGTGTCATCAAATCGTTGTTCCCGGAGTCTGTCATTCATTGGACTGAACAGGTGAAAGTCGCAGGGCACCAGATCTGGGCTGTACGGTGGATGGGGGGGGGGTGCACCTACCAGCCTAATTTGCTGATCGCTTGATTTGTTGCCAAAGATGTGTGTGGTCTCGCATTGTCACGGTGAATGTGAATCCTTTTCAGATTCTTGTTCAGTGCCTTCCTCCTTATGGCTTCTTCCAGCTTCCCGAGTGTCTCAATGTACCGCTCGCTGGTCACGGTACAGCCACGTTCCAGTTCCAGAAAATCAAGGTAAATGACACCCCTGTCATCCCAAAAGATAGACACCTTGACTTTCTGTGCTGATCTCTGGCTCTTGAATTTCTTAGGCCTTGGTGAAGAGGTGTGACGCCATTCCATGGATTGATTCTTCGTTTACGGATCGTAAAGATACGTTTACGTTTCATCCCCTGGCACCAGATCGAAAAACAAACGTGTCTTCATTGGCTCCAAACGCTTCCAGCAGATCAGAACAGACTTCCACCCTTCTCTCCTTCAAATCGGGTGTCAACTGCCGAGGTACCCACTTTGCACATACTTTCTTATACCCTCATTCTTCCACTATCTTCTGTGTACAACAAGCTCACGGATTGTGACTCGTATGTCCCTCACGAATCAATTCATCCACTCGTTGACGATTCGTGTCAGTGGTCACAGATGATGGTCTCCCACTGCGAGGTTTGTCTTCAATGCTGGTTTCCCCTTCATTGAACTTTTTCATCCATCTGTGCACATTGCTCTTGTCAATAGTGTCATCTCCGTAAACATTCTGTAGCCTTCTATGGACGTCGGACAGCCTGCCCCCTTCCTTCGTCAAGAAATCAATGACGGCACGTTGCTTCTGCTTGGAATCCATTATTTACCTGCAATGAAGAAGAAGGGTTACTATAGAGGAAAAGTTACTCTACCAACATGTGAAATTTGAACGGACTCTGTCAGTTAATGAAAAAGCTATGCCCACTTTTGCATCACTTTCGGTACAACCCTCGTATTAAGAGTTGACCAATCAGGTTTGGCCAACATTTTACGAGAATTTAATATTTTTCACACAGCACAGAATATAAGCAAGTAATCATGAAAATTCCATCCAAATCACTGTTCCGTTGTGTAAATAAACTGTTAATCAGTGTTTAGAGGTCGTTTTAGTTTTCTGCTTAGCTGTCTAGTTGGCTGTTGGGATAATATAGTTTTTTTAACATTACCAATTGTAAATTCAATGTAATTATGAGTTTTGTATTTAGGAATTATGGAATAGACCCGGTGTTTTGAGAACATACTATTATTGGCATTCTTATATATCTCTCTCTCTCTCATAAAAATGGATGTGATGTTAAACTGCAAGTTTACAAAATGACGACAAAATTATTTTTATCGCTACTAGATAGATGATTCCATTCTTTCTACTGATACCACGAGTAACTGATCTTAATACTCCTCTCGAGAGTTTCTGAATTCCCAAATGCGTTCCTGCAGCCTTGGTTTCCTAGAACCTTCAGTTCATTCTACAGAAGCCAAAAAGATTCCTATTCAGAGAGAACTCTGCGAAAATTGAGGCAATTACTTCTGTGTATTTTGGGCTCTTCGGGATAAAGAATTTTTCTGATTGAAGATGAGCGTTTTCGTTCATCCACTCGGCAATATGTCAGATAAATAACCGAAGCAACTTTCTCCTAAACATTTGTTTTTGATTCTTCGTGAATACCATTTTCGTTTTTTGTTTTCGTGAAACTTCTCAAGACAGAAAACGATTTCCTTGCCAAAGGCGATTTTAGAAAGTGAAGCCTGAGTGAAGAATGTTAAGACCACAGTTAGTGTTCTGTTTCTCGCAGGAAAATTATGTTCTTAATATCTATGTTTCAGAACTTGTTACACGAGGAAAATTACTTGCAATGAAATAAAGGCTTATATTATAAATTATTTGATGATGTTTGTCTAAAATTGACTATCACTACCTTTGTTGAGCGGGAGAGCATTTTACCGCTTGGATATCGTACTTAAGGTGAACATTTATCAACAAATTTTTAACGAAGAGTTTTGCTCATTCGTTGATTGCAATATCATATAACATTCCGAAAATTTTTCAGGAAAAGATAGGGTGTACATAACTCGCACTTTTAATGTTGGAAAAGAAAAAGGAATACGCAAGAAGTTTAGTTTAGAAGTGCTGTCTAAGTTTTGTCCGTGATAGTGTCCAGAAATTAAAAAGTGAAAAAAAAACAAAACTTGAAGATTTTCGTCCCTGCCTACCGTCGAAGCATTTTTTTCTTCTTTTGACAAAAGAAGGAAAAAAGTTTCGAAAAATGCAAAGTATGCCATGTGACGTAAATTCTAAATTAACTTTCCTTTTTAGTTTCTTTCCCTATGTAAATCTTGAGTTTATTCTCAGTTATACTTCGCACTTAACGTGATATCTTTTCTCTCAAACGAATACTGTTGGCAACGTAATTGAGGTTGAATGAACGTGACGTATGCCTGATTTGATAAGAACGAGAGATATAAACTACGACAAAACTGTTGCTTGGAGAGCGTTGTGTTGTGGAGCGTTATTGGTGTGTGGTGTGTTTAATGTTGATACCGATTTGTTATGCTACGATGTGTTGGAGAAAACCTTGAATAAAGCATCTTTTCCGTAAGTTTGACTTCTGTTGTTTACATGTTTGTCTGGCCGTTAAGGTTTAATTTAGGAACTATTTCATCTTATGGTTATGTTTTTAAAATAACGTAGAAGTACGACAAGACTTCTACGTCATAGCCATCATACAGAAACTGACGGTCCCGCTTCTGCGGATGAGAAAGACCGAGAAATTCAAAACTCGACAAAGTTTTGTCCTTCCTTATGAAAACCGGTGTAGAGAATATTTACATGAATCCACATTTTCTCCAGTTTTCTCGTGTTTGGCGTCTCTAAGTACGTCGAAGTAGGACTGTCAGTAAAACAAAAAAAAAAAAAAAAAAAAAAACGACAATCCTGAATTATCTATCAAGTGCACTGTTTTTCAGGGATAGACTCTGATTCTTATTTAAATTAGTTGCATCGAATACGAAGGTTATGTTGCATTTCTAGTTTATCTCTAGTTCTTGTTTCTGCATATCATAACGGACAAAATTTGGATGGTGCTGATTAGGATTAGATATCGATACTTTTGGCATTGATGATTAAAATCTTTTAAAAAATAGCTTTAAGTGCATGTCAGGAAATTAGAATGCGTTGAATAACAACAGAATTAAAAAAAAGTGTTTTTCTTGTTTCCCACAAAAAAACATGACAAGTATTTTGAAAAACAGGTTTCAAATAAATCTTTTCTACATCAATTTTGAATACTTCCTTTTTCTTTGTAACGTGTGCTACGGATATCAGTGAAACCGCGTGTAAACAACTAACCCATGTGAAACAGTGCTTTCGTAGGACTGTTAATGTGAAATTCTGCGTGTTTCGGGCGACATTTGAAATTCTTGATTTTATTTACTTTCTGAATAAAATTACAGATTATCTTAATTATTTCATTACATAATCAACAATAATTAAATTCCCTCATTTACATGTTTGCTGATGGCCCCTTCTCTCCAAATATAGAACAAAAGTAAAGGACCATGGCGTTCAAAATTAGGAGAATTTGCACATTTCGTCGATTTTCACAAAAAGTACGGAACCAAAGGTAAAAATTATGCCGCCGAATAAGAATGCAAATTTGCAGTGTCAAATACTTAAGCGTACATGTGCGTGTGGGTGGAGCTGTGACAGCGGAAGGCATGAAAAGCACACGTGGCTTTTTCCGCGATTAGTTCGCTCGTATTCCTCGGCGACATTCGTTATATTTCTTGCAGGAGTTGGTTCAATTTCATAAGCAGTCAGGTAAAATGAGTTGCCACGAACGTATTGATGACGGAATGAGGTGGAGAATCGTCGGTAGATTGGAGGCAGGGCAATCTCAAGTGCAGGTTTCCACAGAGCTCAATGTAACGCCCAGTGTCATCTGCAATTTGTGGAAACAGTTTCAGGACACCGGATCCATATCGAGAAGGCCTGGGCAAGGTCGTCCAGGAGCCACAACGGCCAATGAAGATCGTTATTTGTCACTTTCAGCGAGGCGCCACCTAACTGCTACAGCTGCACAGCTATCTCGTGAGCTGTATGCCGCTACTGGAACCCGAGTTTCAAGGCTTACTGTTTCCCGAAGCCTCCATGAGAGAGGGATTTTTGCCAGAAGAGCCGCTGTTTGCGCTCCGATCACTTCAGCACGCAAGACAGACAACATCAGCGTTGGATCAGACTTCAGTGGGGTGACGTTCTATTCACAGACGAGTCGCGATTCAGCCTGGACACTGATTCTCGACGTACCTTCATCTGAAGAGGACCTGGGACCCGACACCTTTCCTCCAACATCCGCGAAAGGGACCGTTACGACAGCGGAGGTGTTATTGTCTTGGCAGGCATCATGTTGGACGGCCGCACACCTCTCCATGTGTTTGACAGAGGCTCCCTGACTGCTGAGAGTTATAGGGATGAGATCTTGCAGCCCTATATTTGACTTTTCAGGGGCGCAGGTCGCACTCAGTTTCTTTTTATGGACGACAACGCTCGTCCACGTAGGACTCACCTGGTCGACGATTATTTTGAAAGTGCGGATATTCACTGGATGGATTGACCAGCCAGATCGCCAGACTTAAACCCTATCGAACATGTCTGGGACGCTCTTGGGAGGACAATTGCAGCTCACCATCCCCTCCGAGAACTATCCAGGAGCTGAAAACTACGTTGCTGCAGAAGTGGGACCGACTGCCACAGGGACTCATCAACTGCCTCGTTTCCTGTATGACGTCACGCTGTGAGAGCTGTATGACTGTGAGAGGGGACCATACCCCATATTAAAGTCATTTTATGTTCGATCTTGCAACGTAGATTCTGGACATTCCTGCGCTGATGAGCCTTACTGGCGACCATGAGTGCGTACCATGACTGTTGTGTGGCATAATTTTTTATCATATACAGGGTGGGCAATATTGATGGGACACATTTAAAATGCATTTGTGGAGCATGTTGAATACAACATTTATTACCAACTATGTGAAACACATTGCCAAAGGACGGGAGTTTTGCACTGTGTTCATTGTTTGAAGATTACATCCCTCAGATGGGCACCACCTTGAAGAGAGCATTCTCTGGCCCTAACGATCATGTTCAGCATAGTTTGGCGCAGGGTTTCGGCAGGAATGGCTACTATCTCCCTTCGGATGCTCTCCTTCAGTTCATTGGTGGTAATGGGTTTTGTGGTGTACACATACTCATTTAGATAACCCCACAGGAAATAATCCGGTGGAGTTAGATTGGGGGATCTAGATGGCCAGTGGATATCGCCGAATCTGGAGATGAGGCGTCCCGGGAAGTGTCGTCGAAGGGTTGTCATTGACACTACTGCAGTATGACTGGTGGCACCATCCTGTTGCATCCACATGTCCCTCAGGCCAAGGCATCTCATTTCGAAAATGAAAAATGTTCGTAACATTGTGGTGTACCGCTCAGAGGTGACTGTGACGGTGTCATTATGTTCGTTTTCAAAATAATAGGGACCTATCCCACAGGCATGAGTCACTGCACACCACACAGTAACCTTGGCACTGTGCAATGGCGTTTCATGCAACAGTTGCGGATTTTGTCTAGCCCAGAATCGATAGTTTTGTTTATTGACATAACCACTTAGGTGGAAATGAGCTTCATCGGACGTGATAAGGTGTTGCATAAAGTCATCACCTTTGCTGATTAGCCAATCACAGAATGTGATTCGTTAAACCTTATCTTGGTTGAACAATTTCTGCACCACCTGTAAGTCGTTTTTCAGGATTCGCCGCACACTGGTACGTGGAATATGCACTTGACGACATAATTGCCGAGTTGACTTCTTTGGACTTCGGTCCATGGTATTGGACACACGTTCAATGTTTATTGCACTAAGCGACGTTCGAGGTCTCCCGGGGGAAAGTTTTTCGTTCGCGTTCTCACGAAAGTTGTTAACAGCACACAGTATGAACTTTCGGGATGGTGCTACCCGTTTCTTAAAATGTTGTTTGAAACGCCGTTGTGCTGTGATGATGGAGCTTCCACTACTGAAGAACGCCTCCACGACGTATGAAATTTCAACGGCGGTCCACATCACGATGATTTCCTGCAACAATGAAAGAAAATGCACCATCAGTAACTCCCATCCTTACACTTCCTGTTAAGCTATATGAAAAACATGCATGACTGTTATTGTTCGCAGTATTCAAAATATAATTATGTCCCATCAATATGGCCCACCCTGTATAACTGTGTATCCACACTAGATTTCATTAAAATGTGTCCATTAGTTTTCCAGAAATTCGACAAAATGTGCAAATTCTCTTAATTTTGGACATCATTGGAAAATTAGTGTTAGGAATTATTTTATTTCTCTGCCCTGTCTTCAAGTCTTCAAACAAACGACTACCGAGATCACACAAACACAGAAAACGCTAAGATGTTTCAGAAAAAATTATTTCTCAAAATCCTAAAACTCACGAAATTTGGACATAATGCCAGATTTAATGACAGAATAATGCAAATTATTCAATTTTCCTCCTCGGTATTTCCTAAAGCAGAGGAAAGCAACGAAAAATCGTAAACTTCTCTTCTACGTTTCCCAAACAACGAAGAAAACAGTTTTCTAAGCAACCTATCACGTTCAGGTAAGATTCCCATAACCGCTCGACCAGCGGTCTAAGGGAAGTGTTGTCACTGGAATCGGTAATAAACTAACATCGCATCATGGACAGCGCTGGGGTGGGAAAGGGGGATGAACGTGGCCGTCGACGACTATTTTGCGTTGTTGCAATCACAAATCACAGATGTCTTCAACGAATGAGGTTCCAGAAACGTCTGTACCAAGACTACCAGGCGATATTTACCCGCCATAAGTTCTGGGAGCCACTGACCCACCAGAATCGCATTGATAATGTCACGTTACCGGACTGCACTCCTGAATTAAAAAGCGAAAAAAACCAACAACACCGGCAGTGGACTGTTACAGGGCTTGCAGCTGAATTCTATTACAGCACCCTGCGTGGAGGGTTCCTTTGATTTTGTTCAGCAGTAAGTTCGGTATCGGTGGTTTAATCCGTAATTCATCCAACTGGAGCAGATAAAAACAATACAAAGCGTAGAAAAGTGAATCGACTGAGGCTAAATTTTCCAGTGAAGAAAACCTATATTCAGATCATACGGGGAATGTCACCAAGCTTCTCTCCTTTTCGTGCTTTCATTCTTTCCGTTCTCCCTCAGTATTCTACACCCCCGAAAATCCTTCTCTCTCTTTCCGGCCACTCAAAACTATATCCTCCCTCCGTCCCTTTCGACCCGAAGCATACTGCACCCCTGCTAAAACTATCTTGCTTCGTCGACCCCTGCCACCGCGTTCCCTCCGGCTACACCCTAAGATGTCTCTTCTCCGAAAATCGCAAGATTCCCTAATTGCCACCTGCTGCGTCGCGTGGGAAAGGAAATACTCTATTACAGGACCTTGGATGATTAGAGACGGGTTTCCTGGTCCGATGAGTCTCGCTTCCAGTTATTTCGCGCAGACGGAAGGATGCGGATCTGGTTGAAACCGAATGAAGCGTTAGACACTATAATGTAACCTTTTTTCGTGTGCGAGATTGGTGTTACGCTATGTCGAAAACCATGACTTAGGAAATGTTGAACCAAATGAGAATACGATACAATAGTTGTACGGGATAGCTCAAATTAAGCTTTTAAGCCTAGACGAAATATATACAGAAGCTAAACTTACGATAACCTTTTATTAGTCCAGCAATATTTGATGAAATCCAAAATATAGCACTGCGAGTTTTACACTTCACATATAATGCCTTAATTATCTGTCGTATAATCTATCTTAACAACGATTGAACACACACACGCGCGCACGCACACACACACACGCACGCACACACACGCACGCACGCACGCACACACACACGCACGCACACACACACACGCACACTCTAAGCAACTGCTGTATCGTACTTTTTATCTGATGTTCTTATCACATTCATACGTCACTCTCTCTGAACTCAAAAGTGTTGCTAACCTCATTCATGTGAGAGAGAAGATATCACGTTAAGTTTGGAAAGTGTGAAAGAGAACAAACTCAAATGTACATAGGAAAAGGAACTAAAAAAATGAAAGCTAAATTAGAATATACGTCACAACTCGGCATGTTCAGACCGGTGAAGGTTCAGTTATGATATGGGGCTTGTTCATTTGGAATACGTGGGGACGGTTGGTACGCCTGGATGCATCTGTGAACGGTTTACGCTACGTGTCCATCCTTGCAGATCATCTGAATCCGTTCATGGTCATCATCCACCCATTATGCAATGGACTCTTACAGGTGGATATTACGCCTTCCCCACAGAGCCGTGGTGACTAGAACATTGTTAAAAGAGCATTCTGCAGAAGTTCTCACTCTGTAATGGCCTCTCCTTTCACAGGATATGAACCCTATGGAAAATCTTTAAGATGCTGTGGAAGGTCCGTTCGAGCTTTGGATCCCCCACCTAGGGATTATGGACAGCGGTGAGCAAACATGGGTGGAGATACCCGTGCAATGCTTTCGTGACCAATGTCACTCCATGTGACTGCTCTTATCTGGGCTAACGGTAGGCCTACTCATTAGTAGGCAGGTATTCAATGATTCCTATCAACTCAGCATAAGCTGATCAATGGCTGCATGTATGCTTCTAATTTAATCTCTCATGCGTCATATGAAAGGGCGTGACGAACACATAGCCATACCAAGGGAAACACAGCGCAATGCACCTTGTTCGAAGTTTAGTTTAGAGACGCCGGCATAGGAAACCCAACTTCATGTTGACACCTACAGACAAGACTGGGGTTGGTGTCTCTTAGGTTATATCTTATATAAGATTCCGTAGTTTCGCACAAAATTGCGGGACATAGGTGCGTCTTGCGAACCTGGAAAGTTGCCCATTTTAGAGATCTTGATCCCAAAAAATTTGTCTTCTAAATTTAATCAATAGATTGCTGTACGTGTCACAACACTCAATCTGATTTCGTCATCGCAACGCGAGGCAGACGTGTAATCGTACGTCCTTGAGAAATGGCGCCAGCTGAAGCTAATGAGAAAGGAGCTTATTGGTTATTATCAAGGACAAATCGACTGCACGTGCTTCCACTGCTATTTAACTGTAAATTGTGCTACAGTGAGGACGGAAACAGGGTTCTGTTATGAGTAGCGTTCGAAGGAGACTACCAAAACGAGAGTGTGTTTCTCGTACTGTACGTGAGTGAAGGAATTTCGAAAGCACACGTAATGATCGCAGTAATACACGCGGTAACCTGTCTTTCTCCTAAAAGCTTCATTTGATTCCTGTTGTCATAACGGCTTTATTTTCCTTCCAGAACTACAGATTAATGATGCATCGTCAATACCGTAGAATTTTAAATACATTATAACTGTTGCTAGTTTCATGAAATCAAAAGGCTTTTCATAAACGATAAAAGAAACACATAGTGGGAGTTAATATCCCTTCGCTCTTTCCCTTAGAATGCGGATGTGATGTATAGAGCTGTAGCAAAGGTAAGACATTTTGAAATAATCGAATGGCCAGCGCTTTTTTTCTGCAGCAAAACTACAGTTTAAGTAAAAATTCCTTGCACATTCGAAAACTCAAAGGTGCTCATCTCAAATGAGAGCTCCATGATTTAAATAAATCGCGCATTTTGAGATTTGAAGTTATTAATACATCACACAATTGTTTTATTCATCATTTTGAAAGCATGTAAGTATGTCTTCACGAAGCTAGGCAAGCATTAGATGACTACCACGGATTTTACCTTATTAATTTGAAAAGCATCTTGCTTGTAAAATTTTGTCTACTCTGCGTTGGGTTTTTATATTTACAATAATATTTTCCCCTGCACCACGAACTTATGTGCACGAACTGTATGCTTGGTTCTGAAGAAAACTCTTTTTGTTTCCTAATAGATATGATTTATATTTTAGATGAGTGTCTAAAACTATAATTTATGTTTCCGAACTTAGTTACACTTTTCTTTAACGGAAAGGAGCTAATCATAGCTACATTGTAATGTTTTCTGATGGTCGTAGTTTTCAGTCGAGAAGAAAAATCTTCAACACTGTAACAGTTTCCCTCGACAGCCGTCGAGAGAGACATTAAGATCATTTTCGTTGGGAATAGCCGTTAATCGTCCGTCAAAGATGATAAAAGACTGGGCGGAACGTCATTATGATCCTTCGGAAAGACCGCTGGTATCGCAAGTAATGCATCATAAGTGAAGTCTTCACTTCTTGATATTCAGTCTCAAACTTCTCTTTGCCTGAAGCTTCTTCTATATTTACATTGACTAAGTAACCCAACCGATAAAAAGTCACTAGACTTTCGACAGTTTACGAAAAAAGTCTCATTAAGATGTTACAGTTTTTGAAATCCTGAATCTTGCCGATGTTTTCACGTGACCAAATCGTTTCGCTCGCTGATGTGTTAAATACGAATTTCGCTGCCCGTAAATGACAGCATTGTCATCAAACAGAGGTCATCGCTCTTTCCACGTTTATAAGTGAGTCACGGAAAAAATATCATTGGCCGCTACCGGGAATCAAACCCAGGGTCTTTCAGCTACGCGCCGGATATGCTTCCACTACACCACAGCGGCCTCGAATTCCCTCAGACTCACACACACTGACTGCCAAGACAATTTTGGCAGGTTGCTTCTTGGAGCCCCGCACAATGCTGGGGATTCACCAAAGATGGTAAGCAACAACTGAACAAATAATTAGAAGACGAATTAATAATTAATACAGACATTTGACGCGGACCAGGAATATCAAACAGAGGTCATCGCTCTTTCCACGTTTATAAGTGAGTCACGGAAAAATTCTCATCGTCACGGGAAAATTCTCACTTATAAATGTGGAAAGAGCGATGACCTCTGTTTGATGTTCCTGGTCCGCGTAAAATGTCTGTATTAATTATTCATTCGTCTTCTAATTATTTGTTCAGTTGCTGCTTACCATCTTCGGCGAATTCCCAGCATTGTGCGAGGCTTCAAGAAGCAACCTGCCAAAATTGTCTTGGAAGTTAGTGTGTGTGAGTCTGTGGGAGTTCGAGGCCGCTGTGGTGTAGTGGAAGCATATCCGGCGCGTAACTGGGATACCCTGGGTTCGATTCCCGGTGGCGGCCAGTGAGAATTTTTTCCGTGACTCACCTATAAACGTGAAAAGAGCGATGACCTCTGTTTGATGTTTCTGGTCCGCGTCAAATGTCTGTATTAATTAGACAACATTATCATCCAAACCTCCCTCACCTGAGTCCTCAAGACAAATTATCTCGCGGAATTTTAATGTCTTTGCAGGAGCAATCTGTGCTTTCTCAAGTTAGTGAGTTGATTACGTATATCAAGCAACTTACAAAACATTGCTTTACTTTTCTTTCTCTGATCGGATATTTACAAACGTCGACCGTTTGTCTCAAGACCAGAGAAAGTCGAGGAGTTCCCGCCTTACTATAACAATAAATCTTGAGTACCAGGAGAAACCACAATCCGTGTTTTGCGTGCCGAATTTCACACAACACCCTACCAAGAATAAATGTTATCTATCCATTTCTCTTTGGACTCCATTTCCAAGTAAGTGACTTAAGAGTAGCACTTTTGTTTCATACGAGTGTGAGTTGGTTACCCAATTTTATATAAATATATATACACTGCTGGACAATTGCTAAGGACGGATCATAAACGGCTATATAGCGCATAAAAAAGTAAGTGTGGTTTGATGCCAAGTGAAGTAAAATAATGTCAGAATGCCAGGACATTACAAGAAAGACAATTTATTGTGCTCTGAAATCCAGAAGGCTTCGGAACGTGTTCAAGGGACAAACAGGCCATTTTGTGCAGAATACGTAAACGTGAAAAAATGCAATTACCGTCCTCAGGCGTTCCGGCGTAAGATGTCAATACGGGATATGACCACCATGGAGGGCGATGCAAGATTCCACACGTCGTGCCATGCTTTGCACAACATTATCAAGCAGCTGTTGGGGTAATGTATCCCATTCCTCTGTTAGTGCACGGATGAGGGTGTCCTTGTTTATTGGAGGGCATTGGCGACCAGCAAGACTCCTCCCCAAAGCATCCCACACATTTTCAATGGGATTCAGATCTGGAGAACGTGCTGGCCATACGAGGCGTTGAATATCCTCGCTCACAAGACACTCCTGGACAGCGACTGTTCGATGACATGTTGCGTTCTCATCCATGAAAATGAATCTATCACCGGCAGCACCAAGGAACATGCGAACATGAGGTAGCAGAACATCATTAATGTATCGTTGGCCAGTCATAGTTCCAGTTGGAAGCACATAGAGGGCCGTACGGCCATTGATCATGATGCCAGCCCATACCATGACACTACATGTCGGATATCGGTCCCTTTCCTGTATGTTTGCTGGACAATATGCAGTACCACTATCACGCCAGATCAGTTGTCGTCGACAATCAGACGATAGACTGTATCTACTCTCATCTGAGAAGAGGACAGCAGACCAGTCGTTATCAGTCCAATTGCGATGTTGATGGCACCGTTGCAAACCGGCGGTACGGTGACGTCTGGACAATGGGATGCACACAACAGAACGGCGGGCGTATAGTCCTCCTCCATGCAAACGTCTGGCGACAGTTTTTCGGGAGATCCGCTTGCCAGTAGCAGCCATAACCTGATTTGCTACCTCACTAGCTGTGCTGCGCCGGTGTCTTTTTGTTAATAGCACTATGTACCGATCTTCTGCAGGTGTCGTACAGCGAACACGACCTCCCCGGTGACGTTTGCTACACTCTCCATTTGTTTGAAACGATTTCCAAAGCCTTGAAACTACACTGTGGCTGACGTCGAACTCCCTGGCAACATCTGTTATTTTTCGCCCTTCTTCAATCTTGCCAATAATACGGCCACGCGTAAAATCATCTAGGTGATGTCGGGAAAACATACTGAAAATTGCAAGTTCGTCAATTGATTCTTTCCCTTTCAACTTTACGTTTGAACAACAACGGTCAATACGCGTCAAATCCTTTATATCTCTTATCAGCGCTATGACGTCACGAACAAGTACGGCAATCCAAACTTTGCATACGCACAACACGTCTAACTGCATCCCGCACTTATGCTAATTTCCACATTTTCCTGCCTTCCATTTTATGGTTGCAATCGTTGCTATTGTCATCCGTCCTTAGCAATTGTCCGGCAGTGTATAACATTTTATATAAATGCAATTTTTTGAGAGTATTAGGATTATCTTTTGTGGAGGAGAAGGGTGCAGTGGTTTAATGACCACCGCGAGCCGATCTAAGAGCTATAGGTAGTTGCCCTGTGAATTTTGGGCCACTGATTCCAGAGAGGGAGGAGAGCCAATGCCGTAAGATGAGCATCCCAGCCATGCCTCATCCACTGCTCGGAACCGAGCCCACTCAGATGAATCGTCAAAAGCCAGTGCTTAGTCCACTGAGTCCCCTGGGAGGCCAAATTAGGGCCACGCGTGTGACTCAAAATTCTGTTTGGCGGGAAAGCCCTTCAGTTACGTCCGAAGAAGCATGTGAACGAACAAAGCGGGTAAATGTTCGAATAGGAAATGGTCACGTGTGAGCTGGTAATAAGTCTAAAGACCAGCTGAAATCTTAGATGGATCCTGATACATTAACTTTTTCAGTAAATGACATGGTACCCAACCTGAGGCAGCTTGTTTTGCGATGATAAAAAAGAAAAGCATAACACCCACGTCCTACATGGGATTCGAACCCTGGTCCTGTGGGACTTAGAGGCAAAAGTCCGAGCTCCAAAACCACCACGAGACGTTGAGAGTTTTAGGAAGAGTTATTCCATATGTCGCTTAGTGACAGTTCGGGACACGCTCAGTCGAGATTTCTCAGCTAGGGACACTCTTTACCGAGATTGTCTTACTTAAGATACCCTTCTTTTGGTAATTACCAGCACAGGATACCGTCTGTTGAGTTTTGACAGAATGGGGCACTACACTTGTTGGGGGATTCAACAAAAACCTCACATAGTGGTATATTCTGGTTGAAGGTATGTTCCTGTGGGTTATACACTGACTGGCCGCTTTTTTATGACCACCCCCTTAGTACATCGCTGGGCCACCTTTTGCCTTTAATACTGCATCGATTCTTCGTGGCATGGACTCCACGAGATGTTGATAGGTGGTTTGTGAGATCTGAGACCATGCTTGATCAATAGCACTTTCCAGGAGTGTGAGATTGCAGGGTTATGGATCCAGCTGTCTGATGGCTCGTTCAACTTTATCTCACAAATTCTTAATGCGGTTGAGATCTGGAGATTGTGGGGGCCACCTAAGCAAAGTAAACTCCCCGGTATGTTCCTGAAACCAGTCCTGTACAATACGAGCACTATGGCAGGACGCATTATCTTGTTAAAAGTAGCCATCGCCATTGAGATAAACCATCCACATGACATGATGCACTTGGTCCACAACGATGTTTAGAAATGATGTGTCAGTCAGACGTTGATCAACACGAACTAAAGGGCCCAAAGCATGCAAATAAAACATTCCCCAAACCATAACGTTGTCTCCACCAGCTTGAAGGGTTCTAGTAATGCATTTGGGGTCCATGCTGTCGTGTTGTTTCTGCCAAATTCTCACTCGGCCATCGGCATGGTGCAACTGAAAACGTGATTCAATTATCGACTATCCAATTCTGTGCGAACTGGAGACGTTTTCTCTTGTTAACCGTAGACAGCAAAGGTGTTCGAACAGGCCTTCGGCTGCTATATCCCATACGATGCAGTGTACGGCGAACAGTGCGTGCAGAGATCATTTGAGGGGATCCTTGATTAAGATGGTCTGTAATTTGCTGTACTGTGACCCTTCTGTTGTCTGTTACCAGTCTGGACACTCTTCGTTCCTCCCGAGCAGTCACTAGTGGATGACGACCACACGTTGCACGTAGAGACCCAGTTTTTTGGCTGACAGTCCAGTCTTTGAACACTTTAACAACAGCTGCTCTGGAACATTTCACGAATGCGGCGGTTTCGGTGATACTCGCTTCATGGCTCCGAGCTCCTACAATCATCCACGTTGAAAGTCCGTCAAATCGCATTTTTTACCCATCTCGTCACCCAAAAATCACTTCTATTACTGTCGCAAGCACTAAGCTTTCCCTTTTTATACTAGCCTCACCCTCTGGCGGCAACAGCTTGCAGTCATAGCTCATTTGCTTAAAACTGTCAGGTGGTCATAATAAAGTGGCCACTCAGTGTATTACCACTAACCTCACGGAATGCTGCTCTCACCGAACGTTTGACAGAAAGGGTAACTTTCGATGAACTACACTGGATAAAGATTTGAGAAAGCAGTTCGAAATGGTTAGCTATTCCGTATGTTTCAATAAAAGTTGTATAGCAGGCATACTATCAGGTTGGTTATAACATACCTCTTTGTGCAAATGTCTTCTTTATTTCCTATATTTGGCAGTTTTGGCTACGCTTCTTGCTGACTAATTGATTAAATGTGCGGTTCAGTTAGAGATAGCCAATCAGTGAAAGACAAGTGGTGGACCTATCTTTGGAAAAAAAGAAAAGATTTGTTTTTTCATCCTCTTAATATGTCCTCATTCATACATACATATTATTGGTACATTCCCTTTGTCATATTAAATCGTACATTCCCGTTTGTCATGTCAACAACGAAACAACATGCATTTTTCTCCGTCTGTGTTCATTGATTTCTGGAAGTCTACATTAAAGACATAGTAAACGCCCTTAAAAGTTTCTTGGCAAAGAACTCCCATGGCACCCCGCTAGTAGTGTTTTCTAAGTTTTGGTTTACGACAATTCGCCCGAGATGGGTCCGAGTTCGAATTCCCATGACGCACAGATGTTGTGTTTGTCTTACGGCATTGGCTCCCTACCTTCCTTGGAACCAGTGGGAAAAACATTTTCTGATAAATCATTTTATGGTAGTTAGTCAAAAGTGTCTGTGCTAATGATTAAAAAAAGCGGATTCCGCTAAAAATTAAAAATAAAATGTGAAGAAAGCATTATTTTAATTATTGAAATGTGTTTAGAAAATATAAACCGTATTGAGAACTCATAGAACTTGAAAATCCATCAAGTTCTATGGTTTGCCCATTCCGATCCTCAATGGAAGGCTAGCTGATATCCGACGAGCGATCTGCGTGATTTAAACAGCACTATCATATCGTCCTATGTGTTGCAGTGAGACATTTATGCGACGACGGCAGGTGAACCTACACGGTCGAGTCACATTATTGTGACCATCAGCTAATATCCAGAGTAACCGCCGTGTGCAGCGCGGACAACAGCTAGACGGTTTGGGAGTGACTCAGTAAGGTACTGGAAGATGTTCACAGGTATGTGGAGCCATGCTGACTGCAGTGCATCTCACAGCTGATGGAGGGTGCGTGGTGGAGGATCCATAGAGCGAACAACACAATCGAAGTGGTCCTACAGATGCTCAATTGGGTTTAAGTCTGGGGAATTAGGGATCCAGGGAAATATTTTGAAATCTTCATCGTGCTCTTTCAACCACTCGCGAACGTTTCTAGCTGTGTGACACGGCGCATTGTCGTGCTGGAGTATCCCATCAGCCCCAGGGAAGACAATCAGCATGTATGGGTGTACGTGGTCTGCAAAGATGGATTCATAGTTAATTCGGTCCATAGTGCCTTCCACAGGCATGAGTGGACCCAGAAAATGCCACGAAAACATTCCGCAGACCATAACGCTGCTCCCATCAGCTTGTGTTCTTCCAGAAATAGTTGAAGAGTGTTTGTTCTCCGATGTTTCTCGCTTTATATACCAACGTCCATCCGTTCGATGAAGTAGAAAACAAACGTGACTCATCGGAGAAGGCAATCCTTTGCCAATCAGCGGAGGTCCAATTCCGATACTGCCGCGCAAATGTAATCCTTTTCTGCAGATGCACCTTCGTTAGCATAGGTACAATGACCACCCGTCTGCATCGGAGCCCCATACGCTGTGTTTTAGACACACTTCCGGTAGCCCCCTGGTTCATTTGGCCAGTGAGTTGCTCCACTGTAGCATGTCGATCGGCCCTCACGCACCTTCTCAGCCGACGTTCACCTCACACATCAATGGCACGTGGTGCTCCGCAGTTTCCACGTCGCTTATTCGCAATGGTGCCATTTCTCCAATCACGATACACTTTAATCACAGCAGCACGCCAACAGTTCACAAACTGCGCTGTTTCAGAAATACTGCCACTATTAGCTCGAAAACAGATAATCATCCCTTTTTGCAAATCTGATAAATTGCTCCTTTTATCAATGAGAACAACGAGTGATATGGTTTCAGAATGGCTGCAGCATACCTTATACAACCCTCCAAACTAGCTCACGACACGTGACTTCTTTCATTGGCTACTCGCTATTGACGTCAAAACTAGGAGGTGCTCATAATAATGTGACTTGACTGTGTATAAACTGGCGTCTTCGTCCTTATCGAAAAAGATTGCCTTGGTGTTACAATATATTTCTACACAATTCACCGTTCATCCAGCGAAAAATTGTTCAGAAATCCTAACGCTGTATTGTCTGGGAGCCAGAACAGAACTAGTCCAGTTTCGGCACAGTTTGTGTGATTTCCGATGAGTTTGTCACTTGAATCAAGACGCGTCCAACAAGGTTTAGCAAAAATAATTGAGAGAGAGAGAGAGAGAGAGAGAATTACGGCGTCATTATGTTCATCGCAGCATTTAATCATACACTCCTCTTTTTGAGGTGAATTCCAAAACTACCACTGTGTTGAATAAACAATGTCATCCATCGCTCTTGTCTATTCACATTGTCTCCACGAATTTGGATTGTCTCCACGAAATTGTGTCTTCGACCTACGTCGAAGACACAATTCAGCGGTAGCTTTTCGTCCAATCCGTTACTCTCGGAGAGGAAACGTTCAATCATGCGCTAGTCGCCCTGAAATGTAAGCATCACGTATCTTGCGATTTCAAGATCCATCGCCTACCATTCAATATCTCCAATAACTTCTATACCCAGCTTGTTGAGATTAACGTCATCTCTGCAAAATGCCAGTAAATTCACTACAGGTGCCAACAGCATACATTTGATAATTAAGTGGCTTTTGCACAATTGCTGAATTTGAACACGGTACGAACATCCACGGGGTTTAAATAATAAACCCAACAGAAATAAAAAGTTTTGTTTTGTTAATAGGTGATTTGGAAATCAGTTTTGCTTTAATTTCTACAATATCATTACAAAGAATTTCCGTGCAGCTCATGACGGAATAACAGTTGCTTCATATTTGCAGTATGTATATAGTCTAGTTGTTTTCATTCTTTCCAAAGCTGAAATATCATCCGGATTTCTTTTGGGTAAACCAGAAGCCCATATACAATGACCGACTCTTAATATCCCAACGTCTCTTATTGTTAGTGAATTATGTTTCATGCAAGCACAGATAAGACAATACAGGACCGTGAATGTCAGAAGTAGCACGACTGTGAATGCAAGAAATAATAATAGCATGACTATGAATGCAGGGTACCCCAACTGACAGAGGTAATTGACTTACAGCGTGGATTGTAATAGGGTGCCACGTAAGCAATCGCTCCGTACGTGATGTATCAGCGGTATTGAAGATCCCTAGGTCGACGGTTGGTGGTGTGATATACAAATGGAAGAGAGATGAGACTGAATCTGTCAAGAAACCACCCAGTAAACCTCCGAAGTGAAGAAACGTGACAAGAAAGCTCTGCGAAGGACTGTCTCCTCAGAAAGCAAATCAACCTTGTCTGAAACTACTCAAGCCCTATGTGAGACTACTGCGACTGATGTTAGCCCACATACAATGTGAAGAAAGGGGCACGGCAAAAGTTACCACAGTCAAGCCCTATGTGAGACTATTGGGACTCATGTTGACACCAGTACAGTGAGCATGACGCAGCACGACATGGGCTACCACAGTTATCAGCGGTGTCCAGGACGCTGCACGACATTTTTAAGGTCTTTCATCCACATCAGCCATCCACAAGACGCTAATTATTTCGACTAACGCCACCTAGACCCACATGCGATTAGGAGAAAGACCTAGCCAAATGGCAAACTGTAGCGCCTCATTATTTCACATGTTTACTCTCAAGCGTCTCACCAGGGGTCTCTTATTACCCAAACAACTCACGGCGGCCTGGATGAATTTGGCATTGCTGTTGTGAGTTCTTAAGTGTGAATATCTCTGAAACTTAAAAAATCTAAATTAGTGATTTTTGTTTTTGCATCATGCGATGCTGTGTACGATTCTGTGTTTATTTTTATTGGAGGTGTAACGACCACCGTGAGCAACTCAATGGGCTATAAGCAGTCGCCCGTCCCTAATTTAGAGTCGCTGGTTCCAGAGAAGGGAAAGAGCCAGTGCCGTAAGACAAACACAACATCCATGCCTCACCGGGATTCGAACCCGGACCCCTTTAGGACGAATGAGCAGAGGCCATCGCTTAGACCACTGCGCCACCGGCTTCTATGTTTTAGACAATCGCGATAAAAAAAGAAATGAGCAGTCTCTTTCCATGAATTTCTAACGGACCCAAAGAGAAAAACGAGTTAGATCGACGCAACTGTCAATGCCTTCATATCTTCCACTAAGATCAACGTACACTTAATTTATGTTCATAGAACATACCTTACTATTACGACCTCTATTAATTTCTTTTTTTCACGAGTACGATTCTTCAAACTGACTGATAGTCAGTTTAGCTATTTATTTTAAATTCCACCTAATTTCCTGATTAAATACTTAGTTATTGACACTAGACAATCTGAAAATACGGAAAGTTGATAGCATGAACTTCTGGGCATCCCCAACAAAAATAAATATTTCCCACGTCATTCATACAATAAAAAGCGGTTACAACGATGTCGCTAACTTATTTCAGAGAAAATATTACTTATGTATCATTTTGTAAAACGTTTTCGACTTCAGAAAGGTAAGTTTCAATGGCAAATTCCAAATAAACCTCAATACGGCGAGGGCGTGAATTGTGAAGTTTGTGCATGTAACTAGAGCCACCATGCAGTCACTTCTGCCGTAACTCAAACAGAATAAGTTAGTAAAATCATGCAATGCATTGATTATGATACGCTTTCCAACATACCAGAAATCATTACTCAAGTTATCACTCAAGTTATGAGGATAATGGCTATGGAATAAATCTCGGTCCTGTGAATAAATCTCGGTCCTGACCTTTGATCCCATTTCGATGATATTCAACAGAACCGGTTCAGTATACCTCTGAAATAACATGCGAAAGTTTTGTCGCAATCGAAGCATTTTTACGTAAGTTATGATGCATAAGGGCTATGGAATACATCCCACTCCTGTGTCCTAAACTTTGACCCCATTTCGCCCATTTTTAATAGAATTCGTCCCCAGGCAAGACCCTACAACATACTAACATTTCATCCAAATCGAAGCATTTTTGCCTAAGTTATGACGCATAATGGTGATGGAAGTGAGTCCGTTCCTATGTCCTAAGCTTTGACCCTATTTCGCCCATTTTTAACAGGGTTTGTCCCAAGGTGGTCCCCTACCACATACCACATGCTAAAATTTCATCGAAATCGAACCTTTTTTACGTTAGTTATGATGCATAAGAGCAGTGGAATGGATTCCGCTCCTATGTCCTGACCTTTGACCCCATTTCGTTTGCTATCAATGGGGTTCCTTCCCAGGTGTTCCCCTACCACATACTAAAATGTCAAAGAAATCGAACGATTTTTACGCGAGTTATCGTGCGGAAAGACATACGCACACAACGCGGGACGTAATGAGGCAGATGGGAATCGCGACCATCTGCTCGCAAGAGTGTGAGGTCATGAAACTTTAATGGAATCCATACACAACGCGTGACGTAATGACACAGACGGCGTGACCGCGCGCCATCTAATGGAACGACGCCATGACACAAAAACGTGGTAATTCGGGGTGGTTATTTAACCCACTAAACGAATTTTCCAAAAGTCGAGATCAAGCTAAATCGATTTCTAGTACCAGAAAACCGTAGGTTAACAACTTTCATCAAAATCCTTAGAGCCGTTTTCAAAATAAAATTTACATACGTACAAGAATTGCTCCCTTAATACCGTAGTATGGGATAAAGGTGATGGAATGGATCTCGATCCTATATCCTGACCTTTGACACCACCTCACCCATTTTCAATAGGGTTCGTGTCCACCACATACTAAAATTTCATCGAAATCGAACCATTTTTACGCACGTTATGACGCATAAGGGCAATGGAATGCATCCCGCTCCTATGTCCTGATTTTTGACCCCACTTCACCCATTTTCAATAGCGTTCGTCCCCAGTGGTCCCCTACCACATACTAAAATTGCATCGAAATCGAACAATTTTTACCCAAGTTATCGTGCGGTCAGACAGACGGACGGACAGACGGACAGAGAGACGGACGGAGGGACAGAGGGACAAAGCTGAAGCATATACGCTTCTTCAACCTACGGTTGGAAAGCGTAAATAAAAAACGGGACGCTTTTTCCGCGTTATTTCGCCAGCAGGTCGTACCTAAAATCACATGTCGGTCTAGCCGCCACACGCCGATTATCACAGTGTCAGGGAACGTCGATGTTGGACTGTACACTAATGGAAAATTGTGCTTTGAACTGTCGAGTAACGGTACACAGTCTGCCGGTCTGATGGTTGTTCCCGCGTATGACGGTTGCAAAGAGTAAGGTACCATCCGGGCTGCATCGTCGCCGCAACGAAGTTTAGTGAAGGCAGAGTGTGGCGTGGTGGCATGGAGCTTTTTCTTGCAGTTAGGCTTCGGCTCATTAGTCAGTTTGGACAAAACTACGAATGTTGAGCTCAACTAGAAGTTTTGGACAGTTATATACAACCAACCTCGTGGCAGTACATCGGGAAAGGCCCATATCTTTATCAACAGGACAACGTACTTATCATACTGCATGCTCGCGTTTTTACAGATTGGTTTGAGGACATAGATATAGCCCAGAGTCGTGTCTTGAATCGTATAGAGAATTTCTTGGACGAACTGGACAGTCGTGTGAGTGGATGAAGAAATCGTCCAACAAACAAAGCTGAACTAATCACTGCTTTGAATCCGAACATATCGGCGGACATTTACAAAAAAAAAAAAAAAATGGTAGAGAGTATTCCACGAACAATGGAAGCCGTAATAAGGATCAAGGGTTTCAGTCCATAATATTTAATTTTTTTGAATAAATATTATTTGTAGACATGCAGATGTCCTGACATTAATGGAAGGGCCGTGTAGTTTTAGCATTCACAGACCATCATCCTCAGCACACATTAAAATGAAGTATCCTTCCCAAAGCGGCAGTCTTCCGGAATTTTCTGATTAGCAGTCGCGGTGAGCATTCTTCCTTCAAACGTTAAGAGCAGGAAACGCTCTTATTACTTAAGTCACATGTTATCGTTGTTCAGGTTCACTGAGTAACTTCTCATTCATCTGTTTCCAAATAATAAACGCAAAAGTACATTAACCAACACAGCGGTCCATTTTCTGGTATAAACTCTTAGATGCAATGGATGTACTACGGACACAACTATAGGAGATAAGAGAATCTAATAAAAGCTGTAAGGAACGTTCTCGTGTCGACCTTACAGAGACAGTTCATGTCGCAAAGATCTGTGAAATCCGTGGAATACGTTCAACTTCATTGCGTGGCCAGAGGAATTTTCTCTTCTGTACGTGAGAATTTACTCTTTTCTCTGGCGGCGATCGAGCAGTGAAAGATAATCACGAATTTTAAACAGTTACCTAGGAAACCGTTTCACGTGTTGTCGCTGGAAGTTTTATCATTGTCAGGTGATGTTCTCAGAGTGGCATTGTGGCATCAAGAGCATTCGCTCACCAGGAGTTCCGTACTGTTTTACTCCTCGTGCTTGAAATTTTTCTTTTGTTCTGTACAAAAGATTTTGGAAAGGACTTCTCATGGAATTAAAAAGGTAAACAATTCTACCTAGACTAAGGTGAGGAAAATGATGATATCACCGGAATCTTAGATGCAATGAACATTTACCCAGAAAGCAAATCACATTTGCTTTCTTCTACTATATTAGGCTATCCTCCAAAAATCTGGAATCCTGAGAAAGTTTTATTGTATCCAGTTACGAAACCGTGAGATCTGTCATCTGTACTGCGCATCAGTGCAATCTGCTGGGTAAAATTTATTTACGAAAAGAATTGGGAAACCTTTGCAATGTCCGACTTTATATCACATTCAAAAGGAAATTTTCCAATCCGCTTTTTTTCTGGAAATAAATACATCCTGGAAAAACTCGAACACACATTCAAATAACTAATGGATGTAAAATTCTGCATCACGAATAGGTGAAAATATTTGGTATTCTTACCTTGTGACGTACATGGCAAGATGGTAAGTAGACGTGATAAGCGCTCGTCGGTGCAGCTTAATTGGGAAAGCTTACTGCACCGGAGTAGAAGGATGCGCCAAATTTGTGTTTCTGCAGTCTCTACACGATTCAAAATGAATTTTTCCAGTCCGTCTTTAGAAACGAATATATTGTGAAAAATAGATATATGCATTTACGCCACCAATTGATAAAATTGTCACCAGGAAAATGAAATTATGCATGGATATTATTTAAATGATAAAATTGTCACCAGGAAAATTAAATTATACATGGATGTTTTTTTAAGCTTCTTATCTCTAAATGACCCAAAAGGAATGTTTTCAATGTGTCATTTAAAAGGTTTCAAAATCGCTTTATTCTAATTTATCATAAGAAAACATAAGAGGGAGACGTACAGCGTTGGGCGTCTCACTGGGAAATAATACAAAACTGTTAAAAACATGATGGTATATACACTGCAATGACAATGGGGATGAATAACAAATGCTGCAAGCAAAGCTTATTGAATAAAAATTGCAGAAGTGACAGAGAGAAACATATCGTTCACATGACATTGGCTGGGCATGATTTACAGGATAACACAGGCGAAACAATAGTACACAATTAGAAAAAGAACAGCACAAACACCGCCGTGAAGGTAAAACATTACATACATGAGATAAAAACACAGCGTGCACAATTGTGCAAGTTATTTAACGAGGGCACCAAAGCAACATAATACAGGCGGGGTGAAAGTAAGTAATGTACACGAGTAAGCATGAAAATACACTGAGATGGCATTAGCATTCACAATTCAACGGTAGTGTGGATTGCACGAGTCGTAGAGTGGAGGAGGGCCACCAATGTGCCACGGAACTCAGCAAAGGAGGTGTAGAATGTCCTAGGGTACTGATAGGTGTAGCAGTCCAGAATCAATCGCAAACCATGGAGCGGCCGGCGCCCAGGTAGCATAGAAGGTGGCTTCTCGACGACTGGAAGAAGCCGACTGGTACTCCAGGCGGAGTCGAGAAAGCAATCGATCTTGAAAATGGCACAAAAGTGCTGCGCTGGCCTGGTGTAAAGAGACCGGCGAGGAAATGCTGCGGAGTTGTTGAAGGTATACGTAAATAACGTGTTTAACCAGCACGAAAAGATAGGCACATACTGACGGAAGAGGCGTAGGTGGATGAGCCCGCAGAAGAAGATGTCTGTAGGCAGTGAACGGAAGATCTTGAGAACAAGAGCGACTGGCAATCCGGAAAGCCTGGTGGAGGAGAGGCATCAGGATGGGACAGTAAAGGTAGACGTGAGAAACGTCTGCCTCCTGTGCGCAGAAGGAGCAGAGAGGGGAGGAGAGAAGAGACATGCGAAAGAGAAAATACGGAACAGGGAGGCGATTATGCAAAAAGAGCCAGTGGGTATTAATTTCAAGAGGGGCAGATAAGGGTGAGCGGGCAGCGGCCCAGACAAGAGGAAGAGAAGCAGGGGGAACCTCCAGAATAGAAAGAGGTGAAGGGGTGGCAAGGTGCACTAGAAAACGATAAAGAGATTTAGAGGAGAGAGAGGAGAGAGGAAGAACCGAGTTTGTGAGTCGGAGGAAAAACGGCAGCGGAAGAGGGGCAGAAAAGACAGAGACGAGACCGGTGGGGGAGACAAGATCAGGGAAAAGCGAAAGAAGTGCAGTTAGCAGAGAGTCATAGACCAAATGGGCGGATGGGGACGAGAGAATAGCAGGGGGAGGCCAGAGAAAGGGTGCCAGGATAGATCCGAGTTAGTGAGGTCTTGTACAGTTACTACACCTGCTCGGAGCCAAGAGGGGAATGAAAAACAGGGGAGATGAGGGGGATGAACAAGGGAGTTGAAGAAGAGGGGTTCAGAAAGAAGCTCTAGAGTTGAAGAGGGAGGGGAGCGAATGAGGGGGAGAGAGCGAAGGTGAGTGAGGGCTTCAGAATATGCAGGTGGGAGTTTGGAGGGGGGGGGAAAGGACAGCAATCCATGAGAACTAAAGAAAGAAAGGAAAAATGTGGGTTACGCAAGGAGGCAAGAACGTCACGTACCTGAACTGCGGAAGCCACTGGAGCCGTGAAAAGGTGAATGAAGTTGATCACTCGGCTTGCTTTGTAGCACAGCGGGACATCAGGTAGGCCAGCACCACCGTAGGAGGGAGGAGCACAGAGCTTGTGGACGTTAATCCAGTGATGACCCGCCCACATTACTCGAGTAAGGCAGCGTGTAACCTCCTGGAGACAGAAAAGCGGGGTCTTAGATGCAATCCAAGAATGCTTGCAGATGGACAGAAGGTATGTCCTGGTGAGATTTGCACGCTGGTAGTAGGACGTACAGAACTGCGCACGACACCAGAATGCAGCTGTGCGGAGGAGGCGAGGATGGAGTTCCGAGCGAGTTGCACTGGATGTAGCTTGTGGTGCGCCTAAGTGCACACCCAGGAAGCGTTGGGTAGTAGATGACCATGTGGCCCCCCATGGAGCATCCAAGCGATTGGACCACGACCCGCACCACAATCCAGTGCTCTTAGACGTATTCAGTTCAGCTGCAGAACATGAAGCATATGCGGAGAACAAACGACGAAGCAGTTGGAACTGTGAGTCGCTACAAATGCAGACGGTGATGTCATCTGCATAAGCAGAGTAAATGACTGAGTGATGCCGTGAGCTGGCAACTGGTGGTGGAAGTTGTGCTAGAAGAGATGTTTGCAGAGAGCGTAGAAAAGGCTCGACGGCAATCGCAAACAGTTGACCAGAAAGCTGGCAGCCCTGACGAACTCCCCGCTTGAAGGGAACATGTGCTGTGAGAAAAGATGCCGTCTTGACATGGAAAACGGCGTCCCGGTAGAGGGAGAGAAGAACGGAGACAAATTGTGGAGGAAAGCCAAAGTGTAGCAGGGTTTGTGTTAAATAGGCGTGTGAGATATTATCGAAAGCGGAACGGATGTCTAAGGAAAGGAGAGCAAGAGGTTCAGAATGAGTCTTGGCAAGATGAATGAGATCGCGAAGAAGTTGAACATTGGAGGAAAGAGAACGGCCAGGAACATTATAGGTTTGAGAGTCAGCAAGGATGTGAGGGAGGATAGAGTTTAGTCGACGGGAAAGAAGCTTAGTATAGAGTTTATAATCTTGATTGAGAAGAGAAATGGGGCGCCAATTTCCCAAGTCAAGAGGGTCACCCTTCTTGGGAAATAGGACCACATGTGCGTCCGTGAAACTCCTCGGGAGGGGGGAGCAGTTAAATGCAGCAGAAAAAGCGGAGAGGAGAAAAGGCAACAAAAGAGGCAAGAACGCACGGTAAAAAGGAAAAGAGAGGCCGTCCGGACCCGGAGCGGCATGGGGGTTAAGGGAAGAGAAGGTGTCGGACACCTCCGTGGATGTGGGTGAAAGAGACAGGGTGTGAGCAAGATGAGACGGAACTTGAGGTAGGTTATTGAGAAGATGGGGGAGAGCAGAGGGAGAAGGGGGAGGAGTTTCACTGAACTTGGTGATATAGAACTGACGAACGTGAGAGCAAATCGCTGCCGAATCGGATGTGATTTCGCCAGAGGGGAGGCGAAGATGACGAAGCGAGGTAGAAGACTTACGTGCAGATTCCATTGATGTTAGAAAATCATAGGTGCATTCCTCCGGATTGAGATGTTTAATGCGCAGACGTAAAAGTGCTTGCTGCGCAAGAGGTTTCAGCAAAGCCTGGAGCTCCGCCTGATATGCTGGAAAAAGCGGATCTGATAACCCAATCAGTGTGAGCATCTGCCTGGCGTGATCGAGGCGCATCTGACTAGAAGTCTTCATGGTGAAGGAAAGTTGCTTGATATGTAAGAGGAGCTGATGCTTGACACGAAGCCAATACGTCAAGGTACAGGGTGCGGAATGCAACCCTGAGCGACGAGCAGCGAGGAAAGAACGGACAGAGGCACAAAATTCAGGATCAGTGAGGAGATTGGAGTCAAATGTCCACGGACGTACAGTCCGAGGGAGTGACGCCGCAACAAACACTGTGAGGGTGACCGTGCAGTGGTCTGAGGAAGCAGTAGGTTGATGTTGCAACTCGGTAATAGACGCAAGAAGCGGTGTGGAAACGTAAACCCGATCCAAGCGTGCAGTTGATGGAAGCTGACTCCCAGACGAGCGCCACGTGTGTGAGGTCTCTTGTGGATGAAGGCGCCTATAAGCATCGGTGAAGGAGAAATCAGCAACAAGGTCATGGAGTAGTGCGACGAGATCCGTCCGACGCTCTCGTGACGAAGGAGAGCGATCCAGAGCCGGGTCTAGGGTGCAATTGAAGTCTCCACCCAAGAGCACACGATCCGAAGGTGAGACTTTCGAGAGAGCTTTACGGAGTTTGGTGAACAAGATGGATAAATGAATAGAGGTGCATGGAATATACACATTAAGGATGTGAAATCGAGCTCCGCCAACTGTGAAGGAGACTTGCTGGAGTAAATCTCGGCATAAGTTCTGCACTGAGAGTGCAGTGAGGGTGGATCGGAAATGTTGATGTATTCCGATAGCAAGTCCACCATGAGATGAGTAGCGGAAAGCATGATGGAACACATAATCGCTAGCACGCCAGCGAGTAAACAGAGTGGAGGAATGGCAGTTTGTTTCTTGTAGTAGTAACAGATCGGCCCCGAGGGGCGAGAGGTCTTCCATTACAAGAGCATTCGCTAGAGGGCTAGCGAACCCTCTGCAATTAAGGGTCGTGACCTTGAATAGACTGGTCAGTCGTTGGTTGGAGGAGTCGCGGAGCAACTTTCAGGAGTTGTTGTAATCGGTTTACGCAGCCAAGGGTCCATGAGTGGTGCAGGGGGTCATGAACAAACCCCGCACGGGGATAACTGGTTTACCAGTTATTTGGGGAGCGGCGCCCCCACGGCCCGAGCTGACCTTGTGACTGGTCACCATCTGATGTCACGCCACCGCTTGTTTTTTATTTTGGTGTTTGCAGGGACAGCTGTTCATCCAGCTGTTGGGGAGTCGCGGCCCCACGTTCCCGAGCTGGTCTTGTGTCTCGCTTTTTTCGTTTTTATTTATTTTCTCCACTGGCTAGTTGCCCGTGTTGTATACTTTACCTAATCGCTACCACGTTATGCACTAACACCCCGGTCTTGTGGTTTTGTTACCCTCCACCACTAACTGATTTATATTAACCGCTCAGTTCGTAGGTTGCTGAGATTCCGTTTAGGTTCCCTGACAGGATTTGTTTTCTTTGATTTCTTTTTTTCCTTTTCGCTTGTTTGGGTGCTGGACCTACCTGCATGTTTGCCGCGTGCGGAGACCCGTGAGGCGGAAATGGGATGTCTGGCGGCTGAGGTCGCAGGAGACCGGATAAGTGCCTCCTGTGTACCAACACTCCTCTTCGACCCCGGCTTCGCTGTAAACGGGAGGCTAGAGACTAACCCACCTCTAGTCAGAAGTCTTGTACCAAGTTGTGTACACGGCTTTAGCGGCTTTTTGTCGTATAGCACGGCAGGGTGAGCCCTGGGGCTGTGGGATCATGCCAAAGGCGTTGGCATGACGGTACCCGGAGGCCGAAGTGTCCGCCGAGTGCGTGTGATCACAGCCAACGGACTATATCTGCAACGTATAAGCTCCAGAACTGTGTCCAGCGTCATTTTCTTGGCTTGCAGACCTCCAGTTCTCCCTTGTAAGGCTCGGTGGTGGGTGGAGTAGTCTGCAGACGAATCTTCCTCCTTTTTTCCATGGGTAAAAAGAACAAAAACTCCAAATTTAAGTCACCTGACAAAATGATAGTTGCCAACGACACTCCTTCGTCTTCTCAACCTACCAAGTCTCATACCCTTAAACGGTCTTTAGACCTTGACCTGGACCAAGAATGTGGAACCTCTTCTTCGGCAGCTGTACCAGTCGCTCCGAAGCGTCGTCTCCCCTCAATTGCTGTGACTACGCATGCTACTCACTTGCTTGTAGAATCCATCGATCCGAATGAGAGACTGTCCACCAGATCTCCCTTTTTCATTTCTAAAGCTTTGGACGCTGCGGTTGGCCCCTTGAAGTCTGTGAGGAAGCTTCGCTCTGGGGACCTGCTTGTCCAAACTTGCAGTGTTTCTCAGAGTAACACTTTTCTGAACCTCACTAGTCTTCAAGGCATTCCTGTGAAAGTGACACCTCACCCTGTTTCTTAACACCTCTCGGGGTGTTATTTCGGAGTTTGATCTCTTGCCATGCAGTGAAGACGAATTCGTGACTGAACTTGCTGATCAAGGTGTTATTGCTGCACGTCGTATGATGTTCCGGCGTGATGGTTCCATGATTAAGTCAAAAAATGTCATCTTGACTTTTGACTCCCCGAAAGTTCCGACAGAAATCAAAGCAGGCTACTTGGTCTGTGCAGTTCGCCCGTACATTCCCAGTCCTCTGCGCTGTTTCAGGTGCCAGAGGTACGGGCATTCACAACGATTCTGTAAGAGTTCCGCTCGTTGCGCTAATTGTGGCTCCGGTGAACATGACGGGGAAGGCTGCACTTCTGCGGCCTGCTGTGTTAACTGCGGTGAGGCCCATGCAGCTTACTCCCGCAACTGTATGAAATGGAAGGACGAGATGGCGATCCAGCGCCTCAAGACCCTGGAAGGCCTCTCGTACCCTGCTGCCAAAGCCAAGTTGGGTATTCCCAACACCCGACAGCGTAGTTTTGCCGCAGTTGTTAAGTCTCTGCCACAACCCGTGCAGCCCTTTGTTCCGCGCCCTGTAGCTCTCGCAGCGCTTGCCAAGCGATCTACAGCTGACCAAGCGACACAGGTGTTTTTCCCCGAGCTCGCGATTTTTCGACTACCTGATTCTGGGCCTTCTCTTTGCAGCCGACCCTCTCTTCCAGTTTAAAGCAGAAAGCCTGCACGTGCGAACGACCCGGCCCTCAATCCGCAAAGGTGTGCAGTGTCCATCCAACTGTCTCGGCCTCAGCGAGGTCCCCACCCTCAACCAACATTATAGAGGAACATAGGGGGAGGAGAGTGACAGTTCGTCCCCAGCCTCAAACAACATTGCAGAGGAACATGGGGGAGAAGAGAGTGACAGTTCGTCCCCGCCCTCTGCCAGCATTGCAGGGGAGTGTGGGGGGAGGAGAGTGACTCATCCTTTGTGTAGTTCTGTTTAAAAAAAAAAAAAATTATAATTATAATAGTCAATTAATAAATTTTTATATAAACCTAATTAACTACCTTGTCTTCACAGCTTTCATCATACTCTTTTTCAACTTTTACCAAGCCTGTCTGCTCTTAATCATTTTCCACGTTTTTTAAAAAATCTGTGGCTGATAGTTCTTGGTCTGGCGCTCTTTGGCCAAACCTGGCCCTTGCGCCAATAAAATCCAACAACCAACCAACCAACCAATCATGAACAAACCCACGAAGGTACTTAGCAATGCATCCGGCTTGCAGCAGCAGCGCGGGAAGAATGTCTTCGCGCTCTCGGAGGTAGTAATACGTCGACTCCAGGTTCGTGGTGTATGTGCAAAACTGATAGTAATCTCCAAGATTGAGAGGTTCTGAAGGAGCACCACATTTGGAGAGAACACTTGAAAAGACCTCAAACGAAGGCGGAGACCCATCATCATCAGTGTCCCTTTCAATTTCTGTTGGCGCAGGAGAGGGAGAGATATCTCCTGAAGATTTGGTAGTACGGAACGGTTGCCCATCCGCAGAGGAAGATTTCTTCTTCTTCCTCTTACGTCGGGTACCTGTACGAGTGCCAGAAATTCGTTTTCCAGGGAGCGACGATGCTCGGGAAGCTGACGCAGAGTCAGAGGAGTTATCGGCACCGCCGTCACACTCGGAGACACCAACAGTGAAGACTGGTGGGAAACCAGCGGCGAAGTCTCCCGATGTTGCCACGGGATGAGGAGTAATAGGTGAGGTGAGCACTGGAAATTGAAGGTGGGAGGTGAGATCAGCACCAAAAGACGCTCGTGGACGAGAGGCTGTAGATATACTTTTTGTGTAACTCGGCCCTGGGGCAGTTGGCACATTTGAAGACGGTGCAGGTCTAGAGCGAGATGTAGCAGGAGGCTGCTTAGAGGCGGTAGGCACTGTAGAAGCCGTGGGAGCTGGATACTGGTTGTTGGGGCATCGAGCACGCTGATGCCCAAGTTCTTTGCAATTAGCACAGTGTTCTGATGTTAGCAAGTCAATTCTGTAGGAGAGCTGCCCACATCGGACGTTTAGGATCCGTGGGAACTTACGGAGATGCTCCTCTGATGGAAAGATGAGTCGAACACTCCGGCGAAAACTACGAACATTCTTATTTGCAGGATCCTTGGGCGCAGCTGAATGTGTGATAACAGGACCAACAATCTTACCACACTTACTAAGTGCAGTACATATCATCGCATCCGAGATTTCGGGGGGCACCGGATGCAAGGAGACCTGAACAGGGCGCCTGGCAATCGGTTCAGCTTCCAGGTGGTGGTCTCCCAGGTCAAGACCAAAGTTTAGAAGCGTGTCTGCATGCTCTTTGGATGTGAAATAAACAATCACCGTCCGCGGCCGGCGGGTGAGGTGAGTAATGGCTCCGGCTGGAAGAAAAGCAAGGAGCGTATCACAATAGACTTTCAGCGGTGTATTCGGAAGAGCATCTAGGCACACTCCCAACTCGCGGGTGGAGTGAAGTTCCTGCGCAGCGGGTGAGAAGTGCGGAACGTCCAATTGAAGTGAGTCACCATGTATCTGGACATGGGCATCTGCAAGGGGAAGGCGAGTCGATTGCGTCGGAAGGGACGCACCTGAGGTAACGCTAGAATAAGAGCGGGAAGGCAATCCTCCATTGGAAGGCAGAGGTGCAGCGCTGGATGAAGGAGCTGACACAACGCTGGGCAAGGCTACCGAGGGCAGAGAAGCAACGCCCTCAGAGATATCCATTACGTCATCGGTAGCATCAGGAACGAACGTCATAGCCTCACCACCAGGAGGGGTGGTGGAGTCAGAGAGTTGAAGCGTAGAAGAAGAAGAGCAATAGGCATCAGGAGGAGGACGATATTCCCTATCATCAAGGACGGACGCTGATTGGTTTGCTCCGTCAGAGATAAGGATCGACGTAGTAGGAGAAGCTGTGACGAGAGCGGGAATTCTGCTCTTATCAGCAGTCGCCATCGCCGATGGCGAGGCCTAATTTAGTAAAAACGACCAACTGGTCGAGAAAATAAAGTGCTGATAGCTAATTGAAAATAGTACTCACCGACTCGGGAGATGTCTTAAATGAAAGATACAACCTTCGTCTTGAAGGCACGCACAAAAGTTAAACGACAGAGCACACAAAACACACTCAGTAGACGGCGAAACACGGAGCTCAAAACAGACACGACTTACGTCCCATAAAGCAAGGAGAGGGGAGTTATCATGTTCGCCGGGATTACAGAAGAACAAACTAGCACCCTCTCCAACCAAGGATATTCACCAATCTACTCGGGTGTGTATAAGAAGATGTCAGCAAATTTGAATTTTCGAAATGTTTTATATATTCACGAGCTAGAGAAGAAGAAAATCCTTATCCATCCATAGAAGAACTGAAATATTTTGTAGCATACTTTCATTGACAAAGTTGTCTTACGTGATCTTAAATGGTTCAGTACTCTGAGTTCCATAGGGTCCAAAACTGTTTCTTAAAACCGAATTCATCATCATCATTGTCAACCATTATCAATCCACTGCTGGACAAAGGTCTCCCCAAGTTTCTTCCACAACGGTCTGCCTTTTGCCAGTCTCTTCCATGTTACTCCCGCATACTTTCGAATTTCATCCGCCCATCTCCCATGTGGTCTTCTTCTGGGTCTTTTCCTGTCCCGTGGAATCCAGCCTAAAATTTCAGCTGTCCATCGATGGCCTGTCCTTCTGGCAATATGTCCAGCCCATTGCCATTTCAGAGATTTAACTCTAATCATGATGTCTTCCACTCCTGTCATATTTCGGACACAAGTGGTCCTCTTCTTATCTCTCCTGGTTACACCAAGCATGCACCTGTCCATGCTTCTTTGAGTTGTCTGCAGCCTTTGTATATCTCTTTTAGTTAAGGTCCACGTCTCTGCACCATACGTAAGCACTGGAAGGATGCATTGATCAAACACTTTTCTTTTAAGACATAATGGCATATTGCTCTTGAAAATTATACTGTTTCATCCATACGCTCTCCAGGCAAGTTTTATACGCCGATTAATTTCTTCATCAATGTGACCGTCACTTGATATCTGCTGTCCAAGATAAATGCAGGTATTGGTTATCTCCAGCTTTTCCCCATCAATCGATAAATCTTCATTTCTTGTAAAAGCATTGTACATCACTTTTGTTTTCTGAAAGTTCACTTTTAATGACTACGTCATTAGCAAAACGAAGGTGAGTTAGATAATCTCTATTAATCTTCATTCCGTTGTTTTCCCAGTTCAGTGATTGAAAGACATTTTCCAATATGGCGTTAAAGAGTTTTTGAGATATAGTGTCACCTTGTCTCACTCCCTTTCCAATCTTTATGGGTGCTGTATTCTCAAATAGCCGAATCTTTGCACTTGCATTTTCATAGATGTTATTAATAATATTAATGTATGCATCTTCAATATCGCAGGGTTTCAAACCCATTGTAACTGCTGATGGTTTCACCGAATCAAAGGCCTTTTCATAGTCAATAAAAGCCATGCATAATGGAAGATCATACTCCCTCGCTCTTTCAATTAGTTCTCTCAGTACGTGGATATGATTTACGTATAGTGCTGTAGACATTCCTGAATCCAGCTTGTTCTCTCGGTTGAGCCATGTCCATTGTCACCTTCAAGCGGTGTGAAAGAACTATAATGAAGATTTTATAAACCACTTAAAGGAGGCCGATAGGTCTGTAATTCCTGAGATCCTCAATGTCACCTTTTTTATGTAGCAGGATCATTTTAGCATTGTTCCAATCCTCAGGAATCTTCCCTTCATTAAGGCATCGAGTGAATACTTGGGCGAGTACTGTTTCAATTTCTCCACTTGCTTCTTGTATGATGTCTACTGTAATTCCATCTTCTCCTAGAGCTTTTACCCGTTTCACGCTCTTGACTGCATGTGTAACTTCTGCTGGGATGACTGGAAGAACTCTGGTACCTTTTGTAATGTCTAGAGTACATGTATCATCCCTTTCATATAGTTTTTAGTAAAAATATTTCCCTCTTGTCAAAATTTCACCTCTATGTCTGGTTACAGAACCATCTTCTCAGAACCATAATCTGTTTTCTTCCCTTACTCAGATGTCCCTTTGCTATCTTTAGGCTTTGGTTGTTTTCAATCGCTTTCCTCACTAGTTCACAGTTGAGTTTCCTTACATATTCAGTGATACGTTTTCGTACTGTCTTGCATAGCTCTATATATTCCACTTTGGAAGTCACATCTTCTTTAGTTGTCCTCCTCTCTCTTCTTTTTTGCATCAACATTTTGGTTTTTCCTGATAATTTGTTCACATGCAACTTGTTCTTAGTACCAGCTATTTTTGTTGCTATTTCCATAAGAGCCTTGGTAAGTTTTCTGTGAACTTCAGAGCTGTCTACTTCTTCTGACGTTAGACCTTCTAGAGCAGAGAATCTGTTCCTCAGTTCCAATTTGAAGGTATGTATTATGAGGTTTTTTAAGGTTGGTCGTGTCAATACACTTTGTTTGTTTTATGAGCTTGCCACGCTCGAGATTAGCATTTGAGGTGCATCTTACATCTTACCATTCTATGGTCACTACATGTGTTAAACTTGTTTAGCACACTGCAGTCTTCCATGACGAATTTCTTGTTACACATAATAAAATCAATTTCACTTGTCAATCCATTGGGATACCTCCATGTCCATTTCCTTTGCGGCTTTTTCTTGAAAAAAGGAGTTCATGATGAAAAGCCTTCTGCCTCTGCAAACTCTACGACAGTATTTCCACGCTGGTTTCTGTTGCCGTGACCGAATTTATCTACTGAAGTTTCATTCTGTTGTCGTTGCCCTATTTTCGCATTGAAATCTCCCATAATAATCTTCAAGTGCTGCTTGCTTTTATTATTTAGATGACGAATTTCTTCATAAAATTCTTCAATCTCTTCTTCAGGATGACTTGTAGTAGGCGTATAAGCTTGAATAATCTGAGTCTGGTTTCTTCTCGAGAGTTGGATAACAAGTCGTGTAGCTCTGTCAGAGGAACTTTCAACTTCTACAACTTTATCCTTCTGTTTCTTGTTTATTATAAATCCAACACCACTAGTTCTGCCAGTATCTGTCCCACGATAATACACTGCTGGCCACCCAAAATGCAACACCAAGAAGGAAGAATCCTATTGGCCGGAAATTCGCAGCATGCGTCACCCGCGAGGGGACATGCAAACGATTAGCATTGCAGGGCATATGCAAATCATGTGCGCCCGGCACGCCACCGAGAAGCACTATAAGAGAGGTGCACAGAAGGCAGGGTGCAAATAGTGGAAGTGTGTTGTTCTGCCGAAACTGTGCGTGGGAAGCTTCCTGATTCCTCGTTTCAGAATACGGCAGTCATTCCAGCACGTTTCGGAGTTCGACAGCAGACGAATAGTGGCTAATCGCGACAGCGGTTTATCGAACCGAGATATCGGCGCCCGTGTGGGACGACATCCAGCCACAGTAAGGCGAGTATGGATTCGGCGGGTGCAAGAGGGACGGAATAAACTGCCGTGAGGGATTGCCGCAGCCGCGGCACACTAATGAACGAGAGGACTGGCATGTTATGCGGCGGGCATTGACGGCTCGCATCGCCACATCACGAACGTTAGCGCAAGAATTAGGGTGTGTTGCACAACAACCTGGCACGTACCGTTCGACGCCGTCTGCAGCAGGAGGGACTTGTCGCACGGCGCTTATTGCTCCGATTACCATTGACGTTAAACCACTGGCAAGTGCGGCGGCAGTGGGCCGTTTAACGCCGCACTTGGACCGCGGAGTGGCACGACATTGTCTTCTCCAACGAATCCCGTTTCTTCCTGCAATACCACGATTGTCGGATCCGCGTGTGCCGGCACCGCGGCGAGAGACTGTATGACGCCTGCATTATGCATCGCCATACCGGTCTGTCGCCTGGAGTTATGGTTTGGGACGCAATTGGATATAACACCCGCTAACCTCTGGTACGCATCGCCGGTACACTCAACAGCCACCGCTACATCCCCGACGTTTTGCAGCCTGTAGTCCTCCCTTACCTGCAGGACCTACCAGCGGCCACGTTTCAACAGGGCAATGCGCGCTCGCACGTGGCACGCACCGTGCCACAATTCTTCACGGCCCACCAGGTGTCACTGCTTCCGTGGCCCGAATTTTCTCAAGATGTTTCGCCCATCGAACACGTCTGGTCGCTGATCGGCAACCGAGTGGCCCGGCAAGCACCACCCGCGGCTACGCCTGATGAACTGTGGCAAGCCTGGACCAACATACCCCAAGCCCACATCCAAAGCCTCTTTCGTTCGATGCCGCGGCGTGTAGCGGCCGTTATTGCCAGCGATGGGGGCCACACGAACTATTGATGCCTGCGTGTTCCGTAAGTCGCACGAGCCCGTAAGCTCAATCGTTTTATCTTTGTATCTGTTGTTATGTGTTCAGTAAATCTGGCTTTGTTATCTCGTGTCCTTCTTGGTGTTGCATTTTGGGCAGCCAGCAGTGTAGAATAAATGTCCACTTTTCAGTTCAATGAGGTCTTCTCCTTTTCTCTTTACCTCACTTAGCCCGACGATGTCCCTCTTGATCCTTTGTAGTTCTTCTTCTAATTGAAGGAGCCTTGAATCAGAAGATAGAGAGAGTCCGTTATACGTAGCAAAGGTCAGCATCAGATGGCAGCCTAGTCCGGTCCTCCGGGGATTCTTAGCACCCTCTGCCTTCATGTCGCACTGGCCGCTGCCTTGGCCAGTAACGTTCCAGCTGCCGGAGACTGATAGCCAAGATTTAAGTTGTGGAGTCATTTTGGAGGAGTTTGTCCATAACTCACCACGCAGGCCAAGCGGGTTGCTGAGTGTGGGATAGCATTTCCTCTAATCCAGATGTATAGTTACACCACTATTTGGCGATTGACATTTGTCAAGGAGAGGCTGTAGTATATTGCGCATCACTTGACCTTATAAGTACCTAATTCAAGCCATGAGAAATCTTGCAAGTACGCTCCAACACCACCTAGCGCCTGAAATGCTGTCTACAGGAAAAAATATCCACGCGTGCATGCAAAATGTTCCAGAAGGAGATTGGTATCCTGTGTCAAAATAATTTTTTAAATCGGACTTTTAGAAGCAGAGATACCGAGAAAAACAGATAAAACATTCTCGACCCCTAGCGGGAAAATTGTGCACTCTTTTGGGCAAGAAATTCAGACAAAATGTTTTCGAAGTTAGCCGTATATGACCAAAAAAGGATTGTTTCAGTGGGTTTTTAGACTCTCAGATATTGCTATAAATATCCTATAAAAGGAAACGTGAATGACATACTTATGCGTTAAGAAAAATTTGAAATTATATGCCAAACATTTCGTACCAGAAACGCTGACGAAGAAGCATTTTTCAAATCGGTCTGTTAAATGTAGAGATATTGAGAAAAATAAGATATACCAATATGCCACCTGGCGGAAGAACTGCGTATTTTAAGCAGAACATATTTCCAAATAGTGTTTCGTGGTCAGAGATGTGTGGCGGCGAAATAATTTTTTAATCGGGTTTTCAGAAACGCGGATATTGCTGCAAATAGGTCAGAAACAGAAATATACGCTCCCTAGTGACGAAACAGTTCCTTCCAAAATATTTAAAATTATATACAGAACATTTCCCACCGGGAATTCCATCCGATGCAAAAATGATTTTTCAAATCGGATTTTTAGAAGCAGTGATATCCAGGACATCGCGATTTGCGGTATCGCCACCCTAGCGAAAAAACTATGAATTACTTAAAAAAAGAAACGGTACCCACTATAATCTTCATTTTAATTGATATCGAAGTGAATGAAAACAGTTTTGAGTCGGATATGAAGAAGTAATGATATGGAATAAAATATATTTTAAATTCGATAGCATTTCGATTTAAGCCGTCCAGCAGCGAAGTTGCGCATGGAAAAAAATGAAAAATAAGAACAACAAAAAACAAACAAACAAACAAAAACGAAAAACAACGTAAAGCAATGATCACATCGCACTCACATTCCGGTATTCCTCATGCCCAATGTAATGAAGTTAGTAAAATTATGCAATGCATTGATTATAATTCGTTTCCCAACATACCAGAAATCATTACTCAAGTTATGAGAATACTGGCTGTGGAATAAATCTCGGTCCTGTGCGCTGACCTTTGATCCCATTTCGTGTATTTTCAATAGGGTTCGTCCCCAGTGGTCCCCTACCACATATTACAATTTCAGCGAAATCGAACCATATTTACGCAAGTTATGACGCATAAGGGCAAAGGAATGCATCCCGCTCCTATGCTTGACCTTTCACCCCACTTCACCCATTTTCAATAGGGTTCATTCCCAGGTGGTCCCCTAGGACATACTACAATTTTATCGAAATCGAACCATATTTACGCAAGTTATGACGCATAAGAGCAATGGAATGCATCACGCTCCTATGTCCTGATCTTTGACCCCACTTCACCCATTTTGAATAGGGTTCCTTCCCAGGTGGTCCCCTACCACATATAAAATTTCTTCGACATCGAACCATATTTACCCAAGGTATGACGCATAAGGGCAATGGAATGGATCCCGCTCCTATGTCGTGGCTTTTGACCCCATTTCGTCCATTTTCAATAGGGTTCGTCCCCAGGTGGTCCCCTACCACATACTAAAATTTCATCGAAATCGAACCATTTTTACGCGAGTTATCGTGCCGACGGACAGACGGACGGAAAGACGGACGGACAGAGCTGGAGCATATACGCTTCTTCAACCTACGGTTGGAAAGCGTAAAAAATGATTTTGTAAAACGGACTAATCGAGAAAAATACGATATACATTTAAGCTTCCTGGTGGAAATACAGAATTATTTTAAGCAGAAGATCTTCTCCAAAGGTGTTTCGTGGTGAGCGGTAAGTGGCAGTAAAAAATACGAAAATGAAAAAAAAATCGTGTAAGAGAGCTTTTCAATCAAAGAGGCAAAAATAGGTGAAAGGTGCTGTTTCCAAAAATTGAGCGTAAATGAGCAACCTCATAGCACATGAATAAATGTCACCAGGGTTTCCTAACACACATCCCCTACCGGATTGTTTTCGTCCCACAGGGCATCCTGGTGCCACATCTACGTAGGTAAACGAAACATACGTACCCGACCGTGTACATGTTGCAGCAGGAAAGGAGATTCATCGAACCAGATGATCTTCTACCAATCACAAAAGGTTTTGATGCTCACGTGACTAATGTCATGATTTTTTCTACGCTTTCCAAACGTAGGTTGAAGAAGCGTATATGCTCCAGCTTTGTCCGTCCGTCCGTCCGTCGGTCCGTCTGTCCGCACGATAACTCACGTGAAAATGGTTCGATTTCGACGAAATTTTAGTATGTGGTAGGGGACCACCTGGGGACGAACCCTATTGATAATGGCCGAAACAGGGTCAAAGGTCAGGACATAGGAGCGGAATCCATTCCATTGCTCTTATGCGTCATAACTTGCGTAAAAATGGTTCGATTTCGATGGAATTTTAGTATGTGGTAGGGAACCACATGGGAACGATCCCTTTTGAAAATAAATGAAATGGGGTCAAAGGTCAGGACATAGGAGCGGGAATCATTCCATTGCTTTTATACATCATAACTTGCGTAAAAATGGTCCGATTTCAATGAATTTTTAGTATGTGGTAAGGAACCACCTGGGAACGAACCCTGTTGAAAATGGGCGGAATGGAGTCAAAGGTCAGGACATAAAAGTGGGATCCATTTCATTGCCTTTATGCGTCATAACATGCGTAAATATGGTTCGATTTCGATGAAATATTAGTATGTGGTAGGGAACCACTGGGCACGAACCCTATTGAAAATTGGCGTAATGGGGTCGAAGGTCAGGCAGGGCATAAGAGCAGGATTTATTCCATTGCCCTTATGCGTCATAACTTGCGTAAAAATAGTTCGATTTCGATGAAATTTTGGTATGTGGTAAGGAACCACCTGGGAACGAAACCTATTGAAAATGGGCGGAATGGGGTCAAAGATCAGGACATAAAAGCGGGATCCATTTCATTGCCTTTAAGCGTCATAACATGCGTAAATATGGTTCGATTTCGATGAGATGTTAGTATGTGGTAGGGAGCCACGTGGGCACGAACCCTATTGAAAATGGGCGAAATGGGGCCAAAGGTCAGGCAGGACATAAGAGCGGGATTTGGTCCGTTGCCATTACACGTCATAACGCGTAAAAATTGTTCGATTTCGATGAAATTTTGGTTTTTTGTAAGGAACCACCTGGGGACGAACCCTATTGAAAATGGGCGAAATGGGGTCAAAGGTCAGGGCATAAAAGAGGAATCCATTCCATTGCCTTTATGCGTCATAACATGCGTGAATATAATTCGATTTCGATGAAATTTTAGTATGTGGTAGGGAGCCACTGGGGACGAACCCTATTGAAAATGGGCGAAATGGGGTCAAAGGTCAGGGCATAAAAGCCGGATCCATTCCATTGCCTTTATGCGTCATAACATGCGTAAATACTGTTCGATTTCGATGAAATTTTATTATGTGGTAGGGAATCACCTCGGCACAAACCCTATTGAAAATGGACGAAATGGAATCAAAGGTCAGGCAGGACATAAGAGCGGGATTTGTTCCATTGCCCTTATGCGTCATAACTTGCGTAAAAATGGTTCGATTTCGATGAAATTTTAGTATGTGGTAGGGAGCCTCTGGGGACGAACCCTATTGAAAATGGGCGAAATGGGGTCAAACGTCAGGACACTGGAGTGAGATCCATTCCATTGCCCTTGTGCATCATAACTTACCTAAAATGTTTCGATTGCGACAAAACGTTATCATGTTGTTCCGCAGGTATAGTGAACCGGTTCTTTTGAATATCAACAAAATGGGGTCATTGCACAAAAGCAAGATTTATTCCACAGCCATTATTCTCATAAATTGCGTTAAACTGCTTCTATTGCCACAAAACTTTAGTATGATATTTTTGTGGTATACTGAACCGGTTCTGTTGAATATGATCAAAATGGGGTCAAAGGTCAGGACACAGGAGCGAGATTTATTCCACAGCCATTATCCTCATAACTTGAGTAATAATTTCTGGTATGTTGGAAAGCGTATCATAATCAAGGCATTGCATGATTTTACTATCTTGTTCTTTCTTGTTGGTGGCATTCTTTCTATTTGTGTCCCATAATGCTAAACATAAGAGTGGCATCCTAGAATTGCTTACGAAATACTTGTACAACTGCTTTTAATATTGTGTGCGCATATACGCTTCTCCAACCGTAGGTTGAAGAAGCGTATATGGTCCAGCTTTGTCCATCCGTCCGTCCGTCCGCACGATAACTGGCGTAAAAATGGTTCGATTTCGATGAAATTTTAGTATATGGTAGGGGACCACCTGGGGACGAATCCTATTGAAAATGGGACAAATGGGGTCAAAGGTCACGACGCAGGAGCGGGATCTTTCCATTGCCCTTATGCGTCATAACTTGCGTAAATATGGTTCGATTTCAATGAAAGTTTATTATGTGGTAGGGCACCGCCTGGGGACGAATCTTTTTCAAAATGGGTGAAGTGGGGTTAAAGGTCAGGACATAAAAGTTTCTCATTCTTGTACTGATGCATTCCATTGCCCTTATGCGTCATAACGTGCGTAAAAATGGTTCGATTTCGATGAAATTTCAGTATGTAGTAGGGGACCACCTGGGGACGAACCCTATTGAATGTGGACGAAATTGGGTCAAAGGTCAGGACATAGGAATGCGATGCATTCCATCGCTCTTATCCCATATTATTAAGGTGGACGTCAAGTAATTTTGCTTCCTATACTTCCAATGGAAAAACTTATGTACACATTTCCTTCACAATTAATGTGTTCGCAAGGATGAAAATTTGAACATCGATTAAAATAACTTTATTACAACTTGGAATACTCAATATTTTCTAAAACATAACCATAATTACATTAAAAATCAATAACTTTTCCTTTGGTGGTGTTGAAACCAGAAAAAGGATGGCGTGACCTGAACTTTGATGACGTCAGTAGACAAACAAATGTTGGATTGCATAATTATGGTTATGTTTTAGAAAATATTAAGTATTCCAAGTTATAAAATGAAGCTATTTTAATCGATGTTTAAATTTTCATCCTTGTGAATGCATTAATTGTCCAGAAAAAAGATGGCGCGACCTGTATTTTCATGACGTCAGTAGACAAACAAATGTTGGATTGCATAATTATGGTTATGTTTTAGAAAAGATTAAGTATTGCAAGTTATAAAATGAAGCTATTTTAATCGATGTTGAAATTTTCATCCTTGTGAACGCATTAATTGTCCAGAAAAAAGATGGCGGGACCTGTATTTTCATGACGTCAGCAGACAAAAAAACGTTGGATTGCATAATTATGGTTATGTTTTAGAACATATTAAGTATTCCAAGTTATAAAATGAAGATATGTTAATCGATGTTCAAATTTTCATCCTTAGGGACGCATTAATTGGGAAGAAAATGTGTACAGAAATTTTTCCATTCGAAGTACAGGAAGCAAAATTACTTGACGTTCACCTTAAAGGAGCAATTCTTGTATGTATGTAAATTTTATTTTGAAAACGGCTCTGAGGATTTTGATGAAAGTCGTTAACCTACCGTTTTCTGGTACTAGAAATAGGTTTAGCTTGATCTCGACTTTAAGAAAGTTTGTTTAGTGGGTTAAATAACCACCCCGAATTACCAAGTTTGTAGTGTGGTGTTATGGCGTTGTCCCATTAGATGTTATGCCATCTATCTCATTACGTCACGCGTTGTTTGTGGATCCTATTAAAGTTTTTTTATGGCCGCCCCGGTGGCGCAGTGGTCTAAGGCGCTGGCATCTGATCATTCGTCCGTAAGGGGTCCGGGTTCGAATCCAGGTCAGGCATGGATGTTGTGTTTGTCTTACGGCACTGGCTCTCTCCCTTCCCTGGAACCAGTGACCCGAAATTAGGGACAGGCGACTACTTATAGCCCATTGAGTTGCTCACGGTGGTCGTTAAACCTCCAATAAAAAAAGTTTTATGACGTCACACCTTGCTAGCAGATGGTCGCGATTCCCATCTGCCTCATTACGTCACGCGTTGTGTGCGTATGTTCGTCCGCACGATAACTTGCGTAAAAATCATTCGATTTCGATGAAATTTTAGTATGTGGTAGGGGAACACCTGGGAAGGAACCCTGTTGAAAGTGAACGAAATGGGGCCAAAGGTCAGGGCATAAGAGCGGGATCCATTTCACTGCTCTTATGCGTCATAACTAACGTAAAAAAGGTTCGATTTCGATTAAATTTTTGACGTGGTAGGAGACCACCTTTGGACAAACCCTATTGAAAATTGGCGAAATGGGGGTCAGGACATAGGAGCGGAATCACTTCCATCGCCATTATGAGTCATTACTTACGTAAAAATCTTTCGATTTGGATGAAATGTTGGTATGCTGTAGGGACCTTCCTCGGAACGAATCCTATTGAAAATGGGCGAAATGGGGTGAAAGGTTAGGACACAGGAGCGGGATCTATTCCATAGGGCTTATGCATCACAACTTACGTAAAATTGCTTCGATTGCGACAAAACTTCATCATGTTATTTCGGAGATATACTGAAGCAGTTCTGTTGAATATCATCCAAATGGATCAAAGGGCAGGGTACAGGGGTGAGATTTATTCCACAGCCATTTTCCTCATAACTTGAGTAATAGCTTGAGTAAGGCTTTCTAGTATATTGGAAAGCGTATCATAATCAATGCATTGCATGATTTTACTAACGTGTTTTGAATTTGCTGTATATTGTATGTGTGTATATCTGTACAACTTTTGAGATAGTCCGCTAGAGGGAACGGTAGAGATTAAATTTCGTAGCCAACTAAATATTACATATACTGTATATGAACAAAAAACAAAACAAAAAAACATTCGTTTTTTTTTAATTTGCTGTTTGTGGAACATTTCACCTTTGCTTACAACAGTAGATTTAGCACAAAACAGAATTCTGTGTTAAAACGATAGAGGGGTTGTCACCTGTGCCGGTCTCTATCCGTGCTTGCAGAAAACTTGTCGAAATCAGCCCTCACCCAAGTAAAATATTTCTGGATCCGCCGAAGTGCATCAGTAAAAACGAAGAAAAAGTATTACTTGCCATCCCTGGAAACGTGTACCACTGGGGTGGAAGGAATTTAAATTTCAAGAAATGCTGCCATCCTTCGAGTTAAGAAATTTACGTTGTCTCTCAGGGAAACGTTAAATTAAATGTATCTAAGAAATGCAGATCTTAGTTGTTTGAAATACTTCTATGATCGGAATTTCCATTAAATGTTTGCTTCACGGAGAAAAGGAAGAAAATAGTCCTTTTTTTTTCGTAGTGTACTTGTGCGACTGCCATATCAAACATTACGAAAGAAAAGCGGAGAGGAAAAAAAGAGATAAGACGGCTGTTTGTAGAGAACAAAAGTACCACAATTTTTCAGAGTTTTCTGTGAGAAATGTTTGCGATGGAGAAAAAGGAAATAGAATCTTTTAGAAAGGAGACTCTCGCCTGATACTTTTTTTATTCATCGGCACGGTTTATCTTTTCTTTGTGTAGCATCTCACATATCTTCGTCGTGACATTTGATCTCATGAGTTGTTTTTGTAATGAAATTTTCTTTAAGAATACTTTTATTTCACCGCTTATTTCTGTTTGCAAAAATAAAATAAGTCTACGCAGCTAATCTAATCTAGTTTAGATTGAAGAAGCTAAAGTAAAAAAGTATCAAACTTATTATCGCACGTCGAATTGTTTTTGTATTTTAACAACGACGCAACTGGTGGGTTTATGCATTTCAAGAAACGCGTTTAATACGAACGACGTTAAAATGCTTAGACTGCTTTTAAAGAGAACGACCTGAAATTTATGCAAATAAAACTAAATCTCCCAGATTTGGGAGGTATCTGAGCAGATACGAAGTCTTACGTTTGAATGTAAACTTTCACTTTCATGTGAGACGTGAAAAGTAGTTGATAAACAACTTTAAAGGTTGCTATCTAGGCAAGAAATCATGTGTACCATGAGAATATCTTTTGAAAAAACAGGCTGAAATTTAAACAAATTACGATAATCCTTCCAAAAATATTCTATGAAATGAAGATTAGTGTAATTTTCTGGAAAGGATATTCCACTGTTCTCTGTTTTCGTGGGATTTTCTTATTTTATTATGGGATGAAAATCAAGTAGTGATACTCGCGAAAAGACGCATTACCGCGAGTGTTTTGGAAAGTGTAGTAGAAGCTGCAGCCATCACAGAAGAAATGCTGTCCTACAATATGCTTGAAAATCTTAGTCGTGTACCCTACAATCAACTGAAAAAGATATTTTCCTTTCTTTGTTACCAAAACTAAAAGTAGTAGATCCGTTTAATGGTACACAGAACGTTGTTAAATAAGGAAATGCAAGCTTTCGCCACAATCTTGCGGCTTCGTCAGACTAAGCAACAGGTAACTGAAAGCTGAGATAAAACATACAGTTCAAAACGCTCAAAAACTGGAAGACTAAATTTAAAATGATAAACAACAGATTATAAGAAAAAGTATGCTCGCTCGTGCTTTGCGCATGGAGACGTTTCTCAGAATACGTCGTCGAAGTGTGACGTCACAAGATGGCGCTGGGCATAAACAAATATCTGTTCCTCCATGATTCCCATAGCGTTTCAGTGTGATTGGCGAGATGTGCTCATATTTTGTAATTTCTTTGTTTTTTTCTGACAATTTGAAGCTAATTCAACGCGGTGAAAATGATGTGAAGTCCTCTCACATCCAGTCATTTTATTATGAACCGCACAGCGAAGAAATACGTGGGAAAATTCATGCTTCCATGAAAGATAAGATATATAGCGTCGAGGTACTGTCTGATTTTTATGTTTATGTTTCATAAATTATTTTATCTTACTTCTTTAAGTTTTATACGTACCATATGTGAACTGACCACCCATGATTCTTCTTATTCTTATTCTTTAGTGTTCCAAAAATTCATCAGTACACATATACCGCCCGAAATTTCCCATTTTCAAAATATCTTTAAGCACACCAGTGTTCCTATTCTTTTAGTATGAAGAAACATGTCTGGAAAGATTACTTTTATAAGTAAATTCCTTGAAACGTGCATCGCATTGATGACGTTTTTCACTAGTATGAATGAGCATATACTGTGAAAGGTTACCTTTCCTGCAAAAAAAATTAACACTTCCCTTGCCAAATCAATTAGCTTCTGAAAACCTGTATTGAAATATGCATTCAGTAAGAAGGGATGTACTGCAATGTTAAGTGCATGACATACATTCCTGTCCATTTACATGCTTACATTGCAAAGTGTACATTTTATGGATGCTCTTCAACTGTGTCAATATATTTTAACACCTATTAGTGTATTTATATTTTTGTACAGTGTACGTAAAATCTCCCAAAGGCATCGCATGTTACAAAAACTTCGCACGAGTTTACCCGTAAATCGATACGGAACTTGTTATAACAGCCTTCGAAGCAAAACCGAAGGTTTTGAAAGCTACAAAAAAAAAAAAAAAAAAAAAAAAAAGAAAAGAGCGGGATGTGTGGTCCAAATTCATATTTTACAGATTACAAAAAATATGCTTGTTCACAAGATTACCAGTCGGTCCACAAATCCTTACCTTGATATTTTAGTCCATAGGGCATGTTTTTGTTTGTTTTTCGGGAATCTATAAAACGGAAACACTGATTTTCCACAGTCTGGGAATTACAGTACGCTGCAAAACATAACACCGTATCTATTAATATCCAATTTCACATTAAACAAGTTAGTAAAATCATGCAATGCATTGATTATAATACGCTTTCCAACATACCAGAAATCATTACTCAAGTTATGAGGATAATGGCTGTGGAATAAATCTTGGTCCTGTGCTCTGACCTTTGATCCCATTTCGATTATATTTAACAGAACCGGTTCAGTATAGCTCCGAAATAACATGATAAAGTTTTGTCGCAATGGAAGCATTTTTACGTGAGTTATGATGCATAAGGGCTATGGAATAGATTCCGCTCTTGTGTCCTGACCTTCGACCCTATTTCGTCCATTTTCAATAAGGAACCCCTACCAGATAGTAAAATTTAATCGAAATCGAACCTTTTTTACGTTAGTTATGACGCATAGGAGCTGTGGAATGGATCCCACTCCTATGTCCTAACCTTTTACCCCATTTTGTTCACTTTTAATAGGGTTCCTTTCCAGATGATCCCTTTCCACAAACTAAAAGTTCATCGAAATCGAACGATTTTTACGCGAGTTATCGTGCAGACGGACATACGCACACAATCCGTGACGTAATGAGGCAGATGGGAATCGCAACCATCTGCTCGCAAGAGTGTGACGTCATAAAACTTTAATAGGATCCACACACAATGCGTGGAGTAATGAGACAGATGGCGTGACCGCACGCTAACATCGGAAGCGCGAGATTGTGACGTAATAAGATCATCCCCAGTGGTCCCCTACCACATAATAAAATTTCATCGAAATCAAACCATTTTTACGCACTTTATGACGCATAAAGGCAATGGAATGCATTCTGCTCCTATGTCCTGACACTTTGACCCTACTTCATCTATTTTCAACAGAGTTCATTCCCAGGTAATCCCTTGTAATATACTAAAAGTTCATCGACATCGAACCATATTTACGAAAGTTATGACGCATAAGGGCAATGGAATGGATCCCGGTCCTATTCCATGACATTTGGCCCCATTTTACCCATTTTCAATAGGGTTCATCCCCAAGTAGTTCCCTACAATATGCTAAAATTTCTCCGACATCGAACCATATTTACGCAAGTTATGACGCATAAGGCGAATGGAATGGATCCAGCTCCTATGCCGTGTCCTTTGACCCCATTCCATTCATTTTCAATAGGGTTCGTACCCAGGTGGTCCCCTACCACATACTAAAATTTCATCGAAATCGAACCATTTTTACGCGAGTTATCGTGCCGACAGACATACGGACGGACAAAGCTGGAGCATAAACGCTTCTTCAACCTACGGTTGGAAAGCGTAACAAATCAATTGTACAGGATTATCGACAGCCACCAACGAAGAAACTAATGTTAACTAAAATGTAAACAACGTTTGTTTATGCCCAGTCGCCAATACGTGACGTCACGACTTCGACGGCGTATACTAGTGGTTCTGGATACCTAGCATTATAAGCCAGATGTGCGGCAAATCAATGGAAGTTTCTTCATTACATGCGGTGGAGTTTATTAAAATTTCTATGACTTCTCGGTAGGCTGTCGTTTTGGTCGTTATGAAAGAGGCCAGCTTCTGGGTACCTCGCCATTATGGTGTAGCGCAGTGGTTTTTGTCCTCCCTAACAAGGGCAGTGGTGATTCTAGCATGGGCTGCGTCACGCTTATGTTCCTGTAGCCTCTGCTTGAATGAACGCTTTGTCATGCCAATATAGCATTTCGAAGCACCGCGTACACCCCTGCGTCCATAAGATTCATGCCTGGGGGCTTCCTTGAGGTAAGTATGGACGAGATAGAGGACGGAGCTCTTATGCCCATGCCAAAACCGAGCTTCTTGAGAGCATTCCTAAGAAAAAAGGTGAAACCTGGTATGTAAGGGCAGAATCTCAGATAGCGTAACTGAGGTTTCGGTGTCGTCATAGGTGGGTTGAAGAAGTCTCCCCGACGTACAATGTTGTTAAAGAGGTAGCAGTCCAACTCAGAGTGCGCTGCCAGATCTCTTAGATGGTCGATCTCACTAAGACGCTATTTGGTTCCAGCTAATAGGGCGAAGGATCTCCGGGTTCTGTACTGCCATAGTACCAATTTATGTGACATTGGGCATGCCGAGTCTGGTTGGATGACATTGGGAACGTGCGTAGGTTCATAGTAGACTTGGGTGCGTAGTGAACCATCCTCTGTCTTGCTGACCAACACGTCAAGAAATGGTAGTGATCCGTTTTTTTTTTTTTTACGGTCAATGGTAAATTTCAGGTCTGGATGCTCAGTGTTGATGGAAGTAAAGAATTGATCAAGCTCTATGTGCCCACACGAAAAAAAATATCGTCTTCGTAGAGTAACCATATGAGCGGTGTAGGTGTGGTAGTTCCTAGAATACGAGTTTCCAGCGGTCGTAGGATGGCCTCCGCAAGCACAGCCGAAAGCGAAGAACCCATTGGTACGCCTTTAGCTTGCTTAAAGATGCGTCCTTGGAACGAGAAAAAATTGGAATCTGTGATAAGATTCAAAATAGTTGTTATATCATCAACTGCGTCTTGGGTAAAAAGTCTATAGTCGGATAAAACCTTTTTAAGAACATCAGTGGCCTGCTTTACCGGGATGGAGGGGTATAAAGACGTCACATCGAAACTACCCAGGATATGGTTATGGTTGACTTGCAGATTTCTTATTCTATGTATTAATGAAGTCCTCGGAGCAGCGTAGCACCGTTTTTGACGGAGGAATGAAGTTGGCGAGAAAAGTGGCTAGGGCATTTTCCAAGTAGCAAGAGGGCGCGCACTTTCTGGAGACAATGGGGCGAATCGGGTAACCAGGCTTGTGATGCTTTAGGCGAGCAAAGTTAGGTGGTATATCTGGTTCCGGTGGAGAGCGAGCTTGTTTTTTTTAGGGTGTCAGGGAGTGCTCTCATCCTTGCGATCCTCTTTAAGGATTTCCTGGGGACAATGACCCTAAATTAGGAACGGGCGTCTACTTATAGCCCATTGAGTTGCTCACGCTGGTCGTTAAATACCCAACCAAAAAGGAAAAAGACAAATAAATAGCACATTATTATTGTTATTATTATTATTTAGGGAAAATACATGACTAAAGTGGAAACGAAAATTAAATCTCAAAGTTTTTGTGTTTCATTTTAGATATATTAAACCATATAACATCAAATTTATCCCCCCCTTACTTTTCGCTCTATTATGCACCTGTATCTTAAAACCACGGAGGACGCGTACAGTAACATAGTTTTGTAGTAAATAAAAGTATGGAGTAGTTTTATTTGAGGTTTTCCTTTTTATCGTTTAGGAGGATAAACTGCTAATGAAAAAATTTTGGAACTGAAAAAAAATAGTTTCTATTCAAAAGCAACACGCAAATAGAAGGAAGAAGAATTCGCGCCACCCTTATACTGCTCTTGCGTGTGCTCCCAATGTGACTACTGAGTAGGTCATCTAAACAAAAAAAAAAAAAAAAGAAAGAAAATTCCAAAATTGCCATAAACTTTTGGTTTGTCGGCGCACATATGTTGACTGTAAAGCAATAAAATGCCGAATCTCATTGTTCATCTGCGGATGCAAATCGAATCATCCTACAAAAGACGAACGTATTCATCCCTAGTTCAAATCTTGCAGGTGCTTGTAACCTGCGAATGGAGAGGCCTTCACTTCTGCTTTATAAAAATGGCAACTGGATTTTACAGCTTTCTTTTTATTTTTTCGTTTCTACCTTGCATACGTAATAAAACAACTGCGTAAAGGCACTTCAGCAATAAGCACCAACGCTCAGGAAAAAGAAAAAAAAGACTTTTTGGAAGAGTGCAAACTGTAAAGCAGGTATAAATGAATGATGATATTTATTTTTTTAAATATACGAGAGGCAGTCAAAATGTTAGTTGCACTCCTCCGTAAAACATTTCGGTAAAAGGATATTTTGTTGACATTTTGTGGCAACACTGCTGAAATTTATCTGCAGCACGTGCCGCAGTACCTTCTACGCAGTAGTTTTAGTTCGCTCGCTAACGAGTCGTGAACATACCTCGGCAGCTGCTGGTGGCGTCCAAATTGGAACTGCAGGCAGTGATTCGTTTTTGTGGGCAAAAGAGTGTAACTGCACTGACATTTTTAGGCAGTTGAACGAAGTGTACGGTGAGAACGCAATATCGCGTGAAGCTATCGCAAAGTGGTGCATCTTGTTCGAGAACGGACGTACTGATATCGAGGACGATTACCGCAAGGGAAGACCGCAGGCGGCGAACCTAACGAGGGACTTTCTGAAAAAGTCTACGTGGGAGATGTGGAACCAACCCGCCTTATAACTCAGATCTTGCGCCATGTGACTTCCACGTCTTCGGCCCCATGAAAAAAGAACTTGCAAAGCGACGATATCACTCGGATGACGAGGTGAAAGCTGCAACCCAGCAATGGTTATCGGACGTTGGACGGAATTTCTTCGCAGAAGGCATAGAAAAACTTGTGCCACACCTCGACAAATGGTTCAATAAACCAGGTGATTACGTCGAGAAGTAACTTTTGTATGGAACTTTCAGGTACTTATAACATTTTTCTGTGATTTCGATCCTGTGTTTTTATCAAGCAGTGCAACTAGCTTTTTGACTCACCTACGTATATTTGGGTTAATTTTGGGTTTCCAGTTGACGTTAATTTTGATCAGTTTTATGAACAAAGAGGGGCGTGAAATAGTGCACTTGGGGGAAGCTTAAGCCTTCTGAGCATCTCCCGTCGTTGCGCCACTGTTACAAGTAGTCAGTAATCTTTGATTTAAATGTGTGTCCAAGCCATGTATAGTGCGTGCAGTATCCTAACTAAAAATAAATAAATAAATAAATAAATAAAAGACTTCACCACGCTCGCCGCGCTAGAACCAAAACTAAGCATAGGAAAAATACCCATTACGGAAAGATATATCTTTAGAAACGAAAATGTCACTCTCAGTGGCTGCTAAATATTCCTTTTCGTGCACTTGTTTTAAATACAAAATTCTCGATTAACACATCACAGTTAATATTTTTTAGAAATTCATCTTCGATTGACAGATAGCAGCACTAATGAGACGTTCTTGCGCCATTGAGGAACTCAAGTAATTTTTTTCACTCTCTTTACGGAACTGAAAGATCTTTCTCCACCGGAGCTTGAAATTGGGATAGTTAAAAATATTTTCAGTGCTGTCTCAACATTTGAAGAAGTAGCCCAGACCAATTTGTACAGTTTTTTCGGCGACACCTGAGCAAAAGTTTCATGCTTTGCAAAATGCTAAAACTGTCTAACTTCATCTGCTAATTTTGTTTTCTCAAAGTCAAGTGCATACACGCCACACAACTTCTGAATGCTTTCTTTCATTTAGCGCGTTTGTTCATCCTTGTATTTTATTTATGAAAACCCTAAAACAGTTCAAGACTTCTGTACGTATTTCCATTCTGTGTCCGTTCCACCTCGACTTTCTCACATATTACATTGATTCTTTTAGTAACGAAATATTTGTTTACGTTGAGGAACGATTTCTAAAATAACTTAAACAAAAAAGTTCCTATTTTTTTCTTTACGTTGACTTCCTTTTGCCTGTTCTTCATCTCTGTGCTGAAAATCGGTTCTTCCACTCATATTACGTTTCTACAAGGGTTAAAATAATGGAAACACTGACTGCCAGTGGCGTAACCCCGCAAAATTTACTTCAGCACCCTTAAGCACAGTAATTTTCCCTGGATTTCGAAGCCGCGAATAGCTGAGTGGTCAACAATTGAGACTACCAATGCAAGGTCCTCAGGTTCGATCCTGGGCTGATCTCGCGGAGGTTGTGTGATTTGCTAACAATCACTGAATATTTGCCATGCATTGGACGAGCACGTTAAGTGACGGCCCCCAGGCTGGACCCACTGGTTAAATAGGTATCCTTTCCTATGCCCCCCTCCTTGAAATTCTCTCACCCCTCTATGTGCAACTTCGTACTTGTACGGTGGCGCCATCTACGGTACTCTAATCTCACTACAAACTGTTCTGTCAAAGTTGCTAGACTTGCTCTCATTCCTTCCGTTTCTGTGTCCTGCCCAAAAGGCGAACTCGCTGTAGGTGGCTGGGACCTAAAATCTACCAACTGTGGACGGAAGTCCTACAAGAAAATGACGCAATACTTGCTTGCAGGATTTTGAACACGCGGGAGGATGCATTTTTCGCGGTGTGTGTGTGTGTGTGGTTGGAGGGAGGGTGCGGAAGGGTTCGGAAGTCAGGGAGAGTATCTGCAAAAGTGATGGTGGTACCTATACTCCGAGTCAACCTAAGAGTGTACCACTATGTAGGGTGCGAAACAGCTACCTCCGCTATGAAAAGTAGTCCCTAGAGTTTAGAGCGAAAAGCAGTAGAATTATTGCTCAGAATCCATTTTTGTTTGCTGAGCAGTTTATGAGACAAAATTGCTATCTAAAAAAACTTCCAAAAGTTAGTGCCCTTTTGGAAATAAATTTTTTATCAGAAGTTGCTGAATCAAGAGCTTCGCACTTTCGGCTGTTTCTGCCCACTTGGGATACGACTCGGACAGGGGAAAGGGGTGGAAGACTTCTCCCAACATTAACAACACAGAGACAATAAACTGACGATCTGGGAAACTCGAAAAGTAGGGAACAGGAAGAAGGGGAAACGGTTCAGGTTCCACCAGATCCCCACTCAGAATCTCCACTGCTCGTGGGATGTGTGGGTGGGTGGGGGGATCAGAAAAGGAACAGTAGAAAAGCGCATTTACGTTAATGGATACCGTTCTTGTGATCCACGACGAGTCGTGATAAGGCTCTACCGTCTTTAAGAGCAGTACACTTTTAGGGTGACTTGTAGTACAGAGCCCCATATTTACCTTCTTAAGTAATAGATTTGACAATACGTGTAATTGCTTTGTCCAACACTAAATTAAATCACTTTAAGAAATCACCCTCTTATACACAGAAGATATGCGGCTGCTGTGAATAAATGTTGACACCTGTCGTTCACGTAAACCTGGGTAACTGACTATTTTCCCGCATCCTCCACGGGAAATGCTACTGTGGTCTTGCGCTTTACAGCCCATTGCAGAGCGTATTACACCCTGAAGTCAAAGAGCCGAACGCTTTCAATCTGTAGGACATTCAGTGTTTTAAAAGTGAAACTAGGCATTTATTTAGGCAAAGCTAAATATATCTTAAAGCAAAATATGAATCTTTGGGTTAATTATTGTGCGTGTTCGATTTTTTTCATAAAACTACAACTGGAAACTGCAGTACGCCCCTTCATTACATGCGGCCCCCGAGGCTGCGGGGGTGGTAGTTGCACCACTGCTGACTGCTACTAGAATACACAAAATGCACCGCATGGATATCACAGGGACGTCGGCGTTATGAGGTACACGAAGAGCTGCAGTACGATGTCGGCTATCACGTAGCAGTGCTACTGTGTGAGGTGAAACAGCCCCACAGTAGCCCCCCACAAGCTTGTGTTCTTCCAGCAGTGGTTGAAGAGTGTTTGTTCTCCGATGCTTCTCGCCTTATACGTCAAAGTCCATCCGTTCGAGATGCAGAAAACGTGACTCATCGGAAAAGGCAATCCTTTGCCAATCAGCAGAGGTCCAATTCCGATACTACCGTGCAAATGTAAGCCTTTTCTGCCGATGCACCTTCGTTAGCATAGGTGCAGCGACCATCCGTCTGCATCGGAGCCCCGTACGCAGCAGGGTTCGCTGAACTGCCGTTCTAGACACACTGCCGGTAGCCCCCTGTTCATTCGGCCAGTGTGTTGCTCCACTGTAGCGTGTCGATGGGCCCCTCACGCACCTTCGAAGCCAACGTTCAGCTCTCACATCAATGGCACGTGGTGCTCCGCAGTTTCCACGTCGCTTGTTCGCAATTGTGTCATATCTCCAATCACGATACACTTTAACCACAGCAGCAAGCGAACAGTTCTCAAACTGCTCTGTTTCAGAAATACTGCCACCCTTTGCTCGAATGCCGATAATCATCCCTTTTTTGCAAATCTGATAAATCGCTCCTTTTATCTATGACAGCAAAGAGTGACATGTTTTCAGATTGCCTACGGCACACTTTATATACCCTCCAAGTCAGCTCGCGACGCGTGCCTTCTTTCACTGGCTACGCGTTGTTGACGTCAAAAGTAGGAGGTGGTCACAATAATGTGGCTTGACTGTGTATATGTTCCATTTTCGGTGTGTTTTGTCTGTTTTTCCTCACTGTTTCTGGATACGGCAATGTCCGTGTCAAGAAGTGTAGAATAAGAATCCACTAGAAACACATTTCTTGCAGTTTAAAACCCAAGGAGCATTTTAATGTTATGTTCGTAACAGGAAGAATTACGAAAGACAGCACCGACTTAGTATTAGTTTTTGAAATTTTTTGAAAATACATTTATAGTGCTCACCATCGATAACGATCTCGGGAGGTCCTTTCTCTGAGTCCGTACTCATGAAGACGGTTCCGTGCCGTTTGAGTACATACTGTGACATCACAAGCTGGACAAAGTGATTCACGGAGTTGACTATACTGGTGATACTATGCCATCTCCGAGAACTTAGCGATCTTGCCTCCTGGTGGTTGTCCTCGGGCGACCACTCGTATGTAGATCTGCAACATTTCCATGCCGTAGAAATCTGGTGTGTAGCCGACTTACTACACTTTCGGAAACCTCCTAAAGCAGCAGCCACATCGATCTGCCGTACATCTGCTTGCAACACGCCACCAGCCCTATTTCTGTTGTCAATGCTTAAACGTCGTCTGGACAACATTTCAGGTTAATCCCACATTGAAGATAGTACGCCGCCCCTGTGGCGCAGTGGTCTAAGCGCTGGCTTTAGACCATTCGTCCGTGAAGCTGTCCGGGTTCGAATCCTGTTGAGGCATGGATGTTGTATTTGTCTTACGGCACTGACTCTTTCCCTTGAGTGGAACCAGAGACCCTAAATTGGAGATGGACGACTGCTTACAGCCTATTGAGTTGCTCACGGTGGTAAACTTTCAATAAAAAAAAGAAGGCAATACATTCAGCAAACTTCTAGACCATGCGATAAAACGACCCGTTTTCTACTTCTTGCAGGGTACTTTTATCGAAGCTCGCATGCCAAGTGCTGTGTTGTCATGATGCTTATTCACATATGCCGCAGCTACCCGCGCTGATAACCGATTTCTGGTAGTTTTTAAATTTACATATCACCACGTTTTCCCTTCGAAAATACAATTTTCCGAACGTTTCGTGGCCAGTGTAGTTTTTTTTTTTTTTTTGATTGGAGGTTTAACGACCACCGTGAGCAACTCAATGGGCTATAAGCAGTCGCCCATCCCTAATTTAGGGTCACTATTTCCAAGGAAGGGAGAGAGCCAGTGCCGTAAGACAAACACAACATCCATGCCTGACCGGGATTCGAACCCGGACCCCTTACGGACGAATGATCAGAGGCCAGCGCCTTAGACCACTGCGCCACCGGGGCGGCCCAGTGCAGTTGGGAAAGTGTGCCTGATGGATTCATTGTCGTGCGAATGTGGACTTCGTATCTACGTTGTCTTTGGCTTGTTTCAAAGGCTCAATTGGATTGCACTGTTTTTGTTTTTTGAAGCAAAAATGCGTTCAATATTCCAAGCATGCCTTTTTTTTAATAAAATGCAGGTGTACAGACGGTGAGAGTTACAGGATTGCTAATGTGCCCAAGTTTTTATCAAACTTGAGAACAAAGAAAAAACAAGAAAGATGACATGGAATTTTTGGGTGTTAATGAGCACGTCTTTTGAATCCGTTCTGACGCGAATTAAATTGATCAAAGGCTATTCAAAGTCAATGGAACCGGGATGGAAAACAATAGTATCTGACCGAAGAAAGAAGTTTTTCAATCGGGTTTTTAATCCCTCAGGTATTGCTGTAAACGGATTCGTGAGCTTACGCCCCTGGTTGCAGACTTGTGAGTTAAGAAAAACATGAATTTATATGAGAAACATTTCGCACCGGAAACACTCTCCAACAAAGAAAGAATTTTTCAAACCGGACTCTTAGAAGCAGAACAAATATAAGAAATGCATCTACGCCCCCTTGCAGAAAAAACATGAATTATTTTAAGTAGAAGGTATTCTCAAAAGGTTTTTCGATGTGAGCGGTATTGGTCCAGGAAAGAATTTTTTCAGTCGGGTTTTCAGGGGCTCTAGTTTTGCTGCAAATACATCAGAAGCAGAAATTAACACTTATGACTCCTGGTGGCCAGACGATTCCTTACCAAATATTAGAAATTATATTTCATTTCATTTATTTCGTTATGTGGTTACATTTGCCTATGTTATATTTCAAAATTAATTTTATAACATATAGTATTAAGAAAATCAACATATATAATGTACATACTTATGTACAGGGTAACCACAGAACAGGAAATTGAGTAAAAGGCTATATACAGTATATATAGCCTGAGTGAATCCCAATTCCCCTAAAGTACGTAGTCAAGTCAAACGTCCTGCACATATAAAATTTACTCATATATGGTCTGATTAATAAATTTTACCATATAATTTTATATTTTAATTTGTTAGCAAATAATTGTTTAGTTGCTTTCGAAAATAATTATAATTATTAATATTTGTTAATTGACAAGGTAGGTTATTCCATAACATCAATTCCTGGTAATCAATCTTTTTTGGGTTAAAGTACAGTATTAGGCATTGGTCCCAAAAATGCATTTGTATCTCTTGTTTGATAGTCGTGACCTACAGTGTTCAATTGAATTAAATGTTGATACCTATTCTCTTTTATTCTTTTATACATGAATCCCAATAATATAAATTGCCATAATTTCTCAATATTTAAAAATCCATAAGAATTTATCCGTACCCCCATATTCAAGTATTTTCCCTTAAAATTACTTAAAATTCTGACCATCCTAATTTATAATGATTGCAATTTATATAAATTGTTCTTAGCAGTTTTCCTCCATACTAATAAACAATAAGTCAAACATGGATAAATCAGACTGTAGTTCAACATTTTTAATGTTTTACTTGTTAAATTATTTGAAATTCTCGTAATTAAACCCAATACTCCCCGAAATTTTGTTTACAATATTTTGAATATTTATATTCCATTTTAGATTATCCTCGATTATTATTCCCAAATATTTAATATTATTTACTATTTTGAGGGTACACTTCTCCACACAAATAGACGGTGGCTCAACAATCTGTCTATCTCCCTGTTTAACAATCATAATTTCAGTTTTTTCAATATTTAAACACAGAAAATTTGTGTCCAGCCATTCCATCAATTTTTCAATAAATTTATTACATTTTATTTTTGCCTCATTTATATCTGCACCCGTAATCAGAACCGTGGCATCATCCGCAAATAAAATAAAACTCTCATTAGGTTCAATGCTAAAAATGTCATTTATATAAATTAAAAAAAGTAATGGTCCCAGAACTGAACCCTGCGGTACTCCTATGTCATTAATAACTTGTGTGATTTCATTTTATTAATCTGTACATACTGTTTCCTGTTATGTAAGTAGTCCTCTAATAAACTGTAATATGGATTTCTTATTCTATTATCATAGAGCTTATCAAAAAGTATTCCATGATCGACCGTATCAAATGCCTTTGTAAGGTCCAGGAATATCGCAATGGTTACTAATCCCCTTTTTTCTATTACTTAATATGATATTCTGAGATGTTAGAATGGCTATTTCTGTTGATTTTTCCTTTTGAAACCCATACTGATTTTTATTGATAACATGATATTTCTCAAAAGTTTCCTGATCTCATATATAATAGTTTTTCCAAAACCTTAGCAAAAAAAGATAAGTTAGAAATTGGTCTGTAATTATTTATATTATCTCTCATATGAAAAACATTTCCCATCAGGAGTTGTATGCGATACAGGAAGAGTTTTTCAAATCGGAGTTTCAGAAGCAGAAATATAGGAGAAAACGCAATTTTTGTAAACGCCCCTACCGGAAAGTCTATAAAATACGTAAATAAATTTGAAATTATATGAAAAACCATGTCGCACTGGAAACGCTATCCAACAAAGAAGGAATTTTTCAAATCTGACTCTTAGAAGCAGAGATATTGACAAAAATATGATATATATCTACGCCACTGGCGAAGAAAATACGCATTGTCGACGTAACGATACTATTGTCGACGTAAGTAGTATCGGTCGGCAAACGAAGTTTTTTCAATCGAGATTTTAGAAGCTTAGATTTAGCTATACCCCTGGTGGCCAAACCATTTTTTACCAAAAATCAGATATTATACGCAAAGGATTTCCCATCAGAAGCTGTATCCGGTTCAGAAAGAATATTTCAAATCGGAGTTTTAGAAGCAGAGATATCGAAGGAAACGCAATTTATCTTGAAGACCCCTAGCGGAAAGTCTATGAATTAGTTGAAAATTTTGAAATTACATGAAAAAGATAAAGATTTCGCAGCGGAAACACTATCCAACAAAAAAAGAATTTTTCAAATCGAACCATTAGAAGCAGAGATATTGACAAAAATAAGATACACATCTACGCCACCGGTGGAGAAACCATACAATATTTCAAGAAGAAAATATTCTGAAAAGCTTTCTCCACGTGAGTGGCGTCGGTCCACGAACGAATTTTTTCAATCGAGATTTTAGAAGAACAAATTTTATGGCAAATACATCAGAAACAAGAAAGATGACACCGAATTTTCGAGTGTAATAAGCACGTCTTTTGAATCCGTTCTGTCGCAAATTAAATTTATCAAAGCTATTCAAAGTGAAAGGAACCGGTATGGAAAACAATTGTATCTGACGGAAGAAAGAAGGTTTTTAATTGGGTCTTTAATCCCTGAGATATTGCTGTAAACGGATTCCTGAGCTTACGAACTCTTAGAAACAGAGTTGACGACAAAAATAAGATGTGACTTTACGTCCCTTGGTGGGAAAACCGTGCATTATTTTAGGAAGAAAGTATTCACGAAAGGTTTATCTATATAAGCGGTATCGGTCGAAGAAAAAAAAAATTAGTCGAGTTTTCAGGCTTCCAGATTTTGCTACAAATACATCAGAAGTAGAAATTAATATTTATGACCCCTGGTGGCCAAACCATTCTTTACTAAACATTATAAATTACGTGAAAAATATTTTCCGTCAGGTCTTGTATGCGATACAGGAAGAATTTTTCAAATCGGAGTTTTAGGAGCAGAAAACGCAATTTACCATTATGCGCCCAGCGGAAAGTCTCTGAATTACTTGAAAATTTTGAATTTATAGGAAAAACATGTCACACTAGAAACACTATTCAACAAAGAAGGGATTTTTTTAAATCGGACTCTTAGAAGTCGAGATATTGACAAATATTAAGTATACATCAACGCCCCTGGAGTAGAAACCATGCATTATTTCAAGAAGAAAATGTTCCTAAAAGGTTTGTCGACATGATTCGTATCGGTCTTCAAACGATGTTATTTTCAATCGAGAATTTAGAAGCTCATATTTTGTTGCAAATACATCAAAAGCGGAAATTAAGGTTTACGCCCCCTGGTGGCCAAACCATTTTGTTACAAAATGTAGAAATTATGTTCAAACGATTTCCCATCAGGAGCTGTATCCGGTGCGTAAAGAATTTTTCAGATCGGAGATTTAGAAGCAGAGATATAGGGGAAAACGCAATATACCTTTACGCCCCCTAGCGGAAAGTCTATGAATTACTTGAAAATTTTGAAATTATATGAAAAACATGTCACACGGAAAACGCTATCTCACAAAGAAGGAATTTTTCAAATCGGACTCCTAGAAGTCGCGATATTGACAAAAATAAGATGTACATCTACGCCTCCTGGCGGAGAAACTGTGGAATATTTTAGGAAGAAAATATTCCGAAAAGGTTTATGGATGTGAGTGGCATCAGTCCACGAAAGAATTTTTTCAATCGATATTTTAGAAGCTCAGATTTTATGGCAAATACATCAGAAGCAAAAATTAACACTTACGCCCCCTGGTGGCCAAAGTATTCTTTACCAAAAATTCGAAATTATATGCAAAAGATTGTACATCAGGAAATGTATCCGCTGAAATTTTTTTTTTCAAATCGGAGTTTTAGAAAAAGAGTTATCGGAAAAAATGCAATTTACCTTTACGCCCCTAGCGGAAAATCTATGCGTAATTTGAAAAAGAAACTATTTTCAAAATACTCTTCGACATAAATGGAATCGAAAGATAAAATAATTTTTTCAATCGGATGTTTAGAAGCAAATATGTGGAATAAAACGTATTTTTGAATTCGACATCATGTGCATTTACGCCCTCTAGCGGCAAAATTGTATATCGTAAAAAAAAACGAAATGGAGAATCATCATTTGCATATTTCAAGCTTTCGAATGCAAAAAGAATTTTTCAAATCGGACTAATAGTTGCAGAGATACCGTGGGTACAGACGGACGGACGGACGGACAAACCGATAACATAAGCACGATCTTTTTTTACAAAAGACGTGCTAAAAATTAACAGTTACGTCTCCTGGTGGCCAAAATATTTTTTACCAAAAATTTGAAATTACATGCAAAAGATTTCCCATCAGGAGGTGTATCCCATGAAGAAAAATTTTTCAAATCGGAGTTTTACAAGAAGAGATATTGGGTAAAACGTAATTTATTTTTACGCTCCGTAGCGGAAAATCTATGCGTAACTTGAAAAAGTTATTAATACTCTTCGACAGAAATGGAATCGAAAGATAAAATAATTAATTTTTTCAATCGGATGTTTAGAAGCGAATATATGGAATAAAATGTATTTTGAATTCGACATCATCTGCATTTACGCCCTCTAGCGGCGAAATTGTACATCGCAAAAAAAAAAAAAAAAGCGATATGAAGGATCATTATTTGCATGTTTAAAGCTTCCCAATGCCAAATAATTTTTCAAATCGAACTAATAGTTGCAGAGGTATGATGTCTACAGACGGACGAACGGACAGACGGACGGACAAACCAACATAAGCACGATCTTGTTTTACAAAAGACGTGCTAACAAAGAGAAAAGAAATAAATAGTGCAGAATTTATTCTCTCTCTCTCTCTCTCTCTCTCTCATTCAGGTAATAATGGTATTATTTTATGAAGTAATCAAGCTGAGGAGATGCCCTTATGTAGGATAAGAATTCATCAGAATTTAGACTGTCGACTGCAGAGCACTTTTAGACGATCTTTCTCAGACCTGTAATACAGTCAGACATAATCTTGCAAAATATGTTCCTTCATATTTCACCAAATTTATGGTTATGCGGTTCCTCAGTCGATAAAGCTTAGCACGGAGTTTTTCTTTTATCGCTTTTATTGAATTTATGTGTAGTTTTCTTACTGCGGTTGCTTTCCAGAAAGGTTAGTATTTTTGACCTTTTATATTTTCATTGTGACCAGCTCCCTATTATGATTGCAACATTCCTCGTTTCATTGTGCATTGTACAGAACAGGATCTATTTGATGGGGAATAATTACACGTTTTCTTGCGATCGAAAAGAAAACGAGAAATAAAAACCAACAAAAAACCTTGCTTTAATGACATTTCCAATTTTGTTCAACGATCAGTATGATTCGTGGATATCTGATCTCCAACAGTGTTCGAAGCGTTTGAGGGACAAAATAAGAGTAGCTGGGAGACTTCCACGTAATTAATTGGTTTGAGGTCTGCGACCCCAGCTGCGAATCCATTTCTTTCTGTTTGCACCGCTGTTGCTGTATTCTTGTTTTGTGACAGGGAGGAATGCTTTCATTCACGTTCCGTAGGGACAGGAAGATTTGGAATATTAATTTTTAAAATATCACATTGTCTGAAAAACTTTATTGAACAACTGGTTAGAAGCAGCGCAATATTTTCTTGTCAAGATTAGAGAGCATATTTCTAGCAAACGTCTTTTAATGAAAAATATCAACGAAAGGCAGGCCACTGAAAATGTCGGCTCTAAAGTCACAGCAAAATGAAAAGAAAACGAAATGACACAAGCATATGGAGCAACCCAAGAAGTTTCTAAATGTCGGCGCCAGGCAATAGAAAATTAATATTAATATACACATTTGACGTGGACTAGGAACATCAAACAGAAGTCATCGCTCTTCCTACTTTTATAAGTGAGTCACGGAAAATTCTCGTGAAACTTCCCTTTGATGACTTCTGTTTAATGTTCCTAGTCCACGTCAATTATGTATATTAATTATTCATTCGCATCCTAGTTATTTGTTCATTTGCTGCTTTCCATTTTTGGTGAATCCCCAGCATTGTGTGGGTCTCCAAGAAGCAACCTGCCATGCGGTTCGGCAGTTAGCCATATATGAGGCTGGAAAATTCGAGGCCGCTGTGGTGCAGTGGTAGCATGTTCGGCGCGTAACTGAAAGACCCTGGGTTCGATTCCCGGTTGCGGCCGATGAGAAGTTTCCCCGTGACTCACTTATAAACGTAGTGTGACGTGCCTGCCCAACAGGATGCACACTGCATAAAGGCAGATAGCAGCAACAACGAACGTCTGCGTAGCTCAATTGGTAGAGCGACTTATTCCGGAATGAGGGGACCCGGGTTCCAGCCTCGGCGTGGACAAAAATGACGGAGAAATTTACTTTCGTTATAGTGGATAGAGCGATTACTTCTGTGATGTTCCTATTCCAGGTCAATTGTGTATATTAATTATTCATTCGCCTCCTAGTTATTTGTTCAGTTGCTGCTTTCCATCTTTGGTGAATCCCCAGCATTGTGCGGGGCTCCAAGAAGCAACCTGCCATGTGCTTTGGCAGTTAGTCATATATGAGGGTGGAGAATTCAAGGCCGTTGTGGTGCAGTAGTAGCACATTCGGCACGTAACTGGAAGCCCCTGGGATCGATTCCCGATGGCGACCGATGAGAATTTTTCCGTGACTCACTTATACACGTGGAAAGAGCGATGACTTCTGTTTGACAATAGAAAAATATATTTTTCTTTTTCTTACCTTAAGGTATACACTGCTGGCCACCCAAACTGCGACACCAAGAAGGACACGAGATAGCAAAGCCAGATTTGCTGGACACATAACAACAGATAAAAAGATGAAACGATTGAGCTTACAGGCCCGTGCGACTTGCGGAACACGCAGGCATCAATAGTTCGTGTGGCCCCCATGGCAGGCAAATAACGGCTGCTACACGCCGCAGCATCGAATGAAAGAGATTTTGGATGTGGGGTATGTTGGTCCAGGCTGCTTCCAAACGTTGCCACAGTTCATCAGGCGTAGCCGTGGGTGGTGCTTGCCGGGCCACTAGATTGCCGATCAGCGACCAGACGTGTTTGATGGGCGACATATCGGGAGAACAGGCGGGCCACGGCAGCAGTGACTCCTGGTGGGCCGTGAAGAATTGTTGCACGATGCGTGCCACGTGCGTGCGCGCATTGTCTGTTGAAACGTGGCCACTGGCAGGTCCTGCATGTAAGGGAGGACTAGAGACTCCAAAACGCCAGAGATGTAGCGGTGACTGTTGAGTGTACCGGCGATGCGTACCAGAGGGGCGTGGGTGTCATATCCAATTGCGTCCCAAAAATAACGCAAGGCGACGGACTGGTATGGCGATGCATAATGCAGGCGTCATACAGTCTCTCGGCGCGGTGCTGCCACACGCGGATGCGACCATCGTGGTGTTGCAGGCAGAAGCGGGATTCGTAGGAGAAGACAATGTCGTGCCATTCCGTAGTCCAAGTGCGGCGTTCAACGGCCCACTGCCGCCGCACTCGCCAGTGGTGTAACGTCAATGGTAATCTGAGCAATGGGCGCCATGCGACAAGTCCCCGCTCCTGCAGACGAAGTCAAACGGTACGTGCTGACACAGGTTGTTGCGCAACACACCCTAATTTCTGCGCTAACGTTTGTGATCTGGCGGTGCGAGCCGTCAATGCCCGCCGCACAACATGCCGGTCTTCTCGTTTGGTGGTGTGCCACGGCTGCGGCAATCGCTCACGTCAGTCCGTCCTTCCCTCCTGCACCCACCGAATCCATACACGCCTCACTGTGGCTGGTTGTTGTCCCACACGGACGCCGATGTCTCAGTACGATAAACCACTGTCGCGATAGGCCACTATTCGTCCTCTGTCGAACTGCGAAACGTGCTGGAATGACTGCCGTATTCTGCAACGAGGCATCAGGAAGCTTCCCATGCACAGGTCCGGCAGCACAACACACTTCCACTATTTACACCCAGCCTTTGGCGCACCCTTCTCATAGTGCTTCTCGGTGGTGTGCCGGGCGCGCATGATTTGTATATGCCCCGCAGTGCTAATCGTTTGCATGTCCTCTCACGAGTGACGCATGCTACGAATTTCAGGCCAATGGGATGCTTCCTTCTTAGTGTTGTAGTTTCGGTGGCCAGCAGTGTAGATACTTGCTTCTGTCTGGAAGAAATGTTGCATTGCTAAACAAATTGGAAAATCTTGGTAAGACCACATTCAGGTAACTGTGCCTAAAATGTGGCCGTTCATTGCAGTAAGAGATTCTAACTAAAGTAAAAAAAATCATTAGGGACTCCTACCTAATAATGTGTTGGTCCGTCCTTGGCCTTCATAACAGCATCGGTTTGATGTGTCATGAATTCAAAAAGGTGTTGATAGCAGGGTTTGTGAATGGGTCAAAAGTTTGAACTAGAACACGACCCGGACCCGGACGTCATATAATTGGACCCGACCCGCATCTGCAACCAACCCGGACTCAACCCGGACAAATCTGCTTTGAACTGTAATATATATTTATAGGGTGTTCAAAAAGTGCCTCCACAAGGAGTATAGGTTATATGAAAATCAAACAAATGTATTATGGAACGTACAGTTTACTCTCTTACAGAAAGTATTGAAACTATCGTCCTTCATTTGAAAGACAACTGTTTTACACATGTTTTCAAACACATCTGCGAGAGTCAAAAATCCCTCCGCAGTAATGTTAAGGCTGTTTGAGTCAAAAATCCCTCCGCAGTAATGTTAAGGCATTTTGATGGGGCTACAGTCAAAAGTTTTGAATTAAGTAAACTGTTGTATGTTTAATTTCCGTTTTTGCTGTTTCCTTGATAACATATCAAACCCCAAAATACGCTTTATATCAACACCAATTTTCACAAGTTTATGATGAGTTGAAGGTTTCCAAAATGTGGATATTGTTTTCATCTAAAATAGCGCTGTTAATTGTTGGCACCGTACCATCGCTGTGAAACCACGAATAGCGCTGTGAATTGTTGACACCTTAGCGTAAAGCGAACGCACTCGGCTAGTTAGCGAGAGATCTGGGGTTCGATCCCAGCGGTGTAGATAGAACAATTTTTCAGTTGCTATTCGTTGTTTATAAAATAACGTAGACAGAGCGATGACATCGTATATTTACATTATCTCTACGTATTTGAAATATATTCACCATTGTTTCCATCATTGCCCCTTAGAAAGAAGGGACACTTTTCCTTCATATTGCAAGACAAATCCTTTTTCAGTCGGCGGACACGAGTATCGAGAACAAAATTCCACAGTGCAAATGTTTCTTTCAAAATGTTATTTCTTTGCTTTTTCTAAAAGTAAAACCGGGTCGAATTCGGGTCAGGAACATCTTGACCCGTGACCCGTTTCCATCTCTCACTTGACACCGTTCTACAGGTATGTTCTCCCAAGCGGATGTGATGTCGTCCATCTATTGCCAGGTGTTCCCTGGAGGAGAATCTCTGTTATGAAGCGCTGTCTCAGTATTATCTCACAGGTGCTCAATTGAGTTATGATCTGGAGACAGTGCGAGTCATTTTAGAGCTTGGAAGTCAGTGTCGTGCTCCTGGAATCACATTATGACAATCCGAGTCTTGGAGCATGGCACATTATATTTCTGGAAGTAGCGCTCTCCATCAGGAAACACCACGCGTGTGCCTGTCCTTCAGGGATGTTAAGATACTTCGTGACGTCTAAATGCTATCTCATAGATATTATGGAACCCATTGCCTACCAATGGGTTCATGTTCTTGTTTTCATAGTAGAGCATGTTCTTGTTTTCATGGTTTGCCATTAACTCATCGCCTACGATGAATACAAGTTCCAGGCCTTTACACCCTCATCAAAACTGACCCCAGACAATATTACCGCCTTCACCAACTTGTACAGTTACAGCTAGGCAGTTGGTGTCCATCGATTTGTGCAGTTAACTCCAATATTCTGGCCCGCACATCGGCGTGTATTAACTGATTCGTAACTTATCGAACCAGAAGACCTTTTCACAGTCTTCAAGGGTCCAGTTTTGGTGCTTCCCTATCTGATGCGGAAGATTTTGTCTATTTTTACCAGAAACGACTGATATACACAGTGCGTCAAAGAATTTTTAAGACTGGCGCTAGATTTCAGCCTACGGTGGCGCCACCAGTGTAATCGCGAATGCGCTATAAACCTTGACCGCGTGCTTGCTTTCTGCCAAAAGTACTGCGCAGTTGTTACAGTAACTCAAACGAAACGGGCGCTCATTAGAGAAGTAAAATTTTTTTCATGTTGAATTATTAAGATGGAACAAAGGGCTGTTATTAAATTTAACGCAAAACTTGGTAAAAGTGCCTCGGAAACGCACCAAATGATGAAACAAGTTTACGGTGAGTTTTGTTTAAGTAGATCAAATGTTTTCCTGTGGCACAAACGTTTTTTGGACGGAAGAGATACGCTAGAAGATGATAAGCATACCGGAAGACCAAGTCATCTAGGACACCTGAGATTATTGAAAAAGTGCGTGATTTCGTGGCAAACAATCGATGTGCGTCACTAAGAATGATGGAAGAGTCTTTAAACACCAACAAAGAAACGATTCGAACCATCCTGCATGAAGATTTGGGCAAAACAAAAGTCTGTGCTAAATTTGTTCCGCACACGTTAACCAATGAACAAAAATCAAGGAGAAATGCACATTGCAGAGACATCATTTCAGCCGCTGAAAATGATCCAAACTTCTTAAAATCGATTGTTACAGGTGATGAAACATGGTGTTTTCAATATGATCCTAAAACAAAGCGACAAAGTGCGGAATGGAAGTCAAAAAACTCGCCACAAGCCAAAACAACAAGAAAAGTTCCATCGAAAATGAAAACAATGCTCGCCGCCCCGGTGGCGCAGTAGTCTATAAGGCGCTGGCCTCTGATCATTCGTCCGTAAGGGGTCAGGGTTCGAATCCCGGTCAAGCATGGGTGTTGTGTTTGTCTTACGGCACTGGCTCTTCCCCTTCCCTGGAACCAGTGACCCTAAATTAGGGACGGGCGACTGCTTATAGCCCATTAAGTTGCTCACGGTGGTCGTTAATCCTCGAATCAAAAAAAAAAAAAAAAAAAAAGAAAACAATGCTCATTACATTTTTCGATAGTAAGGGTATTATCCACAAAGAATTTGTTCCAAGTGGACAAACAATTACTGGTGAGTTTTATTTAAATGTTTTGAGGCGTTTGATGGGCAGAATTCGTCGCATTCGTCCGGAATATCGAGATGAAATCAGGTGGTGTTTATTGCACGATAATGCACCCAGTCACACCTCACTTCTTATTCGTAGATTTTTGGCGAAAAATAACGCCTGTGTGTTGAATCATCCACCGTATTCTCCTGATTTAGCACACTGCGACTTTTTTGTTGCCAAAACTTAAAATGACGTTAAAAGTGTGTTATTTTGATGATATTTCGACCATATAAACAGCTTCGACGCGTGCTTTGGAGGCAATTCCGCAAAGTGAACTGGAACAGGCATTCGAATAATTATAACATCGCTGTAACAAGTGTATTGAAGCCAGAGGGACTTATTTTGAATAACAAATCAAAACAAATTATAATTTCTTGTTTCTATTTCATTTTACAGACCCTGTCTTAAAAATTCTTTGACGCACTGTGTACTATAGCGAGTTTTGCTATTATAACCCATTCGTACCAATTTGAGGCAAGCTGGGAATTCCGAAATTTTTCTCTCAATACTGCTGTTGTACTGTTCTGTTACAGGACGCAATATGAAACTCGTTTGCTTCATCGCACAATACTCTTCAGCCACCTTTGCCCTCGAACATCGAGTAGTAGTTTCTTCTTACAAGAAGACGGCTGACTTCTTATTTTCTGTTTGTTTACCACTCATTACACCTTCGATACAGTTCTTGCATAGCCTAGAAGGTTTTCCGTTTCTTCCATTTGCCGCCTAGCTTCCACTATCATCATTCTTTCAAACTCGCTTAAATCCATTCTCATAATGCTGGTGTCTAAGCATCGTACAATTCAGAATCATTTGCAGTCGGCTGTTTAGAAAGCCACCTCAACGTCATAGTTGCGTACGTAAGTGAGGGTGACACGTGTCTGATTGCTATAGGGCATTCCTAAAGATTTGCTACTTCAGTATACACGGTCGTATTGGAAAAATATGATCAACAACAGAATCACAGTTTACCCTCCCAGGCGTGTCACAGAGTGCGCATAACAAGCTGGACCACACGGAGATACAAGCCGCCGGACAGGACAGATGAGCCATAGTGCGTTATGTGAGCATAATTGCCAGAGATTGTGATTTGACGGACGTTCAGAAAGGAATGATCATCAGCTACTGCGCCAAGGGTGGAAGCCTCTCAGAAACAGCAGACTTCGTGGGCTGTTCGCGAGATGCTGTAGTAAGGGTGTACCAAAAATGGACCGCTGGTACACCGAGTACCACATGACGTCATAACTGTGGAGCCCCAAAAGCCATCGACCCCAAAGGAGAACGTCGACTGGTAAAGGGCAATCGACGCGCAACAGTGCAGCAATTGACCATGCAAATGAACGTTGGGACACCCAGGCACGTATCCTCGATAAATTGTAGAGCCAACGCTGTTACGCTTGGGTCTCCGGAGTCGACGTTGGGTGAAGGCGCCAAGGTCCATCGTCAGCGACGCCTGAAGTTCACATGGAATTACCGTCATTGGACAGTGGCAGAGTGGGAAAGGGTTGCCTTTTCCGACGAATCGAAGTTTCTACTCCACAGAAGTGACGGGTGGTGGTGGATGTGGCGTCAGACACACGAGAAACAACACCCGGACTCGCTTGTCGGTCAAGTACCGACCTGCGGTGGGAGTGTGCATGTCTGGGTGATGTTTCCCTGGTATGACCTGGGACATCTGGTACCACATGAATGCCAATGGCTCCCTGTCCATACTCGCTGACCACATGCATCATGTTGGACGTTTGCCCTGCTGGTGATGGTGTCTACCAACACGACAATGGAACACGACAGCGATGTCTCCTTTCTCCCTTGGCTGGCGAAATCTCCTTTCTCCCTTGCCTGACCTCAATCCCATAGAGCACTTGTGTGACTATTTGGATAGACAGATTTCAAGTGCCAAACGACAACCACGTCATCTCCGGAACCTCTGTTCTCTGCTGCAGTCCGAATGGGCACGTGTGCCTCGGGCAACGTTCCAGGGCCTCATTGCGTCCATGCCACGCCGTCTCACCGCTGTCGTCCGGGCAAAGCGTGGTTATTCCTATTATTAGGTATGGGTGGTTATATTATTCTGACACGACTGTGTATGTAGTAGGTATGTTATTTTCACGCGTTTCAAGGAAAATTTCCCACTACTTCTCACAGAAACTATGAATATGCGATATGTGAGAATTCCGATGCGCCTTCTTTATGTGCTATGATACACCTTCCTTCGCCATCTAACGTTAGAATGTACCATGATGGAAATGTTACGTGTCGCCTGCAATTGTAAACTGCGTCATTCACGCTCTCACACTCCAGGCAGCGTTGCGTGTCGACGATAATGACAAGTTTGGCGTATTTTGAGTGAGTGTATGAAACAGCAAAAGCATTGCATTAAGTATTTTCCTTCCAAGCATTAATAAAATGCTCCAGAAAACCAAATTTAGTAAAGGGTTCTGAAAATTTAAAAGTCGCAGATCATAGTTAAAGATGGGGAAATTTCTGCATAAGATGAGATGCGTTCTAGGGGAAATTAGTTACCTAGTTTCAGTAAAAAAATCCTAATCGTTTCACTACATGTATCCAGAAGTCGGAATTTGGAGCTTTCCTTCAAAAATCGCTTTACTACAATAGTAGATTTTGAGCACTGTATTATAGACCTTTTTTTTAATATTGTACTTGCCCCAATTTCTAACGAGAGGGATCTAACAAAAATCGGAAAGCACCAAATAGGCTCGATAGGTCAGAACTCGAATGGAGCTGTTTTGAATGGGACATGGTGATTAATTTGCTGAATTATGAAAAACTCTTAATCATAGCATGTTGCCAAACTTTATACATATTCACGCCACTTAGAAGCGGGAGAATGTATTTTGTTAGGATATGCTATACTGTATACACTCACGGACAATGAGACTTGCGCACCAAGAAGAAAGCATCGGATTGAACTGAAATTTTATGGACGTAATGATACAGATGAATGATACACATGATGGCAAAAACAGAGCTGCAGGACAATTACAGAGGGATCTGTGGCACGCAGTCCTGTCATCTTCAATAACGCATGCGCGGCGATACATGCTGCAATACGGTCCGCCATGGAGGCGAACAGACGCCTGATGTTGTCCTGCGGCAAACTGGCCAACACGTGTTGGACGGTGTGCTTCAAATCCCGGTTAGTGCGGCACGGCGCCAGCAGGCGTTTCAACTGGTCTCACACATGCCTCATAGGGGACATGTCCCGGGAGCGGGCAGGAAATGGAAGTTTCTTGACAGTCCGGGGCATTATCCTGTTGGTATAGCTCACCTGTAATCCCGGCCCGGAATGGGAGCACATGGGGGCCGTAGGATCTCATCCACATACCGCTGGCCAGTCAATGATCCCTGTACCACTACTAGAGCTGTGACTCCCCAGACTACGTAAGCAATGACTCCCCAGACTATAATGCCTACAGTGGGGGAGGTATGGCGCTCTATAGCGAAGTTGGGATTGTGCCGTTGACACGGGAACCTCGACACCTGGACATGATGATCATCTTTCCTCAAGACGAAGTGGCATTCGTCGCTAAACACCACACGTCGCTCTGGCCTGACACCATTGCACACGGAACCGGCGATGTTCCAGTGTTAATGGCAGCACACGTAAGGGGAGATGGGATCCCAGTTTTGCTTCTGCGAGGCGTCGGGAAATGGCTCGTGGGCATATAGGAGCCGCTACATCTGCCTGTATAGTGGACCATGTCCCCGTGAGATCCGTTTGTGCCTGGCGCATGATCCGGCGATTCTCTCTACCGGTGGTCCTCCTGGTCCGTCCGGAGCGGCTCCTCCGTGTGACAGTGCCTTCACGTGTACTGCTTCCAACACGATCGGACGGTATGGTCTAGAACGATCCATGTGGGGGCCTACACGACGCGCCCACCACCCTGAGGTTTTCAGCCCTATGATCAGGCCTCTCTTAAAATCCGTAAGTTGCATAAATCGACGTCTCTGGTAACTACCCAGCATTCTTGTCACTCTGTACTCTTGCTTGTGTCGGCTGGTGCTTTTAGCTTTCATGGGCCATCGACTGACTACCCGCCGCTTTATAAGGCTGCCAGTTCGTGCTTGCAGTGCCCCTCAGGGTGTGCGGTCAGCGCACTCGCACCAAACGTAGATCATTTTCATACCAGCACGTACTCTAGCTATTTGCGAAAATTTCACGGTTGTAGCATGTTTTCTTCTAGGTGCGCAAATTTCATTGTCCGTGAGTGTACATATGGAAAATCCAGATGAATCTAGAGTACATCCGCTAAAACAAATGAATTTCAGTCACACATTAAATATTATGACAACCACACATACAGCAGCAAGTGAGCATGTGCACCGGGAGTGGAAAGTTCGGAAAAATTGAATATGACTGGAGATTACCTGATCCAAAAAATGATTTCCCCATTTCCGCTCCACAAGTAGGACAAGAACTAAAAACATACAAAATACTTCTCATAAGATACTTGTCCCACGCAATAAGAATTTTTTCAAAAGAGAATCCTAAAAGGAGAAAATTCGTAGCCAAAGGTTGACGTAGTATGATCAGATCATTTTTTTACATACACCGATTAGCCATTACATTATGAGCACCCCCAGCCTAGAGAAATGAGCGCGCCTGGAGAACGAACGCTGGCGCAATTGAAGTTCACAGAGCAGTATACATACAACCCGAGGACCGGCTTTCGGTTAGTAGAGTGTTCGGAGTCAGAATGGGAAAAGCTGCCAATTTATCGGAGTTTGATGAAGAGCAAATTGTGATGGCACGGCTCCTCGGAACTACAATCTCGGAAACGGCGCGACTTGTGGGTTGTTCATGAGCCGCTGTAGTGAGTACGTATCAAAAGTGGTGCACCGGTGGCCAAACGACGAGCCGTCGTCGAGCTGTGTGTCGTCCGCAGCTCACTGTTGCCAGAGGGGAGCGGAAAATGTCGCTCATGGTTCACAGCCACCACAGGGTGACAAATCCCCGCAGCTACAACAGTGGTGATCAGGGCCAGGTGTCACAGCATACAGTTCGTTGCAGCCTTCTGCGCATGGGCGTGCGTAGTCAATGACCCAGCTGGGTCCCCGGCTTACTGCACGTCATCGCCAACAACCCATGAAATAGGCCCAAGGTCATCGAGATTGCACAGTGGATGATTGGAAGAAAGTGACCTTGTCAGACGAATCAAGATTCCTGATGCATCACGTAAACGGCCGAGTGCGGATACGCCCATTACCAACGGAGGCTATGGCACATGGATGCACTGTTGGGCGGAAACACACCAGCGACTGCGGTGTTATGCTGTGGGCGATGCTTTCTTGGAACACATTAGGCTCCATTATCCCAATAGCACAATCCCTAACAGCTGTCAGGTATCTGAACATCGTTGCGGACCACACGGACGTTGCTCTACCAACTGAGCTACGCGGACCAAGTTCAGCCATTCACGGCGACTGTGTTCCCTACTGGGGATGGCCATTACCAACAGGATGAAGCGCCATGCCAGACTGCCAGAATAGTCAAGGAATGGTTCGAGGAACATGCTGGGGACTTTGTGTTAATGCCCTGGCCTCCAAATTCACCTGGCATGAACCCAATCGAACATTTGTGGTTCGACTTGGAAAAGCGGGTTCGCGCTAAATCACCACCACCCCGAAATGTACGGGAACTGGGGGACCTGCTGTTGACATTATGGTATCAGCTACCCCAGAATACCTATCGTCACCTCATCGAATCGATGTCTGGTCGAGTGACCGCTGTTTTAAGGGGTATAACGAAGTGAATTTCTCCGTCATTTTTATCCGCGCCGGGGTTCGAACCCGGGTCCCCTCATTCCGGAATAAGTTGCTCTACCAATTGAGCTACACGGACGTTTTATTCTGATTCCTATCTGCCTTTATGTCGCGTGCGTCCTTCTGGCAGGTACGTCACATCTCCTGGTACGTTACATCATCTCCCCCTTAATTTTTTCGAAGTGCTGGAGAAGGGATTCTCTTATTTTTCCTACCTCGCGGTGTGGAAAGAACATCACACCAATGCGAGATTTTGAACGGTCGGATCATCCGGATAGTTCGGGCGCCATTATAACGAAGTAAATTTCTCCGTCATTTTTGGTCTACGCCGGGATTCGAACCCGGGTCCCCTCATTCCGGAATAAGTTGCTCTACCAACTGAGCTACACGGACGTTTTATTCTGATTCCTATCTGCCTTTATGTCGCGTGCGTCCTTCTGGCAGGTACGTCACATCTCCTGGTACGTTACAGGGGGTCCTACAGCGTATTAGGTAGGTGGTAAAATAGAATGGCTCATAATGTAATGACTCATAGGTGTATGTCAAAGTATAACAAAATATTTTCTAGAAACGTTTTCATCGGGAGGAACACTTGCATAACGAAATCTTGTTTTAGTCTTAGGATATAATCTCTTTGCTTTAAAAGCCTTCTTTCCGATGTGCTGAGCGTGACAATATCTGAAACAATGTGAAACAAATAAATATACTATAGAAGTGTCAAAATTTGGGGCGTAGGCCTATGATAGATTTATGAAAATTAAATCTTCCATTCTGGATACCGTAGGTTGTACTGCACGTTCGTTAGAGAACACATTAAGCTAAAGTATAGCACACCTCGTGTAAATCACAAGTAACAGAAAAAAAAGCTCCCGTTATATCGAGATAACTTAAATATGAATTCTAATTATATACACTAACAATGTCATGAAATAGTGTGACGAAATCGAAGAAAATGAATAAAGTACAATACTTTTATTTAGAGTGGCAGAAGAAGATACATCTTTTGACCGTTAAATTGCAGTTCTAATCATTCACTTACTTCATTCAACAAGGAACACCAGATTTCCTCAAAATGTCTCCAAAATTTTAGTGTATAATAACCAAGAATTCTATGAACTCCAATAATTATTTTTAAAAGAGCAAAATAACCTATTGAAGCTTTGTATAGTTTTTTCTTTTAATTGAAATAGATTTCTTCAGTGAAATACCTATAACAATTTTGATTCATTAGCAAATTTTTACGCACGCTTCTGTATTTGTAATGTGGTTATATTATCTTTCTGAATACTTTCATCATTACCTTTTTCGAGACCTCATTTTGAAAAAGTTTTTGTGATTTTTTCGTTATACTTGGTGACCTGAAACCTTTTCACCTATTGAAATTCATTCAGACTATTTCGCACGATTAGAATGTAAACTGCTATTTAATATTGTAGTTGATAAAATCCTAACGAAAAGCTTAGAAGAGCCGGAGTTACTTAAGATTCTGAGCAATAATGAAAAATGACCCATCTGTTATAACTGCAGTGAACTGTATTTTTGAAACGAGGTTTGTAGTCATAACCTATGAATGAATAGTTGCAAAATTTTTGAAAACATAGGTAGATAATGACAACATATAATAACACCAACATGTGCGATATGAAATTACCTGATGGGATTAAGAACACCGTTCAATATACAACCCTGAAAATTTCCGGTTATTTGATGATAAAGCAGCAACAGCATTAGGAGGACGATCGATTAAAAAGTTTGTTTAAGACTTAGGAATCTCTCAGTAAATTAAAGGCAGAATAAACTAATTAGGCGACAGGAAAATGACTGAACGATAAATTACGGTGTTTCACGTCGGCAGCTTCTTCGAATAAAGTGCATTATTGAAGACTTTGCCTAGGGTATTTATGCTCTGAACTGCTATAGGGACCATAAGATGTGCCATGGATGCATCAAATCCTACACTTTCCGCGGTTCTTTTCAAGCCATTTTACTTGTTTGTTATGATATAATGTCCTGCAAAGGAAAGAGTAGAATGTTGGGTTCTTGTTGATTTTCTGTTGGTACATTGACTAGTTAATGCACTATAACAAAACACGACACGAGAGACGCCGAAGTGATTAACTACGCTCTGGTGATTGAAACAAATGAAATTATTCCCGTGATATCGGATCTCTGTGAAGTCAATGCGTGCTTCTATAAACGAAAACACGCCGTTAAAGGTTGTGCTAAATTACATTAAGATTAAACTATCGTTTTAATGAAACGCACATAATTGTATTATACTCATTTCCATTATTTACAGAGCAGATTTAACGCTGCCTCCACAAATAACCCACTCGAGGTAATAATTTCCTTTCGTAGTCTTCAGTAATCTTTTCTTCTCAGCTTAGATTACTGTATGTATATCCGTCAAAACTCAGCATTTTTTACTTCCCCAAAAGATACAGCTTCCTTGTTTTCATTCCAGTTCCTTGAATTTTTACGTGGTATTTAAACATTATTACAACAAAAAATATTAAAGTTTTTTAGAATCTTAAAGGTGCCTCTTTTTTAGCACGTCTTTTGTAAAAAAAGATCGTGCTTCTGTTATCGGTTTGTCCGTCCGTCAGTCTGTACCCACGATATCTCTGCAACTATTAGTCCAATTTGAAAAATTCGTTTTGCATTAAGAAGCTTGAAATATGCAAATGATGATCCTTTATTTCGTTTTTTTTTTATGATGTACAATTTCGCCGGTAGAGGGCATAAATGCAGATAATGTCGAATTCAAAAATACGTTTTATTTAAAAATACGTCTAAACATCCGATTGAAAAAAGTTTTATCTTTCGATTCCATTTATGACGAAAAGTATTTTAGATATAGTTCCTTTTTCAAATAACACATAGATTTTCCGCTAGGGGGCGTAAAAGTAAATTACGTTTTCCCCGATAACTCTTCTTCTAAAACTCCGAATTGAAAATTTTTTTCTTCAGCGGATACATCTCCTGATGGAAAATCTTTTGCATATAATTTAGAATTTTTGGTAAAGAATAATTTTGCCAGTAAGTTTTAATTTTTGCTTGTGATGTATTTGCCATAAAATCGGAGCTTCTAAAATATCGATTGAAAAAATTCTTTCATGGACTGATGCCACTCACATCGATAAACCTTTTCGCAATATTTTCTTCTTAAAATATTCCACAGTTTCTCCGCCAGGGGGCGTAGATGTACATCTTATTTTTGTCAATATCTCTACTTCTAGGAGTACGATTTAAAAAATTCCTTCTTTGTTGGATAGTGTTTTCAGTGTGACATGTCTTTCATATAATTTCAAAATTTTCAAGTAATTCATAGACTTTCCGCTAGGGGTCGTAGCGGTAAATTGCGTTTCTCCCTATATCTCTGCTTCTAAATCTCCGATTTGAAAAATTCTTTCTTCAGCGGATACATCTCCTGATGGAAAATCTTTTGCACATAATTTAGAATTTTTGGTAAAGAATACTTTTGCCAGTAAGTTTTAATTTTTGCTTGTGATGTATTTGCCATAAAATCGGAGCTTCTAAAATATCGATTGAAAAAATTCTTTCATGGACTGATGCCACTCACATCGATAAACCTTTTCGGAATATTTTCTTCTTAAAATATTCCACAGTTTCTCCGCCAGGGGGCGTAGATGTACATCTTATTTTTGTCAATATCTCTACTTCTAGGAGTACGATTTGAAAAATTCCTTCTTTGTTGGATAGTGTTTTCAGTGTGACATGTCTTTCATATAATTTCAAAATTTTCAAGTAATTCATAGACTTTCCGCTAGGGGGCGTAGCGGTAAATTGCGTTTCTCCCTATATCTCTGCTTCTAAATCTCCGATTTGAAAAATTCTTTCTGAAACGGATACAGCTCCTGATGGGAAATCGTTTACACATAATTTTTTATTTTTGCAAAAAAATGGTTTGGCCACCAGGGGGCGTAAATCTTAATTTTCGCTTCTGTGGCATTTGCAGCAAAATATGAGCTTCTACATTCTCGATTGATAAAAACGTCGTTTGTTGACCGATACTACTCATGTCGACAAACCTTTTAGAAACATTTTCTTCTTAAAATAGTGCATGGTTTCTACGCCAGGGGGCGAAGATGTATATCTTATTTTTGTTAATATCTCTACTTCTAGGAGTACGATTTGAAAAATTTCCTCTTTGTTGGATAGTGTTTCCGATGCGAAATGTTTTTCCTATAAATTCAAAATTTTCAAGTAAATCATAGACTTTCCGCTAGGGGGCACAAAGGTAAATTGCGTTTTCTGCGTTATTTCTGCTCCTAAAGCTCTAATTTAAAAACTTCTTCCTGCATCGCATACAAGACCTAATAGAAAATATTTTCCACATAATTTCTAATGTTTGGTAAAGAATGGTTTAGCCACCAGGGGTCATAAGTGTTAATTTCTGCTTCTTAAGTATTTGTAGCAAAATCTGGGCTTCTGAAAACCCGACCAATTTTTTTTCTTCGACCGATACCGCTTATTTGGATAAACCTTTTGAGAATACTTTCTTCCTAAAATAATGCATGGTTTTCCTCCCACGGGCTGTAAAGTCACATCTTATTTTTGTCGATATCTCTGTTTCTAAGAGTTTGTAAGCTCACGACTCCGTTTACAGCAATATCTGAGGGATTAAAAACCCGATTGAAAATCTTCTTTCTTTCGTCAGATCTACTGTTTTCCATAACGGTTCCACTAACCTTGAATAGCTTTGATAAATTTAATTCCCGTCAGAACGGATTCAAAAGTCGTGCTTATTACACCCGAAAATTCGGTGTCATCTTTCTTGTTGAGTCTTGAACCAGAAAATCGTAATTCATACTGAGGGTACACATCGAATTAGTACTGAGAGATATTTCGTTGAAGTCATTTAAATCTTTTCTTCTGCTGATGTCGTACTTTTTCTGTGAGAATTTTTTTATTTTTCCAGGTATCTTTTCTTTTTTCATTTATAAGCTACGAAATGTTACTAATACTAGACGAAATCATAAATTGGTGCAAAAATTTCGATCATTTGCTGATCATCGTCCTGAAACTATTGTTTATTCCAACTGTTTTGTGACGACTGAAATCAAAGTAACGTAATAGTAATGCAGTGGAACCTCGTTTATACGTTTCTCAAGGGAACAGGTAAATTAACGTATAATTGAGAAAAACGTATAAAGAAATAAGGTGTGTTTCCGTCACTATATGGCAGAACGGTAGAACATCCTTCTACTGCAACTTATGGCGTAGCATAAATTGCAATAGAAAAAAACACACATTTGAATGTGTAATCTTTCTGATGTAGTTGAACATGAAAACTTTGTGTTTGTACATTATCGTCGTCAGAATTGTAACTGGAATTTTTAATACTGCAGCAGAAGCTGTTTTCTTCAGCTTGTAACTTTCATCAATTTCCTTCAAAATCTCCGTTTTGCCTTTTAAAGACAAGGCTTTACGCTATCGTAGAGGCTTGGCTCCAGTGCAAAAATTCGATAGTAATGAAGATCTCAAGGAAAGAGTCCGATATGACAACGCCAAGCAAGAGGAGGTGTCTATAGTTCAGCAAAAGGTAGTAATGCATGCTACACGAAAATACTGATAGAACATAAAGATTTATATTTCATTTTTACAAACTGAAAAGTTTGTAACAATAAAATGCATCAAATAAAGAAATTATCTTAGCTTATGGCTTATAAACGTCACAGAGAACGAACTACTATCCATGTCATCATCATCATCATTGTCAACCATTATCAATCCACTGCTGGACGAAGGTCTCCCCAAGTTTCCTCCACAACGGTCTGTCTTGTGCCAGTCTCCTCCATGTCACTCCCGCATATTTACGAATTTCATCCACCCATCTCCCATGTGGTCTTCTTCTGGGTCTTTTCCTGTCCCTTGGAATCCAATCTAAAATTTCGGCAGTCCATCTATCGTCTGTCCTTCTGGCAGTATGTCCAGCCCATTGCCATTTCAGGGATTTAACTCTGATCATGATGTCTTCCACTCTCGTCATTTTTCGGATCCACGAGTTCCTCTTCTTATCTCTCCTGGTTATACCAAGCATGCACCTCTCCATGACTCTTTGAGTTGTCTGCAGCTTTTGTATGTCTCTTTTAGTTAAGGTCCACGTCTCTGCACCATACGTAAGCACTGGAAGGATGCATTGATCAAACACTTTTCTTTTAAGACATAATGGCATATTGCTCTTAAAAATTATGCTGTTTCTTCCAAAGCTCTCCAGGCAAGTTTTGTACGCCGATTAATTTCTTCATCAATGTGACCCTCACTTGATATCTGCTGTCCAAGATAAACATACGTATCTGTTATCTCCAGTTTTTCTCCATCAATCGATAAATCTTCATTTCTTGTAAAAGCATTGAACATCACTTTTGTCTTCTGAAAGTTCATTTTTAATCCCACTTCTTTACTCTTGTCAGCAAGTTCCTGGATCATACTCTGCAGCTCTGATGGGGTAGTTGCAAAAATGACTACGTCATCAGCAAAACGAAGGTGGGTTAGATAATCTCCATTAATCTTTATCCCTTTGTTTTCCCAGTTCAGTGATTGAAAGACATTTTCCAATGTGGCATTAAAGAGCTTCGAGATATGGTGTCACCTTGTCTCACTCCCTTTCCAATTTTTATGTGTGTTGTATTTTCAAACAGCCGAATCTTTGCACTTGCATTTTCATAGATGTTATTAATAATATTAATGTATGCATCTTCAATACCGCAGGATTTCAGAGCCGTGGTAACTGCTGATGGTTTCACCGAATCAAAGGCTTTTTCATAATCGATAAAAGCCATGCACAATGGAAGTTCATATTCCCTCGCTCTTTCAATCAGTTCTCTCAGTACGTGGATATGATCTATTGTGCTGTAGCCACTCCTGAATCCAGCTTGTTCTCTCGGTTGAGCCATGTCCAGTGTTACCTTCAAGCGGTGTGAAAGAACTTTAGTGAAGATTTTATAAACCACTGATAGGAGGCTGATAGGTCTGTAGTTCCTGAGATCCTCAATGTCACCTTTTTTATGTAGCAGGATCATTGTAGCACTGTTCCAATCCTCAGGAATCTTCCCTTCATTAAGGCATCGAGTGAAAATTTGGGCGAGTACTGTTTCAATTTCTCCACTTGCTTCTTGTATGATGTCTATAGTAATTCCATCTTCTCCTGGAGCTTTCCTCGCTTCATGTTCTTGATTGCATGAGCAACTTCTGCTGGGAGGACTGGAAGAACTCTGGTACCTTTCATGATGTCTGGAGTACATGTATCATCCCTTTCATATAATTTGGAGTAGAAATCATTCACTCTTGTCAAAATTTCGCCTCTATTTCTTGTTATAGAACCATCTTCTTTTCTCAGAGCCTTAATCTGTTTTCTTCCCTTACTGAGATGTCCCTTTGCTATCTTAAGGCTTTGGTTGTTTTCAATTGCTTTCTCACAAGCTCACAGTTGAATTTCCTTACGTCTTCACTGATACTTTTTCGTGTTGTCTTGCATAGCTCTATATATTCCACTTTGGAAGTCACATCTACTTTAGTTGTCCTCATCTCTCTTCTTTTTTGCATCAACATTTTGGTTTTTCCTGATAATTTGTTCACATGCAACTTGTTCTTAGACCCAGCTAATTTTGTTGCTGTTTCCATTAGAGCTTTGGTTACTTTTCTGTTAACTTCCGAAATATCCACTTCTTCCGATGTTAGGCCTTCTAAAGCAGAGAATCTGTTCTTCAGTTCCAACTTGAAAGTATTATGGTGTTTTTTAAGGTTGGTTATGTCAATACATTTTGTTTGTCTTATGAGCTTGCCACGTTCCAGTTTAGTGTTGAGGTGCATCTTACATCTCACCAATCTATGGTCACTACCTGTGTTGAACTTGTTCAGCACACTGCAGTCTTCGATGACGAATTTTTTGTTACACATAATAAAATCAATTTCACTTGTCGTCCCAATTGGATGTCTCCATGTCCATTTCCTGTGTGGCTTTTTCTTGAAAAAGGAGTTCAAGATGAAAAATCCTTCTGCCTCTGCAAACTCAACGAGAGTATTTCCACGCTGGTTTCTGTTGCCGTGACCGAATTTACCTACTGAAGTTTCATTCTGTTGCTGTTGCCCTATTTTTGCATTGAAATCTCCCATAATTATCTTCAAGTGCTGCTTACCTTTATTATTTAGATGACGAATTTCCTCATAAAATTCTTCAATTTCTTCTTCAGGATGACTTGTGGTGGGTGCATAAGTTTGAATAATCTGAGCCTGGTATCTTCTCGATAGTTGGATAACGAGTCGTGCAGCTCTGTCAGAGGAACTTTCAACTTCTACCACTTTATCCTTCAGTTTCTTGTTTATTATAAATCCAACACCACTAGTTCTGCCAGTATCTGTCCCACGATAATAGAAGAGATGTCCACTTTTCAGTTCAATGAGATCTTCTCCTTTTCTCCTTACCTCACTTAGCCCGACGATGTCCCACTTGATCCTTTGTAGTTCCTCTTCCAATTCAAGAAGCCTTGAATCAGAAGATAGGGAGCGTCCGTTATAGGTAGCCAAGGTCAGCATCAAATGGCAGCCTAGTCTGGTCCTCCGGGGATTCTTAGCACCCTCTGCCTTCATGTCGCACTGGCCGCTGTCTTGGCCAGGTACATTCCAGCTGCCGGAGACTGAGGGCCAAGATTTAAGTTGTAGAGTCATTTTGGAGGTGTTTGGCCATAACTCACCACGCTGGCCAAGCGGGTTGGTGAGTGTGGGATAGCATTTCCTCTGATCCCGATGGTATAGTTATACCGCTATTGGCGGTCGTCAGAGCCCCTTTAGTGGGAACAGGATGCACCACGAGAAGGCGGGGTTGACATTTGTCAAGGAGAGGCTGTGATGTTACGCATCACCTGACCTTACATCCCACTATCCATGTAAGTACTCTTATATCTAAGAAAACATGCCTAAACAATAAACATGTCTGTAATCGTCACGGAGCTATAAAAAAAGTGCATGTCACCGAGATCATGTGGCGGCAGATGGTGTAGAGCGCGTTTCTAGAGAGCAAAATGGAGTAAAAATATGCAAGATCAAATTCTGTTTCAAATTGGAAAAATCCAGATAGGATACGCATGCAATGCTGAGCGGAGTTCAAGGAGATGAAGGAGTAAGCTTCAAGTGTGTTTTAGATTGCTTCGAGCGTTTTCGCAAAGGAAGAGATTTGGTCGAAGACCACCCCTTCCGCTGATTCGAAGGACCGCGAGCTCCAAAAATCCTGAAACCACTGAAAACGTGTGTGAGCTCATAGCTAATGATCGTCGACTGACTGTGCAAATGACCTCTGAGTGTTAGTCATGCAACAGATCGTACGATTTTAAAACAGGGTTTGAGAAAGCGTAATATCTGTTCAGGATTTGTTTCATACCTTCTAACCACGAAGCAAATACTCCACATATTCTTGGCATGCGGCAATTTCATTAGCATGTGTAATACCAACACCTCCTTCTTAGAATCGACTGCGACAGGTTGCTTCCAAAGCGATTCAGAGATGAAGCACCAAAGCGTGCCATAGCGGTGATCAATTTTTCCAAAGCAGCAGAAACTTCGTCTCCAGAAATCACGGGTGAATACCAGGTTCGTCGCAATTTTTAAGGAGATGGAATCACATACAAGGAATTCGTCAGAGAAGGAGAAACTCTGAATTCTATCTTGAAATTATGACTTGATTGTTGAAGCGCATTATGACTGCACTCCGCACCAACGAGATGTTGCTTCCTGTCGCGTGACAATGCGCTTTCCCATTCTGCAGCGATAGAAATGAAATTTTGAGCCAAGAAAGCCGTTCCTGCGTTGAATCGCCCACCGTGTTCACTTGCTCTGACACCAGCTGACTACCTTCTGTATCCTTAGCTGATATTAGAGCTGAAAGGGAAGAGATTTGCGGACATTTCGGGCATTCAAGCGAACGTGACGACCCAAATGCAAATGATAATAAAGGAGTAATATATGTACGGAACACTGTGGCGGATGGTGACTGGGTGATAAGGTTTGATTAAAGAAATAATATTTTATTATCAGACTTTTAAAGTGTAGATATTTCTATTTGACCTTTCAACTGTTTATTGTGTGGAATCGGTTTCAGTGAAGTACTGCTTGCGCTGCGTCTACATCTCAACTTATTGTCGGGAGGTGAAATAGTGAACGCAAAATACAGTTGATTAAGCATCCTTTAGAATTCAGTGGATAAGGAACAATTAATGACTATATGTGCATCGTAATATTTTCGAAACATTACTGTAGTCAGATTTTTATGTAATAGTTAGATAGACTTTCAGGATATTAAGTCTTAGTGTTGTTATGTACTTGGTTCACTGCGGACAATTTGAATGGCAATACAGAACTGCTGAAATAGCTTACAGGGTTCTTTAATACAGCATTTTCATTATATAACAAATAGAATTGATTTAAAGGCGAATATACTCTGGAGTATCGGGAATAAATAGTGAAACAATATCATATTTTGTCGGCACAGTTATGAATCAACGTGAGTAACAGTGTCATTATACAGCATACGCCGTTGATGCTATGAATAAGTTAAAATCTTGTGGAAACCTTTTGGAAATAGTGCATTTTTGAGGTTTGATGCCTCATCACACCACTTTTTTTTTGGAGTAATACCATTGAAATTAAATATCAATGGAAAGATTTTATCAAGAATGTAATGCAAAAACTTATACAAAGGATTTTGTATTAGAACAGCAGTTATGAAGAAGAAAAGTGAAACACACAAAACAAATAAGTTATACAAAAATTCTCACCATGTCAGTTAATACTTAGCTGGGTAACCTTTAGCGTTAATTACAACACCTTCCCATGGAGTGACCCAAGTTTTTTAGTTATGCAGCTGTTATAATGTGAAACCAACATTGAATTATTGCTTCTATTAATTGGGTTTTATTGCTGGATTTCTTATGACTAATAAGTTTCTTTAGTCAGCTCCATAGATTTTTGATGGGGTTAAGGTCTGGGCTATTCCCAGGCCATTCCAGCAGTGGAATATGATTATCTCGAAACCACATTTTTCACACAGCAGCAAGATGATATGGAGCTGAATTCCGGTGAAATATAAATTCTTCATTATCTTGGACAAGATCACGTGCGGAAGGCTTCAGTTTGTGCTCGAGTATTTCATTAATGTATTTTTGGCCATTTATATTTCCATTAATCACGCAAATTCTGCCTACACCTTTTGATGTCACACAACTCCAGATCATAACAATAACTGGGTGTTTCTTGGTACATGTAATGCAATCAGGAAGCAAATCTTCTCCGATTCTTCTCCTTACGTATGTTATGCCATCACTACCAAACAGGGAGATTTTGGTCTCATCACTCCAAATAACACTGTCCCATTGTTTTGGTGTCCAGTTAACATGGATTTTAGCCCCAGTTTAATATTTTCAACCTTTGCTTGAGAGATAAAAATGGCTTTTTTTCGTGGAATTCTAGCTTTTAGACCAAATTCCTGCGGTCTGCGCTGAACAGTCCTTGCTCTCAACTTCACATTGCATTGCGCCATTTCATCTTGTATACACCCAGATGATTTTCTTCTGTCACCTAAGCGCAGTCTCTTAATTCTTCTATCATCATTTGCTGTTGTGCACCTTTTCCTGCCTTTACAAGTCTCGTTTTGTAGTGACTGAGTCCCCTTATACCTCTTCAAAAATTTAGAAATGCCACCTGTGGTTAAGATTTCACGAATGTTTCTTTTAATTTCTTCATAACTGAAGCCTTGTTCACTTAATAGTACTATTTTACATTGGTTTCTGGGTGACCAGTCAACTCTTTGCGCCATTTCTCTAATTTTATTACGTTTTACAAGCTCAGTAAGTGAAAGTACACAAAAAAACCCAACCAACTTGATTTCAATCACATAAAACACTGGCAAATGTCCTCCTCTCAGCTCCAATACATGACATCAGTAGCTGAATCCTACTGTGGCCTGATTGGCTCATTGCCAAAACAAGATGGCACCTGATTGGCTCTCTAAACACTCATGCTCATTGGCTACATTCAAATGAAGGAAAGCTACTTCATATCAACGTAAGCAAGTTGTGCTTCCTTTTTCTGGTTATTTGGCTATAATTTTCTATATAATACATATAATTGAACGAACCTTATTGCATTACATTCTTGATGAAATTATCTTTCCAATGATATATAATGTTATGGTATTACACAAAAAAAAGTGTTATGAGCCATCAAACCTCAAAAATACACTTTCTCCAAAAGGCTTCCACAATTTTGGCAACTACTGTATACTTTCATGTCTTCGCCTTATTGTGAGGTAAACTTTATGAAATGTAAATGAGAATAAAGGAGGACTTTTCCTATAGCTTCCAGCATTTATACAAACGATGCCACAAGTGCATTGTATTGGGAAGAGATTCTGAGAGTTCACACACTAGTAAGAAAAAAGCACATAGTACATGCTCATATGCTCACTTTCCACTGAAGATGTATTTGCTGAAAATGTGAATAGTTTTTTGTGCATTCTCATACTTCCGTTCATTCGATGCAGGCAGATTTTGGTATAGCTTTCAGCACAGAAATTATTTTAATAATATGCTAATTGCTTGTTTGAGATCGTATTGAAATTTTTAAGTTTCAAAGCTATTCAGTCTTCCAAAATTCAGTTGTGACGTATACCACTACTTAACCTTCCTTTTGAGGTTTTGTTTTTCTTATGAAAATTTAGTTACTTTTTGGTTAAATATTTTTTAGATGAAAGATGTATTACTTTTCCCGAACAGCTTGTACACTTTGCCAACGCTAACAGTGAGTCACAGCAACATAGAATGACAATGTCGAATTTATAGTTAGTGGAGATTTATGTAGATGTTGAAAGATTGCGTGTGGATTGTGAAGCATTGATACTGAGAAAGAGATTTAAAGCCTGTTTGCTATTTACAGCATGTGATCTATAAGTAAGTATTGTTATCCTCCGATTCAGTTCTTTGTGTTGAAACAAATGTGTCAGTGGATTATATTGATTCTCGTCTGAACTTCTCGTCAGTGAAACAAATAAAGGAAATTATCATTATGCGTGTCTCTTTGCAGATTCTTTCTCTGGCCGTTAGTAGTTACTTAATTGTTAAAGAAGTTTCAATATATGTTCAGCGAAGTTATCTACGAACATTAGCTAGATACAGTGAGACCTGTCTAAGACAGAATCCGAAGGACTGGCACTATTTTCCGTTTCAGACACATTTCCTCTTTATACGTATGCATGGGAGACCCTAAAATGTAAGCATTTGAATTTTTGTCATGCTACTAACAGATTCTGCATGACACTCGCACTTTATTTTTCGTGCATTTCAATAACATTTCAGTTTTGTATCCAAATCAAGGACGTTCTTCCTTGGCGCCATGGCAAAAGGCAAACGAATGAAACTTCCAACAAGTAAAGGTTGTGAATGATCATCTCTATGAATAAACGTTAGAGAACTAAAGCGGAACGTCTTGCTGAAATCCGAACGAAATAGGCAGCTGCGAAGACATTGGATATTGCATCCAGCAAAAAGAGTGATGCCGGTCACATGACCTAAACCTGGGTCCCGCTTCTTTGCTTAAGGAAAAGCCAAACAGTGGATATTCTGTGGCGCGTGTTTGTTGTAAACAACCCAAAACTAATCTTTCTCTGCTTAATTATGTTACCTTCAACCTGAAGAAAATTCGTTCCACGTGAATCCGTCATTATACTCCACTGTGTAATGTTTGTATTCAATTAAAATACTTGACTGCACGGGAACATCTGAGAACTTTCCGTTTATACCAAGTTGATTTACTCTCTTGCCGTTTCCGTTTCCGCGTTAGGCAGGTTCCGTTTCGGACAGGTTAAATACGTAGTACGTACTTTTCTATCTTTCACTTCGTGACCAAAAGAAATTTCGTTTCGGGCAGGTCTCTGCTTTATGCAGTTCCTGTCTCAAACAGGTTTTACTGTGATTATTTAATCACCAAAAATACATCTATCAGACGAGGGTGCAGTCGAGGCATGGAGGGGCCTGGAGCCGCTAGGCTACTTTTTACTTAACTGAATCAGACTTTTTTAAATTTATCGATTCAATCGTCGCCCATCGATATCGACATTTTTTAACACAAATAGTCTTAACCGAGTTTTCTTCTCCTTCTTCTTCTTCTTCTCTCTCTCTATTATTTTTTTTTCATGGTGGCTATGCAGAAAATCATAGACCTTTTGCTTACCGAAACCACCTCAGAAATAACCAGTGAAGTGGGTAACAGACAATCTGCGTAAAGAAATTAATCAATTCACAAAGACAAGGGATTACCATTGATCAAAGTCGCTTCCTGTTTCCGACAACAGAGAATATTGAAAAGATTTTGAAATCTCAAACTGCGGTTGACCACTACTTCACCTAATTCACTGTCCCCCGTAATTTGGCAGTGGTTGACAGTGCCAGACTACTTGTGGGAGACTGCCAGGGTGCTTTTTTTAAGGACTGCCAGAGGCCCTAACTAGGCATTTCTGCGCCCGGGACAAAGCACAAAATGTTGCGTCCCCATCTGTCTTTCTACGTTACATACATATTTATGCGTTACTAATTTAATAGTTGTATACATATGTAACTATTAAATTACTAATGTCATATATGTGTAATATTTTGCAATACACTTCTCGACAAAACAAAATTAGCGTTATACCCAAAATTATCTCTACGCGAAAGACACAATCAAACTGTGACTGTTTGTGTAGCTTTTCGAAACTGCTTTGGAGTTCGGATCTTCGGTACCACAAAAGATGGACCGAATTTAGCTGGTAGTAGCAGTTCGCAGCCTCAGATATGATCGAATAACCCCCAGAGAATCTTCAACAAGGTGGCCAACATCTTTATCATACAACGTACGTATGGTCCATCCAACTAAAGAAAAACCGCGGGCCCCATTATTGTCCACGAAGGCCGTTGCTCTTCTTTAGTTCCGCGGACTATATAACTGTTCCTCCATTTCTGAATGGCGACAACTGGAATCGTCTGAACATTTTGAGAAAGAAATTCGAATTTTAAAAGATTGGTGCTAAAGTTTCTATTACAAATATCGATTCCGCATATCTGCTGGAATCGATAACGTCTGAGCGACAGGCCATTTTTTTTTTCAGGACGGCACCACTGCTATCAGAAGCTTAAACTCTACACAATCTTTACTTTTTTCTCAGTGAACTCCAAAATTATATATTTTTCAGTGCACTTCAAAATTATATATTTTTCAATGCACTTCAAAATTATATATTTTTCAGTGCACTCCAAAATTATATATTTTTCAGTGCACTCCAAAATTATATATTTTTCAGTGCACCCCGAAATCGCACATTCAACGAATTCTTCTGTTTCCAAAAGCAATCAACCCTTTAACGACCATGATCCAAAAATCATGTATCATTCTAAATACCATAACTCCCGAAACTATCGGTTGTTTCACTTTTTTATTTAAAAACAATAGTTGCTGAGGCTGACTCCTGCCGATCCCTCATAGGTCGAGAAAACTTGAAGAACAAGTAAGGGTAGGAAATCTGGCTCACTCTAGACAGGCGTTTCTGGCGGCTATGGCCGTTTGTACGCACGGGCGTTTTGGGCGTTATGGTCGTTAAAGGGTTAAATGTTCAATTCAGAAGAGACCGAGGAACTTAGTTTCTAAAATGAAACTTCAAAAACTTGCATCAATTAGTTGTAAGATACTAGGAATCACGAATGACGTCAAGGAACAGGAAACGGAACAGCGTTCTCCTAAATTCACTTCCTCTGGCCCAACTTATTCGGAAGTATTGTTGGACAGATTTGTCTCTACCGTGAATTTGCGATTTCCAGAGATGCTAGTAAAGTAACACGCGAATGATTAAAACACATGACCTACCAAACAAAGTCTTCGGGTATAGTTGTTGGAAGGTCATATTTCGCGTGAGTGCTGAGCGTCTTTTTCTTTTTTCTCACCACTTTGCTCACCAAGTGTTAAAAACGGATCGGTCTATATTGCACATAACCTCTATTGATAGACACAGCGCATACCTTTTTCTTTACGTAAGTCATCTTTTATGTTGTACGCCAGTTCAGACTCTTTGGCATTCATTGAGCGCATATGAAAAATCAGTGTACGACAGCAGATTCCTGCTTCCTCGATTTTCAAACATCTGAAGTCACATTAAACAGGAACCTGACTGAACAAACCGTCCGATTGTGTTAGTGAATTCGCCTCGTAGTAAGCGAGTCGAATTGTGTTCTGCAAGGAAAGCAATTCGGAGTTAACTCTTCTCAGAAAATTTCAGAAAATATGTTTTTATTGACTTCTGGATGTTCAAATGAAGAATTTTGGCAATATTTTTTGAATTCAGAATCGGTTTTAGCAAAAAGTTCTTAAGTAACTTAAAGATATAAAAGGATGCTATATATTACGGGTGGTTTTAAAATAAGTATCCATATCCTCAGGTCTCTAGGAATGCGAAAATTAGAGTGTGAAAACACAGGTTTGTCCACGTCGAGCAGCGAATCCGGGTCCCCTCACTCCGGAGTAAGTCGCTCTCCCAAATGAGCTACGCCGACATGTGCTTTTATTGCTATCTGCCTTTATCTCATGTGCGAAGTTCTGCGGGGCAGGCACGTCACAAGAGATATCACGACGAAACTTGGTAGGTAGCTTATTTAGGACATGTGGAAACGATCAATTCAATATTTCACCGCTAGGAGAAAAATGGGCCTACTGACGCAAGAAAAGAACAGTCTCGTGCATGAATTTATTAGTTACTGACAGTACAAACGTTTCAGGGCAAAATCTGCTCAATATGCTGGCTATCACAAGAGATTATCTTTGATGCACAGAAGCATCACTGCTGAAATCCGAGAACGCATTTCGTTCGCATGGAAAATTTCGTATGCAAATGTTCAGTGGAACATTCGGCAATGAACGCATACTTTCTCGAGGGTTTCCGCAGTCCTGGCCAGACTGTTCACCGGATCTCACTTCTTGTGATTTCTGGATATCTGAAAGGCAGAATTTATGTGGACGGCATGCACTCTTTTTCAGATCTTAAAGCGAGCATCAGAGGTGAAGTTGGCAAGAACGATTGCGACATGCTGCGAGCAGTCGTGTCGCATACCGTTCTTCGTTTGCCTAATATCGCCTTCTTCTGATGGCCAACATATTGAGCAGATTATTTTCTGAAACGTTTCTGCAGTCAACAAACAGTTAGATTCACACATTTTTTTTTTTTTTTTGCGTCTTCAGCACCATTGTTTCGCTAGTGGCGCAATTTTGAACTATTTTTTCCTCCACTAAATCGTTTTCCTATGACCTTAATAAGCTACCTACCAAGTGACGTGATATATCTATTTTTCGCATTCCTAGAGACCCGAGAATGGGAATATTTATTTTAAAAACATCCGGCGTATTGACTCTATCAGTTGGTATCCAAAAGACTTAGATAACTGAGGGCAAATATTTCTGAGAATATTCTAAATGTTGAAATTCTCATGTTTAAAATTTGGTGTGCCCTGGGGAAGAGAAAGGGAAGCTCATTTGCAGTGGCTCCGTATTGAAATGCATATTCTAATTATTAAAGATAGTACTCTGCGTAGATATTTAATTTGTCGACAGTTTGTGATAATTTGCTGCAATTAAAAGCTAAAGGATGCATCGAGGATCGCGTTTCCACTTGAAAGACTTCAAACGGGTTAGTGAAGGGTACGTGAGTTCAGATTTCTCTGGGTTCGTTCGCAGCTGTGATTACTTCCATTGTTGAGAAAAGTGGTGAAACCGGCTGGAAAGAGAGCCTCTAATTAGTAGTAGAAGCATTTTCAATTATTCTTAACACTCGAATGTTTTCCCTATTCGAGATCATTTGATTTGATAGTGTCACTCTGAAATTTCTAATTCTCCTATGTGGGAATTCGAGAATTCCAGATTCGATTCTATAGAGAGAATAAACCACTACAACTTTCAGAACTGACTCCCTTTCATCGGTAAGCTATACACCAGGGGTGGCCAGCTACACTACCTTTGGAAGCCACATTTCAGGAAGGAATATTTGAAAGAGCCATTTATTTATTTTTGATAACAAAAACAAACAATGCCAAACTGAAAATTAGTTCAATTTTTTAAAGTTTACCCACAGATCCCCCCTCCCTCCTGGTCAGCCTGATTCATAGCTGAAACACAAAATTGTGTTGCTTTCTTAGCTGAGACAACTTTGACTCAAAGCAAAAGATTCAGCATAAGAAATGTGTGAAAAATCGCTTTGCCATCTGAGCTCTGGTTTGACAACGTAAGTCGCACGAGTCTTGCACGTAACAAAGCTCACAAATGTAAGCAATTGTTGTTTTGTAATATCTTTTGCTTGCTTCAATATGGGTGTAAAAGAGAAGGACAACTCTGATTTCGAAAGTTGTTTTGTTTTTTCATTTCCTCCTCAAAAGAGAATAGTCAACGAAAAACACTGCTGTTGGTGCACTCTTAAAGCAATTGCCGTAAGGATGTTGTAAACGAGGAAAGCAACGCAGTTTTGTGTTTCGGCTATCAGCTTCTCGCAGATGCCCCCCTCGGACGCCTGGAGCCAATCAGACGGAGTGTTCAGCACACGTGATTCAGCACGCCATTTCGTTGCTAAGAGTAGACATACGACCGCAACGGTGAAAGTCAGCAGTACATCAGTGCGTGCTGTAGATTACAAGGTGTGTTTGGCCCTTATACTACCGGCTCCCTAAATAAGGAATAAAAACCCTGATTGTGGCTGTTTTTATATTTTTGTTTTTCTGTTGTTTACTCAAAATGAGTAACTTAAACCTCGATCGGTGTAATCTTGAGATCACACCACCTCAGCTATGGTTACTCTGACATGTCAGGCAAGAATCAACAAAAGTAAACCTGAGAAAATGTTTTTAAACCAATGGGGAAAAATCTTTTCTCTCATTGGCTGACGAGTAACGAAGCAATAGCGGACCCGAGAGAAACACTGAGCAAATGGCCAGTTTTGTCTTATCCGGTGTTGAACGTCGATTTTCCTGTGGGAAACGTATTCTGTGTGTGATGTTTTTTTACAGGTTCTCCTCTCCCGTGTCCTTCCCTTCTTTCCCCCCTGTACTCATCTGTGGCAGCGGTGTACCGGGCATTTTTCTGCGGAGAGAAATATCGCTCGGAACGGCTTGTTGTTGCAGGTAAGTATGTAGGGCAGCTTGTAACTTCACTACTTAACGGGAAACCGCTTACTCCTTGTGCTCTGATATTTCCATACTTTTCTTTCGTGCTATCCTATCAGGGCAATCTGCTCCTAACTCCCTTAGATTCTCTTTCACCTGCCAAAAGGCGCATTGCGCTGTGGGTTCGGGTCTCTCAATCTAAATTAGGAACCCCTTGTTGTTGTTATTTACTAGGTGTGTGGCTTAATAGTACTTTTTTACATTCCGTGAGTTAACTTGTGTGAAAAAGAAAATTATAAGTTTTTTTAATGTAAGTAATCATGCTATCTGGAAAACGCAAATATGAAGACGAGAACAGGAGATTTAAAGCGGCGTGGGAAGAAGAATTTGTTTTTGTGGAGAGGAACGGGAAACCAGTGTGTCTTTTATGTGAAGTAACACTGTTACAGTTCAAGGCCAGTAATCTTAAGCGACATTATGAATCAAATCACTGTTCTTTCAGCCAACAATTTCCTGCTGGTTGCGAGTTAAGAAGAACTAAAATCTTGTCTTTAAAAGCAAAATTAAATAACCAAACCAAGGTTATGTCAATGCTTATTAAATAAGCAGATGTAACAACGGAGGCCGGATTTATTATGGGCTTCAATATTGCTCGGGCAAAACGCCCCTACACAGAAGGAGAATTCATAAAAAGAAATATTGCTGAAGTAATTTCTGCTTTAGATCCAGAAAATAAAAAAATTGCTCAAATTGATTGAACAAATACCTGCATCTAGACATTCTGTGGAAAGGCGAGTTTCTGTTATTTCCGATGACGTTATAAGTAACTTGCAACAACAGGATTTGACGAACTGCTCAGCACTGAGTCTGTCTGGCCTTAGACGAATCCACGGACATTGAATATAAACCACAACTAGCTAATGAGTTTTGGAAACAGGTTCCGGAACAAAAATATCCTAAAACCAAAGAGTGTGCGCTGAGACTAATCTCAATTTCGGTATTTCATATTGTTGTGAGTCTTTGTATTCAACATTTAAATTTATTAAAAATAAACATCGGTCTGTTTTGACTGATCAGCACATTTAACTGAGCTTGTGCGAACTGCCCGATCAAGTCATCAACCAAACTTTCGTCAGCTAACTGCTAAGATGGACAACATTCGTAAAGCATCCACAAGCAAATCTAATTTTTAAAGATTTTCTTTATTGTCCTGAAAGAATCAGGACAAAAAAATATTGTCCTGATAGAATCAGGACAATATACTTTTGAATAACATTTTTATTTTTATGTTTTTGAACAACTTTGTAACAAGAAATTAAATCAAATAATTACTTTTGGACATTGATCAGTTTTAATTTACCATATTTCATACATACATTTTATTTGCATAAGAGCCGCACCACTCGCCAGAGAGAGCCGCGCTAAGGCCACCCTAGCTATACACTAAAGTGCAAAAAAAAAAAAAAAAAAAAAAAAAGAACGGGGGAATGCCTCTCTAATGCCACATTTGTCCTCCTCGCTATCGGATAATGGCAGCAAAGCGACGAGGCATGGACTCCACGAGCTCTCTGTAGTACTATGGAAGCAGTGCACACAATGCTTCCTGAACAGCGACCCACACTTCCGTAATATTCCTCGGTGGAGGATTCTTAGCATTGACGGCAAGTTGCACAGCATCACAAATGTGTTCGATGGCATTTAAATCCGCCAAACGAGGGGGCCGAGTCAGAATGCCAAACTCCCCTGGAACGTTCTTCCAGCCATAATTGGCGACTGTCGACGTGTGCGGAGGCGCACTGTCGTGTTAAAATAGGTTAGAATGGTTGCATGACATGAACGATATAACGAACAGTTTGTTCGCGCCGGACATCTAAACCGGGTCCCCTCACTCCGGAGTAAGTCGCTCTCCCAACTGAGCTGCGATGCCATGTGCTCTCACTGCTATCTGCCTTTATCTGATGTGCGTCCTGCGGTGCAGGCACGTCACATCTCCCCCACCCCCAAAAGAGTGCCGAAGGCTTGGCCCACGGGTCAGCGGGAACCACGTGTCGCTGTAGGCAGTCATCCCCTGAAGAACGTGCATTTGAGAAATCCCAGACAATTTTTTTGTGGAAAGTAACATCACACTGATTTATTTTTTCAAAGCACTGAAGAAGGGATTCTCATTTTTCCTGTCTCGCCGTGTGGAAAGAACATGCAACTTTACAGCTGGGTCAACCTGGAAGTTCGGGCGTCAATATAACGAACAGTTTGCCCGCGCCGGGCATCGAATCCCGGTCCCCTTTAACTCCGGAGTAAGTCTCTCTCCCAACTGAGCTACACTGCCATGTGTCTCACTGCTATCTGCCTTTATCTCACGCGTGTCCTGCGGTGCAGGCAAGTCACAACGTGTGCAAATGAGCCTCAATGACGGTTACGTTGCCTCCACCTGTCAGAGCGGTCTGCAGACGTATGAGATGTCCTAATGCGTGCCAGCTTAAAACACCCCACACCATAACAGAGCCCCAGCTGACCTGCACTGTCCCTGGTAGGCATTCGGGATCCATTGCCTCGTGGTGTTCTCGCCACACCCAAAGTGGCGGTACCAATCTTTTCGGTTTCAACTGCCCCAAACTGTTGGAACCGCTAGTCGTCGGACCATGATGCATGTTGCTCATGAGATGTTGCTAGAAGTGAGAGTATCACCTCTACCTCTAAAACGTCCCGCATGTATCGCTGGCTGTTCAGGGTTCCCTCAATTCGTATCAGCCGAGATCTCGAATCGAACTCAATGGCGCCCCAAACTATGACACTTGGAGTTAAGTCGGTATGACGCTGCAAGGTGCCGTTCACCATGATGTCTTCGAATACGCATCTGACCGTCATGGTGCAAGCTGAATCGTGACTCGTCAGAAAATATGACCTGTTGCCAATCAGCGCGCCAATTTCTGTGTTCGACACCCCCTTGCAGGCGTACGTGATTGAGGGTTATAGTAATGCGCAGTAATGGGTTGCTAGCGACCAGTCTTATGCTGAGCAGACGACATCGAGCTGCACTGAAGGAAATGACAAAGCCTGACCTGTAATACTGCTCTACTGCTGCGTTAACACCGTGGATATCGCTGTGCGATTGGTCACTGCCATGCGGTTGAGGTGTCTGCCATCCCTCGCAGTCGTGCGACTTTGCGGTCCATTTTATTCGGATTTCCGTGCATCCGAGCCTCATCTTGCACTGAAGCTACGTTCGCATCACTGTTCTGGCGTTTCGTTCCATACAAGCAGCAATTTCGCAGTAAGAAAATTCAATCCTTCATATCCCAACAAACATTTCTCGCTCAAACTCCGTCAGGTGTTCATAATGCGACCTATTTCGGCAACGGAACATATTGAGACACAAGAAACACCCTTTCCACTCAATGTCGGCTCATCACTGATTGCAACATCTGGTTTGAGCCAACTCTTTATACCCAAGACCGGATAGTTCAGAGGGCGCGGCTTCGAAACCGCAATCGCATTTGTACTGACATTTAAATCATTTGCATGTCCCAACCTGTTGTAGATATCATGTAAGTTTCCAGTCAATATCAGCAGCTCGTCATGGTGTTGCAATTTTCACAAACAGTTGTGTACTCATTAAAACTTAAAGCTGTAAAATAGAGCCATGTACTCGAAATCTCTCCCTGCGTGGTCTCTGGTGCTGTAAAACTATTATACCGTTCACTCACAGCGCAGTAAAGCGAACGTCATTAATCCTTAGACAGCAGCAATGTCTGAGCCTCTCTCATTAATGGCGGCTGAAAACTAGGAAAAGGACCGACTTAATATCTCCTTCAGAACTCACATAAAAACAAAAGGATTTGAACTTGTAAAATTTTATCAAAATTGTTTATTAATATTAATTTTCACTGATTTTAATGAGCCCAGCGTTACAGTGGTTTCTAGCGAATGGAGTGAACCATGTCCTTAGGTGGTCTCGCTAACAGCGGGTATGGGGTCTCTTTTCTTTGGCTTTAACGTGAAGTTACAGAGATGGATGGCAGCAGCGAAGCACGAGCTAGACGCCATACGAGATCAACTCCCATGCGCTATCCATTAAGCCACTCTTTTAGTGGGACATTACGAGATGATAAAACTCGAAGAAAACCTCTTTGTTCCACTGGAGTGGATACGAATAAAAGAGATACCATGTTTAGAGTGATCTAAGAGCAAGTGCAATGTTACCACCTTTGAAAAAAAATATTGAAACAGAAGAGGATTAAATATTCATCTATATATATAACACACTAAAATGTCCAATAATAAACCACATTTGTAAAGATTTTCTGTTGCCCCTAAAGTTTTGTATCACTTGAGCTAAATTAATAGTCCAAAAATTATTTAGTCACTAGCATTGAGCAAATTACTTTTTTATCCTTAAGTCGGGTTTTTAAAGCCATTTTGTGCAACACTTTATCGTACTTTAAATTCCACATATAGTCCAACTTCAAAGCAGTAAGTTTTTATTCTGCCTTGTTTCAACAGCTCTGGAAACAGGCACTCTTTGCTCGGAAGAAGCTATTTTCAAGTTTACCTAACCGTAAACAGTTGATTAGCGGGAATTCAAGAATAGGGAAAAATCTAGTTAGTTCTTTGTTTATTTAAATGATTACCACTGTCGCATATTTGCTTTTGCGAAATAATTTTTTCAAGACGTCAAATATCTGTCGTAGCGGTTTAGAGCTAAAACAGGAGGAAAAGGGTTTTAATCTTTTGTCGGAAAAGAAGTTATTAATACTTCAACGAAAGCTCCACTAACATAGCAGCATCAGTCTCACGATGCGCACCAGTTATCCATTGTTTGGAAACGGAATAGAAATTAAATTAAATATTTTTGGATGTAATATGTTTCGGTACATAAACATTTCATCAAACATGGAAATGAAATAAGGATAAACCTATTAATCGCATTTTAACTTTATAATTTTTCACGAGAGTAGTTCAAATGAAAACAAGGTTTCCTCTTCCTCCTTATAGCAGCTTAAGTCAAGTGACTAGTTGGTCTCAGTTCAGATTTTCATCAGTTTCCGTTTTTCTTTAGATCTATAACCCAATATACAGGGTGATTGTAAATTCCTTCAACAAAACAATAGGAGTGATAGTACACATCAAGAAGAACAATATTTGCAATGAAACCTAGGGCTGCATTCCACTCCTAGTGCCAGAAAAGAACACGTTCGAAAATCGTCCAGCAGGCACACGGAGTTCCAACCAGTGCATGAGAAGCACAAGATGCAAATCAGGTGCGCTGAACACGTGCGTAGACGATGAGGAGCAAACATTTTAAAACGCAGCCGAACCCGTTCAGCGATATTACCGTGCGAACGTCACATGAGAATTGACATATGCGTCTGACCGACGCAGCGTACCGAGTGTTCCTGGAGCAAGTGCTTCCCGGTCTGTTGCAGGATGTTCCGCTCACCACACGGAGGGACATGAGGTTTGTCCATGATGGGGCCCTAGTACACTTTGCCACCGAGGTCCGATACTTCATAAATGCGACATATCCCGGGCGGTGGATTGGACGCGGTGGTATTGTGGCTTAGCCTCCACGCTTCCCGGACCGTAATCCACTGGACTTCTTCTTCTGGGGGCACATAAAAACGTTGATGTAAGAGACACCTGTGGACTCCCTGAAAGATCTCGTCACGCGAATCGCTGTTGTTGCGGACAAGAACAACACCACACCGGGAGTCTACGAGAGGGTGGGACAGTCCTTCATTCGCCAGTGTGGGCTGTGCAACGACGGCCTTGGACGCCACTTTGGGCAGTTCCTTTGAGTATTTCTCTGATGCGATTGGAATTGTGCAACTCATAAATTAGAAATTAGGTATGTCTCTTCGTTTTCACTGTTGAAGGCTCAACGTGGATATGTAACTTTACTCTTTTCTGGCACTAGGATTGGAATGCGGCCCTAAGTTCCATTGCAAATATTGTTCGTCTTGATGTGTACTATTACCCCGCTTGTTTTGTTGAAGGAGTTTACAATCACCCTCTATTTGTAGATATTCTTTCCTTCGGTAATCCTTCAACGGAATTTAACCAATGCTTACTGTACTTTTGCACTAGTTCTACTAATGGTGTTTGATTTAATTTTTTTAAATACACTGCTCGACATAGAAAATCCCATACCATGAATGAATGAACAAAATGAGACGAAACGTACCACACATGTAGACAAGTGGATCGGAAAAAAGCGATTTAAGTTTTGAAGGATTACATGAAAGCGATGGGAGAAGAGCCAGTATAATGTAGCCTGAGTTAGAAGGTAGTATAACCGCCATACTAGGCTTTCATAAGGAAACAAGCTCACGATAGAGTGGGAAAATCTCCGGATGATATTTTGAGGCATCGCTGACTATACGTCGTTGACCTGCGCCCACAATTCTTTAGCACTCAGAAGGGGTAGTGCGAGGTGTTAAATCCTCTGACAATTACGTCTCCCACGTTCTCTATTCTCTGTAGTCTGAGGATCGCGTTAGCCAGGGAAGTACCTATATACCTTGTAGACACTGTTTGTTGATGTTTGTAGCAGACGCGACTACAAGATGATTAACTTGTTGAAACTGCCCATCAGAGATACCAAAGAGATACCGCAGCAAAACGGGCTGCAGAACCTCATCGACGTATCCTTGTGCTGTCATTGTAACCACTACGCGTACAAGTGGTAAAACGCTGTTAAAAGTGATAGTGCCTCAAACCGTGTCAACAAGCTGAGGAACTGTATGACGCTCGCGAATGGCAGCAAGATCAGTCCGGTGAACACTTCGTATTCCAGAAGCAGTGATCATGGGCGCTGAAAGAGGAACGAGATTCATCTCAGACAGCACAGCCTTGCAATTGAACGTAGGTGAAGACGGTGTTTCAGTGTCCCAACACTGAGACACCGTCTTCTATTTCTAAATGACCGTAGCTCAGTGTTGGGCCTACATTAAATTGCAAGGCTGTGCTACTTGGAATAGCTGTATACGACATGGTACCATTCATCTCGTCATGCACGTCTGGTACAGCACTACTGCAACCTTGCGCGACGAAGTGCTGTGGTGAGTGGCAGTCATCGTAATGGCTGGCTGGAGGGCAAATCTGCCTCAGCCAATGTGCGATTGAGAGTTCTTGTTGAATACGGTTGTCCATAGCTGCTTGTGCACCATGTCTAATAATATCGTTCGCTGTGGCTTGTGGAGCTGCTACGTCTTTCCATCTAAGACGTTAATGGAGTCGTTAGACCGTCCGCCTGCGTGCTCAAATTCCACCATAGTGATGCACGTTACTTTCCTCGAACCACTGTCGCCACATTTGGATGTTAGTTGTTACATCCCGATGCATTTCCGCCACGATGAGACGCAGGGACCAAATAGCCATACGTAGCCCCCCTATGATGAAGCCTCTTCTGTGGGGATGGTAGGATTCTCGATGACATCGCCTAGGCATTCTCATTCCTTACACGTGATTTTGCCACCGAGATCACTCTGATGCAATGGTCCATACATCCAGGTGAGGACGAAAAATCTTAGCTACGCCGAGCAATTTTACCCTATTATCTCCCTCAGTTATCTCGTGATATATTTGAAACTCATATCATATACATTACCCAGCTGTCGACATATAACATATAAATTTCTATAGTGATCCGATAATTACTCAAAAGTCTGATACTTGTTAGGGTGATCCTTCCTTATCTTACTCTCTCAGTGGCCACTCTTGGCTTCCATACAGCAGCATTGGTTTTGATAGAGTATTATACGTGTACTTTTTTAATCTCCTACTTTAGGTAACTTCTGTTGATCTCAGAATGTTACATAATATTCTATTGATTTTGGATAATCTAGCAAATTTATTGTGAATATATGGATCCTCATAGTAACCTAAAATGAATATTATCGACTTCTTTAACTATGTTATGTACACTGTAACTATTATATTTTGTTTCAAATAGGTGTTTTTTTCCCTGAAATACCATGGCTTCAGTCTTTTCCTGTGACACATTTTATATAACTTTCATATATAATTCAGCTCATGCCGTCCCGGCAGACGAGTTGTCTGGTCTGTGGACTTCAGAACCTGGTACAATAATGGGGTGGGATGTCAGTCCGGCCCTTTCAGCAGCTTGGGGCTCCATTACCCCCCCCCCCCCAGGAACTGCGGTGTCCCTGGCAAAAAAATTCACTCAGCTTCGAAGTGATACGAGGTCGTGGTGGCACCCTTGGACTTTCATGTCCTGGTATGGGTAAATATACACTGGCGTGCAAAAATTAAGGACGAGACGGTTTTTCGAATGCAACGTCATGCAGAGGTGCTCCACATCGACTCAAATCATACCACAAGATCCCCAAGATGTAAGAATATGGTACCAGTGAGCAAAAACGTCCAAACAAGAAATCCAAAGGATACAAAGGCACTTTATTGAAAAGGTAGCTTCGAGCACAACTGGACAGAAGACAGAAACGTCCATATGACAGGCCGCTGCCAAGAAAAATCCAGTCTTTAGTAGGGGATATGATCACTCCTGACTGCGTTGCAGGATTTACAACGTCTGTCCATGTTGAGGACGAGGTTGTCAAGGAGCTGTTGAGGTATCGCGGCCCATTCCTCTTGTAGCGCCAATCGCAGCTGCAGAATCGTTGCTGGTGATGCTTCCAAGCGTCTCCCGAGAAGGTCGCACACGTGTTCAGTTGGATTTAGGTCCGGTGACCTTGCGGGACAATCCATGCAATGAATATCTTCACTCTCCAACAGCTCTGCGACGGCCACTGTACGATGAGGTGTAGTGTTGTCGTCCATGAAGAGGAACTCAGGACCCACAGCACCTCTAAACAGACACACGTGAGGCAGGAGAACCTCGGTACAATAGCGAACACCAGTGACTGAACCTTTTTGGAAGATGTGGAGGTCTGTATTGCTACCAAGCATGATACTGCACCCAAACCAGAACTCCGCCACCTCCAAACCGGTCCCTTTCGATTATGTTGCAGGTGTGATTGCGTGTTCTCTGCTCTCTCCAGATGTGTATATGTCCAGAATCGCTCGTCAGACTAAATCGGCTCTCATCCGTAAAGAGAACTCGACCCCATTGCTCATGTGTCCAGTTCTTGTGTTCCTTGCACCACAGAAACCGCCGTCTCCGATGAGCAGGCGTTAATGGCACATACCATACTGGTCGTCGTGCAAATAGACCACCTTTGCGCAGCCCCCTGTCCACGGTAAAACGCGATAACGGACGTTCAGTTGTCTGTTGCATGTGCCTTGCGATTTCTCCAGCTGTCTGTCGTCTGTCTCTTCTCGCCTGTAGGACAATATACCGGTCATCCGCCGCCGTAGTTGCTCATGGACGACCACTGCTAAACTCTCGGACAGCTGTTCCTGTTATTTGAAATGCTCTCCAAGCTCGTGAAACGATGCTGTGAGCAATTCCGATCTCCTCGGCCACACTAGTCACACTTCGACTTTCTTCCAGCTTTCCAATGACGCGACCTCGGATAAAGTCATCCAGAGGTCGTCTACTGGATTGTCTGTTGGTCATATCACACGGTGGCAGCAACTCAACGTCGTTCAAACCGATGTACACCGTGCAATAGCTTTCACCGAATTGCTGAGCGTACACCGCCAGTGTGTTTTATAACCTTCCGACACTCCCCCTCTCCCTACATCATGCTGCATATATGCGCATGCCCTACCGTACCGGACCCTAGTCTATCTCTTGAATGGTCTTTCGGTCCGTTCTGCCAGCTCGTTCTGCTGTTATGGTAATTTCTCCTCTTCGTCCTTAATTTTTGCACACCAGTGTACGAATATTTATATACAGTATATATATATATATATATAGAAAAGCTATATATATGCAGAGAGAAATTTACTGGATTCCAAGGGACAGAAAAAGTCCTAGAAGAGGACCACACAGGAGATGGATGGAATTCGAAAGCATGCCGGAGTTACATGGACGAGTATAGCTCAACACAGGCAGTTGTGGAAGAAACTTGGGGACCTTCATCCAGCAGTGGAATGATAATGGTTGACAATGATGATATATATATATATATATATATATCATCATCATCATCATTGTCAACCATTATCAATCCACTGCTGGATGAAGGTCCCCAAGTTTCTTCCACAACTGCCTGGTTAACTATACTCGTCCATTTCAGCAGTGGAATGATAATGGTTGACAATGATGATATATATATATATATATATATATATATATATATCATCATCATCATCATTGTCAACCATTATCAATCCACTGCTGGACGAAGGTCTCCCCAAGTTTCCTCCACAACGGTCTGTCTTGTGCCAGTCTCCTCCATGTCACTCCCGCATACTTTCGAATTTCATCCACCCATCTTCCATGTGGTCTTCTTCTGGGTCTTTTCCTGTCCTTGGAATCCAATCTAAAATTTCGGCTGTCCATCGATGGTCTGTCCTTCTGGCAGTATGTCCAGCCCATTGCCATTTCAGGGATTTAACTCTGATCATGATGTCTTCCACTCTTGTCATTTTTCGGATCCACGTGTTCCTCTTCTTATCTCTCCTGGTAACACCAAGCATGCACCTCTCCATGCTGCTTTGAGTTGTCTGCAGCCTTTGTATGTCTCTTTTAGCTAAGGTCCACGTCTCTGCGCCATACGTAAGCACTGGAAGGATGCATTGATCAAACACTTTTCTTTTAAGACATAATGGCATATTGCTCTTGAAAATTATGCTGTTTCTTCCAAAAGCTCTCCAGGCAAGTTTTGTACGCCGATTAATTTCTTCATCAATGTGACCCTCACTTGATATCTGCTGTCCAAGATAAACGTACGTGTCTGTTATATCCAGCTTTTCTCCATCAATCGATAAATCTTCATTTCTTGTAAAAGCATTGTACATCACTTTTGTTTTCTGAAAGTTCATTTTTAATCCCACTTCTTTACTCTTGTCAGCAAGTTCCTGGATCATACTCTGCAGATCTGATGGGGTAGTTGCAAAAATGACTATGTGATCAGCAAAACGAAGGTGGGTTAGATAATCTCCATTAATCTTTATCCCTTTGTTTTCCCAGTTCAGTGATTGAAAGACATTTTCCAATGTGGCATTAAAGAGCTTCGGAGATATGGTGTCACCTTGTCTCACTCCTTTTCCAATTTTTATGTGTGTTGTATTTTCAAACAGCCGAATCTTTGCACTTGCATTTTCATAGATGTTATTAATAATATTAATGTATGCATCTTCAATACCGCAGGATTTCAGAGCCATTGCAACTGCTGATGGTTTCACCGAATCAAAGGCTTTTTCATAATCGATAAAAGCCATGCACAATGGATTCATATTCCCTCGCTCTTTCAATTAGTTCTCTCAGTACGTGGATATGATCTATTGTGCTGTAGCCACTCCTGAATCCAGCTTGTTCTCTCGGTTGAGCCATGTCCAGTGTCACCTTCAAGCGGTGTGAAAGAACTTTAGTGAAGATTTTATATACCACTGATAGGAGGCTGATAGGTCTGTAGTTCCTGAGATCCTCAATGTCACCTTTTTCATGTAGCAAGATCATTGTAGCGTTGTTCCAATCCTCAGGAATTTTCCCTTCATTAAGGCATCGAGTGAAAATTTGGGCGAGTACTGTTTCGATTTCTCCACTTGCTTTTTGTATGATGTCTACAGTAATTCCATCTTCTCCTGGATATTTTCCACGCTTCATGTTCTTGATTGCATGTGCAACTTCTGCTGGAAGGACTGGAAGAACTCTGGTACTGGTACCTTTCACGATGTCTGGAGTACATGTATAATCCCTTTCATATAATTTGGAGTAGAAATCTTTCACTCTTGTCAAAATTTCGCCTCTATTTCTTGTTACAGAACCATCTTCTTTTCTCAGTGAAATAATCTGCTTTTTTTTTCCCTTACTGAGATGTCCCTTTGCTATCTTTAGGCTTTGGTTGTTTTCAATTGCTTTCCTTACTAGTTCACAGTTGAATTTCCTTACGTCTTCAATGACACTTTTTCGTACTGTCTTGCATAGCTCTATATATTCCACTTTGGAAGTCACATCTTCTTTTTTTGTCCTCATCACTCTTCTTTTTTGCATCAACATTTTGGTTTTTCCTGATAATTTGTTCACATGCAATTTGTTCTTAGACCCAGCTAATTTTGTTGCTGTTTCCATAAGAGCTTTGGTTACTTTTCTGTTAACTTCAGAAATATCCACTTCTTCCGATGTTAGGAGTTCTAAAGCAGAGAACCTGTTCTTCAGTTCCAATTTGAAGGTATTATGGTGTTTTTGGTGTTATATATATATATTTTATATATATCATCATCATTGTCAACCATTATCAATCCACTGCTGGACGAAAGGTCTCCCCAAGTTTCCTCCACAACGGTCTGTCTTGTGCCAGTCTCCTCCATGTCACTCCCGCATACTTTCGAATTTCATCCACCCATCTTCCATGTGGTCTTCTTCTGGGTCTTTTCCTGTCCCTTGGAATCCAATCTAAAATTTCGGCTGTCCATCGATGGTCTGTCCTTCTGGCAGTATGTCCAGCCCATTGCCATTTCAGGGATTTAACTCTGATCATGATGTCTTCCACTCTTGTCATTTTTCGGATCCACGTGTTCCTCTTTTTATCTCTCCTGGTTACACCAAGCATGCACCTCTCCATGCTGCTTTGAGTTGTCTGCAGCCTTTGTATGTCTCTTTTAGCTAAGGTCCACGTCTCTGCACCATACGTAAGCACTGGAAGGATGCATTGATCAAACACTTTTCTTTTAAGACATAATGGCATATTGCTCTTGAAAATTATGCTGTTTCTTCCAAAAGCTCTCCAGGCAAGTTTTGTACGCCGATTAATTTCTTCATCAAGATATATATATATATATATAATATATAAGTTTGTGTCCAAAACTAACGTGAGAAATACAAATTCGAGAATATGTCCAAATCGAGACGACTGATTGTAAAGATATTTCAGTGATATGTGCAAAAGAAAGCACTAAGTCGATGTATCCAAGAAACATTGTGCTAGCTCTAATGGAAATATGCAAATGACTAACATAAGATATTGAGCTGGTAGGCACGCGACTTTGATGCAGGGTGCAGAAATTAAACCTCGAGATGGACTGTTAGTGAAAGAATGGCTTCGAAGAATCTTTACGATGTAGAGCAATCAGTAGATTGGAAGCAGGAAAATCACAAGCTGAGGTTGCAAGATGGCTGAATATATCGAAGCAAGTGGTCTCCAATCTTCGGGACAGTTTCAGGAAACCGGAAAAATACCCAGGTGGAAGGAACAAGGACGACCACGAAATACAACAAGCCAAGCTGATCAGTATTTGTCTCTAACAGGTGGTCGCCATCGGTTGTCGACAGCAAGGCAACTCTCACAGGAGCTCTCCTTTTCGGGAACCGCGATATCGAGGCAAACAGTTTACAGGAAACTCCACGAGAGCGGCATATGTGTAAAAAGTCCAATACTGGTTTTTCCACTCACCACATCGCACAGAAGGGCCCATCGAAATCGGGCGCGAAAACATCGCACCTGAACCCCTGATCAATAGGCTTGTGTTCTACTCAGTGACCAGTCACGGTTCAAACTAAGCACGGATTCTCGACGTGTGTATATTTGCAGAGAGGCGGAAGTTGAAATCTTTCATTCAACATTAAGGATATTGACTACTACGGTTGTGGAGGACGCCTTGTTTTTCAGTGGCATTATGTTGGATTGACAAAAGCCGCTGCTTGTGTTTACAGGAGACACCCTGACTGCTGCACTCTACAGGAATGACATAGTAGAGTCCTATGTACAGTTTCTGAGGGGAGTTGTTGGCCTTCAGTTCTTTTGTAATGACAACAACGCCCATCCCCATAAAGGCTAGTTGACGAATTCCTGGAGAGGAAGGATATGAACAGGATGGAGTGGTCCCCGACATCTTCGGACCAGAGTATAATGCTGTAGGAAGAGCAATAAGTCGGCAGCCTCCTCCAGAACTCTACCGGGACTTCACCCAATATACACTGATGTGCCAGAACACTGGGAGGGGCGCTGCCATTTTCAAGTCACATGAGTTTCTGCTTTCCATTACATGCCACCACACCCATGTGGTAAATGGTATCGTCCACAAACGACATATATACATATAGAGAGGCAGATGTCTCCTCTAGCTCAAGTAGTAGCATTTGCAGTTCAGGTGGCAGCTTGGCAGAGTTTAAGCGATTTCGAACGTGGTATGATATTCGACGCCAGGAAAGATGGGTCAATCCATCTTGGAAATTACCACGAAATTTGGATTTATACGGTCAACAACTTCAAGGGTGTAAATGGACTATACAAACTCAGGAAAAAATCCAGAGTGGGAGAGCAGTGTGGCCTAGAAAAGTGCTGGACGACCGTGGACATACTTGTGCCTGGGAAGTATCGTATCATCCTCCCGGCGTGCAACATTGCAGCGAATCACAGAGTAATTTAATGCTGGGGCCAGTAGCATCAGCGTTTGGAGAGTACAAAGTTCCCTGTGTTCCATGGGGTTCCGGAGCCAAGGCCCACTCGGGTGTCACAACTGACCTGAGGACATACGGCTGTGTCAATCTTCTTGGCTCGCGAACACTGCCATGATGATTGGAAACGTGTAGCTTGGTCTGACGAATCGCGGCACCAACTCCTTTGGGTAGATGGCAGACTCCGCGTGAGGCGACAGCCCCAAAATAGGTAATGTATCCCGCAAACCTAACAGGGAAAGTGCAGGCCAGCTGTGGCTCTGTTATGGTGTGGGGTGTTTTTAGATGGCACGCATCAGGACTCTTCTCTCTGCAGATCGTTCTGACCAGTGGACGCTACGTAACCATCCTTGGGGACCATTTGCAACCATCCATGTCATGCAACCACTCCGACGAGTGCGACTTCTTTTAACACGACAAGACGACATCGCATAGAACCACAGTAGCCCGATTGTGGCAGGACGAACATTCCACGGAGTTTGGCATCCTGACTTGGCCCCCTCTTTCGCCACATTTAAACGCCGTAGAACACATTTAGGATGTTGTTCAACGTACTGTCAATGCCAAGAATGTTCTGCCGGCGAATATTACAGAATTGTAGGATGTTCTTCAAGAAGTATGGTGTGCACTGTCTCCACGGGCTCTCTGTGGTACTGTCTCCATAGTACCACAGAGAGCCCGTGGAGTTCATACACCGTCGCGTTGCTGGTGTTACTCGATCGCGAGGACTACCAACGCGTTGTTAGAAAGGTATCCCAGTTTATTGGCACTTCAGTGTACATGTATTTCTACCTCATGCTGATTAGTCTAGGTAGAAAAAAATCAACAGCAAAGATAATAATAATAATAATAATAGTAATAGATATCTTACGCTATTAGTAGAATTAGTGGTCTTAATTTCAATCACATATTCTGAAAATCTTATGAGAAGTAGAGTATTTACTCGAATCTAACGTCACCTTTAATCGAGATATACTGCAGTAAAAATCAGGTTGCGCTTTAAATTCGAGTTCGAGGGGTTGCAAACAGAGAAACTTAACGTTTTCCTTGTTTCAACTCCGAACTCTCGAAGGCTAGATGCACGAAAACAGCGCTCTTATCGACTGTTTCGGAATGGATTATTACTGCTTGGGCATCAATTACAAACGAACTCGTGAGAAAATCCTTTCTGAAGTGCGGAATTTCAAATTCTTTGGACGGAATGAAAGATGTTGCCTTGTATGAGGTGAGCTCGGACAATACACTATCGGAAGTGGAAAGTGCTGTTAATGACAGTGACTGATAACTCATTTTTGCAGTCATGTGTATTTATCTGTGTGTAGCTGAAATTAGGTAGATTTTTTAGACTGCCACATTCTCCATTTTTTTATTCGAGTAATTACATATGCAATTCTATACAGTTTTACTGATACAGGACCCGGGGGTGGGGAGTGCGCGTTACATTCGGTGACACGTTAGATATAGTAAGTGGTTTCTGTCATGAGTTATGTGTAGTTTTCAGGTAAGATTTGCAATAACTGTCAAAATCTTCAGAAATTTGTATTAGAGAAATGACTTTGATACATTGGCTGTGTTTACTTTCCCAAAGGAAGATACGTATTGATTATATCTCAGCAGTGAAGGATTAGCAATTTTTCAACATATTCTTCAACTTTGGTAACAAAGAAGAAAACACTTTGACAGTGAATTTGACAAATTTCCCAAGAGCCTTTTCTTTAAGCCAAATCTTTTAAAGCAATGTAACTTGTTTCTCACTGATGGTTGATCCTTACTTTCAAACAGGAATTTTTGGTTTATTTCGTGGAGCAGATGGAGTAACGATCTAGTCGATCTCTCTAAAACAGATCAATAATCGGAGCAAAATCGTTTGTAATGTTACATTTTAAAGTACACTGAAGAGCAATTGAATTAGAGATAACCTGTCAGTTAACGTGTAGCACCACCTTTCGTCCTGATGACGGCGGCGATTCGTCTCGTCATGGACTCGACAAGACACCGGAAGCGTTAGGAAGCCGTACGGATCCACTACCCCTGAACAAGCTCCCACAGTTCACGAATATTTGATGGAGGAGGGTGAGAGCCTCGAACATCTCTCTTGATGGTATCCAAGATCTGCTCGATGGGATTGAGGCCAGGTGACGTAGCTGGCCAAGGAAGCGAGGGCACGTCGGTGGAGTGTTCATCCAACCATTCGGATACAATTCGTGGGAGATGGCACGGTGCATTGTTTTGTTGCAGGATGAGGTCCCCAGTGGGATGTTGAAGAAGCGCAAACGGGAGCAAATGGTCGTCCTGGATATCCCGGTAACGTTGACCTGTGAGGGACGATGTCAAACGTACCAGGGGTCCCATTTCAGTCCACGTAAGCAGTCCCCAGAGGAGAATGCCACCCCCACCAGATTGAAGAGTACCCTGCTTGCAAGAAGTATCCATCGCTTCATGTGGTTTGCGCCGTACTCGTATCCTGCCATCGGCATGTACCAACGTGAATCTCGACTCATCAGTCCAGGCAACATTTTTCCACATGTCTATGGTCCAGTGGCGATGTTCCCACGCCCATGCTAATCTTTTCACCCTGTGATGTGCAGTCAGCAGCGGTACCCTCGTGGGACGATGGCTTCTGTACCTCTTAGCGAGGAGATGGTTCTGGATGGTGTGGCTGCTTACACGTTTTTGTGCACCAGTGTTAAATTGCCGAGTGATTTCTTGCACTGTGGCCCGTCTATCCGCTGTTACAATGCGAGCTAGCCGAAGATGACCCTGCTAATCTACACGCTGTTATCCACGGCAGTTGGCCCTTGCAAGGATGGTTTTACCGGATTCGATGTACTCACGGTGAACCCGTGACACAGTGGTTCGTAAAAATCCCAGAGCTTGCGCGACTTCCGAGTGGGAGTGACCCATTCGTCGGGCCCCGACAATTTGCCCATGATCAAATGAGCTTAGATATTTCGTCTTATCGATGCTGCGTCCGACTCTTACTGATTCGCTTATATTGTCGGATCGCTGCATACGTCATATCGTTTCCGTTTACAGGGCCGCCCACAGCGCCACATTTGCATAACGCCACACTGAAGAGCAATACACTGAAGAGCAATTGTCTCTAATTCAATTGCTCTTCAGTGTATATACGAATGCCAACATTTTTATGCAATTAAAAATTGTGTTGACCGCCATTTCATTCGTCTGTGGACAATAGACATCCTACTATATTCTGTGTAAGATGCATTGGCGAAATTCGTTTCGCACTGGTACCTGTAACGGTGAACACGATTTTCTTGTCTCTAGTGGGGATTTTAAAACACTTCTAAAGCTGTGATATTTCCTTAATCCCTTCTGAGGTCCAGTGGCAGCGTGGTAAGCCTGTTAGTTTAAAGCTTCTTTTACTAAATAAGAAACTATAATTCTAAACCTGTAATGTTTTCTTAGTCTTCTGTGGGGATTTGAAAACACTTCTAAAGCAGTAATGTTTCATTAGTCTTCTGTGGGGATTTTAAAACTCTTCTGAAAATGTAATAATTCCTTAGTATTCTATGGGAATTTAGAAACACTTCTAAAGCTGTAATATTTCCTTAATTCATTCTGAGGTCCAGTGGCAGTGTGGTAAGCCTGCTAGTTTAGAACTTCTCTTACTATCTTACTAAACAAAAAACTGTACGCTTGTAAAGCTGTAATGTTTCCTTAGCATTCTGAGTTCCAGTGGGTGTAGAGCTCAGAATGCTAAGCTTAGAACTTCTCTTACTAAACAAGATATTGTTTACTTCTAAAGCTGTAATGTTTCCTTAGTCTTCTGTTGGGATTTTAAAACACTGCTAAAGCTGTTATGTTTCCTTAGTCTTCTGTTGGGATTTTAAAACGCTTCTAAAGCTGTTATGTTTCCTTAGTCTTCTGTTGGGATTTTAAAACACTTCTAAAGCTGTAATGTTTCCTTAGTCTTCTGAGCTTTAGAAAATCTCTTACTAAACAAGAAACTGTAAACTTTTAAAGCTGTAATATTTCCTTATTCTTCGGCACACTGCCACTGATTTTCTTGTGAAATTTCTTGCTATGGTTGCTCGATGAGGCTTCACACGACATTGAGTTTTGAAGTGAAAAAATCATGTATAGCTCTACAAATGTAATCAGTTATCACCTGTAACATAAAGAGTGATATAAATTTAATTTGAATAGCGCAATTCTTTCTTGGTGTTGCAGTTTTCACAAGCAGTAGTGTACGCACAGCTTCAAAATGGCTTAAGCGTGTGTATCACCTTTACAGAGCTTACAATTTCCCCCTTTATTATATGAGGTAAAACTCCTGTGGCTTCTCCCTTCTTTTCAGAAGCATCTTCTGAAAGTAAACGACGTGCTTTCGCATAACGTTTTCTGTCCTGTAGAAATGATATCTCGGGATTTATAACCCGCATTCGAAAATTCCTTTCGCGCCTGATGGGTTATATCTCGAATTTGATGATTTATTCACTTTCGGATTTTTGTAGTTTAGTTTTCTCGTCGGATTATTTAAACGATGTTTTGCGTTTGACACATTATCAACATTTCTTACGTGAGTTGGAAACATTCTTTTCCAGCTTAAACTGGAACTATGAACAAAACTGCATCTTGCTTAGCGCGATGCAGTTTCTTTTTGCTAGGTGGCGTACATGCGTATATTTGTGAAAGGATGCAAATGTGTATTTATATTTGGCATGGCATCTCGGCTGAAATTCCGAGTTTTTGGGAGTAAAATGTTTTTTTGCCAAGTTGAATTAAGCATGGAGTTTCGACAAAATTACAACTTTTGTATATCAGATTTGAAAAATTCTTGTAACCATCGGCTAGTATGAGCTGTCTCAATATCATTTACACTGTCTGTTTTTCCAGATGCACTATTTCTCAGTCAGGCGATTACACATCACATTTGCATTTGAAACTACACATGTGCGTCTCTATCTGAGTTTTTTCTTGTTTTCTTTTGTTCCAGGGTTTAAAGACCATCTATAACGAAGTGAATTTCTCCGTCATTTTTATCCGCGCCGGGGTTCGAACCCGGGTCCATTCATTCCGGAATAAGTTGCTCTAGCAATTAAGCTACGCGGACATTTTATTCTGATTCCTATCTGCCTTTATGTCGTGTGCGTCCTTCTGGCAGGTACGTTACATCATCTCCCCCTTATTTTTTTTTTTTTTTTCGAAGTGCTGGAGAAAGGATTCTCTTATTTTTCCTATCTCGCGGTGTGGAAATAACATCACACCAATGCGAGATTTTGAACGGTCGGGTCATCCGGATAGTTCGGGCGCCATTATAACGAAGTGAATTTCTCCGTCATTTTTATCCGCGCCGGGGTTCGAACCCGGGTCCACTCATTCCGGAATAAGTTGCTCTACCAATTAAGCTACGCGGACATTTTATTCTGATTCCTATCTGCCTTTATGTCGTGTGCGTCCTTCTGGCAGGTACGTCACATCTCCTGGTACGTTACACATCATGGGCAACTCAATGGGCTATAAGCAGTCTCCTCGTCCCTAATTTAGGGCCACTGCTTCTAGGAAGGAGAGAGAGTCGCGTAACCAACAGGGCATTAACGGAATGTGTGATGCGCAGTTAAACAAGTAAACGTCGGAGCCCGGGCCCAATTAGGAAGATTAGCCAAACCTATCCCTCTGAGTATTCTGCCAATAGCACGGCATATCTGAGATTCAATAGATCCGACCACAATTTTTTTTAATATTACTTAGTAGTAAATGTCATTGCTGATATTACCAGCATCTGATTTTCCACATGCATTATTTTCACGTTATTACGCCAGCTGGTGTTTTTAAGCACATCGCCAGCTGAGTTAAAAGTCTTTATGCAGATGTATGTAAACGTCATTCACGCAGCATATATGCAAAATACCTGGTTATGTGCGTCATCATGTGTTTGAGGTAACTATAAAGGTCGCTCAAATGAAGTTGAGACTGTCGGTGTTTTTGCCATAAGGGTTTATAGGTTGGAATATGTGAACATACAGGAAGTAAGAATGATACATGGGCTACATACCCGCTACATATAGTCTGTTTTGAGGTTACTTAACGTATTGCAGTATGTGGTTGACTTGTGCGTACTGCCCGCGTCCAGCCAATTCAACAGCAATGGATCATTCTCATCGAAGAAAACTGTGAGCATCACTTTTTAAGGAGGACTGACCTTTTTCGGGCGTGGAGAGTTGGGATGCCGCCATTCCACACTCATCCGTTTTGTTGCCGGATCGAAGTGGTGGCACCAAGTTTCATCTCCGGCCACAATTTTGGAACGAAACTGTTCCCTCTCTGCGTGGTAACGATGTAGATGCTCCAAGCAAGTACCCATTCGCCGAGACTTCTGATCTTCCTGGAGATGCTTGGGGACCCATTGTGCGCAAACCTTGCTGAATCCCATTCGGCGATGGAGAATGGTATTAACAGTTTACGGACAATGTTGTCGCAAGCTCGCGGGTGGTGATTCGGCGATTCTCCTTCACAAGGTTGCCCACGGCAGCAATCGATTCCATGGTGATGGCCACGTGAGCTTGCCCAGGTCTCGGCATGTCGTCGGTGCTCACACGTCCTTTACGAAATTCACTAGACCAGCTGAACATTGTACACCGTGACTCACACTCATTTCCATACACATCCTTCATACGACGATAAATTTCGGGGCTCCACTAACACTTTCTGCCGTCAAAAATTGCATAACTACCAGCTGGGCATGTTTTGGATGAATCGACGTCACGACTCTACGTAGTCAACTTGCCGTTGCACGTGGAAATAACAGCACATTAACACGTGCAGCCGATAACAGCGTGCTTCCTCACATGACACGCCATCTACCGGAACAAATGCACGTCTCTGTGTAATTAAACAACGACGCTGTTACACGAGTCTCACTTTCATTTGGGCGACCCTTATATTTAAGATTGCTGCTCGTTAATAATCGTCAGTACTGTGATCACAATGGGAAAAGAAAGGTTTGATAAAAGGCTTATTTGTGGGTGTACGTCAGGCTAGAGCAAATATTTTTGAAAACAGAAGAGCTGACTGGTTTTCTCGAAAGGTGAGATATCTCGGGTCTTTAATTAGTGAAAAAGTCATCCTTACTGCTTGTCTAAAACGCATAACTACGGCGCGACGACAATCTATCAGGAATGAGATCGCCGCTGTCTGAGAAAACTTGTACGGCGAAAGAGGACTTCCTCTGTGACCGAAGCATTCACTGAAGTCTCTTCCCGATCTAAATATCGGCGAACTATGTGCAGGAAATTGAAGAGGATTGCGACTGGAAGTCGCATACCTATACGAAAACCAAGGAAAACCGAAGAATTCGCCTACTGCGGTGCCAGTAACAACGTGCCTGGACACTGGAAAAAGGTCATGTGGTCAGACGTGTCGCGGTACACCTAGTTCTGTACCGATGATAGGCAAAGAGTCTGGTGGGAGTCCCATGAAGCAATGGACTCAAAGTTGTAGAGGTAGTGTCATGGTGTGGGGCACGTTTTGTTTGGTACGGAACAGATCCCCTCATGTTGCTGGAAGGTCCAGTGTCCTCTTATATGAACATTGTTTCTGATCAAGTCCTTCTTGCAATGCTGACTTTTTATCCGTCAGGTGGCGGCTGTCTATTGGACGACAATGCTACTCTCCATAGCTGGAGATGTGTTCAGCACTGGCTTAATGACACTCTCCATACCGGGAGATGTGTTCAGCACTGGTTTAATGACACTCTCCATAGCAGAAGATATGTTCATCACTGGTTTAATGATACTCTCCATAGCGGAATATGCGTTCAGCACTGGTTTACTGATACTCTCCATAGCGGAAGATGTGTTCAGCACTGGTTTAATTACACTCTCCATAGCGGAAGATGTGTTCAGCACTGGTTTAATGATGCTTTCCATAGCGCAAGATTTGTTCAGCATTACACATAGCGGAAGATGTGTTCAGCACTGGTTTAATGATACTCTCCATAGCGGAAGATGTGTTCAGCACTGGGTTAATGATACTCTCCATTGCAGAAGATGTGTTCAGCACTCGTTTAATGATACTCTCCATAGCGTAAGATGTGTTCAGCATTCCACATAGCGGAAGATGTGTTCAGCACTGGTTTAATAATACTCTCCATAGCAGAAGATGTATTCAGCACTGGTTTAATGATACTCTCCATAACGGAAGTTGTATTCAGCACTGGGTTAATGATACTCTCCATAGCGGAAGATGTGTTCAGTACTGGTTTAATGATACTCTCCATAGCGTAAGATGTGTTCAGCATTTCACATAGCGGAAGATGTGTTCAGCACTGGTTTAATGATACTCTCCATAGCGGAAGATGTGTTCAGCACTGGTTTAATGACACTCTCCATAGCGGAAGATGTGTTCAGCACTGGTTTAATGATACTCTCCATAGCGTGAGATGCGTTCAGCATTCCACATAGCGGAAGATGTATTCAGCACTGGTTTAATGATACTCTCCATAGCGGAATATGCGTTCAGCACTGGTTTACAGATACTCTCCATAGCAGAAGATGTGTTCAGAACTGGTTTAATTACACTCTCCATAGCGGAAGATGTGTTCAGCACTGGTTTAATGATACTTTCCATAGCGCAAGATGTGTTCAGCATTACACATAGCGGAAGATGTGTTCCCGCACTGGTTTAATGACACTCTCAATAGCGCAAGATGTGTTCAGCACTGGGTTAATGATACTCTCCATTGCAGAAGATGTGTTCAGCACTCGTTTAATGATACTCTCCATAGCGTAAATGTGTTCAGCATTCCACATAACGGAAGATGTGTTCAGCACTGGTTTAATTATACTCTCCATAGCGGAAGATGTGTTCAGCACTGGTTTAATGATACTCTCCATAACGTAAGATGTGTTCAGCATTCCACATAGCGGAAGATGTGTTCAGCACTGGTTTAATGATACTCTCCATAGCGTAAGATGTCTTCAGCACTGGTTTAATGATACTCTCCATAGCGGAAGATGTATTCAGCACTGGGTTAATGATACTCCTCATAGCGGAAGATGTCTTCAGCACTGGTTTAATGATACTCTCCATAGCGGTAGGTCAGCACTGGGTTAATGATACTTTCCAAAGCGGAAAATGTGTTCAGCCCTGGGTTAATGATACTCTCCATTGCAGAAGATGTGTTCAGCACTCGTTTAATGATACTCTCCATAGCGTAAGATATGTTCAGCATTCCACATAGCGGAAGATGTGTTCATCACTGGTTTAATGATACTCTCCAGAAGATGTGTTCAGCACTGGTTTAATGATACTCTCCATAACGGAAGTTGTGTTCAGCACTGGGTTAATGATACTTTCCATAGCGGAAAATGTGTTCATCACTGGGTTAATGATACTTTCCATAGCGGAAGATGTATTCAGCACTGGTTGAATAACACTCTCCATAGCGGAAGATGTGTTCAGCACTGGTTTAACGATACTCTCCATAGCGGAAGATGTGTTCAGCACTGGTTTAATGATACTCTCCATAGCGGAAGATGTTTTCAGCACTGGTTTAATGATACTCTCCGTAGCGGAAGATGTGTTCAGCATTGGTTTAATGATACTCTCCATTGCGGAAGATGTGTTCAGCACTGGTTTAATGATACTCTCCATAGCGTGAGATGCGTTCAGCATTCCACATAGCGAAAGATGTGTTCAGCAATGGTTTAATGATACTCTCCATAGCGGAAGATGTGTTCAGCATTGGTTTAATGACACTCTCCATAGCAGAAGATGTGTTCATCACTGGTTTAATGATACTCTCCATAGCGGAAGATGTGTTCAGCACTGGTTTAATGATACTCTCAATAGCGGAATATGTGTTCAGCACTGGTTTACTGATACTCTTCATAGCGGAAGATGTGTTCAGCACTGGTTTAAATATACTCTCCATAGCGGAAGATGTGTTCGAGCATGGCTACCACTGCACCATCTTTCCTGACTAACATAAAGCCCGGATCTGGTGCAGCCAGGTAGTGAATAAAAATTTTTCATTCAGTGGCCAATATGTGTGTTAGGCAGCGCTATACTTATACGAGTTTCAAAAATCATATCTAAACTGTTCTTTCCTGTTGATACTATGGTGACCGAGTGGTACGAGGCACTGGTTAGTGGTAATCATTCGTCTGAGACTGATGCAGGTTCGAATTCCAGGTCGGCATGGATGGGGTGTTTGTCCTACGCCACTGAATGGCCTCCTACGTGGAACCAGTGGCCCCAAATAAGCGACGTGCGACTGCTTATATCGCACTGTGTTGCTCACGGCGATCGTTAAACTACCGAACAAATGAAAAATATTATTTTTCGATTGACGTAATCGTGACATTGATTTTGCGTACATTATGATTTTTTTTATGATTCAAAAATTTCGCTCTCGGTTGCATTAATTTAGAATTTCATTACAACGACGTCTCAGCCTATACAAGTCAGAATTAAAGAAAAAAATTCTATCATGCAACTTCAGTCGGCATTTTCTGTATTGATTATGACATCAGTGATGCATTATTTATGTTTCTACCAGGTCTTGTAAAAATATGTTTGCGTTTGACTGGCTGTAGCTGTGACATACTTTGCAAATTCTTTCGGATCCGATTAATGTGACAATAGCTTGCATTTTTTTAATTTTTTCCAGAGCAGTTTTCAGCCAGAGGGTATGAAATTGGATTATGTTTTGTTAGAAAATTACTAACTGTACACTTTTAAAATGTATCTTGAAACACGTTTTGGGTTTTGGGTTTGAGATGTGTGTTAACGAGCAGGTTTTTGCAACTGACTAAAAGTTTCTGTTGGCTATTATTGGGTTGTCGGAAAAGTCATGAAGTATTTTAGCCATGTTTTGCAAAGGTCATTTATTGATAGAAAGAACAAAGATCAATCAATGATATAATGCCCGTTTTGCTCGATGACCTTTTGTCATCTGTCAGTGAGCTGCAGAATGCCTCGTTCATAGAAGGACCTGTCTTTCGTGGCGAAAAACAGCGCACGGTGCAGATTTACAGCCTCATCTGAATTGAACGTTATACCACGCAAAGACTGTTGAAGAGAGCGAAACAAGTGGAAGTCTGACGGCTCAAGGTCAGGCGAGTATGCTGGATGAGGCAACACATTCCACCCAAGCTCCAATAATTTTTGGCGCGTGATCAAACTTGTGTGTGGTCTCGCGTTGTCGTGATGGAACACAACATCTTTACGATGAACGAGCTCTGGACGCTTCTCGATGATGGATTCGTTCAAACTGTCCAATTGCCGACAGTACACATTCGAATTGATTGTTTGGTTCCGTGGTAAGATCTCGAAAAACACGACACCTTTAAAATCCCACCACACTTAGACCAGAACCTTCCGCTGATGAATGTCTGCTTTGGATGACGTTTGAGGCGAAGCAGCACGCCGGGAACAAGTCCGTTTCCGTAGCACATTGTTGTAAACAATCCACTTTTCGTCACCAGTTATCAGTAGCTTCAAAAAAGGATCGTTTTCCTCACGTTTAATGAGCATATCGCAGATGTTCATACGCGCCGTCAATTGAGCTTCTTTGAGCTCATGAGAAACCCACGCATCGAGCTTGCGTACGTATCCCAGCTTCTTCAGGTGGTCGTGAACGCTTGAATGATGGATGTGCAATGTGTCTGCAATCTCTCGTGTCGTGTGACGTGGGTTTCACTCGATCAATGCCTTGATTTGGTCGTCATCAACCTCGGTTGGCCTCCCAGACCGAGGAGCATCGTTGAGGTCAAAATCACCAGCACGGAATTTTGCGAACCACCGCTGCCACTGACGTTCTTGTACAGCATTTCCACCGTACACTTTACGCAACTTTTCAGAAGCTTGACGTGCGTTCTTCCCTTTCGGAAGTAAAACAGTATAACATGGCGAAAATGCACAGTTTGGTCTTCCATCTTTAACTTGATGTCAGATCTTCGCAAATCAACCAAATCGCTCACTATTCCTTTTAGACTGCAGCTAGAACTGGCACCTGTCGATGCCATAGCGATAACAAAACTGCGCATGCCTCTAGAACTTCCAAAACCGCCCAACCGCCATTGGGTGCCAAAATACGTCATGACTTTACCGACAACCAAATAGTTGTTTATGATGCAATATTATGTTGATAAGTATTCTTAGCAACATTTGCTTTGATGTAAGACTACGTCTAACTCCGCGGATAATATGGGGCGACTTACGGCCGACCTCCTGTGACAAAAATAGGTCCCAATTGAAATCATTACAGCGTTAAAAAGAACGTGCCGCCCACTAATTGTGTTATCATATTCGTAAACAGCACAGAGTCCATTCGCGTACTGCGCAATACATCCTGCGCGCTGCGCTCCCCTCGCTCCCTGTGAGCGTGGAAGATGATGCAATTCTTTTGAGCGTGCCGACGCGTTTGACACAGTCAATCTCGGCAACCGTGAGCGCAACACGACTGTGCGTGGTATCATTTTGAAGCTCTCAACGAGATCTATTCAAATATATAAAGAACACATCGCAGTAGTTTAAACTAAAGTTTTAAAAAAATGTTTTCGTGCGAACTGGTGAAAAACTTCGACAATGCCGCAGAATTATTTCTATATTTGTTTGGAGGTTTAACGACCACCGTTCAAGGTCATTGGTTGCAGGGAAGCGGAGACAAGCGCAACATCCAGGCCTCACCGGGATTCGAAACCGGACCCATCTCGGCTGACTGGTCAGAAGCCAGCGCTTAGACCACTGGGCCACCGGGGCGGCGGCCCAGAATTCGCAGAATGAACACAAGCAAAAGTGAATAAAATTGAAACGAGAGGCAAATGAAAGGGATGAGGAATGTAAGACGTCCAAGAAGACTGCCTCCCAACGAACTAAAGAGTATCGAGAACTCCTGAAAGCAGCCGCCGCCAAACAAAAATCCAACACTCCGATAGAACCCGTACCCATCTCATCTCGAACTCCGCTTTGTGTTCGCAATGTATCCAGTATTATTTGTAAAAATTATGTCAGCTACTTTTTATATCATAGACCTGTGTTGGCTTTAACAAATTAAATAAACGTTTTGAAACCATACTCGACTAGCTCATTTTAACTCCCCGGTCTGCAAGTCGCAGTCCTATCTTCCAAACTGACAGCTCAATCAGAACTGAGCCTACCTGTATTTTTTTCTTTTAGCTTTCTGAGATATAACGTAAATGTCTTTTCGTACTGCTACGTTATTTTAAAACATCACCATATGATGAAAAATGTCCTAAATTAAACCTTAACGGCCAGACGAAACGTTTAAAAATAGAAGTCCAACTTACGGAAAAGATGCTTTATTCAAGATGTTTTCTCCAACACATCGTAACATAACATACACCAACAACACAACGCTCCACATTAATCGCTTCACATTTATCGCTCCACAAGCAACAGTTTACTCGTAGTTTATATCTCTCGTTCTTATCTAATAACAGGCATACGTCACGTTCATTCCACCTCAATTATGTATAACTGAGAACAAACTCAAGATTTACATAGGGAAAGAAACTAAAAAGGAAAGCTAATTTAGAATGTACGTCACAGAGGTGAAATACCTTTACAAGCGATATACCACGCAGTTTATAACCGCGTAAACTTCGCTCTTGGAGCAAAGGAAATTGTGTTACGAAAATGACGTCACCCTCCATTTCGTTAACTATGAGAGCAAAATTACTGTTTGGTGCATACGTAGCTTAAATAGCTACTGGAAGGTACGACACAGAGATTTGCTAAAATGTTGTACCCTTCTGGCATAAGGGAGAGTTACTCATTTCGTTGGACCTGATAGTTTAAACTAAGCGAAGCAACTGGGTAAACGGAGCGCATACCCCGTAGTTGAATCCATAGTTATTCCCCGCACAACTGGAGTCGCCGTAAATTTTTACTAAAAGATTCTAATGCCAATGGAAGTGTCCTACCTTTGCGTAGCTGTTTAACCATTTAAGCGGACGATGTATCTGAACTGAATGGTGCCCAACAAAATTTTCTACGCTCCCCAAACAGAAGTGTTAACATAGCGTCCGGGCTGTACGAAAGCCACGGCGAAACAATTCCTTTCACGCTCACATATGAGCGGTACTGACCATAAACCTGCCAATCTTAATAAGCGCTCTATAACGAAGTAAATTTATCCGTCATATTTTGTCCACGCCGGGCATCGAACCCTGGTCTCCTCATTCCGGAATAAGTTGCTCTCCCAACTGAGCTACGCGGACGTATGCGCTCGCTGGTACGCACATGAGATAAAGGCCGAAAGAGGGCCCGGGGCATGGCCCATGGGTCAGCCGGGACCATGTATCACTGTAGGGAGTCATCCGCTGAAGAACGCACACTTGAGAACTCCCAGTCAATCCGGTGTGTGGAACGCAACATCACACACATTTATTTTTCGAAGCGCTGAAGAAGGGATTCTCTTACTTTTCCTGTCTCCCGGTGCAGAAAGAACATCACACCATTGTGAGAACTTTAACGCCCTCGATCGAACCCGGGTCCCTATTAGTATGGGTAATTAGAGCAATGGGCGCCGTGCGACAAGTTCCCGCTCCTGCAGACGACGTCGAACGGTACGTGCTGACACAGGTTGTTGCGCAACACACCCTAATTCCTGCGCTAACGTTCGAGATGTGGCGGTGCGAGCCGTCAATGCCCGCCGCACAACATGCCGGTCTTCTCGTTCGGTGATGTGCCGCGGCTGGCAATCACTCACGTCGGTCTGTCCGTCCCTCCTGCACCCACCAAATCTATACTCGCCTCAATGTTGCTTGATGTCGTCCTACGCGGGTGCCGATGTGTCGGTACGATAAACCGCTGTCACGATAAGCCACTCTTCGTTCTCTGTCGAACTCCGAAACGTGCTGGAATGACTGCCATATTCTGCGAAGAGGCATCAGGAAGCTTCCCACGCACAGGTCCGGCAGCGCAACATACTTCCACTACTTACACCCCGCCTTCTGTTCACCCTTCTTATAGTGCTTCTCGGTGGCGTGCCGGGCGCACATGATTTGCATATGCCCTGCAATGCTAATCGTTTGCATGTCCTCCCGCGGGCGACGCATGCTGCTAATTTCAGGCCAATCGGATGCTTCCTTCTTGGTGTTGCATTTTGGGTGAGCAGCAGTGTAGGTAAGTGGTAAGCAACCCTCTCTGATGAGCAGGTTAACTCGTTCCTTCTGGGTTTGGCCAACTTCTTAGACAGCTAAAATATTCACTCGAGCTAATTTCAACCCATTCTGCTAACCCCGCGTTAAAAAAAAGAAATTCGTTTCAGCCGGTTATAGGGTTTATCTGTGAGTACGCAAAGCTGCTCCCGTTACGGTGACTGCTAACCCCGGGCCATGCCTCAGTCGCCGCGTAACCGCAGTGTTTGAGCACCTAAATTTCTATTTTAGCTATTTTGGGAGCGACCGCGGTGGCCCAGTGGTATAAGCGCTGGCTTGTGACCAGTCGCTCGCGATGGGTCCTGGTTAAAAATGCATACCAAGCGTGGATGTTGTGTTTGTCTTACAGCACTGGCTACCTGCATTCCATGGAACCAGTAGACCTAAATTAGGACTGGTGACTGCTTATATACCTCACTGAGTTGCTCACTGTGGCCGTTAAATCCTCAAATAAAGTTGTTTTGGGAATTTCCCGTTGCTAATTTATGGCAACTGATTCCGGTGAAGGGGAGAGCCGGTGCTGTAGGACGGACACAGGCCTTAACCTCAGATACCAGCGCATCACTTCGTTGCTGAGGCCGTCTAAAAAACACAAGGCCGTAACATTAGAGGGATGAGTTCCCTCCGTTCGTGACGTCACCCTCATGTTACATTACCTGATGCGTCGTTTCCGTGTTTGACGCCCCACACGACAGCCTTGGAAGCCAATCGGTAGCCTTGATTTTCGCGTGATGTCACTAAAAGAGGGAACTCATCTCTCTAATTCCATGGCCTTTTGTTTCTGGACGGCCTTGCTCCACCGCAGTATTGTGAGTAGCGAGCGTAACTTTTTTCCGTGGCTTTTAGGAAGCTGTCCTGTGTCTATCGTTGCTTCACGAAATGATCTTTAATTTATTAAAGATCATTTCGTGAGCAACGATAATTTATTAAAAGGATTCTTGAGTTTTTCGTGACTAAAATTACTAGAGAAATAAGCACACGGAGTCGGTTACCGTTTGTAAGGTACAGAATAATTATCAAAGAACCCTGAACTTTGAATTTTTCCCCTAACTGAAAATTTCAGTAGCTGATAGTAGCTTTCATTGCAGTTTTAGATGCAGTGAAAAAAATAAATAAAAACTCCGCCGCTCTTAAAGTCACATGCCTGCAACGGGGTTAAGGGTATACAAGTCAGAATTTGTACAGTTAGAGTTTAATGATAGATAATAATGTCGAGTGGAAAAAATTTTAGCATATGCGTGCTTTTAAAATAGTGACGCTGGCTTTAAATGAGAAGTGCTAATAATAGTCGTGTTTGGAGCAAACTACAAAATTTAGTTTTTCCATCTGTAATGAATGCAAACCCAGGCAACGCCAAATTGCTTGTAATGAAAACGAATATTCACATCATTCTATGACTAACGAATGCTCTGAAACAAACGTGGAACTTTCTTCCGTCGTCTAATGAAAGCAATCCAGTAAACAAAAACTTCTCCCCGGAGGCAAATGTTTTGTTGTTTTTACAACTACAAAGAAGGAATTCATTTAGTAAATGGTCTGACATGATGTCAGCTATATTTCCTATTAACTTTGTTCATCTGTGGGAAATTTCGTTTCTCCAAAGTTAAATGCATTCCAGAGATCCGCATTTAAATAACAGAAACTGACAAATTTTACAAAGTCTCTTAATGCCGTGCGTTGGACAGCGCCGGAAGTTAAATTCGATTTACACAACATGAACACTCATTTTTCTCAGAGAAGCATTCTGAAGCATATTCACTGCAATTACGCGATAAGATTTGTAATGGAGCTGCTATTGACGTATCGTTAATGTAAGATATTGTCTAAATGGCTTGCATCGTCCGAAACTCATGTTATTCAAAGATAATTGGGGCCTATATATAAAAAATTGAAGAACTGAGCATCATCGGAGCAGGTTTAAGAAACTCATGTACGTCGTTGGAGCTTGTATCAGGAATTCATTATTGCACACGATCGGTGCTTATGTCAGAAATTAATGAACTGGACTGCAACAAAGCCGGTATAAAAAATTCACGGATTGTACACTATGGGCGTCGATATTTGAAATTCATGTACACCATCAGAGCGGGTATAAGAAATTCATATGCACTTTTGGCGTCGATATTTGAAATTCATGTACACCATCAGAGCGGGTATAAGAAATTCATATACACTATTGGCGTCGATATTTGAAATTCATGTACACCATCAGAGCGGGTATAAGAAATTCATATACACTATTGGCGTCGATATTTGAAATTCATGTACACCATCAGAGCGGGTATAAGAAATTCACATACATTTTTGGCGTCGATATTTGAAATTCATGTACACCATCAGAGCGGGTATAAGAAATTCATATACACTATTGGAACCGGTATAAAAAATTCATGTGTAAACTGACGTTAGGAATTTAAGGATTGGACACCATTGGCGTTGGTATCGGAAATGCACGAATTGGACTCATCTGATCCGGTATCAGATATTTATGGACTAAACATCATCGGCACCGGTACGAGAAATTGATGAATTGGACACCATAGGCGCCAGTATTAGAAATTCGGAGATTAGACACAATCGTCATGGGTATCAGGAATTTTTGAACTGGACACAATTGACTCTGGTATCAGAAATTCCCGTATTAGACAACATCGGTACCAGAATCACAAATTCATGGATTAGAAGCATGCAATCTGAGCCGATATCAGAAATTCATCATGCGATATCGAAAAATACCCAGTTATCGTTGAAAACGATGATTGGAAATCTGTCATGTTCTGCCGTCGAAAATCTGTCATACAAAATGTTTTGGGGGTAGGACTTGGGTGATATTATTATTGCTCTTTTGGTATTAGTTCAGCATCTCTGGAGCCAGTAACTATTAATTAGTAATCTGAATTTCGATGCTCACGAAAAGATCACTCTATTTTGTGAGGTAGTAATTACGGAGCATAAAATGACAGCTTATTTATTTTTTAGATTTCTTGCTAGGCTCTTCTTAAGAGATAGTGAAGTGAAGAATGCTTGTGAAATGTTTGCATAATATCTCGGAAATTGCAGCATGGAAGTGGTTTCAGGGGCAGAACGATGCCGACTAAGAAATACCACTAGCTTCTCATCGAATGGTTGAGAAAGAGCTTGATTACGCTGACGGAAAGAAAATACACGGGCATGTTGATTTCCGGATGAAGACAGTTTTCATGATTGTAGGTTATGCTTACAGTAGGACGACGCCGGGAAAAACACGAGTTGTGGAACGTTTAGACGTGAACGTATCATTCAGCATCTGATTGGACTCTGCATGAGAGGCATTGCTGCCAGCGTAGGCCGTGATATAGCTTCACGTCATGTCAGCTGGCTATGGAAATTATTAATCAGATATGTCGTTATAAAAGATTAGATATCTTATAAGACACCAGTTTTTTTTTGCGCATAAATTATTCCAGTGTTTCCTAGTGCCTGTTTAGCGCAAGACTACTACAGCATAATAGAAGAAAGACAACATGATAGTCGTAAATAACTCGAGATCTGAGCTATTATCAGAACAGTTCCGATTTTAGTGTGCATCGTTCGTCGATATACTGTACAGTGAAGTGCCAAAAAACATGGGATACGTACTTAGTATCGTGTAGGACCTCTTCTAGCCCGGCGAAGTGCAGCAACTCGAGGTGGATGCACTTCGCCGTGCTAGAGAAATGGTTACTTGTGAATCGAAGTGGCGTCGATTCCACAAGTGGCCGGAAGACTTATGGAAAGATGTTGAGCCATGCCGTCCTAATAGCCGCCCACAGTTCCTTGGTATCTGTGAGTACAGGATCTTGGACGCGAATGGAGCTTTCCAACACGTTCCATAAGAGATCTATTGGGTTCATGTTGGGAGAACGTGGTGCCCACACCATCCGTCGGAACTGTCCAGAGTCAACACCATCTTGAACAGTGCCTTGTTGACAGCTTGGGTCTATTGCCTCATGGGTTTTGCGCCACACCCGAACCCTACCAGCAGCTCGTAACAACTGGTAGCGTGACTCTTTGGGCCACGCCACATGTTGCCAGTCTTCCAGGATTCAATTACTGTGTTCACGAGCCCTGGTGAAGCGTTGTGTCTGATGTCGAGCTGTTAACAAAATCACTCTGATGGGTCTTCTGCTCCCATACGCCACAGACGCTAAATTACGCTGCACTGACCTGATGGTTATGTCTCTGGTACCTCCTGCATTGAATGTGAATGTTATTTGAGCCAGTGTCGCTTGTCTGTTAGCATAGAGAACTCTGGTCATACGTCGCTAGTCACGGTCATTCAGCATACGTGATCGGCCGCTGCGCTGTCCACGGTGGGTGGTAATGCCATCCATGTGGTATTCTCGGTACACGCGTGACACCGTGAATCGAGGAATGTTGAATGTTCGCACAACTTCGGAAACTGAATGTCCCATCTGTCTGGCTCCCACTACCATGCCTCGTTCGAACTGCGATAATTCTCGTCGGCTTGCCATAATCCTACTGGAGGTTGTTCAAACTGACTCACAAGATTATACCTCGCAACTGATAAAAACCGTAGCTTGCGTCGAAGTCTCTATACGACGGCAGAGTCAGTTAAACATTTGCATACTGGTATCCCATGACTTTTGGAACTTCAGTGCATATTCGTCTAGTCTAAGGTCTATCGGCTTTGTTACAAAACTCTTACTCCTACATGTCATCCAGGACATTCCGTAAAATATAAAGATAACACTGTCACACACACACTGTACAAGCTACAACTGACAAACTGTACAATGGCCCCCATAACCGTAGGTTATGTCGCACGTGAAGCATGCCTCCTGTGATCATACTGGGCGACAGATCCTTTGGCACATTCTGTTTAAGATAACAAACAAACCGTTATTGCGTGAACTAACACGTACCGCGACAGTATATATCATGCTATCCGTCTCTATGTCTTTATTACCATTAGACCCTAATGATATAGTAATCATCGATATATTAATCATCGATATGTATGACACTAATGACTTTCATTTCGATGATAATGATATACTAATAATCAATATGTATGATGATAATGACTTTCATTTCGATGATAATGATATACTTATCATCGATATGTATGCCAGTGAAAAAATTTCATGTAGCGAAAATGCCATTAATGCAGAGAGTTAGTTAAATCCTCAGACACACGTTTCAATTCATGAGGTATCAGAAAAAAATTGTTCGGTGCCAAAAGTTAACGAGTTTTCAGAATTTATACTGAAACACATCAGATTAGGAATTAATAATGAGTGACAGCATACACCGAGTCTAAGAGGGAACTAACACTTTCCGAATGCACAGTTACTACCTTTCCAGAGACATCTGATTCCTTGGTTCCCTTTTTATGCTGTGTCTGATTCGCTGTGGACAAATTACCTACTCCACTTACTCATATTTCGCTGTCAGACATGAAACTACATCATTAGTTTTTAGCTAGGTTTTCTGCGTTTTACAAACGTTCTCTATATAGATGACGAACTATGTTATGACATTAAATTTTCGAATACCATGTGAGAAAATTAACAGGATTCTGTCAACTAAGGAGTAATGCCTCAGAAATCCAATGACCGTTCATTTTGAGGTACTATGATAGACAAATCGCATTACGTGACAGTCCGAAGAAATCTAGTTCAAGTGTGATACAGCAGTCAATGTGTTTAAAGCAGTCAAATAACATAACGTGTAAATATTTGACATATTGGCGGCCATACGACGAAATTATAAAATCCTTCTCCACGGCCAGCGTTCAAAGGCACCGGTTTCTGAGTAACATCCTCAGATGGGCCTGGGTTATAAACCTGGCTGAGGCATAGAGAGTATGTTTGTCCCACAGAGCTAGTTCTGCCCCCTCTCTGGAACTTCTGGCCTAAATTAGGGGTGATAAATTTCTTACAACCTTAGAACTGCCGAGGTTTTTAAACCGCGAATCTAAAGATAAGCGACAAAGGTATTAAATATAAAATCAAATAAATCTTTCTAAACTCGGTGCACCGAATAGCCTCAGGTTATTCGGTGCACCGAGTTGGTTCATCACGTAGTGCCAGTACTGTTACATCAATGGCTACTGTGCTATAATTCAAGCGATATACTTCACCGTTAGTTGCACCGTGTAGGGGCATTAGACAAGAAGATCCATTTTCTCTCTTGTTATTCAAATTTGTTCCAGATATTACTCTTCAAGATCTTCGATATTATGTCAATATGTTATTTCAATGTATGTTACTTGAGTCAGATATATAAATACTTCATTTCATGCAATATCCCTAACTTTTTGTGGCAAATGTATAATCATCACAAAGCTTGTAGTCTCCAATTTGTGGAGTGGTATTGGTCCCATCAATCAAACATAATCTAGTTTTCAATCATTAATTTACAGTAAAGAAATGTATGATGCTTTTAGTCATTTCGGAGATTTTAAATGCCTCTTTAAGATTTAATGTTACTTCCTGAATATGTAAGGTTAGATTTAAGTAGTTCCTAGTAGCATTGGTAAGCTACACTGCTGGCCACCCAAAATGCAACACCATGAAGGACACGAGATAGCAAAGTAAGATTTACTGGGCACATAACAACAGATACAAAGATGAAACGATTGAGCTTGCAGACCCGTGCGACTTTCGGAATACGCAGGCATCAATAGTTCGTGTGGCACTCATGGCTGGCAATAACGGCCGCTACACGCCGCGGCATCGAACGAAAGAGGCTTTGGATGTGGGCTTGGGGTATGTCGGTACAGGCTACTTCCACACGTTGCCACAGTTCATCAGGCGTACCCGCGGGTGGTGCTTGCCGGGCCACTCGATTGCCGATCAGTGACCGCACGTGTTCGATGGGCGACATATCGGGAGAACAGGCGGGCCACGGCAGCAGTGACACCTGGTGGGCCGTGAAGAATTGCTGCACGATGCGTGCCATGTGCGGGCGCGCATTGTCCTGTTGAAATGTGGCAACTGGCAGGTCCTGCAGGTAAGGGAGGACTACAGGCTCCAAACGTCCGAGATGTAGCGGTGGCTGTTGAGTGTACCGGCGATGCGTACCAGAAGGGTGCGGGTGTCATATCCAATTGCACCCCAAACCATAACGCCAGGCGACGGACTGGTATGGCGATCCATAATGCAGGCGTCATACAGTCTCTCACCGCGGTGCCGCCACACTCGGATCCGACCATCGTGGTGTTGCAGGCACAAGCGGGATTCGTCGGAGAAGAAAATGTCGTGCCATTCCGTAGTCCAGGTGCGGCGTTCAACAGCCCACTGTCGGCGCACTCGCCGGTGGTGTGACGTCAATGGTAATCGGAGCAACGGGCGCCGTGCGACAAGACCCCGTTCCTGCAGACGACGTCGAACGGTACGCGATGACACCGGTTGTTGCGCAACACACCCTAATTCCTGCGCTAACGTTCGTGATGTGGCGGTGCGAGCCGTCAATGCCCGCCCCCCAACATGCCGGTCCTTTCGTTTGGTGTTGTGCCGCGGCTGCGGCAATCGCTGACGTCGGTCTGTCCGTCCCTCCTGCACCCACCGAATCTATACTTGCCTCACTGTGGCTGGATGTCGTCCCACACGGGCGCCGATGTCTCGGTACGATAAACCGCTGTCGCGATAAGCCACTATTCGTCTTCTGTCGAAACTCTGAAAGGTGCTGGAATGACTGCCGTATTCTGGGACAAGGCATCAGGTAGCTTTCCACGCACAGGTCCGGCAGCACAACACATTTCCACTACTTACACCCTTCACTATAAGAAGGGTTCTGTGCACCCGTCTTATAGTGCTTCTCGGTGGCTTGGCGGGAGCACATGATTTGCATATCCTCTCGCGGGCAACGCATGCTGCGAATTTCAGGACAATCGGATGCTTCCTTCTTTGTGTTGCATTTTGGGTGGCCAGCAGTGTATAAGGTTTAAATGCTTAACAATGAACTTGTGAATATCTCTATTGAACAATCCTAATTTTAGAAAAAACTCCAACGGTCTAGGGTAAGGAATAAACAATCAGAAATTTACATTTCACAGTCCATTCAATTATTAGTTGGCTTTAAATCATATCAAAATATCAAATGCTTCAATCAAAACTATTTAATAAGTAGTTGTTTCATAAGAATAAAATATCAAAACGATATCGCAACTCTGCTTTCTGCTCAACAAATTATCACAAACTGCTCTCTTTACAAATTGTTATTTCAAACTGCACTGCACTTAACAAATCGCTGGTTCAAAATTGTTTTCTTACTGCATTCAGTGATTATTAGAGTAGCCCAAATAAAAGTGCGACTCGTATAATAGCGTCGTTCTGTTATTACACAAAGCCGTGCATTTATGCCGGTAGATGGCGTGTCATGTCAGGAAGCACTTTGGTATCGGTGGCACGTGTTAGTGTGCTGTTGTTTGCACGTGCAGCGGCAAGTTGACTACGTACAGTCGTGACGTGGATTCGTCCGAAACATGCCCAGCAGACAGGTTTGCAATTTTTGACGGCAGAAGGTGTTAGTGGAGCCGAAATTGATTGTCGTATGAAGTATGTGTATCGGAATGAGTGTCAGTCACGCTGTAAAGTGTTTTGCTGTTGTAGTGAATTTCGTAAAGGACGTGTGAGCACGGAGGACATGCCGAGACCTGGGAAAGCACACGTGGCCATCACCATGGAATCAATTGCTGCCGTGGATCACCTTGTGAAGGAGAATCGCCGAATCACCACCCGCGAGCTTGCGACAACATTGTCCGCGAACTGTTAACACCATTCTCCACCGCCGATTGGGATACAGCAAGGTTTGCGCACAATGGGTCCCCAAGCATCTCCAGGAGGATCAGAAGACTCGGCGAATGCTGCTTGCCTGGAGCATCTGCATCGTTACCACGCAGAGGGGGGGGGGTTCTTTCCAAGATTGTGGCCGCAGATAAAACTTGGTAACACCACCTCGATCCGGCCAAAAGACGCATGAGTATGGAATGATGGCATCCCAACTCTCCACGTCCAATAAAAGCTCAGTCCTCCTTCAGAGCTGGAAAAGTGATGCTCACGGTTTTGTTCGATGAGAATGGCCCATTGCTATTGGATTAGTTGGACGCAGGCAGTACGGTCAAGGCAACCACGTACTGCAATACGTTTTGCCACCTCAAAACGTCCAGGTATGTTGTCAAATAGGGTCATCCTACTGTACGACAACGCCCGCCCGCATGTGGCGAGAGTGTGCCAAGATTTAATGCGTAGCTCCCCAATAGTCCCGATCTATCCCCCTATGACTACCACATCTGCGGGCTATTGAAAAAAGCTCTCAAAGGCCGCCAGTTCGCTAACGACGCGGAGGTCCGGGACGCCGTTGAAGACTGGTTCCACAGCCAATCACTGACGTTCTTCGCTTACGGTATTCATAATCTCGTGCCACGCTGGGGCACTTGCTTAAACCGACAAGGCAACTATGTGTAGCGGCTATGTAGCCCATGTATCACTCTTAAATCCTGTATGTTCACATACTCCAACCTATAAACCCTTACGGCAAACACCACCACCACCACCACCACCATCATCATCAACAACAACAACAACCTGACAGTTTTAATTTCATTTGGGCTACCCTTATACATTTTATTAACCTTTGATCCATTGCCAGTGATGCTAAACTTAGAAAATTCGTCGGGGAAGTAATGTGGTGTTAAGTTGGAAAACGTTTAACGAGACGAGAAGAAACCAAATTTACATAAGAACACAGAAACGAAATAGGAAATTCAAATTAGGGGTATACGTCAGAGATTCTAATCATGCTTTCAGTAATTTGTTTTTTGGCATCTTCTTACACTGAAGGATCCCGGTTTAACCCTATTGATATAAATTTTAATGTTCTTACAATTCTTTCATTGTTATCGCGAAAAACTGCATAGGAAACTTTCTTAAACATTTCAAAAGTGCTGGAAGTTTGATGTGAAAACCAGGTAGGTGTTTCTTCCTAATCCACAGACTTAAAAATTTCATCCGGGCGCTAACAACAAAGAGATTGTGACGCAATAATACTTTTTATGAGTGTTGCCAGCTGCGGAGCTAAACCTTGCGTGATACGGTTGGTCTGTTGGTTCCCGAAATGTGGTCCTGTTGTCATGGCGACGGGAGGGAAATGTCTTTCGACAACTATAGGAACATGTCCCCCATAAAAAAGATTTTTTTGCTTTTAGGAACTCGAGACTGACTTTGCAAATTCTTCAACTTTCCCATAAAGATGTCGAAATGCCTCAAGGAAAGTACCTGAAGAACTTCGCTTTTTCCTTTTACGTGCACAAGAAGTTCTTTTCTTTTCTCTCGAAACTATTTACTTTCCAGTGATAAAGAACGTAGGTGTAATCATTTTAAGGAATAGCGCATCACGGAAACCGATGGTCAAATTGCCACGAAGTAGCAGGGACAGGTGATATTATGAATAATGTAAATGAATTAAGTCAAGTCATCCGGCATTGTATCGCCCCCCCCCACACACACACAGGGAAGATATCGAATTTTCTGTTGTAATAAGCACGCCTTTTAAATCCTTTCAAAACGAAAAGAGATGTTGCAAAACAAATTTTCAGGAAATCTGAAAATTCAGGTAATACATTTACACAACCAAGGAAAAAAACTGTTCTTAATTTAAAATACGCAAAGTGAGCGGGGCTATTCATAGTAAATGGAACCGGTTAAAAAATAATCAACCGGAGTTTTACAATCCATAGAACATTCATAAATAAATAGCTAATTACTTTTGCTAGCGGTAGAGGTCTGCCCGGACCTTATTTGGTGAGCCCGGTCCGGATCAAGCCCGTGCGGTTAAGACCCGGACCGCCGCGTTTCAGATATTAGACACTCAGCCCGGTCTGACTCGTGATGTACTATTTTACATTATTTTGTATTTTATTAAACTGTAAAAAATAAATAATGAAATAAGATATTATTGAAAATGTTAAGTTGAATGTAAGCCTAAAAATATTAACCACACTTTGTCAATCAGCGAAAAATAAAACCTATAAATAGAGAAAAAAAAGTACTAAGCGCGTTCAAAGTCTTTTTTTCTGAACAAGCAAGCGGCAACACTACAAAAGTCAATCCCTTTGCGGATTGACTTTTGTAGGGTAAAGGATAGGAGAAACTGTGCGGATTAAGAATAGAAGAAACAATCGATGTCATCCCACTCTCTTGCACAAACACACAAATACACGCACACTCCACCTCACTGCTCACACCCCACCCCCCAACTCCACAGAACACATACATTCTCTCGGGGTCGAATCTTTTTGTCGCCCCAAAGTGTTTTTACCATCTTAATACCTACAGATGAAAAAAACACTGAGAGTGCCTCCTCTCGCCTCTGTGATTACGCCCTGGGCTATGTCATGGAAATACAAGTAAAGCCAGCAAAAAAGAGTTAAACTGATAAGGAAATCCGGAAACACCATTCCTTTCTTTCTTTACCTTTCGATAAAAAGAATGAGTGATAAAAGAAGAAAGAATGATAAAATATTTTCACATTGCGATAAAAAAGAATAGCTCGGCCCTGCCCTGTCGTAAGAGTCTGGGAAAAAGCCCGGCCAGGTCCGTGCGGACCTCTCACGAGCGGCTGACAGGTATGCTACGAAAATTAACAAATTGCGCACAAAACATTTCTCGCAGGGGCAAAGGGGATCTTCAAACTAGAGGTATAGAGGAAAATATGATGTAACTTTGCATCCCCTAGCAGAAAAGCTGAGTTGCTTTAAGAAGAAAATTCGTGCAAGAAGCTGTTCCTAATGAAGAGCATCCTACCAAATAATAATTTTTCTAAGGAATTTTTGGACTTAAAAAAACTCTTTCAAACAGTAGTTGACGCCCCAGTGGGGAAAACATTTTGAACAATGGAAAAGTAAAAAGTATACGAAAAGTATTCTCCAGAGCAAAAGCTATGCTAAGGTAAAAAAAGAAAAATCAAATACATTTACTGGAAGCAGAGACACTCAGAAAGAGCTTTGACATTTACGCCTCCTATCGGGAAAACGTCGCATTACGCTGGACGACTCAAAAGGTTTCTGAGACAAAAGTAGCTATTTTTAACTAATTTGGACATGCTGACCACTAACATGAACTTAAAAAGTGCAAATTAGCACTAGTTTCGAAGATACGGGGGTTTCAGTGGTAATGGGTGGTCTGCACCGGAAGTCCGATATATCGAGCTCGTGGTTCTCTGCAACACGGATAATCTTGAGCGCCATTTGGATGACGCAGTCTGGAGCAGTCATTGCAACCACATTTCCTTCTTGTCATCATCTGCGCTGTAGATTCTGTGAGTGCAGACGTGCCGTTCGAGATGCCTCACGAATGTGTGATAATTTTTGTTATATTTGTGGACAAATTACTTTGCTACCAAAAGCAAACCCTTTACACCGATGATAAAGGAAGCTTCCAGAGCACATTTAAGGATGCAGGGAGCCCGGATGCTAGAGAGTATTTTGGGACCCTAGTATTAGTAGCACATCTAGGATTTCATTATGAGTGGATGAATAAAAATACCCATGAGAAAGTATTCCCAAAATATGATGAGGAAGCCATAAAAATATCCCCGCAATGTGGAAGTGTGTATCCCATGATTCATGGACGAATCAGTGTTAGCAAGAAAATGTAAAAGTTTATGGTTGAAAAATGGATACCAGTTCAGTTCTGCTTTAATCACCCCCTTCCCCCAGAAGCTGAACCCCACCCCCAGGGTTCAGCTTCTTGAAATTATATCAAAATAGTGGCAAAATAATATGATCAAAACATGATTCAAACAATTCTTCTTAATGTATGGAAATTTCCCCAATTACAGAAGTGTGCAAAAAACATCTATAATTTACGTCCTCAAATAACTGTCTTTGCACGATTTAAAGAACTCTCATCTAATACACAACCATTTGCAAGATTAAAATATATTTATTATTTACACTTAAAAACAGTATGTACAGATAAAAGCTTCGAAAACTAAATAGGCGAGATCTTTCGGCTCCCCCGGGAACCATTGTCAAGCCTAAGAGCGCCACCCGAGTGGAGCGCGCAATGCATCTTATACAAGCAGGAGAGACACGTCATAAATCCGTTACCATAGATACAATTATAAACAGCACACCTCTGTACAACAGGAGTTAAGTAAAGCATGTGAGCAACTAATTAATAATTTTAAAGACAGTACAGCATGGGGAACAAACTAGTAATTCAACAGACTAGGAGGTTTTAAAGTCTTAATATATTGCCGCCAAGTTAGTGGCATATTGGTGGGTAATTCCTCATTGCAGCATAAGTCATTAAACCACATGATAAACATTGCTTCAGTGAACAAAGTGTTCCTTTTATTTTTAGTGGAAGCTAAATGTTGAACATCCGTCCAACATGGTGTATATTGTCCAGTAGACACTAGACGAGCTAGTGCTGTAGTAGTTGCTCCCGTTCGAACATCATATTCGTGTTCCGACGTTCGAACCCCCAATGTCCGTAATGTGGAACCCATGTAAACCACTGTTTGATCATTAGGTTGATTTGGCTGTAGGGGTATATAATATATACCGCATTTTTGCTCTTTGCTTACTTGATCACGATCTTGTCTAATAGTTGAAAAAATGTTCGAAGTCCGTATTCAAAAGGATAGTTGATGTTTATTGCAGATTCGATTTAGGAAATAAGTCACATTTGGGTTGTAATCTAATGAGCCAACGAATCTTTTATTAACATGTTCGCGTCATAAACTTGTAAATGCTAATCGTTGTGCTGATTGAATCAAGTTATGAACGCAGTACTCCGGATAGCCAAATTTCATAGCAATTGAGGTAATATAATCAAGTTCCGCTTGCCTCAAACGCAAAGACGCAGAACGGGTGAAAGCTCGTCTTATGTATGAGCGTAAGGCAGCAAATTTAAACCCATTAGGGTGATTAGAAGAAAATGGAATGAGATTTGGGATGTGCGAAGGTTTCCTATAAACTGAGTAGGTTATACTATTGTCAGCAGGGATTCTGCATAGCCTAAAGTCTAAGAACGGTAATGAACATTGATCCTCGAGTTCAATAGTAAAATTGATAGTTGGGTAGACTGAGGATAAATGTCAACATCTATAATGCTAATTTTGAAGATGACAATCCGATTCTTGGCGTAAATGTGACAAGGATGGTAAGTCAGATAATATCCGAAAACTTGAAAATTTTTATCGTCCTGAAGCGGAACTCGAACCCGCGTCTCCCAGAAAACGCCTAGGTATGCTAGCTAGGTGTTTTCTGAGAGACGCGGGTTCGAGTCCCGCTTTAGGACGATGAAAATTTTCAAGTTTTCGGATATTATCTGACTTACCATCCTTGTCACATTTACGCCAAGAATCGGATTGTCATCTTCAAAATTTGTATTATATGGCGTAATCCCGTATTTCTTTCATCTATAATGCTTTCAAAAGATTTCAGGACTACACGTTTTGCGGACTCCAAAAAGAGTGGAAAGAAATAGAAAAATTTCTTCACAAGGCAATATATTTCTTCACAATGCAATATCTTATAGTTTTTGCTGTGTTATCTTTAAAAAACAAAAACACTGTAGAACTCTCAATTCTTCAGGCATCCTGCATAATTCTGGGGCTCTTTGAAAATGCGAGGCCCGTGGCTACTGCCCCCTATCGCCCCTCTTAAATAGGCTCTGCTTACAGCCTTGATTTTGTTGTGAGATCAGTGAACAATACCGGTTTTACGTCCCAAGCATATGTTGTCAATCCTGTGTAGCGAATCTGCACTGTTGGTTGAACCGAAGAGGGCGATCGACGCGATATCCAAGTCCAATAGTTTGGAGGGAACCGACAAACCACGAGTATTACTTTTGCATGACTACTCCAATTGGACATGGTATTTCTAAGAAGAAAAAGCGCTCTTTGACCAATCGGAATATTCCCTCTGCTAAGTGCCTATAGCCTAACGGGGTATGACTTTCTGTTCTGGACCCACCAGATTCTTATACTCTGGATGATGAAGAAGGAAGTAAAGCCAGGGAACATCCGTTACCTGTGAAAGCATCTACATCAAGAGATCCTGATTTCTGTGCCTACCGAAAAGTCTACACAGGCACATAACCTTACCCAGACTGAATTGCATGATCTAGTGAGAGATCTATAATTACCATAAAGTAATGCAGAGCTGTTGGGGCCCGGAGTGCAGCAATGGAATCTTCCAGAAGAGAACAAATATGCATGTGTGGGAGTTTCGTACTCGGCAAAAAGATCTGGTTCCATTTTTCAAAATGACAGGAAATCTCATTGCTTGCATTGATACAGTGGGTCTGATGGCAGCACTACAAATCGACAACAAAGACGAGGAGGATTTGAGGCAATTCATTGATTCGTCCAAGTTGAGCTTAAAAGTTGCTTGGTTGGTTGGTTGATTGATTTTTAGGGCGCATGGGCCATGTTTGGCCAAAGAGCGCCAGACACAAGGCAAACAAACAGTATTAAAAGCGTGATACAAAACTTAAAATCTGACTGATCAAATAAAACTGAAGAATGAGATGAATGGAAGGGCTAAAATGACAATGAAACAAACCGTATTAAAACAGGGTACAATGGTTAAAAACTAGCTGATTAAGTAAAACTGAGGAATGAGAATGATGATAGGGCTAAAATCTAGATACGTTTAAAAAAGTCAATGTGTTTTAAAAATGAGAAGACAGCGACAGTATCGCAGTGGTCACCTAGGAGCCGTTGCAGCGCAGCGGCGTCCTCGGTCAACAAATGAGAATGAAAGAAATGAAAACGCACATCACGAAAACGAACACAATTACGCAAAAGATGAGTGACAGTGAGTCGTCAATTGCACGCCTAACACATCGTTGCAGTGTCACCACACAGCAAAAAGCGGTGAGTGAAACGACAATGCCCAATGCGGAGACGCGCAAGCACCACTTCATCCCTACGGTACCGACGATATGAGGATTTCTAGACTTCAAAATTAGGTTTAATACGATGCAGCTTATTTTCCACCTCTTGGTCCCACAGACCCTGCCACGTTCGCTTCATATGGTCGCGAACGATAAAGCGGAAATCCCGGTGAAACAGTAGCAAGGGTGTGACGACCAAAGAGGAAGAAGATCTAGCAGCCGCATCAGCACACTCGTTACGCGAAATTCCAACATGCCCAGGAATCCAGCAAGACTGAACCTGAAAACCGGCCTCGAGCAAGCAACGAAGCAACCGTCTCACATCCAAGAGAAAAAGCTGGTCACGGCAATCTGCAGATGACAAGGACTGCAAGACACTTAAAGAATCCGTATAGACCATAGCACAATGATGAGAACTCGACTGAACATGGAGAAGGGCGAGATACACAGCATGCATCTCCGCCGAAAACACCGTGGCCTCAGCTGGGATCCGCGCTACTGAAACGTCATCTACACAGACAGCCGCGGATCCATCGACTCCATGCATCTTGGAGCCATCAGTAAAAATAGGAGTGTAGTCAGAATTGAGGTCACGGTGCTCAGCGAAGAGCTGCTGGTACACTGACGCAGAAGTTAAGGATTTATCGAAAGATGTAAAGGTGGTATCAACCATGACACCAAGTGGGTGCCATGGAGAATCCCCAAAGCCCCTGGTCTCTCCAACAAGTGACAAGTCGAGCCCTACATCACGGGCTACGGCCGCCATACGAAGAGCGAAGGTTGAAATGCACGAGGGCCGGTTCCCGAATAAACGAGCATGCTAGGGTTGAAAAACTGCATCGTATAAAGGATGGTCTGGAAGAGATCAAAGTTTCAGGTAGAATTGAATAGACAGCTGCAGAAGGCATAATTCAAGCGATGGTTCGTTCGCGTCAGCGTAAAGGCTGGGAATTGGAGATGTTCGAAATGCTCCCGAACTAAGACGCAATGCTTGATGGTGAATAGTGTCCAAAGGCCGGACAACGGAACGACGAGCAGAGCCATACACGATACAACCATAATCCAGTTTCGACCGTATTAAAGAATAGTAAATGCGAAAGAGCGACACTCTGTCTGCACCCCACGAGACTCTCAAAAGGATCTTAAGAATGGATAAAGCCCGCAGACAGGAGGTCTTTAGCCGCTGAACGTGCGCCCGGAATGTAAGCGCACGGTCAACGGTCAAACCGAGGAACTTGGTCTCGGGAAAAACTGGTATGGCTGCAAGGTCTAAATACAGCTCTGGGTCAGGATGGAGGCCGCGCCTCCGGCAGAAATGGACACACTCTGTCTTGTCGGGAGAAAGAACGAAACCATTGCTATTCGCAGCTTTAAAGATCTGGTTAATTGCAGACTGCAACTGCCTTTCAATAAAATTCATGCTTTAAGACGAGCAGAAAATGTGCAAGTCATCAACATAAACAGTAGCCGAAACCGCAGGTGGGAGATTTGTGAAAAGACAATTAATGCGGAGGATGAACAATGTAACAGATAAAATGCAACCTTGAGGAACACCTTGTTCTTGATGGAACGGTGCCGAGAGCGTCATACCCAGGCGTACCTGGAACACCCGATTGCGAAGAAAATTAACGATGAAAGTTGGAAGATTTCCTCACAATCCGTATGCGTGGAGGTCACGGATAATACCGTGCCGCCACGCTTGATCCTAGGCTTTTTCAATATCAAAGAAAACGGACACCAGGTGCTGCCTACGCACGAACGCCTAGCGCACAGATGTCTCAAGGTGCAGGAGATGATCGTGAGGTGAACGATGACGCCGAAAACCGCTTTGTGATGGTGAAAGTACTTGATGATATTCTAAAAAATGAACTAACCGGGAATTAACCATGCGTTCAAGAACTTTACACAGACAGCTAGTGAGAGCAATTGGACAAACACTAGAGGGAGACTTGGGATCCTTGCCAGGTTTGGGAAAAGGCAGAACAAAAGCTTATCGCCAAGATTCCGGGAAACTGTGCTCCGACCAAATACGATTATACAAGATTAAGAGATTCTCGAGAGACGACTGCGAGAGATGAAGGAGCATGTCATAGTGGATGCCATCGGGACCGACAGATGTAGCGCCGGACCGATGCAGAGCCACCCTGAGTTCAACCATGCTGAAGGGGGAGTTATATCCAGTGTCGTGAAAAGGCGCAAAGGAGATTCTCTGGCGTTACGCAGTGGATTTTATTCTTTGAAAAGAAGAAGGATACGCCAGGTCACTCGACAAGTCACTTAAAAGTTGTGCTGCTCCATAACGCTAACGTTTTAATATCTGTTCAACTGCGCTATGCAATCCACATGAAAGAATTGTACACCAACATGAAACAACTCTTACATACCATCAACTTTGACAAGTACAAATGTCAGATTTGTGGGGACCTGAAGGTCATCGTCATCTTGATGGGGCTACAGCAGGGTTACACAAAGTTTTGCTGTTTTCTCTGATTCTGGAACAGATTTTCCAAGACTTCTTACTACAAGAAAATGGATTGGTCCCCACTCCCTACGACAATAGCTTGAACCGGGAGAAAAAATGTACTTAGCGAACCACTTGTAGAATCCAGAAAAATCTAGCCCCCTCCTCTTCATATCAAACTTGAACTAATGAAGAATTTCGCAAAGGCCATGTATCGAAACAGGGCAGGTATTTTGTACCTTCGTGATAAATTTCCAAGACTCTGTGAGGCCAAAATTAAAGAAGGTGTATTTGTCGGTCCACAGGTATGTCAGATCTTTCAAGATAAGCGTTTTGATGATATCCTGACAGGTGATGACAAGTTAGCTTGGAACGCTTTCCAGAAAATGGGCACACACTTTCTAGAAAACAATAAGGCTGACAATTACCAGGAGCTTGTAGAAACCCTATTGCAGCACTACGAGAAACTAGGGTGCAACATGTCATAAAAATAACGCTTTTTGCATTTTCATCTGGATTTCGTCCCCGCTAACTGTGGTACTGCAGGGTTATCGCAGTTAGTCGGGAAGAAATGTAGGGTTAACGAGCGCAGGAAACGGTTTTGCACTGTCAGTGGCGAGCGCAGGAAACGGTTTTGAACTGTCAGTGGTGAGCGCGGGAAACGGTTTTGTACTGTCAGTGGCGAGCGCGGGAAACGGTTTTGTACTGTCAGTGGCGAGCGTGGGAAACGGTTTCGTACTGTCAGCGGCGAGCGCGGGAAACGGTTTTGTACTGTCAGTGGCAAGCGCGGGAAACGCTTTTGTACTATCAGTGGCAAGCGCGGGAAACGGTTTTGTCCTGTCAGTGGCGAGCGCGGGAAACGGTTTTGTACTGTCAGTGATGAGCGCGGGTAACGGTTTCGTACTGTCAGTGGCGAGCGCGGGAAACGGTTTCATCCGGACATTACAGTACTACCATCCATAAAAGGTACAAAGGAAAATGATATGCAGAAATACTAACAGACTACTGTTATACTCTAGTGAGAGATGCTCCAGAAACTCATCACAAGAGACAGGCAGAGCGGCGTCGCTGTGAATAATTTCCTCTATAAGGATTATACATAATAGGACATGTATATGCAAATGTGTAAAACTTGTTTTATAGATATTTCAAAAATTAGAAATACTGTGGTGTTTTAATGGCTATTTTCATATTTAGCGGCCCCAAATACATAAAGCTAACTTATTTTTATCCCAGATACACACAAAAAGTCAAAATTTGTTGTCCAGTGTTATTTAAAGAGGAAAACGTTTACAATCATTATTGTAGCAAATAGCAAACCATAAAAAAATATTTTTTTCGGTCCTCCTTTTAGAAGCGGTGATACAGTTTCAAACAGAAACACACGTTAATGCCAAATGTGTTTTATTTTAGCGCCAGAACTGTGAACGACAACAATCGTATGTGTGCATGCAGAATGTTCCACAAGGTCCAGTGTTAAAAGACTTTCAGAAGAAGTAATATTGAGAAAAACAGATTAAATATTTGCGCACCGTAACGGGGAGATTGTGCATTATTTAGAGTAGGAAATGGGAATAAACTGTTTTCGTAGCTAGTAGTATCTGACGAAAAAATTATCTTTTCAATCGAGTTTTTTGACGCACAGATATTGCTGCAAATATGCTGTAAATAGAAATGTGAACTAGAAAGAAATAAAATATATACACTGATATCCAAAACCTAAGGACGAACAATATTTCGAAAGGTTACAACCACAAAATCCGGCGAAACAGCTTGTGGTAGGGGACATTCTGTAGAATAAACGGCTTATGGCAGGACATTCAGCAGAATGCCGAATCATGAGCACAGCGTTCGCGGGGTACCACTTGAACGGATAAAAGAGAAAACGGCGCGGTAGCCGACATGTGGTTGAAAGAAAATGTGGACGTGAAGACATAAAAGTACCAGCGTGTCAATTGTGCATGTCTCAAAGACATCATCTAGATGAATTCATGAGGGGAAGAATTATAGAGAAGCAGGATGAAGGCCGCCGAGTGAGTGATGTTGCCAGGGAGTTTGAAATCGCGTATAGTGTGGTATCCAGGCTCTGGGAAGCGTTTCATACCAATAAAATGTGTTCCACACGCATGCTAGGAGGTCGCTCTCGATCTACTATGACGCATGAAGACAGAATTTTAGTTGTATTAACAAAACGTAATCGCCGCACCAGCTTGCGAGTCGTCTCCATTCCAGCACAGGAACGCGGATATCTCTACAATCTGGCAAGACGTATGCGACATATAGCGCTATATGCCTGAAGGCCTGTAGTCTGCGTCCCTCTATTTAGATCTGAACGTAGCGCACGCTTTCAGTGGTGTCGTATCCACAGAAATTGGGCACGTTATCCATGGGTCAATGTACTTTTCACAGACAAGAGTCGTTTCAGTCTCTTCTTAGACTGTAGAAATCAGTTGATCTGGCGTGAAAGTGGTACTGCACACCAGCGCAAGAATGTGCAGGAAAGGGACAGACATGGCGGTGCTAAGGTCATAGTGTGTGACGGCATCATGATTAATGGATGCACCAAGCAACAGGTGCTGGAAAATGGGACTATGACAAGCTAACGATATTGCAACGAAGTTCTACGACATGTTCAATTATTCCGTGGTTCTGTAGGCAAATACTTTCTGTTCATGGATGACGACGCGACATCTCACCGTACGGCAGCAGTGCAGACACGTCTGGAGACCAAGGCTATTCATCGCATCGACTGGGCCAGCACGTTCCCCAGACCTCAACCCTATTGAAGCCGTCTGGGATGCAAAGGGGAGACGCAATAGTGCTACAAACCCTGTCCAAAAACAAGCAGGGCTTCATCCGTGCTCTGAGGGTGGAGTGGGACGATTTGGCTCAGGAACTCTTGGATTACTTAGTGGTCAGTATGCCACGATGTTGTGAGAGCTGCACCGCAGTTCGGAGTGGACGTATTCCGTACCGAAATGTCTTTCCGTCCAGTTATTGGAAAGCACTGTTCATCCATTCCCCAACTATGCCCTTCGGAAATTTGTAACTTTTGCGTAAATTGATTACAATGCATATGGAAATAACTATTTTTGCGTCATTTATAAAGAATGTTTTGTCTTTTCATGTGTTCGTATGCTGGCAATATAGTTATTTCCCTTTTCAGCTGTGGTCAAATTTTGCTTTTTTTATACAGGTAAAAAGTAGTCTGTCCTTAGGTTTTGGACACCAGTGTATATATCTGCGTCTCCTAGAAAAAAAAATGCATTTTTAAGATAAAAATAAGGCAATTGTTTTTTCGTGATGAGCGATATTTTTGACCGCAAAGGAAGTTTTTCAATCGAGTTTTCAGGGCCACCCCGGTGGTGCAGTGGTTTAAGCTATGGCTTCTGATAACTGAGTAGTCGCGCGTTTCGGAGCTCCCGAGATTATTTTGAGATTTGGTGTTTTTTGAATGTTTTATACTAATTGCTTCGTGTTCTTGAGTTTTTTTACTTACCTTATAGTTCATTAGTTGTGTTAGTGGATCACTACAATTACGTGGTTCATTTGTTTGCTTTTGTGGTTGTTGCGAATCGCAACACTGAACTTCTTTAGGGCTAGAGGCTGAGATGGCTTTAGCCCAGCTTCCAGTTTCGTCTTTTTTTTTTTTTTTTTTTTTTTTAATTGGAGGTTTAACGACCACCGTGAGCAACTCAATGGGCTATAAGCAGTCGCCCGTCCCTAATTTAGGGTCACTGGTTCCAGGGAAGGGAGAGAGCCAGTGCCGTAAGACAAACACAACATCCATGCCTCACCGGGATTCGAACCCGGACCCCTTACTGACGAATGATCAGAGGCCAGCGCCTTAGACCACTGCGCCACCGGGGCGGCCCAGTTTCGTCTTCGTCTAGTGTTTCTGCTGCATGTGTATCATTAAGTGCTTCTGTTTCTACTGCTCCCACCAACGTCAGGCTTGTGGATATGTCTACTGTTCGTCCTTCTACTAAACTTGTATTTAGTGCTGTGCCGCAAGTTCTGGGTGTTAGGGATGGTGTAAGCACTCCTCCTACCCCCTGTTTCTTCATATGCTGCAGCTGCTGGTAATAGTAGTGCTTCTAATGTGCATTCTATGAAGGCTGGCTCTACATCAGTGACAATTTCTCGTGATGCTGCTGTGCTTCACGTCAAAGTTCCAGAGATGTCTGAAGAAGGTAAGAGCTATTCTAATGCTTTACTTTTGAGCGTATACTTTCCTACATTGCGTGACACCCCCCTCCCATTATACCTTGATGCTATTTGCCAACATGTTACATCCGAAAGTTTTGTTTCTGTGATACATATGGGAGGGGAGTGATTGCTCACTTCAAGGTTCGACCTGCTGTTGAAAAAATTTTACTGTTGGGCATTGACATTGGACCAATTCATCTTTCAGCTATTCCTTGCATACAGCGACCGATTACGGTCACGCTTTCACCAGTTCCTACTGCCGTCCCGGACTCAATTCTAATAACTGCTTTGGGGTCACTGGGCCGTATTGTTGGCCATACCAAGATTTTGTCAGCAGTTGGGAAAGACTTGCCCTATGTGAACGTTCAGGGGGGGAGACGACAATACCGAGTAGTGTTTCCCAGCGAAGACCTTTTTTTAAGGACACCATCGTCGCTTTTGTTGGATTTTGGCTGCCACAAACTGACAATCAACTTATTTGCAGGAGTCCAATGTTTCAGCTGCAAAGCTGAAGGGCATGTAGTACGAGAATGCCCACGACGTTCCTCTCCAGCAACTAATAGTTTTGAAAATCCTCAAGCCAGCACCCCTGCTCCTAAAACTTTTTTACCTGACCAGCCAGTTTCTAATCTACAGGATTTCACCCCACCAGTTCATGATGCCAGTCCTGTCTTAACTGCTTTGCCCACGGAGGTCGCGACCACCACTGAAGTTTTCTTTGAAAAGCCTCAACCGGTTCCGAAACCATTATCTCCAACGTCTGAAGTACAGCCTATTGCTTCCATGGACACTGACTTTCCACTCCTTCCACTAAAAGATACCTCTACTTTTGTTATCCCAGCTAAGCACTCTGTCCTGCCAGTTTCACCTCTACAAACTCGGTCCCGAACCCGAGTTAAAAAAAGGCGCAACAAAGTTAATTCTTCTTCACGCAGTTCTCCTGTTTCTTCCATGGCTGACAGCGATTCTTCAAACTTAACTACTTCAAACAGATTTACCCTACTTAGTGATGCTGATGACTGTATGGACATTACTTCTGTTATTTCTGATACTGAACTTACAACGAGTGTGCCAGAGGAGGACACTGGGGAATGTATTCCCCCGCACGAGATCCTCGAACTTCCTACATATTTGGAAAGTTCCACAATTCCTATCTCACCATTAAATCTTGCTGAATTGCTGTCTTTATATAGTTGTCCAAAAAATGCTCTCTAATCAAATCCACATGCATTAGAAAGCATCTAAGTAATTTGCCAGAAGTCATTCATCAATTATCTTTTGTTGATGAATTGTTTGATAATACTGAACTGCCAGATTGGTCGGTTCAGTATGGTCGTCGCACCAAATATGTTTTAAAAGTGCTGAACTAGTATGTTGATAGTCACCTACAGCTACCGTAATGGCGAACAAAATTACTGTTGTTACCTTCAATTGCCGGGGTCTCGCTGTTTTGGCAGCGAATGTTCTGGTTTTTGAGGATGTCAGACACTTGAAGGCCAATATAATCATGTTGCAAGAGATAAGCGTCTCTTCTACCACCAATACCTCCTGTTGGCGGCGTTGGCCATATCAGTTCTTTCATAATTTCCGTTCTCATATTGGTTCTGGTACATCCATTGGCTTTCATACTCGTTTCCTTTCTTTAATCTCTGATATTCATGAGTCACAGAGCAGGCTGGGTATTTTTCAATATTTTCAATATTCCTTTCGTCTCCAATCAGCTTATTTTCATTTGCTCAATATTCATGTCCCCCGAAATTCTACTGAAGCTGAATCTCTTATTACTCATGTTGCTTCTATTCTTACGGTTATTCCGCCTGCTGATAGTATTATTTTTGCCGGTGATTTCAACTGCACTCTTAATCCTACATATGACAGAGTTGGTTCCACGGAATCACGTCATTTACTCGTTTCACAGCTTACTCAAGTTATTTCTAATTTCAACCTTCAGAATGCTTTCAGATTACTTTATCCTACAGCAAAATAATTTACTTGGTCCCCCTCCCGCTGCCGCTTTTTGTGTTCCTGCTAGATTAGATCGGCTTTATGTTTCTTATCTTTTCCATTCTGCTATTAGTTCTGTTTCCCATATTCCCAGCGTTTCTTCAGATCATCGGCCGGTTGTTCTCGTCTTTTTCCCTAATATTTCCGTCACCCAGCATCCTCATGTTTGGACTTTTGATAATTCCCTGCTTAAAGACCCAGTTTTTGTTCCAGCAGTTAAGACTATTATTATTATTTTTTTTTTATTTTTTTGATTGGAGGTTTAACGACCACCATGAGCAACTCAATGGGATATAAGCAGTTGCCCGTCCCTAATTCAGGGTCACTGGTTCCAGGGAAGGGAGAGAGCCAGTGCCGTAAGACAAACACAACATCGATGCCTCACCGGGATTCGAACCCGGACCCCCTTCGGACGAATGATCAGAAGCCATCGCTTAGACCACTGCGCCACCGGGGCGGCTACTATTATTTCGAATGCCGTTTCGATGGGTCCTCCATCGATTACCCAGCTGCTCTGTGGCTTGCCACGAAAAATCAAATTGTTTTATTTTCTCGGGATTACTCTTTTCAGCGTCGCACGATTCAGTCCATGGAACTTGCTTCTTTGAATCAAGAACTACTTCAAACCCCGTTAGCGTCGCCACATCATGAGATACTCAAGGCTAAACTTCGTCTTTTTCATAATTCTTCTGCTTCATCTGCCCTTACCCCACTCAAGTATGCTATCCTTCGTTTTGATGATAACCCCACTGATAATCTTCGCCAGTTGGAAAGCTCTGCTGTTAAAAATAAAACCATTACTTTTCTTACTCTTCCCGATGGATCCGAATCAAATGACCAATTCAAAATTTGTGAAGCCACCCTTGATTTTTACAGCAGCCCTAATTTGACTTCTTCTGCAGTCAGTTCTCCACTCATTCAACATCTTCCGCAAGTTCCTGATCATTTCACTACTCAACTTTCCTCTCCGATTTCTCCAGCCGAGATTCGAAATTCCATTTACAGCCTTAATGACAGATCTGCCCCTGGAGAAGTTGGCCTCCCCTTCCTTTCTTTAAATTCTTTCTTCCAATCCTTCTTCCTTTGTTGGTTGCTGCTTATAATTTTATTTTTTCTACTCCACACTTTGATTCTTTCAATGTTTCTTTTGCAACTCTCCGTCTTATACCCAAATCCGGTAATCTCAGCTTTCTAACTAATTGGCGGCCTATCTCGGTTCTTAATACTGATTACAAAATCTTTGCTAAAATTCTTGCGCTTCGCCTTAATAACTGTTCTTTCTGACATTATACACCCAGACCAAACTTACACGGTTCCATCCCGCTCGATCTCCTCTAATATCCTCACTATACGTAACCTTTACTCACTGGCGTCCAGGCTTTCGGAACCCCTAGCAATTTTCTCCCTTGACGAAAAACAGGCTTTTGACTCAATTAACCATTCTTATCTATTCACTGTTCTATGCCACTTTGGCTTTCCTCCTACTTCCATTACTGCTATTTCTAATCTCTATACTGACGCTTCCTTTCGTGTTCGTACCGCCAATTTTTCTACTTGCACCATTCCGTTTACTAACGGGATCAGGCAGGGTTGCCCCCCTGTCTGGTCAACTTTTTTCTTTTGTTTTTGAGCCATTGTTGATTGCTCTTCGTTTCCGAATTTTTTCCACCATTCCACGAAATATATCCACCAAGCGACACCATCATATTGTTTTAACAGCTTATGCCGATGACCTCACGATGTTTCTCCGTTCCACTGATTCTTTTCAAGTACTATGTTCAACCTACCAAGAATATGCCGCCTTTTCTGGCTCTGCTTTGAATGTCTCAAAATGCTCAGGACTCTGGGCCGGTACGTGGACCTCCCAAGGAGACTGCCCATGGGGAGCTCAATGGTCTTCTTCGATAATCAAAGTGCTTGGTATCTACGTGGGCTCTCCGGTGGCAGTTACAGCGGCAACCTGGACACCGCTTATTTAGAAAATTATTGGAAGTCTTGTTTCCATTCCGTTACCTTAAAACTAAACTTTCCTTCTTCAATCGGGCTTACTTAATCAATACTTTTATTTTACCGAGGTTTTTTCATACCTGGATTGCCAACTCGCCACCGAAGATTTTTTTGAAGAATGTTTAACGCGTGTTTACAGATTTCATCTGGAGTACCATTCACTGGGTTCACCGATCTACTTTAACTCTTCTTCTGTCGTTTGGCGGCCTTGGTCTTGCTGATGTGTCTCTGAAATTCCAATCCTTTCATCTGTTCAATTTTATTCGTGAATCCTCCCTTCCTCTGTCTTCTTCACACACCGGTATCAATACTCTGCTTTTCCCTCGTAGCCCATTTCTTACTGTCTCGACTTTTCTGCAGATGGACCTTTTTCCTTTTGTTCCCAGGCATTTCCCCGATACTTTCATTTCTGTGCTTTCCTTTTGGCGCTCCTTATGTCCAGTGCGGCTCCCTCCCTCCACTACTAATGATTTATTGGCAGAACCTCTCTTCTTTTCCACTGCTATCCATTCTTCTACCACCCCCTACCTTCACTTCTACACTTGTTTGCTTGTGGAGTGGTGAAGGTTTCTCAGCTCGTTGACTCTGCATTCCGTTGGAAATCGTTTCAGTCTATATCTCCTACGTTGCCTGACACATCAGCTTCACGTTCACAACTCCGTTTTATTCAAAAGTGCATCCAAACTCTTTACCCTTCCCTTGCAGATCAAAATGAATTGATTTTCACCCCTTCAGCTGCTTACTGTTTGCTCTTTCTTGTTTATTTGAATGATGTTCCCTATCTTTTGCACAAAATATCTATGAAGCCACTTTGCTATCATTTCTTGACATACTTCACTGCTCCAATCCCGATCGGTACCATTCCAGCTGATGAATTAAATACTACCTGGATGAATACCAATATTTCTCTTGCTGCACCACGTGCAAAAGATATTCATTGGCTCCATCTTCATCAACGTCTTCTTACTCCACGCACCCTTCATCGATTTCGTCATCTTCTGTCTCCGGATTGTTTTTTTTGTTCCACTGTTGGTGATGTCCATCATTCCTGCTCTCTTTGTTTGGTTCTATAGCCTTTATTTTCCTTGATGTTTCCACTTAACGAAAAAGTTTGCCCCTCACTTCACACCATGATGCACTTTCTATACCTTCGCCGTCATCATCAATCTGCAATTCATCATAATCAACTGTGTGCATTTTTTCCCCTTCAGGCTAAACTTACTATCTATCACTTGTATCAATCTTCTGTTGATGATCCAGCATTGCGTCGCTATCATGTTGCTCGCCGTTTTCTCTGCAGACAATTTCGCTCATCAATCATCTCTATCGTTCAAACTGAGTTCGATATTGCCAAAGCAGCTGATCGTGTGTCGTCCTTTTTTCAAACCTGGAAAATTGATGGGACGTGGTGCGATATTGATCAAGACCGTGTTTCCTTTCTTCTTTAATGGTTTTTGTATTTTTTTCTTTAGGTGTTATGACTTGGTCTTTTTTATTATGTTTTTTTGTTCTATTACAATGTGTTTTTCCCCCAGGCACAATTTTTTAATACTGCAAGTGAGTATATGCTGAAAGTTACATATTGCCTATTGGTAGTGTTTTTTTTAATGTTTTTTAAAATATGGTTGTTGATTGTGACGCCGGAAGTGTCTTTTTCTGGCGACGTTTTTTTATTGTACATAATTCTATGAGCAATAAAGACCTTCTGAATTTCTGATCATTCGTTTGAGATGGGTCAGGGTTCGAATCCCGGTTAGGCATGGATGTTGTGTTTGTCTTACGGCACTGGCTCTCTCCCTTCCATGGAACCAGCGGCACTAAATTAGGGATGGGCGACTGCTTATAGCCCACTGAGTTGCTCACGGTGGTCGTTAAACCCCCAATAAAAAAAAAGTTTTCAGGAGCGCAGATATTGATGCAAATGAGTCGAAAACAGAAACCTATACTTACTCCGTTTAGGAGCAAAACAGTTCTTAAAATATATATATAAATTATACGCAGGACGTTTCCCACTCGGAACTCTATCCGAAGAAACAGGACGTTTCAAATCGGACTCTTAGAAGCAAGGATTTTGGGAAAATGGAACTTTTCCTTTACGCACCAAAACGGAAACACTCTGCATTACTTGAAAAGAAAACTCTACTCAAAATAGTCTTCGTTATACATGGTATCGATGCGGGAAAATAATTTTTCAATTGGATAGTTCGATGCAATTTTATGGATGGAATCTACATTTACGACCTTTAGCGGCGATGTTATGCTTCGAAAAAAGACGGGAAGGCAAGGAATATCATTCACATATTTTGGGCTTCAAACTGCAAAGGATTCTTTTAAATCGGAACAATAGCTGTGGAGATATGGCGTCCACCGGCAGGCAAAATGATACCATAAGCACTTACCTCGTTTTACGAAAGACGAGCGGAATGCACGCGAAAGAAACAGAGGTTAAAGATAATGACTGCTTAGCGCATAAAATGGAAGCTAAACAATGTTGAAAATACCGAAAAAACACTTTCTCTCTCTCTCTTCACTTAACCATAAAGTATATCCTGTATGCGTAAATTTGTGTGATGCCTATGTACGAAACGAACCAAAAGATGTAGGTTTTTTAAACAAGGAAAACAAGCATCTATCTTCCAAGACTGAAGCTTGGCTGTTCAGAGCAAAGGCGGCACCTGTTTGTTTCTCTTCAACTCACAGGAGCTTGGACTTCAGTTTTCTAGATGTACTAACATGTTTTCCACTTCTTACTTCTTCTTCCGGGTACGTGAACTTTGGCTTCTAATAGTCACTGGTGCTCGTGTTTCCTGCTTCATTTTTCTTAACCACATAACCCGGAACTTCGAATTTTCACAGCTGTGGATGTCTGCCCTTCTTTCACATTTTTGTTTCCAAGAGCCTAAACTAAAATTTCGCTGTTACAGCGTTGTGGATAGCTCTCATCTTCTATCGCTTTTTTTCTCCTTTCCAGAACCTGACTTTTTGATGCTCACAGCGGTACCAGGATTTCTTGTTTAATTCTTCAAGCTCCATGAACCATACTTTTAGGAGCTTTCTGCTTCAGATGCACCCAAAACTAGGTTGCCCTGAAATTCAAAGAAAATTTTTACGAATAACGGAATACAAGGTCATAAAAAATTATGCCTCTGAGAACAAGAATTTGTTTGACAGAAAATAATGAGCACCCTTGCATCATCCAGAAGTGAAATGAAAATATTTTTTTTATATATGATAAAGACAAAATTATATCTTATTATGCACCACGTGTTACCCTGCATACGTCCATACGAGAGTCAACTTCCCGCCAAACATTTTTACAGTAAATGACAATCAGTATCTGTAAGAGCTGTTCACATACTATTCTTCAGGGTTCCTAATTTTTCGATATATGAAACTCAAACACGATGCTTCGAAAAGCTGAAGCGAGTAAAATTGGAGACCGTGAAGACCAGATAGTGAACTGTCTTCGTGTTGTGAGTATGTGGGATTCTTCGTGTTGCTGGAGACTAACGTTAGGCTTGTCTTTTTTTTTTTTTTTTTTTTTTTTGATTGGAGGTTTAACGACCACCGTGAGCAACTCAATGGGCTATAAGCAGTCACCCGTCCCTAATTTAGGGTCACTGGTTCCAGGGAAGGGAGAGAACCAGTGCCGTAAGACAAACACAACATCCATGCCTGACCGGGATTCGAACCCGGACCCCTTACGGACGAATGATCAGAGGCCAACGCCTTAGACCACTGCGCCACCGGGGCGGCTAGGCTTGTCTTTAAGTAAATGGAGTGCCAACAATAACTTCAGCATTACACAGTGCATAATTCTGTTTATTCAATGAAAAAGAATTGTGCGTACTTTTTATCACACGCCCTAACATAAAATATTAGTAGTTTTTCTCTCTTATTGCACACATACGAATGTTAGATTTATTGATGTTGCCCGAACAACAAGCTGTTGCTTAATAACCGAAACAGGTTGCTAATTGAACAGTTTCATATTTTACAGTACGAACCGTCATGTTTCCGCAAAATTGGCACTGTAGCGGTGGTCGTTTGGAAATATATCCAGAAGGGTAAGAACGAAAGACGAAAGAGCAAGTCGGTTTCTACAAGGTGTCAACACAGTGCTCAACTGCACACTCAACTCGCTACTCTGTTAACTTTCTCGAACGCAGCAGAAACGGTTGCAAACACGATCAACATTCTTCTGAATTCCAGGCTTTACGGATAAAACAAGGTTCTATAAACTTTAAACAAAACTTTCGAATGGACACCGGACGTGGCGCAGTTGGCACAAGTGGCTGTGCGCTAAGTGGTTGTGTGCTAGAGGCTATGTGCTAAGGTGCGTATTTGGGGTTAAAAGCCAGTCTACAATCCGGCCGTTTTCGGGGGTTTCAGCCCTAGTCGTATTAGCCTATTTCTAGTGGTTTCCCCTTGCATTATCGTAATTTATGACACTGCGAAGACGTAAACACCTTATTGTGATCCTTATTCCTAATTAAACTTTACTGTCATGACTATGCGCAGCACATGTTGATGATATTCTACCATCCTGAGGACTGAGGGCTGTTTATACTGATGATGGCCAACCGTTTTGAGGAATGATGGCTGTTTATACCGATGATGACCAATCATTTTAAGGACTGAAGGCTGTTTATACTAATGATGGCCAATCATTTTGAGGACTGAGCAAGAACGAAAGACGAAAGAGCAAGTCGGATTCTACAAGGTGTTCACACAGTGCTCAACTGCGCACTCAACTCACTACTCTGCTAACTTTATCGAACGTAGCAGAAACTGTTCAAAACACGATCAACCTTCTTCTGAACTCTACTCTTTACGGATAGAACAAGGCTCAATAAACTTGAAACAACGCTTTCGTATGGCCACCGGATGTAGCGCAGTTGGCACAACTGACTGTGCGCTAAGTGGCTCTATGCTAGTGGCTATGTGCTAAAGTGCGTGTTTGGGGTTTACAGCCAGTCTATAATCCTGCCGTTTTCAGTGGTTTCAGCGCTAGTCGTATCGCCCTATTTCTGATGGTTTTCCCTTGCACTATCGTTAAGGTACGACACTGCGATGACGTAAACACCTTATTATGATCCTTATTACAAATTAAACTTCGCTGTCATGGCTATGCGCAGCACATGCTGATGACACCCAACCATCCTGAGGACTGAAGGCTGTTTATACTGATGATGACCGACCATTTTGAGGACTGAAGGCTGTTTATATTGATGATAGCCAACCATTTTGAAGACTGAAGGATCATGCATGCATGGACCATTTGCAAATAGATTTCGCCTTTCGGAGAATTTCTCTCTTATGTTTTCCTTACAATTTTCAGTTCTAGGTTGAATAAAAGTCGAAAATTGGTTTATCAGCCATTTTGTTTTTCTGCTATGCAAAGTAATACAGCCATAATTCATATGTGTGCGATAAAACTGTAACAGCATCTCTTGCGATTGGTTTAAATTATGCATGCCTTGTTTTCATCAAAACTTTTTGATTAGAACTGTCATTTTGGCAAACGCTCTGTAGCCCATACGAAAATCTCAACTGATTTTTCCGACGATATACACTATCCACCAACAAGTAATGGGACACCCCTGCAATCGACGATATCTGCAGGCCTGATACGCGTCAGGGCCTGCCGCCGTTAAATATCGTGTGGGAAACAACAACGCAACCAGTCGCGTGCAAGATGCCACGCAGTTCGGAGCTCTCTGATTTCGAGAAAGGTGTAATCGTCGGGTATCACAGAAATCGCCGATCCATACGTGACATATCCAGCGAGTTGAAGTATCCAAAATCGACAGTGGCCCTACGTGATTGGCAAGTGGAAGATGAGAGGTGACTGTCGGAATGTGCCCCGACCCGGCAGGCCCACAAAACTGGGAGTTAGAGACCGACGGGTGCTGGCCAGAGAAATTCGGAAGAACCGCACCAAATCGACGGGCCACATCCGCGAGGAGTTTCAACAGGCATCCGGGAGTGTTCTTTCGATGAATACCATCCGTAAGGAAGCTCATCTGCTCGGTTATCATGGACGTGCTGCTGCCCACAAGCCTTTGATCACTAAGTCCAATAGCGCTGCTCGGCTAACGTGGTGCAAATAACGTCGACAGTGGACCGTTGAACAATGGAAATAGGTTCTCTGGAGCGACGAATAAAGGTTCACCCTCTACCGTTTGGATGGCAGGGTCTGGGTTTGGCGTCTGCCTGGAGAACGCCTCCTGCCGGAATGTAGTTTGCCAACTGTGAAGTTCGGCGGCAGTGGAATTATGCTCTGGGGGTGTTTCTCCTGGTATGGCACGGGACCCTTTTTTGCAATTCCTGCTAGACTCAACGTCGAGACCTACTGCACCATTTTGGATGAACATGCGCTTCCTACGTTGTGGCAATTTTACAGGGTGGACCCATGTTACTTTCAGGATGACAATGCCACCTGTCATGTTGCGAGGTCCACCATGGCTTGGTATGGTGACAATGGGGTTTATCGAATGCACTGGCCTGCACAGAGCCCGGACCTTAACCCTATCAAGCACCTCTGGGACGAGTATACCGCTTGCCGTCGTACAAGGCCTGGTTGAGAGTATGCCCCGGAGGGTCGCAGCTGCAATCGCTGCTCGTATAGGCTCCACTAACTATTAAAGGTGAATAAACTTTGTTTTCCCTTGCTATCACAGGTGTCCAATTACTTGTTGGTAGATAGTGTAGTACAGAGACGATCAGTCATACTTAAAAAATTAATAGAACTCGATGCATATCGTGAAAAAATATAAGCAATTTTCAATTCAAAATCAGTTGAGATTTTCATTTTTCATTTTGTGTAGTATCATTAGCAAAGAGCGTTGCTCCGTGGCCGCAAGTCATACTTAAAGAAGTCACAGAGATGTGTTGGGCGATTTGGAAATTTTACTGTTTCTTTCATGTTCAAGATGCGCTGCACCAGGATTGTAGAGTGTTGGGGAAGAGTATTGTGTATAGCCTCCGTTCTGCATCAAACTTCTGGAAATTGGTAGGGGCAGATCAGAAGACTGTACGAAAACGACCCACAACCCGTGATATAACGGTTTGTATGCATAATGGCAAAAGTTCAGGAATTCGTTGCTACTTCAGATGCATAAACGAAGGATTTTGTATATTAACTTTCTTATACGCTTTCGGTTAGTATAAAAGGTAGTAAAAAAATGTCTCCATTTCAGAAAGCCAGACGTGGTGGCTTCCTGAGCACCACTAGGGCTCACTAATAAGACGGAGCCCCACAAATCCCTATTCCTCTGCTTTCTTTTAACTCTTCTTCAGTCACAGATACTAGTACCTTCAGAGACGCCGTATGTACAAAACGGATAAGGTTAGGTGTAGCGGAATTAAGCCTTTCCGTCGGTTGCGGAACTAAATTCCACGTCTTCCTGCTTTGGTGTCGGTCGGACATTCCTCTCGACTTAACCACGCCTGCAAAGCTTATCGCTGTAACTTACAATTTTGACTCTTGCCCACCCAGTGGTACGACACATAAGACAGTAATGGATTCTGCTTCGAGCATGGACTGGAGGATGCACTCTTCTTGTGGGGTTCACGATAGGAAAATTCTGGCAAATATAAAGAACTCGTAGGAAGCATGGATTTTTAGGATCCTTTGCCTGGTTCTCTGACCGAGTGATCAGCTTGGGTTATGCATGGAAGTCATTGCAATTGATACAGTTAAACAGATGATATTAATCGACAAAATGAATTAATACAGTAATACTTGTATACGTGCGCAGCAATTATCAATTTAACGCACATGGAACTGATGAACAATGTCTTGTGCTGCTTGTACAGGGTGTCCCACTCGCTACGTTATCCAAGTTTTTATTAATAACATCGTGAATAATTACAGTAATTGAATGATATTTGTTAAGAACATACCTTCGTCCATGGAAAACAGAACCGTATCGTAAAAGATGTTGAAAGTGTCCGCCCTGTGTATCGAGACAGGCTTGAACACGAGACTCCATGTTTCGGAAAATTTGCGCCAGTTGCTCCGGCGTAATCACTGCCACTGCCTCGCGGATATTGTTCTTCAATGCCTGGTTGTCGGCTTGTCCTGAAACACCACTGATTTTAGACACCTCCAGAGAAAGAGATCAGAAGGTGTTAGGTCAGGAGATCAAGGTGTCTACATCCCTTTAGAAATCACGTGATCTCCAAAGAATGACTGAATTAAAGCCATACTCACATGTGATGTATGCCAAATTGCCCCATATTGTTGAAAATATCCAGTGTTCAGCTCTTTAGCTGTTTAACAAATGCCTGAAAAATTATCATGCTATTCGACCGCATCCTGAAAGAAGATGGACCCAATGATACGACGACGTGAGAGTGCGCACCCCCACTCCAATTTTTTTGCGTGATTTCTCTGTAAATACGTGAAGATTTGCCGCTGCCCACATACGCGTGTTTCAAAACTCCCGGGGAATCGCGAACTTCAATGCGCGGCGTCCAAGGTCACAACGAGCTCACTAACAGGCATTGAAGAATAATATCTGTGAGGCAGTGACAAAGATTACGCCGGAGCAACTGGCGCGAACTTTCCGAAATATGGAATCTCGTGTTCAAGACTGTCGCGATGCACAGGGCGGACACTTTTAACATCTCTTATGATATGGTTCTGTTTCCCATGGATGAAGGTTTATTCTTACTAAACATCATGCAGTTATTGTAATTATTCACGATGTTATTAATAAAAACTTGGGTAAAGTAACGAGTGGCACACCCTATGCTCTGAACTAATTTCTCGCACAGATAATTTTTAAAGATGGAATTGCCATCCAGATGGCGCAGTGGTCTAAGCGAAGGCTTCTGATCATTCGTCCGAGATGGGTCCGGGTTTGATACCAGGTGTGACATGGTTGCTGTGTTTGTCTTAAAGCACTAGCTCTCTCCCTTTGATGGAACCAATGGCCCTAAATTAGGGACGTGCGACTGCTTATAGCCCATCGATTTCCTCACGGTAATTGTTAAACTCCTAAACAAAAGAAAAAACACAGTGGAATTGCTGAAGAACCAAATATTTCACCGTGAGAAATACCAGGTGGCTCAAACATCCGTTTACATTTCAAAATTTTTTAACGAAAGAAGCATAAATACATCGCTTTTAACCACGTTCTAGAAACATTATATAACGAAAGAAGATAAATACATCGCTCTTAACCACGTTCTAGAAACACACAGCAACCGAAAAATTGTTTTTTAGCTTCCACAGCGGCGGCTGAAAAACAATTTTTCGGTTTGCTGTGTGTTTCGAGAACGTGGTTAAGAGCGATGTATTTATTTATTTACTATCGCCACGTATTTGGAGTATTTTCAAGAAAGAAGCATGTATTCCAGCGCGTCTTGCACGAAAAGCATCAGCTAGTAGGGTATGTGTGGCAACAGAAAAAAATTTAATTCGAAAATGCGACGAGATGGAGCGCTTTATATGCATGTAAACCATGAAAGATATGCAAATGCCTTTAAAAGCGCCAAGTGATAAGCTGCAGCTGTTAATTGTCTGTGAATTGCTTTCATCCTTCTTGGCTTTTTTACGTAAGCTGGAAATCGGAAGCGAAAGCTTTGCGAAAGTTCCGGACACAGAAAGGACTAAAGAAGGTTCAAGGTACCATCACCTGTGCCAGTTTGTAGTGCCTGGTGAAAAGATTTGAAGGAACTGGAAGTTCGCTGGATCGCCTCCGACGCGGGAGAAAAGGGTTAAGGGAGTCCCATTCGAATAATGTAGCATCCCAAATGGACGAACTAGCACCTCAAATGGCAAGTGGAACGAACGGAGCTCTTGAAGCGGCAAGATGTTTGGGAATATCGAGAGCATCGGTAAATCGTATCCTTCGTGGTGAGTTAAATCTGCACCCATACGAACTGCAAAGTTTACACCAGTTATAACCGGATGATAACATACAGCGCGAGGAATTTGCCAAAAGGGCTCTGGAAAAGATCACTAAGGATCTCCAATGGTTGTCAAATGAGTTGTAGACAGACAAAGCTCATTTTTCCTTACATGGGTCTGTCAGCAAGCACAAATATCGAATATCAGCACAAAAGAACCAACATGCGCATACAGAGGAACCTCTGTATTCACCACGAGTTACGGTGTAGCGTGGATTCGTCCTTCATTCTTGCGCCTTTCTTCTTTGTGGAACCGTGCTACAGAAACGGCTATAAGATTTGCTCAGTAAATGCCAAACGCTACTTGAAACCGCTGCGTTAAAGCGTGATGCCATGTTTTCAAGATCTCCATCTGCTGCACACAACTACTTTTATGCAGGATGGTGCGGCAGTTCACGTCGAATCTCCAGTAAAGAACATTCTTTTCACTACATTTGGTGCAGAAAGACTAACCAGCAGGCACTGCAGCATCCCGTGGCCACCTTTGTCTCCAGATGTGACACCCGTGGATGCCACAACTGAAGGAACACATTCGTCACGAAGTGCGTTGCATTCACCCGGACATGATATATTCGGCGGTCACTGGAGTTGTCATATGCTTGAATGCTATAATAACTTGCGGTGAAGGGCATGTTGAATAATTACTGTTGTGATAGTGCCACCAAATCCATGCAACGTATGCACTTTCATTGATTTTCTCAGTATTTGCAAACATTTTAGCTATTATCACCCTCTCTCCGTGACTATTTGAACTACAGGTTTTCTGTTGTCAAACAAAATCTTCCTAGAAGCTGATGCTTTTTGTGCAAACTCACCGTAACACACGCATTTGTTCTTTTATACACTTATACACTGCTGGCCACCCAAAATGCAACACCAAGAAGGACACAAGATAGTAAAGCCAGACCTACTGGACACATAACAACAGTATACAAAGATGAAACGATTGAGCTTACAGGCCCGTGCGACTTGCGGAACACGCAGGCATCAATAGTTCGTGTGGCCCCCATGGCTGGCAATAACGGCAGCTACACGCCGCGGCATCTAACGAAAGAGGCTTTGGATGTGGGCTTGGGGTATGTCAATCCAGGATGCTTCCACACGTTGCCGCAGTTCATCAGGCGTAGCCGCGGGTGGTGCTTGCCGAGCCACTCGGTTGCCGATCAGCGACCAGACGTGTTCGATGGGCGACATATCGGGAGAACAGACGGGCCACGGCAGCAGTGATACCTGGTGGGCCGTGAAGAATTGTTGCACGATACGTACCACGTGCGGGCGCGCATTGTCATGTTGAAACGTGGCCGCTGGCAGGTCTTGTAGGTAAGGGAGGACTACAGGCTCCAAAATGTCAGAGATGTAGCGGTGGCTGTTGAGTGCACCGGCGATGCGTACCAGAGGGGTGCGGGTGTCATACCCAATTGCGGCCCAAACCGTAACGCCAGGTGACGGATCGGTATGGCGATGCATAATGCAGGCGTCATACAGTCCCTCTTGTCACGGTGCAGCCACACGCGGATCCGACCATCGTGGTGTTGCAGGCAGGAGTGGGATTCGTCGGAGAAGACAATATCGTGCCATTCCGTAGTCAAGGTACAGCGTTCAACGGCCCGCTGCCGCCGCACTCGCCGGTGGTGTAACGTCAGTGGTAATCGGTGCAATGGACGCCGTGCGACAAGTCTGCGCTCCTGCAGACGGTGTCGAACTGTACGTGCTGACACAGGTTGTTGCGCAACACACCCTAATTCCTGCGCCAACGTTCGTGATGTGGCGTGCGAGCCGTCAATGGCCATCGCACAACATGCCGGTCCTCTCATTCGGTGGTGTGCCGTGCCTGCGGCAATCGCTCACGTCGGTCCGTTCTTCCTGCACCCACCGAATCCATACTCGCCTCACTGTGGCTGGATGTCGTCCCACACGGGCGCAGATGTCTGTGTACGATAAACCGATGTCGCGATAAGCCACTATTCGTTCTCTGTCGAACTCCGAAAAGTGCTGGAATGACTGCCGTATTATGCGACGAGGCATCAGGAAGCTTCCCACGCACAGGTCCGGCAGCACAACACACTTCCACTACTTACACCCCGCCTTCAGTGCACCCTTTTTATAGTGCTTCTCGGTGGCGTGCCGGGGCACATGATTTGCATATGCCCTGCAATGCTAATCGTTTGCATGTCCTCTCGCGGGTGACGCATGCTGCGAGTTTCAGGCCAATCGGATGCTTCCTTCTTGGTGTTGCATTTTGGGTGGCCAGCAGTGTAAAATTTTGAATTTTAAAAACACTTTTGAGCCATCCGGTATATCGCAGTCCATATAAAAGACCGTCTTCCAAGGAACAGTTCGGCAACAGCCTGAGAAAATCTAACATTTGTTGGACAAGTTTTCATGAAGTCAAATTTCCACTGATGATCGTTAGAACATTTTGGAAGGGCAGGGGAGTGAGGGGGAGGAGTAGCGACCACGGTGAGCATCTCAATGAGCTATAAGCCGTCGCCCATCCCTAATTTGGGGCCTCTGGCTCCGTATGTTCGCGAGAGAAGGGGAAGGTGCCGTGGGACAAGTGCAGTATGTCCAAATCATAACGCTTGTTGGGTGCTTTACATTGGCCTCCATGCAGTCAGGATGTAGCTCTTCCCTTGCCTCAGTTCGGGGCTTCAGCCTCGGCCTACTCCAACGAACGGTCAGAGGCCAGCGCGTATACTACTGCACCACCGGGACAACCATTCGCACTATCTTAGTTAAAGAATGAACAATGCAATTCCTTTCGGTGTCGTCTGGCAATCGAATGGCTTAGTGCACTGACTCCTTGTACCCTGTGGCAAGACGTAGATGTTGTATATTTATCGTTCTGGAGCTGGAACTGCTTCCTCTCCCAATTCCAGTTTCCCTAGATCAAGGGTGGGCAACTCCTTACAGGGTAAATTCTCATAGCTGGTTGTTAAACCTGAAAACAAAGGAAAAATTAGACCTCGATTCATGGCAGTATCTACGACCGATACTTTCTGTTTAGTTTTAAATCATTTGAGTTTTATCTTCGTCTGAGGCTTCAGTAAAAGGTTTAGTTTTACATGACAGGAAAATGTTATAATCGTCGTTCTCACAACTGAGCATTAAAATTGTAGAAGTTTTATAGAAATCTGTCTCGAAGTGTATAAATGTACTCTTGTATTTTAGAAAAAGTAAAGAAAACAGCATGGTATACAGTGGTGGCCAAAGTTCTGGACCCTTTTTGAAATTATGTTTTGCAACTTTGCAGGTTTATAAGAAATTTTGTTTCGCACCAAATGCAAATGTTTATACAGTATGTCAATCTAAAGAAAATTTAATGCTGAATTCAATACAAAAAGCAGAATTAAAATATATGCAGTACAAAAAACGTTGTGCAGGGAATGCTGCAATCATGCTGAATATACTGTAATGCACTTACGATTTCAATGTACTATCAGTATTTAGTAGGGTAGCCTTTATTCTTTAAAACCGCATTAAAGCGACTTCTCATTGAGCTAACAAGCGTTTGAAGCAACGCCTTCATTATTACTTGGTGCCAGGACATTATTGCCTCAGTTAATTGCCTTTTATTTGATGGACGCCTCATTCGTACAAGGCTTTTCAAACGGTGCCACAAATTTTCTATCGGGTTCAGGTCTGGGCTGTTTTCTGGCCAGGTCAACAGTGGAATAGACTTTGTTGTGAACCACTGATTGCATATTTTTGCTGTGTGGCATGGAGCTGAATCCTGCTGAAAAAGAAATGGTGCGTTGTGGGGAAAGAGATCCCTGATGGAAGGTAGCAGTTTTGGTTCCAGGATGATGTCAATGTATTTTCTAGCGTTCAGCGTGCCGTCAATTACATGAAGGCGGCCAACACCATTTGCTGCCATACATGCCCAAATCATAACGCTTGTTAGGTGCTTTACTTTGGCCTCCATGCAGTCAGGATGTAGCTCTTCTCCTATTCTACGTCTCACGTATTTCCGGCCATCACTACTAAGTAAGGATATCTTACTTTCGTCACTCCAAATAACTTGCTTCAACTGATCGTCTGTTCATCCAATGAGTTCTTCTGCCCACTGTAGTCGTTTTCGCACTGCTGCAGACTCAGATATGACTGTTTTCTTGGAATCCTACCTCTTAGTCCCATATCTGATAGTCTGCTCCTTATTGTTCTTGAACTGACAGAAATATCAGTTCAACACAGTTAAGCTCTGATAACCTCAGATGAAATTTTTCTGTCTTTCAGACACAGTCTTTTTATTCTTCTCTCACCAACAGCTTTTGTACACTTTTTTGGCTTTCTCCTGGTTTGTTTTTCAAGGACTTTATTTCCGGAAAACATTTCGTACACCAGATGATGTTAGCACTTTCGTACACCAGATGTTGTCACTGACCCACCTACTTGCCTTGCAATTTCAGCATAAGAAGACCCTATTCACGTAATAAAACAATCCTGGTCCTTTTCGTGGGTGACCAATCAACTCTTTTCTTTGGTGGCATTGCTGTACTTATTATATACACGTCAAATTTAAAAAAATACTAAAAATCTTCACACAATCTACAATTACTCTACACTTACACTGCTGACAGTCTTTCTTCTACAGAACAAACAGTAAAACTGACTTTCCTCAACTTCTCACAAAATGTATTGCAGCTACTGCCATTTGATTTGTACCCAGAACAAGGATTGTGATTGGCCAGTAGGGTTTGCACTTGCAATCTGCTCTTAACTGAATCACACTTGTGTTTCTTTTTTAGACTAAAGTAATCATAATTTGTTTGTACTGCATATATTTGCATTCTGTTTTTTGTATTGAATTCAGCATTAAATGTTTTTTAAATTGGCATATGAACATTTGCATTTGATGCAAAATAACATTTCCTATAAGCATGGAAAGTTGTAAAACATGAAAATTTCAAAAAGTGTCCACAATTTTAGCCACCACTGTGCGTAAGCAAACAGTTAGGTCACGTGGTGTGTGTTTGAAAATGTTTAGAGTTGTACAGCGAAAACTTCGTGAATCTACCTTCGTCGCAAAGAAGTTTAATTATGTAAAGGGAAAATTATAATAAAAAATAAATAGGTGCTGTAGAATAATAAATATCCATCCGGAAATATTTAGGTTTGCCGAAATTCTTCCTAACTGCTCATGCAACGCAAGCTTTTTAGAAATCTTTGATACTTGCACAATAAAGTGTGCTTGAAATCTGACTTTCACCACTTTTTCGTGCAAAGTACAAAATGCAGGGAACGTGGTGTGATCTTGCCTTAATTTTTTACCCTTTCCAACCGAAGGTTGAAGAAGCGTATATACTCCAGCTTTGTCTGTCCGTGTGTCCGTCCGTCTCTCAGTCCGCACAATAACTCGCGTAAAAATTGGTCGATTTTGATTAAATTTTAGTATGTGGTATGGAACCACCTGGGGACAAACCCTATTGAAAATGGGGGAAATGGAATCAAAGGTCAGAACATATGAGCGGAATCCATTCGATTACTCTTATGCGTCATAACTTGCGTAAAAATGGTTCGATTTCGATGAAATATTATTATGTTAAAGGGGACCACCTGGGGACGAACCCTATTGAAACTGGTCGAAATGAGGTCAAAGGTCAGAACATAGGAGAGGGATCCATTCCATTGCCCTTGTGCGTCATAACGTACGGAAAAATGGTTCGATTTCAATGCCATTTTAGTATGTGGTAAGGAGAAACATGGGGACGAACCCTATTAAAAATGGGCGAAATGGGGTCAAAGGTCAGGACGTAATAGCGGGATCCATTCCTTGCCCGTATGCGGCATAACTTCACTAAAAATGCTTCGATTGAGACAAAACTTTATCATGTTGTTCCGGAAGTGTACTTAACCATTTCTGTTGAATATCATCGAAATGGGGTCAAAGGTCAGGACACAGGAGCGAGATTTATTCCACAGGCATTATCCTCATAACTTGAGTAATGATCTCTGGTATGTTGGAAACCGTATAATAATCCATGCATTGCATGATTTTACTAACTTGTTTGTGTAACTCAAGAAAATCGAACACGTGTCTTCTTAATCGAAGCAGTGGACGAGAAGACGTAACCGTATTGTTGTGCCATGGATTTTTACGTCTGACAAAATATCGTTTTTTTACGCTTTCCAACTGTAAGTTGAAGAAGCGTATACACTCCAGCTTTGTCTGTCCGTGCGTCCGTCTGTCTGTCTTTCCGCACGATAACTCGCGTAAAAATGGTTCGATTTCGATGAAATTTTAGTATGTGGTAGGGGACCACCTGGGAACGAACCCTATTGAAAATGGGACAAATGGAGTCAAAGGTCACGACATAGGAGCGGGATCCATTCCATTGCTCTCATGCGTCATAACGTGCGTAAATATGGTTCGATCTCGATGAGATATGTGGTAGGGGACCACCTGGGAATGAACTCTATTGAAAATGGGTGAAGTGGGGTCAAAGGTCAGGACATAGGATCGGGATCCATTCCATTAAAGGAGCAAATCCTGTATGAATCTAAATTTTATTTTGAAAACGGCTCTAAAGATTTTGATAAAAGTCGTTAACCTACCGTTTTCTGGTACTAGAAATCGATTTAGCTTGATCTCGACTTTAGGAAAATTCGTTTAGTGGGTTAAATAACCACCCTGAATTACCACGTTTTTAGTGTCATGGCGTCGTCCCATTAATGTTACCCATGCTTAGAAATCTTATGACGTCACACTCTCGCGATTGAGATGTTGGCGCGCGGTCAAGCCATCTGTCTCATTACGTCACGCGTTGTGTGTGAATCCTATTAAAGTTTTATGACGTAACACTCTCGCGAGCAGATGGTCGCGAGTCCCATCTGCCTCGTTCCGTGAAGCGTTGTGTGCGTATTACGCATTACTTCTATTTTCTTCTAGAACAAAAAGTTGTGCCAGCAGCTTGGAGTTGATGCGTAGTACAGTATAAGCAGCAGAACGCTGATGTGTTTCCCCAATCAAAAGGTAAACTGTTAATACAGCATTTTTTTTGTTACGTTTTTGAATAGTCACTTAATGACGAGCGTATCCGCTGTGCTAAAATATGATTAGTTCATTTTTATTAATTACTATTAACAGTGTGTCACGTGGTTGGTAAAACAATATAAAAAAATATGGCCGGTGGTCTCCCTACGAAACGTGGACGTTTCAACTTTAATAAGAAGAATAAGTAGAATATGGCACTGTGGGAACAAGAACAAGTGGAAGAAGTAAATATGGAACAGCTTGAACATTCAAGAGCTTATGATTTCCGATCACATTCCAGTCTCGAAACATATTATCTTCCATTGGAAGAAGATCAGCCTACAAAAAGACCATTCCGAGCAGTTAAGGCGACGAGCATGGAAATAATGTCCGACGTTAATATAACCCTCAACGAATCTATGTCGGAAGAAAACCTCGAACATATGTGGCAAATAAATTAACAGCAAATCGCAGCTGAATCATCCGAAGAACGTGACCAGCGCTTGGAAGAACTACGAAGCCGTTCATCACAGTGAATCGCAACAGAAACCGCGGATGAACGTATTCAGCGACTGGAACACTTGGGACTACGTGCAACTGAACGACGTAGCATTACAATACTTGGAAATAACATAACAAAATAAAAAAAATAATTGTGCCGTCATCCTCCCCCTTTAACCGAGCGATGCTCGGTGTTCCTGATATTGCTTTATAACTTACGTAAAAATGCTTCGATTGAGACAAAACTTTATCATGTTATTCTGGAAGTACATTTTACCGGTTCTGCTGAATATAATAGAAATGGGGTCAAAGGTCAGGTCATAGGAGCGAGATTTATTCTAGAGTCATTATCCTCATAACTTGAGTAATATGTTGAGTAATGATTTCTGGTATATTGGAAAGTGTATCATAATCAATGCATTGCATGATTCTACTAACTTGTCTGAAATGTTCAGTCGGTAACATAAAGGCAGGGCCAAATGTGTCGTTGTATGATAAGTTTTTGTCTTCATACTAATAAGTGTTATGTGGGAAAAGAATTTGCTCAATGGCATAGGGACTGTGCATGGTCAAGGGTATGAGCCTCCTCTATTGTACTTTAGCTATTATTATTATTCTTACTCCACGTAGGGGTGTAAAATTTGAGGTCTGGTTTTTGCTTTCGCTGTGCCTCTTACGTTATGGTATGTCAGTTATTCGATATTCTCTCCGCTATGTGATAAGTATTCATCTTATCAAGTTGAATTGCCTTTTTATTTTTTCTCTTTTTATTTGCAAACTGCCAAACGAAGTACCCTGAGAAAGTCCTTTAATCCTGATGAAACTCTGCATGCAAGTACCACAGGGCCGAATATGCAAATGATTATAAAATAACGACCAATGACTAATTAGTGGCCGCCATAAAGAATGAGCACTGCGCATTGAGGATGTTATATCGAGAGGAAAACTCTTACCCAGGGACACTTGTGACAGCGGATTGCGGTTTTGCATTACCCTCCACGGATTATGAGGATGCCTTGACGTCGGATCCGTACACACTACGAGCAATTGAACGAGCTTCAGACAGGATATGTAAGAGAGAGGCTTGTTGGTCAAGTCGCCGTATCACCAGGCATTTGGATCGGAGCAACGCGGCTATTAGACGATTTTAGCGACAATGGGTCGCGGGCAGTGGATAGCCCAGGGCAACGACAGAACCCGAGGATCAAGCGATTGTGAGAGCCGCACGAATAGAACCGAATTCGTCGCTCTCAACCATTCGGGGCCATGTTGCATCGTCTTCAGGTACTGGAAGCAGAGATCCGGACTGTTACCAGACGACTGGCGGCTCGGAGAGTACATTTGAGGAGGCCACTACGCCGCCTACCACTGGCCAGCAAGTATCGCCGGAACCGGTTGCAGTGGTGTCGGATCGGATAAACGTGGGATAGCGTTCAGTGGAGTCTGTTGTCTTCAGCGATGAGTCACGGTTTGTACTTGGCGCCGACGATCAAGCATATGTATCTGGAGACGACCCAACCAGTGCATGGATCCAGCCAATGGCATACAGCTCGCACACCGGGAACGACCGTCTTGGGAGCCATTTCCAACGACAGCCGGACAGCCTTGTTAGTCCTCCGTACCACCATCACGGCTCAACGTTACATTCACGACATTCTAGGATCTGTTGTCTTGCCATTCCTGTAGCAGCATAACCGAACAATTTTTCAACAGCATTATGTTCGGCCACACACGGCACGGCTCTCCCAGGCCTGCCGCCATAATGTTGACAGGCTTCCATGGCCAGCCCAATAGCCCGACCTCTCACCTATTGAAGGTGTTTCGGAAATAATGGGACGCCAAGTGCGTCCATCCAGAATGTCAGCGAACTGGTCCGTAATTTGGACACAATCTGGCATGCTATACCTCAGGACAGTATCAGTGAATTGTGTGCTTCTATGCTACGCCGGGTAACCGCTTGTATCCGAGCCAGAAGTGGAGATGCAACCTATAAATAGCCCTACTACTCTAGAATTGCAATCTTTTTTTTTCGTATGCACGTACAGTGTACATATCGATTTTCATCTTGATTAGATTATTCTTTCTGGGTGCTTGTGTTTGGAAAAGTGTGTATTACGCCCACATATGTTTTCCATCAGTACTTGTTCTTTACAGGAGTCAGTTATGCTCTTTAGTTGTCTGAATGAAACTAAATGTTGCACTGATTTCTTATTAAGATTATAGGAATTGCCGTAATTCTTTAAGAAAAACTAATTATACTGTATATTTGTATGTTGCGTAAATGTTGTCTTATCAGAAAGTGTGATATATTGTAACTTCTATGTTGTGGATTGATGCATATAGTGCTTCGACAGGTTTTTGGAGAATTTTCAATGTTAGATATAGATAATATTTTCTGGTATATAGATTTGTATATATAGATCGTTCTAACTGACCAAATAACATTTTTATTAGTTATTATAATGTAAATTTTAGAGCTCACGCAGATCGAGTTTCATAATATATGGTTAGAAACAAGTGAATATAAAAGATACATGAAAAGCTCTTGTCAACAACAGTTCGTCTTGTAAGCTCCGTATCAAACCGACATGTAAGCACCAAATGAAAATTTCATCTCCTTCCCGCTCTAAATATTTAAGGTTTCTGAGGAAGTTGTTCACATGCAAATATTTTAAATGTCGTGTAACATGCCCAAATTGCGACATTAATGGGCCCAAAGGATTCAGATTGAGACTGAGATCAGCGATGGAATTTAAAATCTTCTTCCGAGTGGGTAAGACAAAAATGTGAAAAACAAAAACAAGAAACAAACCAGAACATTTTTTCACCATAAATTGATTATGCGAAAAGAAACGTTTTAAAACTGCGGTGCAGAAACCCAGTTTTGACCCCCCCTCTCATAGATCAGTGATGTAAGAAGAAAACGTTAATAACTACGCTTAAATTTAGTGATATGCTGCACCAGAAAGTAGTGCTGCACCACTTTTTGAGGAGAGGTGCATCAATACATGATGCACGGAAAACCCAATGGCATGGTGCCACTTTGCACCAGAGTTGTTCAAGAGGGCGCAAACCTGCATCATGATGTGATATTCCTTTTTATCATATTATGGTGATACGTTGCAACATAACATAGTGAAGCTTTGTACCATAATACGGTGTAACTTTGCACCACTTTCGTATATGACTGATGCAAATTTGCAGCATAAAGTTGTGCACAATTGCATAATATTGTTGAGTTTTTCGTGCACCACATATTGGTGTACCCTTTCTCAAAAGGTGGTGGAGCTACTGTAGTTCCACCTTAAACCTTAGAGCATCAGTATAACAGAGAATCAGTATAACGTACCTTAGAGCATCAGTATAACACACTAATATTTTTCAATCTCTCTTATTTGTATTGCCATAAGTATCCACAACTGTCGTTTACCTCTTAAGCCTTGACCACACAACTTTGACTTTTCTGCATTTACCCCCAGAGGAGATTCCAGCATGTTAGTTTGAAGCGATAAATTGTATGCTAATTTTCAGGATTATAGACGACGGAGTCGATGTGTGAAGAATGTTGCTCTTAATCTAAGCATTGTGTGAAGAGAACATGAGTCTGAAACGTAGGCACTTAGGAAGAACTATCACTTAGGAGATGAGTAAATGTCGAACAGCTAAAAGGGAAAGCATAAGACTGAAGCGCAGTGGTAGCTTTGAGGTACACATGCGTATTAAAGTTACTGCGCAAATGCATTATTCAGAGATGTAAGCCAAAGCTGAGGGACTTACAGGAAAACACTATTGTTCTCTGAAAAGAAAGAGGCTTTTATTTAGCCACTCTCTGGAAGAAAGCAACTACTTTAATTACTGAGAATTACTTTCGTCGTTTTGACTCCGAATAGAGTTTGTGGGTGATTGCTCCTTTTCCGTTAAGTCACTTCAGCAGCAATATTCTCTCAAGGGTATTAAGGTTTTTCATGTTTTTCGCTACTTGTATTGAGGAGGTTGACTTTTAAAGAGCAGCGTTTTCGTTATCCGTAGATTTTGGCAAAGAAAGAATCTATTGTAAAGGATGAGAATTACTGGGTTTAGCATGAAACATCAAACATGCTGTCTTCCGGCTTTATAAACAAACTATTGTCCTTTCTCTCACTGAACTTAATATAAAAGACCTTATCACAAAAATTTACATTTCTTCTGGTTAGAGCATGGATCGCGTTGTTCATCAGTGGCATCGAATCGACTTCGAAACCAAAAGCACCTAAGTCGAGACAATTGGATTTGAGAGTTTTACGAAATCTCTCACCTCTGATTCACAAATCTTTTATCCAGTAGGATAGATATAAAAGAAGAAATAAACACAACATTTGTTTCTCACCTTTGGTTCCGAAATCACGAATGATGACTTTCTTGCCGTAGAAAAGGGGAGCGAGATATCGTGAGATGTAAACCTATCAAAAAAAATAATTGAGCTACCTCTTTTAACTTTTGAAACATTAGTAGCATGTAAACAGGAAAGGTAATGTTAGAGAGCATTTCAAGGGAACCTGAAACGTGCTAAATTAACATTTTAAATTGCATTCTATTTCCGAACTATTCCGTGGTAGGTGTGCATTTTTAGGGCTCATCCGATTCTCCACATAGAAAAAGCCCATAAATTTGAAATGTTCTTTGAATCGGCCAATAAGAAACCTGGTTGAGGTATGTTTGGTGTATTAGTCTTACGAGGTTGGTTCACCTCATTCCGTGGATCTAGTGGCTCTAAAATTGGTTATACGTCAATTCGTCGCGTGCGTCAATTCGTCGCGTGCGTCAATTCGTCGACTGCGACGATCCGTCGCGCGTCAATTCGTCGACTACGACAATTCGTCGCGCGTCAATTCGTCGCGGACAAATTCGTCGACTACGCCAATTAGTCGCGTTTACAGATTTTGGTTACATGCAAAGCGAATGCAGGAAAACGTACGATTTCGAACGTCTTCCTCGCTGATCAAATTTATGAAGTTTGGACACTCAGACAGGATAGGAATATTACGCTTTTTTTTTGGCACTAAAAATATTAGACGGTAGACGGTTTTTGGAACGGGGCAGGGCCCGGTTGGTCAGAGCACCCCATATACAAAATTTTCGTAAAATCTACAGATTTCAATTAAGAACCACCAAATCAGTTCCCCTATCTCATGGTATCCTAACTTAGACGGTTGTCGGTTTCTGAAACGGGTTAAGGCCGGGGAGGAGGGGGGGGTCAGAGCCTCCCCCCACATACATACAAAATTTTGGTGAAATCTAGTTTTCATTTCAAAACCATCAAATTTGGTATCATAAAACTCTAACTTAGACTGGTAGACGGTAGACGGTTTTGGAAGGGGTTGGAGCCCGGTGGGGTCAGAGGCCACCCCCATTAAAAATTTCGTAAAATCTACAGTTTTCATTTTTGAACCACCAAATTTTTTATACTTTCTCATGGTACTCTAACTTAGACAGTAAACCGTTTTTGGAACGGGTCAAAGCCCAGGGGGGTGGGGGGTAGGGGTCAGAGCCCCCACATACAAAATTTTCTTAAAAACTACAGTTTTCAATTCAGAACCACCTAATCTCGTATACTATCTCATGGTACTCTAACTTAGACGCTAGACCGTTTTTGGAAGGGGTTGGAGCTCGGAGGGCCAGACCCCCGCCCCTAATAAATATTTTTTCGTAAAATCTACAGTTTTCAATTTAGAACCACCAAATCTGGTATACTATCTCATGGTACTCTAACTTAGACAGTAGACCGTTTTTGGAACGGGTCAAGGCCCGGGGTGTCAGCCCCCGTCATAAAAATTGCCGTAAAATCTACAGTATTCAATTTAGAACCACCAAATTTGGTATACTATCTCATGGTACTCTAACTTAGACGGTAGACCATTTTTAGAACGGGTCAAGGCCCGGGGGTCAGAGCCTCCCCCATAATTTTTTTGTAAAATCTAGAGTTTTCAATTCAGAACCATTAAGTATGGTATCACGAAACTCTACCTCAGACGCTAGACGCTTTTTGGAAGGGGTTAGAGCCCGGGGGTGAGAGCCCTTCCCCTCATAAAAATTTCGTAAAATCTACAGTTTTCAATTTAGAACCACCAAATCTGGTATACTATCTCATGGTACTTTAACTTAGACGCTAGACGGCTTTTGAAAGGGGTTGGAGCCCGGAGGTCAGAGCCCTCCCCTAATAAAACAAATCGTAAAATCTACAGTTTTCAATTTAGAACCACCAAATTTGGTATACTATCTCATGGTACTCTAACTTAGACGGTAGACCGTTTTTGGAAGCGGTTGCAGCCCGTAGGGTGAGGGCTTCATAACAAAAATCGCAAAAATCTAGTTTTCAATTTAGAACCACCAAATTTGGTATACTATCTCATGGTACTCTAACTTAGACGGTAGACCGTTTTTGGAACGTGTCAAGGCCCGGGGGTCAGAGCCCCCTCATAAAAAATTCGTAAAATCTACAGTTTTCAATTTAGAACCACCAAATTTGGTATACTATCTCATGGTACTCTAACTCAGACGGTAGACCGTTTTTGGATCGGGTCAAGGCCCGGGAGTCAGAGCGCCAGCCCCCATAAATTTTTTTTCCGTAAAATCTAGTTTTCAATTCGGAACCATCAAATATGGTATCATAAAACTCTAATTTAGACGCTAGACGGTTTTTGAAAGGGGTTGGAGCCCGAGGGTGAGAGCCCCACCCCCTCATAAAAATTTCGTAAAATCTACAGTTTTCAATGTAGAACTACCAAATTTGGTATACTATCTCATGGTATTCTAACTTAGACGGTAGACCGCTTATGGATCGGGTCAAGGCCCGGGGGTCATAGCCCCCCACATACAACATTTTCTTAAAAACTACAGTTTTCAATTCAGAACCACCAGATCTGGTATAGTATTTCATGGTACTCTAACTTAGACGCTAGACGATTTTTGGAAGGGGTTGCAGCCCGGGGGAAACGGCCCCTTCATAAAAAAATCGCAAACTCTAGTTTTCAATTTAGAACCACCAAATTTGGTATACTATCTCATGGTACTCTAACTTAGACGGTCGACGGTTTTTGGAACGGGTCAAGGCCCGGGGGTCAGAGCCCCCCCACATACAACATTTTCTTAAAAACTAGTTTTCAATTCAGAACCACCAAATCTGGTATCATGAAACTCTAACTCAGACGCTAGACGGTTTTTGGAAGAGGTTGGAACCCGGGGGTGAGAGCCCCCTCCCTCGTCATAAAAATTTAGTAAAATCTACAGTTTTCAATTTAGAACAACGAAATTTGGTATACTATCTCATGGTTATCTAACTTAGACGGTAGATGGTTTTTGGAAGGGGTCGGGGCCCGGGTCAAGGGAGCCCCAAACAAAATTTTCGTAAAAAGCTCCGTTTTTTACTCTTAAGAATACCCTATCTACGTTCTAAGGCTCTCTTTGGCCCTTTGAGGGCCTTGCACCATAAACCATCAACCAACCAACTGACCAACCTACGGTCTAAGTTAGAGACTGTATATAACAATAAAGTGCAAAAGTATGCGTTTAATGGTGTATTAAAAACAAAAATTAATATAGTTTAGCTTTCACTACCAACGAACGGCTTATCAGGAAGAAATATAATGTAATGTAAATAGAGAGTTCCAGATATTCAAAATTCAAAACGGTAAGAAAGAGATGATCAATGCCAATGTGAAGTCGTTCGCAATCGACATCACATAGGTACATTGTATTTCTTTGTTGCGGGATTCACAGAAGCACACGCTAGATGTACGGCAGTTTTATAGATGTCTCCTAGGATGTAAGTATTCCCATTCCTTTTTGTTTCGAAAAATTAAATAAACTAAATCAAAAAATTTAAAATAAGTTTACTGGAAAATTGCAGGAATATCTTTTTCATTCATTAACTTTCACACGCTGAACTTGGTGATTCCACAAATAGTAATATGTACTTGGCAAATAACTGGCATCCTGCTAGTACAAATTATATTAATGATTCATTTGCGTCCAGTTCAATCTAGTATGTCCATAAGAGCGTTTGGGGCCGTATGAAAAATACATTTCAACGTGTGCCGCTACGGCGGCGGAGTGATCTAGAGGCTGGCTTCTGACCACTTGTTAAGAAGAATTTTGTATGTGGGGGCACTTACCCCCGGGCCTTGACCCGTTCCAAAAAACCGTCTACCGTTTCAGTTAGAGTACCATGAGATAATATGCCGAATTTGGTGGTTCTAAATTGAAAACTGTAGATTTTACGAAATGTTTTATGAGGTGGGCTCTGAAACAGTGCCCGTCGCGTCCCAAAAACCGTCTGCCGCCTAAGTTAGACTACCATGAGATATTATACCAAATTTGGTGGTTCTAAATTGAAAACTGTGGATTTCACGAAAATTTTGTGGGGAGGCTGTAACCCCCGTGCCCCAACCCGTTCCGAAAACCGTCTAAGTTAGATTACCATGATATAGTATACCAAATTTGGTGGTTCTGAATTGAAAACTATATAGATTTTACGAAAATGTTGTGTGGGGGGGAGGGAAGGGTATAACCCCCCCCCGTGCCCGACCCGTTCTGAAAACCGTCTAAGTTAGAGTACCATGGTATAGTATACCAAATTTGGTGGTTCTAAATTGAAAAATTTTAGATTTCACGAAATTTTTTATGGGGGGAAGGCTCTGAACCCCGGGGCCCCGACCCGTTCCAAAAAGCGTCTACCGTCTAAGTTAGAGTACCATGAGATAGTATACCACATTTGGTGGTTCTAAATTGAAAACTGTAGATTTTACGAAAATTTTGTTTATGTAGTCCTCTGACCAACCGGGCCCTGCCCCGTTCCAAAAACCGTCTACTGTCTAATACTTTTAGTGCCAAAGAAAAACGTAATATTCCTATCCTGTCTGCGTGTTCAAACTTTATAAATTTGTTCAGTTAGCAAGACGTTCGAAATCGTACGTTTTCCTGAATTCGTTTTGCATGTAACCAAAATCTGTAAACGCAACGAATTGAGGTAGTCGACGAATTTGTCCGCGACGAATTGACGCGCGACGAATTGACGTGACACCCCCTAATACAGGGACAAGCGATTGCTTATTGCCAGCCCTTAGTTCCACCGGGTGGTTAAACCTCGTAACAAAGAATAAATAAAAATAAAAAACACGCCATCACTACAGTGGTGGCTAGAGCTGACAAAGGCTTTATTTACCACACCGAACCTGAATACTTCTCAGCTCTTTCCTCAATCAGAAATCAATTCAGACCCACTGAAGAATTGGAAAAGCCAAATTATGAAAGGTAATATCGAAAATTTAGATCTGTAGAACGCTGACAAAACCTTCCTTGGTCCAGGTCAGCTCTATCTAGAAACCCAGGGATTCTTCATTGTGATGCAAGACAGCGTTGTTGCAACCCAGAACTGTAGGGAATACATAATGGGAGAGGTAGTTGATGACACCTGTAGAATATGTGTGGAATTATCAGTGAAAATAAAACAGGTTTTAGCCGGCTGCTCTCTCTCGCGTTTCAAAACAATACCTTAACAGATATAACCAGTTAGGTAAGAACCTACATCGATATCTTGGAGTTAACTGCGACTTCATCCAATGCAGCATTCCACCACACGACTAGCACTACCTAGAATCTGTTCTTGAAAATAAAAATTAAATGTTGTTCTGGGACAAACCTATCACTGCAGACAAAAGCGTTGGTCACAGTCGACCTGCCACTGTAATTGTGGACAAAAGCTGAAGAAGACATAAGAAATAGATGCTTATCAAACAATTCGAGGACCGAACAGTATCTGAGAAAATTCGAAATACGAAAACCTACGAATGAAAATCCAAAGTATTTGGGAACAGGGCATAACACAGATTGTACCAGTTGTTATTTCGGCATCCACAGTGGTACCTAATAACTTTCAAGAAATCTCGAGAAATTAAGAATGCCAGAAATACTGCTTTACCTAATCGGAAAGGCGGTTATTCTACAAACACGCATTATCATTAGAAAATGCCTGAATTCCCAGGCTTGACATCAGTATATTTGTCTTTTCTTACCGGCCATGCACGAGGAAATCAACAAAAACAAGGGAAATAATCCCAATAGCGACAAGCTTCCTTAATTACAAATTAAGTAGAATCCTACACTGCTGGAAAACATTAGTATCTTTTGCCTACACTGCTGCTATCTATTAGTATCGTTTGTTTTAGTTCTTCAGTGTTACTACGGAGATTAACCAAAAATTACTCAAAATTTCACAAGCTCGAATTTCAAAGAAAGGGCTCCAAAGTGCTCAAACAAGCAAGTGCTTCTATGGGTTTACGCTAAACTTTAAAGCTCTACGATCAGTAGTTCTTCCGGAAGGAGACTGACAGATAAACACAGAGGCATCCCTTTTTATTTTGGTAGATACAATTAAGTAATCCCGGTCATTTATATAGTTTAAACATTTTGCTTTAAATTATGTCATTATATCTAAAACAAAAAGGTAGAAGAAATGGTATAGAAGAAAATGGTATAGAAGAAGCGTTTTGTTTCGTGTATGAAAAGCGTATTATTCAGTACATAAATTAAATTTTTTACCAAAAGAAACCATGCGCTATAATTCTACTAATAAGCTGGATTTGAAGAGTGAACTTATTTAGCATTAAAAAACTTAATAATAGGTATAAAAAAAGTATTGAATGTGAAACTGGAATAAATAGAGCTGAGGAATAGTAGAGATGTTGTCGGCTGGTAAATAATAAAAGACGAATGGATTTCAAAAAGTGCATTCCTGGAAAGATAGAAATGGAGAAAGCTTTCTCGAGACAAATTACATTTGAAAAGTATCGAAATATCGTAAAATCAAAATTCGGAAATGTTATTCATGATCTCTGTGGATAATAAGCTTTGATACTGAATGAATAAACTGGAATGAATCATTTTACATCTGGCACTCCAACAGTATTTCGAAAAGAAAACGGCCGGACGCAGACAAAAAACAGGAATGTGCAGAACGATGGGTACAGTTGTAGTCTATTAAAAGAAGTAACTGGAAGGAAATGGAGGTACTCCGAACCAATTTTGAAAGATCAACTGTTCGTAAAGGATTGAAGACACGGAAAGAAAAGGAAAGGAGACGCAAAAGATCAAGGTAAAAAGATTCCTAGATGATTTCAGAGGAGAAAAGTCTTGCATAAAGAAGAACACCTGTTTTAGAGAAAGACAGGGACCAAGAAATTTGAGGAGCATTAAAACAAAGCGATGTTTACAGTGATTTTGATGGAGTAAAAATATTGAAGATAGGGAAATAGTTTTCTATCATTGAACGATCACAAATTTAAAACAATGGAGGTTTCTTTCTTTCATTTAGCCTACACCGGTTTACAAGCTTTTTATAGTAGCCTTATTCCAAAACCTGATTCTAAAACTTATTTTTTTAAATTTAGCTGAAATAAAACATGAAAATGTTTCGCCAAATTTCGGATAGGAAACAATAACACTGTATAAAATTCTTCTCCAGAAGCGTCTATCATAAATAATAATAAAAGAAACCTACGACAGTTAAGATATAAACTCTTTAAAAAACATTCGATCGAATGGTTTGCTGGTGGACCGCAAGTGCCTTGTCAAACAGATCGATATTCAATTCACTTTAGAATCGGAGTCTCAGGGCAAGCAGGTACGAGCTTCGATTTACTGAGCTAGCAAATACGCTTTTGCTGAATGACAGCAGCGTTGGACTTCTCTCTTGGTCGTAGGACCGAGTCGAGGATCTCTATCTGCCATGTTCCCTGGTGCGAATTTCATCAAGCCTGTTGGTGACAAGGAGTAATAATGTCCGTGATAAAATGTTTCAGGTATGAGTTCGTGGTAAACAAACATAGAGAAATTCTCAACAATCCAGGCTTTCCCTCTAGGTTAGATCAATGTTGCATTATTCATCTACATGAGTATGGAAATAAAATCACTCAACACTCCGAGAAATTTATTGGAAAGGCAAATGGATTACGTTCTGGTCCCTGAAATTGCAATCACAGATTGAACTACCTACAACAGCAGGTAATATTTCGATTACATAAATAACATGGGTTAGACCATCAATGAATCGTGGTACAGTTGGGATGAACTTCAGAAATTTGCATAAGAGATCGAACCTCATGAGATAAACAGCTTCAAATTCATTAAAATTATTTAATACGTGCTATGCTGAATTCAGTTTGAGACACATCCTGGAAAACAATCGTTGCTTTGTTATGCTTTGAACCGAAATGTTTAACATCTGTAATGAAAATGGACATTCGATTTTATTCTCATTCCTGATCAAATGGCGAATAACGAATTCCTAAAGACAACCTTTTTTTATGGTTTCTTCCTTGAAGTCGTATATCATTTAACGAAATTAAGTAGAAGCAGTGCTTTTTTTTTCTGGAGATCAAGGTGCTGAAACTCTTAAATATAAATTATTCTAAATTGCAGGGGCGGATAGGAGTGTAACCTAATAAAAAGAAACACAATTTCTTTATCATTTTTCTCTAGGCTTTATTTTTGCGTGGTAAAACGCAAAAAACATAATTTAAATGCTCATATAATAAATTTTTATATTTAAAATATAGCATTCCGTAACATTTTCGTAATGCATTGCAAATTCTGAAATTAAAATCTCTATCAAGCTTACCTACGAATGAGAGTTAAATTTGTGCATTACATTACACTGAAAGAAAAAAATGGAACTGAATTTTGATCCTAAAATGCAGTCCAAATTTTGCTCAACTCTTCAGACATTTCTACCGTTCTCATCTGCTCTTTACCTTTCGTATTGATTGCCAAATGGTGTTCTCGAAGAAGCCACGATCGGAAATATTTTGTGCGACCAATCTGGATTAACCGAGGCCAAACAATTTTTATGAATAATAACTGGGTTGTTGCTATGATTGAAGGAGAAGACCTAACTCGGGTGATTATCAAATTCGTGTGAGAAAACCCTCTTTCACATTCGCTAGAAGATACATCAATGTTTTGCTTAAAGTTTCTTAAGTTTTCTTTCCATGGAAGTCGTAGGTATTCCCTAAAACTACGAATCACGTATCCTTAATTGAGTTCGAACCTGTTAGATCTTCCCGGATTTCTTGTTCACCATATTAGAGGTCTGCACGGGCCTTAATTCGGAAAGCCCGGCCCGTTTCAAATTCTTTAATTAAAGCCCGACCCGGCCCATATATTTCTCCTGTTTCCAATGCCCGTAAAATTTTCAAATTACTAAAATTTTCAAAGCCCGTAAAATTTCAACAATTACTAAAACACGAATTCGACACCTTGTGTACTCGGTCATTCGACTCCTGAAGAGTTTTCGTTTTCTTAATTGTCACACGTATTCTATTACAATAAACGTGAATTCGGAATATTTCTGTAACTCTGTATAAATCTCGTGACGTTTGAGGATGGGGGAGGCTTGTATACTAAAAAATATTGCATGTAAAGGACAATTTTCATGCCTTTCAAATTTTCTGGGTTTTCAAATTATCATTGCCTATCACAGGACCCGGAATATCCTTGGGGATAAGAAGGGGGGGTTAATTTGAAAAGTACGAAATATCCAGAATTATGAGTCCGATTGTTCTACTTTACATTGTCTACAAGCACATTTTCTCCGGAAGCAATTTTTTCGCGAAAATCTTTCGCTTTCTTAAACTCCATAATAAATATGGGAGAGTATTTCTCAGCAACACTGAACTGAGCATATGCTACGGAAAACAAAGACAGACTGCCGAGCTAACCAGTGTCACAGAAGTTTTGAAAACGGCTGGGCTGGTATACCTAAGGGTTCATTTGCCATCTGCTGACTCCCTGAGAGTACAAATGGGAAAAATACGGCACAGATTCATAAACAGAAGTAAGTTTCTCCCAGCCCATTTCTCCCGTGCCATTTAAGACAACTTAAAAGCTTTTCACACATCTAGAGAACAAAGTGCCGCCGACCAGAACAATAAAAAAGATCGTCTGTGATCGGGTGGCGCGGTTTATAAATGCTGCAGTTAATAGCCTGCCCTGAAGTATGAGAAGAGGGTGGAAGTTAGAGAGAGAGGAGGGACCACATTCACATTAAAAAAACTAAAGGAACTGACCCTGTTCAGCTGTTTTGTAGGAGGAGGATGTCGTAAAACTTCTATTTTTTCCAACAGCGGAAATTATCCAATCTTATCCTGTTGTTGTATGTTGTGAGATTTCCAAACAGGAAAGACACCGTACAGCGATCGTTTTGCTCATAAAAAAAAAAAAAACACTGCTCGACCCTTGTCTGTTTTACATTAAATATTGAAGGCCCGGACCCGTGAAGACCTCTACACCATATAGCTTTTTTCCTTTATACACTGGTTTTGCAAAACTTAAGGACGAAGCAGAAAAAGTGAAATAACACCGTAAATAGCAGCTGCACACAAACACAAATCAACTTAGGACTGTGTCTGGAAACAGGAGCAACATCGCACTAAAGAGAATTGAAATAGAGATACCAGTCTAGTACCGTGCAGCACCACTTTTCGTTCTGATGACGGCGGCAATTAGTCTCGGCATGGACTCGACAAGACACCGGAAGCGTTGGGAAGCCATACGGATCCACGACCCCTGAAAAAGCTCCCACAGTTCACGAAGATTTGATGAAAAGGGTTAGAGCCTCGAACATCTCTCTCGATGGCATCCCAGATGTGCTCGATGGGATTGAGGTCAGGTGACCTAGCTGGCCAAGGAAGCAAAGTCATGTCGGTGGAGTGTTCATCCAACCATTCTGATACAATTCGGGAGCGATGGCACGGTGTATTGTCTTGTTGCAGGATGAGGTCCCCAGTGGGATGCTGAAGGCGCACAAATGGAAGCAAATGGTCGTCCAGGATATCCCGGTAACGTTCACCTGTGAGGGACGATGTCACACGTACCAGGGGTCCCATTCCAGTCCGCGTAAACAGTCCCCAGACGAGAATGTCACCCCTACCTGCTTGAAGAGTACCCTGCTGCCAAAAAGGATCCATCGCTTCATGTAGTTTGCGCCGTACTCGTATCCTGCCATCCGCATGTACCAACGTGAATCTCGACTCATCAGTCCAGGCAACATTTTCCCACATCTCTAGTGTCCAGTGGCGATGTTCCCTCGCCCACGCCAACCTTTGCACCCTGTGATGTGCGGTCAGCAGCGGTACCCTCGTGGGACGATGGCTTCTGTACCCCATAGCGAGGAGATGGTTCTGGATGGTGTGGCTGCCTACACGTTTTTGTGCACCAGCGTTAAATTGCCGAGTGACTTCTTGCGCTGTGGTCCGTCTCTCCGCTGTTACAACGCGAGCTAGCCGACGATGACCCCGCTCATCCACACGCTGTTGTCCACGGCAGTTGGCCCCTGCAGGGATAGCTTTACCGGATTCGATGTACCCGTGACACAGTGGCTGGTGAAAATCTCAGTGCCTGGCCCCAACAATTTGCCCACGAACAAATGCGCTTAGATCCTTCGTTTTACCCATACTGCGTCCGACTCTTATTGATTCCCTTCGCATCACTCCTTATATTGTCGAATATCTGCATACGTCATGCCGTTTCCGTTCACAGGGCCGCCCACAGCACCACATTTGCATAACGCCAGCTGTCTCTAATTCAATTGCTCTTCAGTGTATATGTTCAATAATGATGCAGCATGATGTGTGGTTTGCGTGATGTGAGAAAAAAAAATGCGCTCGCGCAGTCCAATGTCATCAGGTGAACGGAATTCACTGGACGGTGGTGTGCACACGTGTTACAGACATTCGATTGTGTCTGCTATGTGCTAGAGACGACGAAATGGCCTGTCGAGAACATCTTGATGATTTTACTTGTTGTGGTCGAATAATTGGGAGGCTCGAGGAGGAACGAACTGTGATGAGTATGGCCTAAGAGTTCGGTAGTGCCCATAGCATCGCATCGCGTTTGTGGTCGGGCTTTAGGGTCACAGGTACAACAGTTGAAACACTAGTGGTGGTCGTCCTGAGAGAAACACTACTAGTAAGTAAGGATTCCTATCTTCTCCTACAGGCCAAGAGAGATTGAGAATAGACAGCAAGTAACCTTGCAAAACAAGTGAAGATTAGCACAAGACGCACAATATCGCGATTTACGCTAACCAGGCAGGGGCGGACTGGGACGAAAAAACCAGGCCGGGAATTTTAGGCTTGTAGTCCACTAAAAAAAAAAAAATCCTACCTGCAGGGATACACCTCAAAACTTCCCTCATGGAATAAAATAGAATCTTGTTTAAGATCCTGGATGAAAGAGAACTGTTGAAATATGTAAAACGAATTCAGGCGAGATCAAATTTTAACAACAATTTAACCGGGAAAGAATTTTAGAAATCCGCTCATATAATTGAATGCAGTATCAAACCACGCTTAAAACGGGTATTATACCAGATAATTACTTTACTTTGAAAAATTTGGTTTTGGCAAAAATTACGAGTCCCTTGAAGACCCCATTTACAACTAAAACACCATGAAGGTCATTCTGAAATTTGAAATTTGCGCAATCCCCATAGGAATTTTCTTACGGAATTAATTTTTGTGTTTCTTTGGTGACTGAAAGCCTGCTGCGTAGTGGTATTGGTACTTCCTCCTTGAGCAGATGCTCTTTCTAAATCTACCGATTATTTTGACTCACGAACCACTACTGTTAAATCATTGTTTATTTCAAGGCAAATTGGGTGGGATATGGATTTCGGAATATCTCTGCCAGAGAATCGATGTGTGCTCTGTATGAGTCTGCAGATAAGGGAGTTTGGATGACGTGTCATCATTGTGGGTTTCTTTGAGACTTCAAAAGGATCGTAGGGCCTGCTAATGACTCTTGACTCCAAGTCTAACTACTTACGTTTTACTATAGTTAGCTTTAGAAGCTTAATTAATTTATAACAGCGAGGTTGATCCGACGACACTTTTCTCACCTAAGTACAGAGAATTCCACAGTATCATTTCACAGAAAGCGCCCAAGAAATACACTGGAGTACAAAAATTAAGGACGAGACGGTTTTTCGAATGTAACGTCGTGCAGAAGTGCTCCACATCGACTCAATTCATACCATAAGATCCCCAAGATGTAAGAATATGGGACAAGTGAGCAAAACCGTCCAAACAAGGAATCCAAAGGATACAAAGGCACTTTATTGAAAAGGTAGCTTCGAGCCCAACTGGACAGAAGACAGAAGCGTCCATGTGACAGGCGGCTGCCAAGAAAATTCCAGTCTTTAGTAGGGGATATGATCACCCCTGACTGCGTTGCAGGACTTACAGCGTCTGTTCATGCTGAGGACGAGGTTGTCAAGGAGCTGTTGAGGCATCGCCGCCCATTCCTCTTGTAGCGCCAATCGCAGCTGCGGAATCATTGCTGGCGGCTGGTGACGAGCTGCCAAGCGTCTCCCGAGAAGTTCCCACACGTGTTCGATTGGATTTAGGTCCGGAGACCTTCCGAGCCAATCCATGCGTTGAATATCTTCACTCTCCAACAGTTCTGCGACAGCCACTGTGCGATGAGGTGTAGTGTTGTCGTCCATGAAGAGGAACTCAGGACCCACAGCACCTCTAAACAGACGCACGTGAAGCACGAGAACCACGGTACAATAGCGGACACCAGTGACTGAACCTCCTTGGAAGATGTGGAGGTCAGTACGGCTGCCAAGCATGATACCGCCCCCAACGAGAACTCCGCCACCTCCAAACCGGTCTCTTTCGATGATGTTGGAGGTGTTATTGCGTGTTCCGGGCTCTCTCAAGATGTGTATACGTCCAGAATCGCTCGTCAGACTAAATCAGCTCTCATCCGTAAAGAGAAATTGACTCCATTACTGATTTTTCCAGTTCGTTGTGTTTCTGGCACCACAGAAACCGCCGTCTCCGATGAGCAGGCGGCGTTAATGGCACACACCATACCGTTCGTCGTGCAAATGACCACTTTTGTGCAGCATCCTGGCCACGGTGAAACGCGATAACGGACGTCCAGTTGTCTGTTGCATGTGCCTTGCGATTTCTCCCGCTGTCTGCCGTCTGCATTTTCTCGCCTGTAGGACAATATACCTGTCGTCCGCCGCCGTGGTTGTTCGTGGACGACCACTGCTAAACTCTCGGACAGCTGTTCCTCTCGTTTGAAATGCTCTCCAAGCTCGTGAAACGATGCTGTGGGCGATCCCGAACTCCTCGGCCACGCTAGTGCCACTTCGACCTTCTTCCAACTTCCTAATGACGCGACCTCGTTTAAAGTCATCCAGATGTCGTCTACTGGATTGCCTGTTGGCCATATCACACGGTATCAGCAACTCGACGTCGTTCAAACCGGTGTACACCGTGCAATAGCTTTCACCGAATTGCTGAGCGTACACCGCCCGTGTGCTTTATACCCTTCCGACAACCCCTCCCCCTACGTCATGCTGCATATATGCGCATGCCCAACCGTACCGGACCTTAGTCTATCTCCTGAGTGGTCTTTCGGTCCGTTCTGCCTGCTCGTTCCGCTGTTATGCTAATTTCTCTTCTTCGTCCTTAATTTTTGCACATCAGTGTAGATAGAAGGAAATACCTTCTTTTTAAAGAAATAACTTTTCAGACGGATATAAAGCTCAAATGAAGTTATCCATTGTTATTCATAAATACCATAATAATTAGTTATTCGTTCTTTCTAAAAAAATCGAGACAAGAAGAATACAAGAAGGTGGGCCATTCCTGAGTGGTCCACCGGGAAATGTCCCGTTGGGCCAATCCACCCCTGTAACCAGGCGACTACGTAAAGGTGGACCGTTTCCACGACGTCCAGTACGCTATGATTTATTAACAACTACTGATCGCAGACACCTTTCACAGTGGTCCAGAGAACTTAAGAACAGGACAGCAAAACAGTGGTGTAGGGTACTCTTTGCTGATGAGAGCAGATTTTAGTCTCTAGCGATTCTGGATGTCAGCTAATCTGGCGTGAGGTAGGGTCTTGTTATCCCCCAGAAAATACCAATGAAAGAGATAGATATAGCGGTCGCGGTGGAGTTCAATGGGGACGCATTCTGATCGATGGACATTCGGAGCTCTAGATACTGGATGGAGGTCCTGTAACCAATGCGCGGTACTGTGACGAGATAATCTTCTCCCATGTTTGTCTGTTCTGAGGTGCTATTGACCCACAGTTCGCGTTAATGGGCGATAAAACAGCACCTCTTCGTACGGTTGCTGTTGATGAGCTGTTGTAAAGTGAAGACATTCTGAGGATGGATTGGTCAGCATATACACCCGACCTAAATCCCATAGAGCACGTGTGGGACGCTCTGAGGAGACACGTTCAGAACCGGAAACTGCCCAACAGCTGAAGACGGCACTGACAGAAGAATGAGCGATGTTACCGCAAGAGCGCATCACCAACCTAGTGCGAAGTACATGCAGATGGTGCAAATGAGGCATTGACGTTAATCCGACTGAGGATTTCCTCTTCCCTTTGTACCGTATTTGGCAGCAACGCATATGTATCCTGACACCCAGAGTTATGCAGCCAACCCTGAATAAAGTTTCACTATATACACTGCTGGCCACCCAAAATGTAACACCAAGAAGGACATGAGATAGCAATGCCAGATTTACTGGACACATAACAGCAGATACAAAGATAAAACGATTGAGCTTATAGGCTCGTGCAACTTGCGGAATACGCAGACATCAATAGTTCGTGTGGCCCCCATGGCTGGTAATAACGGCCGCTACACACCGCGGCATCGAACAAAAGAAGCTTTGGATGTGGGCTTGGGGTATGTTGGTCCAGGCTGCTTCCACACGTTACCACAGTTCATCAAGCGTAGCCGCGGATGGTGCTCGCCGGGCAACTCAGTTACCGATCAGCGACCAGACGTGTTCGATGGGCGACATATCGGGAGAACAGGGGGGCCACGGCGGCAGTCACACCTGGTGGGCCGTGTAGAATTGTTGCACGATGCGTACCACGTGCGGGCACGCATTGTCCTGTTGAAACGTGGCCGCTGGCAGGTCCTGCAGGTAAGGGAGGACAACAGGCTCCAAAACGTCGGAGATGGTGCGGTGGCTGTTGAGTGTACCGGCGATGCGTACCAGAGGGGTGCAGGTGTCATATCCAATTGCGCCACAAACCGTAACGCCAGGCGACGGACCGGTATGGCGATGCATAATGCAGGCGTCATACAGTCCCTCGACGCGGTGCCGCCACACGCGGATCTGACCATCGTGGTGTTGCAGGCAGAAGCGGGATTCGTCGGAGAAGACAATGTCGTGCCATTCCGTAGTCCAGGTGTGGTGTTCAACGGCCCACTGCCGCCGCACTCGCTGGTGGTGTAATGTCAAGGATAATCGGAGCAGTGGGTGCCGTGCAACAACTCCCCGCTCCTGTAGACGATGTCGAACGGTACGTGCTGCTGACACAGGTTGTTGCGCAACACACCCTAATTCCTGCGCTAACTTTCGTAATGTGGCGGTGAGAGCCGTCAATGCCCGCCGCACAACATGCCGGTCCTCTCGTCCGGTGGTGTGCCGCGGCAGCGGCAATCGCTCACTTCGGTCCGTCCGTCCGTTCTTCCTGCACCCACCGAATCCATACTCGCCTCACCATGGCTGGATGTCGTCCCACACGGGCGCCAATGTCTCAGTACGATAAACCGCTGTCGCGATAAGCCACTATTCGTCCTCTGTCGAACTCCGAAACGTGCTGGAATGACTGCCGTATTCTGCGACGAGGCATCAGGAAGCTTTCCCCGCACAGGTCCGGCAGCACAAAACACTTCCACTACTTACACCCCGCCTTCTGTGCACCTTTCTTATAGTGAATTTCGGTGGCGTGCCGGGCGCACATGATTTGCATATGCCCTGCAATGCTAATCGTTTGCATGTCCTCTCGCGACCAACGCATGCTGCGAATTTCAGGCCAATCGGATGCTTCCTTCTTGCTGTTTCATTTTGGGTGGCCAACAGTATACTTTAGTATCTGCGGTTATGTCGGTGTTGTTTCCGCCATTATTTCGGCAAGTAATGGAGTTCCTATGGATTGAATTTTACATATCCAGGCTGCTCCTGTACGACGTTACAGATGAAAACCTGGCTCGTCTTTAAATTTTGCACCCTAGGGTGTAGATGTACAGTGATTGTGCAGCGACACGTTATATAGACGGAGGATTTTTTTTCGTGTACAACCTAGAAAAACATCAAACGGAAAGGTTTAATTTCAGCCATCTCCTTCCCTAACATCTTACGGTTATTATAGTACTTAAATAATAACACGTTGTTACATGGCGCGGTTATTACGAAGTACTTTAATTAAACAATTATTCTAAAACTCAAACCAAATATATTTGTCTTAAAGAAGGTGCCAGGACTGCGCTCGGCGCATTCCACTAGGCAGAAACCCTAGGTAAGAGCACATAAAGAAACACAAACGTTGGAATGGTTGCGGAGTTAATAACGCAATGATTTTCTTTCTTTTAGTTTAGACGTTTTAACTACCATGAAGCTCACAAAATATTAGTAAAACTACAGTTAAAACAGAATGTCAAAAAGAAGTCAGAAACCATCGAAAGAAAGTCAGATACTAGTCAGAATTCTCATTTAGGCAGCTTGTGTTTTGGTAAAAATGTCAAAGGCAGATGCCTAGACTGAGGCGTCACGGTGAAAATAAATTTCTAGCGGACACAAAACCTGGGAATTTCTTTTTTTTTCTTATTTCTCCTTGAACGTGGAAAGTTAAAAACGAATTTGTTCGAAAAAGCTACGCGTTTCTTCCTTCCAGTCTCGGAATATCGTCTAGTCAAGTTTAAAAAAATAATGACCCTTCCGATGATGTTTTTTATGTTGTTAATGTAATAAAAGATATTGTTACCGACCCTGGTGTGTAATCCAGGGATAAGGCAGTTATTTTAATTTAAATATGCTGTACCTTCAACTGTGGCGAGACCCATGGTCCCACCGGTGCGAGACGATGGGCAGGATTCTAGAAGTCGCTGTTAGTAACATTTTCTTTAATATCCGTTGCAGGTTTGACGAATGCATTGTTCATCATCGTGTAACTCCTAAAATCATACTCCATAGAAGAAAAAGAATCACGTTTACTTAAAAGAGGCTCTATAAATATTTTTTTTTTCATTGCTCAGGACCGGCTGGGTAATACTGACTTGGTTCTTCTTAAACCGTAGATACAGAAGGATGTTATTGCAACAACTGTTCTTAATTAGTGGTTCATTTTTTTCTTAGATGATTGATCTTCTCCAGACCTAACGAACTAAGACCCCACGCCAGTGCCTATTGTTTCTGTTGTGCCGACGACAGGAACTTCTATCTGTTTCTGAGAATGGAAGTGTAAGCTGTTAAGTTATAATGTTTCTACTCAGAGATCGATCTCTTCCACTTAAAAATTACTCTACTGATCATTTTGTCAACGTGACTTTCTCCCCATTCCTAGATTTTTAATGTTTGTAAAGCAATCTATATAACATTTTACAGCATGTAACGATGTCATTTATTTGATATTGTTTACTTTTAATATAATTATACCCGTTGTCTATGGGTGATTAAAAGTTGTCCCGATTAATTCTATATCATCGAAAGTGTGCAAAACTAACTTTCGCTGGGAAGGCGGCCTTAAATAATGGATTCTTTGCTGGCTCCGGAAGTTTTCTGATACTCCACTTGTCTGCAATGCACTTTTTCAACTTTCTTGTTCATAAATGAATTTAACATACTCGGATATTTTTTCCTTCTAAAATGCTCAGAATGCTACAGCATTACATTTGCAAGGATATACACGGTCGAGTCACATTATTATGACCACCAGCTAATATACAGAGTAACCGCCGTGTGCAGCGCGGACAGCAGCCAGACGGCCTGGGAGTGACTCAATAAAGTGTTGGAAGATGTTCATAGGTATGTGGAGCCATGCTGACTGCAGTGTATCTGACAGCTGCTGGAGGGTGCGTGGTGGAGGATCCATAGAGCGAACAACTCAATCGAGGTGGTCCCACAGATACTCAGCTGGGTTTAAATCTGGGGAATAAGGGGCCAGGGAAGTACTTTGAAGTCTTTGTCGTGCTCTTCCAACCACTCTCAAACATTTCTAGTTGTGTGACACGTTGCATTGTCGTGCTGGAAGATCCCATCCATCCCAGGGAAGACAACCAGCATGTATGAGTGTACGTGTTCTGCAAGGATGGATTCATGACCTGTGCTTTTCACAGCTATGACTGGACCCAGGGAATACCACGAAAACATTCCCTTGACTATAACGCTGCCCCTACCAGTTCTGCCAGCAATGGTTGAAGAGTGTTTGTTCTCCGATGTTTCTCGCCTTATACGCCAACGTCCATCCGTTCGATAAAGCAGAAAATGTGACTCATCGGAGAAGACAATCCTTTGCCAATCAGCGGAGGTCCATTTCTCATACTGCCGTGCAAATATATTAATTTTCTGAAAACGCACCTTCGTTAGCACAGGTGTAATGACCATTCGTCTGCATCGGAGCCCCATACGCAGCAGGGTTCGCTGAACTGTCGTTTTAGACACACTTCCGGTAGCCCCCTGGTTCATTCGGTCAGTGAGTTGCTCCACTGTAGTGTGTTGATCGGCCCTCACGCACCTTCGCAGGTGACGTTCACCTGTCACATGAATGACACGTGGTGCTCCGCAGTTTCCACGTCGCTTATTCGCATTTCTCCAATAACGATGCACTTTAATCACAGCAGCACGCAAACAGTTCACTAACTGCGCTGCCAACCTTGTCCCGAAAGCTGATAGTCATCCCTTTTTGCTAATCTGATAAATCACTCCTTTTTTCTATGACAGCAACGAGTGATATGTTTTCGGATTACCTACAGCACACCTTATATACCCACCAAGCCAGCTCAAGACGCGTTCCGTCTTTCATTGGCTACGCGCTGTTGACGTCAAAAGCAGGAGGTGATCTCAATAATGTGACTCGACTGTGCAAATATTTCTAGTTTCAGGAAAACAGGTACCCCAAGCAAAATTATATTCTCTGACTCTTGTTAAAACAAAGTTTTACAGTACGTATAAAGAATTTTGTTCATGTTTAAGTCATGTTTGAAAGTCATCCACGGTATTTCATGTTTACCTGAAAAGAAAGAGGAGAAATAATCGCATGCCTCTGGTGAATCATGTCTGAATCATCGACTTCAGGTTAATAAGCGGTTGTTGTTCCAAATCATATTTTTTTCCAAGGAAGACTATTTTTATGATTTTGCTGGAGTAATGCTCCGAAGCAAACCACCTATTTTTATGATTTTGCTGGAATAGTGCTCCGAAACAAACCACCTATTTTTATGATTTTGCTGGAATAGTGCTTAGAAACAAACCACCTATTTTTATGATTTTGCTGGAATAGTGCTCCGAAACAAACCACCTATTTTTATGATTTTGCTGGAATAGTGCTCCGACACAAACTACCTATTTTTATGATTTTGCTGGAATAGTGCTCCGAAACAAACCACCTATTTTTATGATTTTGCTGGAATAGTGCTCCGAAACAAACCACCTATTTTTATGATTTTGCTGGAATAGTGCTCCGAAACAAACCACCTATTTTTATGATTTTGCTGGAATAGTACTCCGAAACAAACCACCTATTTTTATGATTTTGCTGGAATAGTGCTCCGAAACAAACCACCTATTTTGATGATCTTGCTGGAATAGTGCTCCGAAACAAACCACCTATTTTTATGATTTTGCTGGAATAGTGCTCCGAAACAAACCACCTATTTTGATGATCTTGCTGGAATAGTGCTCCGAAACAAACCACCTATTTTGATGATTTTGCTGGAATAGTGCTCCGAAACAAACCACCATACTTTCTTCCAGTTTCTTCAACGAATAGGGGAGGAATGGAAAAAAAAGGTGCATAGCGATAACGAATTTCTTTCCAAGGAATTCAGAGTGGTAGTAGTCAAGAAAATATGAGAAATATTCGTTCTACATGAAAAATATGATACGTTGCTAAGCTGAAATTGAAAAAAATGATAAATGTTTGAATGCTGGCAACCTTACTGATATTTCTCGCATTTAAAAGATACGCTGAGGTGCCAAAAACTGGGAAAGGCGCTGCCATTTGCATTACATGGCACAACACCAATACACTAAATGGTATCCCCCGCAAACGACGTAGAGGCAGATATCTCTGCAAGCTCAAGTAGTAGCATTCGCAGTTCAAATGGCAGTTTATCAGGATTTAGGAAATTTTGAACGTAGTATGATAATCGGCGCCTGGAAATGGGTCACTCCATCTCGGAAATTACCACGAAATTTGGATTTACACGGTCGACAACTTCAAGGGTTTATCTGGGCTATACAAACTCAGAGGGAAAAACCCAAAATGCAAAACCGGTGTGGCCCTAGAAAAGCTGTGGACGATCGTGGCAAGCGGCGTCTAGCACGCATTGTAACATCCAGCCGGCGCGCAGCATTGCCGCATATCACAACGTAATTCAACGCTGGGGCAAGAAGTGGCATCAGCGTTCGGACAGTGCAACGTTCCCTGGGTTCTACGGAGTTCCGGAGCCGACGGTTCACCTGGTTGCCATTGCTGACCCGACAACGCAAGGCTGTGCGCCTCGCCTGGGTTCGCGAAAACACCCATTGGGCGCGTGTGCGTCCTGCTGGCAGGTACGTCACATCTCCCCCCCCGAAAGAGGGCCGGGGGCATGGCCCACGGGTCAGCCGTGACCATGAATCGTTGCAGGCAGCCATCCACTGTAGAACGTGCACTTGAGAACTCCCACTCAATCTGGTGTGTGAAATGCAACGTCACACACATTTATTTTTCGAAGCGCTTGAGAAGGGATTCTCTGATTTTTCCTATCTCGCGGTGTGGAAATAACATCACAGCAATGCGAGATTTTGAACGGTCGGGTCATCCGGCCCTCTTTCGGGGGGGGGGGTAGAGATGTGCCGTACCTGCCAGCAGGACGCACACGACATAAAGGCAGATAGGAGTCAGAATGAACGTCCGCGTAGCTCAATTGGTAGAGTGACTTATTCGGGAATGAGGGGGTCCGGGTTCGAATCCTGGCGTGGACAGAAATGACGGAGAAATTTACTTCGTTATAATGGCGCCCGAACTATCTCGATGACCCGACCGTTCAAAATCTCGCATTGGTGTGATGTTATTTCCACACCACGAGATAGGAAAAATCAGAGAATCCCTTCTCCAGCGCTTCGAAAAATAAATGTGTGTGACTTTGCATTCCACACACCAGATTGACTGGGAGCTCTCAAGTGCACGTTCTACAGTGGATGGCTGCCTGCAACGATTCATGGTCACGGCTGACCCGTGGGCCATGCCCCCGGCCCTCTTTCGGGGTGGGTGCGAGGGAGATGTGACGTACCTGCCAGCAGGACGCACACGGCATAAATGCAGATAGCAGTCAGAACAAACGTCCGCGTAGCTCAATTGGTAGAGTGACTTGTTCCGGAATGAGGGGATCCGGGTTCGAATCCTGGCGTGGACAGAAATGACGGAGAAATTTACTTCGTTATAGGCGTTAGATGACTGGAAACGTGTAGCCTGGTCGGACGCCTCGTGGTACCAACTATATCGTGCAGATGACCGACTCCGGGTGTGGCGACAATCCCACCAGGCAATGGATCCCGGGTGCCAACCAGGGACAGTGCAGGCCGGCGGTGGCTCTGTTATAGTGTGGGGTGTTTTCAGATGGCACACCTTAGGAATCCTCATACATCCGCTCTGACCGGTGGAGGCTACATAACCATCCTTGGGGATCATTTGCAGTAGTTTATGTCATACAACCACTCCGAAGGGTGGGACCTCCTTCATCACGACAACGCGTTACCCCACACGTCCACGGTCATGTGATTATGGATGGATTAACATTTCACGCAGTTTGGCACCCTGACTTGTCCCCCTCGTTTGCCGGATTTAAAGACCACCTAACACATTTGGAATGCTGTTCAACGTGGCGTCAATGCCAGGAATCCTCCGGGGGCGAATAATAAGGAACTGTGGGACGCTCTTCAGAAAGCATGGTGTGCACTGTCTCCACTGTACTACAGAAAGCTCGCGGAGTCCATTCCCTTGTGGCGTTGTTGCCGTTATCCGGTCGCGAGGAGGCCCAATGTGGTAATAGATAGGTATCCCAGTTTTTTGGCACTTTAGTCTACATCAACTTTCATTAAAATAAATTTTTTGAATCAATAAAATTTCCTTTACGTTGAAGGAACGTTTTATAAAATTTCAAATCTGTTGTTTTCAATTAGTCGTGGCACAACAGCGAAACCAATTCTAATTTTGGATGAAATTAGATTGCAGGTGTGCTTTGACACTATTCCCGAAAGAGAAACTCATTAATTTGCTTTAAACTGCTCATTAGGTCTCTAGGCTTCAGGGCTTTTCTTCAGTGCTGAAGTTAACGAAGGGGCTTCCTTTATCTTTATATCTGGCAATGAGTAGTTTATAATTTCGATATTCATCTTGTGCTTTGTTATGAATGCAGGCACTTAATGTGTCATTATTATTCTCTGGTTGCTAGGAACTATATTTGATTAAGATAATGTTTCATTATTAAACGCTTAATTAAAAACTCCTAGTCAGATATCTTTCTCATGTAAATTTGACTTACTATGAAACTCAAACTTCATTATTAAAATAAATGCTTGCTGCAAAAAGTTTAATTACCTAGTGAATTTCCTTTTCTTTTCATTCTTTAATGAGAGAAAAACAAAAAAGATGACACCAAATGCTCGGTAGAAATGAGTACGTCTTTTGAATATTTTCCAACACAGAAAAAATCATTGTTAAAAAAAAATCTTCTTAAAAATGAGAACCTGAACATACTCGTTTTTTTTAAGTACAATCGTATCGTAAACGAGTACATGACATGTTCCAATATAAGTAACCATACGTACTTACAAATAATTGCGGCAAAAATATAAATATAATCTCGTATTACTTCAGTTTAGATATTATAGATTTCAAGAGGGATTCTTTAATAAATGTGTAAAGTGAGACACATAAATAATTAATTAGTACAGCAAAGTCACTGATCACAAGTAATTTAATTATGCATAAAGTATCTTTGTGTACGTTTTTGCATTAACTATATTTGTGCCAATCTCATAAGTAATAAATATATTGTCGCTTCGTCACTATATTTGTCATAAAATTGTGCGGTACATTTGCCCAGCATGTGACAACGAGTATATATATTATTCCAGATGTGCCATCGAATAATATACTTCGAGTACGTATGGAGTACACGTATTCCAAATTTGAAATCGAGCCGCAGATGGCTTACTTGTTAAATATTCAGACTACTGATAGAGGGAACCCAGGTTCAAACAAAGCCTGATAAGCTTGAACCTGGGGGCTCTCCGTGATGGTGTGAATTTCTGACAATCGCTCAATATCCGCCGTGCATCGGACGAGCACGTTACGTGACGGTGTCCGGGTAGGAATGTCCCGGTTTCATACGTATAAAGGTGTTCATTCCCAAGCCTCCCTAATTTCTGTGTGCCTTTCTATGTGCAAAATCTTCCGGTGGCGTGAAAATCCTCCAAATACGTGGCGTCAGTGAATAAACAAAGACATCGCTCTTTCCACGTTTTAGCAACACACAGCAACCGAAGGATTGCTATTCGGTCACAGCCGGGGGATTGAATCTCGAATACCTCGATATCTAGCCGAGCGCATTAGCCTTACACCACAGCGGCCAACAATATACGGCGCTAATTTCGAGGATTTTCAGTTTGGATCCCGCACTTTGGATTCAACTGCTATAATTAATATATAGCCAGTGCCGTTAATGCCCAGCAGATGGAGACGTCTCAGTAGATAAGCCCATCTTACGGATTTATGATGTTAGAAGCTGACAGAAAAACACACATAGCACCGTGGATTGTTGGCCACTGTGGTGTAAGGCTAACGCGCTCGGCTAGATATCGAGAGATCGGGGATTCAATTCCCCGGCGGTAACCGAAAAACATATCTTCGGTTGCTGTGTGTTGCTAAAACGTGGAAAGAGCGATGTCTTTGTTTATTCATCTTAAGGTGACGCAATCTAGTGTGCTCTCTTTCACTTACACACTATCCTGTCAGAATCGCTAGATTCGCTCTAAATTCCTTTAGTTTCTGTGCCCTGCCCGAAAGGGCACATAACTGAATGAAGTTAGAGCACATATATTTGAAATATATAGATTTTTCTTTAGTACACATATTTCAATTCAGGAATACCAGATATACTCACAATTGATTCCCTGTATGTACTCAAAAATGAGTACGTGTCTTTTCCAAAAATGAGACACAAGTACTCGGAGCTATTATAAGCCCAGAATGTACTCAAAAACGCGTACATTTTGCTTATTTCTAAGTACCAATTTTTAACAGTGACGTTTGGAAGCATATTCTTAGAATAAAAACATCTCGATTTGAGCTACACGTAATAAAACATTTTCTTTGAAGCATTGTGGCAGGTACCGAGACATGGTGTTTTCGTTATGATCCTGAAACGAAGCGTCAGAGTGCTCAGTGGAAGTCGCCAGTCAGAGAAAGGAAAGAAGATCAGGTTACAGAAGTCTAAAATCAAGACAATGCTCGTGTGCTTTTACGACAGTAAGAAAATTCATTCCTGAAGGTGCAACTATGACTGGCAATTCTTACACTTCCATTTTGGAGCGATTGTGGAAGAGGATTGTTCGTGTCAGGCCTGAGTACAAAAACGGGCAATGATTTCTTCATCACGATAACGCACCTACACACAGAGTAGTCAGCATACAGCAATTTCTGGCACGAAAACAAGTGTGTCTGCTCAATCATCCCCCCTGTTATCCATATTTCTTAACGTGTGACTACTTTCTATTAAATTAAAGCTGCCTTTAAACGGAAAAGCTTTGCAAGGCACTGAAGACATACAAACAACTGTGACATGTAGAAGCCACCAAAAGATGACTTGCAGAGGTCACAAAAAAAAGATCTTTGCAAGTCCTTCCTATCGTTAGCTGATCGTGTCACTTCTTGCATTAACGTAGGAGGAATGTACTTCGAATAAAATATATTTACATAAGTTTTTATGCTTTTCCATATCTTTTTTTTAATTTAGTCTCACAGTTTAATTGTCGAACAGCGTAGAATCAGAAATGAACCAGTGGCTTTCAAAAATGCTCAATATATTAGTGTATCAGAATTAAGAAAATGAAGGGAGAGTAATGTAATTATTCCTAAAATGAACCTTCCTCCTATTAAACACCGAAATATCCCTAACTACGCAGTGACAATATAGTCTTAAAATAAAATACACTGACGGAAAAAAAAATCCCAACACCAAGAAGGGGTTGTTTTAGATAAACGACAGTTGGTAGGCGGTGAGAATACATCTGTGAGATGACGTCTATGCAAATTTCGCGCTCGGCGCATACGTGTGGCGCTAGTAGCGCCCCTCGGAACATGCAAAGCAGGTTTGCTGTAAATACGCGCTGTTACGTTCGTGAGCTTTAGTTATCGTTGAGATTCGACGTAGGGTGTTGATGTTAGTCAAGAATGCCTTTAAGAAGACGAAGAAGCCATTATCAACAGCTCACGGAGTTTGAACGATATCGTGTAATAGGGCTACGAGAAGGTGGATTTTCTTTCCGCAATATTGCAGAACGACTTGGCAGGAATGTAGCCACTGTGCATGATTGTTGGCAGCGGTGGTCAAGAGAACATACTGCCTCAAGAAGACCGGGTTCCGGCCAGCCACGTGGCACTACTGAGATGGAAGACCGCCGTGTACGGCGTATGGCCGTGGCGCACCGTACCGCGTCTGCGGCAGCAATTCGAGCTGCAGTTGCCACCACAGTGACACAACGAACTGTTACAAATCGGTTACTTGAAGGACAGCTCCGAGCCAGACGCCCTGCAGCGTGCATTCCACTTACTCCAAACCACTGCCGTTTGCGACGTCAGTGGTGTCAAGCTAGAGCTCATTGGAGGACGAAGTGGAGATCTGTTGTGTTTTCTGATGAAAGCCGGTTCTGCCTGGGTGCCAGTGATGGCCGCGTGTTGGTTAGAAGGAGGCCAGGTGAGCGCCTGCAACCAACCTGTCTGCGGCCGAGACACACTGGACCTACACCTGGAGTTATGGTCTGGGGAGCAATTTCCTATGACAGCAGGAGCACCCTCGTGGTTATTCCACGCACCCTGACGACACAGTTGTACGTCAGTCTGGTGATTCAACCTGTTGGGCTGCCATTCATGAACAGCATTCTAGGGGGTGTTTTCCAACAGGATAACGCTCGCCCGCATACCGCTGTTGTAACCCAACATGCTCTACAGAGTGTCGACATGTTACCGTGGCCTGCTAGATCAACAGACCTTTCACCAATCGAGCACGTATAGGACATCATTGGACGACAACTCCAGCGTCACCCCCAACCAGCATTAACCGTCCCTGTATTGACCGACCAAGTGCAACAGGCATGGAACTCCATCCCGCAAACTGACATCCAGCACCTGTACGACAAAATGCATGCATGAACGTTTGCGTGCTTGCATTCAACATTCTGGCGGTTACACCGGTTATTAATGTACCAGCATTTCACATTTAAAATGGCTCTTCTCGCGCTTACAATAAGCTGTGATCTTGAAACCTTAATCGATTAAATATGTTACCTATACAAATGTATTGCCGCCATTTCATTCCTCTACAACTATTTTTTCGTGGTGTTGGGATTTTGTTTTCCCTCAGTGTATACGATAAAAGTTGCTGAGGCTTAAAATTAGCGATCAAAAACAATCAAAATGCCCCAATTTTAGAAAAAAGTTTTAATTGAATGTTAGTCAAATGAAAAATTTTGAAATTTTGCTTCCAGCTATGTTAATTAAGCGAAATTCGGAATTTCAGTGTGTTCGGGATGATAAAATTTAAATAATTCCTCTATTTCGAAGAAAGAATCTAAAATTTATCAAGGGAATACCTTGGGAGTACTTCTAAATATCCTGGCATGAAAAAGTTCATTAAACACTTTTCAACAAAGCTCGGTAAAACAACTTTAAATTTACAGAGAAGTTTCCTTGATCACAAGATATTGTCGTTTAAAGATCGCATTAAGCAGTGTCTGAATTACCGTCTCGTGTAACGCGGTATTCTTGAAATATTAAGACTTCTTAAGGAACTCGGGAGACATATTGTTGGCACAATCAGAATAGTAAGTATTAGCGCAGTAGCTGTTTTGACACATGTTTACCTTAAGACAGGAAGAGTAATGAAAACCAGGATGTCCGTTGGTTCAGATTTGGCTGAGATGTTAGGAAACTGGCTGCCTGGATTTTTTATTTTTATTTTTCCAGCGAAAAGATCCTTATTTTTGTTCTTCCTAATGGACAGTTGAACCTGGAACTCACATCCTTCAGTGCATAGCACTGTGATAACTTTTTCTTGTAAAATTGCTTAAACTATCTTTGACGTAAGCAGCTGAAAGTTGTAATGCCACCTGATATATTATTAACAAGAGTCCATGCAGCGAAAATGGGAGAGTTCAGAACGTGAATGTTTCTCTCTAGTTTAATTGGGCATATAATGCATTCCGAGTGACTTATTTTTCATACAGTGCAGTCTGGTATCTCTTATCCTGTGTTTGGTATCCGAAACGCTCCGAGTGTAGGCATTGTTCCAGAGCGAATAAATGTAAAATTATTGCCAAGTAATAATTTCTAAGGAATGCCAAAATTTCATCTCGATTTTAGCTACACATGACGTTAAATCTCTTTTCCTGTGTAAAACGCATGCCGAAGTCGACTGGGTACCGCGATGACTTAGAACACACGAAGCTAATAATGTGTATTTGGACCAGAGACACATTGCGCTATCAGGTGAACAGAGGATGGAGGTCGATAAGCATGATGTTCGGGTGCTCCTACTCCATTATTGGAAAGAACGGTTAAACGCGGCAGCAACAGTGTGAGAAATTTGTGCAGTTCCAGACGAGGAAACAGTGGACAGCAGCACTGCACGAAAATGGTCTCGGAGACAAGCAGAGGTCAGGTCGTTCAACGTCCATCAAGACTGACATTCTGGTTGAAGCTGTGACAGCGAATTCCAGTAGCCGTCCCGGTGGGCAGTGGTCTAAGCAATGGCTTCTGACCATTCGTTTGAAATGGGTTCGATTTAAAATACCGGTGAGGCATGGATGTTGTGTTTGTCTTATGGCACTTGTTCCTTCCCTTCCCTGGAAGCAGTGGATCTAAACTAATGGCGGGCTACTGCTTATAGCCCACTGAGTTGCTCACTGTGGTCGTTAAATTCCCAATAAAAAAAGAAAGAAAACCCAATACTAGTACACGATAATTGGCGGTCTTCCCAATGCACCATCGTTCGTAACGTGAACCAGCTTGTTTCCTTCTCCAGGCGCCATCAAATGGTTGCGTGGAGAACCATGTTCCAGCATATGGAGAATGCATGTTCCAGCACATTGTTCGACCTTCTGCAGCAGGTGGAACAATGTGTCACTCTCTGTCGCATATCGCTGTCAAATCCACAGGACGTTGAGCTTTGGTGTCGTATTGCCACAGTTGATGACAATTAGATGTCCTCGCGTTATCCTACTACTAGGCATCAGTGGCTGAGGTCACGCCAGGAAGCAGAGTCAGTGGTGCAAAGAGAGCGGTTCGAGAGAACATTCATGTTGTGCATTTCGTGTAATTATGAGGGTCCTGTGAACCGAGAATTTATGCCAGATGGCCAGAGTGTGGATGGGTACCTGTATGTCGAACACTTGCAGCATGTTCATGATGCTCTGGACCAACGCTACCAAGCGCTGATCAACAGGAAGTGGGAGTTGCCAGAAGTAGATAACGCTCCTAAGTCACACCTCTAGAATGGTCAGGCAAAAACTACAGGTATTGGGAGGGGTTGAGATCGAAGCCCATCCTCCATACAGTCCGGATCTTTCCCTATCCAACCACCACCTGCTTCACTCCATGGCCAATTTCCTACAAGGACAGATTATTATTTCAGTTGTGGACATTAGATCTGGAATCAGAGAATTTCTATTCCAGGAACCTGCCGAGTGGTACCGTCACGGGATCGTGGCTTTCGTGGGACGTTGGCAGAAGACGACAGAAAACAATGGACTACACTTTGCAGAAAGGGATAAGTGTGTATGGCTTTCCTGTATCATTAAACTTTTTATCTGCAAATGCGGCGAACTTTGGATTCACCCTGCTACAAGACCGATAAATCTCTGCTTCAGTGTTCTAAATTATGGACCGAAACCTGTTGTGCTGAATTATTCAGTTTCATTTGTGAATTTATTGAATAAAGAAAGAAAAATTATAGTGCAGTGGCATAGATGTAGATACCCAAATAATTGTTCATTTATATATAAAAGCATGAAATTTGGCACGATGAATAGGCATACTCTATGGACCATTTTATGATATTGTGCCACTTCAAAATTTATCCATACATACATACATATCGCTAGGCTGTTATCTGAGATTCAGAGGTTATCTCCACAAAGAAATACAAACTACCAGATAATCTTTACTTACTGTTGTAGTATCAAACTTCTCCACTTACAGCGATCTTGACATACAACTCGGGCTTCACTGACATCCATCACACACCGTACACAAGATCCTCTATACTTCATAATCATAATCTTTTTCTCATTCAGACACTCCTGAATCTGATCATCTCATGGCTTCCTTGGCCTTCCTCTGCCTTTCCTTCCTGCCACTTGGGCTAAAAATATTTTCTTAGTATGTACAGTGGATACTGACGTAGTGGTGCTGGCTGTATTTGTATCCAATGACTCTCCCAATCAGAAGAGCTTTGGGTTGAATTCCGCACGGGGAAGAACTTGCGATATTTGTCAGCTCACAATATAGCTCAGAGTCTTGGACCATCGAAGAGATTTGCACCCTTCCTATGTTTAATGCCCTAACCGGATGCAATACGGAGTCTAGCTTTGCTGACCATAGCAAGAGGAAGACTGTACTACATGGAAGCTTCTGCCTGAACTGACTGATTCTCTTCTTGCAATCTCTCATGCACTTAAAGATATCCAAAAATGTATGGAAAACCTTCGAGAGATTCGTTATTTTGTTGCACGATAGATGCAATAACAACGATGACACCGACAAATTAAGAAAGAAGCTGTTCAAAAGGAACTGTAATGTACAAAACATCCCTCCTACAAAAGCAGCTCTTACACAGCCTGTAAAAAGAGCAGTGTACCATGGAGCCCATGTGTGGGGCCAGAGTGTCATGGCAGATTCTGAGCTACCTTCAGTAACCAGCTGAGGACGGAACAAAACGGATGATGGGATGTCTGAACCGCATTGGACAGATATACCAGATGCACTTTCGTCATGATTTGAGCTCATAACGCAAATGTACCAAGAACTGTGAGGGACATAGGAGCAAATGCAAAAAAAGCAAAACTTCCGTGTACTGTATTGTGTGGGTGTGACGGAGACTGTTAATCCTTACTTGTAAAACTTTGAAGTTAATTATTTTTTAATTTGCGTGTTAAGGAAGTGAAATGTTATCTGGTTCAGGCATTGACAATTAAATAAACCCATTAAAAATCAATGAGTTACTTTTTACACAAATCTCTTTCCCCCTTTTTGACTAATATAGGCAATAAAACAAATTTGATTTCGATCTCAAAATGACCCTCAGCAGCTTAAAATACGTGAAGAAACCGAAAATCAATCAAATCAGACAATATATAACAAAATTTGAATGTTTAGGTGCCATCGTGGTTTTTAAGGAAGCTTCTGATTGCAAATCTTTAACTTTAACTTCGAATTCGTGATCAGCACCCGAAAATACATGTCTAAACTGAAAATCAATCAAATCAGACCATAACTGAAGAAAATTAAAATTTCGGCCATCATTTTGGTGTTTAAGGGCTTCTGGATAAATTTTGAAGTGGCTCAATACCTTAAAATGACCCTTATAATATGCCCATTCATAATGCCAAATTTTGTGCTATTATACATAAGTGAACAGCTATTTAGCTATGTCGCTGCACTATAGGGAATTAATATGTTTGTTAAATATTTTATTCGTCAAATTTACCTGCGAGCCAGACTGTTGGATGTCGGGTTAGCTTGCTGCAGCTTCATACGGTAGGGATTTTTCTCGTGGTTCCGAATAAAGTGTCTTAAAAGAGATTTTCCTCTGCTTAGTAGTGATGCACTTCAGGTTGATATGAATGTTTCTGTGAAAGCCTTTATGACGCATATTTCCATTTTGACCTTCCGCTTCAAGTTCCCCTTTCGTATGTAAATTACGTTACCTTTTAGCTGTATTTTAATTCCGAACGCCACGTTCTTACGCTTTAGTGACAGCTGGCAACTAATGAAAAGGTAAATATAAGCTGATACTCTCAGTGTGAGGAGAATCGACAACAATAGTGTCTTGTAAAAGGAATGTTGCGTTCTATTGTATGACAAAAGAGTATAAACCGCTGTTAATAAGCTACAACTGTGTATAGTTTATAGTCAGTACCTTCATACAGCAATATAAGTTTTGTCATCAGAGAAGTGGATTGTTAAACTAAGCTAGAACGAAGAAAGGAATGAAAAGTTGTGAGTTAAATCATTTCATTAGACATTTTGTTCCCAGGTTATTAGAGTTATCTCCTAAGTATTTGTATATAGAGTTCAGTTTCGTCATGCACTAAAGAGCAATTGAATTAGAGACAGCTGGCGTTACGCAAATGTTGTGCTGTGGGAGGCCCTGTAAACGGAAACGACATGACGTATGCAGCTATCCGACAATATAAGTAGTGATGCGACGGGAATCAGTAAGAGTCGGACGCAGTATGGGTGAGACGAAGGATCTAGGCGCATTTGATCGCGGGAAAATTGTCGGGGCCCGACGAATGGGTCACTCCATCTTCGAAGTCATGCAGGCACTGGGATTTTCACGAGCCACTGTGTCACGGGTGCACCGTGAGTACATCAAATCTGGTAAAACCATCCCTGCAAGGACCAACTGCCGTGGAAAACAGCGTGTGGATGAGCGGGGTCATCATCGACTAGCTCGCATTGTAACAGCGGATAGAAGGGCCACAGTGCAAGAAATCACTCAGAAATTTAACGTTGGTGCACAAAAACGTGTAAGCAGCCATACCATCCAGAACCATCTCCTCGCTATGGGGTACAGAAGCCATCGTCCCACGAGGGAACCGCTGCTGACTGCACATCACAGGGTGCAAAGATTAGCATGGGTACGGGAACATCGCCACTGGACCATAGACATGTGGAAAAATGTTGCCTGGACTGATGAGTCGAGATTCACGTTGGTACATGCGGATGGCAAGATACGAGTACGGCGCAAACCACATGGAGCGATGGATCCTTCTTGCCAGCAGGGTACTCTTCAAGAAGCTGGTGGGGGTGACATTCTTGTCTGGAGACTGTTTACGTGGACTGAAATGGGACCCCCGGTACGTGTGACATCGTCTCTCACAGGTGAACGTTACCGGGATATCCTGGACGACCATTTGCTCCCGTTTGTGCGTTTTCAACATTCCACTGGGGACCTCATCCTGCAACAAGACAATGCACCGTGCCATCACTCCCGAATTGCACATGAATGTTTGGATGAACACTCCACCGACGTGAACTCGCTTCCTTGGCCAGCTAGGTCACCTGCCTCAATCCCATGGAGCACATCTGGGATGCCATCGAGAGAGATGTTCGAAGCTCTGACCCCCCTGCATCAAATCTTCGTGAACTGCGGGAGCTTGTTCAGGGGTCGTGGATCCGTAAGGCTTCCCAACGCTTCCGGTGTCTTGTCGAATCCATGCCGAGACGAATCGCCGCCGTCATTAGGGCGAAAGGTGGTGCTACACGTTACTAGACAGGTATCTATAATTCAATTGCTCTTCAGTATATACAATTGGGAAACGAATTTCCCCAAAGAAATTATTTTTCACAAGTATATAGGTACATGGTATATATTGTAATGCTATTATTGGCATATTTTCACTGTATTCCATGTAACCACTTCCTTCAGAAAACTTGAAAATTTTCATTAAGTGGTTACACGGAATGCAATGAAAATATGCCAATAATAGCATTACAATGTCTACCAGGTATTTATGAAGAATTATTTCTTCGGGAAAATTCATTTCCCAGTTGTACACATGACGTACTTTCATCACTGGAATTTTTGACCTACATCCGACCCTGGATGTGAAAAAAGGTCGTGAGCCGCTACGATGGAGCAGGAATAGCTTCGACTAGCGCAAATCTCAAGGTTCACAGATATCTACGTTCAGTTGCTTGGAATTTCTTTATCCTGGTTAGTGTAATGACTAGCATGCTCAACCGAAAATCGAGAGGTGTGGGTTCGATTCCCTCTCCAGGATGATGAAACTTTTCAAGTTTTCTGAAGGAAGTGGTTACAATGGAATACAGTGAAAATATGCCAATAATAGACTTCAGATTTTCTTTAACAGTAAACTAATGACAATAAAATAACTTTAAAGCGTCATACAAGGTAAGGAAATTGCTGAACATGGTCTTGCAGTCAAATAAGCTTTCGACATTAATGCTGCTGGGAATATTCAATGTATAAGAACAATCATGCTCAAAAATTAAGGATAATTGTTGCACCACACGAAGTGATCCGTCATGCAAACTACTCCATTCCTCATCCGGAATGACGAAAGTCCATCTACTGCTCCAGACCCGTGGCGGCGCTAGGACCACTACATACGTTACATATAACGTATGTATTGTTCCTAGAGCTGCCGATAAATAATGAATGATAATTAACAATGAAAGTAACGAATGGAAATACGTAATGAATGATAACGATAATAAGGAATCACAAATAATGAATGATAATGCGTTATGTATGTTAATAATAGTTAGCAATGAATGATCTCGTGCTGAGTATGAATAAGCCATGAATAATAATGTTAATAAGCAATGAATAATAACGACAATAAGCAATGAATAATAATTATAATAAGCCATGAATAATAATGATAATAAGCAATGAACAAATAATGATAATAAGCAATGAACAAATAATGATAATAAGCAATGAACAAATAATAACATAGATAATGTTTTATCAATGCATTTATATTCATAATATGGGAGTAACAGGCCTTCTGGACAGCACTGTACGAGTCTGTCACAGTGAGAAAGGAATACAAAAGAATCAGAGGATTTCAAGCTGTTAATCGGACGAAATGCACAGAATTGTGAAGTTGCAGGACTGAGTGTCAATGATACTCCAAGACTCGATGAACTTTTGACATCTCGGTTCTGCTTGTGACTGCTTTTCTTGAGCAGTCGCCTTTAATTAGAGAGACACCTTTTTCTTTTAATGGCAACTCTAAATCACAAAACAATTTTCACGGAGGACTGGAATAGAAGAGACACGGAAAATTGGTTGGTTAACTTTAGCTTATAGCTACGTTACATATAACGTATGTAGTGTTTTTATAAAACAGTTTCTGGGTTTTCAAGATTTATTTTGTACGTGATTTATATTGGTTTCTCATACGCACAATTTAAAAAAAAATTATTTTTCATTTAATACAACAGACAGCTGATCAGAAGGGCAGCTTTTCTAAAATACAATCTATCACAAATCAAACGATTTCTCGAGACGTAAGTAAAAATAACTCTTGAGTACTGGAGGAACCCATCTCTGGTTATAGACTACAGGGAAAGGAGGTAACCAAAACTATGGATCAAGTATAACACTGCTGTTGTCGCCGTACCTACCTGGCCAAGAAATATGATTTATCTAAATCCTCGATCGTTAGCCAAGGCTCGTTGGATTTGTAGCTCGTTGGATTTGTAGATCATTATCATAAAGCCAGTTTTATTTCATTCAAGGGCTTTCGCCATGCCTGAACACTTTATTTCAAGGTATTTTTTATATAAAAAAGCGAAATAGGAAAAAACAAAATAAATAAGGACGAATGTTTGAAGGAAAGCCGTTCATTTCGAATATTCCGGTCTCCGTTATTCCCGACAGCATTCGACGCAGTTGGGGGAGTAGGAATTCAAAAATAAGTTCCCAGCAAACACGTCACCTCTCGATAAAAGCGGATATTGCTGCAACTTTTCTGGCCGAAATCTCACGAAGATTTCCACGAAAAGCGCAAGTTAGTTACCGAAATCCTTGAGCTGTTTATAAAAAAAAAAGATAAAAAAGAAGCAAAGAGAGAGGAAATAGTCACGTACTCAGATTTCTGTAAGGCCTGAAATCTAAAAAAAAAGGCTAAGGTGCTCAATCAATACGATGCTGTAGAAATCATTTCGGAACTTTATAATCATCACTTATCCTCCTCGATTCAAACTGAAATAAAACGGCTGTGCTAATAAGAAAAACTGGAAATCAATAGAAATTGGAAGTCCGCGTGGAATAATGGTTCTTAGTACATCTTGCGGTATATTATGAAGATGTATTTATATCACAACTCAGAACGTCTTTCTAATAACTCTGTTTCTAGAGTTTGACTGGAAAATTTCATTTTATATCGGTTAGAATAAATGTAGTGAAAATTTATCACTTCGTCAGTCTGTCAGAATATACATTTTTACATTGTGGAAGTCGGATTAAAATAATTCTTCTTCTGTACACATAATTTTGGTTTTTTGTTCTTTTACGAAATTTTGATTGATTCTACCTCTTCTTATCAAACTGAATGCGTTACAAATTGCATTTACCGTATTTTTCGGGGTAAAAAACGAGACGTTTTTCTTCTGAAGTCTGGACCTGAACTCGACTTATACGCTATATCGACTTATCCACTGAAATTTTTGAATGAGAAAAAAAAACGTATTGTGACTAAATACGGTCGTGATCCAAGCACCCGAAACTCAATACTAAGTTCATAGCAAACCATTCCGAAAGCGTACGAATGAAATGTAATATTTCATTCATTAAGTACTTGATTGAAAGTTGCTGAAACGGATACTTCCGTTCAACAGAAAACTTTTAATGACCGAGACCAATTGAAGTGGCACCTCTGGTAGGTTAATTACATTCCTTTCACGATCCCTTCAAAAACCTGTGAGGGCATTTACCCCTAGTTTTGCAAAGCCTCCAGAACGACAATGGGTGCACACATTCATCTCGTAATAATTAAACTTCTGGAACACCGTCGCGGCTACGCAGTTAATTGGCTAGTGACAATCGTGTCGACAGGTGGCGGTGCATCCGCTTTAGGAAAAGCAGTGTCCAGCTGCTAGCGAAGGCAGTTCTTTTTTTGCTGTGCCAGTCTCTCAGTTGAATCTCTCAAATGAATTAAAATCAACTGATGCTTTTATTTATTATTGTTATGCTAATTTATTTCGCCACCCCGGTGGCGCAGTGGTCTAAGCGATGGCTTCTGATCATTCGTCCGGAAGGGGTGCGGGTTCGAATCCTGGTGAGGCATGGATGTTGTGTTTGTCTTACGGCACTAGCTCTCTCCATTCCCTGGAACCAGTGGCCATAAATTAGGGACGGGCGACTGCTTATAGCCCACTGAGTTGCTCACGGTAGTCGTTAAACCTCCAATAAAAAAAAATGCTTTCATTTTTCTGATTGAAATCAAAAGCTCTTTTGATTTCTGACTTCAATCGGACTCTGTGTGAATGAAGCGAATCATAATTCGTACTGCAAAAGCCTGATTGGCATCCTTGTGTGACCTTGAACCCCGCCCCGCCTTTTCGCGGCGGCTTTTCCAACTGGTCTCCAGGAAGGAAGGAATACGGTAGTGTCAATTCCTAAGAAAAAATTCAACTTACAAAACTCAACTTTTTTTCAGAAACGAAAAATGCAGAAATTACCCCACTTTCTCCTCGTCCTTTCAACATTATATTTCATTATCATCATCATCATCAACCATGAGTACAATTTCCGTAGGTGTCTATTGCTATTTTAACTATGTTGTCCCATAGAAATTAAGTCTGTTCATTGCAGTGTGGTTCAGTTCTTGAAGAGTTCCATTGCACCAGTCTTAAATATCGTCAGCCCACATACCGTGAGGGCGTCTCTTGTATTTCTTCCGTTCATTAAGCCAAATACTAACGTCTTTATCTTTCTTTCATTTTTCATTCTGCAGATGTATCCAAAGAGTTTTAGTTTTCTCTGTATGAGTTTTTTGGAACTAGGTCTCTTTTAGTTGAATTCTTCTTTACACTTCTTCATTTATTATCATCTGGGTTCATCTGATTCGTAAGATTTTACGATAGCACTTTCTTTCAAAAGCAAGTATCATTCTCTCTGATTCCTTTGACAATGTCCAAGTCTCACATCCATATAGCATGCTGCTGAAGATGCATGTCTCGAGAACGCTTAACTTAGTTTTGAGGCTAATATATTTGCTCTTCCAAATTTTATCCATGGCGTATAACAGTGTTACAGCCTTTGCAATTGTAATTAAAATTTCTTTTTTGCTGTTTAAGTCATCTGTTATACAGCTTCCGAGATAAGTGAATTTTTCCACATTCTCAAGTTCTTTGCCTACCAGAATAAACTTTTTCCTGATCTCTTTTGCGTTTTTGTTTTTCGTATGTTCATCTTTAGTCCATATCTTTTACCCTCTCTATTCAGTTCTCGTACCATTTGATCCAGTTTCATTTCATCTTCTTCAATCAGTACAACGTCACCTGCAAAACACAAATGGTTAAATCTTTGTCCTCCAGTAGAAATTCCCGTGTCATCATACCTGATTTTGTCCAACTTTCTCTCCAGATGTGAGATAAAGATTCTTGGCGATATTGGATCTCCTTGTCTTGTACCTCTGCTGGTGGTAAATCAAGCTCCAGATCTGTCTCCTATCTTGGCATCTGCTTGCGCATTCATGTTTATTTATTTAAGAAGCCGAATCATCCTGGCATCCACAACATATGGTTCCAGCACAAGTCCAGGTGATGTTTTGTTCAATACTGTCAAAAACGTTTTGAAAAGCCACAGAGCACGTGAAAACTTTTTATACTTTCTTCGTGGCTTTTCAGCAATGACTTAAGGCTAATATCTGCTGTAGGGTACTTCTGTCTTTCCGAAAGCCTGCTTGTTCATTAGATAGGTTTTAATATTTACTGAAGCATTGAAATTATAGCAACATACAGTAGCTTCCCTTTTTTTTTAATATTTGCTAAAGCATTAAAATTATAGCTACATACCTTCCTTTTTTAGCACGTCTTTTGTAAAAAAAGATCGTGCTTATGTTATCGGTTTGCCCGTCCGTCCGTCGGCATCGGGACACCATATCTGTGCAAATATTAGTCCGATTTGAAAAATTCTTTTTGCATTGGGAAGCCTAAAACGTGCGAATGATGAACCTTTATTGCTTCAAATATCCTATTCAAAAGAAATTCTTCTACCTTTTGATTCCATTTATGCCGAACAGTATTTTAGGTATAATCACTTTTTCACGTTAAGCATAGATTTCTCTCCAGGGGGTGTAAGAGTAAAGTGCGTTTTCCCCGATATCTCTACTTCTAAAACTCTGATTTCAAATTTTTTCCTTCGATGGATACATCTCCAGATGGTAAATGTTTTTCACATAATTTTTAATTTTTGGCAAAGAATGGTTTGAGCACCAGGGGGCGTAAGCGTTAATTTCGGCTTCTGATGTATTTGTCACAAAATCTGAGCTCCTAAAATCTCGACTGAAAAAATTCGTTCATAGACCGATGTCACTTACGTCGATAAATCTTTTCGCAATATTTTCTTCTTAAATATTGCATGATTTCTCCGACAAGGGACGTAGAAGTATATCACATTTTGTCAATGTCTCTGCTTCTAATAACCCGATTTTAAAAATTCCTTCTTTATTGGATAGAGTTTCTGGCGCGACATGTTTTTCATACAATTTCAAAATTTTCAAATAATTCATAGACTTTCCGCTACTGGGCGAAAAGGTAATTCCTGTTTTCCCCGATATCCCTGCTTCTAAAACCCCGATTTGAAAAATTCCTTCTGCACCGGATACAACTCCTGATGGGAAATCTTTTGCATATAATTTCTAAAATTTGGTAAATAAAGGTTTTGCCACTAGGAGACATGTGTTAATTTCTGCTTCTGTAGCAAAATCTGAGCTCCTGGAAACTCGACTGAAAAAATTATTTCCTGGACCGATACCACTCACATCGATAAAGCTTTTGAGAATACTTTCTTCTTAAAATAATGCATGTTTTCCCGCCAGAAGGCGTAAATGCATATCTTATATTTGTCGGTATCTCTGCTTCTAAGCGTCCGATTTGAATTTTTTTTTCTTTGTTGGAAAGCGTTTCCGCTGTGAAATGTTTCTCATATAATTTTAAAATTTTCTTAACGCACAAGTCTGCAGCCAGAGGTCGTAAGCTCACATTTCCGTTTGCAGCAATATCTGCGGGCTTACCATTGACTTTGAATAACTTTGATAAATATAATTGGCGTCAGAACGGATTCAAAAGACGTGCTCGTTACACCCGAAAATTCGGTGTCATCTTTCTTGTTTTTTTACCTTTGCCAGTAGTGTTTCTTCGACTGGTCACTTAGAGGGAAGGAATGCGGCAGCGCTAGTTCGTAAGAAAAAGATAAACTTACAAAATTTAACATTTTGTAGAAAATGAAAATGCGGACGTTTCTCTTCCTCTTAGTAAAGAAGATATTAACTATTAACTGGAACATCTGAAACATTAAAAATATTAACTGGAACATCTGAAACATTAAAAATACAGTTGCCTCGTCTTATACTCCGAATCAATTAATTTATGAATGAAGGTAAGGAAAATGAGAAATTTAACCCATTGGACTTATACTCCATATACACTTATAAGCCGAAATATGCGGTAATTACCTCTACCATTTGTCGTTTTACAAGCAAGCAGTCAAGCAATATGATGAGCCAATCTGATCCTTTTGTTTCATGCATCTCATGATATGCGGCAATACTGAATTTGTATTTATAGCATGCCTTTCTCTCATTTCTTGGGTTTTCTTCTTAGAACGAAAAAAAAAAGAAACAATAAAGATGACACCGAATTTTCGGATGTAATAAACACATCTTTTGAATCCGTTCTGATGCGAATGAAATTTATCAAAGCTATTCATAGTCAATGGTACCGTTTCGGAAAACAATCAACCGGTCCCAACAATCACTAAATAATCCAGAAATAGAAATATCTGCTTAGTTCCACCAGTGGCTAAAAAGCATGTTAAGAAAATGAACAAATGGCGAACAAAACGTTTCTCGTAGTACAAGGAAGGTACCAGAGGCAAAGAGATTTTCTAATCGAACTCTTAAAAGGTTAAATATAGAAGGAAACATGACACAAGTCTACGTCTGCTAGCGGAGAAATTTTGCATAACGGAAAAGTTGAAAATATGCGAAAATTATTCTTCATAGGAAAAGCTATGCTAAGGGAAAATAACTTTTCAAATACGTCTCGCGGGAGCAGATATAGCGAAAAAATAAAGGTTTCGACCTTTATGCAACTAGAGGAATATCTTTGCGTTATTTAAAGAGGATTATGCTCCATATCTCTGTTGCATTGAATGGCATACAGTAAAGAAGAAATTTCCCAAGAGTTTTTAAAAGCGGCGATACAGCTGCAAACTGAAGTACACAAACACCACCTACCGACAGAACTGTGAACTACAAAATTCCTCATATACTAGCCTGAAGTGTTCTAAAAGGTAAATGGCATCCGCTGTTGAAAATATCTTTGAAATCTCACATGTAGAAGCAGAGATATTAAGAAAAACAGATTAAGCATTTGCGCCCCAAGCGGCAAAATTGTGCACTATTTTGGAAAGAAAATACGCACACAGAGTTTGCATAGTTAATACTATCTGACAGAAGAAAGGAGGTTTTCATTCGGGTTTTTAGTCCCGCAAATATGGCTGTAAACGAAAACGTGAGCTTATGCCCTCTGGTGGCAGACCTGTGCGCTAAGAAAAATTTGAAATCACTTGAGAAACTTTGCGCAGTAGAAACGCTTTCCAACAAAGAAATAATTTTTCAAATCGGACTCTTAGAAGAAGAGATATTGACAAAAATAAGACATACGCTTAGGCCCCTTGGCAGAAAAAACATGCATTATTTTAAGGAGAAATTATTCTCAAAAGGCTTTTTGATGTGACCGGTATCGGTCCACGAAATAATTTTTTCAATCGAGTTTTCAGGAGCTTAGATTTGCACACTAGTGGCCAAGCCATATTTTATAAAAAATTGGAAATTACAATCAAAACAATTCCCACCAGAAACTGTATCCGGTGCAGAAAGAATTATTCGAATCGGAGTTTTAGAAGCAGAGGTATCCGGGAAAGGGTAACTTACCTTTAATCCTCCTAGCGGAAAGTCAATAAATCACTTAAAAATTTTGAAATTTTATGAAAAAACATGTCGCAGCGGATATTATATCCAACAAAGAAGAAAGTTTTCAAATCGGACCATTAGAAGCAGAGATATTGACAAAAATGTGATATACATCTACTTCCCTGGCGGAGTAACCAAGCATTATTTTGAAAAAGTATTTCAAAAGGGTTTATCGACTTGAGTAGTATCGGTTCATGAATGAATTTTTTAATCAAAGGTTTTAGAATCTCAGATTTTGCTTCAAATAAATCAGAAGCAGAAATTAACACTTACGCCCCCTAGTGGCAAAACCATTTTATACCAAGAATGAAAAATTTTATGCAAAATATTTCCCATCAGGAGCTGTATTCGTTGCAGAAACAATTTTTTAAATTCGAGTTTTAGTAGCAGAAATATTGGGGTAAACGCAATTTAATTTTGCTCCCCTAGCGGAAAATCTATGCCTAATTTGAAAAAGTGGCTATACCTAAAATAATTTTCGACATGAATGGAATCGAAAGTTAAAAAAAAACATTAAATTGATATTTAGAAGCAAATATATGGAATAAAATGTTTTTCGAATTCGATATAATCTGCATTTACGCTCTTTAGCGGAGAAATTGTGCATCTTAAAAAATGAAATGAAGTATCATCATTCGCACATTTCAAGTTTCCTAACGCAAAAATAATTTTTCAAATCGGAGTATTAGTTGCAGAGATATAGTGTCTTTAATGACTGACGAACAGACGGACGAACAAACCGATAGCATTAGCACGATCTCTTTTTTTACATAAAACGTTCCAAAAATACCCAGGAAAAGAAGATTTCAAGTTTGACGATCTGTTGAAGTATTGTACATAAACGGATATTCCATTGGACGGATTCTCGTACTTCGTAATCCCACAAATGACTTCAGAAACCCAATTTTGTATTCAAAAATGGCACGTGTTTTTTAAGCGTTAATACGCATTCATTCCGATTGAAAAAGTCTAGTACATTTATTTCATTTGATGGAGTATCGTTTGCTTGTATAAAATGCCGATTATCACAAATGGACCATGCTTTCAAAGACTGAAATTTGTGAAATAATCTTGTACCTACTTAAGTGAAGTGTTTCCTGAAATTTACTTAAATTACATTTGATAATACTAACGATCGCAGTGTAACAGAAGACAATGGATCTCATTTCATGCACACTCCCTGTCACAAGTATTTTTACCGACAATAGAGAAGAACACAATTACGGGCACCCAGATTTTTAGGAATACATTTTTCCGTCAAACTAAATTGCTATGACATCGTTCTGTCCACGTTTTTTCAACACATAGCAACCGAAAAATTGTTATCCGGTCACCGCTGCGAATCCGAATCCCAGATCTCTTGATATCTAGCCGAGATGGAGTTCGGATCCCCAGCGATGACCGGATAGCAATTTTTCGGTTGCTATGTCTTTGAAAAACGTGGAAAGAGTTATGTCTTTGTTTATTCACTGACGCCACGTATTTGCCATGCAGAACAAATTTTAAGACTTATTTCACCACATATCACAAAAATGAATGAAACAATGATCTTCGGGTAGCCTGAATATCATCATCTCCTGAGTTAATTCCTGGTCTCGCTCCGCTTTTTTTACAAGGCACCTGCAGACACTCACCATTACGGGGAGAAGAAAGTTGCGCCACCGCTGCGTTTCGTGCGAAGTATTTTTTTTTAATTGGAGTAATTTCTATGCTAATAAGAAGCAGTTTTGTAAAGGAAAATAAAATAAGATTTATTTTACATAAATGAAATATTGAAAGATAAATAATGTCAGAAGTGCATTTCTTTTTCTTGAGGCTTTTATGCGAACCCAATTTGTTCTTTTTCACTAGCTTGTTAATGAGCATCATTAAGTGCACACAGCTCTAAAATAGGTTCCAGAAACATAAAAGTAAGTTGTAATATAATATTTTCTGTAACAAAATACTCCGATTTTTTTTGTTAGGTTCTCTTTGGCCGCGCTACAGTTCCTTTGCGCCACTCCGGTGTCACAATGGTCTAAGAGCTGTGTAATGACCATTCGTCCGAGATGGGCCCGGATTCTAATCCCTGTGTGGCATGGATGTTGTGTTTGTCGTACGGCACTGGCTCTCTCCCTTCCCTGGAACCAGTGGCAATAAATTAGGGACGGGCGCCTGCTTATAGCCCATTGAGTTGCTAACGGTGGTCTTTAAACCCCCAATAATAAAATAAAAAAAAACCAGTTCGTTTGCCCCGTGATAGTGGTTATTTGCAAGGGCCATGTAGATAAAGCTGAGTGACACACGGAACTACACTGCTGGTCACCCAAAATGCAACACCAAGAAGAAAGCATCCGATTGGCCAGAAATTCGCAGCATGCGTCGCCCGTGAGAGGACATGCAAACGATTAGCATTGCAGGGCATATGCAAATCATGTGCCCCCAGCACGCCACCGAGAAAGCACTATAAGAAGGGTGCACAGAAGGCGGGGTATAAGTAGTGGAAGTGTGTTGTGCTGCAGGACCTGTGCGTGGGAAGCTTCCTGATGCCTCGTCGCAGAATACGGCAGTCATTCCAGCACGTTTCGGAGTTCGACAGAGGACGAATAGTGGCTTATCGCGACAGCGGTTTATCGTACCGAAACATTGGCGCCCGTGTGGGACGACATCAAGCCACAGTGAAGCGAGTATGGATTCGGTGGGTGCAGGAGGGACGGATTGACCGACGTGAGCGATTGCCGTAGCCGCGGCACACCACCAAACGAGAAGAGACCGGCATGTTGTGCGGCGGGCACTGACGGCTAACACCGCCACATCACGAACGTTAGCGCAGGAATAATGGTGCGTTGCGCAACAACCTCTGTCAGCACGTACCGTTCGACGTCGTCTGCAGGAGCGGGGACTTGTCGCATGGCGCCCATTGCTCCGATTACCATTGGCGTTACACCACCGGCGAGTGCAGCAGCAATTGGCCGTTGAACGCCGCACCTGGACTACGGAATGGCACGACATTGCCTTCTACGACGAATCCCGCATCTGCATGCAACACCACGGTGGTCGGATCCGCGTGTGGCGGCACCGCGGCGAGAGACTGTATGACGCCGGCATTATGGATCGCCATACCGGTCCGTCGGCTGGCGTTATTGGATATGACACCCGCACCCTCTGGTACGCATCGCCGGTACACTCAACAGCCACCGCACCATCTCCGACGTTTTAGAGCCTGCAGTCCTTCCTTACCTGCAGGACCTGCCAGCGGCAACGTTTCAACAGGACAAAGCGCGCCTACACGTGGCACGCATCGTGCAACAATTCTTCACGGCCCACCAGGTGTCACTGCTGCCGTGGCTCGCCTGTTCTCCCGATATGTGGCCCATCGAACACGTCTGGTCGCTGATCGGCAACCGAGTGGCCCGGCAAGCACCACCCGCGGCTACGCCTGTTGAGCTTGTAACGTATACTCTATATTCACTTTCCTTTTGATTTGTACTATCTCTGGTTATTTTATTTTTCTATGTAAATTATCTTCTTACTGAACGAGATGTTATTTCTCCCGCTGAATGAGATCTGGCAATGAGTGTAAGTCATGACGTGGTGGTAGCCAGTATAAATAGGCGCGTTCAACGATACCAAGGGAGAGCGTTTGTTGTTGTATAGAGAGAGCGTTTGTTGTTGTATAGAGAGAGCGTTTGTTGTTGTATAGAGAGAGCGTTTGTTGTTGTACGAAGTGAGCTGTGGTTTATGTGTCAGAAAGCTGGTGCTGTATAAAGAGATCTTCGTTTATGTGAGAGCCAGAAGTTTACCAAATAAAAGATTGTTGTCGTAAGTACGTCTTTCTCAGTTCATAGTACTGTCAGACCTCTGTCTGGCTGTTAGGTTTATTTCATTTAGTGTTATTAGTAACAACCAGCATAAGACTTTATTCATCTTAATTACTACTACAACATTACTACCAGTTATAAGCTTGATTATTATTATTACTACACTACTAGCAGGAAAGTTTATTCATAATTAATAACACAACAACCATTAGAAGAAGCGTTAGCTTAGAAGAAGCTGAATTCATTACATTATAATTGAAGGAAGCATTATAGCTTAGTTAAAAGCCAAATTCATTATAAGCTGTGGCAACGTGTGGAAGCAGCCTGGACCGACATACTTCAAGCCCACGTCTAAAGCCTCTCTCGTCCGATGCCGCGGCGTGTAGCGGCCGTTATTGCCAGCCATGGGGGCCACACGAACTATCGATGTCTGCGTGTTCCGCCAGTCGCACGGGCCTGTAAGCTCAATCGTTTCATCTTTGTATCTGTTGTTATGTGTCCAGTAAATCTGGCTTTGCTATCTCGTTTCCTTCTTGGTGTTGCATTTTGGGTGGCCAGCAGAGCATTTAAGAAGCTAATAATCGGAAGCCTAGCTTGATCTTCGCTATACCTAAGAAATATACACTGCCTGACAGATAAAATGCCATACCACGAAGACGTGAACGGAGCGCCATGCAAATTGAAGGGTGGGTGCACACGTGCAAGTTATGCAAATCATTGCATTTGCAGGCCAACCGTGCGGGATGTGGGCGGAAAACCAGCCCGTGAGGCCATTAGTCGAGACGTCGCCACGGCCGCGAGAAGTGAGTGGTTCTGCTGTAACCGAGTCTGTACAACGAACAAGGGGTGCAAGACACCGTCGTACGCGATTTCTTCAAACGGATGAGTTCACGAGAGGTGTCATCGCAGGCCTTCGTACCGCCGGATGGTTCTTGCGTCGTCTTGCAGAAGAAACGCAACGTAATGCCACAACCGTCGGTCGCATTGAAAGACAGCGGTCCCAGGACGGATCCGTGCAACGTCGTAGGGGGACCGGAGCAGGAAGTCTGACGTCTGGGTGCACCGATCGTCGCATCTGACGTCATGCCGTAGCGGACCCGAGACCACAAAGGGCGACATTTTGCGGACTGTACTGGGAGGCTTGGATGTCCGATGTCGGCGCGGACAGTGTCGCGCCGATTGGCTGCGTCTGGTTTCCTGTCAAGCCGTTTGTTGTGAAGGCTACTCTTAACAGAGAGCAATCGTCATCACCGCTTGGCCTGGGTGCGGTGCCGAATGGAACAGTGTGGCGTTCAGGGACGAATCGCGATTCTGTCGCACCGCGGATGATCCCCGTGTGAGAGTCTAAAAGCGACGTGTCCAACAGGCGGATTCCTCGGTCACTGTGGAGCGCCACACGGCCCGGCAACGTGGAATCATGGTGTGGGGTGAGATCAGCGCCAACAGCCGCTCACCGCTGGTACGTAGTACGAGCACATTGACGGCACGCCGCTATGTTGACGAGGTGCTGCGGCCCGTGGCACTAACGTATCTGCAGGGCATCCCAAACGCCGTTTTTCAACAGGATAGCGTCCAGCCGCAAACAGCTCGCATCAGCATGAATGTTTACAGGATGTGCGGATGCTTATGTGGCCAGCACAATCCCCCGACCTCTCGTCCATCGAGCATCTATGGGACACGATTAGACGTCGGTTAAGTACCCTCCCACCCCCGCGAAATGAAGATGAATTGTGAACTCGGATCAACGCCATATGGTCCACGATACCCTTGGACTCTATTCGGACTCTCGTTGCCACGATGCCACGTCGGATTCAACGCTGTATCATCCGAAATGAGGGCCACACTCCTTATTGATCATCCTGTATATTCAGCCACAGGAGTCTAGTTTGTATGTGATAATTAAATCAATTATTGAGGACCTACTTGGCTGTCTGTATCAAGGAGGTTATATTACTGGAGACACCACTCCTATCCACGCAGCACTGGCCACCATAAGTCACCGTCTGTGCTGCAAATGACGTCATGAGCAGGCACGACGCAGCCGCAGAAGAGAAGCTGCTTGGAAACCAATGGAACAAAAGCTTCTAAGCGTATAAACAGATAAAATGAGTAATTCAATAATATTTATCAATGATACACAAGCTTACTGTTTCATCAACGGTATAATTTAGTTCATTTTTGCCTGCTTGTGACGTCACACCACAGATTAGCTGTGACCTATGGTGGCAGAGCCAGTGGTGTCTCCAGTAATATAACCTCCTTGATCTGTATGTGCAATTTGATCTGTTTTTGAGCATTCCTACATGGTCGGGTATTTTCTCTGTCAGGCAGTGTATATTATTTTCAGCAATCAGATTTCGGTACTGAATCATTGTTTCTACACTGATCCTTTGTCCTGTGTGGTGTAACAGCAGCATACTCGAAAAGTAATTTTTTCAACAGACGCTTGTTCGATTTCATGTCCTTTTCAAGTTTTATGAAGAGATATTACGTGGTGAACTGTGAACTAAAGGCGATTCAGCACCGAACTCTGATAGAGGAAAATAATGTTCTTAGTTTCAATTCTTCACAACTTTTTGCGAATATTTCGTGGTCTTTCACCAAAGTTGAATTTGATTTCTAGCATCTTTAATTTTATTTTATTTTTATACCCCCATTTCATATCTTTCGTGTGTCATACCCGTATACTTACCCTAACACTTTCAGTCAGTTCTATAGACATTTTTTCTGTATCGATTTCTTACAGTCTCTAAACCTTTGAACAAAGGAGCGTATGGCGTATTTCTTATAGCTGTTTTCAAGAGAATGGCTTTCGAAAATACGAGCCGAAAAGCCAGCAGTATTTGTGCTTTGACAGATCCTCAAAAGCGTGGAGATTTAATCTGGTTATTTTGTCCGAAAATTGGCTCCCTTAATAGTGGAACGCTTGTTTGCTAGCTTGTTCTGTAACAATTTTATTACTGAAGAAATCGAAAATGATGATCGTCAAACTCCATCGCTAAAGTTTCAAACATTGTTGAAGGTGAAGGAGTTTTCTTTTTTTTATCTTCTTTTCCTGTTTCAGTTTTCCTTCTTTGTATTTTCAGGGACAACCAATTTTCTTTAGGGAATAACTTTTAGATTTCATGTGGCAGAGCATTGAAAAAAATGACGAATTGGAAAAATTGAGCGCTAGTATTGGGTTGGAAAGAAAGTAATGTCCGATGACGAGGTGCCCGAAGTCGAAGACTCGGTCACGGCGCACATTGACCTCTGAGATTGCGCAGCACACTGGCATGACACCAGCAGGTAGGTGACTTAAGTCAGTGGCAGTTAACTGTCAGAAGGCGAAGAATGTAAGTGCCAGCCAACATTAAATTGGAAAAGGAGCACATCCGTCATTGTATTCTGTGTGAGTTTCGGTGCAGCAGCACCCCGCAAATGCTCTAAAGAACATTACCAATGTATAACCCAATGCCACATCGCATCGTCAGTGCTGTCGCTGGTTCGAACGGTTTCGAGAGGGAAATATTGACCTGTCAGACCGTCTCAAAACCGGAAGACCAGCAACAATGGATAGGGACATCCTGAAAACCTTAGTGGAGACCGACCCACGCGCGACCATGCGGGAGTTGGCCGAACAGCTGGGGACTGCCCACGCGAGCATTATCACGCACCTGCGTTAAATTGGGAAGGTGCATAAGAGTTGGAGTTTGGGTACCCCATCAACTTAGAGTTGAGCAGAAAGCAAACCGCGCGATTGCATGCGTTTTCTTGCATTCACGTGATCAAGTTGAACGGTTCTTGGACCACATTGTGTCAGGTGGTGAGAAGTGGCGCCTGTATGACAATGTCTGATGAAATAGTGTTTGGACCCAAAACGGAAGCCCATGCCGACCCCCAAAGCCGGCTTAGTCATCCATGTCTCCTGTCTGTTCGGTGGGATATGTGGGGTGTCGTGTTTTCTGAGCTGCTGCCGAACAACACCACTATCACCACCGATGTGTACTGCCGTCAGCTCGACATCACGTCGAAACGACCAGTACTGCTGAATCGCAAGGGCGCAGGATGGAGCGAGACCTCACACAGCATGGGAAACGTGTGACAAGATCAGGGATCTCGGCTGGGAGCTGTCGCCGCACCAGCCTATTTCCCGGACCTTGCCCCAAGCGGCTCCTACCTTTTCCCCTCGTTGCAGCATTTCCTGGATGAACAGCGGTTCACCAACGGAGACGACGTCGAACGTGCACTTACTTCCTTCTTTAAGTCCAATTCTACAGTAATGGTACCCAACAGCTGGCCAGACGATGGGAGAAGGCCATGGCAAACGATGGCATTTACATTTTGGAATGATTTGTATCTGTATGTTCGGTAACAAGCACTTTTCTGTTGCCTTGCATTTGCAGGCATTACTTTATTTCCAACCCGATACAATGGAAGCACGTATATCCGAACATTTGCAAAGCAGCTGATCTAGAAGGATAATTTTTACTGACGCTACTGTAATTTGTTTTGACAAAGAATTTCCGCGGACAGTCAGCAGATTCACTGAAAGTTGCCAATACTGCTATACCAAGACCGCGAAGCAGATTCACGGCGACGGGCAACGTACGTCGAAGATTTTATTTTGGTCCTGCAGATAAAAACGATATCCCAAGAATCTAATTAAATCATCTCTTGGGGACTTTTGTTCGTGGATGCATTCGGACGGAATTTCATTTTTCAAAACTTTTCGAAAAACAGAAGTTAGACGGAGTGAAGGTTTGTCCCGTAATCGTAATGCTCTCTCTCTCTCCCGTCTTTCTCTCTTCACGTTCCGTATGTACGGTATTGTTAAAATGTCATTCTATTGCACAAATGCTTGTGTTTCAGTTTGAAAATGAAGGCAACAATTTCCGGAAACGGAAGTTAGATGAAGCCAAGTAATTTTATTTATTTTTTAAGATATCTTATTTGTCCCGAACGGTTGTTAAATGCCATTTTATTGCACTAATATTTGTATTTAAGATTGAAAATGGAGAAAAAAAATTCTCGAAAGCAGAAGTTGGACGGAGCGAAGATTTATCCGGTAATCTTAAAATGGAGCAAAAAGTTTCGAAAACAGAAACTAAAGGCAACAAAGTTTTCTTTCGTAATCGTTTTTGTTTAATTTGACTCTCTTTTTTTTTTACTTATTTTTTTGTACTTTTTTTTTGTTCTCTGCACTGTATTTTTGTTTAAATAAAATTTAATCAAACAATATTTGCATTTAAGATCGAAAATGGAGAACAAATTTCGAAAACGGAAATAGGACTGAGCAAAAATGTCTCCCGAAATTAGATTTTTTTTCTAGCGGTGTTTGTTCCCTTAGTCATGTATGTCGCTAAATATATAAATATAATTTTATTTCATTTCATAAATCTTTGTGTTTGAGCTTCAAAATGAAGGCAAAATGTTAGGTTCAGGGCCCAGAGTGTTTCTGATTCTATTCATTGCAATTGTTGTAGAACCAAGGCTAATATATTTTTTTATGTAAAAAAAATATATATATATATAAAGTGGTCAGTTTTTTTAATCTCTACCCAGGCAATTCTTTTTGTTTTTCACATCTTGTTACCTCGCCCAGTGATCACCCACGGATCTATTGTGGCAGCATGATATCTATCGCAGATTGATTAGAAACTTTCAGCTATGGGGTACCATGAGCTGTCGTTTGATGAAAATCTGTCGACTACGTGAGAATCACGGCCTTATAATAATAATAAATATTGGTGTGGAAGAATTTTTCTTGAAGCGAAGATCAGCGTCAAGAAAGATAGGATGTAAGAGGGGCTTTTCAATATGCCCAACAGAAAACAAAAAGATAAATTGTACAGTCATTATCTTTAAAATTTCTATAGGTTGCGGGCAGGAATGATTCTTCTATTGTAACGTACCAGGAGATGTGACGTACCTGCCCGAAGGACGCACACGACATAAAGGCAGATAGGAATCAGAATAAAATGTGCGCGTAGCTCAATTGGTAGAGTGACTTATTCCGGAATGAAGGGATCCGGATTCGAACCCGGCGCGGATAAAAATGACGGAGAAATTTACTTCGTTATAATGGAGAGCGTTTGTTTATGTGGAGAGCTTTTTGTTGATGTGCGTAGGGAGAGCGTTTGTTTATGTGGAAGAGAGCTTTTTGTTGATGTGCGTAGAGTGAGCTGTTGTTGTACGAAGTGAGCTGTATTTTATGTGTCAGAAAGCTGTTGTTGTATAAAGAGATCTTCGTTTATGTGAGAGCCAGAAATTTACCAAATAAAAGATTGTCATCGTAAGTACGTCTTTCTCAGTTCATAGTTTTGTCAGATCTCTGTCTGGCTGTTAGGTTTATTTCATTAGTTGATTATTATTAACAACCAGCATAAGACTTTATTCATCTTAATTACTACAACAACACTACTAGCAGTTAAAAAGCTTGTTCATTATTATTACTACACTACTAGCAGGAAAGTTTCTTCATGATATAATTAACAAACAACAAGCATTAGAAGAAGCTTTAGCTTAGAAGAAGCTATATTCATTATAATTAGCTTAGTGAAAGCTATATTCATTATACTATGTACTAGAGATGGAACCGGGTCAGTGGTCAGAGGGTCAACGTGTTGTCGAACTGGTCGTGTCAAGGTGTCCCTGACCCGCTTTAGACCTGGTTTTACTTCCGTTTTATTTTTGGGAAGTAAAGAAAAATATTTCGAACAAAAAATATAATGCGTACTGTGAAATTTTGTGCTCGATACTGGGGCCAGCGGAGGGGAAAATGAATTGTCATACAAAAATATTGCCGTCTCTTTCTTAAAACAACGAAGATTTCCACCGAGCGATGATACTGCGCCAACGCAAGACTCACCGATACCATATCGTAAAAAGATACTTCCTTTGCGTTTGTTTTCAGTGCGATTGTCCGGAGCAAGATGACAGGCAAACGCCTGTCACCTGCTTCTCTGGTGATTCACTCTCTCACACCCCGCATGTCACATTGTACGACTATGAGTTACTTTTCACATCGCATCTTTTGCATTGAGCATTCAGAGGTTTTCGTTTGACGTGCTAACATCCCGTTCCATTGCATATCGTATCGGAATTAATGTGTTATTTGTCAATATGGATGAGTTTAACATTAAGGAGATTGAAAAAGGCGTCGCGGCCAACAAATAAGTTCTTGTTGAAAACAAAAAAAGGGGAAGAGGGAATGCTCGAAGTTGTTTCGTCTTATTAAGAAACCAGAATACGTTTCACAGCAACACCAGTTTTCACAAGCTTGTGATGAGCTCAAAGTTTCCAAAATGTTAATGCTGATTGCATGTGTTCTTTACCTGTGAGAGGCAATGATGAAATCAACATCCACATTTTGAAAACGTTCAACTCATCACAAGCTAGTAAAAACTGGTGATATTGTGAAGCATATTCTGAAGCTTGATACCTTATCAAGAAGACAGCAAAAACTGAAATTAAACATACAAGTTCCTAAATTCAAAATTTTTGACTGGAGCACCATCGAAATTAAGTTGAACAGCCTTAACATTACTGTGAAGGGATTTATTGACTCTGTGTTTGAAAACATGGGTGGTTATGTGAAGGACGACAGTTCCAGCACTTTCTGTATGGGAGTAAATTATACACCGATGAAACATTACATTATGACCACCTACCAAATAAGCTGTAGGACCCACTTTAGCCTGCAAAACAGCGGCCACTAGGCGAGGCATCGGTTTGAAGAGCTGGCGATGGGCATCCTGAGGTATCTGGTACCATAATGTCAACAGCAGGTCCTCCAGTTCCCATACATTTCGGGATGGTGGCGATTTAGCGCGAACCCGCTTTTCCAAGTCGAACCATAAATGTTCTATTGGGTTCATGTCAGATGAATTTGGAGACCAGGGCATTAACACAAAGTCACCGGCACGTTCCTCGAACCACATCTTGACGATTCTGGCAGTGTAGCACGGCGCATTATCCTGTTGATAATGGCCATCACCATGAGAGAACACAGTTGCCATGAATGGGTGAACTTGGTCCGCAACGATGTTCTGATACCCGAAAGCGCTCAGGGATTGTGCTATTGGGATAATGGGACCTAAAGTGTCCAAAGTAAACATCACCCATAGCATAACACCGGCTCCGCCGGTCTGTTTCTGCTTAACGGTGCATCCAGGTGCCATAGCCTCCTTTGGTAATCGGCGTATCCGCGCTCGGCCGTCTATGGACTGCACCATGATTCTTGATTCGTCAGACCAGGTCACTTCCTTCCAATCATCGACGGTCCAATCTCGGTGATCTTGGGCCCATTTCGTGTGTTGTTGGAAGATGATGTACAGAGAGCATGGGGACCCGGCTGGGTCTTCGGCTACGTAGGCCCATGCGCAGAAGGCTGCGATAAACTGTGTACTGTGACACATTGCCCTGATCACCACTGTTGTAGCTGTGGCTGTTTTGTTCTACTGTGGTTGCTGTGAACAATGCGCGACAGACTTCGCTCCCTTCGGGGATCAATGACCTGCGGACTACACACGGCTGGACAAAGGGTTCGTCGTTTGGCCATCTGTGCACCACTGTTGCTACGTACTTACTGCAGCGGCACGTGAACAATCAACAAGTCGCGCCGTTTCCAAAATCGTAGTTCCGAGGCACAAGGCCATCATAATTTGTCCTTTATCAAACTCTGACAAATCGTCAGCTTTTCCCATTCTGACTCCGGACACTCTACAAACCGAAAGCCGGTCCTCGAGTTGTATATATATACTGCTCTGTGAACTTCACCTGCGCCACAGTTCGGTCTCCAGGCGCTCATTTCTATAGTCTGGGGGTGGTCATAATATAATGGATCATCGATGAACGTTACCGTAATATATTTGTATGATTTCCTATATAAGCCAAGATCATACTTGAACGCCCTGTGTGTGTATATACACTTATACAGTCGGACCTCTGTATATCAAAGTCGATGGTTCCGAAAAAAACCCGGTATAAAGAAACGATGTATTTAGAAACGCATTTCCTAATCAATGCAGTCTTATGAATAACTTTAGTGAATATGAATCACACACACACACACACACACACACACACAAATACATTATATACAAGTTATTTTCATATAGATAAAACAGAGTTAAATCCCTGAAATGGCAATGGGCTGGACATACTGCCAGAAGGACAGATCATCGATGGACAGCCGAAATTTTAGATTGGATTCCAAGGGACAGGAAAAGACCCAGAAGAAGACCACATGGGAGATGGGTTAATGAAATTCGAAAGTATGCAGGGGTGACATGGAGGAGACTGGCACAAGACAGACCGTTGTGGAGGAAACTTGGGGAGACCTTCGTCCAGCAGTGGATTGATAATGGTTGACAATGATGATGATAAAGAATTAACAAGAAAAAATGTGTTGAAACTACCAGTAAAATATCATATGTAGTATTTGTATGTATTTACAAAACTTTCTAATGTTGCTGCGCAACAAATTTCAGTGATGATTCATCATAAAAGTGCTCGCAGATATTAAGTCCGTGAAATGCATCGTCAGGAACTCTTTCGGCGAATTGAAGACCACGATGTATTGGAAGAAACCCGGCAAACATTTCTTTTTAGAAGGTTTAGGGGATTCTTCTGCGTTATCCTCTTCAGCCTCTTCGATGTCAGTCTAGCCGCCTCGGTGGCGCAGTGGTCTAAGGCGTTGGCCTCTAATCATTCGTCGGTAAGGGGTCCGGGTTCGAATCCCGGTCAGGCATGGATGTTGTGTTTGTCTTACGGCACTGGCTCTCTCCCTTCCCTGGAACCAGTGACCCTAAATTAGGGACGGGCGACTGCTTATAGCCCATTGAGTTGCTCGCGGTGGTCGTTAAACCTCCAATCAAAAAAAAAAAAAAAATGCCAGTCTATTTTGTCTGAAGTAAGCTTACTATGCTGTCGTCCGTCGGTTATTCTTAAACGATTACGTCTTCGTCGGTGTGAAGAAACTCATCAAGGAAAATTCCTTCCCTGGTAAAACCATTGGTCTGCAAGTCCTCCCAACATTGCTCGACTTGTGGCAACACACTTTCTTCTTCGATTTGAGGTGATACCATGAAGCCAGATTTCGCAAAGCAATTTTATTTATTTATTTTTTTTTTTTTTGATTGGAGGTTTAACGACCACCGTGAGCAACTCAATGGGCTATAAGCAGTCGCCCGTCCCTAATTTTAGGGTCACTGGTTCCAGGGAAGGGAGAGAGCCAGTGCCGTAAGACAAACACAACATCCATGCCAGACCGGGATTCGAACCCGGACCCCTTACGGACGAATGATCAGAGGCCAGCGCCTTAGACCACTGCGCCACCGGGGCGGCTCAAAGCAATTTTATACTGTGTCTATTCTTCTAAATATCGTTTCGCCACACCTTAGCCAGTTCAGCTATACAAATTCTTAGATCAATCACCTTATCTGTAGATTAGTCATTTCCTAAGGTCCACATACGTCTTCTGAGAATACGTTTCCGACAATAAATATTTAGATTTTTTTACAACTACCTGGCCCATTGGCTGCAATTTTGAAGTTGTGTTTGGGGGTCCTGGTTACTCGCTCAAGTGAATCTCTCGCAACCACAAACAATTTATCTGAAGCCTTTCACTGTTCTCTCACCTCCATATTCCAAATCCAATCACCCTTGGCAGCAAAAACTCAGCGCCCTTTACAGTAGCGTATATCGCGCGATACGTATATATTCAGATAAAGACAGTTTGGAAAAATAACTTTATTTCCTTAAACGTGTTGCAGTACAGCGATGACACAACCCTTCCGTTACAGACAATGCTCTAACAAAATTCCGGAAACCGAAGCCTATCTCCACGTTAACTCCTCTGATGCGCCCATTGCCAGATAATTTTGACATTATTCCCTTTTTCCGTGGCATTGCCTTCAAAATTTCAAAAATTCTCAAAACCTTTAATTTTAAAGTGATTTTTAAACCCGTAAACAAAATGAACATTTTAGGATCCAAGGACTATGTTGAAGACAAAAACTTGTGGGGAATTTATCAAATTCCATGTGAATGTGGCTCTTCGTATATAGGACAGACCCGTAGAGCCTTGCGTTTTCGTTTGAAGGAGCACAATACCTACATTCGGAACTGTGACCTAAAGAAGTCATGGATGGCTAAACACTTTTACGAAAAGGACCATACATTTCACTTTGAAGAAGCAAAGCTAATTGACAAGCCAGATTTAACCACCAACCTTGATATTTCGGAAGCTTTCCATATATATCAGAAGCCTTCGCAACTTGTTAATGACATGGCATCCACACCACTTCTATCAAGCGCATGGAAGCAACTAACCAAACCCCGTGACTGTAAATACCATTTATGTTATCAAATACAATTTGAATATTTACGTGCCATTCGTCCTGATGAAGCTAGGTCAATACCCAGCGGAACCATGGCCGACTTGAAAAAATAAATATTTGTGACAAACGACGTTGTACTATCTTAATATCATCATCATCATCAATGTCAACCATTATCAATCCATTTGTGGACGAAGGTCTCCCCAAGTTACCTCCACAACGGTCTGTCTTGTGCCAGTCTCCTCCATGTCACCCCTGCATACTTTCGAATTTCATCCACCCATCTCCCATGTGGTCTTCTTCTGGGTCTTTTCCTGTCCCTTGGAATCCAATCTAAAATTTCGGCTGTCCATCGATGATCTGTCCTTCTGGCAGTATGTCCAGCCCATTGCCATTTCAGGGATTTAACTCTGATCATGATGTCTTCCACTCTTGTCATTTTTCGGATCCACGAGTTCCTCTTCTTATCTCTCCTGGTTACACCAAGCATGCACCTCTCCATGCTGCTTTGAGTTATCTGCAGCCTTTGTATGTCTCTTTTAGTTAAGGTCCACGTCTCTGCACCATACGTAAGCACTGGAAGGATGCATTGATCAAACACTTTTCTTTTAAGACATAATGGCATATTGCTCTTGAAAATTATGATGTTTATTCCAAAAGCTATAGAGACCAGTTTTGTACGCGGATTAATTTCTTCATCAATGAGACCCTCACTTGATGTCTGCTGTCCAAGATAAACGTACGTGTCTGTTATCTCCAGCTTTTCTCCATCAATCAATAAATCTTTTTTCTTGTAAAAGCATTGAACATCACTTTTGTCTTCTGAAAGTTCATTTTTAATCCCACTTCTTTACTCTTGTCAGCAAGTTCCTGGATCATACTCTGCAGCTCTGATGGGGTAGTTGCAAAAGTGACTACGTCATCAGCAAAACGAAGGTGGGTTACATGATCTCCATTAATCTTTATCCCTTTGTTTTCCCAGTTCAGTGATTGAAAGACATTTTCCAATGGGGCATTAAAGAGCTTTGGAGATATGGTGTCACCTTGTCTCACTCCCTTTCCAATTTTTATGTGTGTTGTATATTCAAACAGCCGAATCTTTGCACTTGCATTTTCATAGATGATATAAATAATATTAATGTATGCATCTTCAATACCGCAGGATTTCAGAGCCATTGTAACTGCTGATGGTTTCACCAAATCAAAGGCTTTTTCATAATCGATAAAAGCCATGCATAATGGAAGTTCATATTCCCTCGCTCTTTCAATTAGTTCTCTCAGTACGTGGATATGATCTATTGTGCTGTAGCCATTCCTGAATCCAGCTTGTTCTCTCGTTTGAGCCATGTCCAGTGTTACCTTCAAGCGGTGTGAAAGAACTTTAGTGAAGATTTTATAAACCACTGATAGGAGGCTGATAGGTCTGTAGTTCCTGAGATCCTCAATGTCACTTTTTTTGTGTAGCAGGATCATTGTAGCGTTGTTCCAATCCTCAGGAATTTTCCCTTCATTAAGGCATCGAGTGAAAATTTGGGCGAGTACTGTTTCGATTTCTCCACTTGCTTCTTGTATGATGTCTACAGTAATTCCATCTTCTCCTGAAGCTTTTCCCCGCTTCATGTTCTTGATTGAATGTGCAACTTCTGCTGGGAGGACAGGAAGAACTCTGGTACTGGTACCTTTCATGATGTCTGGAGTACATGTATCATCCCTTTCATATAATTTGGAGTAGAAATCTTTCACTCTTGTCAAAATTTCGCCTCTATTTCTTGTTACAGAACCATCTTCTTTTCTCAGTGCCATAATCTGTTTTCTTCCCTTACTGAGATGATCTGGATATTATTTTGCGGTTTAAAGAATAGAGAAAACAGTGCAACATTTATGACACCGTGCAGCAAAATTTGAAGTGGAATTGCACCCAGGCCCTGCAAGTTTATGTCCACAATATGTTTCGAAAATGATATTATTCAGAAACTTCAGTTTGTCGAATGATTCAGTCGTTTTCCGGGCACTTTACTGACCTCATCTGAAAAACTTGTTGAGTACCACACCATATCTTCCCACCAGTATTCCCGGAACCAAGATTAGTGATGACAAGGTTAGGCTCTTCCTGCACTTCCTCTGTTCGCTCTGTGATCTGTGACGTCACTCACTAAATCGCCATGGTCAGACTACCTAATCGCCACGTTTCTTTGTGTCTGTACCATAGCGTGTCGGAAGCATAACCTTGTCATCACTAACTTTGGTTCCGGAATACTGATGGGGAGATCTGGTGTTGTCCTCAAAAGTTTTTATTCGTAAACCAGCTGGAATAATCTTCATAAATTCTACCTGATTTTTGATGCATAATATTTTCAATTTTTAATTTAAAAAATTTGGGGAATGTTGTCGAGATGCTTTTGTTATATGGAAATAAAGAGAATGACCTTTCGAAATTTGTTGAGCGCCTTTTTAACTGAGGGGGAATTCTCTAGTTGTCGTTGGCACGCAAAAATAACCGAAGTTACAATTTAATTAAAGTTTGAAAAAATATTTCCATATAACACTTTTTTTGTTCCTCACAAAGAAATTCCTTTTTATATGACAATAATAATATGTCCTGCTGTGCATTTTCCCTTCTAAATTTATATAAAAACAGCAAAAATTCCCCTTGTAACTAAAGTAGCATTTAAAAGTATAACCGTTTTCCCGCCCTTAATTAACAAAAATGCGTGGGAGGTATTTTTGAAATCCCCGTTACTGAAATATTCACATGACGGAATTTCTTCCGTATTTAATGTAAATGTGCTTTTGTATAAACTTTTGTTCTGTATTCGAGTTATGAAAATTCTCGACAAGACATCTTCCTCCATAGCTACATAAAGTTTGGATGTACGAATCACGTGTTAGGACGGTGATGTCACTCAGTGGTGTCACGATTATTCGTCTGCGAGGAAAGCGGGATGAGCAAACCTTCCAAGAAGAGCGAAGTTCAGTTTTCTGCTGCGTAACGGGAAAAAGGCAAAAATAACACTTATTCCTAAAGCAAACAGTGATCTTTCAAATCCGCAAAATCATGGACCCATCTCCCTCTTATCCTCACTTGGTACATTACTGGAAAAAATCATTGCTGAAGAAATCAATAAATTTTGCCAGGCTAATAAAGTTGTACCCCCTGAACAATGCGGATTCAGGAAAGAGCACTCATGTCTACATCAGACAGCTAGAGTTGTTGAGAAAATAAGGAAAGGATTCAACAATTTTCAAAGTACTGCAGAAGTTTTTCTAGATATTTCAAAGGCTTTTGATAAAGTCTGTCACAAATTCTTACTATATAAGCTCATACTAAACAAGTTCCCTAATGGATAGTGTTAATAATCAAATCATACTTAAAAAATCGAAAATTTCAAGTTCATTATAATGACGCTAAGTCAAAATTTCATAAAATAAAAGATGGTGTGCCTCAAGGCTGCGTTCTTAGGCCCACTATAACATACACATGTGTTATTTACCTCTGACGTTCCTAAAGACAAAGTTAACAAAATAATGGACAATAAGATTTTTACTGCACTGTATGCAGATGATAATGCACTCCTAAGTACTTCCTTAAATGTATCACTTGCAATAAAGAAGCTGCAGGAATTTATACACACTATTGAAAAATAATTTGAGATGTGGAACATTAAAATTAATCCCGAAAAATCACAAGCCATCTTATCCCAGAATAAACTTGATTATAGGAGGCAGAAAAATAATATGGAGCAACAGTATTAAGTATCTAGGTTTAACTTTTGAGAAACAGTTAAACTGGCTGCCCCACATTAACAAGATCATATTGGAGGCCAATAAGGTCAGAAACGCACTAAGGCCTCTACTAAGGAAAAACTGCAAACTGAGTCTAAAAAATAAGATATTTAATTTAGAATACCTAGCTGCTACCGATAATTACACACGGAGCTGCTATTTGGGGCTACTGCTCTCAAGCCCAATTAAACAAATTACAAAAACTTCAAAACAATGTAATACAGCAAATCTTTGCACCAAAACCTAAGACTAATATGTTCAAACTTATAAATAAACACAATTTCGCAGTATTGATGAATACATACTGAACATTAGTAAAACATTTTATGAAAAAAAACAAATTACACCCAAATGAAGAAGTAAGGAAAGCTGTGAACTACTCTACTGAACAATTTCAAAAGTATATTCGACCCATGCATATGGTAAAACGACTCCAAAAAACAATTTCTGAGAGATGCTCACATTTCGGCATTTCGCAACATTCAATAAGAAAGACTAAAAGTACTAATAGGAAAGCAAATGCTAGGAAAATGATCTCTACAAATAAGAAAGCAGCAACACCATCTCAAAGTACTGTTAATACAAGCAATACTTCTGGAAATGAACTTGCTACAGATGACTTCATAGAAACTATTTACATACACATGTAAAATAGTAAACAAGTTTACAAGAATCGTGCTGCGTTTCAGGATGAAATAAACAAACAATTTGAAAAACGCAAAGAAACTACAAGAATTAACAGAAAATATAATTAAATTGACAATCTCCAAAGAAGATTTCAAAAGCAGCTTTAAATTGATGAGATTATTGATAATGAAAGAACCGAAACAGCTAAACGAAATGTCAAATATATAATTAAAGAGGTCGCATTATCAACAACACGTGCAGAAATGTCTCTGAACATTTCTGCAAAGCCAAACTGCAAGTGTTATATATTGAGAGACTTCATTGGTATAACAGTGACAGACCAAGAAAATATATGACTTTTTACTCATATGAAAAAGAAATCCCACAATATACACTGCTGGACAATTGCTAAGGACGGATCATAAACGGCTGTATAGCGCATAAAAAAGTAAGTGTGGTTGGATGCCAAGTGAAATAAAATAATGTCAGAATGCCAGGACATTACGTGAAAAAAATGCAATTACCGTCCGCAGGCGTTCCGGCGTAAGATGTCAATACGGGATATGGCCACCATGGAGGGCGATGCAAGATTCCACACGTCGTGTCATGCTTTGCACAATATTATCAAGCAGCTGTTGGGGTAATTTATCCCATTCCTCTGTCAGTGCACGGATGAGGGTGTCCTTATTTATTGGAGGGCATTGGCGACCAGCAAGATTCCCCCCCCAAAGCATCCCACACATTCTCAATGGGATTCAGATCTGGAGAAGGTGCTGGCCATACGAGGCGTTGAATATCCTCGCTCTCAAGACACTCCTGGACAGCGACTGTTCGATGACATGTTGCGTTGTCGTCCATGAAAATGAATCTATCACCGACAGCGCCACGGAACATGCGAACATGAGGTAGCAGAACATAATTAATATATCGTTGGCCAGTCATAGTCCCAGTTGGAAGCACATAGAGGGACGTGCGGCCATTGATCATGATGCCAGCCCATACCATGACACTACATGTCGGATATCGGTCCCTTTCCTGTATGTTTGCTGGACAATATGCAGTACCACTATCACGCCAGATCAGTTGTCGTCGACAATCAGACGATAGAGTGTATCTACTCTCATCTGAGAAGAGGACAGCAGACCAGTCGTTATCAGTCCAATTGCGATGTTATGGCACCATTGCAAACGGGCGGTACGGTGACGTCTGGACAATGGGATGCACACAACAGGACAGCGGGCGTATAGTCCTCCTTCATGCAAACGTCTGGCGACAGTTTTTCGGGAGATCCGCTTGCCAGTAGCAGCCATAAACTGATTTCCTACCTCACTAGCTGTGCTGCGCCGGTGTCTTTTTGTTGATAGCACTATGTACCGATCTTCTGCAGGTGTCGTACTGCGAACACGACCTCCCCCGTGACGTTTGCTACACTCTCCATTTGTTTAAAATGATTTCCAAAGCTTTGAAACAACACTGTGGCTGACGTCGAACTCCCTGGCAACATCTGTTATTTTTCGCCCTTCTTCAATCTTGCCAATAATACGGCCACGCGTAAAATCATCTAGGTGATGTCGGGAAGACATACTGAAAATTGCAAGTTCGTCAATTGATTCTTTCCCTTTCAACTTTGCGTTTGAACAACAACGGTCAATACGCGTCAAATCCTTTATATCTCTTATCAGCGCTATGACATCACGAACAAGTTCGGCAATCCAAAATTTGCATACGCACAGCGCGTCTTACTGTATCCCGCACTTATGCTAATTTCCACATTTTCCTGCCTTCCATTTTATAGTTGCTATCGTTGCTATTGTCATCCATCCTTAGCAATTGTCCGGCAGTGTATTATCATTAATAATAAGGAACCTAAAGACGAAAAATTCTCTAAACCCAAGTAATTCAGAAGTTTTTTGTTCATACATTAAATGATATAAACAGAAGAGTAAGTTTTGTATAAAATTATTAAATTTCTAAAACAAAAGAATAATTTGTGTATAACTATTAAATTTATAATGATCATATTATTTCCATGCAATTTCAAATGATGATGAATACACACTGAAGTGAATAATCATCACTCCTCCAAAGCGAATATAGGACTTCCCAGATAGATAGCCCATGTATATAACTCATGAATATAGCGATGGATAACCTATTCACATGAGTGAATCAAATACCAACTTAGATCATGAATCAAATATTGTAATAAATCTTGAATCAAACATTTTATGTAATGTAGTTCTTTACTTCTGCATATGTATGAACAATAAATCAATGTGAACAATAAATCAATAACAGAGAAACTAGAACATCAGACCTAATGATGCATACACCTCGTAAATATAAATATAAATATATTTCAGACGACAATCATACCCTGAAGTAAAGATTATAAAGTTTAGTAACAAATTCAATGCAAAAACATACTTATTTTCTCCTCCGTTGAATATCACTGAACACCACTAAAACTAATAGTTACCTTCCCCCATTGCTGCAAGTTTCTCAGTACCAGGCTGCATAATTAATTAAAAATGAACTGCTATAACTAATTTAAAATTGCTGTAAGATATGGTTTAGTTTGTTTCATCACTTAGCATTCAGCTTTAGCGATGCATATACTCTCTCTCCTCTCTTCACCTTCTTTTCATTCTGATCTTTCCTTTGGTGCTCCTGCTCCTTCCTTCTTTCTAAAGGCGGCTGGACCTACGGCGTCACGTCTTTTTCCCGACTGAGAAAGCTGTTGCCAAGCCTACATGCAGTCGACTAATCTTTGGTTAGGTGCAAGATACGTTAACCGTATGTCAGGCTCTGAACGATTGGGGTTGCTCCAGTGTTTGAACCTTCGGTTCGTGTTCTTGTGTATTCGATTCTAAACACACCAGTAGTGCATCTGGGACAGCGAGTTGTAAAAAGGTCTCCAGGATTCAATAATGCCTCGGTGACGACGAAGGGTTTGAACAGAAACGAATGATTGGTCTGTGTGGTGAAGGTGCATTTTTCGTGCCGCGACATTGCGGCTCGGACTGGACGTAACGCTACGAGAGTGATGCGCGTGTGGCGGCAGTAGACCGAGGAGAACCAGGTGCATCGACAATCCGGCAGTGGACCGAGAAATGTGATGACACCGCTGGATGTCCGACACCTCATCCGCATGGCAGTGAGAAACCGTTCCGCATCTTTCGCAAGTGTTGGGAAAACAGTGGAGCACTGCAAGAGGTGTGGCATTGTCTGCCTCCACAGTTCGACGCCGTCTGCTGCACAGAGGACTGGTTGTACGTATCTCTTTGACGGCAAATCCCTTTCACCCTGAACCATGGACGTCTCAGGCTGCAATGGAGTTTTCAATACAGACAAGGGCGTGCTCATTGGCAACATGTCGTGTTTTCGGATGAGTCCCGATTCAACTTTGACTACCATGATGGCCGCATGCGCATTATACGGCGTTGCGGTGAGTGGCTTCTTCCAGCATACCACGTCGAGCGTCATGCGGGCTGAACTCCAAGTGTGATGTTGTCACGTGCCATGGGGTACCATTCGCGATCTCGGCTGCTACGACTTGAGGGCTATCTCAACAGCGACCGCTACATCAGGGAAGTTGTACAGGCAGAAGTCGTGCCCTTTTTTCAGAGCACTCCTTGGGCTATATTCTAGCAGGACAATGCCCGACCACATGTTGCCGGGGGTCCTCTTCGCAGCACAGCAGATACCGCTTCTTCCCTGGCCTGCACGTTCGCCAGACATGTCGCCTATTGAACATGTCTGGGATATGGTCACTCGGCAACTGGCAGATCAAAGTCCTCCAGCGATCAGTACCTATGATCTGTGGACTCGCATACATGCCGCCTGGCGAGCAATTACCCAGGAAACCATCCAACGCCTTTTCGATTCAATGCCACGTCGTCTAGAAGCTCTTATTGAAGCTCGCGGAGGCTTCACAGGATACTGGTTTTTGCAGGTAAAAGTTGTGGTATTGTTCTGGAAGCTAAATCACTTATGTACTGTAATATCAGTAATGTGTGGTATACATTTCATTCGAATCGCATGGTTCCTTCTTGGTGTTGCAATTTTTTACAAATAGTAGTGTAGTTTGATTTATAATTTCTTGCTGTGATTGATCATCATGATTGCATTTTATACCGAACTTGGCCATTTTCACTACTAATTATCTTAGTGTTAGAATTAAAATTTCTGGAGAACTACATTTAACAATTTTGCTGGAATTGTATGCACTGTTTTTCGAACCCGAGACACATATTAATATTCAGATAATTCTGTGTAAACTATCATGACATTTTGGTTTACATGTAGGAGTAAAAAAAAAAGGTTAGGCGACTGTGTTGCATTTGTTAGAATAATAAGCATCTCAATACATTACGTGGACTGATCCCGAGACATTTCCTAAAAGGAAGATCAGATGAAGGTAAACAGAAAAATTCTTTTCCGGCAGGAAAAAGTTTCCGGCGTAGGGAAAAGGAACCCCATACTCACCCCCCCCCCCTCTCTCTCTCACACGAACACACACACACACACACACACACACACACGCGAGAACCTTTTCTTCAGTTACCGCTGAATTGATTCGACGTCCTTAACAACGTGGCTGTTGTCATTTCCCAAGGGAACTATCGGCGTAACGCGTTTTTAGTTTCTCTAATAACGGGAACATCTGCTGCTCTCGGAAGCACATCTCTTGAACCTGGCAACATGTCCGCTCACTGGAACTGCGTCATCGGAAGCTAATTTCAACAGAACCTGAGCAAATATTTTATTTTTCATAAAATAAGTAAAAAAAGTTTTCTTCTGGAAGTCCTAACATTGATAAATCTTTATAACTCCGTTTTTTTTCAAAAGACGTTCCGCTAGGTATATCGATTGAGACACATAGTGAGAAAAATATTAATAACTTTTAGGTGCTACTTGCGAGAATTTGACATCCTGAGAAATGTGCCTTTTGAGATTGCACAGATTCCATCCCTAAGAAGCACATAATCTTCGTTAGTCAGACTACATTCCCCGCTGGATGAAGGTCTCCCGAATCCTACCACAGTTCTATGTCTCACGAAAGTTTCTAAGTGTTCCCAGCTTTCTAATCCGTACTAATCTCCAAATATGTTGTTTTCCTAGTGCCTTTGGACTGTTGGAATCTCGTTAAGTATCCCAACTGTTGTGACGTACCTGCCAGCAGGACGCACACAACATTAAGGCAGATAGCAGCGATAACGAACGTCCGCGTAGCTCATTTGGTAGAGTGACTTATTCCAGAATGAGGGGATCCGGGTTCGAATCCTGGCGTGGACAGAAATGACGGAGAAATTTACTTCGTTATAATGGCGCCCGAACTTTCCGGATGACCCGGTCGTTCAAGATCTCGCAATGGTGTGATGTTCTTTCCACATCGCGAGATAGGAAAAATAATAGAATCCCTTCTTCAGCGCTTCGAAAAATAAATGTGTGTGGCGTTGCATTCCACACGCCAGATTGACTGGGCGTTCTCAAGTGCATGATCTACAGCGGATGGTTACCTGCAACGATTCATGGTCACGGCTGACCCGTGGGCCATACCCCCAGCTCACTCTCTGGGGGGAGGGAGATGTAACGTGCCTGCCCAGCAGAACGCACACGACATTAAGGCAGATAGCAGCGATAACGAACGTCCGCGTAGCTCATTTGGTAGAGTGACTTATTCCGGAATGAGGGGATCCGGGTTCGAATCCTGCCGTGGACAGAAATGACGGAGAAATTTACTTCGTTATACTATCAAATATTAGTCATAGAATCTTTGAATTGTCATGTTCCTTGGTTAGAATCCAGGTTTCCAATGGTACCCATTTGCTTTTCAGGCAAAAATAGTGCTTTGCTCCTGGAGCTGGCAGAAATTCTTCCAAACACAGTTTATGATACATACATTCTGGTTGAAGTTCAGGGGTTTATCAGAATAATGGAAACAGCTACTGCGAGTTTATCAGAATATGGAAACAGCTACAGCGCTTTTAAGTGGTTTAAGCGCTGGCTACTGATCATCCGTCCGAGATGGGTTTGGGATCCTGGTGAGGCGTAGGTGTTGTAATTGTCTTACGGCATTGGCTTACCCCCTCCCTTCCTCCTTTCTTGGAACCAATGGCCCTAAATCAGCCAGTGGCCCTAAATCAGAGACGGGCGACTGTTTATAGTACATCAAGTTGCTCACGGTGGTAATTAAACCTACAGAAAGAAAGCACACGCAAGACGCTCTATGCAAATCCAAGGGACGACGTCACCCGTCCCTGTGATTTGGGAAGGGTGCAGTACGATGTCGGCTGTCAAGCAGCAGTACCAGTCGTGGGTGAAACAGCTGTTGGGGAACGACTTTGGACAATGTCATCTCTGTGACCTCAAAACAGGCATGATCATTGGTGCGCGTCTTAAAGGAGCTTCATTAACCAGAACCGCAGACATAGTGGATGTAACACGAGGAATTATGTCGAGGAGTATGACTACTTATCCAAAAAGGACACGGAGTTGCCCCCAAACGGGCGAATTGTGTAAGCCATATGAAGATGTCACATAGGAAGTGGCGAGCGTTGGCATGAATTGTACAACAGAGGCACAAGACCACGGCGAATACAACTGGGGGTCGTTGTCTGCAGGGAAGGGAGAAAGCCAGTGCAGTAAGACGAACACACCATCCATGCCTCACCTGAATTCGAACCCGGAAGAATAGTCATAAGCAAACGTTTAAACCACCGCGCCACTGGGGTGGCCACCTAATTTCAGAGGTGTGCATTAAGAAAAAATCGAGGATACTCTCTCGCCGTGAATGGCATGTGACGTATGGCCAATGAGAATTATGGAAAAGTAAAGAATATGCACAAAATATTTTTTGTAGAGGGAAATCTGCAATGGATTTTTCAAAAACGGACACTTTGAATGGACGCTTAGAATCAACAGGTACGAAGAGTGCTTGTATTCAGTATTATCCCTGGAAGCAGTTTCATATAAATGAAAATGATTTATTCAAAGACATAGGAGTAACGCGGTGTAAATCATCTATGAAGTTGTTATTCCGTACGGCCGTCGAAAGCCATCGCGAGCCGGTCTGCTTTGTGACTAAGCAGATAGTTAATAATGTGTGTTTCCGCTTCCGATAGTGGTTATACAACTCTGTAAGTTTTGCAGACTGTGCTTGCTCGCGAAGCCGGAAAAAATGCACGTGTTCAGTTCTTCTAACTCACAGAGCATATGCGATCGCTTCTCACCATTCCAGGACTTGGTTACACTGCATCTTTTAGGTTGCGAATTATGTTTTCCCCTTTACTTTCAGTGCTTTTCTCGCGTTTGTTTTACGAGCTACAGTCATGTAGACAACTGTTTTATTATTATTTAGTGGGTTATTTATATTTATTTCTGTCTTTAAGCTGTATTTCGAAAAACCAGAATGAATGGTGGTGCTTCATGCACGTTAGACCCTTCGAATGTTAATATCATGAGTTAAGTTGTTTTCGTGGTTGTATTCTGCAGTTTTCAATTTTTGAACCAAAAATGTGGAAATTTGCGCTTCAAGGTGCAGAAAAAAGATGCCAAAGAAGCTACATGAAAATATTTTTAAATTCTCTGCTTTAGTGATCGAAAAAAATATAACATGATGATAAAATACATTTTAATAGCATTGTATTACTCATACGCCCTATTGGAGGATCCTTGTAACACAGTCGAAAAGGTCGTACCTAGCCACTGAGAATCTAAGCGATCGATCAAAAATGGAATATGCTTTCAAATTTCCTAGCGGAAAATCTGTGCATTACCTCAAGTTGAATCTGTTCGGAAAATGAACTTCGTGTGGAAAGTTATCGAAGGAAAAAATAATTTGTAACAGGGTTTTTGAAGTAATAATATGGAATTTAACATACTTTATATTGTGTCGCACTTGCATTTACTTTCCTTAGAGTCAAGTTTATGCATTGGATAAGGACGAAACGGGATAGGTTTTGGTTTCCATAGTTCAAGCTTCCCAATACCGAAAGAAGATTTCAAATTGGACTAATAGTTACAGATATATGACATTCACCAACGGATAGACGAATGAACGTAGCGACAACATAAGCACATACTTGTTTTCTCAGAAAGACGTGCTAACAGTAAGATACAACCGTGACAAAAAATTTTGAACAGTAGTATGGACTGCAATTTCTTCTTTCACAGTTTGTCAACAAGTTCATTATGGATATCATGCGTAGATTGGCGCATATTCCAGTTTAAACACTGCCTTGTGAGGTCTAATATTTCCTCAGTTACTTGACAAATAACTGATCACAATTGTATCGGGCGCTAACGCACAAAATTCTAAAGAGCAAACGAAGTGAAGAATTGTTTGAAAACATATTGGCACTCAAATAATGTTTGAATGCCATATTCGCACTCCAGAAATGTTTGAGTTGCATATTTGCACAACAGTTTCTCAGCATTTCTTCAACTTTGGGACTGTGTGACGTAATGCTGGGCAACGAACGGAAATTTTGTGCGAAAAAATTGGATGCTCATTTCTCGAACTGGTGATTGAGTAGAACACAAAACAATTGGTGTTCGCGTTGTAATTCCGACTTTTTTTCTCTGGGTTTGAACAAATGATTAACTGTTATAACTCCTTTACATGGATTATACACGGTCGAGTCACATTATTGTGACCACCAGCTAATATCCAGAGTAACCGCGGTGTGCAGCGCGGACAGCAGCTAGACGGGCTGGGATTGACTCAATAATGTGCTGGAAGGTGTTCACAGCTATCTGGAGCCATGCTGACTGAAGTGCATCTCACAGCTGCGGGAGGGCGCGTGGTGGCGGGTCTATAGAGCGAACAACACGATCGAGGTGGTCCCACAGATGTTCAATGAGGTTTAAGTCTGGAAATTACGGGGCCACGGCAGTACTTTGAAGCTTCATAGTGCTCTTCCAACCACTCTCGGACATTTCTAGTTGTGTGACACGTCGCAATGTCAATCTGGAAGATCCCGTCCGCCCCGGGGAGGACAATCAGCATGTATGGGTGTACGTGGTCTGCAAGGATGCATTCATAACGAATTCGGTCCACAGCGCCTTCCACAGGTATGAGTGGACCCAGAGAAAAAATTCCCCAGACCTTAATGCGGCACCCACCAGCTTGTACTCTGTCAGCAATGGTCGAAGAGTGTTTGTTCTCCCATATTTATCACCTTATACGCCAACGTCCATCCGTTCGATGAAGCAGAGAATGCGACTCATCGGAGAAGGCAACCCCTTGCCAATCAGCAGAGGTCCAATTCCGATACCTCAGTGGAAGTGGAAGCCTTTTCTGCCGATGCACTTTCGTTAGTATAGGTGCAGTGACAATCCGTCTGCATCCAAGCCCCATACGCAGAAGGGTTCGCTGAACTGTTGTTTTAGACACACTGGCGGTAGCCCTTGGTTCATTCGGCCAGTGAGTTGCTCCACTGTAGCGTGTCTATCGGCCCTCACGCACCTTCGTAGCCGATGTTCATCTCTCACATCAATGGCACGTGGTGCTCCGCAGTTGCCACGTTGCTTATTCGCAATGGTACCATTTCTCCAATCACGATACACTTTAACAACAGCAGCACGCGAACAGTTCACAAACTGCGCTGTTTCAGAAATACTGTCCCCCTTGTCCCGAAAACCGATAATCATCCCTTTTTGCAAATCTGATAAATCGCTCCAAATCCATGACAGCAACGAGTGATATGTTTTCAGTTTGCCTGCAGCACACTTTATATACCCTCCAAGCCAGCACAACACACGTGCCTTCTTTCATTGGCTACGCGCTGTTGACGTCAAAAGTAAGAGGTGGTCAAAATAATCGAACTCGACTGTATACATTATAATTACACTGAAGACCAATTGAATTAGAGACAGCTGGCGTTATGCAAATGTGGAGCTGTGGGCGGCCCCTGTAAACGGAAATTACATGACGTATGCAGCGACCCGACAATATAAGGAGTCATGCGACAGTAATCAGTAAGAGTCGGACGCAGTATGGTTAAGACGAAGGATCTAAGCTCATTTGATCGTAGGCAAACTGTCGGGGCCCGACGAATGGGTCACTCCATCTCGGAAATCGTGCAGGCACCGGGATTTTCACGAGCCACTGTGTCACGGGTGCACCGTGAGTACGTCGAATCCAGTAAAACCATCCCTGCAAGGGCCAACTACCGTGGACAACAGCGTGTGGATGAGCTGGATCATCGTCGGCTGGCTCGTATTGTAACAGCGGATAGACAGGCTACAGTGCAAGAAATCACTCGGCAATTTAACGGACCCTAAACACTGGACCCTAGACATGTGGAAAAATGTTGCCTGGACTGATGTGTCGAGATTCACGTTGGTATATGCGGATGGCTGGATACGTGTACGGCGCAAACCACATGAAGCGATGGATCCTTCTTGCCAGCAGGGTACTCTTCAAGCTGGTGGGGGAGGCATTCATGTCTGTGGACTGTTTACTTCTGACTGAAATGGGACCCCTTGTACGTGTGACATCGTCTCTCACAGGTCAAAATTACCGGGATATCCTAGACAACCATTTGCTCCCGTTTGTGCGTCTTCAACATCCCACTGGGGACCTCATCCTGCAACAAGACAATGCACCGTGCCATCGCTCCCGAATTGTATCCGAATGGTTGGATGAACACTCCACCGACGTGACCTCGCTTCCTTGGCCAGCTAGGTCACCTGATCTCAATCCCATCGAGCACATCTGGGATGCCATCGAGAGAGGTGTTCGACGCTCTGACCCCCCTGCATCAAATCTTCGTGAACTGTGGGAGCTTGTTCAGAGGGTCGTGGATCCAGTAAGGCTTCCCAACGCTATCGGTGTCCATGCCGAGGCAAATCGCTGCCGTCATCAGAGCGAAAGGTGGTGCTACACGTTACTAGACAGGTATCTCTAATTCATTTCCTCTTCAATGTATATACATTATGACTGATAACTATAAAGAAATTAACTAACTGTATAGATAACTGTATAAGAAACCAATTAAGGAAACAGAAGCAATACTATATAGCACAATGGGCGTTCCTCCCTGTCCCCGCAAGATTTACTTCAGCACCCTTAAGAATAGTTATTTTCCCAAGATTTCGAACACGAGGGAGGATGTGCTTTTCGCGGTGTGTGTGTGTGTGTGTGTGTGTGTGTGTGTGTGTGTGTGTGGTGGTAGTGTGTGGAAAGTTAAGGTTGATACTTACAGCCCTGTAATTTTGCCTTTTTTATGTAGTTTTCGGAACGGAAGTACATACTGCAAGGTTATCAATCAGCCAATTAGGATTAACATGTAACATGGTGCGCGGTCCGATGCATGAACATAATAGTTGTATACATTTTATCGCAACAAAAGAAATCGGTAAAATATACGTATTTAAATGGTCAAGGTTTCCAACTATAAGATTTCAGTGATCGTTACTGGATATGGTTGCATACAAATAGATAATTCAGTCTTCTACAACGCAAGAATGCAGTATGGAATTACGTAGATACAGGCATTTATTTGCGTGTACGATAAAACTTCAGAAGTGCAGGCCAGGAAAAAAAATAGTAGATGTGGAAATACAATGTGCATGTATGTGATGTGTAAAATACTATACGATTTAACCAATGATTATATACTGTATATTATATAAATTATAATTGCATGATTACAATACAAATAAAAAGCATTATTTTATACAAGGGGGAATTTTCATATTTTTAATTCTGAGTCATTCTTTCCAGCCTTCGTTTCGGCGAACTCATGAAGCACAGCATCGAGGTCCATTTTTTTTTGGCAAACTTCCTTTCTGTGCTTAACAGTGACAATCCCTGCAGTCTGTCTTGTGACATGGTGCTTCCCAAATAGTTTTTGATCAGTTTTAATTTGGGAAACGATCTCTCTGGAGATGCTATTGTGACACGTAGTATTAAGTAAAGCATTAAAGCTGTTAATAGGTTAATGCAACCACTAACAAACGATAACACTAGCTGATGACTCTACCTGCACCGTCAAAGTGCTGACTTCGCAGGGAAATGCGGAACTCACTCGAATAGTTTTGTGATAGATAGTATCCCTCGACGGCGTTCCGACAGCCAGCCTGTCAGTCACCGGAAACCACGGTCTTCTACTCGGACAGATTCGGTCTAGAGACCTGTGGGGATCTGCCTCCCCCACGGGACTGGTACCTTACACCCCCCTGTCACAACCCGTGTGTGCGACGTGCTATGGGCAGTTGGGGCAATCAACTTTTTCAAACTATCTCATCTCGTGGCCGGGAGATCGCCCGCCAACGCGAGTTTTTTGGGACTACTGTCCTTTATTTCAAAACTCAGCACAATTACAAACATTTTCACTATGAGGGTCTCATGCACCCCTCTCACAATACTTAGATACTAAACAAAAATCACACACATTGAAAAATATTTACATTGTTCACAGCTCTAGGGCCAGAGCTGTGGTGATGACTCCGGGCCAGGGTCAAATCAAACACCTAGGTCATTAGACCGAGAAACTCATTATTGAGAGTTACGTACCTCCGAGGGTACTTCCATTTGTCAACCATAGTTGACCCGACTCTTTCTTTGCTCAAGTTCCCTAACAAGACTAGGGCATATCTTGCTGAAGCTGGAGTGCGAGACGTCCAGCTTCAGGCGGAACTTGGCATTTGCAGCGGTGCAGTTGCTGCAGTTCGGTGCGGCAGCACACTGGTGGTGCTGGTGCCCAACTTCACCACAATTGCCGCACCTTGCATCTGTCTCGGGGCAGTTGCCTCGGAAATCGCCGAAGCCATTACACCGAAAGCACCTGACCTCCCTCAAAATTCCTTTAGACGGAGCACTGACCAACCCAAGTTCAGTGTCTTCCGCCTCACCAAGTGCTTGAAGGCCTTGGGATCCACGTCTGCCACCCAGTGGACCCTACCTCCCTTGCACCTAATGGGAAAACAGGCTTTGAACCCGTTCTCGAGCTCTGGGTTCTGCCCACAAACCATCTGCTCGAACTCTTTTCCTGAGAGTCCCCCGTCGACATCGTACACAATCAACCGGGGGTTTCTCTTCCGTGGGGCCGTGGGAAGCGTGCAATCCTTGGTCAGTGGATTGCTTCTCAACTCTTGGGCAAGGCGGTCGAGCTCCCCGGGATGGGAACACTCCACGGCGACCCCTCCTTTCCTTATACTCCTTAAGCTCTTGACCCTATCTGCAGTTTTGTTGGGTTCACTGCAGTTGTTAGGGTTTTCTTTGTGTCCTCTGAGGACGCACTCTCGACTGTCGGGTAGACTAAGAGCACGTGTCTCCTGTCCACTGACTTTCCCTTTCTCTTTCTAGTCTCAATCGGAGTGGGCGAAGGCCCTTTCGCCTTGATAGCCCCCTTCTTAGCCACTTCGGCGTAGGAAGCCGCTTTTACTTCGGCTTCGCAGCGCAACTCATCCTGCACGGACAGCTTGCCTTCGAGGTAGGATGCCCGTGCTGCTTGCCCGAAACAAGCGTCTCTAACACTGCTCAGGGCAGCTTTCACCTTCTCTCTCCCTGAGGAAGTGACCCGCGAGTCCGAGAGAACGGACTCGACTTCCCTAGTGAGGGCGCAAATGAGATTCACAAACTCCTCGGGTGTCTTGGGATGCGTACCTCCCACCGAAGGTACCTCTGGGCACCCCGCGGACGACCCCTCTGGAGCCCGAGATGGTTCGGGCTGGGGTGTTGTTTTCCCCTTCCTTGCCATGGGCGGAACTGGCAAGGGGGTGCTTACACCCTTCATGGGTGTAGCGGCCTTAGAGTCCCTCGCTTGGGGAGGCGTCTTCGACAGTTTCCCCCAGCATTGGGCTCTACCTTCCGGCTGTTCTCGGAAGAGGGGCTAGCCCCTTTAGCACTGCCGACAGGGCTTGGTAGTGCTTTTGCCGCTACCTTCTGCGTCCGGGTTGTCCCGGACGATTTGGGGACAGGCCCCTTGGACTTCACTCTACCCTTCTGGGTAGTTGGAATCTCTGTGAGAGAGATGAAAAAACACAAAAATTTCTTCTAAGTACTGAGTGGGCACCCAGAGGTTCTCCCACTCTAGTCTAACCTTAGAAACCGGGCGCTCGGGCTTTGGGCGGGCGAGGAACCCTCGACCGCGGGACCAGAACGACGACGACGTACCCGATGACTGATGCCAGAGTCTCTATGCGAGCTGAACGGAACTTCGCCCTCACAAGGGCGTTTTCACTAAGTCCCGTCACTGCTCTAATCGATGGGTAAAATATAACACCCAAATCGAAAAAAAACTAAAATCGCGAGATCGGGATTGAAACCCGTCTCGCGGTTGGAATCGTCAGTTCTGCTTATCAGCGCAGTTCAGCTCAATCAATCACACACAGAAACTCTCACCCGGTCGGCATCAGACTGACCGGTCTAACAAACGATAAGATGAAATATGGTGAACACTTTCATGAACAACGGCACTTGTGTCACAGGAAGCAGTCCGTGCATGACAATTTTCACCGGGTTTTGCAATTTATCGTAATCACTCGTTTTACTTTCACTTGTTTCTGAAGGGCTTGTTTTTTGTAAAATGTCTGTTTCTAAACTTTGAACAGTTGGCGTGCTAAACAAATCATCATTCTTTCATCAGAAATGGCACTTGAGCTTAATTGATTCTGTTGCAAATAGAACTGGTGGAGTTTGGAACTTTCGTCGTACGCTATCTTTTTTAGCACGTCTTTTGTAAAAAAAGATCGTGCTTATGTTATCGGTTTGTCCGTCCGTCTGCCTGTATCCTCGATATCTCTGCAACTATTAGTCCGATTTGAAAAATTCTTTTTGCATTGAGAAGCTTGAAATATGCGAATGATGATCCTTTATTTCGTTTTTTTTAACGATGTACAATTTCGCCGCTAGAGGGCGTAACTGCAGATGAAGTCTAATTAAAAAAATTTGCTTCAAACATCCGATTGAAAAAATTATTTTATCTTTCGATTCCATTTATGTCGAAGAGTATTTTGGATATAGTTACTTTTTCAAATTACGCATAGATTTTCCGATAGGGGGCGAAAAAGTAAATTACATTTTTCCCGATAACTCTTCTTCTAAAACTCCGATTTGAAAATTCTTTTCTTCAGCGGATACAGCTCCTGATGGGAAGTCGTTTGCACATAATTTCCAATTTTTGCAAAAAAATAGTTTGGCCACCAGGGGGCGAAATCTTAATTTCTGCTGCTGATGTATTTGTACATTTCCGCCAGGGGGCGAAATCTTAATTTCCGCTGCTGATGTATTTGTACATCTCCGCCAGGGGGCGAAATCTTAATTTCCGCTGCTGATGTATTTGTACATTTCCGCCAGGGGGCGAAATCTTAATTTCCGCTGCTGATGTATTTGTACATCTCCGCCAGGGGGCGTAGATGTACGTCTTATTTTTGTCAATATCTCTACTTCTAGGAGTCCGATTTGAAAAATTCCTTCTTTGTTGGATAGTGTTTCTAGTGTGACATGTGGTTCATATAATTTCAAAAATTTCAAGTAATTAATAGACTTTCCGCTAGGGGGCGTAGCGGTAAATTGCGTTCCCCCTATATCTCTGCTTCTAAATTTCCGATTTGAAAAATTCTTTCTGCACCGGATACAGCTCCTGGTGGGAAGTCGTTTGCACATAATTTCTAATTTTTGTAAAAAATGGTTTGGCCACCAGGTGGCTTAAGTCTTAATTACCGCTTCTGATGCAGCAAAATATGAGCTTCTAAAATCTCAATTGAAAAGAAAGTCGTTGTTGACCGATATTACTCATGTCGACAAACTTTTTAGGAAAATTTTCTTCTTGAAATAATGCATGGTTTCTACGCCAGGGGATGTAGATGTATAACTTATTTTTGTGAATATCTCTACTTTTAAGAGTCCGATTTGAAAAATTCCTTTTTTGTTGGATAGTGTTTCCGATTCGAAATGTTTTCCCTATAAATTCAAAATTTTCAAGTAAATCATACACTTTCCGCTAGGGGACACAAAGGTAAATTGCGTTTTCTGCGTTATTTGTGCTCCTGAAGCTCCGATTTGAAAAATTCTTCTTGCATCGCATACAAGACCTGATGGAAAATATTTTTCACATAATTTCTAATGTTTGGTAAAGAATGGCTTGGCCACCACGGGTCATAAGTGTTAATTTCTGCTTCTGAAGTATTTGTAGCAAAATCTGGGCTCCTAAAAAAACTCGACTAATTTTTTTTTCTTGGACCGATACCGCTTATATAGATAAACCTTTTGAGAATACTTTCTTCCTAAAATAATGCATGGTTTTCCCACCAGGGGACGTAAAGTCACATCTTATTTTTGTCGATATCTCTGTTTCTAAGAGTTCGTAAGCTCACGATTCCGTTTACAGCAATATCTGAGGGATTAAAAACCCAATTGAAAATCTTCTTTCTTTCGTCAGATCTATTGTTTTCCATACCGGTTCCATTGACTTTGAATAGCTTTGATAAATTTAATTTGCGTCCGAACGGATTCAAAAGACGTGCTTATTACACCCGAAAATTCGGTGTCATCTTTCTTGTTTTTTCTTTCGTCGATACTGTGCTCCCTTGGACCCTTTTTTGGCATTTTGCAAATTGATGTCGTTCGCTTGTATATTAAAGTTTCCACACAGTGAATGAGATAGACAAACTTACTATAAGGAAGAACTAAAGGCAAGCGATGTGTAATTGTTTTGTCCAAAACTAAAATAAATCACTTGGAGAAATCACCCTCTTATACATTGCAGATCTGCAGCTGCTGTGAATAAATGTTGGTGCCTGACATGTACGTCATCCTAGGTGACTTACTGTTTTCCCACATCCTCCACGGGGATTCCCCATGTGGCCTCGCACTTTTCCTCAACTGCGCAGGCAGATGGCGATTACAGAGCTATCAAATTATTTACAACCCATTGTAATCCCCAATCTGATAGCCCAATTCCGCATGAGTTTTTTTTTTTGTCCCGTGGCTTTTGTCAACACCAAGACCGCTATCGCCGAAAAAGATCTGAGTTGGATATTTCTTTGATCTGAGTTGGATGTGATGTGTTTTTTTCTTTTTTTCTCATTCCTCAGGCCGGCGGAGTGGACTCTTCCAGCATTCGGTTGGAGAAAAGTTCTCCCAAGGCAGATGCACTGCGTGACGTCATCGACAGTTGTAACGGAACTCATTTCAAGCATTGCTACAGATCACTTGTGCTACAGACCGACAGTTGACAGGGACTCCTTTGAAGCATTGGTACAGATCACCCTATTTGAATAAATATGGACTTCAAAATTGTTTCAAGCAGTCAAGGAAGCGAGTGCTTGGTATTGTACGGGTACAAATACCGTGAATTAGCACTTTGAAAAGAACTGGTAACGTTGTTTGGCGTTGCTACCTGAAGAATTGTAACACAACGATAAAGATCGGTGACAGTAATACAACCAGTCTCGTATCTTGGGTCCGAGACCCGCTATCTTCCCCCTCCCCCCACACAGAGTACTGTTTTAAAAAAATTACGAAGTTTTATTTTTAACTGTTAAGTAATAAAAGTAACTTAAACTACCGCATGCTATTGCTAACATGATACCAAATAATTATGAACTAATACAAAACATTACAGAATTACTACATGATACCAAATGATTATGAGGATTAGGATTTGAATACTTTATTTGTGCATGAACTCAATTCTTCTTTCCTTTTGTGTGAACTTGAGTATTGCATTTCCACAAAAAAGTTTCTTCCGAGTAGTTTTCGATATTTAAAAATAATGTTTTTCTCTATTGACGAATCAGCCAAGTTGTTCGAATGTACATGTCCTTGTGTGGTTTTAAGATATATCTTGATTCCCTTTAATGCAGAAAAACTTCTTTCGGCAATTACAGTTGCTGATGGATGGAAACTTTAATATTAAATCTGATAATTTGTACACCTCATTAAACACAATGTCCAATTTATTCAACTTTATGTAACAAGTAATGTCTCTTACTGATTGGTTATTCTATTTATCAAGGGAATAAAACACCTTCAGTTCATTTTTTAGTCGAGCTGTATCAAAATTTGAAGCATAGAGCTATTTAAGTTCTGACAGTAGGTGTTCAGGGAAGCTTTCGCAAAATTTATCAAAACAGTTCGAACCCAACAAAGTCACGAATTTAAGTTATAATATCACTGATTTTAATTCATTGACACTTCACCCAAACTGAAACAACTCTCGCAAAACACGCGCTGTTACAGGCGGAAGCATGCGGTGATTGAGGAAGTCGAAGTCTTCTCTTTTCTGCAGGAAGCGTTGCGCAAAGCGCGCTCATTCATGTTGCCATGGAAACGCTAGCAGGCGACTGTATCGAAGATCTTCGAATTAGTATTCTTGCGGAAATGGGAAACCTAGCTTCAATCTGTAAAACATCCAGTGTCTTAAAAGTGTTGCTAAGTAGCTCTTAAAGGGAAATATTAATCTTTGGGGTATTTTTTTATTTTTTTGGTTTTGTGCGTGTTCGGATTTTTTCATAAAACTATAACTGCAGCTTCCAGTTATAGTTCGTTATCTTTTCCCCACCCGCACCTGCGGGAATACGAGAGTGGTATTTATGCCAATGGTTAGAATTAATCACGAAACATTGGAAAGCACTCGCAGAAGCTGAGTCACTGTTGTTTGTACGTCGAGCTACGCATAGATTTCATACCGGACTTGTTAATTTACAATGAAAACTCGGCAATTCACACTGCCATTCACAATATTCTTTTTATAAGCATTATCTTCTTTCAACATAACTTTTTATATGATAAAGCGGGATTCTTTCGTAGTACCTTGCATGTAGACAAGTCCGAATCTACACTGTAATTGAATTAGAGACAGTTGGCGTTATGCAAATGTGGCGCTGTGGGCGGCCCTGTAAACAGAAACGACATGACGTATGTAGCGATCCGACAATATAAGGAGTGATGCGACGGGAATCAGTAAGAGTTGGATGCAGTATGGGTAAGACGAAGGTTCTAAGCGCATTTGATCGTGGGCAAATTGTCGGGGCCCGATGAAAGGGTCACTCCATCTCGAAAGTCGTGCAGGCACTGAAATTTTCACGAGCGACTGTGTCACGGCTGCAACGTGAGTACATCGAATACGGTAAAAACATCCCTGCAAGGGCCAACTGCCGTGCACAACAGCGTGTGGATGAGCGGGGTCATCGTCGGCTAGCTCGCATTGTAACAGCGGATAGACGGGCCACAGTGCAAGAAATCACTCGGCAATTTAACGCTGGTGCTCAAAAACGTGTAAGCAGCCCCACCATCCAGAAACCATCTCCTCGCTATGGGGTAAAGAAACCATCGTCCCACGAGGGTACCGCTTCTGACCGCACACCACAGGGTGCAAAGATTAGCATGGGCACAGGAACATCGTCACTGGACCCTAGACATGTGGGAAAATGTTGCCTGGACTGATGAGTCGAGATTCACGTTGGTACATGCGGACGGCAGGATACGAGTACTGCGCAAACCACATGAAGCGATGGATCCTTCTAGCCAGCAGGGTACTCTTCAAGCTGGTGGGGTTGGCATTCTCGTCTGGGGACTGTTTACGTAGACTGAAATGGGACCCCTGGTACGTGTGACATCGTCCCTCACAGGTCAACGTTACCGGGATATCCTGGACGACCATTTGCTCCCGTTTGTGCGTCTTCAACATCCCACTGGGAACCTCATCCTGCAACAATACAATGCACCGTGCCATCGCTCCCGAATTGTATCCGAATGGTTGGATGAACACTCCACCGACGTGACCTCGCTTCCTTGGCCAGCTAGGTCACCTGACCTCAATCCAATCGAGCATATCTGGGATGCCATTGAGAGTGATGTTCGAGGCTCTGACCCCCTTCCATCAAATCTTGGTAAATGTGGGATCTTGTTCAGGGGTCGTGGATCCGTATGGCTTCCCAACGCTTCCGGTGTCTTGTCTAGTTCATGCAGAGACGATTCACCGCCGTCATCAGGGCGAAAGGTGGTGCTACAAGTTACTAGACAGGGATCTCTAATTCATTTGCTCTTCAGTGTATATCTTTCAATATTAACTTTACGATATCTTTCGGAAATGACTCTTTCCGTTCTCAAGTTAAGAGTTTGATATATTTACATCGCTGCGCCCTCAGATTTAGTTTAGCCGCCCCGGTAGCGCAGTGGTCTAAGCGATGGCCTCTGATCATTCGTCCGAACGGGGTCCGGGTTCGAATCCCGGTGAGGCATGGATGTTGTGTTTGTCTTACGGCACTGGCTGTCTCCCTTCCCTGGAACCAGTGACCCTAAATTAGGGACGGGCGACTGCTTATAGCCCATTGAGTTGCTCACGGTGGTCGTTAAACCTACAATAAAAAAAAAGATTTAGTTTACATAGTTAATAAAAGAAAATCCTAAATTCGTTTAATTGCAATAAATTAAAAAAGCAGCAAAAGAAAAATGCTTTTGCTCAGCAACCACCGAATTTCCTCACGATAGTTTAATTTGGAACAGAAAGCTTTAAAATGTGTTTAATTTCTTTAACGATCAGTTAAATTCGAAGGAGTTAAAATAAACTCTTATTCGCTAATCAAGGAAAACAATTCTTGTGTTTCCGAATTTGGATGTTTTGCAGCAGAAAACATATGTCATATCCTTAACTCAAGCATTTGATACCCGTTGCTTTTTTTTTCATTAATCTTTACTTCAATAACTGAATGAACGCGTAGATTTTGTTTAATGGCTACTGCCACCACTTTATTATTTTGAACTTTTTTGAATGCGATATGCAAAAGTCTGCCATAGAAGACAATTTATCTGAATTCCTTCAAACGTTTGTATGCCTAAATACAAATCAGCCTAGTAAAATTTTATCATTCAATCTAAGCAACACTATTATGGCATTTTCTTTACACTACTTTTCTTTAGTGCTAAAAAATTTGGTAACCCACAGAAAGGAAAGGAATTATATAGAAAAATAAAAATTCTTGATATTTATCAAGTAAAAAGGCTAACCACGTACTGTATATATAGAATCACAGAAGCCGTGATAGTTTTTGATAAACAAGAATTATATCGGAAAATTGATCTGAATTCCGCCACATCAAAAATCGACAAAACAATTCTTGTGATTCTTCTTATTTTCTCGATGATCGAACAATTCCTGCTGACGAAATAAATCTCTTGTTCACGGTTACACGCTGCTGTACTTCCGAGCCTAATGGATAGAGGAAATGGATGATCAAAGATTCTGAAGAGGTTTCGTTTCTTTTTCTTACTTCTTCATCCTTCACTTCTGCATCTTGGGATCTAACAAAGTAATCAACGCTCACCCTCTATCACTGAAGAACTCTTATGCGCTTTATTTTATATGATATGTAAGCGTATAAGAGGCACTGGTTTCTGATTATTCGTTTTATATGACACATAAACGTATGAGAGGCTCTGGTCTCCGGTAAGACGTTTGACATGGCACATAAGCGTACCAGAGGCATTCGTTTCTGGCCAATCGTTTTATATTACACATAAGCCTACCGGAGGCACTGGTTTCTGGATAATCGTTTTATATGACTCATAAGCTGATCAGAGGCATTGGCTTATGGCCAATCTTTTTACATGACACATAAGCTTATCAGAGGCACTGGTTTCTGGCTAATTGTTTTATGTGACGCATGATCGTATCTGTGGTACTGGTTTCTGACTATTCGTTTTATATGACACATAAACGTATCAGAAGCACTGGTCTCTGGCTATTCGTTCGACGTAGCACATAAGCGGACCAGAGGTATTATTTCTGGCAAATCGTTTAAAATTACACATAAGCCTACCAAAGGCACTGGTTTCTGGATAATCGTCTTATATGACACATAAGCCCATCAGCGGCATTAGTTTATGGCCAATCATTTTACATGACGCATAAGCGTATCAGAGGTACTGGTTTCTGGCTAATCGTTTTATGTGACGCATGAGCGTATCTGTGGCACTGACTTCTGGCTATTCGTTATATGACACATAAGCCTACCGGAGGCACTGGTTTCTGGATAATCGTTTTATATGTCACAGAAGCCCATTAGAGGCAATGGTTTATGGCCAATCGTTTAATATTACACATAAGCCTACCGAAAACACTGGTTTCTGGATAATCGTTTTATATGACACAGAAGCCCATCAGAGGCATTAGTTTATGGCCAATCATTTTACATGACGTATATCAAAGGCACTGGTTTCTGGCTAATCGTTTTATGTGACGCATGAGCGTATCTGTGGCACTGACTTCTGGCTATTTGTTTTATATGACGCATAAACGTATCAGAGGCACTGGTCTGGATAATCTTTTTTGACATAGCACATAAGCGTACCAGAGGTACTGGTTTCTGTCTGGTTGTTTTATATGACACTTAAGCCTACAAGAGGTACTGGTTTCTGGATAATCGTTTTATACGACACATAAGCCTATCAGAAGCACTGGTTTATAGCCAGTCATTTTACACGACGCATAAGCGTATCAAAGCCAATGGTTTCTGGCTATTCTCTAGTAGAGGAAAAGGGAGACTTCCTCCACAGACTTAACATTGGCTGCCCACGAGGCTGTCCCCGAGGCTGCCCTAGCTGTCCCCTTGTCAGAATTATTTTCACGTGATCGGCCCCATGATGTTCTGCCCCCTAGCGGTGCTTCTTGGAACTTTCGATGGATCTTTGTTTTTGAGAGGTGGCAACGACCGAGTAGGAGAGGGGTTGGATATAGGGGATGTCAACTCGAGGTGCTGCCCCCTAGTGGTGCTTCTTGGAACTTTCGATGAATCTTTGATTTTGGGGGATGACAACGAGAGAGGGGTGTGTGTTGGGATTTTTTGTATTTATTCCTGTGGTTTTCAAGCGGGATTTTCCCCCTCTTGGATGCTATTTTTTCCCCGGAGGAATTTTTTACGTAACGATGTTGGGGAATTTTCTTTCCAAGGGAATAAAAGTGCTCTGATGGTCTTAGCGAGGTTCTAACTCACGATGATTTGGTTTCAAAAAATGGTCAGGTAGTCTCGTGTGCTACGTATTCACTCAATTTTTTTAATTACTTTACGTTATTTCTTCATGGGTTTTTATATGTTTTTTGTATGTTTTGAGGGAGTTTTTTCGCGTAGATGTAATGAATTTTCTGGGGAACTTTTGCTTTTCCTCCATTTAATTTTATTTCAGTCCATGAGACGAGGAAATGCTTCTTTAGGAATGATTTCGTTCCTGTTCGCAGTAATTATTGGACATAGACTTCATGTTAATTCTGAGTCTTTCGCCCCTGCAATAGTATTTTCTCGTAATGTTTTCGTATGTTCAAGAACTCTACAGATCTTTCCCAGTTAAAATTCTGTTGCAACAATATTTTCTTACTTTATTTCGCATATCATTATAGCTTCCCAATTTTTGCTATTTTTCTGCTTCTATCTTTGAAATTTCGTTAAACTTCTCAATAGGTCAGGATTCTTTTTTTTTTTTTTTTTACTTGGTCAAACTTATGAGTCCTTTTATTCAGACTTTTTTTCATTTCATTTCAGCAAACGATTATTTTAGATGTAACAAATCATTCCTCAAATCTTGCATGTATGTCAAATATGCATTTTTTTATTCTTTCCTAGTTTGCTGTAATTTTCGTGGACTGCCCCAACAGGAAGGCATTCATTGTCAAGACATACTTTTTTCTTACAATAAATTTGTATTCTTTCGGCTGTGCATTTTTCTGTCTTGTCCGAAAAAACATTCATTCTAGAGGCAAAGAGAGTAATTCCGTTCTTCCCCTAAACATTATTTTTTAACGTTTTACTAACTCACCAGAAAAGCAGCTAGCTATTCCCCACCCCCATAGCGAAAATAAAGAAATTCTTACTTCTTTTCCATACATATCGACTCAATCTATTTCTTTTCGAAATGCTGGTCATGACATTTCAACTAAAATTTTATACTTTCACCAAAAATCATATTCTTAAACGAGCTATTTTTTTACTTTATTTCATGTATAATTACATTTTTATTGTATCCCCACCTCATCAAAGTTAATAAGAACTCCCATAATCTCATTCCTTTCCCTCATTTAGTTCGTTTAAATTGAGATGTTTGAAAACTTTGCGTATATTTCTTTCACTAAATGTCCAGTTCTCCCGTATCTGTCCCATCATTTTTAACTTCTGTGCCTGCTGCATTTTATCTTTAGACGTTTAGTTTCATTGACCTTTTCTTTCGTTTTAATTAGGTTTTCATTATCGTATTTTTTATTCATTGTCTCAGCAGGAAAAGCTTTCATTCTGGAGACATAGCGACTAAGTCCGTACTTCTTCTAAACATTTTTATTTCACGTTTTACTAATTCGTAAGAAATGCAGGTGTTTCCAAACTCTCATAGTGAAAATATCGTATTCCCCTTATTTTACTTATTATATTTTTCTTTCTATTCAGTGTTGTATGATTCTTAAAACTTTGGTTTATTTTTATGAAACTTCTTTTTTTTCTGATTCAACCTATCAATCTTTTCCTATCGATTTAATTGCTCTTATTTTACCATTCGACTTTACTTTTGAACAGAAATGTATCAAAAATCTTCACATGTATTTGAGTCTCTAATGCCGATTCTTCCCTATTTCAAATAAAGTCATTGTAGGATTTTAGTGTAAATGCCCCTTAATCTTTAGAACCTCCTTTTCATAGTTAGATACTTATTCCTCGAGGTTTAAATTAAAACATGAAAGAAGAGTGTTTTTACGCTCTCTCCAGTGAAAGAAGAGTGTTTTTACGCTTTCCCCAAGAAATTAACTTTGGAATCTCCCTTTTTTCTACCGGAAAATGACTATCTTGTGCGACTGTTTTCACGCGTCTACTGCTTGCTGGAAAACCTCATATGACATGAAATCACTTTGCTTGGTAGATTAAACTAAATTCTGGTTTTGAACTTTGAACGCAAATTCAAGCTTGCAAAAGCATTGTTTTCTGAGCGAACTTAAACTGTCTAAGATGACAAAAATCTAAAACTGGTGACTCAATGGGACAGAGCGTTTGAACTTTGCCGTTCATTCAAGATTTAAAAGATCCGTAGTGAACCACTACATGGGAAATAAGCTGATTTAGTCCACTGTTTCAAGGAAGGTAGAAAGCTAGTGTCGTAATTCAAAAGCTCATAAATCAAGCTCCCCAGGATTCAATTTCGGATGAACGATTAGTCAGATGTAAATGCATAGACATTGAAAAATTACTTCAGACAAATATTTCTTTACTTAAAAGTGCTTCAAGTCAGAATTTGCATTACTTAAGATTTCCCTTAGTAAATATTTTTTCTATCTTAAAAACGTCTGAAGGGTTGATTTTGAAAAAAACAAAAAAAAAAAAAAAAAAAAAACGAGTTCTCCCAAAAACGTAAAATTTCCCCAGAATTGTATGAGGAACCAAAAAAAATTGACGAAGCTTGAATGTTAAGTCTTTCAACCCATTTCTTTCTCTTCATGTTTCATTCCATAAACTTTCTTCAAGTTCCTATATAACCAAGAATTTTGTTAAATGTCCAAGTTCGACTCTCCCAGAAATTTTCTGAAAATAATAGTTTCTCTTTTAAAAAAAATCCAAAATAAGAATCCCTTCAATGAAACAAGAAATTCCTATTCAGAGCATTCCATCCCTCTTCCTACTTCAAATACTCTCCTTGTAAATCTAAGGAGCCGTTTTTGTTTTTGGTTTTATTTTCTTAATATTCATATATTTTTCCCTCTAACTTTAGAAGATATTTTCCCAAAATGTATGTACATATTACGATAGTAAAACTTCACACAACTGCTTGCTGGATGTTTAATTCACTTCACGCTGTCTTAAGGAAATTCTTTCATTTTCTCATAACACATGGACATGTTATTTTTCTTTCCATTCACTTCAAAGACTTGAGATCAACTTAAGGGAGTCTTTTGAGAAAAACTTTCATAGAAAAGCATAAATGTACTGAAAATGTCAGTTTTCTTAAAGAAATCATAAGAATAAGAATTTTTTTTACTGAAACAAGTTTCCCCACTTCAAAGCATTAAGTGGCTCTTTTCGCATCAAATTCTGTATTTCCACATGTAAACTTTATTCTTTTTCTACTTCATATCGTCTTTCGTTTCTTGTTTTTCCCTATGTAACTTAAAACTTCTTTTCTTAATCTATTTTTCATAAAGTATCATTCTTTTGAGTTGATTTTCTCTCTCTCTCTCTCTTTTTTTTTAAATGCATTCCTAAGTTCATATTGAGAAGGGTTTAAATTTTCATTGAAAGATGTTTGCAAAGATCGTTTTAGGAAAAGTTTAAAACAGATAAGGTTCGTTTCGGAAAAGTTGAAAACAGATATTGTTCGTTTCGGAAAAGTACATTCTCTTATAGGGTTAAAAACGGAACACTTCATATTTTCTTAGGGGCGGTTTGATGAAACACGTTTCAGTAAAAACAGTGAAATTCCCATTGAATAACATGGGGAACTATGAAATTTAAGAAGCACGTTTTCGTTCAAGGAAAATATTTTAAAAGGTCTATTTTCGATTCAGTTGAAAACGAATCAGGTAGAAAACAGAATGCAGTAGAAACAGTTACAGCAAGTTCCTGAAAGTTGAAAATAGATGAGGTTGAAAATGGATGTACTAAAAATGTCTTAGGAAAGAAATTTTTATGAAACACAGACTGTTTAGTTTTCCCAGGCTAGGGGTCTTCAGTGAGAGCTCTTCATCTTTTCAGCTCAAAGAATAAAGCGAGTCAGTTTGAAACATTTCAAACTCCCCGAAAATAAGCCGTGTACTCTGGTTTCCACTCAATACAGTAAAGCATTGCTCTCAGACCAGTCGGAATTCCGCCCCGATTGGTTGCCTAATGGAAAACCTCAGACCTATCTCCAATAACAATACCCAAATATTCTTAAGAAAAGTCTAGCAAAAAATCACTAGTTCCTCATTAAATCAATTGCATTCATCCTGTTACAGTTTTACACATTTCAAAAAAGAAGTTTACATTCTCACTTTTACTTTAAAATTCTTGAACAGCTTAATATTTTGACTCATTTCCATAAAAAAAAAAATAATTTCACTTAAAATTTAATTTAAAAAATAGTAATTACTCTTAAAATTTATGCCTCAAAACTGAAAATATTTACGCCTAATATTTCAATAAATAATAAATATTCACAAACTCACCTTCTCACTTGCCAATTAAAAAAAAAAAAAACTACATTAACAACTCTCCAGTCCACTTGAATTCCCTAACATGAACTTTGATTACAGAAGAAAATACGGAAACAGTCATAAAAAGATTTCATCCTAAATGAAAATAATGTTCTGGAATTGATTCCAGCCTGAATCCGATAGGGCACTTTTCTCAGGTTGAACCTCCAGAACACAAGTGGAGACGAATGAAAACTCATCACAATTTTCAGATGGAATCAAAGCATTTGAACAGCTGGGGGAACCGACACACTGCTTCTTAGCGAAAGAAACAGAAACGTCTGGAAGATTCATACCGCTTCTTTCCCAATGAATAAATGTGGAAAAAATAAAATAACGTTAGCAAGCTGATGGAAACAGAATTTGAAAGACTTGATGACGCCTTACTTTATTCAAACTTACAACAGAACTAAAATTCACTCAGCGTTTCCTTTGCATACTGTGACCAATGCATGACCCTTATCACAACACGTGTTGGTGTGTCACCATGCGTCAGCGCTTCACGGTGCTATGCCCTTATCTTGTCATTTCGTGACGAAACGGTATCGACTGACAAAGCGAACTCAGCTGAGGGTTTATCTTAAGGAAAATTCTTAGAGAAAAACGAAAGGATTTCATTATAATTAATTTTCATATCTTGAGAAAATAAAACTAAAATGTATTCAGTAAGAAATTCTTCAATGTTGAATTTTCCTCAAAATGAGAGAGGAATACGGAAAGCGAAAGAATTTAATCAGACACCTTGAAAGAATTCATCTCAGATTTAAAGACGCTTTTGAAAAAAAACCCCAGTAAACTATGAAATACTTTGTTCTTCACATAAAGAAAACACGGTGTACGATTCCAATATTCCCTTTTTTCTTAAAATTTCTCCAACGTAATGACTTAGGTCAACTGAGTCCAGAAATGCTTCGTCTACTTTAGTATTTCGATTCCGAGGGAGTTCTTTCCGATACTGTTAAGCTATTTTCTCAAAATCCAGTTGTAAAATAATTTTGGTCATGTTTATTTGATTGTCGTCGTAGGAGAATTCCAATCCGTTCATGCCCACCATGTCATACATTGTGTCCCTGAGAGTTTCTTCAAGCAGAAAAAAGCCATCATTCCACAGAAATTCTTCTTTTGGTGTTTGTAATGTTTCCAAAGTCAAATTATTTTTTTTTCCAAGGCTTTCTTAATTAAAGCTGAAAACGAAATGGAACGAAGAAACGTCTATTGTATGACTCTTAACATAGTAGATTTCTTATTAACCACTTTAGTCCAATGTTCTCCACACGGAGAAATTTCAGATTTCAAAATTTAACCATCCTGACCCACTTTTTCCTGAGTGAAATCCAATACATGGTGAAAATCTCGACTTATGCATTCCTTTGAGTGGGGAATCGCTCTCATGAAAGGGGGCAACGGTTAAAATCGACATTGATTAAAATTGGAGAGAGGAAAATATGAGAATTGAATAAATAATGCATAGGCAGGATTCCCGAAAACATAAAAAATATAAGTTATATATATATAAAAAAAAATTCCATGAAAAATATTGGAGGGCGAAAGATTTGAAATATTTTCCTTGAACGAAAACGTGCTTCTTAAATTTCATAGTTCTCCATGTTATTCAATGGGAATTTCACTGTTTTTACTGAAACGTGTTTCATCAAAACCGCCCCTAAGAAAATATGAAGTGTTCCATTTTCAACCCTATAAGAGAATGTACTTTTCCGAAACGAACAATATCTGTTTTCAACTTTTCCGAAGCGAACCTTATCTGTTTTAAACTTTTCCTAAAACGATCTTTGCAAACATCTTTCAATCAAAAATTTAAACCCTTCTCAATACGAACTTAGGAATGCATTTAAAAAAAAAGAGAGAGAGAGAAAAAATCAACTCAAAAGAATGATACTTTATGAATATTAGATTAAGAAAAAGAAGTTTTAAGTTACATAGGGAAAAACAAGAAACGAAAGACGATATGAAGTAGAAAAAGAACAAAGTTTATATGAGGAAATACAGAATTTGATGCGAAAAAAGCCACTTAATGCTGTGAACAGGGGAAATGCTTCAAAACTTTGCGTATATTTCTTTCACTAAATGTCCAGTTCTCCCGTATCTGTCCCATCATTTTTAACTTCTGTGCCTGCTGGTTCAGATGTCCTTCGATGACTATCATGTGGTCTATTACTTGACAGGAAAACATTCCACACACCACCACCCTGCCGCTACAGGGCTGTACTGTTGACACCTGAGAGGATGACTCCATGGCCTCATACTTCTTCCCCCTAATTCGGCACCTGTTATCCGCATACTGCAGAAGGAACCATGATTCATCCGTCCCTAAATTTTCCGCAGCTCTCAACGGCCCGGGGTAGATGCTTCCGCGTTCACTAGAAGTGTGATTTCATGTTCTGCGCTGACAACGTCGGCATTCGACATGGTCGGCTGCTGTTGTTGCCTATTAGCGACATGGTCCGATACGTGTACGTGGAGCATTTGGTGATGAGTCTTGGCACATCGGCGTTGAATTATGCTGTGATTTTCCACGTTGTGGCCAGTCTGTTCAGTTGTATGATTCTCTCCAGTCCTCTTTGACTTTTCTGATCCAGCAGCTGTTTTCGTCTACAGATTCTCTCGAATCTTTTTTGACTTTTCTGATCAGCAGCTGTTTTCGTCTATGATTCCCTCCAGTTTCATTTGACTTCTCTGATCCAGCAGCTGTTTTCGTCTACACATTCTTTCCAGTGTACTTTGACTTTTTTGATCCAGCAGCCGTTTTCGTCTAAGATTCCCTCCAGTCGCTTTTGACTTTTCTGATCCAGCAGCTGCTTTCGTCTACGATTCCCTTCAGTCCCCTTTGACTTTTTTGATTCAGCAGCCGTTTTCGTATAAGATTCCCTTCAGTCTCCTTTGACCTTTCTGATCCAGCAGCTGTTTTTGTCTACAGATTCCCTCCAGTCTCCTTTGACTTTTCTGATCCAGCAGCTGTTTTCGTCAACAGGATCACCGATTGCTGGAAGATTTTTGTCTGTCACGCCATTCACGGTAAACCCGTGCTACGGCTGTACGTGAAAATGTCAGGAGGACGGCCATCTTAGAAATGCTCGAACCGGCGCAACTAGCGGGACATGACTCGCTCAACATTGGTCGGAAAAATGATCAAACCGCACATGAAAACAGCCACGTGTGGTTGACGTCCTCGGTAAAAGTCAGGTATTCCATCTCTTAACACAAGAACTTCGAAAGACCTTATTATGCACTGCAGATCAATTGAATTAGAGATACCTTCCTAGTAACGTATAGCACCATTTTTCGTCTTGATGACGACGGTGATTCGTCTCGGCATGGACTTGACAAGACACCGGAAGCTTTGGGAAGTCACACGGATCCACGACCCCTGAACAAGCTCCCACAGTTCACGAAGATTTGATGGAGGGGAATAAGAGCCTCGAACATCTCTCTCGATGGCATCCCAGATGTGCTCGATGGGATTGTGGTCAGGTGACCTAGCTGGCCAAAGAAGTGAGGTCACATCGGCGGAGGGTTCATCCAACCATTCGGATACAATTCGGGAGCGATGGCAGAGTGCATTGTCTTGTTGCAGCATGAGGTCCCCAGTGGGATGTTGAAGACGCACAAACGGGAGCAAATGGTTGTCCAGGATATCCCGGTAACGTTGACCTGTGAAGGACAATGTCACACGTACCAGTGGTCCCATTTCAGTCCACGTAAACAGTCCCCAGACATGAATGCCACTCCCACCAGCTTGAAGAGTACCCTGCTGGCAAGAAGGATCCATCGCTTCATGTGGTTTGCGCCGTACACGTATCCTGTCATCCACATGTGCCAACGTGAATCTCGACTCATCAGTCCAGGCAACATTTTCCCACATGTCTAGGATCCAGTGGCGATGTTTCCGCGCCCATGCTAATTTTGCACTCTGTGATGTGCGGTCAGCAGCGGTACCCTCGTGGGACGATGGCTTCTGTACCCCATAGCAAGGATATGGTTCTGGATGGTGTGGCTGCTTACACGTTTTTATGCACTAGCGTTAAAATACCGAGTGATTTCTTGCACTGTGGCCCGTCTATCCGCTGTTACAATGCGAGCTAGCCGACGATGACCCCGCGCATCCACATGCTGTTGTCAACGGCAGTCGGCTCTTGCAAGGATGGTTTTATCGGATTCGATGTACTCATGGTGCACCCGTGACACAGTGGCTCACGAAAATCCCAGTGCCTGCGCGGCTTCCGAGAGGGAGTGACCCATTCGTCGGGCCCCGACAATTTGCCCACGATCAAATGCGCTTAGATCCTTCGTCTTACCCATACTGCGTCCGACTCTTAATGATTCCCGTCGCATCACTTGTTATATTGTCGGATCGCTGCATACGTCATGTCGTTTCCGTTTACAGTGGCGCCCACAGCGCCATATTTACATAACGCCAGCTGTCTCTAATTCAATGCGAACGGAATGTGTTCCAAAATAAGTGCGAACGTATAGGGATGTGTTCCAAAATAAATGCGAACGTATAGGAATGTGTTCCAAAATAAGTGCGAATGTATAGGAATGTGTTCCAAAATTTGCCATATGCAATCAAGGTACTGCAAAAGTTTATAAAATTGAGATATCACATTGCAGAGCTTACTGGTGTTGTCGCTTGATGTAATAATTTTTAACAAATATTCCACCAGACACTGATTGTTCCGCAACACACTCCTTGAAACACCCCGAGAAAGTCGTTCGATCCCGATGAAACTCCGGATGCAAGTACCACAGGGCCGAATATGCAAATGATAAAAAAAATAACTACCAATGACGAAAAAGTGGCCCGCCACAGCGCATGGGAACTGCACATCGAGAAGGGTATATCAAGAGCAAATCTCGCACGCAGGGACAATTGTGACAGCGGATTGCGCTTGCAATAACAACCACGGACTCTGAGGATGCCTCGACGTCGGATCCGTTTATGCTATAAGCAGTTAAGCTAGTCTGAGTGAGAAAGAACTTATAATTGGGGTGAAAGAGGCAGGTTGGTGAAATCGCAGTATAAAAAGGCATTTAGGTCGGAGCGACGTGGCAATCGGACAGTGCTGGCGCCAATAAGTCGAGAAAGGCACAACCGAGCGGCACGAGGGCACTGGACGGCCCAGGGCAACGACGGAACGCGAGGATCGGGCGATTGTGAGAGCCACACGAACAGAAACAAATTCGTCGCTCTCAACCATCCGTGGCTATGCTGCGTTGTTTACAGGTACGGAAGTGGACATTCGGTCCGTTGCCAGACGACTTGTGGCACGGGGACTACATTCGACAGCGAGCATCGCCGGCACTGTTTGCAGTGATGTCGGTCTCGATTAACGTGAGATAGTGTCCAGTGGTGTAGTGTTGTCTTTAGAGATGAGTCACAGTTTTGCACTTGGCGCCGATGTCCTGCGCATAAGTGTCGAGAGACGAACCTGCCATAACACTGATCCTGCCTTTACCGTGGTTTAGCACATAATATGCACACCGGGAGTGACTGTCTGAGGAGCCATTTCGTACGATATCCGGACCCCTTGGTTGTCCTCCGTACAACCCTCACGGCTCAGCGGTACGTTGACGACATTCGACGATCCGTTGTGTTGCCATTCCCATCGCTGCATCACTGGGGAATTTTTCAACAGTATAATAGCAGGCAACACACAACACAGCTCTCCTAGTCCTGCCGCTGTAATGTCGACACCTTTGCATGGCCAGCCTGATAGCCCAACTCATCATCGATCGAACGTGTTTGTAATATGATGGGATGCCACCGACGCCCAACGTACTGACTTGAGCCACTCGTGTAGCTGTTTATTCTAAATAAATGGCCTAACTGCTCTGGAATTGCAATAATTTCCTTTCCTATACACACACATTGCACAAACCAAAATTTTCATCTCGATTAGATGATTCCTTCTGGGTGCTTCATTTTATTTTTATTTTTGTTTCTTTTTTTGGCAAAGAGTGTGATAAGTTTTCAGATACCCCAAAATAGTGATAACTGCAGCAGCCATTAGTGTATTAAATAAATGTTACTGAATATTTTATTCAGCGTCAATGCCACAAGCCAGAATACAGCACCATACTCTGTCCATATCAGAATCTTACTGTTTCGCCTCTAAGGCAACATTAATTCTGCGTTGTTGAACGAACTAGGTTGTGTTTGGTCACTTCGACCAAAAATCTCCCGCGAGAGTTTTGCTATGCAGATTAAAGTTTCTCAAATGAATGCTTGATAACGCTGAGTCGTAATTTAGTGCATAACTACAACGCAGCTTGAGGCAATAAACTTAAGAGATTCCTAATTGCAATGTCACAGCTCTTTTGGGATATTTGCACAGAGAGGTGACTGAAAGGGCAGAAAGAGAGAGAGAGAGAGAGAGAGAGAGAGAGTGAGAGAGAGAGTGAGAGACTAAAATGGTATTCAGGGAAACGTCGTATTATTTCTGTTTAATCCTTACAAAATTAAAGCGCTGTTTTATTGTTTACGTAACACCTCCTAAATAGTTACTGAGGAATTCAAACTGCCTGAAGTGGTAATGATTCTGTAGCAACAGACCAAACTTATGAAAGCAGATTCTCAGGCTTAAGCAAGTTTGAGGTCAAAAATTTTAATTTCAATAAACTCATTCTCCAGCGCAAACTCAGTCGACGAAAATCATTTGAATCATATCTTTGTAAATTATTCCATCGATCTGTCTAGCATAGAAGAGACAAAATTTCTACAAGTTGAAAACATGGTGCGCATTTTCTAATTGTATTGTACATTAGACTCATCTACAGAAGAAATTGTGTACACAAATGAAATCTTTGCTAGACAGTTTTGAAAAACAAAAATGAATGTTTTTCCGGTACGTCGTCGGCAACAAAGATATAATATAATAGCAAGTACAAATGGTCAAAACAATAGAAACACGTACTGAAAACTGCTGCTCTTTTTAATGGCTTGCTTGTTTACTTCTGAACGTGCAATAATGGAATCAATGAACATGCAGTGATGGAAACTATAAACATGCAATGATGCAATACATGAGCATGCAGTGACAGAATCCCTGAATATGCAGTGATGGAATCTATGAACATGCAGTCATGAAACCCTATGAACATCTAGTGATGTAATCCATGAACATGCAGTGATTTAATCTATCATCATCCAGTGATGGGATCTATGAACATCCAGTGATGGAATTTATGAACATGCAGTGATGGAATCTACGAACATCCAGTGATGCAATACATGAGCATGCAGTGACAGAATCCCTGAATATGCAGTGATGGAATCTATGAACATGCAGTCATGAAACCCATGAACATCTAGTGATGTAATCCATGAACATGCAGTGATTGAATCTATGATCATCCAGTGATGGGATCTATGAACATCCAGTGATGGAATTTATAAACATGCAGTGATGGAATCTACGAACATCCAGTGATGAAATCCATGAACACGTAGGGGTGGAATCTATGAACATGCAGTGATGGAATCTATGAACATGCAGTGATGGAATCTATGAACATGCAGTGATGGAATCTATGAACATGCATTCATGAAACCCATGAACATCTAGTGATGTAATCCATGAACATGCAGTGATTGAACCTATGATCATCCAGTGATGGGATCTATGAACATCCAGCGATGGAATTTATGAACATGCAGTGATGGAATCTATGAAAATGCAGTGATGGAATCCATGAACATGCAGTGATGGAATCTATGAACATGCAGTGATGGAATCTATGAACATGCAGTCATGAAACCCATGAACATCTAGTGATGTAATCCATAAACATGCAGTGATTGAATCTATGATCATCCAGTGATGGGATCTATGAACATGCAGTGATTGAATTTATGATCATCAAGTGATGGGATCTATGAACATGAAGTCATGAAACCCATGAACATCTAGTGATGTAATCCATGAACATGCAGTGATTGAATCTATGATCATCCAGTGATGGGATCTATGAACATCCAGTGATGAAATTTATGAACATGCAGTGATGAAATCTATGAAAATGCAGTGATGGAATCCATGAACATGCAGTGATGGAATCCATGAACATGCAGTGATGGAATCCATGAACATGCAGTGATGGAATCCATGAACATGCTGTGATGGAATCTATGAACATGGAGTGATGGAATATATGAACATGCAGTGATTGAATCCCTGAACATACAGTGATGAAATTTATGAACATACAGTGATGAAATTTATGAACATACAGTGATGGAACCCATGAACATGCAGTGAGAGAATCCATGAACATGCAGTAATGGAATTCATGAACATGCATTGATGGAATCTATGAACATGCAGTGAGGAAAGTTTGTAACATGTAGTGATGGAATTCATGAACATGCATTGATGGAATCTATGAACATGCAGTGAGGAAAGTTTGTAACATGTAGTGATGGAATTCATGATTGGAATCTATGAGCATGCAGTGATGGAATCTATTAACATGCAGTGATGGAATTTATGTGATTTTAGTTGGACGAACAACGTTGAATTAGGTCTGGAGCCCATTGTTAGTTTGGGAGAAGAACGCTCTGGAGCCCGTTGTTCACCTAGCGTGCAGTTTAGTTGGGAGAACAACGGGCTCCTGAACGAGGAGGAGGAAGCGTTAGTTCAAATTCCACCACCAATAAAAAGGTTTTTTTACCTCACCTTGGAGCCCGAAGGTAAAATGAATCTCCTAGTCGTGAGGTTAAAAAAATCTGTGACATTTCTTTCACTCATCGTCTGAAATTAATGATAATTCCATTATCTATAGCGAGCTACTTCAAGCATGGTTTGCTGGCTGACCCGAAAACCTACGATTCCATCCAAGCCATTTCTCAAGGAGGGATACATATATGACGTACTTACCTCAGAGGTGAAGCACGTCTCAAGACGAATAGTTGCAGCAATAAGCTTCTTCAGAGTAGTTTAGTTGGAAGTACTACTGTCTCTGGAGCGAGGAGGCGTGAATTAGAATTCCACCACCGGCAAGAAAGGGCTTTTTATCACAATTTCGATCGTATTGAGAAACAGATGTCGATGGCCTTTGAAGAAAAGCTAACGACCTAACATCTTTCGAAACCTTGCCGCGGATGGCCTAGTGGTCGACGTTCGTAACTGCTACCGAAAAGTTTCTGGATCGGTCCCAGAGAGGTGCGAACGACGAATCATTACATATCCGTCGTGTGTCGGATGGGCACATTAAGCCGTCGGATCAGGCCTCAAGGTTATGAATAAGGGCAATTTACTTCCTCTTTCTAGGTGCTTCCGTGAGATTTTCCTGTTGGGCACTCTAGTCCAAATCTTATAGTTTCCTACTGTTAAGGGTTGAAGACCTGGGGTCAGACATACCCTTCCTAAAAGTCATCTGCATCAAATCTCTAAGAAGACTCTTTTCGAAACTTTTCAGTCTAACACCATGAAGATAAATTGCATACAGAGGAAGTTCTTCTGGAAGTCAGATTCGTACCGGGAAATTTGGTATTCATAAAATTTTAAATTTCACAAAATTTAAGCCTAGAGGGATAAATAACATTAAGGTCCAGGGTTAAAAGTCCTTCCGAGAAGTGCATTTCCCCCTTACTTTTTTTTATTTTGTACACTATCAGGACACCCAGGTAGCATAGCTTTGCAATTTAACGTAGGAATTTACAAATTTTAGGAATAGGCAATGTGTGTATGCGCTCAAAAACATACACACACTCGAGGTCTCTAAGCTAGTAAGAAAGCATGGCGTAATGTTCTAGTCACGCGAAATACGCAATATTTTATCCAAACAGCTGTGTTTGGAATGCTTTTCAATTTCCTGTCTTTTTGTCCCTGGTAAATAGTTTGTATATCCTAACTGAAGTCTGATGACTCTGCATTTATTTCTAAACGAAATACATGTTCGCAGTATTTCTTGAAAGCAGATGTGATCACTGCTCCTCAGGTTAAATTGGTTTTCAATTTCCTTTTTCGAGTATCGTGCCTCTATCAATACTGAAAGACGTGAGAAAATTCCATTTCCTTCAGTTCCATCCACATTATAGTACTTTTAGAGCGAACAAGGAACAAGAATGGGGTAAATAAAAAAGGAGATAGTGGATTATATATTCAGGCAATCTTGAAAAACGAATTAGACTCCAAGTTCTCATTTCTTTATTTAGGTTTTCTGGAATACATTCCGCAGAAGACAAAATTTCTTATTTTGTGCACGTGGAGGCAACGCATTCGGCAATAAAGGCATTTATTGAATGTCGATAGCTGACAGACTCTTTCTCAGGAAGAGAATTATTGTTGCCAGCATCTGAGCTTTATCACTTTGACGCTATCGCAGAAGTATCCATAAAATATAGCCAAATGACAGCACGTTGTCCCGACGCCTAAAGTTAAATTTTTCTATGTACGTATGAGGTTATCTAAAAAGTAGTTCCTCTTTGCAAATAACGTTTCTGTAAGTAATGATATTTTAAATGAAATTTGGTATAAAAACAAATAGATATCATCTGAATGTAACGGTGTTACTCAAAATTGTCCACCGCTTAAATAAAGTATATCTCAAATCAATCCACTGAAATCAATTGATATCTCCTGGTGCTACTCAAAATAGTCTACCACTGAAATCAAAAATCAAGCGTACAACCTAATATAGTGCTGGAAAAACTGTTAAGGTCATGTAAAGAAATGCGAAAATGCAGACAATAGATGACTAAGTTAATGGGGCGAACCGCTCAAATAGTGCTAAAAGAAGTTTCAAACCCTTCTAAAATAATAATGCGATAAAAATGTTTGTGGAAAAAAAATAAAAAGAAGAAAACCGAATTAACTACATTTGCAGCTGGAAAAAATGATAAGGTCGGGAACGTTTCCCGAAGAGTATGTAAATTAGGTTGTTTCATGCAGGTGTAGGAACAGGCGCCTTGATAAGCAGAGCACGTGGCAACGTCAGTGTTGGCTTTGAGAAGAGTATTGTTATGGCGAAGGGCAAAAAGTTGTCGGATTTTGAACGCGGTAAAATACAAGGATTGCATGCGAGTGGGAAGAGTAGTGCGGAAATTGCAAAGGCTATAGGCCGATCCAAGACCGTAGTGAACAATTATTTGCAAAATCCATCTTCTTATGGACTAAAGAAATCTACAGGTAAGCCAAAATCAATTTCAAATCGCATGAAACGTAGAGTTTGTAAACTTGCATGTGCTAACAAAAAAGTCGTCCAGTGAAATTGTTCGTGAACTGAACTTGTCCTGCAGTAGCCGAACTGTACGAAATGTTTTAGCCAGCAATTCGAACATCCAATACATTAAGCTAAAGCCAAAACCCTACCTGAATGCTAAACATATATGTGCTCGAGTAGAGTTTGCAAAAAGGCATATTACTTTCGCAGATAAGTGGAAAGACGTGGTCTTTTCCGATGAAAAGAAATTTAATTTGGACGGGCCTGACGGTTTCGCTAAATATTGGCATGATCTGCGGATAGAAAAACCCTGTTTCTCAAAGCGCAAATTCGGTGGAGGCTTGGTCATGGTTTCGGGGGCATTTTCTGCTACTGGAAAAACCTCATTATTATCAATTCCGACAAGTTCCAAGTTATGCTGGCAGATAATTTACTACCTATTGCTCCCCTTATGTCATCGGGAGATTAGATTTTTCAGCAAGACAATGCCAGCATCCACAACTCTCGGTCTGCTAAAGCGTGGTTGGAAGACAATGACGTTCGTGTTTTGGACTGGCCTTCACATAGCCCCGACCTCAACCCGATGGGAAACCTTTGGGGTATAATGGTGCGCTCTGTCCACAAGGACTTCAGACATTTCCAGACAAAAGCGGACCTTATTGCAGCCATGCAGACAGCCTGGGCAAACATCGAAATTCCGACACTATCGAAACTTGCAAACTGTATGACTGACAGATTGATTGCAGTATGCCGACCTTATATTTTTTTCCAAAATGAAAATGGTCTAATAATTACAATTTTATATTTCATTGTTGATTACGCAACATTCGCATAAATATTTTGTCCGTACTCCGATTATACATTGCTTTGATACTGTGTTAAATGTTAGGACCTCTAGAATTGTAGTACTTATGTAATAAACTGTTTTGTGTGCGACCTTATGTTTTTTTCCAGGGCTGTATGTGCAGCCAGTTAGGAAAAATTCCGCTTACTGTTGTTTGATCCATGATTTCGCAGCCTAACTTAATTTACATCCTCAAAAGGTTGACCACAGAGGATTTTGCTACATGGGACCTAGCAAGTAAAAGTCAACCCGTACCAAACAGGTGAAAGTTAAAAAGGTACCAAGCAGGTGAAAGCCAAAAGGCACCAAACAGGTGACAGTCAAAAGGTGTCAAACATGAGGAAGTCAAAGGTGTCAAACCGGTAAAAGTCAAAAAATACCAAAAAGATGAAAGTCAAAAGGTGCCAAACAGGTGGAAGTCAAAAGGTATCAAACAGGTGAAATGAAAAGTTGCAAAACAGGTGAAATGAAAAGTTGCAAAACAGGTGAAATGAAAAGTTGCCAAACAAGTAAAAGTCAAAAAAGTCCCAAACAAGTGAAATCGAAAGGTGCCAAACAAGTGAAATCGAAAGGTGCCAAACAGGTAAAGTCAAAAAGTGCCAAAGAGATGAAGGTCAAAAAGTGCCAAAAAGGTGAAATCGAAAGGTGTTAAACAGGTGAAAGTCAGAATGTACAGAACAGATGAAAGTCGGGTATCAAACAGGTGAAAGTAAACCGGAATTAAACGGGTGGAAATCAAAAGATTCCAAAGTGGTAAAAGTCAAAAGAAAAAATACCAAACAAGAGAAAGCGAAAAGGTACCAAACAGGCGAAAGTCAAAAGGTGAAAAACAAGTGAAATCAAAAGGTGCCAAACAGGTGAAAGTCAGAAATATAATCAGAAATATATGCCGGATGCGGGATTACTGCTAAGCCGATTTTTGCAGTGATTCGAGATGTTTCAATTGCAGTATGAGGGCGGGATTTGTCGTGGTATATGACAGAATGAGAAGGCATGTCTGATCTCTCCTTGAAGGAAGCTATATTGAGCTTCTTTAGCGTCTCGGTGTAGCGAAAACGGTTAAGAGTGCTACTTTGTTCAAGAAAAGCATGAGGAAAGGTACCTCTTATATCACAGAAAATTGTCACCATCACTTTTTGTTTAAAATATTTTTGCTGATTATTCGAAATATCTATAGATATTACATTAACTTGGTTTTTCATAAGAGACCCAAGTTGTTACTTAACTTAAAGTTTGCTTCCCCGAATGGGTCACAGTCTTTCGTAATCTCTGAAAACATAATTAGGGCATGATAAAGCACTTTTGGAATATAAGGCTACGGATTGGATATGAATAAAATATCTTACAGTTTGAACTAGTTTATTCGCCAGGTTTTCAGCACGTGAAATAATAATCAATAATTGGTAATAAATCAAGCATCGAATTATACTCTGGTTATGTAACAGACTGTCGTATAACCTACATTCACTCGCTCTTTCCACAAAATAACTTAGCACACAGCAGGTCGACTAAGCATGATAAAAACAGTACTCACAGCTTCTCAGCATCATAGTACTCTGAACATTGAGCACCAAAAGTTTTAACTCTCGAGTTTTATTACGTAGCTGCATTAAATAAAAACAATAAAAAATTGTTTTTATTTCGCTCCTACTTCTCGGAGAACTAGCACAAAATTCTGTTTTGCGTTTCTCGCAGTGTTAACATTTACTTGTAATACGTATAAATATCCACATACAATTGCAAACTCATAAGTGAAGCCCGGATGTTCAGGCAACAAAAATCTCAAAAGTGAGCAAGCATTTATACACTTAAAATTCAAGAAATATGCGCTAAATCAAAAGAAATGGGCATTCAACATACCTGAAGGTTTTACCTTAGGATGCATATATTTACGTATTTCATCACTGCTCGCCACTCTTCTGGGGTGATATCTGTACTGTTTCCCGTCATTGTCATTTCAGGCCTGCAAAAACAAAAGTGAAATAATCAGCTACAATTACGATATTTGGCCAGACACATATACATATATAAAATGAATTTTGATATGACAAAAGTATTATCGGTCTAAGAATATGTGAAATGGGAAACGCCAAAGACTTATCAGCACTCCTACGTATTATCAATCGAAGACTAGCAGTATGCTGCATATGATTTGCTGCAGAGAAAAGGGATTTATTGCGTTTTCGGGAAAAGTCGGAATTTACTTCCCGATATACACTGACGGAAAAAAAAATCCCAGCACCACGATAAAATAGTTGTAGAGGAATGAAATGGTGGCAATACATTTGTATAGGTAACACATTTTAATCGATTAAGGTTTCAAGATCACAGCATATTGTAAGCGCGAGAAGAGCCATTTTAAATGTGAAATGCTGTACATTAATAACCGGTGTAATCGCCAGAATGTTGAATGCAAGCACGCAAACGTTCATGCATTGTGTCGTACAGGTGCTGGATGTCAGTTTGTGGGATGGAGTTCCATGCCTGTTGCACTTGGTCGGTCAATACAGGGACGGTTAATGCTAGTTGGAGGTGACGCTGGAGTTGTCTTCCAATGATGTCCAATACGTGCTCGATTGGTGAAAGATCTGGTGATCTAGCAGGCCACGGCAACATGTCGACACTCTGTAGAGGATGTTGGGTTACAACAGCGGTATGCGGGCGAGCGTTATCCTGTTGGAAAACACCCCTGGAATGCTGTTCATGAATGGAAGCACAACACGTTGAATCACCAGACCGACGTACAACTGTGCCGTCAGGGTGCGTGGGATAGCCACGAGAGTGCTTCTGCTGCCATAGGAAATTGCTCCCCATACCATAACTCCAGGTGTAGGTCCAGTGTGTCTGAGCCGCAGACAGGTTGGTTGCAGGCGCTCACCTGGCCTCCTTCTAACCAACAAACGGCCATCACTGGCACCCAGGCAGAACCGGCTTTCATCAGAAAACACAACAGATCTCCACTCCGTACTCCAATGAGCTCTAGCTTGACACCACTGACGTCGCAAACGGCAGTGGTTTGGAGTAAGTGGAATGCACGCTATAGGGCGTCTGGCTCGGAGCTGTTCTACAAGTAACCGATTTGTAACAGTTCGTTGTGTCACTGTGGTGGCAACTGTAGCTCGAATTGCTGCCGCAGACGCGGTATGATGCGCCACGGCCATACGCCGTACACGGCGGTCTTCCCTCTCAGTAGTGCCACGTGGCTGGCCGGAACCCGGTCTTCTTGAGGCAGTACCTTCCCTTGACCACCGCTGCCAACAATCATGCACAATGGCTACATTCCTGCGAAGTCGTTCTGCAATATTGCGGAAAGAAAATTTACCTTCTCGTAGCCCTATTACACGACCTCGTTCAAACTCCGTGAGCTGTTGATAATGGCTTCTTCGTCTTCTTAAAGGCATTCTTGACTAACATCAACACACTACGTCGAATCTCAACGATAAGTAACGCTCACGAACGTTACAGCGCGTATTTACAGCAAACCTGCTTTGCATGTTCCGAGAGGCGCTTCTGGCGCCACATGTATGCGCCGAGCGCGAAATTTGCATTGACGTCATCTTACAGATGTACTCTCACCGCCTACCAACTGTCGTTTATCTAACACAACCCCTTCTTGGTGTTGGGATTTTTTTCCGTCAGTGTATGTACATGGAAGCATAATACTCGCGATAGTGTTTACTTAGCAACCGGCATGGGTTATTTCAGGCCACCGGTTTTACGAAGCAGCTATAATGAAGAAAAATTTTGAACGAGGGATGAATCAAAATCTAACAAGCAATTTTTATAAAATTATTGCGTAGTAAAATGTGTAGCTGTCTAACAATGGTCTTAATCAGTATAATGTTTTTTAAATATTTTTGTAAGAAAAAGCATGCCTTCTTTTTGTGAAAAAAAAAATGCTTACATATATAAAAAGCCCTCTCCACACTCACAGAGTTTATTCGTGCGTGTATGTAAAGCACGCAATGTATGTGGAAGTCATGCTTTTAAAATCAATATTTCCGCCTTGAAGAATTTTATAATTTTAAATTTTTTTCCCAAATCAGCATTACTAGAGAGCACCCTGAAATAGTTTTTTTCTTGTATGGTTTGCCTTTGTACCTCAAGTATATTTTGAACGTATTTCTTGATATCTTCTGCCATTTTGAAAGAGTTTACCCTAGTTTCATTCTTTTTTTCCAGAGTAGATATAGTTGTCGGGAGTTTTTAAAATATACATTAAGAAATGCCAGTTCGCAGATGATAGTCGATTTTCGTAAGAGTTTTTGGCACCAACCGTCATAGAGGAATTATCATCTGGAAGGGCATTCATGATACCTAGTATCTGAAATTCGTTCATTGTAAGAAGCCTAATAAACTTCAGTAGAAATCCGTGTACCCCTCCTCATTAAAACTGACTGTGGTGGAAGATTTAATTCTGGAGAAATTTCCTCTTAATTGAATAAAGGGAGTTGCTTTTAAGAAAACTTTCTTCACACTTGATATTCATCCGTTAACAGGAAATAACATCACTTCTTTTGAAACTCTGTGTAATGCATGAGCTAAGCACGTGAGATAGATCGTATCAGGAAGCAAAACTTGTTAAGCTTCACCAGTCTTTTTACGCTTTGCAACTGTAGGTGGAAGAAGCGTATATGCTCCAGCTCTGTCCGACCGACTATCTGCATGATAACTAGCATAAAATTGGTTCGATTTCGATGAAATTTTAAAATATGGTAGGGGACCACCTGGGGACGAACCCTATTGAAAATAGACGAAATGGGTTCAAAGGTCACGGCATAGGAGCGGAATCCATTCCATTGCCCTTATGCGTCATAACTTGCGTACATATGGTTCGATGTCCATGAAATTTTAGAATATCGTAGGGGACCACCTGGGAATGAACCCTATTGAAAATGGGTGAAGTGGGGTCAAAGGACAGGACGTAGGAGCGAGATGCATTCCATTGCCCTATTTGCGTCATAACGTGCGAAAGGTTCGATTTCGATGAAATTTTAGTATGTGAAATTTTAGGATCACCTGGGGACGAACCCTATTGAAAATGGACAAAATGGGGTCAAAGGTCAAGACATAGGATCGGGATCCATTCCATTGCCTTTATCCCATACTATTAAAGGAGAAATTCTTGTATGTATGTAAATTTTATTTTGAAAACGGCTCTAAGCATTTTGATGACCTACCGTTTTCTGGTACTAGAAATTGATTTAGCTTAATCTCGACTTTAGGAAAACTCGTTTAGTGCGTTAAATAACCACATCGAGTTACCACGTTTTTAGTGTCATGGCGTCGTCCCATTTATGCTACCCATGCTTAGAAATTTTATGACGTCACACTCTCGCGATTGAGGTGTTGTCGCGCGGTCATGCCATCTTTCTCATTACGTCACGCGTTCTGTGTGGATTCTATTTAAGATTTATGACGTCACACTCTTGCGAGCAGATGGTCGCGATTCCGATCTGCCTCATTACGTCATGCGCTGTGCGCGTATGTCCACCCGCACGATAACTCGCGTAAAAATCGTTCGATATCGATGAAATTTTGGTATGTGGTAGGGGAGCACCTGGGAAGGAACCCTCTTGAAAGTGAACGAAATGGCGTCAAAGGTCATGACATAGGAGCGGGATCCATTCCACTGCTCATATGCGTCCTAACTAACGTAAAAAAGGTTCGATTTCGATAAAGTTTAGTATGTGATAAGGGATCACCTGGGAACAAACCCTACTGAAAATGGGCGAAATGGGATTAAAGTTCAGGGCATAGGAGCGGAATCACTTTCATCGCCATTATGCGTCATAACTTACGTAAAAATGCTTCGATTTGGATGAAATGTCAGTATGTTGTAGGGGCCGGCCTGGGAACGAATCCTATTGAAAATGAACGAAATGGGGTCAAAGGTTAGGATACAGGAGCGGGATCTATTCCATAGTCCTTATGCATTATAACTTAGGTAAAAATGTTTCGATTTGGATGAAATGTTGATATGTTGTAGGGGCCTGCCTGGGGACGAATCCTATTGAAGATGAGCGAAATGGGGTCAGAGGTTAGGACACAGGAGCGGGATCTATTCCATAGCCCTTATGCATAATAACTTATGTAAAAGTGCTTCGATTGCGACAAAACTTCATCATGTCATTTCGGAGATATACTGAACCGGTTCTGTTGAATATCATCGAAATGGGATCAAAGGTCAGGGCACAAAACCGAGATTTATTCCACAGCCATTATCCTCATAACTTGAGTAATGATTTCTCGTACGTTGGAAAGCGTATTACAATCAATGCATTGCATGATTTTACTAACTTGTCATATAACTAGCAGCGTCCCAAATGTAATACATCATTATATTTTATTGCCTCAGGCAAGAGGATGTTTAAAGATTTTGTAAACAGCTGAGTTATAATAGTGCTGTTAATTTTTTGTAGTTCTTCGACACATATCAAAAATCTTTGAAATGGTTTACCTGGGTCCATAGTTCCGGTAATGACATCATCCAGGTTTTTTTTTTTGTGAACCTTTCTGATCTTTTGAATGGTATTTGCGCATTTTCTAGAAGTAAGATTGATGCATAATTTTGGGGGCTATTAAGTTAATTAGACGTAAGGTGGAGCTTCCAAATAGGTATTTAAGTAAGTGTAAATAAATCAAGTTAATGGGAGTGAATTAATTATGTAAGTTCGATGTGTGTAAATTGTGCTTCATTGATTGAGAGGATTAGTTTGTAGAATATTTCGGTAATCATAATCAAGTGTTTGCTAATAGCCAGGAAACGTGAAGGGAGAGAAAAATGTCAGCGTTGGGTGGTAAGCGCAGCCAACAGTCCAAGGCAATAAACTAGGCTCTTGAAAGAGTGAAGACAAAAAGTATTTTACCGACGAGAAAGCGAAAGGGGACCTCTAAAAAGCCTACCTTCTAAGGTTAGACGTGCAAGCGGAGGCTATCAGCCTAAAGAAAACGCTATTCTCTCTCGGCGGAGTAAACAGTAACGGGGCACAGAGACCCTTAGCACCCATCTCTATCCGAAACAAAACCACTTATCCATGACAGAAGAATGGGGTCTCGAAGTTAATTTATGCTATTTTCGCAAAAAGGGGTCACAGAAATAGGCTTCCCAAATACGTCGTGCTCAGTCTCTGCGTACTGCATCTGTACTAAAAGCCTTTTTTTACGCTTTCCAACCGTAGGTTGAAGAAGCGTATATGCTCCAGCTTTGTCCGTCCGTCTGTCGGCACGATAACTCGCCTAAAAATGGTTCGATTTCGATCAAATTTTAGTATGTTTTAGGGGACTACCTAGAAACAAAACCTGTTGAAAATGGACGAAATGGGGTCAAAGGTCACGGCATAGGAGCGAGATCCATTCCATTGCCCTTATGCGTGATAACTTGCGTAAATATGGTTCGATGTTGATGACATTTTAGTATATTGTGGGGGACCACCTGCGAATGAACCCTATTGAAAATGTGTGAAGTGGGGTCAAAGGTCAGGACATAGGAGCGGGATGCATTCCATTGCCTTTATGCGTCATAACGTGCGTAAAAATGGTTCGATTTCGATGAAATTTTATTATGTGGTAGGGGACCACCTAGGGACGATCTTATGATGTCACGATCTCGCGCTTGATATGTTGGCGCGCTGTCACGCCATCTGTCTCAGTACGTCACGCGTTGTGTGGGGATCCTATTAAAGTTTTATCACGTCACACTCTTGCGAGCAGATGGTCGCGATTCCCATCTGCCTAATTACGTCACGCTTTGTGTGTGTATGTTCGTCCGTACGATAACTCGCGTAAAAATCGTTCGATTTCGATGAACGTTTAGTATGTGGAAGGGTATCACCTGGGAAGAAACCCTATTGAACGTGAACGAAATCGGGTCAAAGATTAGCACATAGAAGCGGGATCTATTCCACTGCTCTTATGCGTCATAACTAGCGTAAAAAAGGTTCGATTTTGATTAAATTTTGGTATATGGTAGGGGACCACCTGGGGACAAACCCTATTGAAAAAGGGTGAAATGGGGTCAAAGGTCAGGACATAGGAGCGGAATCAATTCCATCGCCATTATGCGTCATAACTTACGTAAAAATTCTTCGATCTGGATGAAATATTAGCATGTTGTAGGGACCTGCCTATTAAATGGACAAAATGGAGTCAACGAATTCTATTGAAAATGGGGCGAAATGGGGTCAAAGTTTAGGACACAGGAGCGGAATCTATTTCATAGCCCTTATGCATCATAACTTACGTAAAAATGCCTCCATTCCGACAAAACTTTATCATGTTATTTCGGCGGTATACGGAACCGGTTCTGTAGAATATAATCGAAATGGGATCAAAGTTCAGGGCACAAGACCGAGATTTATTCAACAGCCATTATTCTCGTAACTTGAGTGATGACTTGAGTAATGATTTCTGGTATGTTGGAAAGCGTATCGTAATCAATGCATTGCATGATTTTACTAACTTGTTTTTAATAAATTTGCATGTGTAAATTGTAGGAGCGAACAAGAAAAGGTGCGCTGAAAACAAGCAGTCTTGAAGCAGCTCTGTAAGAAGGAGGAAGACTCGGTTTGCAGGCCTAGGGGACCCAGCGCGGATTTTGGACGGACGTCGGCGGAAGAAACACCGACTGCCGGAAATATGTCCCGAAGGACCAGGTAGTTGGCCTGTGAGTGAGGTAGTGTGCAAATGAGCCACTTTGATTAGACCAAAAGTGAAGTTGGTCTGCTTTTACGGAAATAAAGACGGATAGTCTCGATATAGAAACCAAAGTTTGGAGCGACATTGTGGAGAACTCGTTGGTGGCTAGTAATTTGCCACTGCGCAAGGCAAAAAGATTCACCTGTGGAAATTCAAAGCGTCCGTGCTACGATTTACTTAGTCTGTACATAAATATTCCTGAAAGTAGGACGTATTATCGCTAGCAGCAAGACCCCAAGCCTAAATCATTTTCGTTAGAGGCTGCTGCACCCAAGATAGCTAATGGACAGCCGGACGGAGCGGCTGTTCTACACTTTCGTCGAGTCGTCTGAGGACTAGGGAGTACTGGAGGTCCTGTGTGTGTTCGTCCCCCTCTTGGAGAACGGAGATTCAACACGAACCCAGTTTCTTAAGATAACTGCGCCCGCATCCTGTGAGTGTCATAGTGTGAAAACAAAGTGTCATCCACCCTCATGTGTGTGTGTTGCGATTCGAGCTTCGACGTGAATCGACGGTGCGCTATAAATTGATGCCTGCGCATTTCAGCATGGGCCTATCACTTCAACTTGGATATACAGGTATCACTCTATACAAACTGTAAGTAAAAATAACTTCTATTATTTTGACTCTCACCGGGTAGAAGAGACAACTCAGAATGTAGGACTCAAGCCTACGAGAACTTATTAAAATTGAATGAATAAGGAACTGAATTAGCCCGTTAGCAGTTCTGCAGTTTGCGACTGAGCTCGAGGCTGCTCGATGTGTATATGTTTACATAATATATTCGTAGTAACGTCTTCTTTATCTTAATTTATCTTTTATTTTGTTTTTAATTGATTAAAAAGTCTTTAAATAGGATTTTCCTAACTTCGTCCTTGCATTCGAATGAGTTATTCGGAGTGTCAGGGAGATTTATTACTAATCAATTAGTAAGTGTCGATTAGATATTCTCCCACCCTAGTAAGACTTCGGCAATAAAGAATCCCGGAATAATTTATGTCTACCTCCTAGGAGTGCTCAATGTCTACCTCCTACCTCCTAGGGGTGTCCATTGTCCGGCAAGCTATAATTCTAAATTCTTTAACGTTATTTTAATTTGATTCGCCCATTCCCGAGGCGTAACAATATATTCTCGAAGTTGATTCATTCGGAACTATTTCTTTTGTGTACTTTTCCAAGAAATGCTTTAAAGAGGATTTTTCTAACTTCTGCAGTAGAATTCCTGCGTTGATAAAGGCCTTGCACAAATCTAGAAAAAACTTCGACTCTTGTGCTTTTTTTTCAGTATATATGCAAAAAAATGCACTAAATGTGTAAATTTGCTTACATTCCTCAGAGTGGTTGTACATGGAAAATATACAAAATAAGCATTTTGCTTGAACATCCGGACTTTACTCGTAAGCAATCTAACACAAAAGAAATGCCAGCATCGAGAGCAAACGAGAAATATTGGCGGCTGAGAGGTCAAAGACATTAGTTTCTGGATAATTGTCCGAGCTGGGATAAAGTTTGAATCTCAGATGAAGCATAGTAATGTGCTTGCTGTGTACCTTCCCTGGAACCAGTGACCTGAAGTGAGGGTCGTATGAGTGCTTATGACAAACGCATCAATGACGAAGTGAGTAAAACATACCAAACAGGAACTGTATGGGAGAAAACGCTGTTCAAAATAATTTTGTGCTGTTTAAAATAATTCTAAACAAACCGCACAGCTGCTGTATTGGAGAAATGTAGACTACAATGACCCCATGACACGTTTCCAATTTGACTGCAATGACAGCTGCCACAATGGCAAGGATTTATCCAGAAATCTCAATTACAAGGCGTGCTGAGAAAGTTTCGGTGGTATAGAAAAAATTAGAGCTGGTGGTGTTGGATGAAATAAAAATTTTTTCAAGGCTAAACATTTTTATAGTGAAATGGCTTTAAACCTTGGATGAAAAATGCGGAAAATTCCCATAAATGCAAATCTTTTGAATTTTTCATGGTTTAGAATGATTAAAGCCGGGAATAATTTTTCCCAAATACAAACGGTTATTTCGTTTTTGTGCCGTTCTTATTTTTTATCTCTCATGTCTAAACGATTCCCTGAACAGGACTAAAGCAAAGAAGCATTAACATGAAATGCTGAAACAGCCGATATTATTGATATTTTCACAAATTTTGAGCACACTGAAATGATACAGAAGCATATTTGTAAAATGTATGACAGACTAAAATGAACAGATATATTCATACGTTCTGTCGTTGCAATGATTGACTTTGAAGAAAAATAAATAAGACGACATATTAAAAACAAAAAAGATGACCCCGAATTTTTGGTTGTAATGAGCATGTCTTTTGAATATTTTCCGACGCGAATAAAAATTAGCAAAGTCATTCAAAGTCAATGGAACCGGTTGATAAAAAAAACGAATTTATACAATCGATAAAAACAACCAGAAATAGAAACAGCTACTTACTTTCAACAAGCGGCTAAAAAGTGTGTCACGAAAATTAACAAATGACACACAAAACATTGTCATACCAGAAGGAAGGTATCAGAGACAAAGAGGTTTTTAAATCAAAGAGTTAAACGAAGAAAGGAAGCTTGATATAATTCTACGCTTTCTAGCGGAAGAATTAATGGAAAAGTTGAAAATAGACGGAAATTATTCTTCATGGCAAGAGCTATGCTAAGGAAAAAAAAAACTTCGAATGCTTCTTCCGGAAGCAGAGAGAGCGAGAAAATGGTTTTGACCTTAACGCCCGTAGTGGGAAAGTTGTGCATTATTTAAAAAGGATAATGCTCTCCATCGTTATTGTAGCGAATGGCATACAGTAAAAAAAATAATTTCTCAATAGGGTTTTTAGAAGCGGAGATACAGCTGCAAGAAGAAGTACAGAAGCACCACATGGTGACATAACTGTGAACTACAAAACTCCTTAAATGCAAACCTAAAGTGTGCAACAAGGTAAATGGTATTCACTGCTAAAACATTTTTTAAATCGCACATTCAGAAGCTGCGAAATTTTGCATTGTTTTGGGAAGAAAATATACACAAAGAGTTTTCATTTTTAGTAGTATGTGACGGAAATTTTTTTCAATAAGGTTTTGAGTCCCGCAGATATTGCTGTAAATGGAAAAGTTAACTTACGCCCTCTAGTGGCACACTTGTGCGTCGAGAAACATTTGAAAAATTATATGAAAAACATTTCGCACCGCAAACGCTCTCCAATAAAGAAATAATTTTTTGAATCGGACCCTTAGAAGTAGATATATCGACAAAAGTAAGATATAAATGTACGCCTCCTGGCGGAAAAACTATTCTCAAAAGGTTTTTTAGAGATGGGCGGTATCGGTCCACGATAGAATGTTTTTCAATCGCATTTTTCAAACCTCAGATTTTGCTGCAGATATATTAGATGCAGAAATAAACACTTACGCCCCCTGGTGGCCAAATCATTCTTTACCAAAAATTCGAAATTAAATGCAAACAATTTTCCACCTGGAGCTGTATCCGATGCAAGAAGTTTTCAAATCAGATTTTCAGAAGAGATATCGGGGGAAATGCAATTTGCCTTTGTGCCCGTAGCGGAAAATGAAGCACTACTTTAAAAACGGACTGCACCTGAAATAGTCTTCGATATAAATGTCATCGAAAGGAAACATAATTTTTTCAATCAGATATTTAGCAGCAAATATGTGGAATAAGTGCAAAGATTCGGCTGTTTGAGAATATAGTACACGTAAAAATTGGAAAGGGGGTGAGACAAGGGGACACCATATCTCCCAAGCTCTTTAATGCCACATTGGAAAATGTCTTTCAATCACTGAACTGGGAAAACAAAGGGATAAAGATTAATGGAGATTATCTAAGCCACCTTCGTTTTGCTGATGACGTAGTCATTTTTGCAACTACCCCATCAGAGCTGCAGAGTATGATCCAGGAACTTGCTGACAAGAGTAAAGAAGTGGGTATAAAAATGAACTTTCAGAAGACAAAAGTGATGTACAATGCTTTTACAAGAAATGAAGATTCATCAATTGATGGGGAAAAGATGGAGATAACCAATACCTACATTTATCTTGGACAGTAGATATCAAGTGAGGGTCACATTGATGAAGAAATTAATCGGCTTATAAAACTTGCCTGGAGAGCTTTTGGAAGAAACAGCATAATTTTCAAGAGCAATATGCCATTATGTCTTAAAAGAAAAGTGTTTGATCAATGCATCCTTTTAGTGCTTACGTATGGTGCAGAGACGTGGACCTTAACTAAAAGAGACATACGAAGGCTGCAAACAACTCAAAGGAGCATGGAGAGGTGCAAGCTTGGTGCAACCAGGAGAGATAAGAAGAGGAAATCGTGAATCCGAAAAATGACAAGAGTTTAAGACATCATGATCAGAGTTAAATCCCTGAAATGGCAATGGGCTGGACATACTGCCAGAAGGACAGACCATCGATGGACAGTCGAAATTTCAGATGGGATTTCAAGGGACAGGAAAAGACCCAGAAGAAGACCACATGGAAGATGGGTGGATGAAATTCGAAAGTATGCGGGAGTAACATGGAGTAGACTGGCACAAAACAAACCGTTGTGGAAGAGCCTTGGAGAGACCTTCGTCCAGCAATGGATTGATAATGGTTGACAATGATGATGATGATGATGATGATGTGGAACAAAATGTTTTTTGAATTTGATATCATCTGAATTTACGCGCTGTGGCGGCTAAGTTGTGCATCGAAAAAAGGAATGCAAGAATCATTATTCTCGCACTTCAAGCTTCCCAATGCAGAAATAATTTTTCAAATTGGACTAATACTGTCAGAGATCGGGTGTTCACAGACAGACGGATGGATAAAGGGATAACATAAAAGCATGACCTTTAAAAAAAAATACAGGTAGTGTCAGTTCTGATTGAGCCGTCAGTGTGGAACGTAGGACTACGACTTGCAGATTGGAGAGATGAAATAAGCCAGGCCGCCCTGGTGGCGCAGTGGTATAAGCGATGGCCTCTGATCATTCGTCCGTAAGGGGTCTGGGTTCGAATCCCGGTGAGGCATGGATGTTGTGTTTGTCTTACGGCACTGGCTCTCTCTCTTCCCTGGAACCAGTGACCCTAAATTAGGGACGGGCGACTGCTTATAGCCCATTGAGTTGCTCACGGTGGTCGTTAAACCTCCAATCAAAAAAAAAAAAAAAGAAATAAGCCAGTCGATTATGGTTTCAAAGCGTTTATTTAATTTGTTATAGCCAACACAGGTCTATGATATGAAAAGTAGCTTGCATAATTTTTTCAAATAATGCTGGATACATTGCGAACACAAAGCAGATCGATGCACCAATTACCCAACGTGATGTTCTGTCTTCTTGTGCTACTTACATTCTTCATCACTTGCTCCTGCCCCTCGTTTTGATTTTCTACAGTTTTGCTTGCGTTGATTTTGGGAATTTCGCGGCATTGTCGAAAATGTTAACCCATTCACACAAAAACAAATTTTTAAAAATGTTAGTTTACACACTGCGATATGTTCTTTATATATTTGAATAGAACTCGTGGAGAGCTTTAAAAATATACTATGCACAGTCCTTTTGCACTCACGGTTGTCCAGGTAAACCGCGATATTGTCAAAAGTATTCGACGGTTCACAAGAAAAGAATTTTGAAAATGTTCAGTTGAAACCACTAGGAAATGTTCTTCGTATATTTGAATAGATCTAGTCGAGAGCTTTAAGACTGAGTCAAACGCGGAGGCACGCCCAGAAATATTGCAACACCTCTCCCGCGCACAGGAAGCGAGGGTAGTGTCGCACGCAAGATGCATTGCGCAGTACGCGAATTGGACTCAATGCTGTTTACGAATATGCTAACACGATTAGTGTGCGAGACGTATTTTTAACGATATAATGATCTTAATTGGGACCTACGTTTGTCACAGGAGGTCTGCCGTAGGTTGCCCCATACTATATACGAAGTTAGACGTAGTCCTACGTGAAAACGTACTGAAAATTATCGCATTCTTTGCTTCTGTTTTTTTCATAAAACATGATACGAACATTTCATCTTTTGTTTAAAAACCTTTAAAGAACTGTGAGGTTTTATTAGTCCAGAACACCCATGAAGAACTCCTAAAGTTTGACATTCCCTAAAATAGGATCTGAGTGAGGAATAAGCAGCAAATAATTGGCTTTTAGAAAACTGGGACACTGTACATGGAACTTCACGGCTGAAACATCACAGGGATGCAGAAATTTCGCAAATCCACTTGAATGCGCCAAAATTTCAGATTCCCATGAATATCTGTTTAGCGCTAAGTAGGGAAAACTACGACAGTAAAAGCAAAAGGGTCCAGCAGCATGTCCTAATCCCCTGCGTTTGCTGAAAACATTCCCAGCTTTTCCAGCACATACATCGGCGACTTAGATAATTAGTTTTAGCTTTAACATGCTTTGCCATTCACTATAAAAGCCCAACCGACGCCCGTTCCTTTTATTAGTTGAGCTGAAAACCTCGTGCCGTTTAAAATTCCGTCCATTCAATTACTAGCAGCTTTTACCTGATAATGGCATTCAGATATTCAGGGATAAATTAAGTTTGCTTCCTAAGTTACGTATACATGATGCCCCGTAGCAAGTTTTGATGTCTGAAAGAAAGAGCAAAGTGTTTCAGCGTACCGAGACATTAGCTGAATTTATTTCTATTAGGGTTTTGACAAAGTTAGGAGAAAATAGAAGAACTTTCAAAAAGCATAGATGACTGACGATAAATATTTCAATCGCTCTTTCATAATTAAAATATGAACCTTTCAGCTCAAAGTGAAGATTACCAGAATTACCAAAATTCCTGTATGTCCTTTATTTTAATCAGTGAGTTGACGCACATGATCAATATGATTCCAGTCATGCCACATGTTTTACCACTTCATTATCATAAGTGTAACCAGGGGCATATTTAGAGGGAGCGAAGGGAGCTTTGGTCCCCAGAAAGTGCATGACTTTTTATGTTTTTGGTTAAAATGCGTCTTACATTAGTAAAAAAAATCATTTATTTAATAAACAATAATCAACTTACATTAGAAAAAAATGCTTCAACTTTTTTTCTATTTTTCATGAACTTTTAATTTGTTTTGGTGGATTTCAAAAATTTCTATTTTTCGTCGACCACCCACGAATAAAATTTCTATATACGCCCCTGAGCGTAACAAATCATTTTCTAGTGCATTTTCCTTATCTGCTATGCTGATATTGATTTAGACATCAGAGGCATTTTTTTTAATATTTTTGGCAATGAGGCAACAGAAAATTTGAAGAATGCTGTTAAACTGGCCCAGCAAAACGTCTCCATGTACATACATGTTTACCATACCTCCTTAAGATATTGAAATGCTCAGTAAGAAAATATATAGAGAAATACACATTTATACTTATTATGCATTGGTGTAGAGAGTAATTTTCTAGAGAACAAAGTTTTTGTGTCTTGTTACGTAAAATACCCCCTACTGAGAACAGCACATCTATCTCTCTTTATCCTGTCTCTTTATTCTTTGTTTCTCCATACATCCCTTTCATTCTGCGTAGAACTGATCGTTAGAGAAATATTCTTTTGTTTCCACATAAAGTTTTTTCTTTTGAATTAAGGAACTTCCAAAACTTGGACAATAATTCACACACACACACACACGTTCGTGTGTGTGTGTGTGTGTGGATTATTGTTCAAGGTTTGGATGTGTGTGCGTGCGTGTGTGTGGATTATTGTCCAAGGTTTTTTTTTTTTTTTTTTTTGATTGGAGGTTTAACGACCACCGTGAGCAACTCAATGGGCTATAAGCAGTCGCCCGTCCCTAATTTAGGGTCACTGTTTCCAGGGAAGGGAGAGAGCCAGTGCCGTAAGACAAACACAACATCCATGCCTCACCAGGATTCAAACCCGGACCCCTTACGGACGAATTATCAGAGGCCAACGCCTTAGACCACTGCGCCACCGGGGCGGCTGTCCAAGGTTTGGTTGGATGTTTGCGTGTGTGTGCGTGTGTGTGTGTGCATACTGAGTGCTGTTTTTTCTAACGCACATTGCGACCTCGGTTCCTACCCAGAGCCCTCACTTATTTGAGTCGGATGAGAGTCCGCGAAAGTATTTACCCTTTTGGGAGGGGGTGCTACTGCCTAACTAGTCATTCCTAGCACACCATTTTGACGGCCTCGCCGGCCTAAATAGAGGCAAAAATCTATCGACCTTGCACAGTTCAGCGGTCGACGGCCGTGAGATTCGGGAGTTCAATAGACACCGGATTAGATGAAGTATTAGTATAACACACTTACCTGCCCGATTGATCAGCGTTATGAGTTACGGCCAACACCCCCTCCCCCTCAAAGATTCCTCCTGTTACATAATAAAGATGCCATTAAAGACATCAAGAAATACAAAATCATCAGCTCTTTATCGGTTGTTTATAAAATCTTCACGAAGGTACTGTCGTACACCTTGAAGGTAGCATTGGATCAACCAAGACACCAGGCAGGATTGAGAAACGGCTATAACACTATGTATCATATCCATTTAGACGTACTACAGAGGTGACAAGCATGTCAGGACGTCAAGATGCAGTGATAAACCCTTACCGGCGTAGCTTAACTGGGAAAGCATTCGGCTCCGGAGTAGAAGGATGTGAGCTCGAATGTCGCCACCGGCACATTTGGGTTTCATAGTGGCGCCCGAACGTAAAAATGAATCTACTGGCCGTTAGGTTTTTCGAAAAAATATGTGATATTTCTTCCACACATCGTCTGGAATTAGTGAGAATTCTTTCTTCTACAGAGACCCGAAAAATACGATTCGTGCATCCCCCCCCCGCATTTCTCAGCGGTGGATACATGTGACGTACTACAGAGGTGACACACATGTCAAGATAAGTCCTTCCTAGTGACAAGTCCTTGCCGACATAGCTTAATTGGGCAACAGTCGGCTCCGGAGCAGAAGTATGTGAGTTCTAACGCCGACGCATGGAAATCTGGGTTTCACACCATGTGCTCAGAGAACAACTTGAAATAATAAATGAATATAAACTCCTGTCATGTATGACTTTTATTGATCATGAAAAGCTTAATCATCAGCAACTTTAGCATCTTTGAAATCTTGCGGTATCGAAAATATATGCGTCAACATTATTAATAGCACGTGTGAAAAGGCCAGTGCTCTTCGGCTATTCGAGCACAATGTGCTTATAAAAACTGTAAAGAAAGTGACACAAGATGGCGCCATATCTCCGAAGCTCTTCAGTGCCACATTGAAGAATGCTTTTGAATCATTGAACTGGAAAGATAAAGGGATAAATATTAATGGAAATTGTTTTACTCACCTTCATTTTGCTGACGACATCGTCATTTTAAGGAAGTCCTCAGAGATTTAGTGTATGATCCAGGGAATCGCTGATTAAAGAAGTGTGTTCTAAAAAGAACTTATACGAAACGAAATTGGTGTACTAATCTTTTACAGAACTGAAGATTTAGCAATTAATGGAGCAAATCTAGAAGTAATGAATGTCTACATTTAACTTGGGCAATAGGTATCAAGCAAGGGGTACATAGAAGAAGAAACAAGTAGGCATATAAAACTTGGTTGGAGAGCTTTTGGTTAGAGTGTAGTTTTCAAGAGCAACTTACCATTATGTCTTGAAAGAAAAGTGTTTAATCAATGCATCCTTCCAGTTTTTACTTATGGATGAGAGACATCGACTTTAGCTAAGAAATACACTGGCGTGCAAAACTTGAGGACGAGACGGTTTTTCGAATGTAACGTCGTGCAAAAGTGCTCCACATCGACTCAAATCATACCATAAGATCCCCAAGATGTATGAATATGGAACAAGTGAGCAAAACCGTCCAAACAAGGAATCCAAAGGATACAAAAGCACTGCCAAGAACTGACTGCGTTGCAGGATTTACAACGTCTGTCCATGCTGAGGACGAGGTTGTCAAGAAGCTGTTGAGGCATCGCAGCCCATTATTCCTTTTGTAGCGCCAATCGCAGCTGGCGGCTGGTGACGTGCTGCCAAGCATCTCCCGAGAAGGACCCACACGTGTTCGATTAGATTTAGGTCCGGGGATCTTGCGGGCCAATCCATGTGTTGAATATCTTCACTCTCCAACAGCTTTGCGACAGCCACTGTACGATGAAGTGTAGCGTTGTCGTCCATGATGAGGAACTCCAGCACCTCTAAACAGACGCACGTGAGGCAGGAGAACCTCGGTACAATAGCGGATACCAGTGACTGAACCTTCTTGGAAGATGTGGAGGTCAGTACGGCTACTAAGCATGATACCACCCCAAACGAGAACTCCGCCACCTCCAAACCGGTCCCTTTCGGTGATGTTGAAGGTGTGATTGCGTGTTCCCTGCTCTCTCCAGATGTGTATACGTCCAGAATCGCTTGCCAGACTAAATCGCCTCTCATCCGTAAAGAGAACTCGACCCCATTGCTGATGCGTCCAGTTCTTGTGTACCTGGCACCACAGAAACCGCCGTCTCCGATGAACAGGAGTTAATGGCACACACCGTACTGGTCGTCGTGCAAATAGACCACCTTTGTGCAACCTCCTGGCCACGGTAAAACGCGATGATAGACGTCCAGTTGTCTGTTGCATGTGCCTTGCGATTTCTACCGCTGTCTGCCGTCTGTCTCTTCTCGCCTGTAGGACAATATACCGGTCGTCCGCCGCCGTGGTTGCTCGTGGACGACCACTGCTAAACTCTCGGACAGCTAGCTGTTCCTGTCATTTGAAATGCTCTCCAAGCTCATGAAACTATGCTGTGAGCGATCCCGAACTCCTCGGCCACACTAGTCACACTTCGACCTTCTTCCAACTTCCCAATGACGCGACCTCGGGTAAAGCCTGTTGGCCATATCACACGGTGGCAGCAACTCGACGTCGTTCAAACCGATGTACAGCGTGCAATAGCTTTCACCAAATTGCTGAGCGTACACCGCCCGTGTGCTTTATACCCTTCCGACACTCTCCTCCCCCTACGTAATGCTGCATATATGCGCATGCCCTACCATGCCGGACCCTAGTCTATCTGCTGAGTGGTCTTTCGGTCCGTTCTGCCACCTCGTTCCGCTGTTATGCTAATTTCTCCTCTTCTTACTTAATTTTTGCACACCAGTATATATTCAGAGGCTGCAACCAATTCGAAGAGATGCATGTGTGGTATAACCAGGGAAGGCAGAAAGAAGAATAAATGGATTAGGTAAAGGATAAGAATTGATGACATCATGATCAAAGTGAAGACCCTCAAGTGACAATGGGCTGGACATATTGCTAGAAGAACGGACAACCGTTGGGCAACAGAAATACTAGATTGGATAAAAAGCGACAAAAAAATCCCATGAAGAAGTCTACGTGGAAGATGGGTGGATGAAATTTAGACTGGCTCAAGAAAGAAAGTTGTGGAAGAAGACTTTGGGGAACTTTCATCCAGCAGTGATTGATAATGGTTTATGATGATGATGACGTAAATTTGTCACCGAAGGTACGAGGAATAAATCGCACGCACCAAAAGAAGCAAGAAAATGTATAAAACTCTTAAAAGGCCTATCAAATCTTAAAAGTTTCTTAATTTGAATTTTTATTTCCATTTGTTGATTCAGATTTTAAGGAGCTTAGTGAGTACCCGAATGTAAGAAGAGTTGTCTGTTACTAATCTATGCATAAGGTGGACCACAGAGGAAGGGAGATAAACGTGCCACAAGAAAGCAACGCCTTAAGAGATTCGAACCAAGTCCAGTAGCATGAGGAAATCGTCCTCCACCACGTGGCAAAAAGATACACTGCTGGCCTACCCAAAATGAAACATCAAGAAGGAAGAATCCGATTGACCTGAAATTCGCAGCATACGTCGCCCGCGAGAGGACATGCAAACGATTAGCATTGCAGGGCATATGCAAATCATATGCGCCCAGCACGCCACCGAGAAGCACTATAAGAAATGTGAACAGAAGGCGGTGGTGTAAGTAGTGGAAGTGTGTTGTGCTGCCTGACCTGTGCGTGGGAAGCTTCCTGATGCCTCGTCACAGAATACGGCAGTCATTCCAGCACGTTTAGGAGTTCGACAGAGGACGAATAGTGGCTTATCGCGACAGTGGTTGATCGTACCGAGACATCGGCGCCCGTGTGGAACGACATCCAGCCACAGTGAGGAGAGTATGGATTCGGTGGGTGCAGGACGGACGGACTGACCGACGTGAGCGATTGCTGCAGCCGCGGCACACCACCGAACGAGAGGACCGGCATGTTGTGAGGCGGGCATTGACGGCTCGCACCGCCACATCACGAACGTTAATGCCGGAATTAGGGTGTGTTGCAAAACAACCTGTGTCAGCACGTACCGTTCGACGTCGTCTGCAGGAGCGGGGACTTGTCGCACGGCACCCATTGTTCCGATTACCATTAGCGTTACACCATTGGAGACCCCGCACGGGGATAACTGGTTTTCCAGTTATTTGGGGAGCGGCGCCCCCACGGCCCGAGCTAACCTTGTGACGGTTTCTATTGCCTCTGCGGCTTTGACGATTACATCACCGAAGGGACAGCTGTTCATCCAGCTGATGGGGGATGGCGTCCCCACGGCCCGAGCCGATTTTCTCTTATTGTTTTGCTTTTTTCGTCTTATGTTCATATTTTGACATGTACCCGCCTCAGTTGTAGGCTGCTGAGGTTGTGATGAGGCGCCAGCTCCGGGTTTTGTTCCTCGTTCTCTTCCCTGTCTTTTCTCTTTTCTGTTACATTTTCTGTTTTTCCGGAGCTGGTTAGCTTAGACCTACCTGCATGTTTGCCGTGTGCGGTGACCCGTACAGGTGGAAAAGGGGATGCTGGAGGCTGAGGTATCTGGGGGCCGGGTTGTAGTTGTCTCCTGATGCCAATACTCCTCTTTGCCCCTCTGCTTCACCCTAAACGGGAGGCTGGGAACTAACCCACTCCTGGTCAGGTAGTCTGTGGCCGAGTGGCGTCCAGACTTCTAGCGGCTTGTCGTTCTGTTCGGCTGGGTGAGTTTGGGGGTAGGGTGGGCATGCCAAAGGGGTGTTCTCCGGGCATGGGAAAGTCTGGGTGCACGCTGAGCGTGTGTCTGCCCTACCAACTTGCTATATCCGCTGACTATCCCTAGAGCCGTGTCCTGCGTCCTCTTGGGCTTGCGGACCTCCGGCTCTCCCTTGTTGGGCTCGGTAGTGGGTGGGGAGGTCGGCGGACGAATCTTTTCCCTCCTTCATGGAAAACCCAAGTGTTTCCCATGCTACCAATTTAAAGCGCCCTGTGGAGGAAAGTGCACCTTCCTCCACAAAGAAACTTGTCACATCAAATTGCAATGCTCTGTTTCTTTTGATCAAATCTGGTGACTCTTCACAGTCACTCAGTTCGAAGAGTCCCTTCTGGATCAACAAGGCTCTGCAAGCCGTTGCTGGCTCTCCAAAGAGTGTGAAGAAACTCCCTTCAGGGGATCTTCTTGTGGAAACATCTAATCCACGCCACAGTGCCACCTTGCTGGAGACGACCGTTTTGCTTGGCATTCCTGTCCAGGTTTCTCCACATGGTTACCTCAATTCCTCTCGCGGTGTTGTCAACTCCCGCGACCTGCTTGAGTGCAGCGATGAGGAATTGCTGGAGGAACTTGGTGAACAGCATGTCATTGGGGTTCGACGGATTCTTTTCAGGCGGGATGGGAAATCTATTCCCTCCCGTAACATCATCCTGACTTTTGACTCGCCAACCCTGCCTACTTCCATCAAGGCAGGTTATTTACGGCTTGATGTTCGGCCGTATATCCGAACCCCTTGCGTTGTTTCAGGTGCCAGCATTACGGTCACTCCCAGCAGTCTTGCCGTAATGTTGCTAAGTGTGGTCGCTGTGGTTCCACAGAACACTCTTTGGCAGATTGCTCAGCAGAGTCTGATCATTGTGTCAACTGCGAAGGGACTCATCCTGCATCTTCTAAGCAGTGTCCAAAGTGGATAGAGGAACAGGCAATCCAACGCCTGAAGACAACTGAGCATCTCTCGTATCCCGAGGCTAGACGGCGGATCGCCCCTTTACAACCAGGCCGGCGGTCCTATGCTTCAGTTGTGGTTCAGAAGGCTTCAGTGGCGGTCCAGACTGAGGCGGCCATCCCAGCACGGTGTCCTTATGATTTTGAGGACATCGTCGCTGCTGGTATGGAAGCCCTGGTCTCGCCACATTGCTTCCAAGGCGACATCAACATCGTCGCCGAAACCTTCCTCTGTGCCGAAAACATCTGTCAGCACAGGGACCCAGGGCACTGCTAAGAAGAAGCCAGAGAAGATGAAACCAGGTTCATCCTCCCCGAAACAGGGCAGGCAAAAACCACCTCCTAACAGAGGGGGCAAACACAGCCCTGTGTTGCCTCCAGACACTGCGGATGGCTTGGAGGTGATGGACGACACTGAGACCTTCTAGTCGTCTGTCTTCATTCTGTCATTTCATTTTTCATTATGGTCACGCTCATTCAGTGGAATTGCCGAGGTCTGCGATCCCACATTGATGATTTGAAAGGTTTACTGTCTTCGAACACACCTGTGTGCGTTTGTCTCCAGGAGACAAAGCTTCGCACGACGGACACTCCTTCGCTGCGGAGACATTCCCTTTTCCGCAAGGATCACCAGGACGGCGTTATCGCCTGCGGAGGAGTGGCCGTCGTTGTTCCTCATGGTGTTCCTGTCACTGCAGTTGCCCTCCGGACGACTTTGCAGGCAGTGGCAGTGAGACTATCTGTGAACACATTGCTCACGGTGTGTTCCCTCTACTTACCACCAGATGAAGCAGTACGCCTTTCGGTTCTGGAAGATTTAGTTGACCAGCTGCCGCCTCCTTTCTTCATCTTAGGAGATTTTAATGCACACAATCCGTTGTGGGGTTCTACCACTCGTGACTCCAGGGGCCGTGTTGTTGAGTCCCTTCTCTCCAACACGTCCCTCTGTCTCCATAACACCGGGGCAGTCACTTATTTTCATGAACCCACCCGCTCGTACTCAGCCATTGATCTGTCTCTGAGTTCACCATCCTTATATCCTGACTGGTCCTGGAGCGTGTCTGGTGATCCCCTAGGCAGCGATCACTTTCCCATCTTTCTCCGTCTCGCGGGTGGCGGGTACCGTTACCCTACTCGCCCTGCTAGATGGAATATTGATCGTGCCAAGTGGGACACATTCACGGCTTCAGCGATTATTTCTCCAGCTGTGGTGACCTCGGGAACGGTCGATGACGCTGTTGCGGCGGTAACGGATTGTATTGTGCAAGCGGCAGAACTTACCATCCCCAGGACGTCGCCTAAACTTCCACGTTGCCCGAGACCTTGGTGGAATTCCACTTGTATGGCAGCTCGTCGGGCCCAACATCGGGCTTGGGGTAGGTTTCGTCGGTACCCCACCGACGCGAACCTACTTGCTTTCAAGAAAGCCAAGTCCTACGCGCGATTGGTTCGTCGGCGTAGTCAACGGGAGTCCTGGATGCAATTTGTATCCGGGATTAACACCAATACCAGCCCTAAGATCGTTTGGGACAGGATCCGTAAGATTCGGGGACAGTACCCATCTGGGGAAATCTCCATTCTTGAGAGTGGTGGAGGGACGGTTGCTGACGCTCAGGGTATTGCTGACTGTCTGGGCGCCGCTTTTTCTTCGGTGTCCAGCAGCAGCAATTACCCTGCTTCGTTCCGGCAGTTACAGCCGCGGCTTGAACGGTCCAGGATTTCTTTGGACCGTTTTCTGCCACAGATTACAACAGCCCGCTGACTGCCGTGGAGCTGCAGACCGCTCTGAATCGGTCCGGCCGGACATCTGTCGGACCGGATAACATCCATTACGAAATGCTGAAGCACCTTTCTCCGTCCTCTCTTGACTGTCTGCTAATCCTGTTTAACAGGATTTGGCAAGAGCATGTCTTTCCCGAATCTTGGCACACTGCCATTGTCGTTCCTGTTCCCAAACCTGGTAAAGATGCCACTACCCCGTTGAACTACCGGCCGATTGCTATGACGAGCTGCCTTTGCAAAGTACTCGAGCGCATCATTAATCTTCGTCTCATTTTTTATTTAGAATTTCATCACATTTTTTCGCCTCATCAGAGTGGATTTCGTAAATCTCGATCCACCACCGATCCTCATCTTCGCCTTGAGACATCTGTCAGGGAGGCGTTTGTCCGGCGTCAGCACATGGTCTCCGTCTTCTTCGACATGGAGAAAGCCTATGATCGTACCTGGAGATACGGCATTCTCCGTGATCTGCACGAGTGCGGATTGCGGGGAAACTTACCATCTTTCATCGCCGGATTTCTCCAGGACCGGAGTTTCCGTGTGCGCGTCGGGTCGACCCTCTCTGCGGTGTACCCGCACGAACAGGGTGTACCTCAGGGCTCCATTCTTTCCGTTACGTTGTTCATCCTTCGTGTTAACCATATTTTCCAACTACTTCCTCCCACGGTTCGTGGAACCATGTACGTGGATGATCTGCAGATCTCTTGCGCCTCTGTAAACATGCGTACCATCGAGAGACAGCTCCAGTCTGCCATTACCAAGATCTCTCACTGGGCTTCCCAAAATGGATTTGGCTTCTCGACGCAGAAGACCGTTTGCGTGCATTTTTGCCGCAAACGGGGTCTTCACCAGACCCCAGCCTCCGTCTGGGGTGCTCTACCATCCCCGTGGTGTCAGCAGTCAAGTTCCTTGGGTTAACTTTTGACCGAGCGCTCACCTTCCGGCCTCACATCCAGTCTTTGAAGGTGAAGTGCACGAAGTCATTGGGTATCCTGAAGGTCCTCTCTCGAACATCTTGGGGGCCGACAGGTGCTCAATGCTTCGCATTTACCATTCTCTGATTCGGTCTAAGTTAGACTTCGGATGCATTACGTACGGTTCAGCGCGTCCATCGGTTTTAAAGCCTTTGGACCCCGTCCATCACCAGGCATTGCGGCTATGTACTGGTGCTTTCCGTACCTCTCCCGTGCATAGCCTGTATGCGGAGGCTCATGAGCCGCCGTTATGCATCCGTCGTAAGCAGCTGTCTCTTCAGTTTTACACAAAACTGAATTCTCTTCCTGATCATCCCCTGCATGGTTCCATCTTCCAACCTGACTGTGTCCGCTTGTTTTCCAACCGCCCCTCCTGTGTTCCGACGTTCGGGATTCGGATGTCTGCCATAGTGCGCGAAGCTGGTCTAAACTTGTCGAGGATTGGTTTGACCACCTTTTTCAACCGTCCTCCTTGGCAGTCCGTTCAAGCAACGGCTGACCTTTCTCTTTGTGTGTGGCCAAAGTCTTCCACTCCTGCTCTGGTGTACCAGCAGCTCTTTGCTGAAATACAGTCTGTCTACCCGGATTTCGTGCCTGTGTTCACCGATGGCTCGAAGTCCGGGGATGTCGTTGGATCCGCTTTTGTGTGTGGCGAAGCCTCACATGCTGAGAGGCTTCCCGCCTGAATCCACCGTCTTTTCGGCAGAGATGCGTGCGGTACACCTCGCTTTGTGCCACATACAGTCTCGATCACTTCGTCGCGCTATGGTTTGCTCTGATTCCCAGTCCGTCATCCATGTTTTATCTTCTCCGGAGGACACGGACTCACCTGTCATCCGTGATGTCCGTCGTCTTCTTGGAACTTTGGAGGGTGATGGCTTCCTGGTCCGATTCTGTTGGGTTCCTGGCCATGTTGGGATCCGGGGTAACGAGCTGGCAGATCTCTCTGCCAGGTCTGTTTCCTCCATGTCGCCAGCTCGGCTGCCACTGTCTTTCCGCGATTTTACACCTTTGATCCGGACATTTCTTATGGACGAGTGGCAGTCCCTGTGGTCTCAGCAGGGCAGCAATAAGCTGCATTCTATCAAACCACAGATCGGACTATGGAAGTCTAGTTTGCGGAAGAACCGTCGTGAGGAAGTTGTTCTTGCACGTCTCCGCATTGGGCACTGTCGTTTTACTCACCGCTTTTTGCTGTGTGGCGAGAGTGTCCCGGTGTGTGAGGCGTGCAACTGTCGTCTCACTGTCCTTCATGTTTTGTGTACTTGTGTTCGGTTTTGTGATCATCGTTTTCGTCATTTTCACTCTCATCTGTTGGACGAAGGAGCAGCTACGCTGCAAACCATTATTGGCGAAGCCTGCGACATGGACGCAGTGTTTTCGTTTTTACACGATATTGACTTTTTTAACCTTATCTAGTTTTTACCTTGTTCACTATCATATTTCATTTTTACCACATCAGCCTGTTTTTACCCTTGTGTACGTTTTTTATTGCTTTTGTTTTGTTTTGATGTCTTTTGTTTCTGATGTCTTTTGTTTGGCGCTCTTTGGCCAACCATGGCCCTTGCGCCATTAACATCAATTAACCAACTAACCAACCAACCAACACCATTGGAGAGTGCGGCGACAGTGCGCCGTTGACAGCCGCACCTGGACTACGGAATGGCACGACATTGTCTTCTTCGACAAATCCCGCTTCTGCCTGCAACACCACGATGGTCGGTACAGCGTGTGGCGGCGAGAGGCTGTATGATGCCAGCATTATGCATCGCCATACCAGTCCGTCGCCTGGCGTTATGGTTTGGGGCGCAATTGGATATGACACCCGCACCCCTCTGGTACGCGTCGCCGGTACACTGAACAGCCACCGCTACATCTCCGACGTTTTGGAGCCTGTAGTCCGTACCTGCAGGACCTGCCAGCGGCCACGTTTCAACAGGACAATGCGCACCCGCACGTGGCACGCAGCGTGCAAGAATTCTTCATGGCCCACCAGGTGTCACTGCTGTCGTGGCCCGCCTATTCTCCCAATATGTCGCCCATCGAACACGTCTGGTCGCTGATCGGCAACCGAGTGGCCCGGCAAGCACGTGTGGAAGCAGCTTGTGGAAGCAGCCTGGACCGACATACCCCAAGCCCACATCCAAAGCCTCTCTCGTCCAATGCCGTGGCGTGTAGCGGCCGTTATTGCCAGCCATGGGGGCCACACGAACTATTGGTGTCTGCGTGTTCCGCAAGTCGCACGGGCCTGTAAGCTCATTCGTTTCATCTTTGTATCTGTTGTTATGTGTCCAGTAAATCTGGCTTTGCTATCTCGTGTCCTTCTTGGTTTTGCATTTAGGGTGGCCAGCAGTGTATATTTACACTTAGAGCGTGAAAAGTGTGACTCAAGAAAAATGCAAAATTTATGAAAAGTATTGATATGCTTTACTTTCACTTGACATTTAGAGAACTTTTCGAATGAACACATATACACTCCTGTTCATAAAACACAGAGCACGTGAAAGGAGTCGAGTTATGACGTGGTTATTTACAGGATATATTAATTATACAACACCGCAGAAGTGATTAGCATTTCTGCATTACGGGTCCATACGTATCGAGTTTAGACCAATCTGATCGCGCAACGTCACAGACCGTACACCGGGCGTTATTCCGTTATAAGCGCTGCACGGATCGGTTAGCATGTCATGCTTGGTCAACAGCGGGCAAGGATACTCCTCGTCGTGTAAAACAGCCGTACAGTCACATCAGCGACTTTGAGAGCAGTCACATTATCTTCATGAGAGACTGCAATGCTTCCCTCCGGGAGATTTCCGGGAGTGTGGGGCGCAGTTTGACCGTCGTGGAAAGAATATGCAGGGAATGGTACGAAGAAGAGGGTAGAAAACGAAGAAAATATATTCTGTACAGTGTACACAGACAACGCCGAGGGAAAATCGTCATTTCATGAGGATGAGTGCCCGTTCTGCATCATCAACTGCGTCGGCGCAGCAGTGGCGAACCGTGACGCACTCTCCCATGTCAGCTGTAATAGTGTGTCTCCTGTTGTTGCAGTTTGGACTGCAGGCTCGTTTGTCCCTCCTCATGCCACCATTGACGCATCAGCAACGGACTGCCAGGTTGCAATAGTGCATAGAAACGAAGTGAATGGCGTCATGAATGACGCAGTATCGCGTTTTCGGACGAATCACGGTTCTGTTTAGGTGAAAATGATGACCGCGTCTGCGTCTACAGACGACAGTGGGAGATACGTCTGTACTAGCACCAGGCTTATCGCAGCAACACGAGGCACTATGGCCTGGGATGCCATCGTATACGAAAGTAGATTATCTCTCGTGTGAGTCCGTACTACCATAGCGAGTGCCCGTTACGTCAATGACATTCTATGGCCGATCGCCCTTCCGTACCTGCGAAACGTCAGATACAGGAGGGCCCCGCCGGGGCCACATTTCAACAGAACTGTGCCAAACCGCATGTTGCAGCGGCAACGTGTACCTTCTTTAGGGATAGCAACGTTCCACTTCTGCCGTGGCAGACTAGATCGCCGAATTTTTCACCCATAGAAAATGTTTGGTGCATGCTCAAACCAAAGAATATAAAGCTTCACGTGAAGAACGTCAACTCTCGTAGAGATAACGTAAAACAGGCGACAACAGCGCCACCACAAGCTAAGAGATTATGTGCTCTGCCGGAAAACAAACATTCAGGAGCAAAAGACGTTAGGGGGACTACGGCAGTGAAGCTTTTTTTTTATCCATGATGGTTTCCTTTGATCTGATGACTATTTGCTTAGAGCAGTTTTGTTGTTGTTGCTGTTTTCTGATATCTCGCCCGTCCCTCATTTTGGTGAGAAAAATATGAAATAGCATTAGTATTACTATTTAAATTAAATTTTAGCAAATATTATAGTTAGGCCTAAGGATCCGTACAAAGTGCACACAATCCCTAATATTTGGCATTACTGAAAATGTTTCTGAAAAACTGAGGAACAAACAAAAAGCCTTAACTAACCCTATTGGCGTAACAGAACTAACATATCCGATTTTGCGAAGTGATTTTGCTATCGAGAAGGAAACAATCACGTGCTGTGAGTAGCTCGGCTGACTGTCAGAATTGCGATTGAAGTCAACAGAAATACGCATGCGCAGTCTGTTCCGGCATCAGCCTGTATGTTGGTTTCTGTGCACTGCATCTTGCATCTGGATATGGCGGCGCTTGTTACGTCTCGCGGAGCCTTAACTTCTTCTCAGTTAGATATTTTTTGGTTCAAACGGAAGGTGAAGGGGTACGACCGTCCGCCAGCAACTGTTGATGAACTTTGGACGCCGGTGAATGCAGCTTGGATGGCTGTTCCATAGGATTATTATCACACATTATTTGATTCGATGCCTCAGCGCTTACAGCAGGTGATACAAGCCAGAGGTGGTTACACCGATTAAAATTAGGAAAATTGACGCACCTGGTACGTAATATGACACCGAAATGCTAATCAATTGTTCTGTATTGCCTAATGAACATATCCTGTAAAAAACAAAGTAGCAGCTCAACTCCTTTCAAGTGTTTTTTTTATGAAAAAAATATAACACCTGAAAAGTGTCGAGTGTATACAGTTTACATTACCAGAAACAAAGTTTCACAACGAACCAAAGTACACATTTTGCATAAGGCAATTTAGCATGAAAATTGCACCCCCCCCCCAAAAAAAAAATAAAAAAAAATATTAAAAACATTAAAATGCGAGGAAACATCGTGGCCATGTTTGCATCTAGTACGAGACAGACGATATTTTCCATCAAGACTTCTAGTCGCAGAAAAATGTGTCAAGAAACAAACAAATGCCACTTTTTACGCTTTCCAACCGTAGGTTGAAGAAGCGTATAACCGATATAGTCACGTTACTTTCGAGCTCTGTGCTTGTGCCCAGTTTTGGAAGTGTATAGTGAGTGTTTGTTCCTATTTTTGTGTTCCCCTTCAAGAAGAAGATCTGTACTTTCCTTTAGCTCAGCTCCCAAGTCGGTGAGTTGCCTATTTTGTTTGCATTCAGCGTTTTATTATTTTAGATCAAGCTGATCGATCCTTTAAGTTAGTCCTCGCCATTTACAATGGCAGTCACCGAGAAGGGTGATGTCCAAGCCCACACCAGTGATGCTCATTCAACCTCCTCCTCCTCCTCCTCACTCTCAGGAGACCAATCAGCATTTATGCACGTCAGAGACGTCATACGCATACAAGATGTGGCGCGCGACTCCTCTGCAAAGGCTCAAGCTGATATCCCTGCCCAGGAGAGTGACGTCACCTTGACGCACGTCCCTGGTTCATTTGCCGAAGCTATGGATGTGACCGATTGCACGGTTGCGTTGCCTTCAACTGGCTCAACTCAGTTTACCAAGCCGCTACCAGCAATCAGCACTGTGTCGCATCCTTCTTCTGCCAACTCTACTTCTCTCACTTACTCCTAAGTGACCTCCGGAGCGAGAGTTCCTTCCAAGTTTATTGCTCCAGTTTTTCCTGACTCTTACGTCAGTGTAGAGTGTAGTTCTGCCACCATCGATATCCCAGAGGATTCCCCAGCCGGGAAACAATTTTTCTCCACAATGGATTTCGGTGTCTGTTTTGATGCATTACCAGACACGAAACTCAAGGAATATAGTATTGCCCTAAAGAAGATGCTTCCTACAGGAGCTTATACACTGCTGGACAATTGCTAAGGACGTATCATAAACGGCTATATAGCGCATAAAAAAGTAAGTGTGGTTGGATGCCAAGTGAAATAAAATAATGTCAGAATGCCAGGACATTACAAGAAAGACAATTTATTGTGCTCTGAAATCCAGAAGGCTTTGGAACGTGTTCAAGGGACAAACAGGCCATTTTGTGCAGAATACGTAAACGTGAATAAAATGCAATTACCGTCCGCAGGCGTTCCGGCGTAAGATGTCAATATGGGATATGGCCACCATGGAGGGCAATGCAAGATTCCACACGTCGTGTCATGCTTTGCACAACATTATCAAGCAGCTGTTGGGGTAATTTATCCCATTCCTCTGTCAGTGCACGGATGAGGGTGTCCTTGTTTATTGGAGGTCATTGGCGACCAGCAAGACTCCTCCCCAAAGCATCCCACACATTTTCAATGGGATTCAGATATGGAGAACGTGCTGGCCATACGAGGCGTTGAATATCCTCGCTCTCAAGACACTCCTGGAAAGCGACTGTTCGATGACATGTTGCGTTGTCGTCCATGAAAATGAATCTATCACCGATAGCACCACGGAACATGCGAACATGAGGTAGCAGAACATCATTAATGTATCGTTGGCCAGTCATAGTCCCAGTTGGAAGCACATAGAGGGACGTACGGCCATTGATCATGATGCCAGCCCATACCATGACACTACATGTCGGATATCGGTCCCTTTCCTGTATGTTTGCTGGACAATATGCAGTAGCACTACCACGCCAGATCAGTTGTCGTCGACAATCAGACGATAGACTGTATCTACTCTCATCTGAGAATAGGACAGCTGACCAGTCGTTATCAGTCCAATTGCGATGTTGATGGCACCATTGTAAACGGGTGGTACGGTGAAGTCTGAACAATGGGATGCACACAACAGAACGGCGGGCGTATAGTCCTCCTTCATGCAAACGTCTGGCGACAGTTTTTCGGGAGATCCTCTTGCCAGTAGCAGCCATAAACTGATTTGCTACCTCACTAGCTGTGCTGCGCCGGTGTCTTTTTGTTGATAGCCCTATGTACCGATCTTCTGCAGGTGTCGTACTGCGAACACGACCTCCCCCGTGACGTTTGCTACACTCTCCATTTGTCTGAAATGATTTCCAAAGCCTTGAAACAACACTGTGGCTGACGTCGAACTCCCTGGAAACATCTGTTATTTTTCGCCCTTCTTCAATCTTGCCAATAATATGGCCACGTGGAAAATCATCTAGGTGATGTCAGGAAGACATACCGAAAATTGCTAGTTCGTCAATTGATTCTTTCCCTTCCAACTTTGCGTTTGAACAACAACGGTCAATACGCGTCAAATCCTTTATATCTCTTATCAGCGCTATGACGTCACGAACAAGTTCGGCAATCCAAAATTTGCATACGCACAACACGTCTTACTGTATCCCGCACTTATGCTAATTTCCACATTTTCCTGCCTTCCATTTTATGGTTGCTATCGTTGCTATTGTCATCCGTCCTTAGCAATTGTCCGGCAGTGTATCACTCATATGGCTCGAAAGCCACGGGCCGTATTAGTGTTTTTTTTTTTTTTTTTTTTTTGATTGGAGGTTTAACGACCACCGTGAGCAACTCAATGGGCTATAAGCAGTCGCCCGTCCCTAATTTAGGGTCACTGGTTCCAGGGAAGGGAGAGAGCCAGTGCCGTAAGACAAACACAACATCCATGCCTGACCGGGATTCGAACCCGCACCCCTTACGGACGAATGACCAGAGGCCAACGCCTTAGACCACTGCGCCACCGGGGCGGCTTAGTGTATTTTGCCCGTAAAGAACATGCAGACCTTGTGATGACTGATGGCTTATCCATCAAAGATGTGCATCTTCTGGCTGAACCTGTGGCGCAGCGACCTATATAGGTCACTTTCCACCCAGTCCCGCCTGAAGTCTCAGATATCGCTCTATGCACTTTACTCAGCAATTTGGCCGAGTGGTTGGACCAATAACGACTCTTTCGGCGGCGCCCAGAGATCCCGATGACAAATCTATTGCAGGGTTTCGTCGAAGTGCTCGTGTCATATTTCCGTCGGACGATCATCTGCTTGCGTGCCCAGTGATCCTAACCGTATGGTGTGGCCAGCAACGTCGGAGAATCGACGTCATTACCTCCTTGCACTGCACGCTTTGCCATGGCGAAAACCATCTTCACGTGCACTGCCCACATCAAGTTCCACCGACTCCGACTGGCGCTCCTACAGGTTCTGTTCCTACCTCGAAGCGTACTACACCATCTACTTCAGCACAGCAGGCCTCGGAGCCAATATATGAGGGAAAAAGTTCGCTTACAGACGTTGGTCAACGTAGCGCTCCCACAGCCGCTTCCTCTTTTTCACTAGAGGACTTTCCTACAATTGCCTCCTCACTCCCGCAACGTCGTCGCTCCACCACTGAGTCCCTTTCAGAGGGTTCACAACCAGCTATTACCACTAGAATATCCGAAACAGCTGATGTGGAGTCTGTCAGTCCAGAGACGCAGTGTGAGGAAGAGACGACCGAGCCTCCACTGAAGCGCCGAGGCTCTGGCAGCAGCAGGCGAGTAGCGAAGAAGCAAAACTCTACTTCACCTCGTTCAACCTCCCTCTCCAGCAGTTCTCCTCGACACACTTCGCCAGCCGAAGTCTCCTTTCCCACGGTCGAAGAGTTCACTGCATTTCTCCAGACAGCCAATATACCTCTCGTACCACTCTCATACATTGATCTCCATACATACTTAATGAATCCGACCAGCTACGCAATAGCATGTGCCTTAGCAGTCCAGAATCCGTCGGTTTGCCAACTTGTGCCGGAGCAGACCTTCAATGTGTCGCATTTCTGCCGTCAGAATGTTCCCACCCATCCGTGGGCACAAATCTTCTATAATCGTCTCAAGTCTATTCCTCCAGCTCTGAAAGATCTTTAGCTAGAGGCAAGGAACCCCACAATTCAAGATCATGTCACTTAATTGCAGGAGATTCGCTTCTCCCCTCAGCAACTCTCTGGCATATGAAGACCTCAACCCGTTGGGGGTTGATATTCTCCTCCTTCAAGAGACAAATTGCAAACCAACTACCATCTATTCTCGATGGCGACAGTGAAACTTTGTGTTTCATCACGCCTATGGACTAACATCTCATAGCTGCCTTGCCATCGGCATTAGTCATACTTTCAATTCTATTATCACATCCCTATCTGTGCGAAATATTTGTCGAGATCTTTTACAGCATGCATCTTTTACCATCGCGTCTTCCAGATACCATTTATTCAATATCTATATTCCAAGCACTACAACTCATTTATCGATTATCTTCACACGTCTTTGCAGAGCACTGGACCGTATGCCCCCGTCAGACCATGTTCTCGTTGGCGGGGATTATAACTGCACCCTGGATCCTCTTCTGGATAGGTCTTCTACCAATAGAGAGCGCCGCCATGCCCTGGCGAACCTGCTCCAGACAGTTGTCACCATATTCATCCATGGTCGACTAATTACACTAGGCGCTCCTCTCATGCGCAAAATCCTTTCTTAGCCCGCCTTGACAGGTTTTATGCCTCCAGTGCTCTACTTCTTGCTGTGACAGAACCGAGTGTGCATCCCACGGCCTCATCTGACCATTGCGCCATTGCCATCATTGTCCATACTGCACCCTTCAAACCCAGGATATTACGCCCGTGGACATTTGATGATGCATTTCTCTCCGACCCGGCATTCTGCTCTTCGGTCCGGTCATTCCTGATTGACAGACGACCGCAGCTTCAATCTGCACTCTGCGGATTAAAGTCTTGGATGGAGATCAAGCAGCAGCTCGTTCTGCATGTCCGTAACTACTCATTCCAAATAAAGACACTCCAAAACATGCTCCTAGACTATGTTCGTTCAATGCTATCCATGCTCAGTCTCAGTGATCCTCTCTTCTCCTCCTTTCAAGAAGAGCTTCGATCTCTTCTCACTCCTCTGGCGCAACAAGCTCTCCGCCGACTTCGTTTGCAACACCTGACGCCGGATGATCACAACTATGAGTTCCTGACGTCGGTGGAAAACACCCGACGAGCTTCGACCATACTTCATCATCTACGCCTCTCTTCTGGAGAGGTATCAGATGTGCCGATTGCGCTTTGTTCCCATGTCCGTCAGTACTTTTCCATGGAGTTCTGTGAACCTCCTCAACCATCATCTGCAGCAATGGATTCTCTCCTTTCTAATCTACCTCAGGTTCTACCCCATCTCGCTTCTTCTCTTCTCTTTCCCCCACGCCCTCTGAACTAAACACTACATTCTTTTCTCTGAATTCTACTGCCGCTCCGGGTCCGGACGGCCTAACCTTTAGCTTTTATAAAACTTTTTCTGCCTCTTCTTCTTCCGTTTCTCCTATCCGCGTTCTCTGCTGCCTTTACTTACTCTCCTCTTCCGAGGGGATTCACAACTGCATACGTTGTCCTTTTCCCCAAGAAAGGTGATCTCCTTGACTTGGTGAACTGGCGCCCAATTTCCCTACTGAATCTCGACTACAAACTTTGTACCAAGCTTCTTTCACAGCGACTAAATCCCATCCTCACTCACATCTTCTCCTCTAACCAGACTTACACAGTTCCCGGCCGTTCCCTATCTCACAACATCCATCTTCTGACTGATCTAATTAACCTTGCGCGCTCCCGCTCTGAACCCCTCGCCCTCCTCTCTTTAGACCAAAAGTCCGCCTTTGATAACATCTCCCACACTTATCTCTCTGCCACACTTCTCCGATTTCGATTTCCGCCTCCGTTTATTTCTCTCCTCACCTCCCTCTACCAGGACGCCAGTTTCCAGATCAAGTTGCCCACCTTTCTTACAGCACCAATCCTCTTCCGCCGTGGAGTGAGGCAAGGCTGCCCACTCTCCGGTCAACTTTTCGCCATAGCCTTACAACCTTTTATCCGCTCCGTTCAACGCTCCTTTCAAGCCACCCTGCCACCACTCATCGCCCGCAGGAGACACCATGTCACTACTTCCGTGGCGTATGCAGACGACGCTACCTTCTGTGTACGCCTAGATTCACAGTTCTCTTTGCTCCAAAGTCTTTTCGCCGATTACGCCTCCTGCTCCGGAGCTGCGATTAATACAACCAAAAGCACAGGCCTGTGGTGTGGCTCATGGGTTGACCGCTTGGATTCCCCATGGGGAGCGCACTGGTCTTCAGCCTCTCAACGTTTCCTTGGCGTACATCTTGACGTACATCTTGGCGTCCCAGGTGAAGCCTCCAGCACAACATGGAATATCATCCAGCCACGTCTTCATCGGTCAACTGCGTTTTGGCGAAAAGCGCAGTTCTGTACTTCATATTTTCAACGTGCACGCCTTGCGCAAACCTATGTTCTCTCCATGTGCACACATTCCTGGCATGCTACTAAATCCCCACTTCTTCGTCTCAATTATATCACTCGCTGCTTCACTTCAGTTATCTGGACCGGACACCACTGGCTCAGTGTCCCCAAGCTCAGCCTTCCTCCTGACCAAGGTGGCATTGGCCTAATTGATACACGACTGTACTATCAAGCTCTCTGGATTACTTCGTTCCTCCGTCTTCATGCTTTACCTGTTGCCGACGCCGTTACCGCAAGGAATGTCATCACCTCTTCGAACAACACTAATTTCACTTTCACTTCCTTCATTCTAATGGACCTCCGAACTACCACTCACTATCGCCTTCCTCCTGCCTTACGGGAGACTCTTACCTTTCTCCGCTCTCTCCCGCTCACTCGTTCCCCACCCGATTCCACCACTGAACTCCTTCCCGAACCCCTGTTCTTCTCCTCTCTTCTTTACCCCCTCATCTTTCATGCTTCGCCTATCCTTCTTGGCTCCGCGTCGGAGTTGTAACCGTCAAAGACCTTTAAACCTCAGATCTGTCCTGGCGACCCTACGCCAGCCCCCCCCAACTGTTCTTCTTTCACCCTCTTTTCGCTCTGTCTATGACTCTCTACTCTCTGCCATCATTGCTAAGTTCCCTCATCTTGCAACCCCCACCGGCCTAACCTTTGTTCCTTCCGCCTCCCTTCCCCTTCCTTTCTTTATTTCAGTCGGCAGATCTACAATTCCACTCTCCTCTCTTTCAACCTCAGTTCTCTATCGGTTACTTTTAAAATCCCACTCTCCTTCTCCCCTTCACATCCCTGATGTCTCCCAATCCTCTCTCACCGCTGTCTGGTCTGCCACCCTTTCTCCTCTTTCAGCTCCTCTTGAAATAAACACTCACTGGCTTTTTCTCCACCGCCGTCTTTCCGTTCCATCCATCCTCCACCGCATGACCATTCTTGACTCACCTCTTTGCCCCTTCTGTGCTCAAGAAGCTGATGTCTCTCATGTTTATCTACATTGTGTCATCTTCCTTTTACTACTCCATCTTGCATTTTCCATTGCTCAACGTTCAGACACAACTGATCTTCCTTTCGATGCCTATAAGACACTCCTCCTGCAGGTCTCTCCGCCAGTCAAGCTTCCACCCATCTGCTCATATATTTTCATCCTGGTGAAACACGTCATCTACGTATTTCATCAGCGCTGCCGAGATATCTCATCTCCTTATACCATCCACAAAGCTTCTGTGGAACTTCTGTGCCACTTTCGGGAGCGTCTCCTCTCAAGACTTCGTCTACAGAACCTTGTGGCCGTTGCCCAACAGAGAGAACAACATTTCCGTTCCACCTGGTCTCCGGCCGCTTCCTGGTTCGCCGGCATGCCAGCGACGTTGCAACTGACTGTCGGTAATTTATAACCTCGTTGCTCCTAGCTCTGTTGAACTTCGGTTCAACGTGCATGCTCACCATTGGTTCTCGGAATCAAACTTCAACATAAAGCATATATCTTCTAACAAATGTGAATATAATATGCACCATACTGTACAAATGTATATAGTCTTACTTGTTTTCTCTTTGATTATCATTTTTTCTACCAGTACTAAGACATCGTAATTCCGTTTGCCTTAGGTTTCACATTGTCTACTTTGACATCTACAGTTCTCCTTTTGCACAGTGCTTCATTATACTGTAATATTCTCGTTCTGTTATTTGTCAGCACTATAATATACTTATGCTTCGAGACGAAATGTTTCGACAATCTCTCTTATTGTTCTTGTGAAAAATGCCTGCACCTCTTACCACAAGGTTCCTTTTTGAATCAACACATCGTGCTGTATATAATGTACATAGAATTTTAGAGTTTGTATATTTTACCGTACAATATATGTATCAGGACGCCCAAGTTCGCCTCCTGAACCCAACCTTGTTAATAAAATTGTGTTGAACTGAAGAAGCGTATATGCTCCAGATTTTTTCGTCCGTATGTCCGTCCGTCCGTCTGTCTTTCGGCACGATAACTCACGTAAAAATGGTTCGATTTCGATGAAATTTTAGTATGTGATAGGGGACCACCAGGGGACGAACTCTAGTGAAAATGGGTGAAGTGGGGTCAAAGGTCACGCCATAAGAGCAGGCTCCATTCAATTGCCCTTATGCGTCATAACTTGCGTAAATATGGTTCGATTTCGATGAAATTTTAGTATTGGGTAGGGGACCACCAGGGGACCACCAGGGGACCACCAGGGGACGAACTCTATTGAAAATGGGTGAGGTGGGGTCAAAGGTCACGCCATAAGAGCGGGATTCATTTCATTGCCTTTATGCATCATAACATGCGTAAATATGGTTCGATTTCGATGACAGTTCAGTATGTGGTAGGAAACTACCTGGGCACGAACCCAATTGAAAATTGGCAAATTGGGGTCAAAGGTCAGGGTGGGCATAAGAGCAGGATCCATTCAATTGCCCTTATGCGTCATAACTTGCGTAAATATGGTTCGATTTCGATGAAATTTTAGTATGGGGTAGGGGACCACCAGGGGACGAACTCTATTGAAAATGGGTGAGGTGGGGTCAAAGGTCAAGCCATAAGAGCGGGATCCATTTCATTGCCTTTATGCGTCATAAGATGCGTAAATATGGTTCGATTTCGATGAAAGTTTAGTATGTGGTAGGGAACCACCTGGGCACGAACCCTATTGAAAATGGGCGAAATGGGGTAAAAGGTAAGGCAGGACATAAGAGCGGGTTTTGTTCCATTGCCCTTATGCGTCATAACTTGCATAAAAATGGTTCGATTTCGATGAAATTTTAGTATGTGGTAGGGAGCCACTGCCAGTGTCCTGACCTTTGACCTCATTTCGCCCTATTGAAAATGGGCGAAATGAGGTCAAAGGTCAGGACACTGGAGTGGGATCCATTCCATTGCCCTTGTGCATCATAACTTACCAAAAACTGTTTTGATTGCGACAAAACGTTATCATGTTTTTCCGGAGGTATAGTGAACCGGTTCTGTTGAATATCAACGAAATGGGGTCAAAGGTCATTGCACAAAAGCAAGATTTATTCCACAGCCATTATTCTCATAACTTGCGTAAAACTGTTTCTATTGCGACAAAACTTTAGTATGTTATTCTTGAGGTGTACTGAACCGGTTCTGTTGAATATCATCGAAATGGGGTCAAAGGTCAGGACACAGGAGCGAGATTTATTCCACAGCCATTATCCTCATAAGTTGAGTAATAATTTCTGGTATGTTGGAAAGCGTATCATAATCAATGCATTGCATGATTTTACTAACTTGTTCATTTTTGCTTATTTTCTTTTAATTTCAGTTGATTTTTTTTACTGTTCATTATTTCAGAGGATTGTTTATGGGTACGCATTTTTAATTAGGCTTCATTTCTGGCGTTAGTTCGTTAGGATTTAGTGCTTTCGTTAGAAATGAGTTAAAATTCAACGGGCTGGATTATGCACTTGCCCGGGTGTGAAGAATTGATTGTCATAAGAAAGTGCATTTTTTCTTGTTTTTCGAACTTGTTTTATATGGTTTTTACATTTTTAAAATGCAAAGGCCAAGAGACGTACTAAAACATCTAAGCCATTAAGTAGCAAGCACCAGATATCATAAAAATGTCTTATTTATAATACATTGGATATTTATAAAATGGCGTCACTTCGTTAGAAATGCGGAGATAAACCCACGAAAGTGTTCTAAATGTTGCACAGTATTTCGGAAATACTTTATCTAATTTATAGTTTATGTGGTGAAAATTTCTTATGGCGTTTTCCTCTCGGGGTATATCTGTTTATTTACATTTTCTAGTACAAAAATTCCCATATGTGTTTTTATTTTACCCATTCATGTTTGCTTCGAATAAAGTATTGTAGATGATTTTAAAATATTTTTACATTTTTCTTTCTTTCTCTTTTATTTTGCAAATCCAGTTCTTCTTTTGTAATCCTTTCCTGTCTCTCTCGATCCAACACTGTTCTTTTCTGTGGTTGCCCTGTAAGATAAGAAGGGAAAGAAAAGGATTGCTGTGAATATTTTGAAATGTTTCAGAAAGGTTCACCAAAGTTGGAGAAATGCAAAGGAAAAACTAAAAATTCTATGAAGATATAAAGAGATTTATTGAAATACGATGTAAAGTAGACAAAATAAGAATTTCAAAACAAAACAACTTCTTCTCCTTCTACATCTCTTTTTTTTTTAGATAAGACGAGCAAGTACGATTAGATGCAGTGAAAGCTGATTCTCCTGTCACGAAACCACCTAAGGTTTTTCTCAAACTTTTGTGAAAGGGTAAAAATCGTGCGACATAGCAAAAATTGGGACGTTATCCAAATGGAATGTTAAAATCCGGTTAAAAGGGTGTTGCAGTACTTTCAGTTACATTGATGCTGTAACGCTGGGCTTTCCGAAAGATTAACTTTAATAACCATCTTTAACACTGTTACAGGACTTAGTGCTGAGCTATATCGCAGCGCCCTGTGTGAAGGGTTCGTTTGATGCTTCGTTTGCCCCAAGCTCTATATCGAGGGTTTAACCCGTATTTCTGCCTATTTGAGCAGATAGATAAAGTATTAAATAAACACGACTAAAGTTAAGCTTTGCTCTTGCAGTGAGGAAGACTTTTATTCAGATGTTATGGGGAATGTCTCAAAGCATTATCCTGATCTCCTTTCCTCTATTATCATCAACAAGCTGATCGCCCTTCTTCTCTCGGCCCGTGTTCGCTTCCTACCTTCTCATTCTCCATCGATCCCCTTCATCTTTTTCCAATTCCCACCGACGGGACAGATTTCACACCTCCTCTCTCCACTCCTGAACACCGAAATCCCTTGCAACCGAGTGTCACTTCCTCTTGCTGAGAACCCCCCCCCCCCAAAGTCCCCTGCCGAAGAGTGAAGTCCAACGCCTTCCAAGAAAGAGCGGATACTCCTTAAAAATGCCTTCTCCCTGAAGACGCAAAGTTACTTAATTGGCTGAAACTGTCCCCTCTTCTCTCTTACTCATTCGCAGGAAAGTGTCTACGTAACAACTTCTTCTCCTTGCCTGGGACGGCTAAATGCAACAATGTCCTGTTCCCCTTTTCTCACATCCACGAAACCACACTTTGACCGTTCGTTGCCCAGCTCATCAAAATGGCGGGAAAATGGAAGAAAATGATTACAGTTCGCTATCTCCAAAATGGCTACTGGACTTCTGATAAACATGGATGCCCAGGTTACAACACTATCTTTTTTATAATTTAAAATAATTTCCATTTTCCGTCAGTTCTTGGGGAGATATTGAGTTGGTTGCCTCTCACCAGTTTTCTGCCAGTTGTGTGAATGAGGGGAGACGGCCACTCACTCTACGCTTTTAATATTCCGAGAGGACACTATTACTGACCATGCCTGCATCGGCTGTTCAGGAGGTTCAGTTTATATTATTTTATTGCTCTGTGAGTGAGGGGTACAAAGATTTTTACCGTCATACAGCCTCAGAGTTACCTCAGGGAGAGTTTCGAGCACATAGCTTTTCCTTACAGCTTCAAGTTTAATGAGGTTATTTCTCACGATGTGTTAGAGGAGCGATAATCAGAATTCAGCAACTGGCAACGCAGACAGTCCAAGGAGAGGAGATAAGGAAAGCGAATAGTAAATCGCGGTTTTGTGGGAAAACGGTGTAAAAAAAGAGGAAAGTCTTGACTTTTGGCTGGGGCGAGAGAACGTTTAAAGATGCTCGGTGCGCCCAACGTAATTTTTTTGGCTCCCAAGAGAAAGAACGAAGCCTAGGAAAAATAAGGATATTTAGAATGTGCGATTCCGAGATGGGAGATCGAAGAAGAAATGAAGTTGGAAACAACGAGTATAGAATTCAAGACAGCAAATCCGTGACCTTCCGTACATGCTGCTATGAATAAAGAACACCACATAGACACTTCATTTAGCCATTAATTCATTATTTTCATTATAGAGAGAAAATATAGCTAAAACTCCAAACATTTCCTGACAAGCGTACGCCTGACAAACCCACGTGACAGGTCACTGTACATCTCTGTAGCAATGCAACTGAGAATATGTGTTATATACACATAGTTATTAATTCATTCTTTTCATTATAGAGAGAAAATATAGCTAAAACCCCAAACATTTCCTGACAAGCGTACGCTTGACAAAACCCACGTGATAGGTCACTGTACATCTCGGTAGCAATGCAACTGAGAATATGTGTTATATACACATAGTTATCAGATTTGTGAAACAGTGGTACTTTCGTGACGTGGAATTATTCAAGTCTTACAGGTAATTTTTTTTTTTTTTTTTTTGATTGGAGGTTTAACCACCACCGTGAGCAACTCAATGGGCGATAAGCAGTCGCCCGTCCATAATTTAAGGTCACTGGTTCCAGGGAAGGGCGAAAGCCAGTGCCGTAAGACAAACACAACATCCATGCCTCACCGGGATTCGAATCCGGACCCCTTCCGTTCGAATGATCAGCGGCTATCGCTTAGACCACTGCGCCACCGTGTCGGCACATATAGGCAAACAGTTTCGCTGTTTTGTGCCAACATGAAAACAGAAATGCATAAGCAGAAATTTGGTAGCCATCGCGACACTGCTGCAGTTAGTGTTACTTTACAAACAGCTGGATGCTGAAATTTACGAACATCTGTGCATTTAATAGCAGGCAATCGTGCAAACTCCATGGCTCTCATTTAGCTTCATTCCAAAAATACATTCCCTATTCAAACAACTAAACTACAAAGGAAAATATCACGCAAATTGTGATGAAAAAAGTCCCCGTTTTTTAAAAGAGTGAAAATAAGTGTCCAAATGGCGAGTATACATTGATGTACAGAAAACGATGGGGTAAAAAAAGGAGACTCAAAAAAACTAAAAGTGATATTTTTGCTTTACTTTATAGATGAAGGCTACTTCTTTCGTAGATCATATATACCATAGCAGCGTGAATTCAAATAAACAAAGCAAATCTAGATTTAGAAAAAGAATTGGGGTTATCAATTCCTCTGCTTCACGATCGTTACTTTCACAGTAAGACACCTGCAAGTTTGGCAGCAGTTGGCAAGTATCCATGTCGCGTGCATGTTCTCCATCCTGGGAGAGAAAAGCGTATTACAAAATTCAATATTCCAGTTGATTATCGTTCGTCTTGCCCACCGTCAGAGCGGAGTTTCGTAAATGTTGCTTTTAACATGGCGCTCTTTAGATAAATATAAATCTTGCATTGGGCAATAATACCGAGAAACATACAAATCAAATGCAAATGAAACGAGGAGGAATTACCACACTTCCGCACGTGCTTTTAATCACCTGCATACTGCATTGCTGTTCAGAGCTCTTAAGCATGCCTGGAAAGCATATTAGCAGATGAGAAAACCTGTGGAGCGCCCTATACCCTGAATCCTGTATTTGGCGTTAGACTTCCACCCATTGTTCCCAATCTTCCTTTATTTACGAGCTTTCTACGACAGTTCCCATGCAAATAAGAAAATCAAGCAAACATATTTTGGATTCCATGTTTCCAGCACTAGCATGAACAGCCCTAATATTTGTCATCTCGGTAACAGAATAATCTGTGGTGCGGGCCTTAAATCACTCGTCCGAACTATGTCCGAGTCCGGGTCGCCGGTGAGGCATGTATAATGTGCTTGTCAGATGGTGCTGAATCTGTCCATTTCTTGGAGCCAGTGACCCTAAATTAGAGACGAGCGATTTCTTATAAACCACTGCTCATGAAGGTAAAAACAAAAACGAAACAAAAAACAAACAAACAGCAAAAATCTTATTGTACTCTGTTTCGCACATTCGTCACTACTGTTTAGACATCTGTTATATCGCGAGACCTTATTCCTTATTGACAAAAGTGCGAAAACGTTTATGATCTTCCGATAGTGTTGGAAGTACACTGTACAAAAACACGTGCGAAACTAGTATGGTCTTGACTAGAGATGAGCTCGGGCCCGGGCTCAGAATTCATTAACTACCAAAAAACCCGGGCCCGGGCTCGGAATTACACGTCTTGAATTTCATTACTGTAATTAATTCAACAGAAAAGCAGCAGGTCGAGTTTTAGAGAAAAGAAGAGCAAGTTGAAGTGCTGTAGCATTAGATGCAATTCTCTCTCTCTCTCTCTCTTTTTCATGAGGAACTTGATCTGGAAACTGCACACACATATGACAATATTGTGATTATTATACTATTAAGCGCAAAGCTTTGTTAATGTTACAAAATGCAGAATAATCTGGTCTGAAATGCTTTTACGTTCTTTTTTTTTTTTTTGATTTTGGAAATTTCCTTACATGCTTTTTTTTATATTCTACTACATCACTCTAAACTACCTTTACCAATTAGCATATATGTAAATCATATTGCAAAGATTAGTTTTCTAGAGTCAAAATTTAAAACACTTGCAACTGTCTATACGGCGTTGTACGTTTTATAATGCAATTTATTCAAAATAAAAATACATTTTGAAATCAAAAAAGAAATAACGAATGGATTTTGTTGTTTCTAAACGATTTTCTTTACTTCAGCTTTTACCATAATTACTGATTCCCCTTATACAGTCGAAGGGCACGTTGATTATTTATTTATTTTCAAATCCACATTTTAGAACATTTGGCTTTATGCGTAGTATTTCAAAAACGTATTAATATTGGGAAGTGGATTAACTGAACGAAAGTTTTTAAACTAATGATTTTTAAAATGATCCTTGCTTGGGTCATATCTTTGGCCAGTGTATAATGCATAAATGCAAGCCTTGATAAGCAAAATTTTCCAAGAATCCGGGCCCTGGCTCAGCAAACACGTATAATCAAAGAAAGCGGGCCGGGCCCGGGCTCCTAAAATTGAGCCCGAACTCATCTCTAGTCTTGACAACTACTGCATACGATGGAAACCGGTTATCGAGAATCTCGCCTTTCACCAGACTGTCCTGTTATCTTCAGTGTTGGAGTTTCCCTCCTTTCACAGTCCTCCGTACTTAATCTTCTCCCGCGAAAACTCGGCTACCAATTTGGCCGCTTTCTGCCGATTTAATTACATCTGTAACGTAAATTCCCAAAAGCTTCTTGAAGCTGCAACGTAAATTCCCAAAAGCTTCTTGAAGCTGCAACGTGAATTCATAAAACGATTAATTACACGGATCTCATGTTTGAATTGTTCTTATCGTAGTCCTGCGTCATATTTAACCCGTTAATCGACTGGAGCAAATCAACTCGGAGTTAGCCAAATTTGCTGAAATCAGTTCGAATGAAAATATTCGCTGCCTAAGAAATGAGCTGAACGAAGCTGGACAGTGGCCATCAGAGGGTGTTGTTTTCCCCTTAGCATTGCTATTCAAAGTGGTCATTTAGGAGGATGATTGACCCCAATCCTTTTTGACTGATTACCTGCTGAAAGGGCTATACCAGTGGTAACTAACGGAAAACTAAGAGAGAAGATGTTTGCGACCTTTGTTTCTACCCAGTGGCATGACGTCCGTGTCAGGAAGACTAGACCTTTCCCATCATGCCTTGGTTCACGGAGCTGAAAATAAAAGACTAGGTGGGAGCCCTTATCGCCTGCGACAAGTGGATGTTTGAGTCCCTTGTTCCTACCCAATGGCACGATGTCCGTGTCAGGGGGACGATCTTCCCCATCATGCCTTGGCTCATGAAGCTGAGAATAAAAGAGTAGGTGTGAGTCCTTATCGCCTGCGACAAGTGGATGTTTGAGCCCCTTATTCCTACCCAGTGGCACGATGTCAGTGTCAGGGGTACTAGACCTTCCCCATCATGCCTTGGTTCATTGAGCTGAAAATAAAAGACTAGATGGGAGCCCTTATCGCCTGCCACAGCTGGTCGACACTGATGAGAAGGAGAAAGGAGTTCTTTTGTTGTAGCTTCCGGAAAACCTGTCCGCTATGTGAACATTCCTGTTTGGGGGAGCGCAGAAAGTTTCAGCACAATTTTGGTTCAGGCTCATCGACCATTTAAAGGCTTATCTCACTCTTATAGTCAACAGCAGCAAATGACAGCCCAATAGACTTGAACTGCTGCCAACGCTCATTAACGAGTTCAACTGGTGAGGTTCCTGTAGGACGAACTTACACCCTGCGCAAACGAACGAAGATTTGAAATGATAAAGACTCGTTTACTAAGCGACTTTCTTATTTTCATGGTTCTTTGGAACATGTGATTCAAATTGACTGTAAACATCTGGTTAAGAAGAGTGTTTTTGAAGATGGTCATTTGTTTTCCAACGACAGTCATGATCTAGAGAAACACCACAAGCGGATGGAATCTACGTCAGGAATAAGGAATGATTGCTGGAGCTTTGGCACCTTTTATCAAAATGATAAATTGTTTCATTAAGCACATTTAGGGTAAATACTACCGAAGATTGTTCGGTTTGTTCCGCAATCATGACATACGGGAGAATTTTTTAAATGCTAAAGATTTGCAGTTTGACTTTTTTTTTCTAAAGAGCTGAACCACCTTTGACTTTTTTTTTTTACTTTTTTTCTAAAGAGCTGGCCACCGGTATATGTAACGCGCTCGGCTAGATATCGAGAGTTCTGTTGGTTCAATTCCACATCGACGGCTGAAAACCAATTTTTCGGATGCTGTGTGTTTCTAGAACGTGGAAAGAGCGATGTATTTATTTATTAACTGTCACCACGTATTTGGAGTACTTTCACCTTGGATCTCGCCCTTTGGATTTAACTGCTATAATATATATATATATATATATATATATATATGGGATGTAAGGTCAAGTGATGCGTAACATCACAGCCTCTCCTTGACAAATGTCAACCCCGCCTTCTCGTGGTGCATCCTGTTCCCACTAAAGGGGCTCTGACGACCGCCCATAGCGGTATAACTATACCATCGGGATTAGAGGAAATTCTATCCCACACTCACCAACCCGCTTGGCCAGCGTGGTGAGTTATGGCCAAACCCCTCCAAAATGATTCCACAACTTAAATCTTGGCCCTCAGTCTCCGGCAGCTGGAATGTACCTGGCCAAGGCAGCGGCCAGTGCGACATGAAGGCAGAGGGTGCTAAGAATCCCCGGAGGACCGGACTAGGCTGCCATCTGATGCTGACCTTGGCAACGTACAATGGACGCTCCCTATCTTCTGATTCAAGGCTTCTTGAATTGGAAGAGGAATTACAAAGGATCAAGTGGGACACCGTGGGGCTAAGTGAAGTAAGGAGAAAAGGAGAAGATCTTATGGAACTGAAAAGTGGACATCTCTTCTACTATCGTGGGACAGATACTGGCAGAACTAGTGGTGTTGGATTTATAATAAACAAGAAACTGAAGGATAAAGTTGTAGAAGTTGAAAGTTCCTCTGACAGAGCTGCACGACTTGTTATCCAACTCTCGAAAAGATACCAGGCTCAGATTATTCAAACTTATGCACCCACCACAAGTCATCCTGAAGAAGAAATTGAAGAATTTTATGAGGAAATTTGTCATCTAAATAATAAAGGTAAGCAGCACTTGAAAATAATTATGGGAGATTTCAATGCAAAAATAGGGCAACGGCAACAGAATGAAACTTCAGTAGGTAAATTCGGTCACGGCAACAGAAACCAGCGTGGAAATACTCTCGTTGAGTTTGCAGAGGCAGAAGGGTTTTTCATCTTGAACTCCTTCTTCAAGAAAAAGCCACACAGGAAATGGACATGGAGACATCCAAATGGGACGACAAATGAAATTGATTTTATTATGTGTAACAAAAAATTTGTCATAGAAGACTGCAGTGTGCTAAACAAGTTCAACACAGGTAGTGACCATAGATTGGTGAGATGTAAGATGCACCTCAACGCTAAACTTGAACGTGGCAAGCTCATAAGACAAACAAAGTCTATTGACATAACCAACCTCAAAAAACACCATAATACCTTCAAGTTAGAACTGAAGAACAGGTTCTCTGCTTTAGAAGGCCTAACATCGGAAGAAGTGGACATCTCTGAAGTTAACAGAAAAGTAACCAAAGCTCTTATGGAAACAGCAACAAAATTAGCTGGGTCTAAGAACAAGTTGCATGTGAACAAATTATCAGGAAAAACCAAAATGTTGATGCAAAAAAGAAGAGAGATGAGGACAACTAAAGAAGATGTGACTTCCAAAGTGGAATATATAGAGCTATGCAAGACAGTAAGAAAAAGTATCACTGAAGACGTAAGGAAATTCAACTGTGAACTAGTGAGGAAAGCAATTGAAAACAACCAAAGCCTAAAGATAGCAAAGGGACATCTCAGTAAGGGAAGAAAACAGATTATGGCACTGAGAAAAGAAGATGGTTCTGTAACAAGAAATAGAGGCGAAATTTTGACAAGAGTGAAAGATTTCTACTCCAAATTATATGAAAGGGATGATATATGCACTCCAGACAACATGAAAGATACCAGTACCAGAGTTCCTCCAGTCCTTCCAGCAGAAGTTGCACATGCAATCAAGAACATGAAGCGAGGAAAAGCTCCAGGAGAAGATGGAATTACTGTAGACATCATACAAGAAGCAAGTGGAGAAATCGAAACAGTACTCGCCCAAATTTTCACTCGATGCCTTAATGAAGGAAAGATTCCTGAGGATTGGAACACCGCTACAATGATCCTGCTACATAAGAAAGGTGACATTGAGGATCTCGGAAACTACAGACCTATCAGCCTCCTATCAGTAGTTTATAAAATCTTCACTAAAGTTCTTTCACACCGCTTGAAGGTAACACTGGACACGGCTCAACCGAGAGAACAAGCTGGATTCAGGAGTGGCTACAGCACAATAGATCATATCCACGTGCTGAGAGAACTAATTGAAAGAGCAAGGGAATATGAACTTCCATTGTGCATGGCTTTTATCGATTATGAAAAAGCCTTTGATTCGGTGAAACCATCAGCAGTTACAATGGCTCTGAAAACCTGCGGTATTGAAGATGCGTACATTAATATTATTAATAACATCTATGAAAATGCAAGTGCAAAGATTAGGCTGTTTGAAAATACAACACACGTAAAAATTGGAAAGGGAGTGAGACAAGGTGACAACATATCTCCGAAGCTCTTTAATGCCACATTGGAGGGTGTTTTTCAGTCGCTGAGCTGGGAAAACAAGGGGATAAAGATTAATGGAGATTATCTAACCCACCTTCGTTTTGCTGATGACGTAGTCATTTTTGCAACTACCCCATCAGAGCTGCAGAGTATGATCCAGGAACTTGCTGACAAGAGTAAAGAAGTGGGATTAAAAATGAACTTTCAGAAGACAAAAGTGATGTTCAATGCTTTTACAAGAAATGAAGATTTATCGATTGATGGAGAAAAGCTGGAGATAACAGACACGTACGTTTATCTTGGACAGCAGATATCAAGTGAGGGTCACATTGATGAAGAAATTAATCGGCGTACAAAACTTGCCTGGAGAGCTTTTGGAAGAAACAGCATAATTTTCAAGAGCAATATGCCATTATGTCTTAAAAGAAAAGTGTTTGATCAATGCATCCTTCCAGTGCTTACGTATGGTGCAGAGACGTGGACCTTAACTAAAAGAGACATACAAAGGCTGCAGACAACTCAAAGAAGCATGGAGAGGTGCATGCTTGGTGTAACCAGGAGAGATAAGAAGAGGAACTCGTGGATCCGAAAAATGACTAGAGTGGAAGACATCATGATCAGAGTTAAATCCCTGAAATGGCAATGGGCTGGACATACTGCCAGAAGGACAGATCATCGATGGACAGCCGAAATTTTAGATTGGATTCCAAGGGACAGGAAAAGACCCAGAAGAAGACCACATGGGAGATGGGTGGATGAAATTCGAAAGTATGCAGGGGTGACATGGAGGAGACTGGCACAAGACAGACCGTTGTGGAGGAAACTTGGGGAGACCTTCGTCCAGCAGTGGATTGATAATGGTTGACAATGATGATGATGATGATATATATATATATATATATATATATATATATATATATATATATATACACCTAGTGCCGTTAATGCCCACCAGATGGAGACGTCTCAGTTGCTGAGCCCATCCATCTTACGGATTTATGATGTCAGAAGCTGACTTAAAAATACACATAGCACCGTGGATTGTTGGCCACCGTGGCGTATATGTAACGCGCTCAGCTAGATATCGAGAGTTCTGTTGATTCAATTCCACAGCGGCGGCTGAAAAACAATTTTTCGGATCCTGTGTGTTTCTGGAACGTGGAAAGAGCGATGTATTTATTTATTGTTATTATTTTCACCTTATTTTCAGCTGATAAAAGAGAAATTGTTAAAAGCTTAAATAAACAGTTTTAAACTGAATCGCCCGCAGAAAGTTCCGTCCTGAGGTTCAAGGATAGATATCAAAGTTTAACCATTTAGTCGCTGGGAAAAAAGCTTAATAAGTAACCGTCTAAGAGCATTGTACATTAAGGAGGTTCTCTTGTAAAGTTACAAAAGACCGGGTGATGTACATATATCTCTGATTTAACCTTCCTTTTTGAGTTTTGAATTTCTAAATGAATTATGTTACTTCTTCGTTAGATTTTCCTTCTGAATGGCACCTTCCCGAATTTCCTTATTCCTTTCGGTATGTTTCCATTAAGAAAAAATCAACAGAAAAACAAGGATACAGAAGAACCTAGCTATATACACTGAGTATCCTATCAAAAGGAACATTTTTACATATGTTATGCCTATGAAAATTGTAAAATTATTGTGATATGCCTATGAGCCTGTGGAAGGGATGTAATATCTCAAAAGTTGCATTCAAGACGTATACTTAACAAAGTTTGCCTCTCCGATGGCCGAGTGGTCAGAGGCGTAGGTTCCTGATAAGTCGTTCAAGCTAGGTCTATGTTCGAATTTCGTCTGGTGTTTTCGTCTTACGGTGTGGGTTCTCTCCCTTTCCTGGAACCCGTGACCTCAAAATGGAGACGACGTCTTACAACCCTCAGAGCTGCCGTCATGGTGACCCCGAAAGAGTGAAAATATTGGACAGCACTACAGCTATGAAAAATATGAATATATTGTTTTTATTTCAGTAATATGGAAAGTACTGCCGGCATAGTGCAGTTGGTATGTTGCTATACGCCCTGTTGGAGGCGAACGTTTCTAATGGATGTTCGAATCCGGGTCCTGCTGGTCATCCAGCCTGCGGTTTTTCCGGGGTTTTACGCAGACTCCATGTGATTGGCGACGCGAATGCGTAGATGGTTTCCTGTGGAGTCAGCCCCGGTCACACTTTGCCCCTTATCCGTATGCAGCAGAGGAATGGGAAGCCGGCTGCATTAATTTGCCAGTAACCCTCAAGCGCGCATATTCGTCTTCGTGGGACTCAAAACGCCATGGGCGGACGAGATAGATGGATGATATGAAAACTTCAGCATTTCATCTAAAATATTCAGATATAGAATCAAGGAAGAAATATGCCTCAGAAATACATGGGAACGCGCAGAGTATTCAAAACAATCAGAACAATGTTTTGAATTTCTGGTGATTTACTGGTCATTCATGTAACAACCCCTCAGAAAACGACGTGAAAGTTACATCGCCCTGGAGCGGGAATCGAACCCGCATTGCCCGATTTACGTTCGAGTATTCTAACCGTTACATCACTCAGGGCAATTACGTTCTATGCAACTAAAGCCAAGCAATTGTAGCTTAGTAATCTGAAACCTGATTTTTCGCTAGTCGAAGCGATCAGCCTCATCATATCGTCATTGACCCACTCACATCCAGGCTTGGATGTAGATCTTACTTCGCCAGTATTGCAGATATACAGGGTGCCCCGTATGTCAGAACCCACAGGAGAAAAGTACATACAATTACGGAATGTGTTCAAAGTGTCCACCATTCTGTTGCACACACAGATGAAGACGCAATCTCCACTCTGGCAGCACTTTATGGATCACACTCGCAGGAATTTGCTGACACACCTGCACATTGCGTTTTTTAAGATGGAGAACGCTTTTAATTTTGACCTCGTACACCATGGCTTTCAGGTAACCCAACAAATATAAATCGGGCGGAGTGAGATCCGTGCTTTTTGGAGGCCATTCCACGTGTCCTGGGCGTCCAGTCCAATGTTCGGGAAACTATGTGTTGAGGTAATGCCGCACTGTCAGCGCGTAACGCGGGAATTTGCCGGTTGGATTTAACAGGCTTGGAAATCAAGGTAGAAGAAATATTTCGTGCTAAAAGAATATCGTTTGTTGGAGTTAGCTGTTGAAGCACGATACTGCAGGATACACATGCCTTAGTTGAAATACTTTAAAATTTAATGATTAAAATATATACAAGGCTAAAAACACACAAGATCTTTTACACGGGCGCCCCGTGTATCATCAGGTGAAGAAAACTGGCGGAACAAAGAGTCTACTTGCTTTATATATATAAAATGGATTCATGATGTGCATTTCGAATGCAGCGATCCTGGTGGACAGGGTAACAGTCGGTATAGCTCAAGATAAGGTGTAGTACCTTTGTATATATTTTAATCATTAAATTTTAAAGTATTTCAACTAAGGCATGTGTATCCTGTAGTATCGTGCTTCGACAGCTAACTCCAACAAACGATAGGCTTGGAAATGCTTCCTCCTGCAACATGTTCAGGTACGTTTCAGCGGTTTCCGTCTCGTCAAAGAAGAAGGGACCAACGATTCTGTCTTTTTATATCCCGCAACACACCATGACGCGACCGCCGCCTTGTTCCTTGGAAGGATTGAACCAGAAAGGATTTTGTACTGACCAGTATCGAGGTTCTGACAAATGATTTCCCCGGATACATAAATTCGCTTCATCGGAGAACAAAATTTATGATGGAAACGTCCCATCATTCATACATTGTTTTTCTACCCATTCGCAAAACTGAATTCGCCTATCAGGATAAAAGCTGATAGAGTTGCAGTTTGTATGGATGCCAGTGATTAAGTTTCAAGATATGGTGGTTGCTGCTCTTGGAGATCCCAGTTTCAGTGGGAATGCGTAGAAGCAATTTCTTGGGGCTGGAAAAAAAGCGAGCCATTACATTGGTACTGAAAAGAAAAGAAGCGAGCCATTACATTACTTAACTGCCCTTGGCGATACGCTGCGGAGCCTGTCATGTATGGACCCAGTTTCCTTAAGTTTGGATATTAGCTTGGCACAACATCTGTGTGTGATTGGTGCGCTGTCTGGACACAGCGTGTTGAATTCTTCGTCTACTTCCCGGTGACTTCGCGTCCCAACCAACAAAATAACATCAATTCGTTCCTCTGTACTCAGCGACATGGTGTACATGTAAAAGAAGAAACACAAATATGAGAAACTCTCATGGGTCAGGACTTACGTGACACCCTGTAAAATTAAGGAAGAAATATTAATTATGTATCCTGAGATATCGAATTAAGGAAATAAATCTGAGGTTTCAGATTCCTTAGCTACAATTGCTTAGGCTCAGTTATTCGGCACTTCATTGTCCTGGGTGGCGTAACGGTTAGCATACTCGAACGAAAATCGGGAGATGCGGGTTCGATTTCAGCTAAAGGGTGATGTAATTTTCAAGTTTTCTGAGGGGTTGTTACATGGATGACCAATGAATCACACGGAATTCGGAACATAATTCTTATTACTTTGAATATTCTAACATATTCAGTTTTCCGTCTCTCATATCTCCCCTAAATTGGATTAAAATGGATAGCAGGACAACAAAATCTGTGTGAGTTTAATGACGTATAGCAATAGTGGATATCACCGGTATTTTTGTGTTTATCAAAATCAGAGAGGAAATTTCATCCTGAAGAAACTGGTCTTAAACGTTTATGCCTACGCCCTTGTAACTGCTTAAATAACTGATTTTATATTTCGAGCCTTTATGTAAGTTACCGAATTACAGTTTGTGCTTAGCGCATTCTTTCCCATGAAGATGTTTATTAAAATGACACATTGACTATGTGCGCACCCCAGTGATAACATGACCAATGAGTAATACACTGAGTGGCCACTATATTATGACCACCTTACAGCTTTAAGCAAATGAGTTATGGCTGCACGCTGTTGCCGCCAGAGGGCGAGGCTAGTATAAAAAGGGAAAGCTTAGTGCTTGCGACAGTAGTAGAAGTGTTGTTTGGGTGACGAGATGGATAAAAAATGCGATTTGACGGACTTTCAGCGTGGGATGATTGTAAGAGCTCGGAGCCATGGAGCGAGTATCACCGAAACCGCCGCATTCGTGAAATGTTCCAGAACAGCTGTTGTTAAAGTGTTTAAAGACTGGATGTCAGCCAAAAAACTGGGTCTCTACGTGCAACGTGTGGTCGTCATCGACTAGTGACTGATCTGGCGGAACGGAGAGTGTCCAGACTGGTAACAGACAACCGAAGGGCAACAGTGCAGCAAATTACAGACCATCTTAATCAAGGATCATCTCAAATGATCTCTGCAAGCACTGTTCGCCGTACACTGAATCGGATGGGATATGGCAGCCGAAGGCCTGTTCGAACACCTTTGCTGTCTGCAGTTAACAAGAGAATGCGTTCCCAGTTCGCACAGGAGCACAAGGATTGGACAGTCGATAAATGGAAACAAATTATGTGGTCCGATTAAAAACGTTTTCAGTTGCACCATGCCGATGGCCGAGTGAGAATTTGGCGGAAAAAGCACGAAAGCATGGACCCCAAATTCATTGCTACAACACTTCAAGCTGGTGAAGGCAACGTTATGGTTTGCGGAATGTTTTCCTGGCATGCTTTGGGCCCTTTAATTCGTGTTGATAAACATCTGACTGGCACATCATATCTAAACATCGTTGCTGACCAAGTGCATCCTGTCATGTGGATGGTTTATCCCAATGGCGATGGCTACCTTCAACAAGATAATGCGTCCTGCCATAGTGCTCGTATTGTACAGGATTGATTTCAGGAACATGCTGGTGAGTTTACTTTGCTAAGGTGGCCTCAACAATTTCCAGATCTCAACCCCCATTGAGAATTTGTGGGATGAAGTTGAACGAGCCATCAGACAGCTGGATCCACAACCCTGCAATCTCACAATCCTGGAAAGTGCTATTCATCAAGCATGGCCTCAGATTCCACAAACCACCTCTCAACATCTCGTGGAGTCCATGCCACAAAGAATCGACGCAGTATTAAAAGCAAAGGTTGGTCTAACGAAGTACTAAGGGAGTGGTCATAATAAAGTGGCCACTCAGTGTACAATAGGGTATTGAAAGCAATCGTCTTTTATGGTAGTGAAAATTAGGCGCAAAGTAAAGGTTTCTGTTGGATATGAGACGTATATACATATATAACTTTCCATTTTTATTCTTACCACTTATGCCAATTTTATTTATCACTTCCGTACCTAACGCCATATCTGAGCTTCCGGTAGTTTATATCTATGTAAAAGCACTAATAGCCAGCGTTTGCTCTGGATTTTTTCAAGTTTTCACCAACCCATTCGCCAAATTCAATTTTTTTCGCCAAAGTGTTATAACAGAACAAAAACGTAATGGCCAGTATTTTCGCCAAAACTCTTTTCCAATCGCTAAAACGATTTTTTTTTCACAAATTGTGAAGAATGCGATCGGCAGCGTGACCCCTGCTAATAGCGGGTCGTACACATAAAATGAGGCAGCTGTGTACATGAAGGTGAGAACGGACGAAATATTCTGAATGCGAACTTTGTTTTTTATTTTAGTGGAGGTTTAACGACCACCGTGAGCAACTCAATGGGCTATAAGCAGTCGCCTGTCCCTAATTAAGGGTCCCTGGTTCCAGGGAAGGGAGAGAGCCAGTGCCGTAAGACAAACACAACATCCATGCCTCACCGGGATTCGAACCCGGACCCGTTTCGGATGAATGATCAGAAGCCATCGCTTAGACCACTGCACCACCGGGAAGGCAAAGCGAACTTTAAGTGCCTGTTCAGTGATATTATGCTAATAGCTGTTAACATAAGTGTTGTAGATTGTTCGTTAATTATTGTGACTGCAAGTCAGTGCCTTTGTCAAAAGAGTGTGCAAAATACAATCAGTGGAATAAACGAATATTATCTACGATAAAGTTTTATAAATGCATTTTCATTTTTCTAGTACTTTTGAATCCTGAACCGTTAGGTCAAGTACTGAAGTGAAGTGATAAGTTTAAACGTAGTGGTGTTATGGTCACATTGCCTGATATACAGTATAAGTGTGCGACGCTAAAAATGATTTTTTTTATTGGCGGTTTAACGATCACCGTGAGCCACTCAATGGGCTATAAGCAGTCGCCTGTCCTTAATTTAGGGCCACTGGTTAAAGGGAAGGGAGAGAGCCAGTGCCGTTAGACAAACACAACATCCATGCCTTACCGGGATTCGAACCCGGACTCCTTTCTTACGAATGATCAGAGGCCATCGCTTAGACCACAGCGCCACAGGGGCGGAAAATGAATTGCTACACCGTTTGAAATGTAAGTGTGAGACAATAATGAATCAATAGTCACACCGTTTGGTATTTAAGTGTGAGAAGATAAAAATTGATAGTCACATTGAGTGACGTATACGCTAATATAACTGTCTTTTTTAGTTCTTTTTATCTATGTAAATTGTAGTTCGTTCTCCTTAAGCATTTTCAACGCTTAATGCCACATTTTCTCTCTCACTGAATATTTTGTGGCAACTGAATTGAGATCAGGAGCAGAATGACGTATGAGTTCAACGGAGATAAGAAGGATTTTCACGATGTATGTTCAGGCTGTTTCTCGTAGATGTATTCTGCTTCCTTTTGTTAGGCTGACTTTCGGGCTGGGTAGCGTTTTAGACGACGTTGGTCTGATGTTTCTAGTTGATTTCTGTCAAAGTGCTGTTTCTTGGATGCATTTTGCTAGAGTTTCTCATTTGGTGTTTAGTCATTTTGCTAGCATCTCTCATTTGGTGTTTAGTCATTTTTCTAGCATCTCTCATTTTGAGGCTCGAGTTTCTTAGAAGTTGATTATTATATTGCTTCGAGGTTACAGCATTAACCTGCTACCAAGTTTTCTGTACTTGAAGAGTGTTACGCTAAACGAGTATTATACACTGCTGGCCACCCAAAATGCAACGCCAAGAAGGACACGAGATAGCAAAGCCAGATTTACTGGACACATAACAATAGATACAAAGATGAAACGATTCAGCTTACAGGCCCGTGCGACTTGCGGAACACGCAGACATCAATAGTTCGTGTGGCCCCCACGGCTGGCAATAACGGCTGCTACACGCCGCGGCATCGAACGAAAGAGACTTTGGATGTGGGCTTGGGGTATGTCGGTCCAGGCTGCTTCCACACGTTGCCACAGTTCATCAGGTGTAGCCGCGGGTGGTGCTTGCCGGGCCACTCGGTTGCCGATCAGCGACCAGACGTGTTCGATTGGCGACATATCGGGAGAACAGGCGGGCCACGGAAGCAGTGACACCTGGTGGGCCGTGAAAAATTGTTGCACGATGCGTGCCACGTGCGGGCGTGCATTGTCCTATTGAAACATGGCCGCTGGCAGGTCCTGCAGGTAAGGGAGGACTACAGGCTCCAAAACGTCGGAGATGTAGCGGTGGCTGTTGCGTGTACCGGCGATGATTACCAGAGGGGTGCGGATGTCATATCCAATTGCGCCCCAAACCATAACGCCAGGAGACGGACCGGTATGGCGATGCATAATGCAGGCTTCATAAGTCTCTCGCCGCGGTGCCGTCACACGTGAATCCGACCATTATGGTGTTACAGGTAGAAGCGGGATTCGTCGGGGAAGACAATGTCATGCCATTCCATAGTCAAGATACGGCGTTAAACGGCCCACTGCCGCCGCACTCGTCGGTGGTGTAACGTCAATGGTAATCGGAGCAATGGGCGGCGTGCGACAAGTCCCCGCTCCTGCAGACGACGTGGAACGGCACGTGCTGACACAGGTTGTTGCGCAACACACCCTAATTCCTGCGCTAACGTCCGTGATGTGGCGGTGCGAGCCGTCAATGCCCGAGGCATAACATGTCGGTCCTCTCGTTCGGTGGTGTTCCGCTGCTGCGGCAATCACTTACGTTGGTCCGTCCGTCTCTCCTGCACCCACCGAATCCATATTCGCTTTACTGCTGCTGGATGTCGTCCCACAAGGGCGCCGTTGTCTCGGTACGATAAACCGCTGTCGCGATAAGCCACTATTCGTCCTCTGTCGAACTCTTAAACGTGCTGGAATGACTGCCGTATTCTGCGACGAGGCCTCAGGAAGCTTCCCACGCACAGTTCCTGCAGCACAACACACTTCCACTACTTACACCCCGCCTTCTGTGCACCCTTCTTATAGTGCTTCTCGGTGGCGTGCCGAGCGCACGTGATTTGCATATGCTTTTCAATGCTAATCGTTTGCATGTCCTCGCGCGGGCGACGCATGCTGCGAATTTCAGACCAATCGGATGCTTCCTTCTTGGTGTTGCATTTTTGGTGGCCAGCAGTGTAGTTAAATGTGCTAATAGTAAGTGACCAGTTTTGAATGAAATAAAGTTAAAGTTTCCGTAAGTAGACTTGTTACTTACTGGCCGTTCAAGCCAGTCAGTGTGTAAATTAAGAAATATCTGTGTGGGATACACATTTGAAGTTGTGGTTCTGTCTATTGGTGTAAATTATGACAAGCGACTTTCAAAATCACTTTACGTCAAAGAATAACAGAAAACTTGAAAAGTTTATCGTCCTGGAGCGGGAACCGAACCTGCGTCGCCTGGTTTGCGCCCGAGTATGTTAACTACTACAATACACACAACGACCAAGTCTTCAGTTTCTGAGTAAATAACAAGACTTGGTCGTTCTGGGTGATGTGGTGGTTAGTATACCCGGACGCAAACCCAGAGACGCGGCTTCGAGTCCCGCTCCATGAAAATGAAGTTTTCATATTACACTGACGGAAAAAAAATCCCAACACCACGAAAAAATAGTTGTAGAGGAATGAAATGGTGGCAATACATTTGTATAGGTAACATATTTATGCGATTAAGGTTTCAAGATCACTGCTTATTGTAAGCGCGAGAAAAGCCATTTTAAATGTGAAATGCTGGTACATTAATAACCGGTGTAACCGTCAGAATGTTGAATGCAAGCACGCAAACGTTCATGCATTGAGTCGTACAGGTGCTGGATGTCAGTTTGTGGGATGGAGTTCCATGCCTGTTGCACTTGGTCGGTCAATACAGGGACGGTTAATGCTGGTTGGGGGTGACGCTGGAGTTGTCGTCCAATGATGTTCCATACGTGCTCGATTGGTGAAAGATCTGGTGATCTAGCAGGCCACGGCAACATGTCGACACTCTGTAGAGCATGTTGGGTTACAACAGCGGTATGCAGGCGAGCGTTATCCTGTTGGAAAACACCGCCTGGAATGCTGTTCATGAATGGCAGCACAACAGGTTGAAACACCAGACCGACGTGCAACTGTGCCGTCAGGGTGCGTGGGATAACCACGAGAGTGCTCCTGCTTTCATAGGAAATTGCTCCCCAGACCATAACTCCAGGCGTAGGTCCAGTGTGTCTCGGCCGCAGACAGGTTGGTTGCAGGCGCTCACCTGGCCTCCTTCTAACCAACACACGGCCATCACTGGCACCCAGGCAGAACCGGATTTCATCTGAAAACACAACAGATCTCCACTCCGTCCTCCAATGAGCTCTAGCTTGACACCACTGACGTCGCAAACGGCAGTGATTTGGAGTAAGTGGAATGCACGCTACGGGGCAGCTGGCTCGGAGGTGTCCTTCAAGTAACCGATTTGTAACAGTTCGTTGTGTCACTGTGGTGGTAACTGCAGCTCGAATTGCTGCCGCAGACGCGGTACGATGCGCCACGGCCATACGCCGTACACGGCGGTCTTCCCTCTCAGCAGTGCCACGTGGCCGGCCGGAACCCGGTATTCTTGAGGCAGTACCTTCCCTTGACCACCGCTGCCAACAATCATGCACAGTGGCTAAATTCCTGCCAAGTCGTTCTGCAATATTGCGGAAAGAAAATCCACCTTCTCGTAGCCCTATTACACGACCTCGTTCAAACTCCGTGAGCTGTTGATAATGGCTTCTTCGTCTTCTTAAAGGCATTCTTGACTAACATCAACACCCTACGTCGAATCTGAACGATAACTAACGCTCACGAACGTTACAGCGCGTATTTACAGCAAACCTGCTTTGCATGTTCCGAGGGGCGCTACTAGCGCCACACGTATGCGACGAGCGCGAAATTTGCATAGACGTCATCTTACAGATGTACTCTCACCGCCTACCAACTGTCGTTTATCTAACACAACCCCTTCTTGGTGTTGGGATTTTTTTTCCGTCAGTGTATTTGACTTACCACTTTTGTCATAATTCATCAATAGACAGAATCACGAATTCAAATTTGTATTGTATACTGGTGTAATCCCGTATTTTATGATGATCGGTGTGGAATATTTAGCTATCAGGTGCATCACATAAAAACTACGGAACATGTAAATCAGAGCAGTATTCTGATTCACGTTCAAATGAGATTGACTTTTCTTCACAAATATTTAACTAAGAACACTACAACTATTTTATATAAGTGTGAGACGATAATGAATGAGTAATAGCATCGTTAGTTATATAAGTGAGAGTTGATAAAAAAGAATAGTCACACCGTTTGATATGTAAGTGTTAGACGATAATAAATGAACAATGCATTTTGTCATTTTATGTAAGGAATTGATATGCTATATATCACAAATATCAAAGCTTAAGTATAGTCATTATTTTAAGAGGCGATTCCTTAACTGATAAGCTTTATGTTAATCCAGTTTTACAGAATAAATCTTCAGATTATGCTTTTGCATCAATTTCTGTTAATGTATTAACTTCAGACAAACTACAAGCCCAGATTTCGTTGTTGAACTTTTGTCATAAGTTCACCTCTTTTTCGAGCAGGAAGGACTGAATTATTCTCAAAAGAAGCATCTCCTAAAACTCATACATTTTGTGTTAAAGTAAAATTTACATAAAATTTACATCTTTTGCGTCACGCCATCTCATATTTTCATTAAGCGTGGAGAAACATCCTTTAAAGTTTGTAGAACATTTCTGCATGCAAATAATCCTGCGTTGTTTCTCCGATTTATTAGAAAAGCAATGCGAGCATCTCTGGAATTTATCGGCGAAGAGAGCACGCTAAAGTGATCTTGAAAGAGGTAACATAAAACTTAGAGTGACGAAGAGCATAAGCCCAAAGGGTGGTTCTGTCTCCACAAGTTCTTTCGTTTGCTCCTCCTGCGATGGGCACTTCTGCTCTTTTTCTTACTTATTGCCTCTTTGCTTACGTCAACCAACGCTGTCCCTCTCAGCGATTCTTTGAGAAACGTACTTAGTATTCTATCTAACCAAAATCTTTAGCTACTCTTGAAGAAGACTCGGGCTGCCCCAAGCTGTTTCCTTTCATAATGGATCAGTGATGAACACGGGATATTGGATAGGATCTTCCTAGAAAAACAGCAAGAAAGTGAAAGAGAAACAAGAAAGGTTATTTCTCACTCCATTGAGTGGAACAGAAAATAATAGAAAACTTGGAAAAACAAGAAGTCTCGAAAATATAAGAAAAGAACTTGGAAACTAACACTCACTCAAAAGTGAGGGAAATACGATAAAAAACCCATATGCAAAAATTATGAAAAACTTATAATTTGGCGAACTAAATGATGTGAATGGTAAACCTTGAAGTTATTGCTCACAAATTATATTGTGCTGCTTAAATAGCCAAGGGAAAATTCTCATGTGTGTTCACTTACACAATTAAATTCGTCGTTGATTCAGAATTAGCATTTTCCGAGGAAAATCTCTGCAAATGACAACTTGTTACTTCTGGCCACATTTTTCACAAAATTCGAGTGAACGTAGACCTGCTGAGAGTACATTAACTATGCAAAGATCAAAATGTTTATAGCGTAGGATAAATCCATTTGTTCAGTGGCGTAAAACCCTATATACAAGTCCCGTAACTTTTGCTCTCCACTGGGATGCTTTATCAAGAGACTGATTAGACGAAAAATGCAGGGTCTGTACGCCATACCGTTAGTATACCCTGAAAACATAAAGTTATACACTGTATTGGAATGACAAAGCGATCCATAACCACTGGATGAGAGGAACACATGAGAATTGCCATCCAAGACGTGCAGAATACAGCACTCGCCGGAGAAATTATGTACAGTTCGGCTGCCTTTACGTGAAATAACATTAAATAAAAGAGTTGCTCCTTGCACGAACTTTAAAGACATTTTCACCATCAAGTAAGCCAGTTGAAATACTCACCCGCAAGCCGGTATGCAGTAATGGTTTCAAAATCGCTTTACTGGGTTTCAGGGACCATTACATCAAAGAACGAGGAAGAACGGGGCATAATTAAAACAACAGATTATGGCGGTACGCACTAGGCAACATGTGCAAGGCGTGGCAAAAATACAGAGCACAGTACATTGGCAAACGCAATACGAAGGCAGAACACAAACATAATATTACAGAGCTAAAAAAGTGCACACTGTAGGCGAGAGATAACAGGAAGCAAATTACCTGGAGCATCAAGGCGGAAGTCTAAAACGAGGCAGCGAGGCCCCCCGAGGAGGCCTCGGCAAGGCTCAAAGTTCGTACAATGAGAGATCCCAGGCCTCCAACGCATCGACATGGGCATACGAGTCAGGACAGTCCTTCCGGGCCCTACGAATCGGGCGACACCGACGCTTCTTCTGAAGAGCACCAGTACAGGCAGCGTAGGAAGACGGGGCGGCAGGCTGCAGAGAAGTCACCTCTGGCAGACAAGCAGGAAGCGGGATACAGGGCACAGTTACTGAACCTGGGAGCGATCGTGGAGAGAAACCCGAAGCAGCAGGAGGAGCTTGTGATAGCGACTCATACGAGGCAAGCAGGGCAAACTGTGAATAGAAAGGCGGAGGACCAGAAGGAGCAATTATGGCATCAGCGCTAGAGACATCCGAAGAGATTTGAACAGGCGTATGAAGCTGGGAGCAAGTCGGGGTGCTATCACTAGGCGAATAACACACAAGGTCCTGGAATGGTAGAGCTGAATCCGGCGTAGGAGAGTGATGAGGCTGAACAGAGCTAAAAACCAGAGGCAAAGGAGCCAGCAGGGAAGAAGAGGACGTCATCTGCGGAGGCGGAGAGAGTCCAACGGAGGCAGACAATACAGGCGCAGCAGAAAGCACGGGTGAAGCAGACAACGTAGGAGACACCATCGGGGCAGCAGTAGGAGAGAGGTGAGGCTGAACAGAGCTAGGAACCAGAGGCGAAGGTGCCAGCAGGCAAGAAGAGGACGACAGCTGCAGAAGCGCAAGGAGTCCAAAGGCAAGCAAAACACACGGGTGAAGCAGGCAAAATACGAGACACCGACGAGGCAGCAGGAGGAGAAGATGGCAGCGTCGAGGAGACACAAACAGACACAGCACAGGAGCAAGTGGTAGAAGACGGGCACTGTGATCGCTGATGGACGGAGGCCTTGCAAGAGAAGCAATGGTTCGCAGATAAGGCATTAATGGAAATGGTGCGATGACCAAGGACGACACGAAATGCAGTAGGGCAGGAGGTAATGAAGGTAGTGTCCGAAAAAGAACAAGGGCTTGACAACGAAAGCCCATATAAGGCAGATCACCGCAATCGGTGGGAGCGGAGGGGAGCGTGCGGACACCATCGACAACGCGCCCACACCGAGAAAGAAACGCAACCAAAAAATCATCGGACACTTCTGGGGGCACTGGGTATATAGTAACGAGAACAGCACAGTGCGCAAGGGACAACGGAACCAAACTGTGGTCACCAATGATAATACGAGTGGAAAGAACCTGCGTAACATAAGCAGAAGAGGAAAAATGTGAGAGCACCAACTTGGGCTGTTTAGCAATATGCGTGATCGCGCCTAAAGGGAGAAACGATAACGCAGCGATGAAGGCATGCAGCTTCGAATGAGGAAGCGCGTCAATCTTGACGCCAAGACTAAGAGTTTCGAGCATGGACTTACCAAGTACAGAACATTCGGGCACAGTCGCTGTAAGTGTAGAACGATAAGGGGCGATGAAGGAATCCAGTGAAGTCAAGGCATGGAAAGGAGAACACGCAGCCAATGGGAGAAAGTGCGGAAGAACCGACCAGAAAAGCAGATATCGAGGCAGTAGGAAGACAGTCCGGGGAGGTAACGCAAGGATGTGGGCACAAATCTAGGATCAGAAGCACAGGTCATGGACGCAAGAAGGGTGCGGAGAACCACTGACGCAAGGGGAGTACCAACACAGGAGACGTAAATGCAATTATGGTGTCTCTATATGACTACCAATGGTTTGGCATGCATTCTTAAAGGATGGAAACAGCAATGAGTGAAAAATACAGTAAAACCCCTTCTATACGTTTCTCACTTATACGCTTTCCTCATTTATAAGAAAAATGCCCCCGATCCAAAAATTCTGAATTGCCCTTAATGTTAGACTTTCCATCTTTCGTTTATACGTTTCTTTCAGTTACACGTTAATTTTACTAGGTCCCTTGAAAAACGTATAAACGATGTTCCGCTGTGCACGTAATGTCGCTCGTGATGTCTTCTATGCTAGCTTCATAAAATCAACTTTATTTATTACGCGTTCTAATTCCCTGCATTTTATGTCTGACCGCTGCCTTGAAGAAGCCTCCCAATGGAGAGTGAAAGCTTCACGACCTGTATACACTATTTTAAGCCACTGAATAGATGGATTTATGCTACACTATAAGCATTCTGAATTAGCATCAGATATAAATTTCATTTAAAAAATATGGAGGCTTAGATAAATACGTATGAGAACAGTTCTTTAACCTCAGTGCTTCTTACTGAGTCAAAATGAAGAAAATGAAGTCAAGATGCCCTTTTTCATATCATTACTTTGCACTTGTTTTCACTACAAGCAAGCATTCTGAAAACTAGCAGATTCCCAGTGGTAGACTCTAGTAGTCTCCTGTTACTAACTAAAGGACAAACAGACGCTACCGTACTCTAGCGTGAAATTTTGTTAACTAGTAGAAATACGAAACAGTTCTAAATTTAGTAGTTAAAGCATTACCGGGACAATAAGTTTCGTGATAAAACCACTATGCATTGCTGCCATTCATATTTGTTTTAAAAAACCCCGACTACTTATGCTATCAATCTGAACTTTTCGCCATTTCTCTGTTGATGTTATACTTCCAGTTCCGGAAGTCTGAAACGAAAATCTGTTTACAACGGATAGAGTTCATCATGATCAACGTACCTTTGTTTGATTCTTTGCCGGTATACTTGTCCTTCTATGTACAGTATTTCCGCTTTTAAAAGTTCATACGTGTAGATTCTTACTGCATCTCATACAACAATGCCTGCCAGAGATGTTCAACAGAAGGAAACCTTCAGATGTTCGATAGATGAAAATTTACCAAGAAGTTCCACTGAGGAAAGTACAGTAAAACTCCTATTTAAGGAATCTCTGGAGGATCAGTTCTTTTTACTACTAAGCTGAGCTTTACTTTAGTGTCGGTTTATAAGTGCAATATTAGGCGACGAAAATCTTCTTTGCTCTCACACACACATATTAACTATATTGTAAGATATCCTTTCAGTGTTACTTTTACAGAGAACTTCTGGACGAAATCCAATGCTAAATAACCTTTTTGCAGTTTCACATCTATTTTATATAGTATGAATTAAATTAAATTGATAACACGATAAACAGTGCATATAAAAGTAGGAAATAAACGTGGGATTATGGCAATGCAATTCTTTTCTCGGATAACGCGGAATGAATGCAATGTGTACGTTATTCCTTTTACTAAGAGCGGCATAATTATTCTGTACATTCAGATTAATGGTGAACGATAGTAATAAAAGAAAAAGAGATTATACGAGAGAGACAAGCATTTTAAAAATATTCCAAAAGAGTTGTTTGCGTGTTTTTGCAGATTAGGATCATTAATTTGGTCTCGTTTCAATGCGCTTATGCTAATTAGAGTTGCAGCGTCCACACTGAATGAAATTGACTGTTCGCACAGCTTCCTAGTTTGATGACTGACACTTATTCTTTTACTATATCCTCTTTTTATTTATCCTTCTCCTTTTCTTTGCCATCACAGACCTCTTCCACATCTTGCGGATATCTAGTTGTGCAAGTAAGATCATTAAACTTTGCAGACTCTTCAAAGTTTAAGGAGACTTCAAGCGCAATTTTTTAACTAGTCTTTTATATTTCACACATCATTATCTTCATCAATACCCATAAAATTGATTCCCATTTTCTGGAAACAGTTGGATATTGTTTCAGGCGTTACTGAACTCCACGTTGCTGTCAGCGTATTCACTGCTTGAAGAACATTGGCTTTCAACTCTTTGTTGCTCTTCATATAAGTAACTTCTTCCGGCACCAAAGCTTTCCTAAATCAACGAAGGAAGAAATATTCCTCAAATACATGGGAAATCGATGGAAATCTTCAAAGAAAGCAGAATATAAATTCTGAATTTGCTCCTAACACTTACTGGTCATCCATGCAACAACTCTCAGAAAACGTGAAAATTTTGAAAGCATACTTGAACGGAAATCGGGAGATGCAGGTTCGATCTCCGCTCCAGGGCGATGAATGTTTCACGTTTTCTGAGAGGTATTACAAGGATGACCAGTAAGTGGTACAAGCAAATTCAGAATTTATATTGTTTGCTTTGAATGTTCTATTGATATCCCATGTATTATGAGGAATATTTCTTCCTTCATTGATTTATCTGTGGATGACCTTCATTGATTTATCTGTGGAGTAGTAAGTGTTACAAGCAAATTCAGAATTTATATTCTGTTTGCTTTGAATATTCTATTGATTTCCTATGTATTATGAGGAACATTTCTTCCTTCATTGATTTATCTGTGGATGACCAGTAAGTGTTACAGGCAAATTCAGAATTTATATTCTGTTTGCTTTGAATATTTCTAAAGGTTTCCTATACTTAGCTTTCATAAAATATATATGAAGCAGCGATTACTAGAATAGTTTGATAAAGAACACAACAACTTTCGTTTAAGTAAAAATTCTTATCTAGAGGATGAACAAGGCATTTGTTGCTGAATAAATTAATTTTCCTATGTGCTACAGATTTATGTGCATATAGGGACCTCCAGAACGTTCTAAAAATTTTCATAATTTTCTAAATATTTCTATGATTCATCCAAACGTTTCTATTAATTTGGCTTGGCATATTTCCCCGCAAATAAAGATGTAAAATGTTCGTTGCCATTTAAGTTTACACATAACAAGGTAGTAATTTTCTCCTTCTTTTCATCTTTGTTGCATGGTCAAATGGTAATCAAATGACTTGAAGGAAGGAGACGAAAAAATCCCAGCCTTTTATCTGCATTAAAAATGTCATTTGACTTGCAGTGTTCTAAAAGTCGTAACAATGATGCAACCCCAACAACTGTATCTTCATCAAAACTAGCACGTTCCTCACAGGATTGCATACCTATATGCTAGTCCGTGGCGATTTTTTAAACCTGTCCTATCATCCTCCGGAAGTCTTACTTTCAATTTCAAATCTAGCGGGCATACACTCCAGTAGCTTTCTCCTTTCTCAAGGTACTGTAACGTATACTCTAGATTCAGTTTCCTTTTGATTTTACTATCTCTTGTTATTTTATTTTCCTATGCAAATTATCTTCTCACTTAACGAGATGTTATTTCTCCCGCTGAATGATATGTGGCAATGAGTGTAAGTCATGACGTGGTGGTATGCAGTATAAATAGGCGCGCTCAACTATACCAAGAGAGCTTCGTTTTATGTGCCGGGAGCTTCGTTTTATGTGATTAGGTTCTTCTTCATTATTGTGATGCGATTCTACGAAGGTTCGGATATTCAGTAGTAGTGTGATTAGTCGAGTGTGTGTTGGATGATACCAGGAGTTTTCCAATAAAAGGTTTTAAAGTGAGTACATTTTTCTCAGTTCATATTAGTGTCAGACCTCTGTCTGGCCGTTAGGTCTCTTTCATTAAGTGTCTCCATTACGTCCAGGCATAAACTTTATTCATTATAATTACCACACAACCAGCAGTAAAATTTATTCATTATAATTGGCGCCCGAACATTTCTTGAACACGAGGTCTTGACAATTAGTGACTATGTCTTCATTACCTGAGACAACTTCACTATTTCACCCTAAATCAAGTTTCGGTGGTGATGGGGTTATTTTCGACAATTTGCAAGAAGCCTGTGGGTCTCACTTTGATGTCAATGATTTACAAGTACCCAGGCATTCCTCACAATTTCGTCATTCACCAGCTTCATATCACTCTGAGTCGCGGGTTGTACCTGAGGTATTTCAATCCTCTCACAGAAGCAAAATGCTTGCACATTTCCTGCCGCATGAAGGAACAATTACTTTTAATAGTTTGGAGGGGTCCTTGAAATTTCTCGAGGATTTGGAGGATCATTTCGATTTATACAATATTCCTCAAGATTGCAAAGTGCAAATAGCAGGCACTTGCTTGAAAGATACCGCTAAGACCTGGTATCGGCAGTGGAGAGTATCGAACCCGGATTCTCGTTATGAGAATTTCCGAGCGGAATTTTTGGACGTCTTTCCTTTCGGCCTCAGTCGAGCTGGCCTTGCACAACAACTTTTTTCTCGTCAGCAAGGGCCCAACGATAGCCCTGTTGCGTTTGCTTTAGAAACAACACGCTTGTATAAATTATGGGATCCACATGCCAGTCATGTCGACATGTTGGACACCCTATTGCAACAGCTCGATCCATTTCTACAGGATTTTCTTGAGGTCCGACACCCTGCTACAATTCATGAATGCCTTCGCCTCATACGAACATATGAGGAGCGACACGGCAAACATGGACCAACTCACCATGCTCGGGAACCCCGGGAGGCTTATCACAAAAATCCTCAGCAGCATAATAGGCCTAATGACTTTCAACGCGAGCGTACACAGGTGCAAGTCGAAGCGTCATACGTCCCACCGCAAAGAAGAGTGGTACACCAACCGCTAAGTTCTAATCAATTTTCTGGGTACAGTACAAATGCACAGTATGCTCGACCCCGTTCCAATCCGCAGAATTCGAAACGTTTTTATGTTCAGGGCAATAATGATTTTTCTGCTCGTGCTGAGGGAAGAAGTAAGAGAAATGAAAATTTCAACAGACATGCGGAGTTCCCGCAGCAGTTTTCACGAAGTTTTCCTAAGCGTGAAAACTTTCCCGATACCCGGCAGGGCCGAGGTTTCAGACCGCATGATAATACAACCAGGAATCCTTTAAACTTCCAAAGGAAGTAGACCAAGGGTCGGTACTGCTTCCTGATACCAAGCTTTCTGACCCTAAAATAGTATTAGTGACTGTCCAAATTCCTCAGTTGCCTGATGTGTTATTGACAATTGAAGATATTATTGTCGAGACAAAGTTCGACACTGGTTCTGAAATATCAGCCCTAAATACGAGGTTTTGCACTGAACGTTTTCTTGCAATCCACGTCCAGCCTGCGACGCAGTATTTGCGAGGTGCAAATAACAAAATATTCAGTATCACAGGAACTGTCACATTATCTCTAGGGCTGGGAAAGGCTCGTTTTACGCATTTTTTCCTGCTCATAGATGACCTACCTGTTAAATGTCTAATGGGCATGGACTTTATCAATACTTTTCAAGTTACCCTGAATTTCGTACAACGTGTTATTTCCTTTCCGGAACCTGTCGAAGTAATTCCTACAGATCCTATAGACATAACGAGTTTGTTACTAAGTAACCAACTGAATGAGAGGCAACGAAACCAGCTTTCTCTACTTTTGCATGAAAGACCTGGTTTATTTTCCGATCAACCTGGTTTCACACAGGTGGTTTATCACGTCATTGACACTGATGGTTCGAAACCGATAGCGACGAAACCTTACCCTTGTACTCCCCATAAAAAACAGGAAATGCAACGTCAAATTTTCGAGATGATTAAACAGGGCATAATAAGGGAATCAACAAGCGCCTGGGCCGCACCTGCTTTTCTTGTTCCAAAGAAACAACCCAACGAATTTCGTTTCGTGACAGATTTCCGCAAGCTAAACCACGTCACGAAAGCGATAAATTATCCACTACCTGTCATGTCGCATATTTTTCATGACCTATCGTCAACTAAATGGATGTCAACCTTGGATTTGGCGAGTGGATATTGGCCGGTGGCGGTGCATCCAGACTCCGTCGATAAAACAGGCTTTGTGACTCCTTTTGGGGCTTATGAATACCTGCGTATGCCCTTTGGACTAGCCTCTGCACCTGCTACTTTCCAAATGCTTATGGATACGGTTCTCAGACCTGTTCTAGGTCCCCATGTGCATGTATATTTGGATGACATTATTATTACATCCGAGACTTTTGACGAGCACCTTTCTCTGCTCAAACAGGTGTTCCAACTCATATACAATGCTCGCTTGACGTTAAAACCTAGTAAATGCCAGATAGCGATAGACGCGATTGTATATCTGGGGTTGAAAATCACTCCCCACGGCTTATTTACGGATAATGAAAAAATCAGGCCTATTGTTGACTTTCCACGGCCAAAAACAGCCAAAGAACTATCACGCTTTCTGGGAATGACCGGATGGTATCAGCAGTTCGTCCCCACTTATGCTACAATCTGTGAGCCATTGTATGCTTTGAAACGTAAATACAAGAAGTTTGTTTGGACACCTGAGGCTAACGCTGCGTTTGATGCACTAAAGTCTGCGTTGACTCAGCCTCCTGTATTAGCTTTCCCAGATCATACTAAGGAATTTGATATTTACACTGACGCATCCGGAGTTGGTCTTGGTTGCGTTTTGTCACAAGCTGGGCATCCAATAGCTTTTGCGTCCCGTACTTTAGCCAAAGCTGAGCGCAATTATTCAGCTACGGAACGCGAATGTCTTGCTGTAGTGTATGCTCTTGACAAATTTCAATGTTATCTCAACGAATTGACAGTTAATATAATTACGGATCATTCTGCCCTTCAGCATTTGAATTCTGCTAAGCACCTCTCTCAAAGACTTATGAAGTGGGCTCTTAAGTTACAGGAGAGCAATATCAAATTTTCGTACCAACCAGGTCATAAGAATCAATTACCGGATGCATTGTCTCGCGTCCCAATTAGTGGGGTTCCCACAGAAACTACTCCTGGATGTCAGCCTTTACTTTTAATAGCTGATATAACATCCAGAGAGCAGATAATGGCAGAATTAGTAAATGATCCAGATTTTGGGGATATCTATAATTTTTTGCTTGCGGGTTCACCACAACAAAGTGACCCTTCTCTGGCTGGGAGGTCACAGAATTTTGAAGTCATAGAGGGTCTTCTTTACTACACGAAATCTAGGACTACTAGAGCAGAGTTTCGCCCATGTATTCCGCGAACCCTTAGAATGGCCCTTTTAAACGAATTTCATGACAAACCTATTGCAGGCCATTTAGGTATTCGCAAGACCCGCTGTAAATTGCGGGATGTTGCTTATTGGCCTGGCATGTACCAAAGTGTGCTCGCATACGTTCAATCATGTCACTTGTGTCAGATTTATAATTACCGTAATGTAAGACCGGCCGGTCACTTAAAATCTAGTTCAAGTTCTCATGTTTTTGACATTATTTCAATAGATTTATTGGGACCTTATCCTTTATCTGTTAAAAACAAAGTTCGTTACGTTTTAGTATTAACTGATAATTTCTCTAAATGGGTCGAAGTTTTTCCCATTAAAGCCGCTACGGCGGAAGTTATTTGTAATGTATTAATTAATGAAGTATTCTCTAGATATGGTGCACCTAAAAAAGTAGTTTCGGATAATGGTCCCCAATTTATTTCCGACATTTTTGAAAGAATGTGTGCGAGACTACACATAAAGCATGAATTCATTTCCCCATATCATCCCCAGAGTAATCCCGCGGAACGAGTAAACCGCACGCTAGTTAAAATGATTGCTACATTTGTCATGGATCATCATGAGCGGTGGGATGAACATCTTGAGCTTTTTTCGTTCGCCCTCCGCTCGTCTGTTCACGAATCTACTAAATTTACTCCCGCAGAACGTTTTTTGGGTCGAAAAATTAAGACCCCTTTTGAAAATTTAACGGTGATTATCGACGAACTAAACCAGCTACCAACTCCGCAATCAGTACGAATCATGGCAGAGAAAGCTCGTGTTGCAATGATAGGAGCACAAGCGGTTCAAGCAAGATACTATAATACTAGGCGTAGGGAACTAGATCTTGTCGTTGGAGATCTCACTCTCGTGGAAACGCACTTCCAGTCTTCTGTTTTCTCATACTTTAGTAAAGAAATTTGCACCCAGCTACGAAGGTCCATATTGGGTGGCAAATGTGTTTGAAAATAACATTATCCGTGAAAAACCTGACAATCAATTTCAATACATACACGTTGCTCAGTGTCGCAAGTATCATGAACGAAATATATATTTTATAATCAACCCTACTCAACCTTCTGTTCCACAGACTCAAGAGTCTATATCACACGATCAACCTCCAGAAAAATCGGACGAACCGACAAACCCTTTTGAAGAATCTCCAGTGATTTTTTCTTCACCCTCCCCTCCACAAGACTGGGTTCCAAGAACGCAACCTGATTCTACCATAAGACGAAAGCTTAAATCAAGTTCTTCAAATTCTAGTATCGTTCCTTTCCCTCCAACCATTGCCAAGACTATTGCTGCACCATTCCCTAATAACTCTGCACCAACACAAGCCCCTACTTCCTTGAATACCTCGTCAGAAAGTATTCCTATAGGCAGAAATAAACATCGCCCTGCACGACCACTAACTTACAGCAGCGACTCAGAGTCATCAAATATTTCTGATTTATCAGATATAGACAATAGTTTGACGATTCCTAAACGTCAGACACAAATTACAAATCGTCCAGCAACACCAAATGCTGGTCGAAAACGCAACTTGTCTCCCCAATCTGCTTCGCCGCAACAGCGACGAAGACAGAGATCCTTGCATCCGCCCGGGTTTCGCCCCTGGAACTTACGCTCAGGGCAAACAGGGCCGATGCCTGCTTCTACTCTCATGCCCAGAGGTAGAAAGCGAAAACAAGCGATGTGGCCGGAGCCACGTCCCTTCAAAAGAATGCTGGAAGGACAACACGGGCCCCAGCACAAAGGGACAACATATCGAAAGCCTGGGGGAGCCCGTTCTAGTCAGCCGCAGGGATTTCCTGACCGACAGACTTCAGCCTTTCCTGACCGTTCCTATCAGCCGCAGGGATTTCCTGACCGACAGACTTCAGCCGTTCCTGACCGACGGACTTCAGCCGTTCCTGACCGTTCCTGTCAGACGCAGGGATTTCCTGACCGACAGACTTCAGCCGTTCCTGACCGACGGACTTCAGCCGTTCCTGACCGTTCCTGTCAGCCGCGGGGATTTCTTGACCGACAGACTACAGATGTTCCAGATCCATTCAAGTCTCTGAAAAGATCGACGCCACCTGAATTTACCAGTCCGATTAGGCCTGGAAAACGTTATCGTACTAGAGTTTTTTATGCGTCCTCGAGATAAGTAAGTTCTCGTGGACAGGTTATTTTCTCCTTATGTTGTTTTTCCTGCACGACCAGTTGGCGTGTCAGAATTTTTTTTTTTTTTTTTCGTGTGGGCCTATGCATTCTTTTTTTGCATATGTGTTTTTTTTTATATATATCTTCTATGTCCGTCTACTAATCCATTTATATATATATATATATATATATATATATATTCTATAAAGAAGATACCTAAGCAAAAAAATACATATATAATTTTGACTCACACCTAATACAACATAGAAAAGGTTATGTATCTACCTGTGTGAGTAAAAGGAGAAAAGATAAAAAATAAAATAAAACAACTGAATGTAGAAGGTGTCGAGAATACTGAGCCTTGGCTTTATCAAGGACCAGCAAAAACTCTGCATTTTCTCACTTCCACAAAGACCTAGTTGGAAATGGGTTTCTGCAAGGCCATAGATGCAAGTAACATTCCCACCTAAAATAGTTTAAAAAATATATATATAAGTCATGTCCTCCGTAGAGTAGCATGACCTAGCACTAGTTAACAATTTCGCTTGCATCCATTAACCTTCATGGCCCGACCCATGCTCTTCATCTGTTACTATTAAACAGAGAGAAGAAGATTAAAGAGAACTCAAGCTGTGAGAGTGACATAATAAATAGAAATGATTTTCAGCTATAACGAAATTCCAAGTTCGTTTGAGAGAGAATTTAAACCTGAAAAACAATGCAAAAGAAATCCAAATTTTACATTGCAATTAAAAAAGGAAATGTTAATTTATAACGAACAGATTTTTGAAAGAAAACTTGAGTCTAAAACCCCCTACTCTACAACTTATGACAGCACGAAAACGAGAATAAGTTAAAGATAATAATTAACTAAAGAAAACTTTGTGAAAGTTATATACCTAAATTAACATTTCCTTTTTTAATTGCAATGTAAAATTTGGATTTCTTTTGCATTGTTTTTCAGGTTTAAATTCTCTCTCAAACGAACTTGGAATTTCGTTATAGCTGAAAATCATTTCTATTTATTATGTCACTCTCACAGCTTGAGTTCTCTTTAATCTTCTTCTCTCTGTTTAATAGTAACAGATGAAGAGCATGGGTCGGGCCATGAAGGTTAATGGATGCAAGCGAAATTGTTAACTAGTGCTAGGTCATGCTACTCTACGGAGGACATGACTTATATATATATTTTTTAAACTATTTTAGGTGGGAATGTTACTTGCATCTATGGCCTTGCAGAAACCCATTTCCAACTAGGTCTTTGTGGAAGTGAGAAAATGCAGAGTTTTTGCTGGTCCTTGATAAAGCCAAGGCTCAGTATTCTCGACACCTTCTACATTCAGTTGTTTTATTTTATTTTTTATCTTTTCTCCTTTTACTCACACAGGTAGATACATAACCTTTTCTATGTTGTATTAGGTGTGAGTCAAAATTATATATGTATTTTTTTGCTTAGGTATCTTCTTTATAGAATGTGAATTCTGAATTTTCAAAACTGCTGCGTTGCGCGTTTTGATTTTCAGGTTATTTTGCACCCTTCGTTTTAAATTCTAAAATTTTTTCCTTAGTCTTCAGTTTTGCTCTTAAGTATATATATATATATATATATATATGTGTGTGTGTGTGTGTGTGTGTGTGTGTGTGTGTGTGTTAGGGGTAAAATAATGAAAATTGTTACTGTTAGGCAGCTACAGGCAATCTTCGCTGCTGATACAGTTGGTTTGTAATCAACGATAATATGAGGAAGTAATTTGAAATCAAAAAAGTGATTCCTGCTAGGCAGAATAAAAATAAGGTATGCCGATGCAGGTTTGTTCTGTTCAAGTATAAAAAGTGTTTCCTGCTTCACAGACGACAATTGCTGCGGACACAGGTTTCCTGAATTTGTTATGCCAAGTTTGATGTTGTACATACTGCTGCCACCAAAACACAAAAAAGAGGACGATAAACGTCAGTCAGCGAAATGTAAGACTACACTCAAAATTTGATAGGTTTTTCGAAAAAAAAAACATTAAGAGGGAGATGATGTAACGTATACTCTAGATTCAGTTTCCTTTTGATTTTACTATCTCTTGTTATTTTATTTTCCTATGCAAATTATCTTCTCACTTAACGAGATGTTATTTCTCCCGCTGAATGATATGTGGCAATGAGTGTAAGTCATGACGTGGTGGTATGCAGTATACATAGGCGCGCTCAACTATACCAAGAGAGCTTCGTTTTATGTGCCGGGAGCTTCGTTTTATGTGATTAGGTTCTTCTTCATTATTGTGATGCGATTCTACGAAGGTTCGGATATTCAGTAGTAGTGTGATTAGTCGAGTGTGTGTTGAATGATACCAGGAGTTTTCCAATAAAAGGTTTTAAAGTGAGTACATTTTTCTCAGATCATATTAGTGTCAGACCTCTGTCTGGCCGTTAGGTCTCTTTCATTAAGTGTCTCCATTACGTACAGGCATAAAACTTTATTCATTATAATTACCACACAACCAGCGGTAAAATTTATTCATTATAGTACCACTTATCGGGAGGCGACAGAATGCATTTCAATAAACCATTCTAAATAATAACGCAAGGAACCATTTGGCTTGCAGTGTTCAAGACCTACTACCAACTATACATAAGATAGTATAACTATACTAGTTTACCCGAATTTATTGCCGTAGATAAAATAAAAGTTTATAAGCTTTCCCACATCAACCAGATGGCTGTTTCAAGGAAGGTAGATAGCAAACTGCAAACTGGATAATAGAACGCTTCAACAATTTGAACGCGGTGACTTGACTTGACAATAAACGAAGAGATGCAAATGTAATCATACAATACCAACACACGAGGCATCATGTTCGTTTTGCAAGCGGAATCCTTGGAGGAAAGCAAAAAACATTCACTATTTGAAGAATTGGTTCCAAATTCGTGGTAAATCTAGCGAGACGATATCATTTCAGGACTCATTTTCGGTAATGATCTCCAATGTTTCCCGAACGGCAGTGAATTTAGGAGTAGAGTAGGAAGCTAATTTCGTTATGTCATCCCACATAGGATCAGCGGACTTGAACTGGATTTCTCTGGATAGGGCCGTGGTTAATTTTCCATTCTTTACGTTTCTCTTATGCTCGTTGACTCTTAATTCTAAATGAATGTTTGGTCATCCCAATATAGTATCGCTTGGAGCCATCCGGATATTGGAGATGGATGGGAATAAGCACCTGCTTCGTTGTAAAGTGGGAGCTTGTCAATCCTGTCGCCCAATCGAGCAGCCCATATTCACCAGCATTACCCCAATCACCAGCATCACTTGGCTGCGATATCCGGACGACGTATTTTTCATATGGCCTCATGGAAAGGAGACTCTCCCGCTTTTCCTGGATAAAATCAATGATATACACCCTACGATCAATTACACTATGGAGCTAGAACACAATAATACATTGCCTTATCTGTGTGTTTTACCGAGTATAAATCGCCTGTAAATCCCTTCCGTACACAAGTCTATCACAAACCCACTTCCGTTCCCAAACTGATGCTCAGCAGCTCATTCTGTCCCGCTGATTACAAGACAGCTTTCTTCCACTCTCGAATGAGGAGAGCCATCGCCATCTCATCCGATGTTCCTTCTAGACTAAGCGAATTAAAAAGCGTTATCGAAGTGACCACTGAGGCAGGATACGATCAGAACATGGTACATAGATATATCGAAAGAAACAGTAAGAGGCATGCCGATCTTTCTGTGCTGCGGCTACGCGATCTGGACTCTATTCCTTACGTACAAAATGTTTCCTATAAATTCAAGAACGCACTAAGGAAGATGAACCTCGATGTCGGCATACGATATCCGACATCTTTATATGCTATGCTTAAGCAAAATACTGACAAGTTCCCACTTTCCAACGAAGCAGGTGTTTATGTCATCCCTCTAAAATATCCGGATGGCTCCAAGCGATACCACATTGGGATGACCAAACGCGGATATTCAGCGAGCAGTGAAGCCCTCCACGCATCGTCCGATTAGTGCCAGCACCATCGGCAGACGGCTGCGCGACGTAGGAATACAAGCACGCAGACCGTTACGTCGACTGACCTTAACACCATTGCATCGTTGGCAAAGACTGCAATGGTGTCGTGCCAGACTGTCATAGAGCCACTCAGAAGGGAAGCTGGTGATCTTCAGTGACGAGTCCCGCTTTTGTCTTGGAGGGGACGACCAATTAATCCGTGTAGAGAGTCACCTTGGTTAACGCCAAGATGAACGGTTTGTTATCGAGCGTCACACGTCCAGAAAGCCAGGTGTCTTGGTGTGAGGTGAATTGCCAAAGATGCCAGATCACCTTTGGTGTTCGTTACAAGTACTTTGATAGCCCAACGTTACGTTAATAAGGTCCTGTAACCAGTGGCCCGACCTTTTCTGAAGGCTTACTCCGGTGCGATTTTCCAACAGGGCAACGCTCGTCCGCATACTGCTGTGTCGAGAGCTTGCCTTCAAGGAACTGACACACTGTCATAGCCTACCGCATCGCCAGGCCCATCGCCGATTGAAAATGTGTGGGATGCTACTGGACGCGTTAATCACACTGCACTCCTACAGCACAACCTGCAGGAACTGCGTGAGAAGATTTAAGCTGCATAGGATGGCTTATCGCAGGACATCATTTGGAACCTGTACAACTCTATGCCGAGACGTCTGGCATGCTGTGTGAGCAAACATGGCTGCCCGATGCCATATTGAGAGACACTACTTATTGGCGTGTATCTAAATAAATACTACCCATATGAGGCTGAACGTTTAATCGTTTATTCTTCCTGGTAACCTTTACCTTCCTCCCAAATAGCATTGCAATCCGACACGTCCTTCTGGGTGCAACTATTTTTTGACGATGAGGGTATTTAATAAAACAGAGCTTTTCAAAGATGTTTGACGTAGGAAAGCATACTAAAGATATTTTTTAGAAATAATGGTGATAAATGTGTTCGATAGAGGACATGTATCACAGATATTTAACAGAAGAAAGAATTTCAAAGATGTTTGAGATTCTCCAGTAGCTGAGTAGTCAGAGATGTAGATTTCTGACAAATAGTCCGTCCTAGCTGGGCTCGGGTCTGAATCCCGATGATGCATGGATAGAGAGAGCTTTTCTCGCAGCCTAGTCCCTCTCACTTTACTGCAACCGGTGATCCCAAATTAGGAACGGGCAACTGCATGAAGCACTTCGAATCTATCTTGATGATCGCTAAACCCCTAATTAGGAACGGACATCTGCATATAAAGCACGTCCAGTCTCTCTTGGTGGTCGTTAAACCCGTAATTAGAAACGGGCATCTGCATATAGCACTTCGAATCGCTCTTGGTGGTCGCTAAACCCCAAATTAGGAACGGGAAAATATAGCACTTCGAGTCGCTCTTGGTCGTCGGTAAACCCAAATTTGAAACAGACCAATTTTGGGTTTATAGCACTTCGAGTATCTCTTGGTCGTCGGTAAACCCCAAATTTGAAACAGACAACTGCATATAGCACTTCGAGTCGCTCTTGGTGGTCGTTAAATCCATAACAAAACAAAAACTTTTTGACTGAGGAAAGAATGCCAAAAGATATTTAGTATTGTATAGTGCCCCGTTTGAGGTCTGAGTACGGAATATCTTCTCAGCTAGAAGCCATAATGTTTGACAGACAGCAATTTTATCTGACCGCAAAAAGAATTTTCAAGGCTTTTCACATGTTTTTGAGAATTTCTTAATGAAGAGCTTCCCTCCTAGATCAGACAAATGCATATGGGTCACAATATCTCTTTTCATAGTAAGATTATTAGAAAAATATTTTTTTTTGATTTCTTAAGAGTAAATATGGCTGATGATTTCCAAATTTTCCAGTCGCAGGGTCTTTTTATCTAGGTAGCATTAGCATATGGTTTTATTAAATGAAGAAAAGAGAATATAGTTCTTCTAATGTGAGGCCAAGATAATCTCTTGCCGTGGTGGTTCTAGGTGGTTGTGCAACATTGTGAAACATTCTGAATTTCATCTTTTCTTGTAAAACCTACACTCAGTATTCCCTAAATTACGGTACTAAGCTTTATTTGGATTACAATCATTCTTTTGAATGGTTATTTCATTTATCACCAAAATTTCAGTTTTACGTATTATTTAGGAGATTTTCGTACAGTGATAAAATATATACATACTTCGATTACTCGAGTAGTAATTTAATCTCGAAGATGAATCTTTAAATTGGGGAAAAACAAAATCATGAATAACTCAAAATCCACACAACAAAGTTAAGGACAGTTGGCACGGGCATACATATATCGAAAACGCAGCAATACACAACAGAAAAGGAATGCCATCATCGCATGAGGAGGAAACATGCGCATAACAGCATAGCAGTCCAAAACTGATACACTAAGTGGCGTGGATTTCGAGGAGCTGATACGAAATGTGATTACTCCAAACAGCGATATCGTTCGCAAAACGAGCTCCCATGCTGTTTATAAGGCTGTGAATGTGAATTTGGGACAATTTTTTTTGTTTGTTTGTTTGGAGGTTTAACGACCACCGTGAGCAACTCAATGGGCCATAAGCAGTCGCCCGTCCCTACTTTAGGGCCACTGGTTCCAGGGAAGGGAAAGAGCCAGTGCCGTAAGACAAACACAACATCCATGCCTGACGGGATTCGAACCCGGACCCCTTACGGACGAATGATCAGAGGCCAACGCCTTAGACCACTGCGCCACCGGGGCGGCAAATTTGGGGCAATAAGTGCCAATCATCCACCGAGACGTGTCTGAGTCCCGGGAGGGTTGTGGAGGGAAGGCTTGACGTTGCTCATCCAAGGGCATCTCAGACGTGCTCGCTCTGTTTCACGTCCGGATATCTCGCTGGCCACTCTATCCTGTGAATTTCCCCACTTCCCATGCATTTGTCTGTAAACTCTTTGTCTCGATATCGCGTTTCCCGTAGCGGATCAGAGCTCCTGCAAAAGTTGCCAGGCTTTGGATTTCATGGCTGCCAGCTGTTACAGACAAATACTTCTTGACTTATTGATGCTCGTGGGCTTCCTTGTCCTGGCCTTCTGGTTATTGTTCCAGTTTTTAGGAACTATCTACAGAGACTGGATACCACTTCCCTTGATACCTTCAGCCATTTTGCTACTTCAGCTTGCGATTGCCCTGCTTCCAATTTACCGATAGTTCTCCACCGTAAAGAGTCTTCTAAGCGATGGTGCTGAGCCATTCTTCCACTAACATTCCAAATCAAGTTTCAATTGTCGCACCCCGACCAGACCAACGTTTATCAAGGTCGCGGGCCTGCCAGATCGATGACGTACAGTCGTCATTTGCATATTTCTATAGGAGCTACCACAGTGTTACTTGGGTAAGTCGACGTAGCGTTTCTCTTTGCACATATCTCTAAAAAATCGTTGTAGTCAGTCATCTTGTTTCGGACATATTCTCGAATTTGTATTTGTCACCTTAGTTTTGTACCCCAACTTATAAAATTTTATATTACTCTTGTAATGCTAGAGTCGAGTGTTATTTTTGTATCGTTAAACATTGTGTCATCTGAATTCCAGCTAATCGAGTCTATGTGAATTAGACTTCCTGCATAACGGAACTAGGTTCGCAAATCAGATCACATGTGGATGCTGTATTTGGCCTTTGATTGGCTGGCTGCTCGTTAGTTTGTGGGCAGCCCTGTAGTAAGGGCAGCAGACTTCCCAACTTGGGTGCTGGATGGTATTTCAACTGCATAACTACTCAACATCCGCCGTGTCTCACAGAGCACATTATTTGCGGTCCAGGTGTATTGGACACCCTGATACCAATTTGGTCATTTGTTCCTAGCTTCTTGTAGCCCTCCACGTGTCCCTCCTATTGCGCAACCTAGCATAAATGTTTTCACTTCTACGGGATGTTTAGGACCTAGGGTAAGACACGCTGTTCCTAAAATCCTTTCCAATGCCATTTACAGGAAACAGAAGCTTAATGCTGCTTCCTGACTACCGTGAGTATTTAGCTTTAGCGGTACACGAACCAGGGATCTTTCGGCTCCAAATCATGTGTGCTAGTATTGTGCTGCCGGCATCCTGTCTCTTCGCGACCGGAAGAATAGGCTCCAGTTGCACATATTTTGATCATGCTTTCCTATGAGTTTGACAGCCAATTTACCAAAAGTTGGCTTACACACTCCGAAAAAATCCCGACTGGAAGAATAATGAAATTCTATATAAGAAACGTAAATGACAGGGTTGCCAGAATTTTACGCAATTTTTACTCAGTCAGGCGGAACTTGGACTGCTTTTCCAATCGCTTTACTAAAGAAAGTTCTACTTCAGCATAAATGGCAAAAGGAAATAATGCATGAGATGAAATCCTCTTTACGTCTAGTTACCTATTCGAGTGAAGCAGCCAAAAGATTCTGTGAAAGGACACAAAGGAGCAATAGCTATTTGAAAATTGATGAATCAGGAAACTTATTTCAGCATAGGTCATTGTATCGATCTTAACCGCCCTGCATTCTTACAGGAAGAAGCATCTTCGTACAAATAGAAAACGAAAGAGTCATCTGCAAAGACATACTTAAATTGTTACTAAACAGAGATCTAAGTCAACACAAGGGCGTCTCCAAGTAATAAAACGAGCGAAGAGTTAGTTATTAGATCTCAGAATGGTACGAGGTATTTATAAAATGTTTTCCCATCACAAATATTTTTAAATTTGTGCACTTAAGTTCATTCATTTCATACCCTTACTATAAATTAATGTCATCATGCGTCTGTCATACGATTGCTTAAGATGTCCCGTCATTCCCTAAATGTGCAGTTCAAATTTGGTTTTACATACAGTCTCTCATGGAATGTTTGCACATCTCCTTGTATTCTTATAGTTATACTAATTCGCCTGCAATCCTCATATGCCCTTTGCTCTGAGGTAAGATTTTCTTTTTCATTTTCTTGTAGGTGCTATATGACCTAGTGACGTATATTCTAAACTAACTTTCCTTTTTAGTTTCTTTCCCTATGTAAATCTTGAGTTCATTCTGTTATTCTTTACTCTTAACGTAATATCTTTTCTCTAAAACGAATACGTTTGGCAACACTATTGAGGTTGAATGCACGTGGTATGCCTGATATTGATAAGAACAAGAGATAAAGCGACGACTAAATTGTTGCTTCACGAGCGTTGGGTTGTAAACTCATTATTGAAAGGAGCGTTGTGAAAAGAGCGTTGTGTTAAAAGTTGTGTGGTGTGTGGAAAGTTTAGTGCAATATGCTATGCTACGATGTGTTTGCTACATCCTGAATAAAGCATCTTTTCCGTAAGTGTGACTTCTGTTGTTTACATGTTTCGTCTGGCCGTTAAAGTTTCTTTCATTTAGGAACTATTTCTTAGTATGTTGATGTTTTAAATTAACGTAGAAGTAAGACAAGACTTCTACGTCATAACCTGTAGTCCAGTCAACGAAGGCTGAAAATGGGCAAATATAAAAAATAAATATGAAAGGTTTGAAACTTGGCACACTTGTTTATAGTATCTAGTAAAGATTATATCAAAAGTCCTGACGAATAAGAGGTGAGATCTAGCCGCCATCTTGAAAAGTAGGTACGCTTTTTTGGTTTTTCGTGAATATCTCGAAAACGGTTGGTCGTAGCCCAAAAATACTATTTACAAAATTGAAGCTTACAACATTTCCTACAAAAAAAGGTTACGTTCACTTTTTTTTACGCTTTCCAACGGTAGGTTGAAGAAGCGTATAACCGATATAGTCACGTTCCTTTCGAGCTCTGTGTTTGTGCCCAGTTTTTGAAAGTATATAGTGAGTGTTTGTTCCTATTTTTGTGTTCCCCTTCAAGAAGAAGATCTGTACATTCTTTTAGCTCAGCTCCCAAGTCGGTGAGTTGCATATTTTGTTTGCATTCAGCGTTTTATTATTTTCGATCAAGCTGATCGATCCTTAAGTTAATCCTCGCCATTTACAATGGCTGGCACTGATAAGGGTGATGTCCACGCCCACATCAGTGATGCTCATTCAACCTCCTCCTCCTCCTCACTCTCAGGAGACCAATCAGCATTCATGCACGTCAGAGACGTCATGCGCATTCAAGATGTGACGCGAGACTCCTCTGCAAAGGCTCAAGCTGATATCCCTGCCCAAGAGAGTGACGTCACCATGATGCACGGCCCTGGTTCATTTGCCGAAGCTATGGATGTGACCGATTGCACGGTTGCGTTGCCTTCAACTGGCTCAACTCAGTTTACCAAGCAGCTACCAGCAATGAACACTGTATCGCATCTTTCCGCTGCCAACTCTACGTCTCTCACTTACTCCACAGTGACCTCCGGAGCGAGAGTTCTTTCCAAGTTTATTGCTCCCGTTTTTCCTGAATCTTACGTCAGTGTTGAGGGTAGTTCTGCCACCATCGATATCCCAGAGGATTCCCCAGCCGGGAAACAATTTTTCTCCACAATGGATTTTGGTGTCTGTTTTAATGCATTACCAGACACGAAACTCAAGGAATATAGTATTGCCCTAAAGAAGATGCTTCCTACAGGAGCTTATATCACTCATAAGGCTCGACAGCCACGGGCCGTATTAGTGTATTTTGCCCGTAAAGAACATGCAGACCTTGTGATGACAGCTGGATTATCCATCAAAGATGTGCATCTTCTGGCTGAACCTGTGGCACAGCGACCTATCCAGGTCACTTTCCACCCAGTCCCACCTGAAGTCTCAGATGTCGCTCTATGCACTTTACTCAGCAAATTTGGCCGAGTGGTTGGACCAATGACGACCCTTTCGGCGGCGCCCAGAGATCCCGATGACAAATCCATTGCAGGGTTTCGTCGAAGTGCCCGTGTCATATTTCCGTCGGACGATCATCTGCTTGCGTGCCCGAAGATCCTAACCGTACGGTGTGGCCAGCAACGTCGGAGAATCGACGTCATTACCTCTTTGCACTGCACGCTTTGCCATGGCGAAAACCATCTTCGCGTACACTGCCCACATCAAGTTCCACCGACTCCAACTGGCGCTCCTACAGGTTCTGTTCCTACCTCGAAGCGTACTACATCATCTACTTCAGCACGGCAGGCCTCGGAGCCAAGATATGATGAAAAAAGTCCGCTTACAGACGTTGGTCAACGCAACGCTCCCACAGCCGATTCCTCTTTTTCACTAGAGGACTTTCCTACAATTGCCTCCTCACTCCCGCAACGTCGTCGCTCCACCACTGAGTCCCTTTCAGAGGGTTTACAACCAGCTATTACCACTGGAACCTCCTAAACAGCTGTTGTGGAGTCCGTTGGTCCAGAGACACAGTGTGAGGATGAGACGACCGAGCCTCCACTGAAGCGCCGCGGCTCTGGCCGCAGCAGGCGAGTAGCGAAGAAGCAAAACTCTACTTCACCTCGTTCAACCTCCCTCTAAAGCAGTTCTCCTCGACACACCTCGCCAGCCGAAGTCTCCTTTCCCACGGTCGAAGAGTTCGCTGCATTTCTCCAGACAGCCAATATACCTCCCGTACCACTCTCATACATTGATCTCCATACATACTTAACGAATCCGACAAGCTACGCAATAGCGCGTGCCTTAGCAGTCAAGAATCCATCGCTTCGCCAACTTGTGCCGGAGCAGATCTTCAATGTGTCGCGTTTCTGCCGCCAGAATGTTCCCACATATCCGTGGGCGCAAATGTTCTATAATCGTCTCAAGTCTTTTCCTCCAGCTCTGAAAGATCTTCAGCTAGAGGCAAGGAACCCCACAATTCAAGATCGTGTCACTTAAGCAGGGGATTCGCTTCCCCCTCAGCAACTCTCTAGCATATGAAGACCTCAACCCGTTGGGGGCTGATATTCTCCTCCTTCAAGAGACAAATTGCAAACCATCTACCGTCTATTCTCGATGGCGCCAGTGGAACTTTGTGTTTCATCACGCCTATGGACCAACATCTCATAGCGGTCTTGCCATCGGCATTAGTCATACTCTCAATTCTATTATCACATCCCTCTCTGTGCGAAATATTTGTCGAGATCTCTTACAGCATGCATCCTTTACCATCGCGTCTTCCAGATATCATTTATTTAATATCTATATTCCAAGCACTACAACACATTTATCAGTTTTCTTCACGCGTCTTCGCAGAGCACTCGACCGTATCCCACCGTCAGACCATGTTCTCGTTGGTGGGGATTTTAACTGTACCCTGGATCCTCTTCTGGATAGGTCTTCTACAAATAGAGAGCGCCGCCATGCCCTGGCGAACGTTCTCCAGACAATTGTCACGAACAACGCTCTTCATGATGTACATCGGCATATTCATCCATGGTCGACTAATTACACTTGGCGCTCCTCTCATGCGCAAAATCCTTTCTTAGCCCGCCTTGACAGGTTTTATGCCTCCAGTACTCTACTTCCTGCCGTGACAGAATCGAGTGTGCATCCCACGGCCTCATCTGACCACTGCGCCATTGCCATCATAGTCCATACTGCACCATTCAAACCCAGGATAATTCGCCCGTGGACATTTGATGATGCACTTCTCTTCGACCCGGCATTCTGCTCTTCGGTCCGGTCATTCCTGATTGACAGACGACCGCAGCTTTAATCTGCACTCTGTGGATTAAATTGTTGGTTGGAGATCAAGCAACAGCTCGTTCTGCATGTCCGAAACTACTCTTTCCAACTAAAGACACTCCAGAACATGCGCCTAGACTATGTTCGTTCAATGCTATCCATGCTCAGTCTCAGTGATCCTCTCTTCTCCTTCTTTCAACAAGAGCTTCGATCTCTTCTCACTCCTCTGGGGCAACAAGCTCTCCGCCGACTTCGTTTGCAACACTTGAAGCCGGATGCTCACAACTATGAGTTCCTGACGTCGGTGGAAAACACCCGACGAGCTTCGTCCATACTTCATCATCTACGCCTTTCTTCTGGAGAGGTATCAGATGAGCCGATTGCGCTTTGTTCCCATGTCCGTCAGTACTTCTCCATGAAGTTCAGTGAACCTCCTCAACCATCCTCTGCAGCAATGGATTCTCTCCTTTCTAATCTACCTCAGGTTCCCCCCCCCCATCTCGCTTCTTCTCTACTCCTTTCCCCCACGCCCTCTGAACTCAACACTACATTCTTTTCTCTGAATTCTAGTGCCGCTCCGGGTCCGGACGGCCTAACCTTTAGCTTTTATAAAACTTTTCTGCCTCTTCTTCTTCCGTTTCTCCTATCCGCTTTCTCTGCTGCCTTTACTTACTCTCCTCTCCCGAGGGGATTCACAAATGCATACGTTGTCCTTTTCCCCAAAAAAGGTGATCTCCTTGACTTGGTGAACTGGCGCCCAATTTCCCTACTGAATCTCGACTACAAACTTTATACCAAGCTTCTTTCACAGCGACTAAATCCCATCCTCACTTACATCCTCTCCCCTAACCAGACTTACACAGTTCCCGGCCGTTCCCTATCTCACAACATCCATCTCCTGACTGATCTAATTCACCTTGCGCGCTCCCGCTCTGAACCCCTCGCCCTCCTCTCTTTAGACCAACAGTCCGCCTTTGATAATATCTCCCACACTTATCTCTCCGCCACACTTCTCCGATTTGGATTTCCATCTCCGTTTATTTCTCTCCTCACCTCCCTCTACCAGGACGCCAGTTTCCAGGTCAAGTTGCCCACCTTTCTTACAGCACCAATCCTCTTCCGCCGTGGAGTGAGGCAAGGCTGCCCACTCTCCGGTCAACTTTTCGCTATAGCCTTAGAACCTTTTCTCCGCTCCGTTCAACGCTCCTTTCAAGCCACCCTGCCGCCACTCATCGCCCGCACGAGACACCATGTCACCACTTCCGTGGCGTATGCAGACGACGTTACCTTCTGTATACGCCTGGATTCACAGTTCTCTTTGCTCGAAAGTCTTTTCGCCGATTACGCCTCCTGCTCCGGAGCTGCGATTAATACAACCAAAAGCACAGGCCTGTGGTGCGGCTCATGGGTTGACCGTTTGGATTCCCCATGGGGAGCGCACTGGTCTTCAGCCTCTCAACGTTTCCTTGGCGTACATCTTGGCGTTCCAGGTGAAGCCTCCAGCACAACGTGGAATGCCATCCAGCCACGTCTTCATCGGTCAACTGCGTTTTGGCGAAAAGCGCAGTTCTGCACCTCATATTTTCAACGTGCACGTCTTGCGCAAACCTATCTTCTCTCCATGTGCACACATTCCTGGCTTGCTACTAAATCCCCACTTCTTCGTCTCAATGATATCACTCGCTGCTTCACCTCAGTTATCTGGACCGGACACCACTGGCTCAGTGCCCCCAAGCTCAGCCTTCCTCCTGACCAAGGTGGCATTGGCCTAATTGATACACGACTGTACTATCAAGCTCTCCGGATTACTTCGTTCCTCCGTCTTCATACCTCACCTGTTGCCGACGCCGTTACCGCAAGGAATGTCATCACCTCTTCGAGCAACACTGATTTCACTTTCACTTCTTTCATTCTAATGGACCTCCGTACTACCACTCACTCTCGCCTTCCTCCTGCCTTACGGGAGACTCTTACCTTTCTCCGCTCTCTCCCGCTCACTCGATCCCCACCCGATTCCACCACTGAACTCCTTGCCGAACCCCTGTTCTTCTCCTCTCTTCTTCACCCCCTCATCTTTCATGCTTCGCATATCCTTCTTGGCTCCGAGTCGGAGTTGTAACCGTCAAAGACCTTGTAACCTCAGATCTGTCCTGGCGACCCTACCCCAGCCTCCCACCCACCGTTCTACTTTCACCCTCCTCTCGCTCTGTCTATGACTCCCTACTCTCTACCATCATTGCTAAGTTTCCTCATCTCGCAACCACCACCGGCCTGACCTTTGATCCTTCCGCCTCCCTCCCCTTCCTTTCTTTCTTTCAGTCGGCAGATCTACACTTCCACTATCCTCTCTTTCAACCTCAGTTCTCTATCGGTTACTTTTAAAATCCCACTCTCCTTCTCCCCTTCACATCCCTGATGTCTCCCAATCCTCTGTCACCGCTGTCTGGTCTGCCACCCTTTCTCCTCTTTCAGCTCCTCTTGAAATAAACACTCACTGGCTTTTTCTCCACCGCCGTCTTCCCGTTCCATCCATCCTCCACCGCATGACCATTCTTGCCTCACCTCTTTGCCCCCTCTGTGCTCAAGAAGCTGATGTCTCTCACGTTTATCTACATTGTGTCATCATCCTTCCACTACTCCATCTTGCATTTTCCATTGCTCAACGTTCAGCCACAACTGATCTTCCTTTCGATGCCTATAAGACACTCCTCCTGCAGGTCTCTCCGCCAGTCAAGCTTCCACCCATCTGCTCATATATTTTCATCCTGGTGAAACACGTCATCTACGTATTTCATCAGCGCTGCCGAGATATCTCATCTCCTTATAAAATCCACCAAGCTTCTTTGGAACTTCTGTGCCACTTTCGGGAGCGTCTCCTCTCAAGACTTCGTCTACAGAACCTTCTGGCCGCCGCCCAACAGAGAGAACAACATTTCTGTTCCACCTGGTCTCCGGCCGCTTCCTGGTTCGCCGGCATGCCAGCGACGTTAAAACTGACTGTCGGTAGTTTATAACCTCGTTGCTCCTAGCTCTGTTGAACTTCAGTTCAACGTGCATGCTTACCATTGGTTTTCAGAATCAAACTTCAACATGCAGCTTATATCTTCTAACACACGTGAATATATATGCACCGTACTGTACAAATGTATATAGTCTTACTTGTTTTCTCTTTGATTATACTTTTTTCTACCAGTACTAAGACATCGTAATTCCGTTTGTCTTAGGTTTCACATTGTCTACTTTGTCATCTACAGTTCTCCTTTTGTACAGTGCTTCATTATAATATTCTCGTTCTGTTATTTATCAGCACTATAATATATTTATGCTTCGAGACGAAATGTTTCGACAATCTCTCTTATTGTTCTTGTGCAAAATGCCTGCAACCTCTTACCACGAGGCTCCTTTGTGAATCAATACATCGTGCTGTACATAATGTACATAGAATTTTAGAGTTTGTATATTTTACCGTACAATATATGTATCAGGTCGCCCATGTTCGCCTCCTGAACCCAACCTTGTTAATAAAATTGTGTTGAACTGAAGAAGCGTATATGCTCCAGCTTTGTCCGTCCGTCTGTCCGCACGATAACTGGAGTAAAAATGGGTCGATTTCGATGAAATTTTAGTATGTGGTAGGAGACCACCTAGGGACGAACCCTATTCAAAATGGGACAAATGGGGTCATAGGTCACGACGTAGGAGCGGGATCATTCCATTACCCTTATGCATCATAACTTGCGTAAATATGGTTCGATTTCAATGAAATTTTACTATGTGGTAGGAGACCGCCTGGGGACGAACCCTATTCAAAATGGGTGAAGTGGGGTCGAAGGTCATGACATAAGATCGGGATGCATTCCATTGCCCTTATGCGTCATAACGTGCGTAAAAATGGTTCGATTTCGATGAAATTTCAGTATGTACCTGGGGACGAACCCTATTGAAAATGGACGAATTGTGGTCAAAGGTCACGACATAGGATTGCGATCCATTCCATTGTCCTTATCCCATATTATTAAGATGGACGTCAAGTAATTTTTCTTCCTATACTTCCAATGGAAAAACTTTTGTACACATTTCCTCCACAATTAATGTGTCCCCAAGGATGAAAATTTGAACATCGATTAAAATAACTTCATATTATAACTTGGAGTACTTAATATTTTCTAAAACATAACCATAATTATTTTAAAAATCAATAACTTTTCCTTTGGTGGTGTTGAAACCAGAGAAAAGATGGCGCGACCTGCACTTTGATGACGTCAGTGGACAAAAAAATGTTGGATTGCATAATTACGGTTATGGTTTAGAAAATATTAAGTATTCCAAGTTATGAAATGAAGCTATTTTAATCGATGTTCAAATTTTCATTCTTGTGAACGCATTAGTTGTCCAGAAAAAAGATAGCGCGACCTGTATTTTCATGACGTCAGTAGACAAACAAATGTTGAATTGCATAATTATGGTTATGTTTTAGAAAATATTAAGTATTGCAAGTTATAAAATGAAGATATTTTAATCGATGTTCAAATTTTCATCCTTGGGAACGCATTAATTGTGAAGAAAATGTGTACAAAAGTTTTTCCATTGGAAGTATAGGAAGCAAAGTTACTTGACGTCCACCTTAAAGTAGCAATTCTTATATGTATGTATGTACATTTTATTTTGAAAACGGCTCTAAGAATTTTGAGGAAAGTCGTTAACCTACCGGTTTCTGGTACTAGAAATCAAATTTGCTTGATCTCGACATTAAAAGAATTCGTTTAGTGGGTTAAATAACCACCCCGAATTATAACGTTTTTAGTGATGGCGTTGTTCCATTAATGCTACCAATGCTTAGAAATCTTATGACGTCCCAACTCGCGTTTGAGAATGTTGGCGCGCGGTCACGCCATCTGTCTCTTTACGTCACGCGTTGTGTGTGGATCTTATTAAAGATTTATGACGTCACACTCTTGCGGCGGGCAGATGGTCGCGATTCCCATCTGCTTCATTACGTCACGCGTTGTGTGCGTATGTCCGTCAGCACGATAACTCGCGTAACAACCGTTGGATTTCGATGAAATTTTAGTATCTGGTAGGGGATCAGCTGGGAAGGAATCTTATTTAAAGTGAACGAAATGGGGTCAAAGGTCAGTACATAGGAGCGGGATCCATTCCACTGCTGTTATGCGCCATAACTAACGAAAACAAGGTTCGATTTCGATGAAATCTTAGTATGTGGTAAGGGACCACCTGGCGACAAACCTCATTGAAAATGGGCGAAATGGGATCAAAGGTTAGGACACAGGAGCAGGATCTATTCCATATCCTTATGCATCATAACTTACGAAAAATGCTTCGATTGCGACAAAACTTTATCATGTTATTTTGGAGGTATACCAAGCTGGTTCTGTTGAATATCATCGAAATGGGATCAAAGGTCAGGGCACAGGACCGAGATTTATTCTACAGACATTATTCTCATAACTTGAGTAATGATTTCTGTAATGTTGGAAAGCGTATTATAATCAATGCATTGTATGATTTTACTAACTTCGCTGATCGCTACGTAATCACTACGGCTTTTCATGCAAATAAGCTAGTGATAACGTAGCGATCAGCGAAACAGTACAACATTGACTATCTCAGAAAATTTTAGAGATACAAAAAAACTTAAGAGAACCTTTTTTGTAAGAAATGTGTAAGCTTCAATTTTGTATGTAGTATTTTTGGGCTACTACCAATCGTTTTTGAGATATTCACGAAAAACCGAAAAAAATACTTAGTGTTCAAGATGGCGGCTAGAGCTCACCTCTGATTCGTCAGGACTTTTGATATAATCTTCACTAGATACCTATAAACAAGTGCGCCAAGTTTCATAACTTTCTTATTTATTTCATCTGAAAACCCCATTTTGAGCGGACTACTGGCTCAAGTAACTGATATAAAAAAGAAATGAACGGTAACATGGAAATGATGATAAAACAGAGTTCAACAGCATTGGTTGCTTTTGTAAAATTAAGTGATACATTCTGGACATGTAAATTTACAGATAGGGAACGCATAGTGATGAAGCGAGTGGTAAGACGAAACCCTCTGTTCTTGGCTGCAACACTGATATCCGGGTACTAAAATATATCTGAAAGCGACGCCAAACCCATAGCGGTTCGTTGAGAGCTGAAGGAAATGTGTTTCCATAGCTGAGCAGCATCACACAAGCCCAGCATCAGAAAGATGAACGCCCAACGTCGGTTGGCATAGTGTAACCTTGGCTCCAGTAAATTCTGGAGCAGTGAACACACGTTCTCAAGAGGGATCAGTCACGCAACACCATCTATCAGTCCGACGAAAGAGTTTAGATATTGAAGAAGCTAGTTGAACGCTTTTGCATGTGCGAAGTGTGAAAACTTGCTGGAGCACGCACCAAGCTTTTCGTCCCATGATAATTAACACAGCAATCAGACATCTCGGAGTTGACTGTATTTACTGTACTGTTCTTTGCGTAATATCAATCACCTTACAAGATTTGAAAATTTCATCGTCCTGGAGCGGGAATCGAATCCGCGTCTCCCGATTACCGTTCGAGTGTGCTACCCGTCACACCATCCAGGACGACAAAGTCACAAGTATCTGAGTGTTGAGATCATCGGAATATTCTTACACCGCATTCTTAATCGAAACAAACTGTGCTGCCATATAGTGTTGTTAAGCATATCTCCAGTCGTTCAAATATGAGAAGAATATTTCTTCCACACTATATGCTTTTGGTCTGTTTTTCGTGGTGTGGGTTGCGTCTCCAAGTTCCAATGCGTGGGAAAGCGCTGTGGCCTCTAATGACATTCTGGACAATTCTGTGCTCCCAACATTATGGCAATGGTCCTGTGGCCTCTAATGACATTCTGGACAATTCTGTGCTCCCAACATTATGGCAATGGTCCTGTGGCCTCTAATGACATTCTGGACAATTCTGTGCTCCCAACATTATGGCAATGGTCCTGTGGCCGATTCCTTTACCAACAATACAATGCCCCCGTACACATAACGAGGTGTGTATTGGAATGTTTTGCTGAGATGGGTGTGGAAAAACTTGACTGGCTTGCACAGAGCCCCGATCCCAATCCCACGGAAAGTCTTTGTGATGAAATGGAGCGCCGACTGAGAATCAAGCCGAACCTCCCAACATCCGACATCAGCGACTGACCTGACTAACTCTCTTATGGCAGAATGGAGGGTAATTCCCTCAGCAACGTACCGAACTGTAGTGGAAAACCTTAGCAGCAGAGTGGAGGTTGTGATAGCAGCAAGATGTGCACCAGCTCAATATTAATTTTTTTACTGTTACAGGGAATGTGTGGATATGCAAGTGTCCGAAAACTTTTCATCAGATAGTGTACGGTTATATTTCAGTTGATACTCCACTTTTCAGTATTTCCTATTATCACCCGCGTTTCGATTTATTAAATTACTTACTACAAACTGTGATTAACAAACGGAAGAAATACGATTTACGGGCGCTCGAATAACCGCCAATGAAATATAGTAGCTCTCTCACGGTTTTCGTAAACTTAATCTGATACTCTGAAAGATATTAACTAGCGGAAATCATAATGAGAAACAAACTGCGACGGAATTGCAATCCAGTAGCTATTGACACTAGATACTAAATTTGCAATAAAGACTCTTCTCAACAGCTTATTAGAGAGAGAGAGAGAGAGAGTCACATTATTTCAAATATTTGAATAGGTTTCTACACTTCCTCTTTCCGCTTTCCGGATTCCTATGCTTGACTTTAAATTATCTGACAGAGAAAATGGCACACTGTGAAGGAATGCACGAAAACACACCAAATTGCACACGGAGATAGCCAAGTAGGTCCTGAACAAATTATTTAATTGTCACATATAGACTAGGCTCCAGTGGCCGAATATATACAGGATGATCAAAAAGGAGTGTGGCCCCCATTTTGAGCGATGTAGCGTTGAATCCGACGTGGCATCGAGGTAGTGAGAGTCCGAATGGAGTCCTGGGGTATCGTGGATCATGTGGTGTGGATCCAAGTTATAACGAAGTAAATTTCTCCGTCATTTTTATCCGCACCAGGATTCGAACCCGGATCCCCTCATTCCGGAATAAGTTGCTCTACCAATTGAGCTACGCGGACGTTTTATTCTGATTCCTATCTGCCTTTATGTCGTGTGCGTCCTTCTGGCAGGTACGTCACATCATCTCCCCCTTATTTTTATTTTTTTTTCCGAAGCGCTGGAGAAGGGATTCTCTTATTTTTCCTATCTCGCGGTGTGGAAATAACATCACACCATTGCGAGATTTTGAACGGTCGGGTCATCCGGATAGGTTCGGGTGCCATTATAACGAAGTAAATTTCTCCGTCACTTTTATCCTCGCCAGGATTCGAACCCGGATCCCCCATTCAGGAATAAGTTGCTCTACCAATTGAGCTACGCGGACGTTTTATTCTGATTCCTATCTGCCTTTATGTCGCGTGCGTCCTTCTGGCAGGTACGTCACATCTCCTGGTACGCTACAAAGTCCACAGTTCATCATCATTTTGCGGGGGTGAGAGGGTACTCAACCGACGTAAAGTCGTGTCCTACAGATGATCGATGGGCGAGTGGTTGGGGGATCGTGCTGGCCACGGAAACATCCGCACACCGTGTACAGCATTCAGGCTAATCCGAGCGGTATGCGGCCGAACATTATCTTGTTGAAAAACGGCGTTTGGGATGCCCTGCAGATATTATAGTGCCACGGGCCGCAGCACCTCGTCAACATAACGGCGTGTCGTCAATGTGCCCGTAATGCATACCAGCGGAGAGCGGCTGCTGGCACTGATAGCACCCCACTCCATGATTCCATGTTGTTGGGCCGTGTGGTGCTCCCAATGGCAGAGGAATCTATCCGTTGGCCGCGTCGCCTCCAGACTCTCGCAATGCGATCATCCGTGGTAAGACAGAACCACGATTCGTCGCTGAACACCACACTGGTCCATTCGGTACCCTACGCAGGTCTGGAGCGACACCACGCGAAGCGGTGACGACGATGACTCACTGTTAAGGGGAGCCTTCGCAACGGACATCTACACAGCAAACCAGACGCAGCCAATCGACGCGACGCTGTCCGCGTCGATATCGCAGCATCCAAGCCTCTCCGTGCACTCCGCAAAATGTCACCCGTTGTGGCCTGTGAGTCCTCAACGGCATGACGTAGGATGCGACGATCGGCGCACTCGGACGTCCGTCCGGTCCTCCTACAACGTTGTACAGATCCTACCTGGACTCCAAATGCGACCGACGGTTGTGGCATCACGTTGCGCTTCTTCCGCAATACGACGCAAGAACCATCCGGCGGTACGAAGGCCTACGATGACACCTCTCGTGAACTCAGCCGTTTGACGAAACGGCATTGGCACCCCTGTTCTTTTTCCAGTCACAGTTACAGCAGAACCACTCACTTCTCGCGGCTGTGACGACGTCTCGGCTGATGGCCTCACAGGCTTGTTGTCCGCTTATATCCTGCGCGCCGTTCGTGCGATTGGCCTGCAAATGCAATCATTTTCATAACTTGTACGTGTGCACGCACCCTGGAGACAAGTCTGGGTAATATGCAGGATGAGGCAGTGCTTCATAGCTCAAGGCACTGGAAATTGCTGCGACATGAGGGCGGTCATTGTCCTGGAGCAGAAGAACACCATGTCTGTTGACCAAAGCCGGTTGTTTCTGCAACAATATCCGGTGCATTGGCTTAATTCAGCACAATAACGCTCCGCTTTGATGGTTTGGCCTCTTGCCAAGATACTCTGATGAATTATCCCGGCTGGGGACCACCAGACAAGGAACATCATCTTATTGGTGTGTAGGGGTGGTTTAGGATGCGTCCAGCAGGCTGTGCCTTGCTTAACCAATATGCAGATCGTTTCCGATTATACTAAAGGGCCCACTTCTTGCCGCAGGTGAAGATTCGGTGCAGTAGAGGTTCCTGATTATTCCTAACAAACAGCGGCGTGCAGACTTCGAAAGTTCTAGACTTATTGACAGTGGTCAACTCATGAGGCAGCCATACGTACAGCTTTTTGACCGCAGCCAGACGCCGAACAACTGTCGTGTGGTGAACACCTACCTCTGCAGCTATCTCACGACACGTTTTTCGTGGGTCCGCTTCAACCACACGTAACAGAACATTGTCAGAAATAGCAACAGGTCGGTGACCAAGTGCTTCGTTTTGCAGGTCGGTGACCAAGTGCTTCGTTTTGCAGGTCGGTGACCACGTGCTTCGTTTTGCAGGTCGGTGACCACGTGCTTCGTTTTGCAGGTCGGTGACCAAGTGCTTCGTTTTGCAGGTCGGTGACCACGTGCCTTGTTTTGCAGGTCGGTGACCAAGTGCTTCGTTTTGCAGGTCGGTGACCACGTGCTTCGTTTTGCAGGTCGGTGACCACGTGCTTTGTTTTGCAGGTCGGTGACCAAGTGCTTCGTTTTGCAGGTCGGTGACCAAGTGCTTCGTTTTGCAGGTCGGTGACCACGTGCTTCGTTTTGCAGGTCGGTGACCACGTGCTTTGTTTTGCAGGTCGGTGACCACGTGCTTCGTTTTGCAGGTCGGTGACCACGTGCTTCGTTTTGCAGGTCGGTGACCACGGGCTTCGTTTTGCAGGTCGGTGACGACGTGCTTCGTTTTGCAGGTCGGTGACGACGTGCTTCGTTTCGCAGGTCGGTGACCACGTGCTTCGTTTTGCAGGTCGGTGACCACGTGCTTTGTTTTGCAGGTCGGTGACCACGTGCTTCGCTTTGCAGGTCGGTGACCACGTGCTTCGTTTTGCAGGTCGGTGACCACGGGCTTCGTTTTGCAGGTCGGTGACGACGTGCTTCGTTTTGCAGGTCGGTGACGACGTGCTTCGTTTTGCAGGTCGGTGACGACGTGCTTCGTTTCGCAGGTCGGTGACCACGTGCTTCGTTTTGCAGGTCGGTGACCACGTGCTTCGTTTTGCAGGTCGGTGACCACGTGCTTCGTTTTGCAGGTCGGTGACCACGTGCTTCGGTTTGCAGGTCGGTGACCACGTGCTTCGGTTTGCAGGTCGGTGACCACGTGCTTCGTTTTGCAGGTCGGTGACCAAGTGCTTCGTTTTGCAGGTCGGTGACCACGTGCCTTGTTTTGCAGGTCGGTGACCAAGTGCTTCGTTTTGCAGGTCGGTGACCACGTGCTTCGTTTTGCAGGTCGGTGACCACGTGCTTTGTTTTGCAGGTCGGTGACCAAGTGCTTCGTTTTGCAGGTCGGTGACCAAGTGCTTCGTTTTGCAGGTCGGTGACCACGTGCTTCGTTTTGCAGGTCGGTGACCACGTGCTTTGTTTTGCAGGTCGGTGACCACGTGCTTCGTTTTGCAGGTCGGTGACCACGTGCTTCGTTTTGCAGGTCGGTGACCACGGGCTTCGTTTTGCAGGTCGGTGACGACGTGCTTCGTTTTGCAGGTCGGTGACCACGTGCTTCGTTTCGCAGGTCGGTGACCACGTGCTTCGTTTTGCAGGTCGGTGACCACGTGCTTTGTTTTGCAGGTCGGTGACCACGTGCTTCGCTTTGCAGGTCGGTGACCACGTGCTTCGTTTTGCAGGTCGGTGACCACGGGCTTCGTTTTGCAGGTCGGTGACGACGTGCTTCGTTTTGCAGGTCGGTGACGACGTGCTTCGTTTTGCAGGTCGGTGACGACGTGCTTCGTTTCGCAGGTCGGTGACCACGTGCTTCGTTTTGCAGGTCGGTGACCACGTGCTTCGTTTTGCAGGTCGGTGACCACGTGCTTCGTTTTGCAGGTCGGTGACCACGTGCTTCGGTTTGCAGGTCGGTGACCACGTGCTTCGGTTTGCAGGTCGGTGACCACGTGCTTCGTTTTGCAGGTCGGTGACCACGTGCTTCGTTTTGCAGGTCGGTGACCACGTGCTTCGTTTTGCAGGTCCCTATCTTCTCTTCTAAACTTCACAAACCATCGCCGAATGGTTCGCTCGTTGACTGTATTCTCCCCAAACGCTTTGCTAACGTTTTGAGATGCAATTCTTGAAGAACGGCCCAGTTTAAATTCATGCAGAAAGATGGCTCTCAAATCTGGTGTCTGCCTGTTTCCTTCGCAAGCCACGTTACGTCCAAATAAACCACGCCTGAACCTTGTTCTTCACACACATGCTAGCTATTTCTGGTAACTCTGTGACGTAACACTCGCAACACCTGTGGGTGGTTCCATTCCTCTGAGGTGGGGGCATATCTCCACTGCTCGTTCGCGCCGGACATTTCATTCGCACTAACCCAATACCTTACTTTCCTACTGGTTGTTCACTTTATTTATGTAAAAATCTCAGTGCTATGAACTAAAACACGACTTTTAAAAGAATATCTGAATTTTTAGTGGATTTATTATTTCATGTCATAAGTCAGTTCTAAATGTACTTATACGGAATCACTCTTCATAACTGTCCAAGAAGAAAAACCTTGAAACTTAGTTACTTGATTCATAAGTACTCAACGCCAAGGTAAGTTATATCCCCTGTGGTGCTGAAAACAGCCAGTGATATGCTAGACACGTGAAATAACTTACTTGAAATTCAGGCCCATTGCGTTCATGCAGCCATGCCGAAAACGATGTCAATCTTTTCACGGGAAATGAAGACAAGCTACTTGTATACTACTTTTCTAAGGAAATAATAAAATAGAAATGGCCCTGCTGCAATGAAATGCGCTTTGAAAAATAAACAAGACACTGTCATTTAAAATAAAACCCATGTGCAAAAACCAATATACGACCATGGGGAATATCTAAGTACACAGAATCAGTATTTTGACGGTTTTTTTGATCAGATAATGGAAATTTCAGGAAACTGGAGAAAATGAGTATCAGAATAACAAACATTTCCCAATGATTGCTGGAATCATCGCAGTGGCGGCCCGTGACCAAAATTGCTGGGGAGGCAAACTACTTTTCAGCTGGGATTCAAATAAATTTATTCAATTTAATGCCATTTTTTTCACGTTATAGTTTTTTTTATTTACTTTCTCATGTGTGAAGTATAAAAAAAGTAACGTGACCCGTGTAAAGATTTATAAAGATTTTACCGGAGACGCACATTTTACATGTCTTTGAGAACAACACAAAACCTGTTTGTGTAAGATTCCAGCCCTTCGCCTAAATATATTTTTTCTCAGTCTGAATTGCCCTCTTGGACTATTTGGGAACTGTTAAGCCAGTTTGAATATGGAATATATTGCACCGAAATAGATTTTTATTAAAGAGATCAACAGAAGATAAAAAGCAAGACTGAACTATACATCTTTTTCATCTCAAATGAAATTCTATATACACCTCTACTTTCACTGATGCCAAAAGAAAAAAGTCTTGAAAACTTTTGCCCATAGAGCGTTTACCTATACAACAAGAGAAAAAGCTTACCTTACGCTTATATTGTCCTGTATATGGGGTCTATCTTTCATTCTTTCTGTTTGGCGAAGTAATTTATTATATGGTTATACCATGTCTGTTCTGCTTCCATTCTCTTCACAAGCGCTTTCTCGATGGACAGAACTGATAAACTTGACAACCTTTCTTGCCCAATGAAGTTTCTCTTGTAGTTTTTTATCCTCTTCAGGTGCGAGAAACTGTGTTCCACAGAGGCCGATGTTGCAGGAATTGTTACTACGAGGAGAAGTCTAAACAACTCTGGCAGTGCCTGTGGTAGATTATTATTGTATATGGCAGATAGAAGTTCTGTTGTACTTTTGGCATTGTTCCACAGATCTCCGTCTGAATACAGAACCTGCAGCTCGCTATGAAGTTTGGTGCTGTCAAAGTATTTTTCATAAGTTTGAAGCAGAGCTTTAAAAAAATACTCAGGAAAACTTCTAGAATGACCTTCAAAGTTGTAACATTGTCTATTACCTCATAATACAGTCTTCTGTATTGCACGGTGGGTGGAATACCATTGCATCCTTTAAATCTTTCATATGGAGAACCAACCTCACTGCAACACGTTATGATAGAGATCATCAAACTGTCTCTGATCTCGAAAGTACAACAATTTTTCACATAAGCCAGTTATTCGGTTGTTACAGAATGTAACATCGGAACTATTTGTTTTCAGTACAGAGAAAGTAACCTCAGTTAAATCAAATATTTTTTTATATGAGAAGAAAAGAAAAACGAAATTAAAATCTTGAAGAAACCGTTTTAGTCCTGCTGCTTTGTGAATTGTTTCATCATCATAGTTAAAATCATCCTCAATATTTTAATATACTTCAATTAGCAGCAACCTGTGGTCAGCTATGGTAGACACAGAACTAGATTTGAAGTTCCACCTGGTCTGTGATACATGAGGTTGTCTGGGTCCACCAACAGATTCTAGTAAATAAACACGCTTTGTCGATTTGGAAAAGAATGCACAAATTGCATTTAAATTTGCAAATAAAAAAAAAAAGAATTACGTGATTCCTTCAACACTGAAAGCTCTGCTCAAAACTAAGTTCAGCCGGTGTGCGTGGCAATGAACAAATAATGCTTGAGGGGCATCACACTTCACTTTTGCTTGCAATTCATTCAGCTCTGATGCCATCACTGCTGCGCCATCATATGTTTGTTCAACTAGTTTTTCTTTGTAGCTAAATCTTTCCAGCTCACGATCCAGTAATTCTTTAAAGCACACCGATGAGAACTTACGTTAAAAAATCCGAAGAATGTTTCTACCGGTAATCCATCTTTCACGAATCGAACTATAATTGATACTTGTGCATGGGAGCTAATGTCTGTCGCTTCATCAATCTGCCAAGAAAAAACTGGGCGTTTTCAATATCTGCATTGATTTCATTCTGAATTATATGAGCAACCAGTGGTGCACCCAGGAATTCCTGTTGGTGGGGGCTATGTATATATATATATATATATATATCATCATCATCATCATCATTGTCAACCATTATCAATCCACTGCTGGATGAAGGTATCCCCAAGTTTCTTCCATAACGGGTTGTCTTCTGCCAGTCTCCTCTATCTTACTCCCGCATATTTTCGAATTTCATCCACCCATCTTCCATGTGGTCTTCTGGGTCTTTTCCTGTCCCTTGGAATCCAATCTAAAATTTCGGCTGTACATCGATGATCTGTTCTTCTGGCAGTATGTCCAGCCCATTGCCATTTCAGGGATTTAACTCTGATCATGATGTCTTCCACTCTTGTCATTCTTCTGATCCACGAGTTCCTCTTCTTATCTCTCCTGGTTACAGGAAGCATGCACCTATCCATTTTTCTTTGAGTTGTATGCAGTCTTTGTATGTCTCTTTTAGTTAAGGTCCACGTCTCTGCACCATACGTAAGCACTAAAAGGATGCATTTATCAAACACTTTTCTTTTTCGATATAATGGCATACTGCTCTTGAAAATTATGCTGTTTCTTCCAAAAGCTCTCCAGGCAAGTTTTATACGCCGATTAATTTCTTCATCAATGTGACCCTCATTTGATATCTGCTGTCCAAGATAAACGTACGTATCTGTTATCTCCAGCTTTTCCCCATCAATCGATAAATCTTCATTTCTTGTAAAAGCATTGTACATCACTTTTGTCTTCTGAAAGTTCATTTTGAATCCCTCTTCTTTACTCTTGTCAGCAAGTTCATGGATCATGCACTGCAGCTCTGATGGGGTAGTTGCAAAAATTACTACGTCATCAGCAAAACGAAGGTGGGTTAGATAATCTTCATTGATCTTTATCCCTTTGTTTTCCCAGTTCAGGGATTGAAAGACATTTTCCAAAGTGGCAATAAAGAGTTTGGGAGATATCGTGTCGCCTTGTCTCACTACCTTTCCAATTTTTATGGGTGCTGTATTCTCAAATAGCCGAATCTTTGCATTTGCATTTTCATAGATGTTATAAATAACAGTAATGTGTACATCTTCAATACCGCAAGATTTCAAAGCCATTGTAACTGCTGATGGTTTCACCAAATCAAAGGCCTTTTCATAATCGATAAAAGCCATGCATAACGGAAGGTCATATTCCCTTGCTCTCATATATATAGTTGGCTATACGTACGCAATGTGTGTACATATATATATATATAGTGTACGCCTATAGTTTATGTAGGGTTGTGACGTAAGTAGCTCTTAATCTCTTTGGGGCTTTGGGAAGAAGACTCTTTGTTAGACACTACGTAATTTTTTGAACATGTAAAATAATATTTTTGAATGTTTAAGTTGCAACGTACGTCGCCCTTTATCTCTATGGAGGAGTCTTAAGCCCCCAACGCCCCAGCAGTGGGTGCGCCAATGTGAGCAACTGATTCGACTAAATCATTCTGTATTGTTTTTGAAGTTCCTGAAAATGTTGTATTATTCTCCACAAACACTCTCAATGTTTCGTCACTCTTGGAGAGTAAATCAATCATCTCGAGGTAAGTTCCCTTATTTTCGTGTTCACAAAATGGGAGCTCTTGCCGGGCCAATAGTGTTGTAATATCAATTGGGTCTGGTACGATTCGTCCAACGACGATTGGTCCAATGCCGATTGGTCCAATGCCGATTCGTCCAAAGGGACGATTCGTCCAATGGACAATTGGTCCAAAGGTACGATTCGTCCAATGGTACGATTGGCCCAATGCCGATTCGTCCAATGGGACGATTAGTCCAATGCCGATTCGTCCAATGGACGATTGGTCCAATTCCGTCCTATCTGACCGAAGTGCTACTCGTGCTATAAAAGTCTCATCTGTTCTGATTCTATCTCCGGTGTCATACGAAAGTACCGGTATTCCAAAGAATGTAAAATAATGTTACATTTCATGCGTAATATTGTGGTTACAGATTTCTTCCTTTCTTTTTTTTTTTTTTTTTTTTTTGAATCGTGTTTTCTTGTTATACTGTCCTTGCTGCCGCACGAAGTTACTAATGTACGAGCCGTTCTATCAACTTCAGTGCTTCTCTTGTGCATGAAATAATATTAAATACTAGTGTTCCGTTTCTGTTTGTAGAATGCAGTGGGGTTTTCCGCCAACTGCCCAATGGAAACAACTGGTCGGGGTTTGGACAGAGGCCTTTTCAACATTTTTTATTCCAGCGATGTCATATTCATAACGTTTACATATTAAATCAAGTTAATAATATTGCGCTTCTACTTAAACACGAAATATTAATTCATAGGCCCTAGGCCTAGGCTTTTTTAACAGTTTTAATTCTACCGATGTCAGATTCATAACGTTTACATATCAAATCAAATTAATAATATTGAGCTTTTACTTAAGCACGAAATATTAATTCATAGGCCGGCGGCCCAGGTGCCTCAGAAATGATACGATGAGTGCCTTTTATAAAGTTTTATAAAATGTTTACAAATATCTAGGTTGTAACTTAAAATCTTCTAAAAAGGCCCGCGACCTAGGTGCCTGGTATATAGCTGAGAAATGATTCGTTGAGTGCCTTTTATAAGGTTTTATAAAATGTTTTCAAATACTAAATATCTAGGTTGTGCCTTCAAATCTTTTAAAAAGGCCGAGGCCTATGTGCCTTGTAAAGACCTGAGAAATGATACGATGAGTGCCTTTTATTAGGTTTTATAAAATGTTTACAAATACCAAATATCTAGGTTGTAACTTAAAATCTTCTAAAAAGGCCCGGAGCCTAGGTGCTTTGCAAACAGCTGAGAAATGCTCCATTGAGTGCCTTTTACCAGGTTTATGTAAAATGTTTACAATTACTAAATATACGGAAATTATCTTTCTAAAGGATATAAAGAAGAGAATAATTTAAATTATTATTCCTTTCTGCAAAATAAAAAAGTTTACCGTTGGTAAGATGATACCATTGGACGAATCGGCGTTGGACCAATCGTACCATTGGACGAATCGGCATTGGACCAATCGTACCATTGGACGAATCGGACATTGGACAAATCGGCATTGGACCAATCGTCCCTTTGGACGAATCGGCATTAGATCAATCGTCGTTGGACGAATCGTCCGGGACCGATATCAATTAAATTCTTCATTGCATCCCGATTCTTTCTAACTTTCTCATTATGACGTAAGTCACTTGTTCTCCTAGCTTCGTTGAGAGGGTAGTCTATCCTTGTTTTGCCTAGCAACTATAATTTAACAACTGCCAGAATGTGATCTTTACACTTTTTGTGCCTGTCCAAAGCACGTGGTAAATTTTTCAAATATTTGAAGCCTTTCTCTTGCCAGACTTCATTGCCACTCACAGAGAACAGCAAACATGGCCAACAATATAGTTGTTCATTGATTCACTACCAGTTAGCCAATGTTCTTTTTTGTACCAGTTAATATTAAAACCTCTGAAGTTTTGCCCTTTGAAGTCATCTTTTTCATTTCAGGTGTAGGCCTACCATCATTTTTAATTTGATTCTTTTCTTCAAAATCTCTCCTACTGAAAGGCATTTCCAGTAAGCTCTCCACCATATTAGACACATATGTTTGAAGCAGAGGCCATGTCTGACAAACAACTCTTCATATTACAAATAAAATTAGTTAGACAAACATTAGTGTGGAAAAAAAGCAACTAGGAAGAAGGCGTTATGTAATGCCGCTCGAAGCTGTCAGAATGAGGAGTTACAGTGAAGCTGCTACAGGGAAACAGCTGTTCCGGTGAGGCAAGATAACATCTACTTCACAGGAAGTCCACGGTGCGCGTGCGCCCTTTGTGTTCGCCGTTACACCTCCTACCCTTCGGATCTACTGATTCAGTGGAAGTAAACAGGTTTGGCGCAAAATCTACGAGAGGCATTTGGCTTCCTGGCTCACGGACAGAGATCGCAAGCTGAGGTCATTTCATAACTACGCGCTAACGATTGTTTTCCAAAAGCGTCAATTTAAAAAAACTGAATGAACGCATGGACGACATTTAATTCAAAAGAGTTAACTAGCATAAACTTTTGCTCTCCTATACCCAAAAGTACTGAATGAACAAAACGAATAATTCTAACTAAGAGTCTTAAAATTCTGAGGAGGCACTGCCTCCCTTGCCTCCTCCCAAAAGCCGCCACTAAATCATCGGGATATTTTGTACAGTATGACCATAAAACCACAGAACACGTACTTGTTGTCAGTCACCAGACGATGTCTCTTTAGATAAAATATCGAAATCTGTTAGCGTAAGACCACCGTTTATGCTCTAACAGATGTCCAAAAGGAAAGAAAAACTCAAATTTATAAGTCAAGAGAAGGCGCTCTGATGCAACTATTGGGTTGTCGGAAACGTCATGACGTAATTTTGCACCCGATGGCGGTTGAGTGGTTTTGGAAGTACTAGAGACATGCGCAGCTCTATTATCACTATGGTATTCAACAGATGTTAGTTCTAGCTGCAGTCTAAAAGGATTAGTGAGCGATTTGGTTGATTTGCAGAGATTTGACATCAAGTTGAAGATGGAAGACCAAACTGTACATTTTCGCCATATTTTACTGTTTTACTTCCGTAAAGGGAAGAACGCGTCAAGCTTGTGAAAAATTGCGTAAAGTGTACGGTGATAATGCTCTACAAGAACGTCAGTGCCAGCGGTAGTTCGCAAAATTCCGTGCTGGTGATTTTGACCTCAAGGATGCTCCTCGGTCGGGGAGGCGCACCAAGGTTGATGACGACCAAATCAAGTCACTGATCGAGTCAAACCCACGTTACACGACACGAGATATTGCAGACACACTGCACATCCATCATTCAAGCGTTCACGGCCACCTGAAGAAGCTGGGACACGTAAGAAAGCTCGATGTGTGGGTTCTTCATGAACTCAAAGAAGCTCAATTGACGGCGCGTATAAATATCTGCGATATGCTCATTAAACGTAAGGAAAACGATCCTGTTTTGAAGCGACTAATAACTGGTGACGGAAAGTGGATTGTGTACAACAATGTGCTGCGCAAACGGTCTTGGTCCCGACGTGCTGCTTCGCCTCAAACGACATCCAAGGCAGACGTTCATCAGCGGAAGGTTCCGGTCTCAGTGTGGTGGGATTCTAAAGGTGTCGTGTTTTTCGAGCTCCTACCACGGAACCATACAAATCAATTCGAATGTGTACTATCGGCAATTGGACGGTTTGAACGAATCCATCATCCAGAAACATCCAGAGCTCGTTCATCGTAAAGGTGTTGTGTTCCATCACGACAACGGGAGACCACACACAAGTTTGATCACCCGCCAAACAGTATTGGAGCTTGGGTGGAATGTGTTGCCACACCCAGCATACTCGCCTGACCTTGCGCCGTCAGACTTCCACTTGTTTTGCTCTCTTTAACAGTCCTTGCGTGGTATAACGTTCAATTCAGATGAGGCTGTAAATCAGCACCTTGTACAGGTTTTTTCCACGAAAGCCATTTCCTTCTATGAACGAGGCATTCTGCAGTTCACTGACAGATGGCAAAAGGTCATCGAACAAAACGGGCATTATATCATTGATTGATCTTTGTTCTTTCTATCAATAAATGACCTTTGCAAAACATAGCTAAAATACGTCATGACTTTTCCGACAACCCAATAGCTCTCTCTTGCGCTAGGACAGAAACAAAAAACAGCAACTCTCTCTCCACAAAAGAGCCACACAGATGTGAGTGAAGTTCCTCTCCTGAAAAGTCGTATGATTATGCATGTCACTGCAAGTGTTTGTGTTTATTCTGTTTCTTCCAAGCAGAGAATGGAACTCATATTTAGAGAGGTTATGTTCCTGGTCTGAAGTATTCCCTTCCTTCTTCAAGAAGAAACTGTTTCTTGGTGATTCTTTTAAATGACAAAAAGTGAAGTTTATAAGTTTGCTTCTCATCCGGAGAACCAAATGGTTTGTGGAATGCACCTTTTGTTCACAAAGTGAACTATGATACTTCTTCTAATTACCTTCAGTTATTAATTATATAATCTTTAATTCATACCTTCAAGCATCTTATTTATGTTCATTAAAGAAGTCATCTTTACTCTATAAGTATGTTTTGTTCTTTTTAGCGCTATTCTGTTTATTTGAATCAAGTCATCAGATATCGAAACAACATGAATACAATATAGATTATGAGAGGCAACAAAAGATTATGAGACTGAGCTTACGTTCATGATTAGTTCTATCCTGGCGAAAAGAAAAATTCGAAGTTCGTTCCTAACGGAATAGCTATAAGCCTAATGTCTTTCTTATAGTCGTCATTATCGGTCGCCGTTTTGATCACTGTACATAACTACATGCTGAGATACTGGTATTCTATAAAAAAACGTTTTTTGTCTTCTAAAAAAGAAAAATGGCTGTAAATACTCAAAGTATACAGTTCGAAAAGCTGACAAGAATTATTCCACTTGGAAATTTAGAATGGAAATGCACTTAATAAGAGAAAACTTGTCCCATGTTGTTTTTGATGCTAAGCCAGAAGTACCTGATGAATCTTGGTTAAAGAATGACAGAATTGCTCGTGCAACTATTTGTCTAAATATCTCAGAGTCCCAAATAATTCTTGTTCTGCATGAATATACAGGTAAAGACATCTGGGATAAACTACGTAGTGCACATGAGCGTGCTAATTTATCAAATAAATTGTTTTTATTAAGGGCATTATACTCAATTAAATATATTGAGGGAACCTCAAAGCAAAGTCACTTAAAAGATGTTCTGGAATTGGCAGAAAGGATGACAAGTATAGGTGAGCTCATTAAAGAAAGTCATTTGGCAGTTCCACTCATGTGCAGCTTACCAATTTCCTATTCTACTCTAATTACAACTTTGGAGAGCAAAACTGAAATAGAGTTGTCACTTAACTGTGTTAAGGGTAAGCTGATTGATGAATACACTGCCGGGAAAAAATATCCCAACACCAAGAAGGGGTTGTGTTAGTAAACGACAGTTGGTAGGCGGTGAGAGTACATCTGTAAGATGACGTCTATGCAAATTTCGCGCTCGGCGCATACGTGTGGCGCTACTAGCGCCCCTCGGAACATGCAAAGCAGGTTTGCTGTAAATACGCGCTGTTAACGTTCGTGAGCGTTAGGTATGGTTGAGATTCGACGTAGGGTGTTGATGTTAGTTAAGAATGCCTTTAAGAAGATGAAGAAGCCATTATTAACAGCTCACGGAGTTTAAAAGAGGTCGTGTAATAGGGCTACGAGAAGGTGGATTTTCTTTCCGCAATATTGCAGAACGACTTGGCAGGAATGTAGCCACTGTGCATGATTGTTGGCAGCGGTGGTCAAGAGAAGGTACTGCCTCAAGAAGACCAGGTTCCGGCCGGCCACGTGACACTACTGAGAGGCAAGACCGCCGTGTACGGCGTATGGCCGTGGCGCATCGTACCGCGTCTGCGGCAGCAATTCGAGCTGCAGTTGCCACCACAGTGACACAATGAACTGTTACAAATCGGTTACTTGAAGGACAGCTCCGAGCCAGACGCCCTGTAGTGTGCATTCCACTTACTCCAAACCACTGCCGTTTGCGACGTCAGTGGTGTCAAGCTAGAGCTCATTGGAGGACGGAGTGGAGATCTGTTGTGTTTTCTGATGAAAGCCGGTTCTGCCTGGTTGCCAGTGATGGCCGTGTGTTGGTTGGAAGGAGGCCAGGTGAGCGCTTGCAACCAACCTATCTGCGGCCGAGACACACTGGACCTACAACTGGAGTTATGATCTGGGGAGCAATTTTCTATGTCAGCAGAAGCACGCACATGGTTATCCTACGCACCCTGACGGCACAGTTGTACGTCGGTCTGGTGATTCAACCTGTTGTGCTGCCATTCATGAACAGCATTCGAGGGGGTGTTTTCCAACAGGATAACGCTCGCTCGCATACCGCTGTTGCAACGCAACATGCTCTACAGAGTGTCGACATGTTGTCGATGCCTGCTAGATCACCAGATCTTTCACCAGTCGAGCACGTATGGGACATCATTGGACGACAACTCCAGCGTCACCCCCAACCAGCATTAACCGTCCCTGTATTGACCGACCAAGTGCAACAGGCATGGAACTCCATCCCACAAACTGACATCCAGCACCTGTACGACACAATGCATGAACGTTTGCGTGCTTGCATTCAACATTCTGGCGGTTACACCAGTTATTAATGTACAGCATTTCACATTTAAAATGGCTATTCTCGCGCTTACAATAAACTGTGATCTTGAAACCTTAATCGATTAAATATGTTACCTATACAAATGTATTGCCGCCATTTCATTCCTCTACAACTAGTTTTTCGTGGTGTTGGGATATTTTTTCCGTCAGTGTATGAGAGAAGGAAGGAGATGCCAAAATCCTCTTCTTCCTCACAATTTATGGCTTTCAAGGGAAGATTTTTCAAGAAGAATATGTTAAACTCTAGTGTAAATAAATTTTGTACTTATTGCCATAAGAACACTCATGACAAAGACGAGTGCTGGCATCTAAGAAACAAAAATAAAACAGGTGAAAGGAACGCATCACACACTCACACAGCTAAATCAAAAGGAACTAGTAGAAGTAATATTTGTACACACACCTCTAGCAAAAATTGTCTAACCAAACAAAACCAGTTTGATGAGACTGGTATCATAGAGAAGAGGTGTGAAATAAATAAGGAAAGAAATGAAAGTGGTCTTAAATCACAATCCTTTCAAACTCCCACTGGTGAACAGTCTGAGTGGTTTGTTGATTCTGGTGCAACAAGTCACATGTCAGGAAACAAATGTTTTCTCTGAGTTAAAAAAGGAGAGGGGTACCAGTGTAACTATAGCTAATGGAGATCAGCTTCAATCTGCCGGTATAGGTGAAGGAACTTTAAAAGTAAAATGTCTTAATGGAACTTAAAATAGAATACGATTGCAAGATGTATTATACGTTCCGAAGTTAAAGGGAAACTTATTGTCTGTGAAAACAGTTACCAATAAAGGATGTATTGTTGTATTTAAAGACAACATATGTACCATACAGAAAGAAAATAACACTACTGCAGATGCTGTGGCAACAGATGGTCTATTTAAATTAATAACTGTTCCAGAAGTAGTCAAAATGACAAGTCATGTTTCCCAAATGCAGAACAAATGTTTCAAACATGTAAATTGCATTTTTAAGTGGCATTTAAAATTGGGGCATAGAAGCCTAGAAGCAATTAGACAAATGGAAAGGGAAAGCCTACCTAAAGGCATAAATTTAAATTATTGTAAAAAAAAAAAAAAAAAAATGCTCTCACATGCACAACATGCCGCCCCGGTGGCGCAGTGGTCTAAGGCGTTGGCCTCTGATCATTCGTCCGTAAGGGGTCCGGGTTCGAATCCCGGTCAGGCATAGATGTTGTGTTTGTCTTACGGCACTGGCTCTCTCCCTTCCCTGGAAGCAGTGACCCTAAATTAGGGACGGGCGACTGCTTATAGCCCATTGAGTTGCTCACGGTGGTCGTTAAACCTCCAATCAAAATAAAAAAGAATGCACAACATGCATCAAGGCAAAATTAACTGAAGCTCCATATCCAAAAAAGGCTATTTTTAGGGCAAATAAGCCACTGCAATTGGTGCACACAGACTTGTGTGGTCCTATGGAATGTTCCAGCTTAGGGGAAAAGAGGTATTTCATCACCCTTATTGATGATTATTCCAGATACAGTATAGTTTACTTAATGACAAGAAAAGATGAAGTTGCAGAAAAACTTAAAGAGTTTGTAACATCCGCACAGAATAAATTTAAAACAAAAGTTCATTCAATCCGTACAGATAATAGTAAAGGGTACTGCAATCAAGAAATTGAGGTATATCTTAATCAAGAAGGAATTTTTCATCAGAAGACAGCCCCATATTCACCACCTCAAAATGGAGTGGCAGAACGAAATAATAGATCTGTGGTCGAAATGGCGAGAGCTCTATTAATAAATGCTAAGCTACCCAAATCATTCTGCGGTGAAGCAATGCTCACTGCACCATAGCTACAAAATAGGTTACCCACAAAAGCTAATGAAAAAACCGCTTATGAGATGTGGAACAAAGTTAAACCAAATATAACTCATAATGTCTTGACATGATGTAGGCAGACCTGGGCATCACGAGCCGTGTGCGGGCAGGCATTATCCTGCTGGTATAGCGCACCTGGAATACCGGCCAGGAATGGGAGCTCATGGGGCCGTAGGATCTCATCCACATAACGCTGGCCCGTCAATGATCCACGTACCACTATCTAGAGCTGATCGGTTATCGTAGCTATGGCTCCCCAAACCTCCCCAGACCATAGCGAGGTTGGGATTGTGCCGTTCACCCGGGGACTTCCACACCCGGACACGATGATCATCTGTCCCCAAAACGAAGCGGCACTCATTGCTAAACACCACACGTCACCGTTCTGTGGCGTTCCACGTCGCTCTGGCTTGACACCACTGCACACGGAGCTGGCGATGTTCCGGTGTAAATGACAGTACACGTAAGAGGCGCTGAAATCACAGATTCGCTTCATCGAGGCTTCAGTAAATGGTTCGTGGACACACAGGAGCCGCTACATCTGCCTGTATAGTGGACCGGGTCCCCGTGGGATCCCTTCGTGCCTGGCGCACGATCCGTCGATTCTCTCTACCGGTGGGTCTCCTGGTCCGTCCGGAGCCGCTCCGCCGTGTGGCAGTACCGTCACGTGTCCAATGCTCCCAACACAGTCGGGCGGTAAGGTCAGAACGATCCACGTTGCGGGCTATGCAGTTTGCCGACCACCCTGAGGTTTTCAACCCGATGTTCAGGCCTCTCTCAAAGTCCATACGTTGCGTAAATCGACATCTCTGGCATCTACCTGACATTCTTGTCACTCTGTATTCTTGCTTGCGTCGGCCGGTGCTTTTCACTTTCATGGGGCATCAACTACACGCCGGTTTATAAAGCTGCCGATTCGTGCTTGCAGCGACACCACAGGGTGTGCGGTCATGCGCACTTACGCCAAACGTTGATCATTTGCATAAAAGAACGCACTCTAGATATTTGCAAAGATTCGCGGTTGTAGCATGTTTTCTTCTAGGTGCACAAATTTCATTACCCGTGAGTGTATACAGGGTGTCCCAGAACTTCGTGTACAAACTTAGAGGGGAGGTAGAGAACAGCGCTAGAAACCAGAATTAAATATGAAAGCATGGGCGGAAACAATAGGCAGCGCTGTACGCGAGCTCGCAAGGTCGGCACGTGTGGCTTTCTCATTATAGACGCGGACTGCGTACGATCAACATGAATCGTTTCACACACGCCGAGTTGACGGATATGCACTTCGTCTATGGACTATCCAACGGAAATGGACGCGCTGCTGGTCAGTTGTATCGGGAAAGATATCCAACGAGGCGCCAATGAAATCATCAAATGTTCGCTCAAGTACATCAGAACCTTGCGGAACGTGGATCCTTCACAGCAACGATGCAGGATACCGGGTGGTTACGAACAGCACGAACACCCATATTCGAAGAGCGTCTGTTGCATGCTTTGGACCGAAATCCCGGGACCAGTGTACGGGTGCTTGCCGCTGCCGCCGGAACGTCTCGATCAACTGTCTAGCGCGTTATGCAGGGCGAAGCCTTACATCCCTTTCAACTTCAGAGAGTTCAATTACTGCAGCCGGATGATCACCCACGACGTGTCGCGTTTGCACAGTGGTTTCCGCACCAAAGTGTGGCCGACCCGCAATTTCCCAGTTCTGTTATGTTCAGCGATGAGGCAACCTTTTCACGTGACGGGGTGTTCAATACGCACAACGCGCACATGTGGGCAGTAGACAATCCATACGGAACACGACCACGAGCCGCACAACAACGCTTCACTGTTAATGTGTGGGCAGGTATCGTGGTGGTTTAGTCGGGCCATACATCTTACCATCTCGACTGGACGCTTGGAAGTATCTCGTCTTTCTTCAGGAGGTTCTTCCGGAAATGCTGCACGATGTTTCCGTACATGTTCGACGCGGAATATGGTTGCAACATGATGGGGCGCCATCTCATTACGCAAGGTGCGTACGTAACCATTTGGACCGGACTTTTGGAACCAAGTGGATTGGGCGTGGCGGTCCAGTCGAATGGCCCCCAGATCACCTGATTTATCTCCTCCTGATTATTATCTCTGGGGTGCCACGAAGAGCATTGTGTACGACACGCCGGTAAATTCTGAAATGGACCTGGTGGCACGAATCTCCATCCCTGGTGCTACGATCCGCGAAACGCCAGGCATCTTCGCAAATGTTCGCCGATCCGTGTCGCGTAGGTGTCATGCGTGCATCCAGGCCGATGGGCGCATTTTGGAACACCTCATGTGATGCTTGTAAGTCCTACATTGTACTCTTTTGTTGTTTACAGTAAGACCACAATACAGAAAGCGTTTTACACTGCTTTCTGTATTGTGGTCTTACTGTGTCTTTGTGTCTCTTTCTCACGTGAGGGTTACGTTTCCGCCCATGCTCTCCTATTTAATTCTGGTTCCTAACGCTGTTCTCTACCATCCCTCCAAGTTTGTACACGAAGTTCCGGGACGCCCTGTATATACAAGTCGTAGTCAAATTATTTACATCTAATTAATTAAGCACTTACACCTTCTGAATTTTGCAGCTTTTGTCTTTAGTCCAACTTTGTAGCATAGCTTAATGCTTTCAAGAATTTTTTTAGGTCTTTAGAATTTCCTAATTCCGCCATGATGTTGCGAATGCGTTCGTCAACTTGCATATACATTTTCTTCATATTTAGACCAAGTTCTTCTAATTCTTTTAATTCTTGTTTGTGCATCACATGTTTTGATTCTTCCTTTAGGCATTTAATAAGTTTATATATATTTGGCTATTTTTTTCGAGCATACTATTTAATTGTGAGTTCCACCCTTCGACGGCGTTGTTGGTTCTGTAGCGCTGGCCATATACATTCCATATTTGAATTGGAACATTAGGATTTTCCATCCACTGGTTAACAAATATAGTCAAGAAATAATTTTAACCTTTCATTTTGTGGAGCGTCCTCCATAAAAAGCATCCATGCACCTTCAACCTTTTCTGCAGGTAGGTGGGCCAAAGCAGCGCACATTTTACATATACTTCTTATTTTTTCGTTGGTTTTATACTGTTGTGTAAGTCCCAGATCTTGAATATTCCGCCATAGACTTTAAAGTGAAAATTGTAACCAGAGACAATTGCATCAGGGAATACTTCATCAGTTGCTTTTATAAGTGCTTCTTCGAAATCGGTCTGTATCAGCTTTGGAAGCCAATGCGGACACAAAGTTTTCAGTTCCTTAAACAATGAGCGGTATGTTCCTTCTCATTTATCTGGTAGTAAATAGGACACTGCTGAATATACTTAATTTCGAAGTGCAGGGCTCTCAAAATCAGCATGAACACTTAGAAATTGATGAAACTGTTTCGGGCAGCTTTTGAATGTCTTATCCAAGAAGAAATCGTCATTCTTTAATACATCTTGGCCTTCCATTACTTTTTTATCATAATGCACAGACCTCCATAACTGTTTTCATTTCTACTTTTGCCAACACCATTAACGAAATCTTTATTTGGTAAGAGGAGAAGTTCACTTGGGAGCTCTATTTCTGAACTCTCTTTTAGGATTCAGTGTTATTCCTAATGTTTTTCTTCTTCCTTTGCATAATGTACTTTTTTACATTTTCATATGAAGGGGTTGTAACTACTAAATCATACACTTTATCATATACTTTGGAAATTTCCTCTTTAAAAATTTTATTAGCAAGAACAGAAACCTCTTCGGTTACTCTTTTTCAATAGACTTCAACACAAACATGATCTGTTTTGCTTATTATATTTTTCTGAAAATCCCTTTTTAACACTTCCTTTACAATTTTCTTTTTTATCTTCAAGCACAGCCATCTGATGCTCAATGTACTTTTCTTCTGAAGACGATATTAGTAGCCATCCAATACTAAACAAAGCTTGCCATTTCTTGTAGAAAGCAACTCCATAACGAAGAACAAGCTTTTCAAAACGTATCTCACAATACCGAATGCCCAAATGGGATGTACTGGCAAGCTTGCACAGAAGCATTCCTATTGGCTAAAAATTGGTTTCTTTGCGCAGTAACCTTCACGAGCGATATTGAGATTAGCAGGGTCGCTTCGCGCATGATTTTCCAAGGGTCGCTGGGCGCAGATACCAGGCTCAGATTATTCAAACTTATGCACCCACCACAAGTCATCCTGAAGAAGAAATTGAAGAATTTTATGAGGAAATTCGTCATCTAAATAGTAAAGGTAAGCAGCTCTTGAAGATAATTATGGGAGATTTTAAAGCAAAAGTAGGGCAACGGCAACAGAATGAAACTTCAGTAGGTAAATTCGGTCACGGCAACAGAAACCAGAGTGGAAATACTCTCGTAGAGTTTGCAGAGGCAGAAGGGTTTTTCATTTTGAACTCCTTTTTAAAGAAAAAGCCACACAGGAAATGGACATGGAGACATCCAAATGGGACGACAAGTGAAATTGATTTTATTATGTGTAACAAAAAATTCGTCATAGAAGACTGCAGTGTGCTAAACAAGTTCAACACAGGTAGTGACCATAGATTGGTGAGATGTAAGATGCATCTCAACACTGAATCCTTAAAAAACACCATAATACCTTCAAGTTGGAACTGAACAACAGATTCTCTGCTTTAGAAGGCCTAACATCGGAAGAAGTGGATATTTCTGAAATTAACAGAATAGTAACCAAAGCTCTTATGGAAACAGCAACAAAATTAGCTGGGTCTAAGAACAAGTTGCATGTGGACAAATTATCAGGAAAAACCAAAATGTTGATGCAAAAAAGAAGAGAGATGAGGACAACTAAAGAAGATGTGACTTCCAAAGTGGAATATATAGAGCTATGAAAGACAGTACGAAAACGTATCACTGAAGACGTAAGGAAATTCAACTGTGAACTAGTGAGGAAAGCAATTGAAAACAACCAAAGCCTAAAGATAGCAAAGGGACATCTCAGTAAGGGAAGAAAGCAGATATTGGCACTGAGAAAAGAAGATGGTTCTATAAGAAGAAATAGAGGCGAAATTTTGACAAGAGTGAAAGGTTTCTACTCCAAATTATATGAAAGGGATAATACATGTACTCCAGACATCATGAAAGGTACCAGTACCTGAGTTCTTCCAGTCCTCCCCGCTTCATGTTTTTGATTGCAAGTTGCACATGCAATCAAGAACATGAAGCGGGGAAAAGCTCCAGGAGAAGATGGAATTACTGTAGACATCATACAAGAAGCAAGTGGAGAAATCGAAACAGTACTCCCCAAATTTTCACTCGATGCCTTAAAGAAGGGAAGATTCCTGAGGATTGGAACAACGCTACAATGACTCTGCTACATAAAAAAGGTGGCATTGAGGATCTCAGAAACTACAGACCTATCAGCCTCCCATCATTGGTTCATAAAATCTTCACTAAAATTCTTTCACACCGCTTAAAGGTGACACTGGACATGACTCAACCGAGAGAACAAGCTGGATTCAGGAGTGGCTACAGCACAATAGATCATATTCACGTACTGAGAGAAACTAATTGAAAGAGCGAGGGAATATAAACTTTCATTGTGCATGGCTTTTATCGATTATGAAAAAGCCTTTGATTCGGTGAAACCATCAGCAGTTACAATGGCTCTGAAATCCTGCGGTATTGAAGATGCGTACATTAATATTATTAATAACATCTATCAAAATGCAAGTGCAAAGTTTCGGCTGTTTAAAAATACAACACACATAAAAATTGGAAAAGGAGTGAGACAAGGTGACACCATATCTCCGAAGCTCTTTAATGCCACATTGGAAAATGTCTTTCAATCACTGAACTGGGAAAACAAAGGGATAAAGATTAATGGAGATTATCTAACCCACCTTCGTTTTACTGATGACGTAGTCATTTTTGCAAGTACCCCATGAGAGCTGCAGAGTACGATCCAGGAACTTTCTGACAAGAGTAAAGGAGTGGAATTGAAAATGAACTTTCAGAAGAGAAAAGTGATGTTCAATGCTTTTACAAGAAATGAAGATTTATCGATTGATGGAGAAAAGCTGGAGATCACAGACACGTATGTTTATCTTGGACAGCAGATGTGAAGTAGACATACAAAGGCTGCAGACAACTCAAAGCAGCATGGAGAGGTGCATGCTTGGTGTAACGAGGAGAGATAAGAAGAGGAACTCGTGGATGCCAAAAATGACAAGAGTGGAAGACATCATGATCAAAGTTAAATCCCTGAAATGGCAATGGGCTGGACATACTGCCAGAAGGACAGAACATCGATGGACAGCCGAAATTTTAGATTGGATTCCTAGGGACAGGAAAAGACCCAGAAGAAAACCACATAGAAGATGGGTGGATGAAATTCGAAAGTATGCGGGAGTGACATGGAGGAGACTGGCACAAGACTGACCGTTGTGGAGGAAACTTGGGGAGACCTTCGTCTAGCAGTGGATTGATAATGGTTGACAATGATGATTGTGATGACATTTCTAAAGTGACATCGGTTGCCTTTATGGAACATGTAAAAACGTTGGCCCAAGGATTGCTGCAAGTAAGACAAATAGTAAAAGATAAACGGACCTTAAAATCACTGCACCAAAAATAGCAAAGAAAATATGTTGGTTCATGTCTTTCAAGAAACTACATTTAAAGCAGAAGGAATAAAAAAACAGATACTGAGGAAGAATCTTAAAAAAATGAGTTAATTCGTACCACAGCACAAAACTGCACAGTCAGTATAAAAAAGACATACTATTACACACTTACTTTCAGAATTTGGTAACATCAGGTTCAATTGCATATTAGCAGATATGCACATATACTACGAGGTTGCTACCAGTAGTATTAATCATGCTCACATGCTCACCGTGATTTTTCATGTTCCTTCAAAGTAGCATGTACAATTTCAGCAGTAATTTATAATTTGGCCTCCGACTAGATGCAAGATATTTCGGCCTTTACTAATTTTATTTCAGAATGATAAAATAAATGATATACATAAGACAAAGGCTATTCTATGAATAAATTTCTTTGGAATAAATGGTTTTAATCAATACCAAACACTCACAGGCAGAAGAGATTAGAATAACACTATATGTTCTTGATCTTCAGGCTGATGATCATCCGAGATGGCCAGAATTCAAGCTTTGGGTGAAGAATGGGTGGTGTGTTTGTGCTACTGAGTTATTTCTGTCCCTTCCCTAGAACTAGTGGCTCTAAATTAGGCACTCGCGATCCTTACAACAACTACATGCCACATTGGTTTTTTCCAATATTCAGCCAGAAGTTTCTTTTCGGAGAGTTAACGACCACTGCGAGCAACTCATTGTACTATAACCTTTTGCCCGTAGCAAATTTAGGGACGTTGGTTCCACGAAGGGAAAGAGCCAGTGCTGTAAGACTAACACAATATCCATACCCCACTGGGAATCGAACCCGGACCGATCTGGGAAGATTGGGCACAACCGGCGCTTATAGCTCTGCACCACTGGGCGGCGCCTGGAATTTCTGATTAAATTTTGCGTGCGAAAATCAGTCGATATGCTCCGAGTTCAAAAATCCATTCAGCGCATTCCCATGGCCACACGGTATTCCAAGTTTTATCATATGAGCAGCTTCAAAAGAAAAGCTTGGCTAATATTTGTGGGTGCATTTCAATTTTAAAAATTGCTCTCTAGAATACGTATAATAGCAGTTGTACCCTACTTATGTTTATTATTTATCCACAGACGTGGTACGCTTTAACTGCAACTTCCCAGGGCATGTGCGTACCAACTGTCTTTTGTTACAAAGTGAAGACCTCCACGGCTAAACCCCTAATTTTCGGTTGTTAATATGTCACTTCAAGATCAATTTCAGGCTCCTCCACCTGTTCAGTAACGAGTTCAAACAATTGCACGATATCGAAATATCTCGAACTCCGTAACACCTGCCTTATCAACATGTCATAGAGACTGAAGACTTTTTGAACATGGAAAGTTACGTGAACAACGCAGAATCAAAGCCCAAATACTAACCGACCTCAGTTTGTCACCATCTCACACAGAATCTGATCCGACGAAAACTTGCCAGGTCGAGAATTCTTACGTCACAGATTATTCTACGAAAATTCTTACGTCACAGATTATTCTACGAAAATTCCTAATGTGTTACCGAATAATAGCTCGTTTCTGAACCACACGCCTCGTCTCGTTCAGGATGCTCATCAATTCTTGGAGGCTCTGATATCTGAGCAGGAAATGAAGTATGAAACCAGTTCTCTATGCATGGATGTAGCACCAGGCCTGACAGCCTAACCATTGTATTTTAAGCACCGTTTCTTCAAATGCTTTTACATGATATATTTACTTGCTCAATGGTGAGCAACCTTATCCGGTGTTTGAGGCTGCATGTATCAGACTACTCTTCAAGAAAGGGAGGTTCGCACAACTCTACAACTCTCCATTTGGCGTCCATTAAGTATACTCAATACTGATTAAAAATATTTCCAAAAACTCTGCGTTGAGGAATAAAATAAAGTACTTCCCTCATTTACTCATAATAGTCAGTCCTACGTCATACTCGGTCGAAGAACCGAGGACAATATCATTGCATACGACATCAGATTTCTACTGTTCATGCTCTCAACAAAACTTAGCGGTGGTTTCTCTTAACCAGAGGCAGGCGTTTGACTGAGTGTCTCATCTCTACCTACAGCAACTTTTGGAGACATTTGGATTCCCAACAAAGTTTCGTTCTACTCTGGCAGTTCTCCACTCGACCGCTTTTCTGAATGAAAAACAACCGTTGGGTTACGGCTGAAATTCCTTTTTAAAGAACGTTTAGTCAAAGTTGCTCTCTTCAGGGGCAATACATTTTTGTAATATGTGAACTTTTCACTGTGCTTCTTCATAGTCGTACTTCTGTTTGAAGCATCTTTCAGCACCATTATTCATTACTTCTCTATAAGCAGATGTTCTGACGATATTTGTCAGAAGAGAGCTAGAGCTGCATATCATCGACGAGGTGTATTAAGTGCATTCTAATGTACCTAGCGCTCCTTTAAACTGTATACAAAGCAAAGGATCATGTCGCCGGCCCTGGTGCAGGCTCACCTGGTTTTCTACTTTGTGCTCAGTGGTCTGCAGTACTGCACAAGTTTCTTGCATTACATTGAAACCTCCGAATAACAGTTACTGTTCGGACCGAAAAAAACTGATCGTTGTTAGAAGGTGGCCGTTGTTCGGAGGTTTGTCCTACGTTAACATTTCTAGTCCATTTGTACAAAAGCAGAATAAAAGCATGAAGCGTAAAAACAAAGCAGTACTTTCTCCAAATTCTGAATGCAGAATAAATATCAATATAATAATTAAATAAATGAATCATGATGTAGAGGTTTTTAGAAAAGCAGCATCTTACGTCTGTTCTTAAACAGATCTTAGGAATAGCCAGCTAAGACATTAGAGTTAGGGTGCGCTGTAGGAAAGAAAAATGTTAAACAGTAAGGTGTAACTGCACAGTTAACTGGCTGCTCACCGGTAGTAGAAATAGAACCCGCATGAACCAAATCAAGAAGTACTGCAGCCAAAGATTAACATTCCAGGCACCAGGAACCACCCGCGAAGCCTCCGGAGACATACACTAGAGCTACAGCTCGCTTCAGGAAAAACTAAACTTTTACCCTCTTTTCCTTTCTCCACTTAAGCCGTACCATTGTGGCCCTGTAAACCAACCCATCCTGCCTAAGGTACAATTCTTGTGTAGCAATATTCTTTGTCCCTGTCTGTTCACTCTCGCCAAAGTGCCGAAGCAACTACATAAAATTCCAAGAAACAAGGTATCTGTTAAATCACCTTCGGGACTAACTGGGGTGTCCGTCGACAGTTGTTAAGAGATTTCGTTGTTCGGTGGTTAACGTTAATGTTAATCTTACGGAAGCTCTTCTGTACTAACTAAAATTTGCCATTGCTCGCAGGTGTCCGTTAATGGAGGATTCACTGTGCTTCGGAGGAATGCTGCGGGAATTTCCAGAAAATCCAGGAGACCGCTATAAGAAAAAATTACGGCTCGGGCTGTTGCCTTTGCTCCTGAAAAACCATTACGTACATGGTGTTTGCATGACAGAATAATTAGCATTCACATAGCACCATTTATTTTTTGTTTCGCGGTTTAACGACCACTGTGAGAAACTCTAAGTAATCGTCCATCCCTAGCTTGTGGTTAGAGTTTCCAAGGAGGGGAGACAGCCAGCGCCGTAAGAATGGTGCACCACCCAAGCCAGATCCAGGACTTGAAACCTGGCCTGCTTGGACGAACGGTTAAAAGCAATCGATTTGACCACTGCGCCAACACGGAGGCCGCCACCCCTATACTGCGAGAAACTGGAAGAATGTTATTTCTGGTTATGGCTAACCCCGGGATTAGAGTGACAGGGAACTTCGTGCGGCATCACACGTATCGGATCTATGCCCCAATACTTAGCAGTACTCTAGCGTAGGGAGGCTTAAATCTAGTTTCCACTAAAAAGAAAAGTCAAGCCTTTAGAATCACCTCTTCATATGGTCACCTTCAATAGGTTCGATTCGCATACTAACCTTCCCACTTCAGTTCTCTTTAAAGCTGCCACCCGACATTTTACTCCTCCCCTCTTATTGAAAATTCAGTATACCATTTCAAACGTTCGACGTCTCCCGCCGAGCTAGAAGGAAGCTTTAGCGCCTTGAAGAAATTTACCGGTAACTTATCAGGTGTGCAACTTTATTCTCTGCCACAGGCACGACACGTTGACAGCAAATTACAGCAAATCGAATACGTACCTAATCAGGGAAATAATCCCCGTCGTGTTAAATACACTTGCTCCATCGGTCAGGGAGCTGCCGAATGCCACTGCGGAACAAAGAGGGCTGTTTCGAGTTAATAAAGTCATCAATACTTGTCTTGACCTCCTCGACAGAAGTGAAGTGCGTATCACTCAGGTGATGTTGCAGGGAGCAAAGGAGGTGATAATCCGACAGGGCGAAGTCTGGAAAATTCGCTGGGTTTTACAAAATCGCCAATCCCTGGTCGGTGATCGTGTTTAAAGTCGTTTTCGCGGTGTGAGGACGCGCGTTATCCTGAAGCAACAAGACATACCGTCTGCCCTTGCCGTTGTATGTATGGCCTTTTCGCCTCCATTGCATCACTCACACGAATTGCATCACTCACACGAATGAGTTGCTGACAATAACGCTCAGCATTGACCGTTTCACAGGGTTTGAGCAACTCATAGTGTACGACACCGCGCTGATCCCACCATTTGGCCAGCAACAACTTATTGGCATGGATATTCGGTTTGGCGGTACTAGTGGTAGGCTGACCTGGATAAACCCACGATTTGCGACGCTAAGGATTATCGTAGAGGATCCACTTCTCATCACAGGTCAAAATCTTGTGGAGGAAATCTTTCTTGAATCTGGAGAGCAAGGACACAGCAACATCGTAGAGCCTAGACTTGTTCGCAGCTGTGAGTTGGTGGGGCACCCAACGGCCCTCATTGTGAATCCGTCTAAGCTTGTGCAGGGGCTTTGCAATGGCTTGCCGTGTAACTCCGAGTTCATGGGCGAGCTCTTACTGTGTGCGACAGAGATCCGCGTCCAAAAGTTGTTCCAATTCCTCATCGTTAAATTTCTGTGGCTGTCCCGGACGTTCTGCATCACGGAGATCAAAATTTCGCTGTTTAAACCGCTGGAACCACTTCTTACACGTACTGTAGGACACAACAGCCTCACCCAAAGCAGCGCAGCTCATTTACTGGGCTTTCGGGGCGCTTTTTTTCAGCTGAAACGCGAACAAGGGGCAGTGCTTCAAATGTTGATTTCCGAAAGACATTGCTTTCACCGTCAACTTTCGTCCCTTCTCTCACTACAGCTGTGAGCTGTTATGGTTGCCTGGAAAGCTGTTGGATGGCGCTGCAATTAGCTATTATCGCACACAGGTATTTGCATTTGCCGACGTTCTATGATGGCTTGCGTTTAGGGGCCGAGAATTAAGTTGCACATCTAATATGTTCCCTATTCCTGTCCGGATGCACTTCTTGTTGTGCCACTTCTTGGGAGTCTACAGATCAGTCCGTCACATGGAACATACTTCGTGTTTTTCCCCCGTCAAGCTGCCATCGCCTCGGTGGGGAATCTGTTCAAAGAAACTCGAAGATGGATGGCTTCCACGAACCTGTCACCCAGTCTTCCCAACACCCCAGAAAATGTGGCTAAATATAAGCAGCTACAAGCAGTTTTAATATAATCTTTCCCAATGCCATTATACCCTAATAGATGTCGTCCTACCTCACCCGCTTCTCCGCCGGGTATCTTCTACAATGCTTTTGCCCAAAAAACTTCCGCTAATTGCTCTTTCATTAACACAAACCCAACAGCTTCTCTTACTTCCTGATACCACATCGGTTTTGCAGGCACTCATGACAAGTACCTCTCCTCAGCTCATTTGAGCACTTCATATGCGACATGGAATTAACCGAGAGAACGGATGGTGCTTAGGACAATTCTTGATAGCACACTGGCTATTTAGACATTGCTTTTTAGACATTTCCTGCACTGTTGGATCATGTGGAAAATTATTGGCGACGAATGCATGTCTTGTCTCACCTTGTGTGATTTTCTTACTTTATGTTCGGAGTTCAAGATATCCTCGGATCATCATACTTTTTATCAATATGTTTTTGTTTTAGAAAAGTAATGTGGTTTACGTCTTTCAATTACACATTTGGAATGACTTTACGCGATCCTCGCTTCATAACTTCCAAACTTTGTTTAAACACCAATTTTTCTCTTCATTTCGATATAAAACTTTAAGCGAAACGAAAATGAAGCTAATTACTGAACACTACTTCTCAAATGATTTAACTATGAAACCCTCGGGAACTGAAATTCTAAGTTGATAAAGATCTAATTATCCTTAATCTGTCTGCCATGTAATTTGTGTGAATGCTTGTTTTTACACTTGACATGAGGGTCATTTCAGAAGGTGAGTTATGCACACGGTGAGTTATATTTTAATAAACGAATTCATTTCAGAACATAACTTTACAGACCTTCGAAGTAATCTCCGTGTTATTTTTACAGCGACCCAACGTTGAGGCAATTCTTGTAATCCAGTCACGACATTTCCTTGTTGAGGCGTCGGATTACTCGGGTCACCTCATTAGAAACATCCTGAATCGTTTCCCGCGGACTGTCTTCTTCAGTTTTGGGAAAAAGTCATACACTGAAGAGCAATTGAATTAGAGATACCTGTCGAGTAACGTGTAGCAACACCTTTCGCCCTGATGACGGCGGCGATTCGTCTCGGCATGGACTCGACAAGACACCGGAAGCGTTGGGTAGCCTTACGGATCCACGACCCCTGAACAAACTCCCACAGTTCACGAAGATTTAATGTAGGAAGGTCAGAGCCTCGAACATCTCTCTCGATGGCATACCAGATGTGCTCGATGGGATTGAGGTCAGGTGACCTAGCTGGCCAAGGAAGCGAGGTCACGTTGGTGGAGTGTTCATCCAACCATTCGGATACAATGCGGGAGCGGTGGCACGGTGCATTGTCTTGTTGCAGAATGAGGTCCCCCGTGGGATGTTGAAGACGCACAAACGGGAGCAAATGATCGTTCAGGATATTCCGGTAACGTTGACCTGTAAGGGACGATGTCACACGTACCAGGGGTCACATTTCAGTCCACGAAAGCAGTCCCCAGACGAGAATGCCTCTCCCACCAGCTTGAAGAGTGCCCTGCTGGCAAGAAGGATTCATCGCATCATGTGGTTTGAGCCGTACTCGTATCCTGCCATCCGCATGAAACAACCTGAATCTCGACTCATCAGTCCAGGCAGCATTTTCCCACATGTCTGGGGTCCAGTGGCGATGTTCCCACGCCCATGCTAATCTTTGCACCCTGTGATGTGCGGTCAGCAGCGGTACCCTTGCGGGACGATGGCTTCTGTACCCCATAGCGAGGAGATGGTTCTGGATGGTGTGACGGCTTACACGTTTTTGTGCACCAGCGTTAAATTGCCGAGTGATTTCTTGCACTGTGGCCCGTCTATCCGCTGTTACAATGCGAGCTAGCCGAAAATGACCCCACTCATCCACACGCTGTTGTCCACGGCAATTGGCCCTTGCAGGGATGGTTTTACCGGATTCGATGTACTCACGGTGCACCGGTAACACATTAGCTCGTGGAAATCCCAGTGCCTGCACGACTTCCGAGATGGAGTGACCCATTCGTCATGCCTCGACAATTTGCCCACGTATAAATGCGCTTAGATCCTTCGTCTTACCCATACTGCGTCCGACACTTACTGATTCCCGTCGCATCACTCCTTATATTGTCGGATCGCTGCATACGTCATATCGTTTCCGTTTACAGCGCCGCCCACAGTGTCACATTTGCATAACGCCAGCTGTCTCTAATCAGTGTAGATTAGAGACAGCTGGCGTTATGCAAATGTCTTCAGTGTAGATTCGGAATTGTTTACATGCAAAATCATGGCACCAGGTTCGATCATGTCGGGCCCTCTTTGGCAGATCTTTGGTCGCAAAACATTGCAGTAACCTTCTGTAGTATTTGGCTGTTACAGTGGTCCCCTCGAACACTGTGTTTGTTGCTATCACTCTTACCTTGTCACAGGCCATAATTATCAGAAGCTTAACCTTCCATTGTTGGAGACGAAATTGTTTTCTGGTGAGGTGATAATGGATGTTTCCACTGAGCGGACTGAAATTTCAGTTCTGGTTCAAAATCTCGTATATATAGGTTTTCTCTATGGTAACGATTCTCTCGAAAAACTGATCGCCTTCTGTCTCGTGCCGCTGAAGCAATTCTTCTGCGATCCTTTTGCGAACTGCTTGCTGCTGTTCACTCAAATTATACGGAACCCATTTAGCAGCTACTTTTCTCTTCTGTAACTTTTCAGTCAGAATTCTGAAAACCGAACCGGCAGACATGTTTGCATGTTTGCTTTACATGCAGTCTCTTCACATGTTTTCCTGCGATCTTCGTCCAAAATGCAGTTGACGATAACCACAAAAGTGTCATCCGTTGTATCAGATGGCCGGCTACTTCTTGGGTCGCCTCCGATGGTTTCCTGAACGCGGCGGAAACGAGAAGCCCGCCGTAGCAATGTAGTACAATCCACTACACTAACCCACAAACTTCACACAAAGCTTTATAAATTTCGGTAGGGATCTTTCCTCGCAAAGTTTAAATTTTAATGTAGGATCGCTGGTCTCTACAGGAGATATGACCTGACTCACTTTATTTCTCCATTTCTGGGCAGAAATTTTCGGAAAAGGAACAAATTAGCCAGCAAACGTAAGCACAACTTGATATACTAAAGTCTGACTCACAGCTGGCGCAACGATTGGAGAGTTTGCATCATCCTACGGGCAGCTCCTGCGCAGTGTGCGAAACGTTTGAGAGAGTATTTAAAAAGGTAAGATGAAGATCTTGTGTTGAATTTGGGATGAAGAATGGACAAATGAGGTAAACTTGGTTATCTGTGTCCCAATTAATCCGTGCTTAGCTTTTGCGCAATGTGTCTTTGGCATGTACCTTTTCGTACGATATATTTGCCTTTTTTGCTGTAAAGAGTCTGCGTTTAATTAATACAGACATTTAGCGTGGACCAGGAAATTCAAACAAAGGTCTTCGCTCTTTCCACGTTCATAAGTGAGTCACGGAAAAATTCTAATTGGCCGCCACCGGGAGTCAAACCCAGGGTCTTCCAGTTACGCGCCGGATATGCTTCCGCTACACCACAGCGGCCTCGAATTCCTCCAGACTCACACACGCTTTTAAGTTAAATTTTATGCTCTCGACATTTCACCCAATAAATATTGGAATTAGATCGAATAATCATTGCATAAACTTTCGCAGGTGTCTAGTCATGAAATGTCGACCTTATCCTTTCCACCGTGTCCCGCCGATCTGATGTTACGATACGTGAAAGGCGGCAGTATTCTCGAACATCAACGTCCCATTCACACGGCGGTTGCCGGTTTTTAGCACGTATTTTGTAAAAAAAGATCGTGCTTCTGTTATCGGTTTGTCCGTCCGTCCGTCCGTCCGTCTGTACCCACGATATCTCTGCAACTATTAGTCGGATTTGAAAAATTCTTTTTACGTTGGGAAGCTTGAAATATGCAAATGATGAACCTTCATTTCGATTTTTTTACGATGAACAATTTCGCCGGTAGAGAGCGTAAATGCAGATGATGTCGAATTCAAAAATACGTTTTATTCCACATATTTGCTTCTAAACATCCGATTGAAAAAAAAATTATATCTTTCGATTCCATTTATATTGAAGAGTATTTTAGATATAGTTAATTTTTCAAATTACGCATAGATTTTCCGCTAGGGGGCGTAAAAGTAAATTACCTTTTCCTCGACAACTTTTCTTCTAAAACTCCGATTTGAAATTTTTTTCTTCAGCGTATACATCTCCTGATGGAAAATGTTTTGCATATAATTTCAATTTTTTGGTGAAGAATACTTTGGCCACCAGGGAGCGTAAGTGTTAATTTTTGCTTCTGATGTATCTGCCATAAACTCGGAGCTTCTAAAATATCCATTGACAAAATTCTTTCGTGGACTGATGCCACTCACATCGATAAACCTTTTCGAAATATTTTCTTCTTAAAATATTACACAATTTCTCCGCCAGGGGCGTAGATATACATCTTATTTTTGTCAATATCTATACTTCTAGAAGTCCGATTTGAAAAATTCCTTCTTTGTTGGATAGTGTTTTTCGTGTGACATGTTTTTCATGTAATTTCAAAATTTTCAAGTAATTCATAGATTTCCCGCTAGGTGGCGTAGCGGTAAATTGCGTTTCCCCCTATATCTCTGCTTCTAAATCTCCGATTTGAAAAATTCTTTCTGCACCGGATACAGCTCCTGATGGGAAATCGTTCGCACATAATTTATATTTTTGTAAAAAAATAGTTTGGTCACCAGAGGGCGTAAATCTTAATTTCCGCTTCTGTTGTATTTGCAGAAAAATGTGGTTTTCTAAATTCTCGATTGAAAAAAAACGTCGTTTGTTGACCGATACTACTCCTCATGTCCACAAACCTCTTAGGAAAAATTTCTTCTTGAAATAATGCATGGTTTCGCTGCCCCGGTGGCGCAGTGGTCTAAGGCGCTGTCCTCTGAACATTCGTCCGTAAGGGGTCCGGGTTCGAATCCCGGTGAGGCATGGATGTTGTGTTTGTCTTGCGGCACTGGCTCTCTCCCTTCCATGGAACCAGTGACCCTAAACTAGGGACGGGCGACAGCTTATAGCCCATTGAGTTGCTCACGGTGGTCGTTAAACCTTCAACCAAAAAAAAAAAAAAAATGCATGGTTTCTACCCCAGGGGACGTAGATGTATATCTTATTTTTTCAATATCTCTACTTCTAAGAGTAGGATTTGAAAAATTCCTTCTTTGTTGGATAGTGTTTCCGATGCGAAATGTTTTCCCTATAAATTCAAAATTTTAATGTAAATCATAGACTTTCCGCTTGGGGGCACAAAGGTAAATTGCGTTTTCTGCGTTATTTCTGCTCCTAAAGATCTGATTTGATGTATTCTTTCTGTATCGCATACAAGACCTGATGGAAAATATTTTTCACATAATTTCTAATCTTTGGTGCAGAATGGTTTAGCCACCAGGGGTCATAAGTGTTAATTTCTGCTGCTGAAGTATTTGTTGCAAAATCTGGGCTCCTGAAAACTCGATTAATATTTTTTTCTTCGATAGATACCGCTTATATGGATACACCTTTTGAGAATACTTTCTTCCTAAAATAATGCATGGTTTTTCCACCAGGGGACGTAAAGTCACATCTTATTTTTGTCGATATCTCTGTTTCTAAGAGTCCGATTTGAAAAATTCTTTCTGTGTTAGAGAGCTTTTCCGGTGAGAAATATTTCTCATATAAATTCATGTTTTTCTTAACGCACAAGTCTCCAACCGGAGGGCGTAAGCTCACGATTCCGTTTACAGCAATATCTGAGGGATTAAAAACCCGATTGAAATACTTCTTTCTTCCGTCAGATACGATTGTATTCCATACCGGTTCCATTACTTTGAATAGCTTTGATAAATTGAATTTGTGTCAGAACGGATTCAAAAGACGTGCTTATTACACCCGAAAATTCGGTGTGTTTCTTGTTATGGTCTTTGTGCACACGTGCGATGGTCACACCCAAACGTTTCAGTCCTTTTGCAGTCTCGGACACGTAACACGCATCCCATCTTCCTGGAACTTACTGCCTGCCCGGATCGAACTCACTCAAGTCACCGTATTTACTCATCTCCACACTCGCAGGTACGCTATGCCGCAGGTAGGTATGTTACATCTTTATCGCATACAGGGAATTCGGTTGGGTTCATTATTGTGCCGGGGTAGGGCAAGCATATGGATGGGTGCTATATGTATAATGAATTGTGTTTTCAGTCTATCGAAGCTCATACTAACATAAATTTTTTTTGTGTTGAAACTTTCAGTCGATCTTGAAACTTCGAATTACCGGTTGTAACGTAATTTTCTTTCTGCTGTAACTTAGTCCTTACATCAGTAATTACGTTACGTGTGCTAAAGTCAATGTAATATTAAAAAAGTACCCATACACCTTACAAGAAAGAGGTCAAATAGTACGTACATTTATTGTGCTTTATGGGTTGACCCCACACTCACATATGATTTATTGGCGTACTCGATACAACATCAGGGATTTAACATCCAAAAAGAGTATAACAGCACGCCTATCATCACTAACATCAATCCCCTTAAACAACCGCTGCATTGCCTTTTTATCTGTCGTTCTTATCTGGCCACACTTGTTCCGACCTCAGCTTGTTGCCAACATTATTCTCGTTTGAGGGAAAAGACATAACGTTAAGGTTTGAAAATGTCTAAGAGAACAAACTCAAATTTGCGGAGAAAAAGAAACTCAAAAGGAAAGTTAAAATAGAATATACGTTACACGGTTGAACGATGAAGAGATTTTCTCCATCTCTGCATTCGTATAACTACAGTTAAATTTCATACATACATACATACATACACCGAAGACCGAAGACATTGTGACCTGCGTGCCTTTATAAAAATGGAAGTAACTGCAGGTAAACGACGGTACGTGTGAAGGTCATGAAACGGTATAGATAACACCTGATCCTGATCTCTGTTAATCAGTGTTATTCTTGTTCTGCAGATGGGAAAGGCACCGGACTTAAGCCAAATTGTAATGGTCAAACGACTGGGTTAGGACATTTCCGAAACGGCAGCTATTGGGGTGTGCTCACTATTAGCCGTGGTTAGTACCTTAAAAAAGGCGTCCGAGGAGAGGAAAACCACGAACAGCCAGAAAGGTGTGAGCCGACCACAGCTCACACCTCTCCACTGAGAGAACTCTATCCCGTAAGGCACTAGAAAAATAGAAGGGATTCTGTGGCGCAACAAGCCGGTAATTTGAATGCTGGTGACGGGTGTAATGTGTCACAATACACAGTACATCGAGTTCTGCTGAAAATAGGGTTCTGTAGCTGCGGTCCTTTCCGAGTACCCATGCTAATAACGGTTGGCCCATCAAAACTGGGCCTTGAAGGTTTTCAATGCCACCACACTTAAGAACTGCCGTCCATTCGCATGCACATCACGAGCTAGGATACCCCAGAGGTTCTCGATAGGGTTCAGATCTGGACTGAGTGCTGGCCAATCCATTACGGTCACATGATGAGTGTTAAACCAGCTTTTCGTTGATGCAGACCGATGGATAGAGGCATTGTCATGCTGGAACAGATAATCAACACCCGCTAGAGTTTCGGCAAACGGTAGAAGGTGGCTGCTGAGTGTGTCCTGATACGTTTCGGAGTTTTGCCTGCCCTGCAGAAAAGCGATATCCGTTGTCTCATTGAACGCAACAGCGCCCCAGACCATCACAGATCCTCCTCCTTTCTGTCTGCTGAAGAAGGTGCGTGGCTCGCGTCATAAATCATGCCAATAGCAGTTCCAACCCTCAGGGATGCCCAGTTTGAACATTTTCTCATCGGAGAAAATAGTTGTGATCCACTCGTCTGTCCAGTGCATGTGGCTGCTTGCCCATAAAAATCTAGCTTCCTTGTGGCGCCACGTGAGGTGTGGCAGACGGTGCATTTTACGGAGCACAATGTTGCGGCTTTCCTTGATTCGTCGATGAACTATGTCCTTCAAGACGGTGACAGGAACAGTCCCAGAAACTTGACGTAGTGATAACCTTTGGGGTGAAACTAAACGCATGATGGCACGATCATCTCGTTTGGTTGTTATTCGAGGCCTTCCAGGCCGTTTTCTGGCAGTTAACGCACCGCGTTTCGATTTTTACATTCGTCAAATATTTTGCTTATTGCAGATCTGTGTCACATATTACTTGGTTAGCAATTATAAGGTATTATTTACCTTCGATTAATTGATAAATAGTTTATCATTGAGTAGCCGTAACCTGACATAATGTAATACGATAAAAACAGCCCGCTTTTTTATTCCACAAATAGTCCCTTTTGTTATCTGTACAGTCCTCACGATATTCGTATATATCGAATGTTGGTGGTTTTCTGCATTCGAAAAGCATATATATATATATATATATATATATATATATATATATACTGGAGGAAAGTGAAAAAAGAACACCAAGAAGGAATTGGCGGACGATCATGAAATTTACATATGTTAATGGGGTCGAGTTGACGTAGGTGTGATGTTAATTTCGGGACCAACCGGTGAGCGCTTACGCCACAGCACGGCATAATATGCAAATTATCGTCGGTGTTATTTAAGGAGTACGGCGAAGTGAATGTAATCAGTCGTCGGCGTACGGACACGTGCGAAGACCCTGAAGAAGCTGCAATGCCTGGACATGGAAGACGTGTACGATTTCAGCAGTTATCGGACTTTGAGCGAGGTGGTCTAGTCGGACTCCAAGGCCGGGTGCTCGTATCGTCGTATTGCGGAGCGAATTGGACGGGAAGTATCGGTGGTGGTACGATGGTGGCGTAGATGATCCGAGGAACATTCCCACACGAGAAGACGTGGAGCCGGGAGTCACAGACGGACTGATGAGCGGACCGATCGACGCATAAGAAGAGTGGCGTTGTCAAGCAGAACATCCACTGCGACGCAAATCCGAGCTGCCGTCGCACCTGAGATGACTCTGCGAACAATCCGCAACCGTCTACTGGATGCAGGACTACGTGCACGTGTGCCTCTGGCATGTGTACCTCTGACTTCAGCCCACCGTCAGGAACGGCTGCAGTGGTGTCGCCAACGTTTGCACTGGAGAACGCAATGGCGATCTGTCGTGTTCAGCGATGAAAGCAGATTCTGCTTGGGAGCCTCCGATTGCCGTATGCGTGTTCGCAGACGCACAGGGGATCATCTTCACCCTTCTTGCATCCGCCAGCGACACACAGGGCCTACACCTGGTCTCCTGGTGTGGAGAGCGATCAGCTATCACTCCCGTACACAACTAGTGTTTGTACCGGGTACGTTAAAGAGCATCTCCTACATCAACAACATCATTCAGCCCGTTTTTGTGCCATTTGTAAGGTCGGTCCATCGTCGTGTTTTCCAGCAAGATAACACACGCTCACACACGGCACGTGCAACGCAACATGCACTTCAGGGTGTGAGACAACTTCCATGGCCTGCACGTTCACCGGATTTGTCCCCCATTGAGCACATGTGGGATTTTATGGGACAACGGCTTATCCGGTCTCCACGGCCAGCCACGACCATCCCCGATTTACGGGTCTAGGTTGAGGATGCTTGGAACTCAATACCCCAAACTTACATCCAACATCTGTACGACAGACTCCATGCCAGAATTGCACAGTGTGACGCAGTTCATGGCGGTTCAACCTCGTACTAACCATGTTACATGGAAATGTTATTTTTCAGTTTACCAGCAAATACAGCTGTATTTTGCCATAATGTTTTGATCATGTTATCCTCTGTATTCCGTTATTATGCTATATAAATTTCGTTGGTATCCGACGTCTCCTTCTTGGTGTGTGTTTTTTTTTCACTTTCCGCCAGTGTATATACTTTTCGAATGCAGAAAAAGAAATAAAAATATTAATAGCAATTTGTAGCTAGGTTATTAATCCTGCATAAATGCAACTGTTGGAATCTATGGGGATTTGGGATTTCGACATTTTTCATGCTGCTTAAAGTGTGCATTGATAAAATGGCCAAAAATATCATAGATATCACAAACACCTGTTGACGCCAAAAACAACAAAATTATTTTTCACTGAGTCGTCAGCTGAAGTCCTTTTGTCTGCGATAATATTCAGTCTCTTCATTTTTAATATCATCTCCAAAACGAAGGGCTCCAATGATGCTGGTTTAATACCATTTATGTACCGTTGAAAATTTCGTTTAAAGAGTAGTGACAAAATTTCCTAATTCAAGCCAAAAAACTTTATCGCACGCAATTGGATAAACTGAAAAAGAACCTTAACTTGTGTTATAAAATACTTATAACTTACCTATACAGGTATCGCTAACGAAACCAATGAATTTCTTCAATATTTTACTGTGGTTCTTAGAATGAGGACCATAGCAGGGAGAGATACCTCTGTAAACGTATTCTTAAAATAATTGGACTATACTGAAAAAAAAGGTCGAAAGACACTCCTACGTGAACGACCCAAGCTGAATTAGTTTTTTTCTTGCAAGCTGCCATGAGAACTGCCTGTTCCCCGGGGTCCGGCTATCACTCAGACACTAATGTTCTATGTAAACGCCGGAATGATCCTTCGTCTTTTTCTGATGGAGAGAAATAACGGCCGTTTCTTCTGCAGCCAAACCGAGTTCTCCCCACGAGATGAAGGAACAGACGATTCCCCCACGGATTGGCACATGAGGGATTCGAACACAGACCGCAGAACTTCTAATAACAAACTTCCCAGACAGGAATGTCACACACCCTTACATTGCATTCCAGTGGGTCCAAAAGCACAACATAACGGTGTTATACCTAAAAAGAAAGAACAGAAGATATTATATCAAATAGAGACTACGAATCTCCGTTGAGCCGTCCCGGTGGCGCAGTGGTCTAAGGCAATGACCTCTGATCATTCGTCCGAAAGGGGTCCGGGTTCGAATCTCGGTGAGGCATGGATGTTGTGTTTGTCTTACAACACTGGCTCTCTCCCTTCCCTGGAACCAGTGGCCCTAAATTAGGGACGAGTGACTGCTTATAGCCCATTGAGTTGCTCACGGTGGTCGTTAAACCTCCAATCAAAAAAAAAAAAAAATCTCCGTTGAGAATGAGAAAACAAGAAATGACAGAAAAGGCGCGAAACTGTAGAATAGTCTCATCAGTAAAATTGCTTCCCTCATCGTAGGTTTAACCCTTTGACTTGAAACCCTACTCTACAAAGTGGACAAAATAGACGGCGCATGCATTGAAGGAAACTGAAATGTTGTTCTCACATCGAATGAATTAATAGTACCAAAATTTAGTTGAATATTAGATCTGAATAAAATCCCCTAATTGAGAATCAACTGGCACTTCGTAGTTAAGTTATTTCCGTTAAAATTATGTGTAACATGATTCTGGATCGCCATTTTTCACCATTGTAGTAACTTGATTTTGTATCGCCATATTTACTTCGTATATATGAATAAGCATAGCATATACACAGTCGAGTCACATTATTGTTACCACCTCCTACAGCGCGTAGGCAGTGAAAGACGGCGCGTGTCGTGTGCTGGCTTGGAGGGTATTAAGGTGTGCTGTAGGCATTCTGAAAACATATCACTCGTTGCTGTCAGGGATAAAAGCAGCGATTTACCATATTTGCAAAAGGGGATGATTATCGGCTTTCTGGCCAAGGGTGGAGTATTTCTGAAACAGCGCAGTTTGTGAACAGTTCACGTGCTGCTGTGGTTAAAATGTATCGTGATTAAAGAAATGGCCCCATTGCAAATAAGCGACGTGAAAATTTCGGAGTACCACGTGCCGTTGATGTGAGAGGTGAACGTCAGCTGCGAAGGTGCGTGCGGGCCGATCGACATGGTACAATGGAGCAACTCACTGGCCGAATGAACCAGGGGGCTACCGGAAGTGTGTCTGAAACGACCGTTCAGCGAACCCTGCTACGTATGGAGACGAATGGTCACTGCACCTATGCTAACGAAGGTGCACGGTAGAAAAGGTTTACATTTGCACGGCATTATCAGAATTGGACCTCCGCTGATTGGCAAAGGATTGCCGTCTCCGATGAGTCACGTTTTCAGCTTCATCGAACGAATGGACGTTGGAGTATAAGGTAAGAAAAATCGGACAACAAACACTCATCAACCATTGCTAGAAGAACACAAGTTGGTGGGGGCGGCGTTATAATCTGGGGAATGTTTACGTGGCATTCTCTGGGTCCACTCATACCTGTGGAAGTCACTATGGACCGAATTCGTTATTAATCCATCCTTGAAGAATACGTACACCCACACTTGCTGATTGTCTTTCCAGGAGAGGATGGGATCTTCCAGCACGACAATGCGACGTGTCAAACAGCTAGAGATGTCCGAGAATGGTTGCAAGAGTACGATGAAGACTTCAAAGTACTTCCCTGGCCCCCTAATTCCCAAGACTTAAAAATCCTCTATCGTGTTCTTCTCTCTATGGATCCTCCACCACGCACCCTCCAGCAGCTCTCAGATGCACTGCAGTCAGCATGGCTCCACATACCTGCGAACACCTTCCAGCACCTTATTGAGTCACTCCCAGCTCGTCTAGCTGCTGTCCGCTCTGCACGCGGCGGTTACTATGGATATCAGCTGGTGGTCACAATAATGTGACTCGACCGTGTATATCAGACATTATTTGTTCATCCGTCCGATGAACTCAGAATGTTCAGGGATAATCAAGGGAACGGGATATACATGGGGTGATCTAGGCAGATTGTGGCACAAGCGCAGACGTGCGTGTTAAATAGCACTCTTGCCCTCTCCTGAAAAACGATGTGAAATTTCTATGAACTGTGTCCGTAAGCTTTATATATAATATGAAGACAAAAATGTTCTGACGCCTGGATCGATTGGAAACAAGAACATTTATTAGCCGTAATCACTACATAGACAATCCACCTATTGTTGTTATAACCACAGCGAGTCTTCTAGGTGTAATTCGTGTTATTTCTTTAACAGGAATAATACGAATTCAAATAGGATTCAAAAAGTTAATAACTTGAAGCCACATAAATTCCTACTCGTAATGACAATACAATAGTCACCGGAATGACTTATCCTTCTTATCATGCTTTTTACGAGATGCAAGTAGATCTCTACCGCACTTTTCCTCCATTCTTCCTGTAAAGCTTTTGTCAGGGCTGCAGTAGAAGAAGATCTTATCAGTCGAGATCGGATTCGGCGTTTCCGTCCCACAGGTGTTTTATTGGATTTATATCGGGACTTTAGACAATCCAATCCTACGTTTGGACTACAGGTCCGCACAGGCCTGGCCGCCGGGACTGTATAATGGAAGGCTTGCATTTTGCTCCCGGATAAAAGAACACCATTTCTACTCACAAAACGAAGACTGGCTTATTAAATAAGCAGATGATGATGATCACCGAGTGAAATGAAAGTCATCGAATGCAACCACTACAGGATGCATTGATTAATTGCAGCCGAAACTGATAAGCCGGGCTGTAAGAAGTGTCTGAAATGGGCCGGTTTATTTCATCAAAGATTGATATCAAATTCCGCTTTCACTTCGTTGGCTTTAATTTCCTTTAACACTAAGACCGCAGTAGTGGTCAGGATTTGAGTAACCACTCTACCTACAATATTTACACACGATGCAGTTACTTCATGACTTTGTAGAATTTTTTTGAAATTCGTATTTGGAAAGGAAACTCAGTTATGTCCGCTTATACAAGGTATCTTACTCGCTACCGAACCCGGCATTTCTTTTATAGTATTAACACCAATGAAGATATTACAACGAAATTTCAAGTGGATTTACCTCATTTCGTGCGAAATTTGATGACATCACCACATGTTCTAGAAGTGGCCAACATTTGCGTTCAGACAGCATTGAACCCGGCGCACCATATTGTGGAAAGTCCTTGCCCGCACGTCCGTCGTCATTGCCTGAATTTCTTGGGTGATGTTTGCTTTTAAGGCATCTATCGTTCGCGGTTTCTTTTGGTAAACTCACCCTTTTAAATATCCCTATCAAAAATTATCAGGAGGCGTTAGATTGGGCGAGCGCGGTGGCAATAAACCCTTCGAAATCACGCGGTCGCCGAAAGAGGAGGACTTAACTTCTTTGACAATGCCCAAATGGTGGACTTCCTCGGCGGATCTCTTCCTGCAAACCTCTCCAGGAATTGCTGTTGATAAGACTTTATCGATTCTGTTTTCCAATAAGTGCGAACAGTAAACACTCGCTTCTCCAGAGTATAACGATACACTTTCACACGTACGCGAACAGCCACGAGCACGAGCACTCGTTATCAACAACCGTATTGTATAGACACGCTCAGCGAAATGGCATAACAAAGCAGCAGATAGGTACATCCAGCTGTCTGGCGGACTGCTCCTCAGTGGCTCCACACTTAGGAATGTGTCTGCCACTAAGGAGCACTACGGCTGTCTGGCGAACTGTTCCTCAGTGGCGCCACACTTAGGAATGTGTCTGCCACTAAGGAACACTACGGCTGGCTGGCGGACTGCTCCTCAGTGGGGCGACACTTAGGAATGTGTCTGCCACTAAGGAACACTACGGCTGGCTGGCGGACTGCTCCTCAGTGGGGCGACACTTAGGAATGTGTCTGCCACTAAGGAGCACTACGGCTGGCTGGCGGACTATTCCTCAGTGGCGCGACACTTAGGATGTGTCTGCCACTAAGGAGCACTACGGCTGGCTGGCGGACTGCTCCTCAGTGGCGCCACACTTAGGAATGTGTCTACCACTAAGGAGCACTCCGGCTGGCTGGCGGACAATGCCGGGTTCAATACTGTCTGGACGCTAATGGTGGTCACTTCCAGCACATGTTGTGATGTCATCCACATTTCGCACGAAATGAGGTTAGTCCACTTCATATTTCGTTTCAATATCTTCATTGGTGTTAATATTATTAAAGAAGTGCCGGGTTCGGTAGCGAGTGGGACGCCCTGTACTTAGAACTACGGCAGCAGTCAGCTTGACAGCCATTAGGATTTCAAGTAAAATTATAATAACTGTGGATTTGATATTAGTTAGGCTCTTTAGATTTCGTACAACACCCAACTATTATGTCCGTGCAATATTTATAAATGCAGAGTCAGTGACTAAAACAAGTACCTTTTTAGCAGATCTTTTGTAAAAAAAGTACGGGCATATAGTATGACTTTTTGTCCGTCCATTTGTCCTTGGAGATCATATCTCTGCAACTATTAGTCCGATTTTAAAATATCTTTTCTCATTGGGAAGCTCGAAATGTGAAAACGATTATCTTTGCTTTCCGGTTCTTTTCTGATTCATAAGTTAGCCGCTAGGGGTCGGAAATGCAAATGCTATTGAATTCAAAATTCATTTTATTCTCGCTTTTCAGTATCCGATCGAAAACAATCTTCCATTTTCTACCATTTAGTAGTACCTGGAATAAAATGTATTTCGAGAATTCCACTGCATCCGAATTTACACCCTGTAGCGGCAAAGTTATGCATCGAAAACAAAAAACAAAAAATAAGGTTAACCAAATTATGGAAGAAACCGGAAACCATGTGTTATGTAATCGCCACTACAGAGCGTAAATGCTGAAGCTATGAATTTCGAAACGTATTGTATTCCATATCCTTGTTTCTATATATCCAATTGAAAAAAATCTTTCTTTCCTTTGATACCGTTTTGCATTTCTTTTCCAAGTTATGCGCAATTTTTCCGCTGGGAGGCGTAAAGGTAAATTGCTATTTAAGCGATATACGTATCTGCTCTGTAGTAGTTACCCAGCGCTTCCTACAGATGAACAAAAGAGGGGAACTGACTGGAATTGTAGACCTTACAAAGCGTTGGGACGCCTTCATTCAAAGGCAGGGAGACTACAGGATGATTGTAAACTCCTTCAACAAAGCAAGACGGGTAATAGTACACATCAAGACGAACAATATTTGCACTGGAACCTAGAACCGCATTCCACTCCTAGTGCCAGAAAAGAGCACGTTCGAAAATCGTCCAGCAGGCACACGGAGTTCCAACTAGTGCATGAGAAGCACAAGATGAAAATCAGGTGCGCTGAACACGTGCGTAGATGATGAGGAGCAAACATTTAAATACGCAGCCGAACCCGTTCAGAGATATTACCGTGTGAACATCACATGAGAATTGACGTATACGTCTGACCGATGCAGCGTACCGTGTGTTCCTGGAGCAAGTGCTTCCCGGTCTGTTGTAGGATGTTCCGCTCACCACACGGAGGGACATATGGTTTATGCATAATGGGGCCCCAGCACACTTTGCCACCGAGGTCCGATACTTCCTAAATGCTACATATCCCAGGCTGTGGATTGGACGCGGTGGACCTGTGTCTTGGCCTCCACGCTCCTCGGACCTTAATCCACTGGACTTCTTCTTCTGGAGGCACATGAAAACATTGGTGTACGAGACACCTGTGGACTGACTTCCTGGAAGATCTCGTCGCGCGAATCGCTGTTGCTGCAGACGAGATCAACACCACACCGGGAGTCTACGAGAGGGTGCGACAGTCCTTCTTTCGCCGGTGTGGGCTGTGCAATGACGGCCTTGGACGCCTGTTTGAGCAGCTCCTTTGAGTCTTTCTCTGATGCGATTGGAATTGTGCAAGTCATAAATTAGGTACGTCTCTTTGTTTTCACTGTTGAAGGCTCAACGTTGATCTGTAACTTTACTCTTTTCTGGCACTAGGAGTGGAATGCGACCCTAGGTTCCATTGCAAATACTGTTCGTCTTGATGTGTACTATTACCCTTCTTGTTTTGTTGAAGGAGTTTACAATCACGCTGTATATGGGACTGTAGAGAGACATCGCCTAAGACACTTCTGGTATGTTTAAAAAGAATTATGTGCATTACATATGAAATTATCAATGTATTTTTCCGGACTTACTGCCGGCGTTTCCAAAACGTATACAAGCTATTCTAAGAAGTAATGTACTCTTTAGTGAGAAAATCTTAAACGAGAATTAACTAAATTTACATAAGAAAACAGCAACTCAACAGAAAGGTTGAATTAGATGTATATATATGTCACGTATCAACTAACTTTCTACATACGACTTTAGTTACCTCAGACAGTTGGAACAGCTGGAAAGTGAAGTTGGAATAAACTACGACACTGTCAAGCAAATAATGTTTTTTTTTGGATGATCTCTTCCGAGTGTTAACATTGAGTGTTTTCATATCACGTTCGACACTTTACGTCAGTTTAGAAATCACTTCGGTTCTCTCAAATCCCGTTTTTCAGAAATCATTAAATAAAGAAGAATGAGAAAGCCAAACCACGGGAGTCTATACCTTTCTGACGCATCTTGACATTTTGTAGATAGGATTTTTGACATTCTCTAAATTATTTCATCTTCCAGTAAATTTTCAGATAAGCTACACGCTACGACTTTGAGTACTTGTAAATCGTGAGCTATGTGAAACCTGTCTGCATTGAACAAGATAAAATGCTGAAATGTCAAATATGGGCAATGAAACACGAAACTTGGAAGTGATGCTCTTTCGACCCCATTTCCATGACTCCTTATCCTTTTCTTTTCTTCGTTCTATTTTTTTTTTTTTTTTTACTTTTGCACGTGAGGAAATACGCTTCGTCAGGATTTCAATTTTATTTCACAACTGCTGTCGGAAATCCCCGAGCATTGGGGGATTGTAAAAAAAAAAAAAAGGAAACGTGCCATTTTATATGGCTACAATGTATATTCTGATGTGAATATCAATTCAGATTTGCTCTCTTTCTGAAAAGTTGTTTCTCAAGATATCAGTTGACAATGCAAGGGGCTACCACGTGTTTCTGAGTTTTCTAAATCCTCTCGTAATCAGCTCGACCTTAAAGTTATGAAATTACATTTTTTACGTAATGAATTTTTTTTTAAAGTAGTGCTCTTCACGGATTTCGAATTTTTGGATATCCGGATATTTTAGTATCCGAAAACCGGATTTTTGGCATTCGAATAGTTCGAACTCCGGTTTTCCGGATTTCGAACTTCGGAAGTGTTGTTCATGGATTTCGGATTTCTGGATATTTTACTATCCGAAAACCAGATTTGAGCATTCGAATAGTTAGAACTCCGGATATCCGGACTTAGAATACCGAATATTCAGACATATCAACAACATAGATCTATCTGGCCATGATAGACCGCATGCCTCAGGTTCTCGAAACCTGAACGCAGCAGTTTGTGAACATGCGTTTTTTTTTTTTTTTTTGCTGCAAGATGTCCGTTTGATTAGACAAAGTGATCTTTCGTGACATTGATATGGTACTAAGTGAAGGCATAATAAATAAAATTGCACTGTTTTATCCTGTAACAAACTCATGCCGCAATCCAGATTTCTGATTTATAATATTTCGGATTTCAAAATATCAGGTTTTTGACAGCACTAGTTTAAAGCACTCCTGTTTACGACTAAAGCGAAACATCACGTAGCGCTTTTTTTACAGGACAGATATGCACTGACGTGCAAAAATTAAGTCCGAGACGGTTTTTCGAATGTAACGTCGTGCAGAAATGCTCCACGTTTACTCAAATCATACATTTAAATACCCAAGATGTACGAATATGGGATAAGTGAGCAAAACCGTCCAAACAAGGAATCCAAAGGATACAAAGGCACTTTATTGAAAAGGTAGCTTCGAGCAGAAACGTCCATGTGACAGGCGGCTGCCAAGAAAAATCCAGTCTTTAGTAGGGGATATGATCACCCCTGACTGCGTTGCAGGATTTACAACGTCTGTCCATGCTGAGGACGAGGTTGTCAAAGAGCTGTTGAGGCATGCATCGCGACCCATTCCCCTCTGCGAGCCCCTTTTTGAAGGTACTACCCGCTGTGGACAGTGAGCATCCCACTAGCCTTGTCTTCTCAGAAATGCTCTGAACCAGTCGTCTGCCCATTACAATTTGGCCTTTGTCAAATTCTCTTAAGCCTCCTGCCTTTCCCATCTGAAGAACAAGAATAACACTGATTAACAGAGCTCAGTATCAGGTGTTATTTGCAGCGTTTCATGACTTTCACACGTGCCGTTGTTTACTTACAGTTGCATTGATTTGCATAAAGATACAGTGGAAACAATGTTTTGGTCCTTCAGTGTAAATGTTGGCTGCTCCTTTAAAACAGTTGTTCTATCCAGTCCCTGAAGCCAACCATCCTTAGTCAGTAATGATCTTGAATGCTCATATGGATCGTTAGAATCGAAACTGAAAAGAACCGGTATAAGAATTAAGGGATTTTCACGAGAGCAGGAAGTTTTGCTTCACTGATCTCCTTTTATTTCCATTACTAGCTCACAGCCCGAAAAATTTGTGACCTAAATTTTTATAACACGAATCGTAAAATACGTATACATAACCATAATAAACGGTTGAATTATTAATGGGCAGTCTATAAGATAGGCCACCAACAACAAAATTTTCGTAATATTCCCCTTCAATACTCATATGGAAGAAGCCTTTTAAACAATTTTACATGATATGATTTTTAACAGTACGTTAAAAATCATATCATGTAAAAATTTAGGTAATAAAAATTATGTTAATTAAAGGTCATGAAAGACTTCTTGATATACAATGTCTTGTGTTATTGTCGTTTGATTGTACAGAAGATTTCCTTGCAGTTCATTGTGTTTGACAAAAACTTTCATGTGCTGTGGATTTCTCGATCTTGATAGCGCAACATATATTTGACCATGAGCAAAAACATGCTCTGTTAGGATAACACCAACATGATCAAAGGATTGACCTTGTACCTTAGTGATAGCCATTGCATAGGCCGAAATTATGGGGAACTGGCGCCGCTTTAGAAGAATGTAGACAATGATGGTGAGCCTCCATTTGAGTGGGACATTTGAGTATATCAAAAAAATCTAGAAAATTCACAGCATCATTTAATTGACGAATATTCTTAGTCCAAATCTTGATCCAGCCGCATGTTAGATGTCTGCACGAACCTAACCCGGTCCGAAAAAATCCGAGCCTGTATTGCGAGGTTTAACATTTTTCTCTTAGATCTTCACACTAACAATGGAATTTCAAATTATTATTATCATTGAGCCCATACCTATCGGGGTCGAAATGAAGCGCTTTGCCTTACTAACTTTATTTTATTTTTCGGGATTTCTCCTTGACTTTACGTATCGTGCGGTAGCGGTGAGCTTAGTTCCGATTTCGGCCACGGGATAAAAGCAGATGGCGCTGCAAGTATTGATTCACGGCAGATCGTTAGGGACAGACGCAGCCTATTAAATAGGTTTATAACGCTGATTCCTTTTCTACGAAATTACTCTGCAATGCGAAGAAAATGAAATAATACACGACATGATACTTACGTAACAGAACAAACGTCGCAGACAGTTGTTCAAGCACGTGCGTGTTGCTACAGATGAAGTCTTTTGGCTTACTAACTTTATTTTATTTTCCGGTATTTCTCCTTGATTTTACGTATCGGGCGCTAGCGGTTAGCTTAGTTCCGATTTCGGCCACCGGATAAAAGCAGATGGCGCTGCAGGTACTGAATGAATTCAGAGCGTTGATGCAATTTCTCCTTGATTTTACGTATCGTGCGATAGCGGTTAGCTTAGTTCCGATTTCGGTCACTGAATAAAAGCAAATATCTATAAGTACTGAATGACGTCAGGGCGTTCGGAACAGACGTAGCCTATTATATATGTTTTATTACCTTCACATTCCCAAACTACCATTAAACATTCCTTTGATTCCACAATACCGCGCTTTGGTTAACGATGGGAGTTCATTTTGCTGTTTAAGAGCTGCGGAGGATCATAGTTTGTATGATAGTTCCACAGCTGGTATGATCGTTAAAGGGAAGGTGCAACACTTTCAACTTCGGCCTTATTTGGACCTCGGGCCCTATTCCATCTTTTTCGAGCGATAAAAAGCAGCGCCACTGATCACACGGCTGCCGGGTAGGCTCACAATGGGAACTTCATTTAAATGACAGTGAATGTAACAAACTTAATGGGGTATTCTAAATGCCTGAAACTAATATAAAAGAAACTGCTTCGTATTAAATTAGAAAACAGATATTTAAACTTAATAAAAACTAGTCAAAAAAAGCAGTTTTTGACAAAGTAACCGAAAAGCATTAGTATTCGAGAATGATCTTCAATTAAGAAAATTCATTAAGATGTGAATATGAAAGAAATATAACATTACTTAGATTAGCGAGCAAGGAAATGCACACATTATGTCAACATTTCTGAAATATATATATATGTGACATAAGATCAGGGATGACATTACAAAAAATTTTAGAAAAAGGGATTAAGACATGTAACGATGAGAACCATGCATTTCTTTAGGCAAAATGTTGTATATAGTAAGAGAGAAAAGTCAACATTCCATTAATTAGTGATTTTATTGTTATACTAACTGGAAACAAGAAGACAAATTGAAATGGAAGCAAATGGCATGACTGAGAAATAATATACATGAAACATACGATGCAAGAAAAATAATGCATTAAGGTCTTAGCAGAAAAACTTGCAACCGAAGAGAAAAAATGGATAGAAGGAATAAAACAAGCGAAACTATTTATTTTCTTGTTTCGAATCAAACTGCCAATTCAGAAAGAGGAAAGTATTGAAAAACTGTCACGTACAGAAATAAAACTGATAGGAATGTCTTGTCGATACCGTGGGAGGAGTGATAAAATTTGTCGAACATACATTCAAAAGAATTAACTGACAGATCTAATCAAAGTACAATAATGAAACAGCAAGCTGTGAAGGGACAAGGTACGTTATTAATATTTCTTAGTAAGGACAGTGATAATACAGGTTATCAATATTATTATTCAGAACTAGAACTCTTCAATAGTTACTTGAACTGAACCGTTGAATATCTGTCATTGTGTGACAAATCATATATGCACTCAATGGACAAAACATTAAAGACACCTACCTAATATTGTGTTCGTCCTCCTCTAGCACGAATAACAATAGCTTAGCATGTACAGTGTACATGCGGAGACATAGACTCCACCAGATGACGGTAGGTTTCTGGATGTAATGCTAGCCATGTCAGTTGCAGCATTGTCTGCATCTCCGCTGAGACGTCTGTCCACGGTAAGTACATGGATCTGATGTTCCTCTCCAAGGCATCCCAGAGAGCTTCTATAGTGTTTAAATCTTGGGACCTTGGGAGCGATTGCATAGTTCCAAACTCAGATAAATACTCCTCGAACCATGCCTGGGTGGTTGCTGCCCGGTGCGGCTGCGCATTGTCCTGTTGGAACAGACCATCAGTAGCAGGATGCTTTAAAGCCATGAAGGAATATAGGTATCAGCCAGCACATGTTCGTAGCGCACAGCGGTTAAGGACCTCGCCATAAACACTAATAGACCTTATGTGTCCCATGAGAGGGCTCTCCAAACCACCACTGCCTTGAACAAAGCCGATCTAGCACGACGAGGCCATGGTCTCCTGCTGTCGACGCTACACCCGTTCCCACCCGTCATCTCGGTACAGCTGAAAACGGGATTTATCTAACCACATGACGTGGCGGCACTCTACTGAAGTTAAGTTTTGATGTTTCCGTCACAAGCGGAGTCATAAGGTCCGACGACGATCAATCAACAAGGGCACACGAGTAAGGCGTTGGCCCTCGTAGTCAAGTGCATGCACCATACCTATCGCTCGCTGATCTTTAACTTGGATGTGATTAAAAGTACCATCGACGTACATATAACCTGGATGTAATATACTGATTTCATTGACCCGTTCCGCCAATCTGTCTTGGCTCCACGGGGACTTGTTGAGCACCTTGGATGTTATTTTGAAATGTTGCGACAATTATCCTGCCTTGAGACGCGGTTCGGACCCTGGCCACCCCAATGGCCCAGAGACCAGCCCGTGGTGACGTGCTGGCAGGCGACCTAGAATACCTTGTCTGGGTTCCCGCTCTGTCTGGCGGGATAGGTCGTTTCTTACTTTTTCGCTGACTGGAAGATTCCTTGCAATCGAACTTTTTTTGGGGAATAATTTCCCTTTATTTTCATTTTCAAACACCTACACACATGTATACACTGTCCTCATGCTTAGGACTTACAACATCAAGAGATAGCAAAATTTATGTACAGAATATTTACATTGGTGGTCTCTTTGTCTGCTTTCCCACAGACTTCTACCCTCATTCATCTTCCGATTCGCTTTCGGTGTGCACGTTCACCTCCTGCGTTTCGGTCCCCGTTTGATTGGGGAAGATGGTATGTTGCTGGAGGGTTAGCCTTTCTACGAAGGCTATTATCCCCCTCCTGTTAACGGAAGATTGGATGAGCAGATCCAATCTTCGCGTTCTTTGCACACCTGGGATCAGTGTGTTTCTCCATTCGGCGAAGCCACTGCATTCAAGTACGCAGTGTTCTATGCTTGCCGTTCTCTTTCCACAGGGACAAGTGCAGTTCCTGATGGCAAATCTGCCTAGGTATTCAGGGCTGATGCCATGGCCACTGAGTACTTGATTCAGGAACTTATTTGTCTGTGCTCGTTTGGTCGAGACTTTCGGAAACACTCTGTGTGTCTTCCGCCCTGTCTCTCCCGTGTCCCATCTGACCTGCCATTCGGTCATGGTCCGACGTGCTAATGCGGCGCGAGTACACCTTCGCGGCGTTCTGCATTGCACGTCGACCGTCTCTTTCAGCGTGGCTGCCTTCGCCAGCTGATCTGCCCTTTCGTTTCCTAGGGTTCCGACATGGCTTCGTACCCAGTGGAAACTAACTGCCCCATCTCCCTCTGCCCTCAAGAGGGTTTTGATCCTCTGGACGATGGGGTTTCTTCCCCTGAATCTACTCAGAGCCTGCAGTGCTGCCTCACTGTCCGAGTAGAGTTTTATTCTTTCTTCACTACGCCTGGGGAGTGCCCAGGTGAGTGCCATCTCTATCGCCAGAAGTTCTGCCTGGAAGACAGAAGCGTTCTGTGATAATTTTACGCTTCCTGCAGTGGCTTCATTCCCGTCCGAGAACGCACAGAAGCCTGCCCCCACTTGTCCCTTCAACTTTGAGCCGTCCGTGAACAGCTCATGCCCAACTCCCGTGGGTTTCTCCTTGTCCCACGGTGGGCAAATTTCCTCGGCAGGGTGGATCTGCCAGTCCACACTTTCCATCTCCATGTCGGAGGCTCGATGCGGCGCACCGAGAAGGTAGGCGTCCTCGCCTGACCTTAGGCAGTGCATTGCTGCCTCCTTTCCACTACTAGGTCTGCCGGCTCGCACCCCGCCAGCACTTGGAGTGCTAGGGTTGACGTTGTGCGAAAACAACCGGTTATCCCCAGTAGGGCCAACCTTTGGATTTGGTTTATCCCCTTCTTCATTCTGACTGTGGGATTCCACCATGCCCCACTTGCATACGTCAGAATTCTTTCAATTCCTCTCTGATAGATGGCCTTCTTGGTTTTGCCCGTTAACCTCATGCCATTCAATCTATTGAGAATCATCGTGCACCTTGTTCTAAGGTGCCTCAGGTGTGGCAGCCCTGATAGACTCTGATCCAGGACCACACCCAAGTATTTCATTTCACGCACCGCCTTGATAGTGCACCCTTGGAATCTGCACTGGGGTGGTGTTTTCATTACTCCTCTCTTAGCTATTGCTAGCAGAGTGGTCTTCTCAGGAGCGAAGCACAGTTTGCTTTCTCTGCTCCAATTTTCTAGCACATCCAAGGCCCTATGTGCTTCTCTTTCGATCACGTGTCTCCCTGAGGCGGAGACCACGAGAACGAAATCGTCCGCATAGGCTTGAATCTCCACTGCGGGCCCCAGGTCTAGGTTCAGTGCTGAATCAGCAACTATATTCCACCAGAGCGGCCCGGAGTTGGATCCTTGCGGACACCCTCTATGGTACGAACGCGAGGATTGCCCATTCCCCGCTTCGAACTCGACTCTTCTATCAGACAGGTAGCTGCTGATCAGTTTGAACAGGTTCCTTGGACAGCCAAGTTCTTTAAGTCTGGTTAAAACCATTGGCCACCAGACACTGTTGAATGCCCCCTCACGTCTAGTGAGATGAAGCAGGTATGGAGCCCCTCCGCTTTGTTCCTCTCTGCCCTCTCTCGGAGGCTGCGAATTGCCTGCGTTGCGCAACGCCCCGGAAGGAAACCAAATTGGTTCCTGTTTAGCTTTCCCTGCTCCATGAGGAAGCCAAGCGCTCTGTTCGTTATGAGCTTGTCCAGCACCTTGCTCCACGCCGAGAGGAGGCAGATGGTCCTATAGGCTGCGGGGTCATTTTTGTTCTTTCCGGTCTTGTTGAAAAGAACTAGCACCGCTGTTTTCCACAAGTCTGGGAAGATTCCCCTCCCGAGGCATTCGTTTAGGAGCGCCACAAAATACCCGGGATTTGCATAGTAGATTTCTCTGACTATGCTGATGTCGAACCCATCCTTGCCTGGTGCTTTGCCCGTATTTAGACTGGAGAGGGCATTCTCCACTTCGTCTCTCGTGAAGGGGGGTCCTCACCAGTGTCCGGCGGGATCCGACTTTCTTCCCTTATTTCTTTTTGTTGAGGGAGTCCCCTTCTCCCTCGTCTCCTTGGAAGTGGTAATCCAAGAGACTTTCTACGGTACTATCAAGAGTCTTTGATAGGCTACCGTCTGCCCTTTCTACCGCTGCTAGTTTTAGCGGTTCGGTTATGGATCCCCTCGAGATCTTATAGGGGATCCCGAAAGGGTCAGCCGGAGTTTGAAACTCACACAGTTTTCTCCAGTAGGAGATTTTCGAGAGATTCACTTCTCTCCTGTATGCTGAACGAGCCTTTTTATGCACTTCTGTGCACTCCCTGTCTTGCGGAGTAGCTTTTGCTCTTTGCAGAGCTTTCCTACTCCGCCTAGCTCTCGCCCTTAGAGCTTTTAGTTTCTCCGACCACCAGGGGTGGGGTCCTTGGCTCCCCTTTTATTTCCCCTACTACTCTCGCATAGCGTTGTTATTTGACTGGTAAGTTCTTCAAAGAGGGAGTTGAGGTCCGACACTTCTGCGGCCTCTTCTTCCCTCCTACCTCCCAACAAGGTAGTTAACTTGGCTTTAAAAGCCCACCAGTCTAGATTCTTCATTAAGAATCTTTTGCGCTTGGGTCGGATGGGCTTTTCCGATCCCAAAACGAAAGATAGCGCTAGGTGGTCACTGCAGCTCTCGTCGTTCAGTACTTGCCAATCCTGGACAAGGCTGGGCTTTGAGACTCTGACGAGAGTCACGTCGATCCAAGAGGAGCCCCTCGCCCCTTGGAAGGTCGGGGTGCTCTCTGGATCGTTCAAGAAACTCAAGTCTGCCGCGTTGGCAAAGTCCACTAGTAGCTGGCCGCGTTCGTCCTCGTTCTGATTGCCCCAGAGAGGACTCTTCGCGTTGAAGTCGCCTGCTATTATTATCTCATGACTGGGGAATTCCCCTAATAGAGCCATTAGCTCATTCAGCGTTTCTCTCAAATTGCCTGCCGGAGAACTGTATACGTTCACCATTAAAAATTTTGTATCACCACATTCCACGCCGAGGGCGACCACGTTCTCGGAGCATTTTATCTCGAGAACCGCTAGGGACGGGTCTTTCACGACCGTGGCCACCCTGGGCTTTGCCACCCTAGGGTGGTAGATCCGGTAGGAGTTAGGGAAGCCCACCACTCTTCCCCCTGTTCGAATGGTTCCTGCAATAGCAAAATATGAGCTTTTTGCTCAGTGGCTGTCACCAGGGCCTGTGTTGTTGCTGCCCGTGCGTGGTGCAGATTGATTTGAAGCACCTTAACGCCTCTCTTTGGTTTATTATCCATAATGAGTGCGTTCTTTTAGCAGAGCCAGTTCTCTGACAAGGCTTGGGCATTCCTTGTCTAGACTCGAGTGGCCTACATCCACTCGACGTCTGAATCTCTTGTTGTTTGCCAAGCAGTTAGTGCAGACCGGGCTATTGCTGCACTCTTGGCGCTTGTGCCCGGTTTCCCCACACCGGGCACATCTATCCTGCTCTTCGGTGCACCTTGACCTAAAGTGCCCGAACCCGTTACACCTGTAGCAACGGACCTCCCTCAGATATTCCCTTACTGAGTGGACGGTCCATCCCACTCCGAGTTTGCCTCGCTTCATTACTCTTTTGAAGGTCAGTGGGTCCGCCTCTGCTACCCAGTGGCGTTTCCCACCCTTCACCTTCAATGAGAACTTGAGCTGGAGGCTGCTCTCCTCCAACTCTGGGTTCTGTTCCGCGAGACATTGCTCGACCTCTTCCCTTGACAGGTTTCCGTCTATCCCGTAGACGATAAACCTTGGATTCCTCTTAGCTGGCAATCTGGACCGAAGGTTCTCCTTCGTCACTGCATTGCTCTTTAGCTCCGAATCCAGTTTCCCTATTTCTTTGGCGGAGGAGCATTCCACCATTACTCCTCCCCCATTCACCTTTCTAACTCCCTTAACCCCAATCTGGAGTTTGGCGGGGCAAATCTGTGTTTGCAGAACCGCCTTGACGTCTTCTGACGAGGGAGAACCCTTGTCTGTTGCGGGGTAAACGAGAAGCACGTGCCTCTTCTCGACCCTCTTGGGTGCCACCTTCTTGGCTACCTCCTTCTTCGCCGTTTTTTGCTTAGGGGCCGTATTCCCCTTGCCGGGCTTCGCTCGAGCCGCTTCGGCATATGTCTTTGGAGCCGCGCTAGCGTGCTCACTTCTTTCCTGGAGTCTCCCTTGGATGAGACTCATCTCTATCACTTGCTTGGTGCAAGCTGCTTGTAGCGAGTTCGCTACTTTCCTTATCTTGGTTCTGGTGTTAACCAGAACCTTGTTTGAAGGATTCTCTAGAATCCTCTCCAACTCTTGGAAGAAGGAGTTGACTGCGCTTGCGAATTCCGACGGAATTTCTAAGTCGCAGTCTGCCTCAACGGGCTCACTTGGACCGGGGTTGAAGCCCCCGCGTCCTCTGCCATCTCTCTACTCGGGTTGCTAACCGAGTGTAAGCCCTGGGACCTGTGTCCCTGGTCGGTCAGACTTAGTACGTTCGAAAGTCAGGTGCTCAGCGGTACCCTGGGGTTCTTTCCGCTGTAACCTGCACCTGACCCTGGTTGAGTGCGGGATTTGGCCTGATCCGTAGATCAGGGGGACCGGCACGACGACGACGTACCCGCTCGTGTGTCAGAGTTGCGCACCGTGCTTTGACCGCAGCCCGGACTTTGCCCTTACAAGGACAGTTTTTCTAAGTCCGAACTGACTGCACCGAAACACTTTTTTCAAATTAATGAAAAAAAAAAAATTTTTCTTCCCTTCGTTTTGAGAAACGAAAGAGAAGAAAAATCAAGTTTTTGAGGGGAGAAACAACTCCCCTCGCTCTGCTAACAGAGTCTTATTGGAACAGCAGTCGATTTGATTCGCAATCAATCACACAGTACTCACTCAACCAGCCTCTGACATGGATGTGATCAAAAGTACCATCGACGTGCATCTAACCTGGATGTGATTAGAAGTACCATCGACGTACATCTAACCTGGATGCAATGAGAAGTACCATCGACGTACATTTAACCTGGATGTGATTAGAAGTACCATCGACGTGCGTCTAACCTGGATGTGATTAGAAGTACCATCGCCGTACATCTAACCTGGATGTAATTAGAAGTACCATCGACGTACATTTAACCTGGATGTGATTAGAAGTACCATCGACGTGCATCTAACCTGGATATGATTAAAAGTACCATCGACGTACATTTAACCTGGATGTGATTAGAAGTACCATTGACGTGCATCTAACCTGGATGTAATTAAAAGTACCATCGACGTACATTTAACCTGGATGTGATTAGAAGTAGCATCGACGTACATCTAACCAGGTTGTGATAAGAAGTACCATCGACGTACATTTAACCTGGGTGTGATTAGAAGTACCATCGACGTACATTTAACCTGGATGTGATTAGAAGTACCATCGACGTGCATCTAACCTGGATGTGATTAGAAGTACCATCGACGTACATCTAACCTGGATGTAATTAGAAGTACCATCGACGTACATTTAACCTAGATGTGATCAAAAGTACCATCGACGTACATTTAACCTGGATGTGATTAGAAGTAGCATCGACGTACATCTAATCTGGATGTGATTAGAAGGTCGGTTTTTGCGAGCCTGCAGTGTCTACGTCGAGTTCGGTCATCAATTGCGTATGACCGTCCTTCGCTTGTTCTCTGACTGCTGGTATGCCCGTCGATGGTATATTCGCTGTACACCTCTGATAATGTTATCTTCGGGTACCGGAGGGTACTTACCTTTCGAACGATAAAATGACCCATCTGTCTTGCGCCAAGAGTGCGATCAAATGACCCGCATGCCTTGCACGATCAAAGTCGCTCAGATCACCCACTTCACCCACGTTCGCCGATTGCGGTACACTGTTCGGAAGCTCTGTTGTCAACCTGTTTATCACGTGCGTTCGTTTTAGGTCTCTTCCACGGTGCGCGTGGGATGCCCATGTGAACTGTCCATCACCCCTATGTTTCATTTACCGAGGTTATTTACACTGTTTGAAAAAAAAAACAAAAAAAAAACGAGGTATCCTGAAGGAATCATCTAATCGAGATGCAAATTGGTAAATTAAATGTACGTGTATAAGAAAGAAAATGGTTGCAATTATAGAGCAGTTGGACCATTTTTTTTCGGACAAAACTGATACACGAGTGAAAAAAGTCAGTACTTTGTAGCGCCAACTCTGGCTCGGATACCAGCAATTACCCGGCGTGGTATAGACACATACAGTTCACTGATACTGTCCTGGGATATAGCATGCAAGATGGGGTCAAACTTGCGGGCCAGTTGGCCAACATTCGGGGATAGGTGTAATTGGCGTCATATTATGCCCAAAACATGTTCGATCGGCGAGAGGTCATGACGTCGGACTGCCAAGGGTGTCAATATCGCGGAATGTCGACTGGGAGAGCCACGCATTTTTGTTGCAGGGCATTATCCGGTTAAAATATTTCTCGACGATTCTACGACCGGAATGGTAACACAACAGTTCGTAGAATGTCGTTGGCGTACCGTTGAGCCGTGAAGCGGTACGGATGACTCCCAAGGATGTCCGGTTATCGTAGGAAGTTGCTCCCCAGACTGTCACTCCCGGTGTGTAAGCCATGTGCCGTTCCACGGTACAGGCAGCATCCGTGCGCTGGCCGGCTCGTCTCAAGACATGTATGCGCTGGTCATCGGCGCAAAGTGCAAACCGTGACTCATCTCTAAAGACAATACAACGCCACTGGACACTATCATATGTTGATCGAGCCCGACATCACTGCAAACCGTGCCGGCGAGGCATTTTTACGTAAGTTATGACGCATAAGGGCGATGGAATGAATTCCGCTCGAATGTACTCACCTTTGATCCCATTTCGCTCATTATCAATAGAGTTCGTCCCCAGGTTATCTCCTACCACATACTAAAATTTCATCGAAATCGAACCATTTTTACGCGAGTTATCATGTGAACAGACAGACGGACAAAGCTGCGGCATATGCGCTTCTTCATCTTACAGTTGGAAAGAGTAAACAAGTTAGTAAAATCATGCAATGCATTGATTATGATACGCTTTCCAACATACCAGAAACCATTACTCAAGTTATCACTCAAGTTATGAGGATAATGGCTGTGGAATAAATCTCGCTCCTGTGCCCTGGCCGATGCTATTCAACAGAACCCATTTCGATGATATTGAACAGAACCGGTTCAGTATACCTCCCAAAATAACATGATAAAGTTTTGTCGCAATTGAAGCATTTTTTACGCTTTCCAACCGTAGGTTGAAGAAGCGTATATGCTCCAGCTTTTTCCGTCCGTCTGTCGGCACGATAACTCACGTAAAAATGGTCCGATTTCAATGAAATTTTAGTATGTGGTAGGGGACCACCTGGGGACGAACCCTATTGAAAATGGGTGAAGTTGGGTCAAAGGTCACGACATAAGAGCGGGATCCATTCAATTGCCTTTATGCGTCATAACTTGCGTAAATATGGTTCGATTTCGATGAAATTTTAGTATGTGGCAGGGGACCACCTGTGAATGAATGCTATTGAAAATGGGTGAAGTGGGGTCAAAGATCACGGCAAAGGAACGGGATGCTTTCCATTGCCCTTATGCGTGATGAGGAGCGTAAAAATGGTTCGATTTCGATGAACTTTTAGTATGTGGTAGGGCACCACCTGGAGAGGAACCCTATTGTAAATGGGAAAAATGGAGTCAAAGGTCAGGACATAGGATCGGGATCCATTCCATCGCCCTTATCATACACTATTAAGGTGGACGTCAGGCAATTTTGCTTCCTATATTTCCAATGGAAAACCTTTTGTACACATTTCCTTTACAATTAGTGTGTTCCTAAGGATGGAAATTTGAACATCGATTAAAATAACTTTATACTATAACTTGGAATACTTAACATTTTCTAAAACATAAGCATAATTATATTAAAAAACAATAACGTTTCCTTTGGTGGTGTTGAAACCACAAAAAAGATGGCGCGACCTGTACTTTGATGACGTCAGTGGACAAATAAATGTTGGATTGCATAATTACGGTTATGGTTTAGAAAATATTAAGTATTCCAAGTTATGAAATGAAGCTATTTTAATAGATGTTCAAATTTTCATCCTTGGGAGCGCATTAATTGTGAAGAAAATGTGTACAGAAGTTTTTCCATTTTAAGTATAGGAAGCAAAATTACTTGACGTCCACCTTCAAGTAGCAATTCTTGTATGTATGTATGTACATTTTAATTTCGAAAACGGCTCTAAGAATTTTGATGAAAGTCGTTAACCTACCGTTTTCTGGTACTAGAAATCGATTTAGCTTGATCTCGACTTTAGGAGAATTCGTTTAGTGGGTTAAATAACCACCCCGAATTATAACGTTTTTGGTGTCATGGCGTCGTTCCATCAATGTTACCAATGCTTAGAAACCTTAAGATGTCACGATCTCGCGTTTGAGAATGTTGGCGCGCGGTCACGCCATCTCTCTCATTACGTCACGCGTTGTGTGCGAATGTCCGTCCGCACGATAACTCGCTTAACAATCGTTCGATTTCGATGAACTTTTAGTATGTGGTAGGGGATCACTGGGAAGGAACCCTCTTTAAAGTGAACGAAATGGGGTCAAAGGTCAGTACATAGGAGCGGGATCCATTCCACTGCTCTTATGCGACATAACTAACGTAAAAAAGTTCGATTTCGATTAAATTTCAGTATGCGGTAGAGGACCACCTGGCCACAAACCCTATTAAAAATGGGCGAAATGGGGTCAAAGGTCAGGACATAGGAGCTGAATCCCTTCCATCGCCATTTTGCGTCATAACTTACGTAAAAATGCTTCGATTTGGATGAAATGTTAGTATGTTGTAGGGGCCTGCTTCGGGACGAATGCTATTGAAAATGGGCGAAATGGGGTCAAAGTTTAGGACACAGGAGCGGGATCTATTCCATAGCCCTTATGCATCATAACTTACGTAAAAATGCTTCGATTGCGACAAAATTGTATCATGTTATTTCGGAGGTATACCGAACCGGTTCTGTTGAATATCATCGAAATGGGATCAAAGGACAGCGCACAGGACAGATATTTATTCCACAGCCATTATTCTCATAACTTGAGTGATAACTTTAGTAATGATTTCTATATGTTGGAAAGCGTATTATAATCAATGCATTGCATGATTTTACAAACTTGTTACATAAGTTATTATGCATAAGGACTATGGAATAGATCCCGCTCCTATGTCCCATTTCGCTCATTTTCAATAGGATTTGTCCTCAGGCAGGTCCCTACAACATACTACCATTTCATCCAAATCGAAGCATTTTTAGGTAAGTTATGACACATAATGGCGATGGAAGTGATTCCGCTCCTATGTCCTGACCTTTAACCCCATTTCGCCCATTTTCAACAGGGTTTGTCCCCAGGTGTTCTCCTACCACACACTAATTTTTAGTCGAAATCAAATCTTTTTTACGTTAGTTATGGTGTATAAGAGCAGTGGAATGGATACCGCTCCTATGTCCTGACCTTTGACTCCATTTCGTTAACTTTCAATAGGGTTCCTTTCCAGGTGTTCCCCTACACATACTAAAATTTCATCGAAATCGAACGATTTTTACGCGAGTTATCGTGCGGACGGGCATGCGCACACAACGCGTGGCGTACGGAGGCAGATCCGAATCGCGACCATCTGCTCGCAAGAGTGTGACATCATAAAACTTTATTAGGATCCATACACAACGCGTGACGTAATGAGACAGATGGCGTGACCGCGCGCCAAGATCTCAATCGCGAGAGTGTGACGTCATAAGATTTCTAAGCATGGGTGACAGTAATGGAACGACGCCATGACACTAAAAACGTGGTAATTCGGGGTGGTTATTGAACCCAGTAAACGAATTTTCCTCCTAAAGTCGAGACTAAGCTAAATTGATTTCTAGTACCAGAAAACGGTAGGTTAACGATTTAACCAAAATCCTTAGAGCCGTTTTTAAAATAAAGTTTACATACATACAAGAAATTCTGCTTTAATAGTATGGGATAAGGGCGGTGGAATGGATCTCTATCCCATCTCCTGACCTTTGACCCCATTTCGTCCATTTTCAATAAGGGTCGTCCCCAGGTGGTTCCCTACCACATACTAAAATTTCATCGAAATCAAACCATTTTTACGCACGTTATGACGCATAAGGGCAAAGGAATGCATTCCGCTCCTCTCTCGTGACCTTTAATCCCACTTCACCCATTTTCAATAGCGTTCATCCCCAGGTAGTCCACTACCGCATACTAAAATTTTATCGAAATCGAAAAACTTTTACGCGAGTTATTGTGTGGACAGACGGACGGACAATGCTTGAGCATATACGCTTCTTCAATCTAAGGTTGAAAAGCGTAAAAAGGACTTACAAACTTGATTCGAAGAATCCAAAGAAAATTTCAGTAAAGGATTCATGATTATTGTTGGGTTCTCGTACAATGGGAAATTAAAGTTAAGAAACGTCGAAAAGAATGTTAAAATCAATTCTACATATTACCAAAATAATGTTTTAACTCTTACATTTAAAGAGGAAGTACCGTTCCTTTATCCATTGAACCTTCAAAGAGTAGAACATTATCACGGTAAGACCACCAGTCATACATCAAATTCTGCCACTGCTTCTTGAAAACATGAAACAAGTTAGTAAAATCATGGAATGCATTGATTATGATACGCTTTCCAACATATCGGAAATCATTACTGAAGTTATGAGGATAATGGCTGTGCAATAAATCTTGCTCCTGTGCCCTGACCTTTGACCCCATTTTGATGATATTAAACTGAATTCGTTCAGCATACCTCCGGAACAACATGATAAAGTTTTGTCGCAATAGAATAATTTTTAGTCAAGTTACTAATGCCTGTGGAATAAATCTTCCTCCTGTGCCCTGACCTTTGACCCATTTCGATGATATTCAACAGAACTGGTTTAGAATCCCTCGGAAACAACATGATAAAGTTTTGTCGCAATAGAATATTTTTTAGTCAAGTTACTAATGCCTGTGGAATAAATCTTCCTCCTGTGCCCTGACCTTTGACCCATTTCGATGATATTCAACAGCACTGGTTTAGAATCCCTCCGAAACAACATGATAAAGTTTTGTCGCAATAGAATAATTTTTAGTCAAGTTACTAATGCCTGTGGAATAAATCTTCCTACTGTGCCCTGACCTTTGACCCATTTCGATGATATTCAACAGCACTGGTTTAGAATCCCTCGGAAACAACATGATAAAGTTTTGTCGCAATAGAATAATTTTTAGTCAGGTTACTAATGCCTGTGGAATAAATCTTCCTCCTGTGCCCTGACCTTTGACCCATTTCGATGATATTCAACAGCACTGGTTTAGAATCCCTCCGGAACAACATGATAAAGTTTTGTCGCAATAGAATAATTTTTAGTCAAGTTACTAATGCCTGTGGAATAAATCTTCCTCCTGTGCCCTGACCTTTGACCCATTTCGATGATATTCAACAGCACTGGTTTAGAATCCCTCCGAAACAACATGATAAAGGTTTGTCGCAATCGAAGCATTTTTACGTAAGTTATGACGCATAAGGGCGATGGAATGGATTCCGCTTCAATGTCTAGGTCTTTGACTCCATGTCGTCCATTTTCAACAGGTTTCGTACCCAGTTTGTCCCCTAATACATACTAAAATTGCATCGAAATCGAACCATTTTTACGTGAGTTATCGTGAGGACAGGCAGACAGACAGACAAAGCTGGAGCATATACGCTTCTTCAACCTATGGTTGGAAAGCGTAAAAAAGAAACTGATATTAAGTCTGTAACTTTTGCTTATATTCATTTAAAGTCCCCTGATGCGTCACCACCGGACTGTTGTGCCTTCGGACTGCTAAAAAGAGCGCTTTCTAAACGCAGACCTAAACCAATGATTGGACTATGGAAAGCATTGGAAGAGGAGTGAAATAAAATGTCACTAACAGTTTTAAGAAATGCCATGTTATCTTGGAAATCTAGATGTAGGTTCATAGTCTAGTGAAAACAAGTAAGTAAAATCATGCAATGCATTCATTGTGATACGCGTTCCAACATACCAGAAGTCATTGCTCAAGTTGTTACTCAAGTTATGAGGATAATGGCTGTGGAATAAATCTCGCTCCTGTGTCCTGACCTTTGACCCATTTTGATGATATTTAACAGAACCGGTGCAGTATACCTCCGGAACAATATGATAAAGGTTTGTCGCAATCGAAGCATTGTTACGTAAGTTATGACGCATAAGGGCGATGGAATGGATCCCGCTCCTATGTCTGACCTTTGACCCCATTTCACCCATTTTCAATAGAGTTTCTCACAGGTTGTCCCCTACTACATACTAACATTTCTTGGAAATCGAACTATTTTTACGCGAGTTATCGTGCGGACAGACACACGTACAAAGCTGGAGCATATACGCTTCTTCAACCTACTGTTGGAAAGCGTAAAAAAGAGCTATCAGATGAACATTTAAGAAAGAAATACTTTTATTTTAAACATTAATAATATTGCTGGGAAATCGTTCTAAAAATGTGTGAGCATTCTCTGCTTTATAGGTTTCTTCGTAGACCTTCTATTTCCAGAACGATCTTCGTTGGTGACAAAACAAAAACAAAAACAAAAAAAAAAAAAAAAAAAGAAGAAGGAAAGAAAAATTCTTAGAAAACAAGTTACTTCCCTAACCGTGTATTTCCAGGTTTCACATATTATGGTAAAAGGCATTCATTCTGTTTTCTCTGCTCCACCTTTTATTTCTCTTCAGTAGGAAACTTTCTCGGCCAACTTCTTTTTCATTCTCTGCCTTTTTTACTTTTTGTTGTTCTCATAAAACTAGTCATCACAAAACATCGAACGGCTGCAAACCAAAACGCCTTTTTTGTTTTTTTTGCATTATTTACGCTTTATACATCAATTTCTTACATCTGCGGGTGCGACAGTATTTCGTTTTAATACAATGAGATATAAAATCAGTTTTGTCGGCTACAAGGCATGTGTACTAACGGTTCGTATCACTGCTACAGAAAATGGAAAATACCTGATGCTTCTTGGAGCAACTTTCGGCATAACTATCCATATCATAAAAAAAAACCATCAACCATTTTTACAGGAACAGAAGTGCAAGTATTTTTCCCAAATAAAAATTCAAAAGGAATACACCAAAGTTTTGGGAAGTAGATAGCTGAAGGGAAAGCATAATAAAGTTATGTTCGTTACAAAAAGCAGCAAAAGAATTGAGAAATAAAAACATCAAAATTGTTTTCTGATGCATAGAAAACCGGGATTGTGACCACAGCTACTGGATTAAAATAATACTTTGAAATAAGGACATATGGAAGTGCAGATACGATGTAAAAAGGAAATATGTTATATGCCCTCTAGTTGAGAATAATGCATTTCAAAACTCAAGGGTATCAATCTCGAAATTTGTAATGGAAAAATAACATTTCAGTCCGCCCAACAGAAAGAGAGGTATCAATAAGCAAAAGTTATATATTTGGACCATCTATCGGAGAAATGTTTCATCAGAAAATCTGAAAAGGACGTGGAATATTGTGAACATAAATGCTCTGCCGAAATAAAAAGAAGTAATCCAAATCGGACTTTTTGAAGCTTGCCGTTAAACCTGCCAGTTGAAAAAAATTGTGAACCACTGAGGGATCAGATAACATGTAGATTACACTGAATGATCTGTGAATTACGACCACCTACCTAATACGTCGTAGGTCCGCCTTGTGCCCTACTACAGCAGCTATCCGACGTGGTATCGATTTAATGAGAAGCCGGAAGCAGTCGGGATGTATGGCCAACAAATCTCTGTGTAATGAAGCCTTCAATGCAGGTATGGAGCAGTATTCCCTCAAAGCAACTAAAGGCAATTGCCGCCTAACCCAATGAGCTGGGCAGGCATCAAAAGCACGTGGGCAAAAAATTTATTTGTTTTGATATTTTTTTCAAGTTGTTTCAACCACGAAGAATCGAAAGCAACAGAAGACCTTTTACAGTGGTTTTAAACAACTTTGATCCTTTCGTTCAGACATTATTGAATTCAACAAAAAATATGGTTCAAAAAAGAACTTGAACGCAAACACAAGGCGTCTTTCAGCGTCTTTGGTGTTGAAAGAAGTCTGCCTTAATATTTGACAAAATTCTGAGCAAAACCCTTTTATTAGCGGCTTACAATTTAACTGACCGGAATGACTTTCCCCCGCCAACTAGCATGAGTGCATTAGTTAGTAAAACGAACTTGGTTACGGTTTGCTGTGATTGGCTGGCGCTGATGTGTTGTTTTGAGAAAAGACTGCCTCTTTCTCGGCGTTTGAAAGTCTCGCTTTCACTCACACAAGGCTAATTTGAAAGAAGTTTTTGAGAATGAAAAGGGTAATGAGACGAACTTAGAAGGAGGCTAACGGCATTTTATAAAAGTTTTGTTTTGACTTTTGAGAGCCCAAATTTTATTTGTTTATTATTATTATTGCAGGTAATTGATTTTCGATTAATGAAAACTAATTAGGAATTTGGAAATTTTGATCTAAAATGCTTCCTGCGCGGAGGAAGTTACGTCGCTGCACGGCCGCGCGCGCGCGCAGCGACTTAGAGGGAGCATTGGTATAGAGGTGATTGATGTATCCAGGAGCCTGATATGCCATTCCATAGTGTCTCACAAGTGCCCTGTGGGATTGATATCATGGGAGTTCGGAGTCCAATAATAGTGCTCAAGGTCGGAACTGTGTTCCTCAAACCATTCCTGCCCAACATTGGACCTGTAGCTTGGCGCATTATCATCTTGGAAAACACCGTCGTTATTCTGGAAAAAGTGCAACATTTCTGGATGTACAGAGTCAGCAAGCAATTCACGATAGTGGTCCCTAGTGATACGTTGTTCCACATGTACCAGGGGTAGAAGTTTCTTCCAGGTAAACATGCCCCACGTCATGCCACCGCCTACACCGGCTTGCATTATGGAGACCATTAACGATGGATTGAGTGTCACATGTTGTTTGCGCGAAATACATTCACAACCGAGCAAAAAAACCGAACTCGTCAGACTAGCACACTTTTTTCCAATCATTCGACGTACAAATTGTATGATCTTTGCACCAGGCAAGTCTACTGAACCGTGGTTAGGAGAGAATATCGTCGGGGTCGTCTGCTGTAATAAATCAATACGTGCGAACGGGCAACGCATGGTGATGACAGAAATTGTTCTGAGTTGACCTGTATTGTATTGAGTAGTCAACTGTTGAACAGTACTGCGTCTCTTGGCCTGCACGTGTCGTCGGACCCGGCGTTCACCTCTCATATCAACCTTTCGCTGTGCTGTGCAGTTTTGCCTCCGGGTCGTTGTTTGACCATTTTCACGCCAGTCTTTATACACTTGAACTACAGCGGCCCTCGAACAACCCACCAGTTTAGCCGTTTGGGAAATCGAGGCACCCACTCTCTGACCTCACACAATCGGTCCTTTCTCAAAGTCCGATAAATCCTTCCGTTTGCCCATCACGCTCCGAATTTTACTACCTACTTCTACACTCATATGTTAAGTATGCTACGTCGGTCGACTAATCGCGCCTTCTCGGAAATGACATGGTCAATAGACGGCATCCACTTTTGATAAGGTGGTCATATTCAGTGATCCCTCGGTGTAGATTGATCTCGCCGAAAGACAGTTGGTGTTGGAAGAATTTTCCAATCCTACACTTGAAAAATATCTAAATTTACATCTCTTAGAGAGACGTCTTACAGAGGCATAGAAATGCATTAAAAGCTGCAAGTTCGGCTATTAGACGCAAGAAAATAATTTTTCAGGATAGAAAGGGCCATATACACTGAGTGACTACTTTATTATCACCACACCTCAGTACTTTGTTTGGCCACCTTTTGCCTTTAATACCGCGTCGATTCTTCGTGGCATGGACTCCACGAGATGTTGATAGGTGGTTTGTGGAATCTGAGACCATGCTTGATGAACAGCACTTTCCAGGAGTGTGAGATTGCAGGGTTGTGGGTCCAGCTGTCCGATGGCTCGTTCAACTTCATCCCACAAATTTTCAATGGGTTTGAGATCTGAAGATTGTGGGGGCCACCTAAGCAAAGTAAACTCACCGGCATGTTCCTGAAACCAATCCTGTACAATACGAGCACTATGGCAGGACGCATTATCTTGTTCAAAGTAGCCATTGCCATTGGGATAAACCATCCACATAACAGGATGCACTTGGTCCACAAAGATGTTTAAATATGATGTGCCAGTCAGACGTTGATCAACACGAATTAAAGGGCCCATAGCATGCCAGGAAAACATTCCCCAAACCATAACGTAGCCTCCACCAGCTTGAAGAGTGGTTGTAGCAATGCATTTGGGGTCCATGCTTTCGCGCTGTTTCCGCCAAATTCTCACTCGGCCATCGGCATGGTGCAACTAAAAACGTGATTCATCGGACCACATAATTTGTTTCCAAGAATCGACTGTCTAATCCTTGTGCTCCTGTGCAAACTGGAGACGTTTTCTCTTGTTAACTGCAGACAGCAAAGGTGTTCGAACAGGCCTTCGGCTGCGATATCCATCCGATGCAGTGTACGGCAAACAGAACGTGCAGAGATCATTTGAGGGGATCTTTGATTAAGATGGTCTGTAATTTGCTGCACTGTGGCCTTCCTGTTGTCTGTTACCAGTCTGGACACTCTCCGTTCCGCCCGAGCAGTCACTTGTCGATGACGACCACACGTTGCACGTAGAGACCCAGTTTTTTGGCTGACAGTCCAGTCTTTAAACATTTTAAGAACAGCTGCTCTGGAACATTTCACGAATGCGGCGGTTTCGGTGATACTCGCTTCACGGCTCCGAGCTCCTACAATCATCCCACGTTGAAAGTCCGTCAAATCACATTTTTTACCCATCTCGTCACCCAAAAATCACTTTTACTACTGTCGCAAGCACTAAGCTTTCCCTTTTTATACTAGCCTCACCCTCTGGCGGCAACAGCGTGCATCCATAGCTCATTGGCTTAAAACTGTCAGGTGGTCATAATAAAGTGGCCACTCAGTGTATACAAGAAAAGTTTGGTTTTAGCTCAACTTTTTTTTTTACAGCGCGACGTTTAGAAGCGCAAATATCAAACATTACCACTAAGTGGTATAAATATGGCTATAAGTGTGGTACATTTATGACGCCTAGTGGTAAAATTGTACATCACAGGAATTCGAAACTGCTTGATCCACATTTATATGGTTAGCGCTGTGAAATGTTTTTTTTTTTTTTTCATGCTTGAATACAAAATTGTAACAGGAGCATATTTGGCTCTTCGAAAGATGAGCTGGACACGATATAAAAGTAAGAAACAGCAGCCCAAAGCCTAACACTTACATTTCCCATCAATTGAGAAGTAACCTCCGGCTTGCGTGTTTTAACTTTACTTTTAACTATCACGCTATGAAGGAAGTTACACGCTGAACTGACAAATTATTACATACACGTACCTAATAATGTGTTGCTCCATCTTTTGCCCTTAGAACTGCAGCCAGACTTCGTGGTAAGAACTCAATAAGCTTTATTACAAACAAGGAGGTGGTACTGCTGCTCATGATACGAGGATCACCTGTACTAGAGCATTTACAGTTGAATGTCGGGGTTGGCGGGAACAAACAGATCTTTCAAATCCGTTCCACAAATTCTTAATGGGGTTGAGAGCCGACGATCGAAGGGGCAATTCGAGTGCGGTAAACGCACTTGAATGCTCCTGGAGCCAATTGGTCTCCACTCGAGAAATATGCGGTGTGACATTGTCCTGTAGAAAGATGACGTCATCGTGAGGAAAGAGAATAGTTACGACCGGGTATAGTTGGTCGGCGGGATGTTCGATTACTTTGTGCCAGTGACAGAGGTCTCATAGGTTACAAAGAGACCCGAAGAATCTCATGTGTAAATACCCCAAATTGTTACACAGCCTCCACCTTGGCAGGCTGGGTTTGTTTCACACTACAAACAAGACTGACCAAAAAAAAAAAAAAAAAACGATGGTAACCATAAATGTACAAAACGACGCTAACGACAAATCCTGTTGCGTATGGTTTTCGCCGCAGACGCATCTTACAATCAAACTCTGATTCGTCATACCGAATGACGTGCTTCCGTACCAGAGATGGAAACGGGTCACGGTTCAACGAGTTGCCAATTTCCAGCGGGTCAAACAAATCGGGTCAAGGTGTTCCTGATCCGATTTCAACCCGGTTTTATTTCCGTTTTACTTTTGAAAACCAAAAAAAAAAAATCGAAAAAAAAAAAGATGGGCAATGTGGAAACTTGTGCTCGGCACTGCTGCCCGCGAACTGAAAAACAAATTGTCATGCGATGTAAAGGTAGAGTGTCCTAAGAAGGAAATCTGTCGCTTTTTTCTGCGGAGCAATGGTCAAAACAACATTCATATTTTCAAAACTCTCAACTCATTGTAAACTTTTTAAAGTTGTAGCTCCTGGGTAACATATTCTGAAGCTTGATATGTTAACAAGAAAACAGCAAAAACTGAAATTAAACATACAAAAAGTTGCTTAATTTCAAAATGTCGACTGTAGCGCCATCGAAAGTAGGTGGAACAGCCTTAACATTACTTCTAAGGAACTTTTTGACTCTCGCAAATGTGTTTGAAAACATGTGTACAACAGGTCTTGCAAATGAAGGGCGACAGTTACAACACTTCTTGCAAGTGAGTAAATTATATGTTCCTATAATACATTTGTTTGACTTCCATATAACTCACTGAGGAGAGACTTTCTGAGCGCCCTGTATATATATATCTATTACATTGGGTGTGTTCATAAATTCTACCCGTTTCTGTAGGCTACAAAGAAAGGAGAAGAACAAAACAAATAACGTACCTAGGATTTCACATAATTGCCATCTTTATATGTGACCACTTACCATCTGTCTATGAGTAGGTGAATCGCACGCCGGAAAAACTCCTCTGTTTTAGAGTCAAAAAAGTCATGTAATGCCGTTTCCACATCGTCCACATCATCGAAGGTTTGGAGAGCAAAGGCGTTCTGTAATCGAAAAAGGTGGTAATTCGTAGGTGCCAGGTCAGGGAATACGCCGGGTGAGGTAACACTTCCAAACCAAAGTCCAGTAATTTTTGCCGAGTGATTAAAGCAGTATGAGGTCTGGCTTTATCATGACGAGTAATCACGTCTTTGCGATTGACGAGTGCTGGCCACTTTGATGTCAGTTGTTCTCGCAATCTGTTCAACTGTTGGCAGTAGAGGTCAGCATTTATCGTTCGGCTAGGTGCCAACACCTCCCAGTGGATTATTCCCTGGACATCCCACTAAACACTCAACAAAACATTTTTGGGATGCAGACCTCCTTTTGAAGTTGATGGAGCAGGTTTCTTACCTTGGCATACAATCCGCCGACGCTTTACATTACGGTACAGTCAGTATCCATTTCTCATCACCCGTTACAATTCGTCCCCAAAACGGCTCATTTCTGTAACGAGAAAGCAAAAAACATAGGTATGGATTCTCTCCACTCGTTGCTTTGCAGAAAGCTGGTGGGGAACCCAGTTATCGAACTTGGTGATGAACCCCAGCACATGCATCCGTCTTTCGACTGTTGTTCTGTGTACCGACAACGTTTCCGCTAATTCCTGAACGGTTGGATGTGGGTCATTTGTTACGGCTTGGTCCACATCCTCGTCAGAAAGCACGGATGGACGTCCAGGACGTGGTTGACCTTTACAGCTTCTGTCTCCCTCCCGGAATTTTTGAAACCAACGGCGACGTGTATTGTCCCCAACTGCACCTCCCCATACACTTGACAGATGTTGCGGCAAGCTGCGGCTGCAATACTGCCTTTATCGGACTCGTACAGTAAACAATGCCTAAAGTGCTCCTTATCGCATGCCAAGTTACACCGTTCGTGATTTCCGTTACGAATGACTTGCTTGGGTAAACCTAGTGTCTTTATAAGCTCTACTACTATACGCTTTATTGGCCGAAAATTCGGCATCGCAGCGTCACCTGTGACGTAACTACTCCGAAGCAATTTGAATCTATCACAAAAACAGTTAGAACTTTTGCACACACCCAATAGTTCAAAGCAGATTTGTCAGGGTCGGGTCAGGGTCAGTTACAGATCCGGGTCGGGTACAGTTATGTGACGTCTGGCTCCGAGTCGGATCCAATTATGTGACGTTCGGGTCCGGATCCAAAATTTTGACCTGTTTCCAACTCTACTCCATACACTAGTCCAGATAGGACTTTGCAAACTGTAGATGATGCCTTGCAATCAACAAAGGGACAGGACTTTGCAATCTTTTTATGCCTTGCAATCAACAAAGGGATAGGATGTGGACGTCGACTGCCATAACGTATTTTTTTCCATGGTACGATAGATAATGTTTGGGCATGAGCTTGTAGATGCACTCTCATTAAATTCCAACGTGATCTGCTCAGCAGTAGCCGTGCGATTCGTTGTAACAATGAGGGACAGTCCGTGCTCACCTCGAAAGTCACTTGCAAGTTTATGGCCACATTTCTCTCAGCTGGAAAATTTCGAGTGTTTCACCTAGTCTTGGTAGTCTATCTGATGTGGACATCCCAACAGTTCAGCAGTTGCAATGATTAAACTACCTGCCTTCCTCGTAGCTATTATGAGGCCAACGTCAAACTCACTTACGTCGCTGTCTTCACTCAAAATTACTTTTCTGCCATGGATTCCAATGCGTAGAGACCTGCTCTATTTATAGGCAATGCCAGTTTTGGAGTTGCACGTGACCAGACGGGGTACTTCTGTTTTGCATATTGTTCCCGGTAGAGGTCTGCATAAGCGTTATTTGGTGAGCTTGGCCCAGCTCAAGCCCGAGCATTTAATGCTCGGCCAGTTAATTGCACCTATTATTTACGCCCGGCATGGCCCGTGATGTGCCATTTTGAAGTATTTTGTCTTTCAATTGTGTTTTATTAAATTGTAAAAATTAAATGATTAAATGAGATATTATTGAAAATATTTAGTTGAGTGTAAGCCTAAATATATTAACTAAACTTCAGCAATTATCAAAAAATATAACCTTCAAATAGAGAAAAAAAAATATATTTCACACGTTCAAAATCTCCCTTTCTTTTCAAGCGGTAACACTACACAATTCAATCCCTATACGGATTAGGGATAGGAAAAACAATCGATATCGTCCCACTCTCTTGTACAAACACACAAACACACGCACTCCCCCTCACTGCTAACACCTCCATCCCCCACTCCACACAACACAGACACTCGTTTGTGGTCGAATATTTTTTCGTCAACAAGCCCCAAAGTGTTTTACCATCTTAATACCTACAGATGGTAGAAACATTGTGAGTGCCTCTCCTCTCCTCTCTGATTACGACGTAGGCTATGTCATGGAAGTACAAGTAAAGCCAGCAAAACAGTTAAACAGACCAGGAATTCGGGAAGCATGTTTTCTTTCTTTCTTTACTATATGGAAAAACAGAATGGGTACTTTTGGCCCTGCCCGACCGTAAGTGTTTGGGAAAAGGCCCGGCCCTGACCGTTGCTTTGTTCTCTAAGCTAAAACAGTCCGACCCGGGCCGTTGCTTTGTTCTCTGAGCTAATAAAAAGCCCAACCCGGCTCGTTGCTTTGCTCTCTAAGCTAAAAATGCCCGACCCTGCGGGGCTCGGAGTGGCGGGATGTCCCAGCACGCGCAGACATCTAGTTACCGGGGTGTATGTAATAATTTGTCCACTCCCTGTAAAAATACCAAAGTTTGTATTAGCTTATACCTAGTTGCTTATATTCTCCTTCCTTTATGAGTTTATACATTAAATATCCTCCTGTTTAATTTCTTGGTCTCGAAAGAGTTTCACGTCTTCCAAATTAAATGAAGTTGGAGTGCAGGTATAGCCGACCACGATCGAACCCTATGGTGTGTTTTTTTCCGCATGAAGCATTTTCCAACTCCCTTTTAGTTTGCTCTCAAAGCATTATTATGTTTTTCTCATCTTTTTCGCATCTGCATTAAACTTAATTTTTATTTTAGGCTTTTAATTGAAGCATCTGTCTTTCAAACTTCTTTTCGTGTATATCTCATCTTTAACCTTGGGCAGTTCCGGAAATTTTCCATACGTTTGAACGAACTCACCGTGAAGTTTCTTTATGAGACACGCAGTGACCACGCCTTCTGTTTCAGGACAGAACGCGATTCTTCAATCATTGCTGATGATTGTAAAGCACGCTTAATCACGTTTGATGCTCCCCAAAATAAATGCCAAACATGATTATCATTCACGCATGCTCTCAGTTACACAGGATAAAATGATGGTGGAACTACGAGAATAAATCAAAGAGTGACGACAATTTAGTTCTACTTTCCATAAACAAAATTACACTTTCTAACTGTAGCATCGGTTTTCAGTGTAGTCTTCCTGAAACTCCGCGCAGTTCTTGATCCTGTCGAAGAAATTTTTCGGCTTTCCTAAATGCCGTATACGCATCGCTACTTTCGCCTCTCTGCCATTACGTTGATCATGCAATGCTTACTTAAGCAGAAGAAAAAGTGAAAGCCTGCTGGTGCAAGTATCGCTCTGTAAAGTGGATGTTAATCCACGAACCTGAATCATTGAATTGTCGCCATGCTTGCATCCACTCTAACAGAGCAAGTATTGTCCAACTACTCGATTTGAAAACCCTTTTGACGCCCCGGTGACGCAGTGGTATAAGCGCTCGCTTATGATCATTCTTCCGTGAAGAGTCAGGGTTCGAATCCCGGTGAGGCATGGATGTTGTGTTTGTCTTACAGCACTGGCTCTCTCCCTTCCCTGGAACCAGTGGCCCTAAATTAAGGACGGGCGACTGCTTATAGCCCATTGATTTGCTCACGGTGGTCGTTAAACCTTCAATAAAAACGAAAGAAAACCCCTTTTACCTCTGATATATTCCACTATGAGAAATGTTTTTGTGCCCATTTTTTTTTAATTTTCGTAACGCACTTTTCAGCCGATTGGGTTGTAAGTATCTGTTTCTGTTTTTGGATGTTTTATCGATTGGAATATTACAGTTGATCTTTTCAACCGGTTCTATTGACTATGAATAACCCTGCATATATTACACATTTTTACTTATGCGCAGTTTTTTCCTAGGTGATGTAAGTGTATTATTTTTTTTTGCTGAATCTTTAGATTTTATAAAAATAGGCTTTGAAATATATATTTCGTGTCAGAAAGAAAGGATTTAAAATAAAACGTCCTCATTACAAAAGAAAATTCGGTATGATCTTTTTTTTTGTATGGGGGGGATGAAGTGTGCTCCCACTCGTATTATGTCTCTTGCTTTCAGGACTAAATGTCACACCGCAGCCTCATCAGCAGTAACAGTCTTTTCCAGTAAAACTGGAACTTTTTCATAAGTTTTCAAAAATTGGATATTTTTCATACGCTGTTTTTTGTTGATCGGTCAGCTGTTTCAGAACCCATCTGATCCATATTTTCCGATTCTTAAGTTCCCGTGACCTATCGGATATTCAGAAACAAACTTTTTGTCTAGCATATCAGCCACAGTAGATACACTAATCCCTCGATATTCTTTGAAACAGTTAGTTCTCACAAATGATACGGTAGCGGAGCGTGGAAAAGCGGCCTGATCGAGATTCGCCAGCCACATTTCTTCTGCCAAATTTAAACCGACCTTTCTACCCATTCGTAAATTTTGTCTTGACTATTCGCTGGACCAAATCCAGCACTACATAGATTGCTTTAACCCTACTGCTCAAAGAACCTTATTGCAGCACGCTATTTAACAGCAGCGCTTCCATATTTGCACACTCACAGTCAGAATCAAGATGACGTGTCTCGTTGTGCGATGCAGGTCTCCCAACATAGCTGCCGTTTCGACGTATTAACTTTTGAAGATTGCTGTCTCTCGTGGTATCAGTTTAATTCGCAAATTGCCTTTACTTTCTGATTTACCCTCTCACATTGGCGACTAATCATGCTGGATGGTACATGCGGCGCACAGATTTACACAGTACACGAGCGTACAATATCACCAAACATTGCATGTGTTCCCCTAGAGACAAATCTCTCTTCTTGAGGTTGAATGATTAACTGAATGAAAAGTTATTGAGGGAAAGTACCAATTGCTATTTGTATGAGATATTAATCAGTCTGAAAACTTTTAACCAGCAGTGGAGCTACTAGAGGGTGAGGTGGGGCAATTGCACTAGGTCCCAGAACAAAGCCCTCGATAAGTAGAAAGCCGTGGCCCACGTGACAGAAGCCTACGCTCAAGGTTGTGTCATTGCTTTCTCCACTGAACAAACCAATCTTCACGGGCGAGGTCGTAGCAGAGAGTCATAAGAACGCTACTTGTTTTTCAATGCGCGCTTGCTTTGACATATGGGTGCACGTGACAAGCGTTTGTTGCGGAAATATGGGTACGAAAAATTAACATGTCTATTTCATTACTTGTCCTAAAGCTACTTGGTTCGAAGTGTAACGTCTCATGATGTCATCAGGCATACTTCTTGCTCTATGACTCATGAGAACCACCGTTTAGAACGATGAACTACGAGCACTGATTTACTTAAAGAATCATCATGACTTTTGGAAATGCTTTTCATAAAATATTTTCTCAAAATTATGATATGGCAAACAATCGGGCAACGATTGAACGCAACAGTTGAGATATGTGGGCCTCCGCTCCGGTCACATAAGCCACGATTTTCCTCTTACACCTAGGCTGTTGCATTCATTTGTTACCCGATTAGTTTCTACATCCTCAAAATCGCCAGAGTTATTAAGAAAGTATTTCCACAAATCGTGATGATTTTTTAAACAAATCAATGCACGTAGTTGCCTATGCACACAGCGGTGGTTTCCATTAGTCACTGAATGAAAAGCATATCTGATGACGTCATGTGACGTCACACTCGAAACCAAACACCTGTTTTTCTTGTCTTTTCTTTTTTTAAAGTTTTGATTGAAGGTTTAACGACCACCGTGAGCAACTCAATGTGCTATAAGCAGTGGTCCGTCCCTAATATAAGGTCACTGGTTCCATGGAAGGGAGATAGCCAGTACCGTAAGACAAACACAACATCCATCCCTCACCGGGATTCTAACCGAGACCCTTCTCGGGAGAATGGTCAGAAGCCAGCGCTTAGACCACTGCACCACAGGGGCGACCAAGCAGCTGTAATATAAGTAATAAAATAAACTTACGTTAATTACTTCTTTCCACATTCTCGCGATAAATGCTTTCCTCGCGCTCCCACATAACAACGTGTACAGCGAAATAACTAATCTTCCTGTGAAACTGCACTCTGACCTCGCCTTTGAAGGTTAATTTGGTCAGTGGAGAAAGCAATCAAACAAATCTGGGCATTTCGGACTTCTGCACCCTGGTCTGTTCAATATGAGAGGGATTGTCTAGACGCTTCAGGTGCCCATTGCCGGCTAACGATAATCTACGGAAAGGACGAAAGGTAGCAGTAAAATTGATGATACTACAATATTCTCGTAGTTGTTTTCGTAATAAAAAAGCCGGTCAGTTACCGGTAAGATGAGTTCCAATTGAGTCGTCATTTTGGAACGTAGGACTATGACTTGTACATCGGAGAGTTGAAATGAGCTAGTCGAGTATGGTTTCAAAGCGTTAATTTAATTTTTTATAGCCAACACAGGTCTATGATATGAAAAGTAGCTTGCATAATTTTTACAAATATTGCTGGATACATTGCGAACACAAAGCAGATCGATACATGAATTACCCAAAGTGGTGCTCTGTCTTCTTGTGCTTCTTACATTCCTCATCACTTGCTCTTGCCTCTCGTTTTGATTTTCTCCCCTTTTGCTTGCGTTCATTCTGCGAATTCCGCGGCATTGTCAAAAATGTTAACCCGTTCACACGAAAACAATTTTGAAAAATTTTAGTTTAAGCCACGGAGATATGTTCCTTATATATTTGAATAGATCTCGTCGTGTCCTTTAAAACGATACCACGCACTTTTGTTTTGCACTTACGGTTGTCCAGACAGACCGCGATATTGCCAAAAGGGTACACCGGTTCACAAGAAAACAATTTTTTAAATGTTCAGTTCAAATCACTACGATATGTTCTTCGTATATTTGAATAAATATTGTCGAGAGCTTTAAAACGATAACACGCACAGTCGTGTTACGGTCACGGTTTGCCGATATAGACCGAGTCAAACGCGGAGGCACCACGGCCAGAAATATTGCATCATGTCCTCCGCACACAGGGAGCGAGGGGAATGTCGCTCACACTGTGTGTTGCGCAGTACGCGAATTGGACTCCATGCTGTTTATGAATAGGCTAACGACGAATAATGTGCGGCATGTATTTTAACGCTATAATGATTTCAATCAGCACCTATATTTGTCACAGGCTGTTGGCCGTAAGTCGCCCTATACTATCCGCGGAGTTAGACGTAGTCCTACGTCAAAAAATTATTCAACGGTACGATTTCTGTCTGGTTGCAGAACGACTTTTGTATGACATCTCAAAAGAATTCCACAATAGGCCTACGGAATACAGTGGTAATATAATTAGCTAGCATTTTTGCTCTCATTGAACAGTCGACAATTTTCAGATTGAATCAGTTATTCTTATTATTCCAAAAATGACATCGAGAATGTACGTTCTTTCTGCCTTCAGTTTCCTTCATTTGGGTCATATTCTTCGGTAAGGCTCCGTATGATCGATGTCGCGCTTCTAACCTTGCCCACTGTCGGAGACGTTGCTTCAATCTTACGCTCTATCCTGTCAATCATTCGCATACAGTCATACGTTGGTGATGGTCAGTGAGCTGCCTTATTAATGACAAAAATCACTGTAACAGTGTATCGTTCAGTGTTGAGAAAACAAGGAGATCTTTCCTTTAGTGTTCATCCGAATATTGGTTAATAAACACGTTTATATTCTATGTTATGTTCTTCTGATTGAATTATGAGCTACCAGTATATGTAACATGTAGGAAAGCGCAGTATGTAAAATGGAATTCGCGGAAATACGCCTATGTATACTTGACATAACTACACGGTATTTCAACGGCACACTAGGGCCCACTGCATGTGTGACGTATATTCTAAATTATCTTTCATTTTCAGTTGCTTTTTCTATGCAAATTTGAGTTCATTCTCGTTTAGCGTTTTCAATCTTTAATTATATCTTCTTGCTCGCGAAATGATGTTGGCAACAATCCTGAGGTCAGAGAACATGGCGTATGTATGTTGACAGATAATAACTGGTTGAAACCAAGGAGAGCAGCCAAAAATAGCGGTGTGGTTTGCATATCCGTGATATACATGCAGAACTGCCACAGATTGTTGTTGATGAATGAAAACAAGTTGAACCTAAGTTGATAAAGGTTCTTTATTGTGACTAATGTAGATGTGATCGTCTTTGATTAATTGGAAATACCGTATAGTAGAGATGGGTTCGGACTCAATTTTAGGAGCCCGGGTCCGCCCGGTTCCAAAGGCCTAAAGCAATCTTGGAAAATTTTACTTATCAAGGCTAGCAGTTATGCATTATACACTGGCCAAAGATATTTCCCAAGCAAGGATAAGTTTAAAAATCATAGTTTAAAAAGTTTAGTTCAGTGAATCCACTTTCAGAAATACTACGCATAAAGCCAACTGTTCTAAAACGTGGATTTGAAAGTAAATAAATAATCAACGTGCCCTTCGACCGTATCAGGGGAATCAGTAATTTTGGTAAAAGCTGAAGCAAAGAAAATCGTTTAGAAAAAAAAATTCCATTCGTTATTTTTTTTATTCCTAAATTTACTTTTATTTTGAATAAATTGCATTATAAAACGTACAACGCCGTACAGACAGTTGCAAGTGCCTGAAATTTTGACTCTAGAAAACTAATCTTTGCAATATAGTTTACATATATGCTAATTGGTAAAGGTAGTTTAGAGTGATGTAGTAGAATATCAAAAAAGCATGTAGGGAAATTTCCAAAATTGTAAAAAAAAAGAAAATAAAAGCATTCCAGACCAGATTATTCTGCATTGTGTAACATTAACAAAGCTTTGCGCTTAATAGTATAATAATCACAATATTATCACATGTGTGTGCAGTTTCCAGATCAAGTTCATCATGAAAAAGATAGAGAGAGAATTGCATCTAATGCCTCAGCGCTTCAACTTGATCTTCTTTTCTCTAAAACTCGACCTGCTGCACTAAAAAGCAACGTCACCCCAAAAATCGCGGTGAGGAAATTTAAAAAAATAAATAACAATACTTCTAACTGCACAAATTTGGAAATTAATTCATTATTTTAAAGATAAGATTCTTGATTTTTAATAAAATAAAAAAAATGGAAATGTGATTTTTCCCCAGTTTTTCGATACAGGACCTCCTTAAACTAATCCTTGCTTGGGCCATAGCTTTGGACAACGCATAATGCAAGTCTTGCTAAGCAAAATTTGTCTTGCAATGGCAGTTAGCTTAGGAAATTGAAAATCCTTCCACCATGATAACAAATCCAAAATGAAATTCGACACGTGTAATTCAACCGGCCTCGGAATTACACGTGTTGAATTAATTACAGTAATGAAATTCAAGACATGTAATTCCGAGACCGGGCACAGCCCGGGCCCGGGTTTTTCGGTAGTTAATGAATTTTGAGCCCGTCCCAGCCCGGGCCTGAGCTCATCTTTACCATATGGCATACTTATGCTTCTCCTGGAGCAACAAATAAAGACGATTTATGTGAGTAATCGAAATCTTCTCCCTTCTGACCAGTGGGTCGTCTAATTTAGCTTAGTGCATTGTTAAAGAGTTTTGTGTACTGTCTATCCGGTTCTTAAGACTTCGAAGTTGGAGTGCTAGGTGTTCAACGGACGGATAGTACGATAGATAATGTCTTAAGTAGTGAAGAAGAGACGATTAAATGAAAAACATTATGCATGATTCTTCACCAGTGCCCCGACATCTAGCTACGCTACTACTTGTAACTCTTCTAGGAACCGAATATCTGATTAGGGCGTGCAGCACCAAATCATCACTGAGTTTCTAAAGAGTGGAAAAGGTACGTAGGATACCACAAAGTTCAACTGTCTACAGATAAAGTATAACGCTGAATTGGAGGGAAATAATGTGACTCATATCAGGGGCAGTCTAGTCACGTGTCACACGCAGTATGAGCTCACTCCGTTCGTTGTTCGCCTCGTAGAATTGCTTGATGTGTAGCTGTGTTGACTGTGTGCAAGTAATGGATTTGCAAAAGCTAGAACTTATCAAACTAATCACAAAAGAACAAATGGACCAAACGTGATTCATGAGTGAATGCTATCCGTGTACGGTGATAATGCAACTTTCATATATTAAATAAAATTTTGGTTGAAGCAGTTTAGGTGGAAAAGAGAACTGGTGAAAGCGGTAAATCCGGAAATGTGCCAAAATGTCGTGAGCAAGACATTCAAGACCCATGGAATAACGTCGCAGTAATTGGAAGAGAAGGCAACTTATCGGAAAAACATCGAATCTTATCAACCTTTATGGTCACTTGGGAATGTCTAAGGTTTGTTTTTCGTGAGTCCCGAGAATGCTGGTCTCACCTCAAAAGTAATTCCGGATGCACGTTTTGCAAGAGAATTTGGAGCTGTGTTGAGAAGATCTGTAGACATTTCTGAAAACAACTCGTAACCGGACACGAAACTTGGACAAAACAGATGGAGTAGAAACACCATGGTTCCCCTTCTCTTAAGAAATGTCTAGCCCAGCTATCTGTGGGAGGGATCGTGGTCAAAGTGTTGAAACGTTCTATTATCCAGTTTGCAGTTAGCTGCCTACCTTCCTTGAGAAAGTCATCTGGTTGATGTGCGAAAGCTTGGAAACTTTTATTCCTATTCTACGCCAAGAATTTTCGGATTTTTAGTATAGTTATACTATTTTGAGATAGATAGCATTTTAGTGTTTTTCATCCATCAGCAACAGCGACTTCACGTAATTGTTGGATGAATAATGTCTAAAAGAGAACTAAATTTACTGACGTAATTTAGACTGTATGGGATTCCTTTCAAGTACAAGGGTTCTTAAAGCAAGAGTGATTACAGGTAAAACAAAAACGAATTACAATTAATGTCAAAGCAATTCTTTATTGGCGTCCTAAAGAATATACACCAGCAAGCTGGAAAAGCACTCGCTCACAAACACGGAAAAATTAACACGTTGATTAAAAAAAATATCAGGCTAGCAGACTATTAACTACGAAACTTTTAACAAACACAATAACTCTAAGTTAAACTCATATGAAATAACTACTATACTGCACTGAACTGGACAAAGTTGAACAGACGGAATTACGTCCCCTGACATCTTGGGTGTCTTTGGTGTTAGAAGTAAACGCACACTTGATTTCACACAACATATTTTTATTCTGTACCTGTCCGACAGCAGTGTTGCCAAAACGAACATTCAAACTTCAGTGTTCATACATGACATTATGTTTTGAAAATATAACGAGAGGTAATCAAATTTTAAATAGACAGCATACCAAATGGAAAAGTTAAAAAGCATAATTATATTACAACTGTTTGAGGCTTTAACATGTTACATGAGAGTATAAAGGGTGCATAGGAAAGTGCCTTTAGCCTGGAATAACTTGCGAACGGAGAGAGGTACAGTTATATAAGTGAGATACCGGTATAGTAAAGCGACTACGCCCGATCGAATGCAACCAATAGCAGCGCCCCTAGTGGCGAAATGCGGGTTAGCCATTGCAAATCGAAAACGAAAAGAGATAAAGCAAAATTTACAATTACAAAGTTGTAGAGCATCAATTAATTAGTACAAAACGACATTTGTTCCACACGGATAAGATAAATTGTCGCCTGAATAACCTACAATGTCCGAAATCGATGCGCGACGCTTCGAATCTGCATATTCACATTTCGCAAATGTAGCCGTATGCAAATGCAGATTGTGACGTTGTACCGTACCTACGATATAAAAACCAGTAGCAGGATGTACCCTGATCAGAAGTTTAGTTCTACGTACGCTGTGTGAGAACGGCGAGTTTGGATTTTTGGGGTTGCGTAAAAAACCAGGTGTATGCAACAGCGTCTACGTCGTCGTGTTACAGATATTTGCAATAGAGTGACACTTTCCATGCTGAGGAATGTGCATGCAGAGTTACTTTCACGAATACAAATGGGTATCGTGGGCAATAGCCAACTCTTCGAACATACTCTACATTAACTTTTTATGAATGTGCGCCAGTTTGCCTTTTTTGTTTTTGTTTTGTCTGACGTCATCAAACTGTATTGAGATAAGTACGCATTTATGCATTAAATTGTGTGTATTTGCTCATACTTATGCCTGTTCCCTTCAAAGGTTCACACAAAACGTCGCGCATCGATTTCGGGCATTTTAGGATATTCAGGCGACAATTTATCTTATTCGTATAAAACAAATGTCGTTTTGTACTAATTAATTGATGCTCTACAACTTTGTAATTGGACATTTTGCTCTATCGCTTTTTGTTTTCGATTTGCAATGGCTAACTTCCGCATTTCGCCACTAGGAGGCGCTGCTATCGGTTGCATTCGATCGGGCGTAGTCTCTTTACTATAACGTTATCTCACTTCCATAACTGTACCTCTCTCCGTTCGCAAGTTATTCCAGGCTAAAGAGACTTTCCTATGCACCCTGTATACTTAGTAGGGACATTCTCAGTAGTTTTTGTTCTCTTTCGCATGAAATTTCGCGTATTATTCATTGCAAACATAATACAGCTCATGCAGTAGCCTTTTGGATGATTGGTTGAAGTGGGGATTCCATTTGTACCGAGCACATTTTGCAAAATTTTCCGTTACTCGAGAAACTAATCTCGCCGCACACGGGGCAAACGGGCAAGAACAGGGCAGCTTCTTTAGTCCGAAACAGCTCCCCCTGAGCCTTACTCTAAAGACTAGAGCAAACAGTTATTACAATCGATTCCAGTTAATTGGGACACATCGGGGCTAAAAAAGGTTGTCCAATTAAGCGGCATCCCCAATTGGGGCGAAGTTTTGCTCCAAAGAGCTAATTTGGGGTGTTCTGAAAGAATTGCCTCAAATAAATGCCTGACCCGGTTAACCGATGGTACAATTAACTGGAATCAACTGTAAGTGTTTTCAATTTTTACGTAGGACTACGTCTAACTCCGCGGATAGTATGGGGCGACTTATGGCCGACCTCGTCTGTGACAAAAATAGGTCCCAATTGAAATTATCATAGCGTTCAAAACACGTGGCGCACACTAATCGTATTAATATATTCGTTAACAGCGTGGAGTCCAATTCGCGTACTGTGCAAATACATCGTGCGCGCGACACTCCTCTTGCTCCCTCTAAGCGGGGGAGATGATGCAATATTTCTGGTTGTGCAGCCGCTTTTGACTTAATCTATCTCGGCAACCGTGACCACAACACGACTATGCGTGGTATAGTTTTAAAGCTGTTGACGAGATCTATTCAACTATGGGGAGAGCATTTCGCAGTGGTTTGAACTTAACATTTTAAAAATTGTTTTCTTGTGAACCGGTGTACACTTTTGACAATATCGTGGCCTATCTGGACAACCGTGAGTGCAAAACAAAAGTTCGTGGTATCGTTCTAAAGCTCTCGACGAGATCTGTTCAAATATATAAAGAAGATATTGCAGTGATTTAAACTAATTTTTTTATTGTTTTCGTATGAACGGGTTAACATTTTCGACAATGCAGCGGAATTCGCAGAATGAACGCAAGCAAAAGTGGAGAAAATCAAAACGAGAGGCAAGAGCAAGTGATGAGGATAGTAAGAAGCCCAATAAGACAAAGCACCATGTTGAGTAATTCGTGTATCGATCTGCTTTGTGTTCGCAATATATCCAACATTATTTGAAAAAATTATGTAAGCTACTTTTCATATCATAGACCTGTGTTGGCTATAACAAATTAAATAAACGCTTTGAAACCATACTCGACTTGCTCATTTCAACTCTCCGATCTGCAAGTTGTAGTACTACAATCCAAACAGACGGCTCAATCAGAACTGAGCCTACGCGTATTTGTTTTCACAGTATTTTAGATTTTTTTTTAAGTTGTTTTGTTTTGCTCATCAATTATAAAATTGAAATTAAAAATCCGCAAAACATTTGTAAGAAGAATAAGTGACTTCTACTTTTCAGTTTCATTCAAGAACATTTAGTAGTTTAGAAGCTATGGTGATAGGAGATTCAGTACTTTATTCTTACGAAACAGTTCAAAAACTTGCTTCTTTGAGAGTCGGAGCATTTGTCTGGTTGCCCCTGTTAGACTAATTAAGGATTACGCTCTGAAGCGTGTATAGAATAATCCGGGCACCTCGATTACCGTTCTTCAAAACTCTACTCAACCAAACAGCCTTCATTTCTGAGGATCCGTTGAGTGACATCATTGATACTTATTGCTTGCAGAATCCCTTTCTTACGGTGACAAGGAAGATTAATGCTACTGCTGATGGGCAGATCATCCAATGTGGTAGTTGAGGTCACAGTGCCTGATGTCACTGTTCTACCCATCAACGTGATATTTATGCAATAGTTGTGTTTCGGAATGTTCCCAACAAATAGCCCTCAATGCAGCCACTAAATATTAGCCGTAATATTTGCTAGAAATAGCAGTAACAACCACTAAATACAAATTTCTCAGATTACCGGCTGTCACTGTTTTGTTTCTAAAATTACTGCTCTGTACGTTTGTTGAGAGAACAACTGCAATCCAGATTGTTCGAGAATATCGAGAATTTTCGGTTGTTTAGTCTTGGGGTATGACGCCATTTTCTTAGCTCTCTTCCATTGATGCATTTCTTCTTTTTACTTTTTTTTTTTTTTATCTCTCTCTATATCTCTGTTTCTAATTCTTTATTATTCTTTCTTTCTCTCAATTCACCATTTTTAACCTCCCTTTATCTCGTTCTATATTTCTTTGTCACATTCTGTTTCTACACCCTGGATTATTTTCTCAAATTGACGCGCTACTTTCCACGATTCCTTTCGTGAATTAACGAAACGTATTACTGATTCCCCTTTTTCCTTGAAATAACAGAAAAATCTGAATTTCACGGATTCTTTGTGCATGCATTGACAGAAATACCCCTGTTCATCTTTCTCCGGTTAATAACGGGGAAATTCCGCTTTTAAGAGGTGTTCTCGGAAAATCCTGAATTTTCGGAGAACCTTTTCGTGATTCCGTTCGTATACACTGAGGTGCCAAAAAAAAAAAAAACTGCGACGGGAGCTACCATTTCCTCTACATGTCACCACAACCATACGGTAAATGGTATCATACTCAAACGGCGTATTTATAGAGACAGATATCTCCGCAAGCTCAAGTAGTAAGCATTCGCAATTCAGATAGCAGCTTATCAGGATGTAAGCGATTTGGATCAATAGTCAGCACCCTGGGTTATGGATCACTCCATCTGGGCAGTTACCAGAAATTTTGGACTTACCCGATCAACAATTTCAAGGGGTACCTGGACTACACAAACTGAGGTAAAACATCCAGAGTGCGAGACTGGGGGGGTGTAGAGAAGCCCTGGACGATCGTAGAAGGCGGCGTTCAGCACACATCGTAACATCCGTCCGGGGTGCACCATTGGCACATATCACAGCGCAATTCAATGCTGGTGCCAGTAGTACCATCAGCGTTCGGACAGTGCAACGTTCCCTGTGTTCTAAGGGGTTCCGGAGCGAAAGACTCAGCCGGGTGCCATAACGACCCGAATCGCGGTACCAACTGTTTCGGGTAGATGGCCGACTCCAGGTGTAGAGACAACCGCACGAGGTAACGGATCCACCCAGGATCCCGTCTTCAGATGAGAAATACAAATCCGAACATAAGAACAGATCAGATCAGTTCATATGTAGAGGATTTTAGGAAGGGAGTGTCTGACCCCAGGCCATAAACAATACTTAGAAAAATGAAGCTAGGAGATTTGGACTGGAGAGCCGGATAGGAAAGTGACACGGAAGCGAGGTAGAAAGGAGGATGAAAACGCCCTTATTTATTACCGGGGGACTGCCATGGAGATAACCTCAGGATCCGACGGCTTAACGTGCCCGTCCGACGCACGGTGGGTATTTAGTGGTTTGAAGTTCGTGCTTGCCCAGGATCGAACCTGAGGTTATCTCCATGGCAGTCACGAACGCTGACCATTAGGTCACCCGCGGCCCGCGAACATAAGACAGAGTAACACATTAATTTATAGGTCTGGAAAATTGACGTAATATGTATATTAGGTCCCCTAGCGGCCACCTGATAAATTAGTGCCGGGTACTTGATAACAAGGTAAGACAGATAGGTCGATGTGGACGGGAGTACATGTATAAGGAAAGATAGAGAAAGTACGAAAAGCCTTACTCTATCTTTCCTTATATATGTACCCCATCTCCAGGGGAAGTATGAGGGTTACAAAGGAGGAGAATGGGGGTTGTGATAGAGGTGGAATAGGTTTTCAGAAACAGTGTTCCATAATGGTTAATACATAACTAACATACGGAAAATGTACAAACTCATATCAACATAAACAAATATAGTGTATAAAAAAGTCCAAGGCTTAAAAGGTGCTTACGGTAATGTCGGCAAATAATGTTTCCAAGCAGTAGAAATAAATCGTGGCAGGTCATCATTACAGCATCCTGTTCCTGCCTGGAATATAGCAAGGCTTTCCGCAAACAATAATGTAAATTGGTGTATCGGGGAAGACATAATATGTACTTCCTCCCAGATCGGAGAGTGTGCTCTTTAATTCTTATGTCGCATCTGTGCTCTTTAATTCTTATTCCCAAGGTACGGCGTGTTGATCCGATGTGTGATAAGTTGGAATCTCGTGTACCGTTACTAATTAACGGGATGGAGTAGACACCACCTCTATTCCACATCGGGACTTTGTCTCGATCTTTTTTGACTAAAGAGAGAATATGGCAAGTCTTTGACCCAAAGTCAATATCAAATCTCCTGCAGATTTTATTGACGTATTGTGAATGATTTTATTGACGTATCGTGCACAAAGTGAGCTGCCTTGTGTTTTACTATAATGACGGACTTGATATTGAGGTTCTGTAGAGAGACCGGATATTGTGGAGAACATATCGCATGATATTAAAGTTATTGTGGCAAGGGATATTCCCCCATTCCTCAATTGATTATCTGCTGTTGTATATTGTTACCATAAGTCACCCGTACGGGTAGTTGTGTGATGTCTATGTAGCAGTCTGTAGACCCTTAGCACAAAAAACTTCTATAATTATTTAAACGAATTTTATATTTAGGGGTTTTGTGAATAATACTATGAAATAGTACGTTTCATATTTTCTGATACATAATTGAAAATCATTGACAATTTAAAAAATCTTGAGTTCCAGAACATTCTGTTGCTTTTAAAAATCCTGACGAAGAAAAAGGTAATTTGTGATAAGTCCTCCTATATAAAAATTAAAATTATTATAAACCTATCTTAAAAAAATACAAGATCCTGCAGAGAATGAAATGACTAAATAATCCGCGTTCGTAGCGAAAAACATTTACCATAGCGCATTTCTACCATAAACCAGATAGGATTTTTGTTTTGCTCGCTGAGTCAGTAGAGTTCTTTACTTGTGTACAAACTATTGCGTTCTTGATCCTCACGCAGGGCAAGGAGAAGGATTCCGTCACATCGTAAGTCAAAGGGGAATGTCCTGTCATGGTGCTCGAGCATTTAGTTTGAAACAAAATTTGGGAAAGGAGGTTTCTTCTATATACAGACTGAAAGAGTAAAAATCGAAGGTTTTGAAAACTCGGCAAATTTATACATCAAAATGGAAAATCCCGAACCTGAGATTTTGTAAAATAACGAAATTTATCAAAATACTGAGGTTTCCTTTATTCAAAATAAAAACTTTTCAAAACGGAAATTTCGTTTAAAGTTGGGGACCTAAATGTAACATTGCTGCACGTCATTTTTAGGAATTTTCCGTGAATTCAGACTAATTATTTTTTACAGTGTATTTCTTGATTTCTGTTTCTCAACCGTTCAATCACTCTTTTCAATATTTGTTTTCCTTTGACTGATCTTTTCTGCTTCTTTTGACATTTATAAGTAGTTAGCAGTCATTGTTTTCCGAGTGTGACTTCCTGATTCCTTGTTTATTTTTATCGTATTATCCACGATCAGGGCTTGTCAACGAGTACTTCTTTCGGAGGTACGATATGCGTAAAACTTTCGTGATACTAATAAAGTTCAGGCTTTGGAAATTGCTCTCGTGCAGATATCCCTGTTTTGCAAATAAATTTCGCTAAGCTAAGATGTCCGTGCTCAAATTTCCCATCTTCTTGTTCCTGTATAAATCTGATCGATTTTAATTCACTGCCAATTAGGGAGGACGTATTTCGCAAAATATGGTTGGAAACAATTTAAACTCTGCATCCATGTGAAATAATACCCAATGACGCAACTGTCAGAAAGAACCACAGCGCCAACTACAAGTTTTTTTCTTTCGTGCAGGAGCCGTTGCATTAGCGTTCGGTCTTCTTGGAGAAAGACTTAACAACGGTTAGAATTATGCAATACTAGGGAAACTGCGCCGCCGCGGTGGCGCAGTTGTCAAAGCGTTGGCTTCTGATCATTCGTCTGAGATGTATTCGGGTTCAAATCCCGGTGAGGCATGGATGTTGTTATTGTCTTACGGCACTGGCTCTCTCCCTTCCCTGGAACCAGTGGACCTAAATTTGCAACGGGCGACTTCTTAAAACTTATTGGCTCCTCACGGTGGTCATTAAACCCCCAATAATAACAATAAAGAAAAAAGATGCGTGAATTTTTAATTTTTTATCTGAATTATTGAAGAAATATAAAAAGATATGACTACCATTTCCGGGATATCATACCAAATGAACCTTATTGTCTTTAGCGAAATATTAGCTAGACATAGTTATGTAAATTATGACCTTTTTACGTGTAGTTCTGCATTCTGTAAGTTGCTAGGCTCTATGTGACCAAAATTAATAGACAGTAAAGGTTTGCTCATCCCGCCTTCCTCGCAAACGAATAATCGGGACGTCACTGAATAACATCACCGTCCTGATATGTGAATCGTAGATCCGAACTTTATCTATTCTGGAAGATGTCTTGTCAACAATTTTTATAACTGAAACACAAAACAAAAGCTTATGCAAAACGTACATTTACATTAAATACAGAAGAAATTATCCTTTTTTTTTCTGATTAAAGGTTTAACGACCACCATGACGAAATCTGTGAGCTATAAGCAGTCGCCCGTTTCTAATTTAGGGCCATGGCCTCTAGGGATGGGAGAGAGCCAGTGCCGTAAGACAAACACAACCAACGTCCATGCCTCACCGGGATTCGAACCGGGACCTATCTCGGACGAACGGTCATAAGCCAGCGCTTAGACCACTGCCCAGAAGAAATTCGCAGTGATGTGAATATTTTAGTAACGGAGATTTCAAAAATACCTCCTGCACATTTTTGTTACGTAAAAGACGTAAAAACGGTTATACTTTTTAATGTTAATTTAGTTAAGGGGAAACTTTGGTGTTTTTATATAAATATAGAAGGGAAAATGCACAACGGGACATATTATTGTCATGTAAAGAATTTCTTTATGAGGAATAGGAAAAGCATCTCAGCAACATTCCCTAAATTTTTTAAATTATAAATCGAAAACATTATGCGTACAAAAATCTGGTACAATTTATGTAGATTATTTCAGCTGATACAAAGAAACGTGGCGATTAGGTAGTCTTACGATAACGACTTGGACAGTGACGTCACAAAGTAATCACCGGAAGTGCAGGATGAGCATAAACTTACCATCTACTAATCTTGCTACGTGACGTGACGTCGATGATGAACCACATAGGAGGCGCATGAGTTAAATCGATAGTGAAGCAGTGATGAACCTGCCTGCGTAGTTCAGTTAGAAGGATAGCCGATCCGAAGTAGGATGATTCGAATTCCACCACGGTCAAAGAAAGTTTACAAGCCGCAAAAATGTTTGAACACTATTTGATTTTTGTCAAAATGATTTCATCTATAGGCTTTCAATAAAAACAAACTTTTATTCATTGCGTTCCACATAATCGTGAAATTGTTTGCATATAATATATAATCTGTCACATAATCGTGAAATTTTCTAGGAATAGATATGTTGGGAAATACTGATATCGAAAATGTATATAGGAAGTCTTAGATCCCCTACCGTCTGTCTGATGCAAAATAGATGATGAGGGTATTCCAAACTTAAAAATCTTATTATACTCATTTCTAACCTTAACCACACTATGAATTAATCTCTGAATCTAAATATTGTCAAAAATCTCCAGATATAGACCATCAAGAACAAGAGTAAGGAGCAATAAAACCGAAAGAATAATCCAATACGATTTCTACAAGTGGAGATATGTGTCTACAGGTACAATGCAACATAAGTACGCCCTTGTTTGACATGCAAAGTGCATGTCAAAAGACATTTTAAAAATAGCATATTAGTTCCTTGCGTCCGTCTAACATTTAACGAAGTTTTCTCCGGAGCTTGCTTTCATGATTTTAAAAGCAGCAGCCCCATTTAGTTCTTGTAGGTATGCAAGGAACAAACTGGTATAAAACTAAAAGAAATAAAATAACATTAATTCAAGCACAGAAGAGTGCTTTACAAGCATATGTATACATACAAAAGGGATTAACTGGAGATACAAAATTGAATGAAGGACTTTCAATGACAGAATTAACTCAGAAATGAACAAGAATCCAAAACGCCTGCATTTACCGAATAATCTTAGTTTAAATGAAAGAAGAAGCTCTCAAAACAACCTTGAAAAAAAAGTTCATCTTGAATTTGAAGAGCTGAATTTTTGCTTTCTGTTTCCGAAAGAAAGGTTAACAGGATACTCGGAGTACTTCCTAAGAAAAATAATGCATTTACTTTACGAGACGTCATTTTCTTGAGGAAACTCAAACAGGCATTCCCAAATGGAAAGAAGGCAGAGGGAGAAAGATGGTGAAATAAAAGAAAAAAAAAGATTGCCAAAATGCTAAAGTGAATTCTACGGCACATATATTTCCTGTGCGGGAAATATTACAGTAGCAAATGTGCTGAAGCGGTTTAGGAAAATAGATCACTAAGTAAAAATTCGTGTCTCTTTTTTAAATAAAGTCCAAACAAACTTTTTGTCAAAGTGTAAAGTCTATATAAAAGTCACGAATATTTTTCAAATTTTCTCCTCACAAAGCACACCTAGAGGTCGTTCAAGAACAATTATCTTTGAGGGTTTCCATAAATTGTGGAGAAAAAAGCCCCAGAAAAATGGAGATAACTCAAAATTGACATGAAATGTTATGAAATTTGCTAAAAACTTGTATCTGTCGTTCGTTACAGAAAGGCTTTAAAACATTTCGTAAGAAATACTTCATTCCGACAAAAATGCCTGCATACAGAACCAGGTAAAAAGTAAGGTATCAAGATGAAATAACTGATGCACTTCCATAGGAAGTGTGGCCAGCAATGCGATGCTTCATGCTGTTAATGATGGTATCTGTTGTGGATAAATAGGAGCAACGACCGTTATTCGGGAAAATATTGTCTAAGCCCCTGCCGGGCTTGCTAAGGAGGGATGAGGGTAGCAACTCGTCTTCATATAGCATCCCAGACGTGCTCTATTGGATTCAGGTCTGGAGACTTGGCTGGATCTCCTCTTGAAGACATTTTTTCACCAGCCTCGCTCCTTGGGGACGAGCGTTATCGTCTTCTAGGAGAAAAATATCTCCTATAGCACCTGCATAAGGGCGAACATAGAAGTCTGGGACGTTATCCCTATTGCATCGAACATTCATGGTTCCTCTTGGAAGTACATCTGTGCATCCACCAACGTGATGTCACCCCAATCCAGCATGCTACTACCACTCTAAGCGTCCCTTTCCCGGGTCATATGGGATGATAACGCGTCACAGACAACGCTGAATTTTTTCAACGTAGTTTGTGACCTATCTAAGCGCTGGGAATTAATCCCTGAGGAAGCCTCGCTGTGGAGTTATCAAATATTGAGTGTTTGAATTTACGCCATGAAAGGAGATTTTAGACTCATAAGAGTAGTGCGTCATAATACGTAGGTCATTCAGAAAGTAAAGAGCGTTTGTGCATGGCATCTGTTCAGGTTCCTGGCCGACACTCAGTCTAGGTCATCCGTTCCAATGCACTGTTGGCTATCTCCTGGGATCATTGTCTGGCGGGAATTATTCTATTGTGATTAGTTACGATCATTCGAAATGAACAAGCGTACTAAAAATCTGGCCGAATACAAAGTTCGATCAGTAATCCGTTTTCTGGCTGCTGAAAGCACCAGGCCTATTGACATTCATCGGAGACTTGTTCAAGTATATGGTGAAGGTGTTATGGTTGAATCCAGTGTCAGAAAAAAGTGCCCAATGTTTAAAAACGGAAGGAAAAACGTTCGTGACGAGGCACGGTCAGAGGGGCCTTCTCTGATCACGGACTAACTTAAGCAAAATGGCTGGTGACATCATTTACCCTTTGAGAAGTACGTTTATACACCGAGGCTGGTTAAGGCGTACATTCATACTCCTCAAAGGGTTAAAGAGATTCGACACTTTATGATTGATGAGTTTCACTGGAAGTTTTTGAGCATCAACCTTGCAGCCCGAGGCTTCTTCCGGAATTAATTCCCAGCGCTTAGATAGGTCACTTAGTAGCATGACGACCACTTATTCTCTATTTTAAGCAGTTCCTTGGTGTTTTGATGATGATGATGATGATGATGCACTAAAGAATGCTGTTGTGGGACTGCCTGAATGGACAGGCGGTAGAGTTCTATGAGGAGGGGATGCTTAAGCTTATTCCTACATATGACAAGTACCTCAATGTCTAGGGCGATTATGTAGAAACGTTAGCTAAGGTATGAGTTAAAAATTGTAAATAAAATATTTGAAATTTTTTAAAGTATCTAGCTTTTCAATCAAAGCTCTTCACTTTCTGAATGACCTTTGTATATAGATAGTGTAGTGTATTCGGCAAATGTTCGCACACCTCCGCAACAACTATTTTAATGCAGCAGCTCATTTATATAAACCGATGCCATCGCCATTCATTTGCATGAAATACACTGACTCGCGATTACATGTCACGATGTATTCTCAAGTCTCGTATAGGTACAACTCTCCTATCACAAAAAAATTGCAATTTTTCTATTTTTATCTTAATTTATGGAATGCCGTATAGTCATTAAAGGAATAAGTCAGCGAGTTCAAAGGCATGGCTGTAAGTCAACTCATTAATTGTGTTTTCTTTTAATGTATTATGTGTACAAATAAGTTTTAAAAAGCGTTTTAAGACAGCGCAACATGTAATTTGAGAGAAAACAACAATAACTTTACTAATCAAAATGTGCGCCGTCCTTATATATCACCTTCCGCCATCGGTCGGGCAGCTGACGGAATCCAGCCATGAAGAATACTTCGTCGTGTGACGCGATGAAGTCGTCAACCCATTTTTGCACTTCCTGACATGTCTGGAACCGTACAGCAGACAAACCATGTTGCATCGATCGGAACAAATAATAGTCTGAATGAGCTATGTCGGGACTATACGCTGGGTGCTCCAAAACTTCCCAGCAGCCAAGCGTCAATAACGTTTCCTTGACCGATTCCTTGATATGCGGCCATGCAATAATTTCACGGGATGCAATCCTTTGCCTGTGAATGGACGTTTCCGACAGATTTCCTGGTTCATTCGCAGCAATTGGTGCTTGTAGCGATCAGCAGAAACAGTTTGACCCTGTTCCAATAGTTCATAATAGAGCACACCCGTTATATCCCACCAGATACACAGCAGAACTTTCGTGGAGTGAATGTTGCGCTTCGGTGTCGAAGTCGTTGCTTCAGCGGCGTCTACCCAGTGTTTTTTTGCGTTCGAAATTGTCGTACTATATCCACTTTTCATCACCCCGTAACGACAACAGATTCAAACACTTCATGACAAGCTCATCCTTGTTCCTCTGGCTCAGGTCATGTGGCACCTGTTTTCCTTCCTTCTGAATCTTTCCCATTGCGCGTAAACGGTTCGAAATGGTTTGTTGACCCCAGTTTTTCAGCTAGTTCTTTTTGCGTTTGAGACTAATCTTCATCCAGCAATGCTTGCAGTTCCTCAAGTGCAACCTTCTGCTGGGCGCCGCTACGTTTTTGATTGCTAACATTAAAATCACCTGCTTTAAACCGTCTAAACCAAAATTCACACGTGCTTTGCGATACATAGAACCCCCAGAACAGAAGAAATCGTTGCACATGCTTTTGCAGCACTTTTTCCTTGATGAAATTCCTAAGGAATGCAGTGTTGAATAAATGCAGTACCGCTTGCCATCTTTCACCTACCGATGTGTAAGTGCGTTTGACAGTTGGGCAAACTTCTGTGTCACATTTTATGTTCTGAATCAGTTACGGTCACATAACAACAACGCGGGGGAATATCAAATATGTAAATTAGCGGTATACGTCACACAAAAAACGCCTTAAAAGTTATTTCTACACATAATACCTTCGAGAAACTTGAATCACTCTACAACATGAAACTTCACTTGAGAAATATGGGCATTTAAAATGAAAAACCTCTATAAAAATGATCAAATGATCATATGTAGAGGAATGTAGGAAGTGAGTGTCTGACCCCAGGTCTTAAACAACCTTTAAAAATAGGAAGCTAGGAGATTTGGGCAAGAGTGCCCGATAGGAAAGTGATACGGAAGCGAAGTAGAAAGGGGAGGAAGACGTCCTTATTTATTACCGGGGGGCCAGTGGCCGGGGTCCGGCGGCTTAACGTGCCCATCCGACGCACGGCGTATATTTAGTGGATTGAGAGTTCGTACCTGCTGGGATCAAACCTGAAGTCCTTTTTGGGGCAGTCACGAACGTTGCCCACTTGGCTACCCGCGGCCCAACCTCTATGAAATGCTTCCCTGGGTGTATTTAAATATGACTTTTTAAAATATTTTACCGCACCTTAGCCTTTAACAAAGTACAGTGAATAAAAAAGAAGCTTTATTAATTGTGCTATTCGGCTTATAATATTGCAGAAAACATCCGAAATTTGTATTTTGGTTTCTAACTATTAATTATTATAGCTTCTTTTACCTAGTGAGATTTAAGATAATTAGAGATAGGTAGTGACAAGCTCTAATTCTTTAAATGTTTTCCTAAGGCTTGTACCTCAGAAGTATGCATCTGTCTAGAAATGCAATGTTCAGCTAAATATGTGAAAATATCTTAAACATTTCCTATGTGTCATAATACAGTATTACATGACGGGAGAGAATTACAGTGAATGCATAATTTAGAAAAAAAAAACTTGTAGTAATGGTTATCTTGGGAACTGAGCCAAACCTCTTTAATTTAGAAGATCAACGACCTGTTTCTGACCACCCGAGGCGCCATACTGATGCATCGACGAACTTAGGCCAGAAATCATTTGCCGTCGCTCATTTCGAAATTTCATGTAACAGGCGAATTGGGAAGATGCCAGATTCCAAGAATACAAAAATTAATTACTTAGGATGAAAACCAGTTGCCGCACTTTAAGCGTTGTTTTGCGAGAAAAGTAAGCATTAAAAGCGATCGTCAGCGGAGAAGATGCGATGTGATCGATGGTTCAGGAGCATTCACATTTTGTCTTTTCTTTCTCCCTTTTATTTAATGTTCCTAAAACTACAAATAATTGTGGCAAAAGGTAGTTTGCGGCCCCAGTGGCGCAGTGGTCTAAGCGATGGCTTCTGATGATTCGTCCGAGAAGGGTCAGGGTTTGAATCCCGGTGAGGCATGGATGTTGTGTTTGTCTTACGGTACTGGCTCTCTCCCTTCTCTGGAGTCAGTGGCCCTAAATTAGTGACGGGGAACTGCTTTAAACGCAGATAATAAAGAAGATAAATTGCAATGTAAATTGAGAAATGAGTTCTCCAATGTTCAGTCTGGGAGCACTGGCTTTTCCCTTCTATTAGGTGTACAAATAACTTTTAAAGCGTTTTTTGTGTGACGTATACCGCTAATTTACAAATCCGACATTTCCCCGCGTTGTTGTCATGTGACCGTAGCTGATCCGGAGTATAAAATATGACACAGAAGTTTGCCCAACAGTCAAACGCACTTGCACATCGGTAGGTGAAAGATGGCAAACGACACTGCATTCGTTACGAATTTCATCAAGGAAAAAGTGCTGCAAAATCATGTGCAACGATTTGTTCTGTTCTGGGGGAGAATATTGTATTGAAAAGCACGTGTTAATTCTAGTTTAGATGGTTTAAAGCAGGTGATTTTGATGTTGCCGATCGAGAACGTAGCGTCGCCCAGCAGAAGGTTGCACATGAGGAACTGCAAGCATTGCTGAATGAAGACTCGTCCGAAACGCAAAATGAACTAGCTTAACAACGTGAAGTAACTCAACAAACCATTTCAAATTGTTTACGCGCAATGGGAAAGAATCATAAGGAAGGAAAATTGGTGCCACATGACCTGAGCCAGAGAAACAAGGATGAGCGTGTCATGAAGTGTTTGAATCTGTTGAATAAACAACACAGAAAGTATTTCCTGTGAAAAATCGTTACGGGTGATGAAAAGTGGATATTGTACGACAATCCCGAACGCAAAAAACACTGGGTAGACTCCGGTGAAGCAACGACGACGACACCGAAACGCAATATTCACTCCAAGAAAGTTCTGCTGTTCATCTGGTAGGATATGAAGGGTGTGCCCTATTATGAACTATTGGAACATGGTCAAACTGTTACTGCTGATCGCTACAAGCAACAATTGCTGCGATTGAACTAGGAAATCTGTTAGAAACATCCATTCACAGGCAAATGATTGCATCTTGTGAAATTACTGCATGACAACGCTAGGCCACATGTCGCGAAATCGGTCAAGGAAACGCTATTGACGCTTGGCTGGGAAGTTTTAGAGCACCCGGCGTATAGTCCTGACATAGCTCCTTCATACTATCATTTGTTCCGATCGATGCAACATGGTTTGTCTGCTGTACGGTTCCGGACATGTGACGAAGTGAAAAAATGGGTTGACAACTTCATCGCGTCATACGACGAAGTATTCTTCATGGGTGGAATCCGTCAGCTGCCCTACCGATGGCGGAAGGTGATAGATAATGACGGCACATATTTTGATACGTAAAGGTATTGCTGTTTTCTCTTAAATTAAATGCTGCGTTGTCTTAGAACGCTTTAAAACTTATTTGTACACCTAATAGTTTAAAAATATCTCTCGCTGAGGGCTCGAAAACCGTTACGTACTTAAATCGTGATGCTGTTTAGAGTTTTAAAAGTTGCCTTTCTTTTTAAAGTTAGCGCTCTGTAGTTTTGTAATCCTGTTGATACGGAAACCTTTGGATAACCTGACTCACAGATTTTATTGTGAATTTGAGTAAAGTGAGAAAATGAGTATTTCTGTCATTTTAATACAAGTATACATATGGACGTCTTCGCCCAAAATCAGAAGGGGAAATTTCTGTCCTGCAAGGAGAGAATTTTAAATTTTCAGCTCCCATATGCTCTTTCCATTTGTTTAATAACTGATGCCATAGTTAAATGAATTAAGTTATATCAAGTTTAGTTTGCCTTAAGTCCATTTCTATTTTCGAATACGTTATTTTATGTGTTTTAACTTTACTGAGTAGAGCACAAATGTAATTTGCAGTCTGTTTTAAAGCTCTCTCTGCATCTGGCATAAGGATGAAGTTTTATTAAAAGAAAACATTTCAACGATAGACCGACATATACATTCTCCAAAGATGTAATCTAAATTGAAATGTGTGTGTGTGAAGTATACTTTAATTTCGTCTCAAACTAATTTTTTTCATAAGTTCCTTACTTCAGCAGAAAACGCATTATTGCGTTCGAGCCTATAACGAGGACACCTTTTCATGAAAATTGTGTAAAGCCGTTGTCCTAAGGGTAACTTAGGATGTGTATTTAACAATCAGCAGTTTTGTAACTAAACTAGAGATCGCATCTTGTTTTTCTTCCTTTTGTTTCATTTAGCAATGCCTGGGTCAGTTTAGACTCATTTCATGGCAGTGGAGATTATATAATTTGCAGAAAAACCGTAAAAGTGCTGTTTCCACAGCAGAAGGACACGGTCACAGACAGAAGTCTTAAAGTCTCTTTTGAAGTTAAGCGGATTGCGTCAAGAGCTTTACCCCGTTCTTTTAAAGATGTCTTGTTTTCCGAATAAATTAAATCCCTATAAATGAAAATAAAAGTCCTACAGGTTGTTCGTTTGTACACTATCTACCAACAAGTAATTGAACACCCCTGCGATCGACGATATCTGCAGTCCTAATGCACGTCACGGCCGCTGGTGTTAAATATCGTGTGGAAAACAACAACGCAACCAGTCGCATGCAAGATGCCACGCAGTTCGGAGCTCTCTGATTTCGAGAAAGGTGTAATCGTCGGGTATCACAGAAATGGCCGATCCATACGTGACATATCCAGCGAGTTGAAGTACCCAATATCGACAGTGGGCTACGTGATTGGCAAGTGGAAGGTGAGAGGGGACTGTCGGAATGTGCCACAACCCGGCAGACCCATAAAACTGGGAGTTAGAGACCGACGGGTGCTGGCCAGAGAAATTCGGAAGAACCTCACCAAATCGATGGGCCACATCCGCGAGGAGTTTCAACAGGCATCCGGGAAGTGTTATTTCGATGAATACCATCCGTCAGGAAGCCCATCTGCTCGGTTATCATGGACGTTTTGCCGCCCACAAGCCTTTGATCACCAAGTCCAATAGCGCTGCTCGGCTAACGTGGTGCAAAGAACGTCGACAGTGGACTGTTGAACAGTGGAAACAAGTTTTCTGGAGCGACGAATCAAGGTTCACCCTCTACCGTTCAGATGGCAGGGTCTGGGTTTGGCGTCTGCCTGGAGAACGCCTCCTGCCGCAATGTATTGTGCAAACTGTAAAGTTCGGCGGCGGGGGAATTATGCTATGGGGGTGTTTCTCCTGGTATGGCACGGGACCCTTGGTCGCAATTCCTGGTAGACTCAATGCCGAGACCTAGTGCACCGTTTTGGATGACCATGGGCTTCCTACGTTGTGGCAGGTTTACGGGGTGGACCCATGTTACGTTCAGGATGACAATGCCACCTGTCATGTTGCGAGGTCTACCATGGCTTGGTATGGTGACAATGGGGTTAATCGAATGGACTGGCTTGCGCAGAGCCCGGACCTTAACCCTATCTAGCACCTCTGGGACGAGTTGGAGCGTCGACTTACCGGGTACCCCCACCGTCCGAAATCGGTGAAGGAACTGACCTGTCTTCTCCAAGCCGAGTGGAAGAAAATACCGCTAGCCGTCGTACAACGCCTGGTTGCGAGTACGCCCCGGAGAGTCGCAACTGTAATCGCCGCTCGTGAAGTCTCCACCAACTATTGAAGGTGAAGAAACTTCGGTTTCCTTTGCTATCACAAGTGTCCAATTACTTGTTGGTAGATTGTGTATAAGACATACAATTTAATGAAATAGACAGATAGCTTGTACATCGTGTATTTTGGACATTGGATTCCCAAGTCGACGTTTCGTTAATTTATTTAATTATGCACTATAGTAATAAATAAAAAAATTACGGACTGAATGTAAGATATATTTCATAGACGTAGAGCATGAATAATTTGGTAATAGGCGATTTTAATGCTCATGCAGACAAGGAAGATGCATTTCTGCCAACAATAGGGAAGCACAGTAAACACGAAACAATCTATAAATACTTTCGTGCAGCTAAAAACATTAACGCGAAACACAAGGCAGCTCACCTTGGTGCACGACACGTCAATAAAATCAATCCATGGTTTAAAACCTGAGTTGATGAACCATAACTTTAATTATGGTCAAGATACAAGTTAAAACCTGATGATAATTAAAAAAACTTCATAAGAACTTTCGGGTCCACCCTAGATCCCATCTTCAGATGAGAAATACAAATACGAACATAAGACAGAATAACATTTATAGGTTCCGATAATGACGTATGTGTAGTGGTCCCCTAGCGGCCACCACGGTATCATAATCGTTAACTGATATCAAAGTGAGGCAAATAGGTTGACAAGGAAGGGGGTATATGTAGAAAAGGTAGAATAAGTTCGAAAACAGCTAAAAAGTACCTGGGGAAAAAGGGGTGTTGTATAGAGAGAAGGGGGAGGAGAAGGTGGTGTTAGAGGTGGAATTGGTTATCGGAAAAGAGGCTCCATGAAGGTTGGGAACGTAACTAACATACGGAAAATGTACAACTCATATCAATATATTAAACAGATGTAGTATATACCCATATCACATGTACTACTCATATCATATCAATATAAACAGATGTAGTGTATAAAAAAAATTCAAGTCACAAAAGGTGCATATGGTAATGTCGACTAATAATGTTTCCAAGCAGTCGAAATAAATTGAGGCAGGTCATCATTACAGCATCCTGTTCCCGTTTGGAATATAGCAAGGCTTTCCGAAAATAATAGTGTAGATTGGTGTATTGGGGAAGACATAACATGTGTTTCCTCCCAGATCGGAGAGTAGGTACTAGAATTAACCAGTATAGGGAGTGCAGTTGTCGCTACCCCATTTTTTATGTCGTATTTATGTTCTTTAAATCTTATTCCCAAGGTACGGCGTGTTCAACCGATGTATGCTAAGTTGGGATCCTTTGTATCGCTACTGGTTAAGGGGATGGCGTAAACACCTTATCTATTCAACCTCGTGACTGTGTCTCGATCTGTTTTGACCAAAGAGAGAATACTGCAAGTCTTTGACCCAAAGTCAATATCAAATCTCCTGCAGATGTTTATTTAAGGCTCGAGTGATTATAGGGTGGAATGCCGTAGAACCTACGTATCTAGGTTTCCTCTTTACACTTTGTAAGGTGATAGTGGAGTTATTAGAGAGCTTTCTTAAAACCGACCTCGCAATATGGCCCGGAAAACCATGTTGCCTGGTTATCTGAAACACCTTATTGATTTCTTTGTGTCGCCAAGTTTAATCCGATTAATGGGTAATAAAAATCTAATAGTAGCTAATTTGTAAGAATGTGGATGATTCGAGTTATAGGAAATGATGGATGAGCTAGAATTGAGCATACGACACACATAATAATTTAAAGTATTTGCCACAGTATCCTTTTCAAGCATAATGTCCAGAAATGGCAGCTTACCTTCCACCTCAAGTTCGATAGTAAATTTAATAGCATCAAACTCAGACGAAAAAGTAATTGAAAAGTTCTGAAGTTCACTGAAAGAGTGCGGCCAGAGCAGTAATATGTCGTCTACATACCGGATGAATAGTTTAGACTTATACTCACATTCCTGTAGAATTTTGTTTTCCAGATGATGTAATAATATTTCTGCAAGAATCGGCGACAGGGGGATCCCATTGCCCCGCCCCCGGTTTGCCGGTATAGGATGTTGTTGAATTTGAAATATGACCACTGAAAAACAAGCTTGAGGGCTGCCATAACGAAATGAATTTCTGCTTGTTAGGCAAACCCTCCGGTGATAAGTCATTCTTGAATGATTTCATGAACCTGGGGAAAAGTGATCCGAGTGAAGCAAGTAAAAAAGGTGACCCATTCATGGGGACGGAACTAATACGGTTGAGTGCTTGTACTGATCCGGAGACGGAATAAGCAGAACTCTGAAACAACGGGGAAAGGTATTGAGTAAGTGTCTGTTCTAATGACCTCGTGGGGTTGGCATAGCCAGACACAAGCGACCAAATAGGATGTCCCTCTTTGTGTACTTTCAACTTGCCAAAAAGGTCTGGAATCCTCGGCCAAAAACAGGACTTCATTTTTGAAGAATAGACGAAGGTAGCTGAGAATGATTTTTCAGGTCAGCTGCTGCTGAGAGAGTAGCGGCGGTGATATCTTTATTCACCCCAACACGGGGAACCTGGCTAATGGCTTCCAGCATCTTAGTCTGGTATCCATTTTGGCTAATAATCGCAAGCTGAGATGATTTACCAGTAGGCAGGATCGCTAGTGAAGTATTGTTATGTAGAAGACGTAATTGTTTCATTTCAGCACTGAGGGTTTTAGGCCCTACATATCTTCTCCAGGAATGACTCTTTTTTTATTGTCCTAGTTAATTGATATCGCACAACTTCCTGTTCTTCTGTTGGTAGGGACTTTATTATCGTATCTGCTTGTGGTATTAAATGTAGATTGTTAACTCGGTAGCACGGATAAGCATACTTCATACCCGATTTAAGGCACTCATTTGGAAATGATTCAACTTATAATCTGTAAAGGTGAGATAATGAACATGTTGATTTCCACCTTGAGGTTCAACCGAGGTGTTTGTCGAACTTGTCATTTTTCTTGAACGTTCCTGTGAGACTAAGAATCTCAACTTGTTAATCTGTCTATACTGGGCCTTTGAGACTTCTGAACGAATCACATCCTTAGTTATAGTAAGGCACCTATCGAAAGTAATTGAATGTAAACAACTAGCTAAGTTAACATAGGTGACATAGGATCGGCGGTTTAAGAAATCCAAGTAGGACTTTTTTGCACGGATTTCAGCATTCAGTCTCCTGGTTTCTGTATTCCTCAGAATTTGGTAGTCGCGCAGTGACCAAGGGTGAGTAGAGATTCTGTAATATTTAAGAACAACACGAAGTGCCCGACAGTTCTGCAAAAAAGAAAGGTGAGCCTCTTGCATTGCTAGTTTACGAAGGGCATTGCCGAAAGTCTTAAACGCTGAGTTCAAAGTCAAATGAAAAATTTGTATGAAAAAGGTAGATCAATATTGTAGCTGAAATGATCTATAAATACTTTCGTGCAGCTAAAAACATTAAAGTAAAACACAAGGAAGCTCACCATGGTGCACGATACGTCAATAAAATCAATCCATGGTTTAAAACCTGATTTGATTAACGATGGCTTTAATTATACTCAAGACACAAGTTAAAACCTGATGATAATTAAAAACACTTGATAAGAACTTGGGGGTCCAACCTGAATCCCGTCTTCAGATGAGAAATACAATTGATGATATCCTGATGGCCGCTAGGGGACAACTACACATACGTCATTGTCGGGACCTGTAAATTAATGTGTTACTCTGTCTTATGTTTGCATTTGTATTTCCTATATGAAGACGGGATCCAGCGTGGACCCGAAAGTTCTTATGAAGTGTTTTTAATTATCATCCGGTTTTAACTTGTGTCGTGAGCATAATTAAAGCTATGGTTCATGAAATCAGGTTTTAAACCATGGATGGATTTTATTGAAGTATCGTGCACCAAGGTGAGCTGCCTTGTGTTTTACTTTAATGAAACGCGAAACAACCAATGACAATGGGAATAGACTTATATAAAAATATCTTAATAATAATATCTTAAATAATTTCTTAATTGCAGCATCCTGGAAAATGCTTATAGGGTGCACTTTATTTCCACATAAAGAAATTTATAAAGGAACATGGAGGTCGCCAGACCATAGAACAGTTAACCATACTGACCATGTGCTGATCGATTGCAGTCACAGGTCAAACCTTCTTAATATCAGAACGTAACGGAGTCCAAATATTGACTCAGATCACAATTTTGTAATGCCTCATGTTAGGGCAAGTTTATCAAATACCCAAAGAGTAGCTACAGTTATTAAAGAAAAGTGTGATATATCTACTCTGAAAGATCCACAAATAGCAATGTTATATAAACAAAAAGCTACACAAGCCCTAGGATCGGATTTGCCCTACTCTGACATCAATTTAAAATGGGAATTTGCAAAAAAAGTTATTCAGCCCATAGCAAAGGGCGTATTAGGCATAGAGGGTCCACAACGGAGAGCAATGTGGTTTGTGAAGAATGTGAAAGGGTCACTAAAGAGAAGAATGATGCCTATAAAAGAATGCTGCAAGCAAACTGTACCGGGATCTCTAGAAAAGACTACCAGGAGAAAAGGAGAGTTGAAAAACGAGAATGGAGCAATTCTACAATATACACTAACGGACAATGAAATTTGCGCACAAGAAGGAAGCATTCGATTGAACTGAAATTTTATGGACGTGGTGATATAAATGAATGATACACATGATGGCAAAAACAGAGCTCAAGAACAATTACAAGGAAATCTGCGGTACACCGTCCGGTCGCTTTCAATAGCGCGGCGATACATGCTGCAATACGGTCCGGCATGCCTCATGTTGTCCTGCGGCAGACTGGCCTGCACGTGTTGGAAGGTGTTCTTCAAATTCCGGATAGTGCAGCACGGCGGCAGCTGGCATTTTAACTTGTCCCACACATGCTCGATAAGGGACATGTCCGGTGAGTGGCAGGCCATGGAAATGTTTGTACATGAAGTAAGTAGTGCTGGGAAGCCCGAGCCGTGTGCGGGCGGGCATTATCCTGCTGGTATAGCGAACCTGGAATCCCGGCCAGGAATAGGAACATATGGGGCAGTTGGATCTCATCCACATATCGCTGGCCTGTCAATGATCCACGTACCCCTACTCGAGCTCATCGTCTATCATAGGCTATGACTCCCTGACCCATAATGCCTGCAGTGGGGGAAGGAGAGGCGCTCGATAGCGAGGTTGGGATTGTGCCGAATGATCTACGTGGAGGGATCATTCTGACCATACCATCGTGCTGAGAGCCACCCTGCGGTTTTCAGCTCGATGTTCAGGCCTCTCTCAATGTCCGTAAGTTGCGTAAATAGACGTCTCTGGCGTCTACACGGCATTCCTGTCACTCTTTACTCTTGCTTGCGTCGGCGGGTGCTTTTCGCTTTCATGTGGGCATCGACTACATGCAGGTTTATAAGGCTGCCGGTTCGTGCTTGCAGCGCCACCACAGGGTGTGCGGTCATGCGCAATCGCATCAAACGTGGATAATCTGCATACCAGCATGCACTTTAGCTATTTGCAAAGTTTTGCGGTTGTAGCATGTTTTCTTTTAGGTGCGCAAATTTCATTGCACGTATGTGTAGAATATGGAATTAATGAACAGACAGAATGAACCAAGCAAATATTTCAGGGAGGTGAATGCAGCTAGGAAGTCATTTGAATCCTTGACCAATATGATAAAAAGGGAAAATGAATTAATTATTAGTGATTGCAGACTGATACTAGAAAGGTAGTGGTCACATTTTGATAAACTGCTGAACTGTGCGGCGGAAGAAATTTCGTCTTATGTAATTGGACTTAATGAAGAACAGTTTGAGCAACTCGATGATGAGGACCACCGTGAGCAACTCGATGTGCTATAAGCAGTCGCTTGTCCCGAATTTAGGGGCACTTACTCCTGGGAAGGGAGAGAGCCAATGCCATAAGACAAACACATGCATGCCTCACCGGGATTCGAACTCGGAACCTTCTCGGAAGAGTGGTCATAAGCCATCGCTTAGAGTACTGCGCCACCGGGACGGCTGAAAAACAGTGGAAGATGGATCAAGATGAAGAACAAGATCCCCCTACAACTGAAGAGCTTAAAAAGGTCATCAGAAAACTTAAAAGCCGCCCCGGTGGCGCAGTGGTCTAAGGCGTTGGCCTCTGATCATTCGTCCGTAAGGGGTCCGGGTTCGAATCCCGGTCAGGCATGGATGTTGTGTTTGTCTTACGGCACTGGCTCTCTCCCTTCCCTGGAACCAGTGACCCTAAATTAGGGACGGGCGACTGCTTATAGCCCATTGAGTTGCTCACGGTGGTCGTTAAACCTCCAATCAAAAAAAAAAAAAAAAAAAAAAAAAAAAACTTAAAAATTACAAGGCACCTGGAACTGATAATATCCCAGCTCTGTTACTTAGTTTGGGGTAAGGAGCAGGAGGAATATCTTCATGAAATCATAAAACTAGTTTGGATTGAAGAAAAAATGCCGAGCGAGTAAAACGAAGGAATTATGTGTCCAATTCATATGCAGGGAGACAGAATATAGTGCCAAAATTATCGTGACATTACACTTTTGAACCTTGGATATAAAGTTTTCTTAAACGTTATATTTGGTCGTCTACGCCCACTAGTCCAGATGGAGGTTGGCTCATATAAATGCCGCTTTCGATTAGAAAAGTCTACCACTGATCAGATCTTTACTTTGCAACAAATTTTTCAAAGAACGATAGAATTTGGTATGGGTACACACCATCTATTCATTGATTATAAAGCTGCATATGATAGTATAAACAGGGAGCAGCTATATGGTGCAATGCAAGAATTGAAAACTCCAAGAAAGCCCATTAGAATGGTGCTAGTGATAATGTCGAATGTTACAAATTACATTCGTATACAACGAAACTACTCACAACCTCTTAACACTCACAATGGTCAACGACAAGGTGATGCACTGTCATGTCTGCTTATCAATGTAGTACTTGAAAAAGTTGTTAGCGATGTCAGAATTCCCGTTAGTGGTACTATCTTCTAGAGCTCTGTACAATTGCTGGCATACGCAAATGATTTGGATCAAACTACTACATCTTATCCAACATTAGAAGTGGCATTTACAGTCTTGGAACATGCTAGTACGAAATTGGATTAGTAATTAAAGGCTGCAGAAAAAGCCATTCACTCCACTCTGCCTTTTACCATCATGTTGGGTTTTTACACATTCGACAAGGATAATAGCTTTAAATATCTGAATTCTACGGTACCTCGCGCCAATGATGTCTCTACGGAAATGAAAATCCGTCTCATGGCTGCAAAGAAAGCATTCTATGCCCTGGGAAAACTGTTGAAATCTCGATTCTCATCTCGAGCAGCAAAGTTAACCATCTATAAAACTTTAATAAGACCCGTGCTTACATAAGCCTCAGAAACTTGGGCACTAACTAGGAAAAATAAATGGAATGTTGGATACATTTGAAAGAAAAATTCTCAGAAAAATAATTGGCCCAACGTGTGACGGTGGACTCTGGTGGAAACGCTACAATAAGGAAGTATTCTTCATTTATAAATACCCTACTGTAACTAAGATTATTAGGTCATCAAGATTGAGGTGGGCTCGCCATGTAATGCGAATGGAGGAAAATGAAGCTCTTAAGAAAGTATTGTTTGAACATCCTGAAGGGCCCAGAAGACTAGGACGACCAAAGACCAGGTCGATAGATGGAGTAGTGGAGGACACAAAATACCTGGGCTGCCAGAACTGGAAAATAATGGCCCAAAATAGAAAACAAAATGGCAAAAACTTGTTGAGGAGGCCAAGGTTCACACTGAACTCTAGAGCCAAGAAGAAGGAGAAGAGAATGAATATTTTCCAACTGATATCAATAAAATCGTCATACGGCTAAGCTAGAAAAACAGCAATCATATCTGGTCCACGGAGCTATTGATCCGGAAGCTTCCATTTCCGTCTACATCACTGTCTTCCATGGGAATGTAGGAAAAATTATGGCTGATGTGATATACCATGGCTCAGCCATATAAAATGATTTGTTTAGTAAAATATAAGTGCAATAGCTGTTGCTGTCATTGGAAAATGAGTTTTAAAATGAGCTTCCCTGTTTCCTTTCGTCCAAGTAGTAAAATATCGCGCGTCAGCGCGTGTGTGTGTGCCTTATTCGATGACGAAAAATCAGATGAACAAGGAAACATCCAATTAGCAATTAATTTTTCATTCAAAATGATCATCACAGATTCTGTTGTTTTATCGCAAATCCGTAAAACACATGTATATCATCGGTTTGAGCAACCGGACTGAGCAGCAAGATAGCTTAAAAATTCGAAACTTGACAGCCAGTAGTATCGCTGCATATTAAAACTTAAAAAGTGTTAAGTGTACTTCGAAAAAAAATTTTTTTTTTGGTTGCGATCTTTGTTAGATTTTACATGGCATTTTCAACGTGGGAAGACCTTTTGCATTGCCCTGTATCACGAAATTTCAACAAGAACTAAAACGTTTTCGGCTATTATGCGCAGTCAGTTCCTTGGCATGCCCCTCTGAGCATCATTTCTAAATAAAATATGACGGGAAGAGTATTGTGCGTAGCAATGCTGAACATAAAATGACAGATAATTAATAATTTTGGTAATTATTCCAAGAATTCGATTTGTCTTGAAGGATGCACGACTACTTCTCCAGCGAAAGCTTCTCACTCCAATCTTCTGAATTAGATTAAAGTTCTTCTTTCAGAATTTTCTTTCGGTTAGATCGCTCGAGGAACAGGTCATTAGCATTTATTCCGTTTCTTGACTGCTTTACACACTCTAACGTTTCTCTCATACTTTGGATTAATTTCTGCCTTAAAGGATTGTCATTTTAACAACATTGGCGGTAAAGAATTGGAAGAAGAACGAGAAGCATCTAAGAACTTACAGACCATTTCATAAATACCTAATTTTTATGGAACTTTGCTATACTCCATGCCCACTGTCAAGTACGTTTAAAGCTGTCGAGTATACAGAACAGCATGCACTCTTATTTCTAGAACACGACATTTTATGTTCAAGAAGTCTGAAAATTTAGCAGTTATACCCAGCAAAAGAATTTTTCCGGACATATATTTTAGAAACCCAAATATCGTGGAGAAAGCACATACACTCACGGACAATAAAATTTGCGCACCTAGAAGAAAATATGCTTCCACTACGAAACTTTGCAAATAGCTAGAGTGCGTAATGGTATGGAAATGATCCACGTTTGGTGCGATTGCGAATCACCGAACACCCTGTGGTGGTGCTGTAAGTACGAAACGGCAGCCTTATAAACCGGCGTGTAGAAAGCGAAAAACACCGGCCGACGCAAACAAGAGTACAGAGTGACAAGAATACCGGGTAGACGCCATAGACGTCTATTTACGCAACGTACAGACTTTGAGAGAGGTCTGATCATCGGGCTGAAAACCGCAGGGTGGTCGGCACGCTGTATAGCCTGCCATGTGGATCGTTCTGACCATACCGTCAGACTGTATTGGGAACAGTGGACATGTGACAGCACTGCCACATGGCGGAGCGGCTCCAGACGGACCAGGAGGACCGCCGGTAGAGAGGATCGACGGATCGTGCGCCAGGCACGAACAGATCCCACGGGGACCTGATCCACTATACAAGCAGATGTAGCTGCCTCTGCGTGCCCACGAACCATTTCCTGATGCCTAGCGGAACCGAATTTGCGATCCCAGCGACCTTTACGTGTGCTGCAATTAACACCGGAAAATCGCCGGCTCCGTGTGCAGTGGTGCCAGACCAGAACGACGTGGAACACCACAGACCGGCGACGTGTGGTGCGTAGCGATAGGTGCCGCTTTGGTTTGGGGACAGATGATAATCGCGTCCAGGTGTGGAGGTCCCCGGGTCAACGGCACATTCCCAACCTCGCTATCGAGCGTCTTTCCTCCCCACTGCAGACATTATGGTCTGAGGAGCCATCGCCTACGATAGCCGATCAGCTCTAGTAGTGGAACGTGGATCATTGACGGGCCAGAGGTATGTGGATGAGATCCTACGGCCCCATGTGCTCCCATTCCTGCCCGGTGTTCCAGGTGCGCTATACCAGCAGGATAATGCCCGACCACACACGACTTGGGTTGCCCAGTACTGCCTACGTCATGTTCAGACACTTCCATGGCCTTCTCGCTCCCCGGATATGTCCCTTATCGAGCATGTGTAGGACCAGTTGAAACGCCAGCTGCCGTCGTGCCGCAATATCCGAAATTTGGAGCACACCGTCCAACACTTGTGAGTCAGTCTGCCTCACGACAGCATGAGGCGTCTGTTCGCTTGCATGCCTGACCGTATTGCAGCATGAATCGCCGCACGAGGCGGTGCGACGCGCTATTGAAGATGACCGGACTGCTTACCACAGATCCCTCTGTAATTGTCCTGAAGCTCTGTTTTTGCCATCATGTGTATCATTCATCTGTATCATTACGTCCATAAAATTTCAGTTCAATCCGGTGGTGCTTCCTTCTTGGTGCGCAAATTTCAATTTCATACCACGCAGGAGAAAAATTGCGTATTAGGAAAAGTGGAGGGCACGTCGAAGATCTTGATCACACCTGCAATGGAAAACGAATTTTTTCATTATGAATTAGAAAAATGATGATATCGCACCAAAAGTAGGTCAAAGTTATAACATAGCCTTGTCATCCTAATATATAATTTGCTAGAACTCTCCTCCTCCTCCGTGTCACTTTTGAAGTCGTCATAGCAACAACCGAGAAACAAATGTTTGTGACGTTAAGCTTATATTTTCTTGTTTTTGGTGTACGTGACGTCATCTCCTACACGGCACAGTCCACGCGTATATCACTTTCTTTTGTTGGCATAGCAACAAAGAACACAGCTGCTGGTGTGACGTCATCTAATCCAAATCATTCTCACATGACATCAGAGATGCGTTACGTCACACTGTCAAATCTTTAGAGATACGAAAACTTTATATCAGGAATTTTGGTTCACTACCTGAACCGATGTTTAGCCATCTGTATGAAGCAACGTCAAGATGAAAATAGTTCACGGAAAAGAACAGGGGAAATTGATACAGGGTTCACAGTCAGTGTATACGAAAAATGTTGTGTACAAGGAAGTGTTGACGAAATAGGGACTAAAGGTTTTACAAAACACATAACAAACAGACAGCCCGTCGTATCAAATTCCATAACCAACTGCTCGGGAAATTTTCAGAAAGCTGTGAGCCAAGTTCGCCATCTATTGACGTGGAACTCAAAAATTCAATAAATAAATGTCAATCATTTCTGTATCAGAAATTTGATTGTTCCCCGTCATTACTTACGGGCTTTCATCTAGTCAATTACAAAACCGCGTTCAAAATTAACTTTTTAACTGGATCCGCAACGATATTCAGATAATACGAATTTATGAATTCAAAAATGTAAATGCTTTTGAATATTCATACTCTGTAAAGCTCTTATACATATAACTTGCATGTTCTCATTCGCAGCTTTAAATTGTTCGCATTCATTGAACTGGTACATGGTTATTCGTAAAACTTTTTTTATCTTTTTACGAGCATAGCATTAAGACTAGTCGAAGTTTTTCATCTAACAATCATTCATTGTACAGTACTAATCTTGAATTTCAAGGGCTATTTGAAGGAGTATTCCAAAGTAAAGTGGTTTAGAACCCCGTTTTTTACGCTCTCCAACCGTAGGTTGAAGAAGCGTATATGCTCCAACTTTGTCCGTTCGTCCGTCCGTCCGCACGATAACTGGCGTAAAAATGGTTCGATTTCGATGAAATTTTAGTATGTGGTAGGGGACCACCTGGGGACGAAACCTATTGAAAATGGATCAAATGGGGTCAAAGGTCACGACGTAGGATCGGGATCCATTCCATTGCACTTATACGTCATAACTTGCGTAAATATGGTTCGATTTCAATGAAATTTTACAATGCGGTAGGAGACCACCTGGAGACGAACCCTATTCAAAATGGGTGAATTGGGGTCAAAGGTCAGGACATAAGAGCGGAATGCGTTCCATTGCCTTTATGCGCCATACCGTGCGTAAAAGTGGTTCGATTTCGATGAAATTTCAGTATGTGGTAGGGGATCACCTGGGGACGAACCCTGTTGAAAATGGACGAAATGGAGTCAAAGGTCAGGACATAGGATCGCGATCCATTCCATCGCCCTTATCCCATATTATTAAGGTGGACGTCAAGTAATTTTGCTTCCTATGCTTCTAATGGAAAAACTTTTGTACACATTTCCTTCACAATTAATGTGTTCTCAAGGATGAAAATTTGAACATCGATTAAAATAACTTCTTAATATAACTTGGAATACTTAATGTTTTCTAAAACATAACCATAATTATATTAAAAATCAATAACTTTTCCTTTGGTGGTGTTGAAACCAGAAAAAGAATGGCGCGAGCTGTACTTTGATGACGTCAGTAGACAAACAAATGTTGGATTGCATAATTATGGTTATTATACGATTCCCATCTGCCTCATTACGTCACGCGTTGTGTGCGTATGTTCGTCTGCGCGATAACTCGCGTAAAAATCGTTCGATTTCGATCAAATTTTAGTATGTGGAAGGGAATCACCTGGGACGGAACCCTATTGAAAGTGAACGAAATGGGGTAAAAGGTGAGGACATAGGAGCGGGATCCATTCCACTGTTCTTATGCGCCATAACTAACGTAAAAAAGGTTCGATTTCGATTAAATATTAGCAAGTGGTAGGGGATCACCTGGGGACAAACCCTATTGAAAATTGGCGAAATGAGGGTCAAAGGTCAGGACATAGGAGCGGAATCACTTCCATTGCCATTATGCGTCATAACTTACGTAAAAATGTTTCGATTTGGATGAAATGTTAGTATGTTGTAGGGGCCTGCCTGGGGACGAATCCTATTGAAAATAGGCGAAATGGGTCATAGGTTAGGATACAGAAGCGGGGTCTATTACATAGCCCTTATACATCATAACTTACGTAAACTTGCTTCGATTGCGACAAAACTTTATCATGTTATTTCGGAGGTATACTGAACCAGTTCTGTTGAATATCATCGAAATGGGATCAAAGGTCAGGGCGTAGGAGTGAGATTTATTCCACAGCCATTTTATGATTTCTAGTATGTTGGAAAGCGTATCATAATCAATGCATTACATGATTTTACTAACTTGTTTTCCTGGTTTCGATCTAGATAATCTCACTGACAACGAAAGAGAATCAACAATTAATTTGATTTGAGGTGGAGGACAATGTAATCACGACCAATAAAATCACAACAAATATAAATGCTTGCAATCACAACCAATAAAATTTTTATTAACATGAGCTGAAATGTGAACGCTTCTACAGTTCTACCATAAAAACTAATATACACACATTAATTTACGTACGAAATGGAATACATACAAACACTAGATAAATAAATAAGAACCGTCTGTATGTCCTGGCTCTCTCCATAACAGCATACTCTCCACTCGCCCTCTCGTTCGAGCTGCTTAGCTCGAAACCAAAACATAGTGACATCACTCAGACTTTACTTGAGTACACCTTAGTTTTGAGGTTACGTCATACATTGGGTTAGAGATAATAAATGAGCATTATTTTTTCAACACGCATGGTGAAGCAAGTTGCCCATTTTACCTAACTACGGTCTGACATAAACTACATTGACAAAAGTCACCGGACACCCTTCAAAAACAAATGAACGGATCCGCTGCGTTATTAAGATGCGTGGTACAGCTGCAAACGATATAAAATCAAGCCTGCGGCTGACCGCGATCATATCGCACTGCGAGGTTGAGTGAAAATATCGCGGCGGGAGAGAACTAACTTTGAGAAAGGAAAGATTGTTGGGTGTTATATTAGTGGGTTGTCCATGAGGTAAACCAAGAGGCGTTTAAGCATACCCAAGTCAACTGTTTTGGATGTACTGAATAAGTGGAAGACACATGGCGTTCCTGAAGCAGCAAAATGTACCGGCAGAACAAAGAAAATGAGTGATACAGGACTTCGAAGCCTCAGGAGAGTCGTTACAGCTAATCGTCGGAGTACTGCACGAGACCTCAGTATACAGGTGAGTAAAAATGCTGGAACCTCGGTATGTACACATACTATTCGCAGACAACTTCATTCCATCAGTTACCGTGGTCGTGCGGCTGCTCATAAGTCTTCCATCTCCACTCGGGATGCTACTCGTCGTTTAGCATGGTGTAAAGAACATTTATCGTGGACCGTATATCAATGGACATGGGTCCTAAGAACTGATGAATCCAGATACACGATCCATCAGTCTGATGGCCGTTTGTGGGTATGGTAGCAGCCGTGAGAACGCTATTTACAACAGTATAATGTTCCTGTGCTCAAGTTTGAAGCTGGAAGTGTACTAGTGTGGGGTGTTTTTCGTGGTATGGTCCCGGCACAGTATTTATCGTGGACAAACCTGTTAACCAGCACGTCTGCCTCGATATCCTAGACAATTATGCCCTACCAACCTGTGGCAATACTATGGAACCGAGCCTTGTTGGTACCAGCAGGATAATAATGCACTGAGTCATAAAGCAAGGACTGTTACGGCGTGGTTTGACGATAATTCCGTATCGTGTGTGGACTGACCAGCACATAGCTCTGATCTTAATCCCATAGAACACCTATGGAATGAATTAGAGCGCCGCATAAGAAGTTTGGAACCAAGGCCTACTACAAAGCAACAGTTAGCGGCAGCATGATGTACTGAATGGAAGTGAATAGCTGTCGCTGTGTTCCAAAACCTTGTTGAAAGCATGTCTCGAAGGGTCAGTGCATGCATTAATGCCAAAGGTGGACCGACACCGTACTAATGTATGTCAATAAATGTTATGTTGTGTTTCTCTTCTAGATGTCCGGTGACTTTTTCAATATATTGTATTTCCAAGATAATGACATTGACATTTAGCTTCAGAGATTTCAGCTCATCTGTGGTACAATAAACAAAACATTTTCAGGAAATTGAAGAAAGGACACTCAGTTAAAATTTTGTAACATAATTGAAAATCCACTGTGTTACTTGAATCTGAAAACTGTGCTATAGGAAATAGAGACAAAGGAAGAACTGAGACATCTGAAATTCCATTCTTACGATCATTCAAAAGATGTGGAAGATTAGGTCATGTCGGAACTAAAGAAATCCGGAAAGAATAAAACATTTGCAGATTAAAAAATAAAATTACTTGCAGCAGATAAAGACGTTTGGAGCATGCTGAAGGAATGATAAAGACAAACGCAGGCTTTTTTTATAACACAGCAAAAGGAATGACAAAGACAGGCTAGGAAAGAGATGAACAGACAAATGAGGCCGGAAGGGCAGACTTGCTTAATCTTTGATGATAAAGAGGAATGCGTTTGTCTTTATCATACTTCCATAACAGTATTGAAATACTTATAATATTGGTATTACTTGCATGAGACGGCCATTTCATTGATGACGGTAGTGAAAAAAATAAGAAAAACATATCTCTCGAAAATGAATGTTGCTTATTGTCCCCGCTCAAATTACCTGGCGAAATCTGCTTAAAATCCTTTTCGTTATCTCAGTATTATCTTTTGTCCTAATATTACTTTTAGTAATACTTTTCTTACATTTCTTTTCTAGGATTGTGCATAAAACAACGTATAGTATTATTATATATTATAATAATAAACTTTTTCATTTTATTTAGTTAATGTACTAGAGTTTTAATCAGAAGATTTTACAAGGTTATTTGAAGGGGGGATAATGAGCAACATTTGTCTTCAACAGATATGTTTCCCTTTTGTGTGTTCTAGTAGAGTTTCTTGACGTTTAAACAAAACAATGTAAATTACGTTGTGCTCGTTAAACGTCAAGACACATTACTTCGCATTTTTAATGAAAAATGTGCACTTCAGGACATCATTTACAGCGTGTCTAATTGGTTTCCGATTTTTCGCCTTTATTTTGAGTTTATCATTTCGGAACTAATTTTAATGCACAACTTCTTGGCATTGGATTAAATTTTAAATGTAGCAGGAAGAGTAATATTAAACCATCGGGTGTAATCATATCATATTTTGTTAAATGTTTCAAACTTAATATTCTAAAGGTTTAAACAGTGCGATCAGTAGCTTTCAATTGCTAAAATCGAAACTTACGCTACAAAGTTTGGAAGCAGCATGAAAAATCGTGCAATCATATTAAAAACGTATCCTTAATGTAATACTTTTAAATGCTTGTGGTTTAAAATGAAAACGCATTGTTGCTGCTCCTATGGAAAAAAGAATGCACGTATAAAACTAGAGCTCGTATGGAAAATACTTATGGTGTTTGCAATGGCCACTGTTAACAAAGTTTTTCTTGCTCAACCTTAGAAACTGAGCTATCGTCGAATAAAAAATTAAAATGTACTAATAGGAATTTTTTGCTTCAGAATACACGGGAAATTCATAGAAAAATAAGGCCACAAAAATAATTTTTGGAATTCCTTTGTAACCGTCTGCATTCGCTATTTGCTAAAACGGCGCCAAAACAGAAATAAGATGGTGTCGCTACCGGAAGATACTGCAATCAGAAAATCTCTGCATAATACAAATACATGCACATTGCACAACGCTAGTTGATATAACAGAATTTATTTATGTTGTTTGAAAGGTAGATATTACGAAGTATTAAATCGAAATTTCATTCCTTTAGCGGGAATATTACATTGAAATCAAATTTCCAATGGACATGATGAAATCTAATAAACATCGCAGGAAGAACTTGACCCTGTAACTAAGAACTATAAGAGTTTCCAGCTTGCTTCTGAGAACCATCGGCAACGTCATACCAGAACCCATGAAAACTATTTCGGAGGAGACCTGAAAGCTAATTACGAACGTGGAGCAAAATGTTAATTTTCAGCACATTCTCGAAACTTTTAAAATGCATCTTGTTCGGTCTAAACTGATTATATCCTCTTGTCATCGCATCAATTCTGTCAGTTATGACAACGCAACTAAGCGAGTGACCCCTCACTTGGAAGAATAAATATAGAAAAATCAGTAATGAAGTTTTGTGAAAGCTTATGCACTTCCAAAAAAGTCAGCCCAAAATTAAATTAATACGTGTGTGCATATACTGAGCTAAGTTCGCACAATTTCATTATCACTGCTGCTTCGGAGAGTGCTTTAGGTAAATTCTTAGCCGGCATCAACTACTCAGTGAAACGCTAGCCCGTAGCGAAAATAACAGGTACCTGAAATCTCTTCGCTTAATTCAAAATACCTAATTAAATCAGAGCCTAGACATCTTCAATTTAATTCCCAGCAAGATGTATTCAGGCAAGTAGATCGTGCCATGAAGCTTGGCTTCCTCCTTACTTCTTGCATTGCGTTTAAAAGTAACGTGTACATACACAAATTGTCTCTATAGCTATTTGAGACTTCAAACTGCAGTTGGTTTAGCAGAATTACCATTTTTAACGAGAGCTATTACATTATCAGTTGCCATAAACACTTCTGTTGCCTCTTCGTGAATCAAAAAATCACCTCCAGCAAAATAAAAAAAACAAGCCAAATTTTTTGCTGTGGAAATATATAAGCGCCGCCCCGATGGCACAGTGGTTTCAGCGATGACTTCTGATATTTCGTCTGGGTTGAGTTCGGGTTCGAATCCTGTTGAGGCATGGATGTTGTGTTTGTTTTACGGCGCTGGTTCTCTCCCTTCCCTGGAACCGATGGCCCTAAATTAGGGACGGCCGACTGTTTATACCCCATTGAGTTGCTCACGGTGGTCGTTAAACCCACAATCAAAATCATGTTATCAGTTTTACTTACAAAAAAATAATAATAATAAACAAGAAAGATGACACCAAATTTTCGGGTGTAATATACACGTCTTTTGAATCCGTTCTGACACAAATTAAATTTATCAAAGTTATTCAAAGTTAATGGAACCGGTATGGAAAACAATAGTATCTGGCCGAAGAAAGAAGTTTTCCAATCGGGTTTTTAATCCCTTAGATATTGCTGTAAACGGAATCATGAGCTTACGCCCTCTGGTTGCAGACTTGTGCGTTAAGAAAAATATGAATTTATGTGAGAAACATTTCGCACCGGAAACGCTCTCCAACACAAAAAGTATTTTTTAAATCGGACTTTTAGAAACATAGATATCGACAAAATAAGATGTGACTTTACGCCCCCTGGTGGGAAAAGCATGCATTATTTTAGGAAGAAAGTATTCTCAAAAGGTTTTTCAATATGAGCGGTATCCGTCCAAATAAAAAAAAATTTGGCGCATTTTCAGGAGCCCAGATTTTGCTACAGATATATCAGAAGCAGAAATTAACACTTATGCCACCTGGTGGCCAAACCACTTGTTACTAAACATTAGAAATTATATGAAAAATATTTTCCATCAGGTGCTGTATGCGATACAGGAAGAATTTTTCAAATCGGAGTTTTAGAAGCAGAAATAACGCAGAAAATGCAATTTACCTTTGCGCCGCCTAACGGAAAGTCTGTGAATTACTTGGAAATTTTGAAGTTATATGAAAAATATGTCATACTGAAAACACTATCCAACAAAGAAGGAATTTTTAAAATCGGACTCCTAGAAGTAGAGATATTGACAAAAATAAGATATACATCTGCGCCCCCTGGCGGAGAAACCATGGAATATTTCAAGAAGAAAATATTCCGAAAAGGTTTATTGACGTGAGTGGCATCGGTCCAGGAAAAAATTTTTTCAATCGAGATTTTAGAAGCTCAGATTTTATGGCAAATACATCAGAAGCCAAAATTAAACCTTACGCCCCCTGGTGGCCAAAGTAGTCTTTACCAAAAATTTGGAAATCATATGCAAAAGATTTTCCATCAGGAGGTGCATCCGCTGAAGATTTTTTTTCAAATCGGAGTTTTAGAAGAAGAGTTATCGTGGAAAACGCAATTTACTTTTACGCCCCCTAGCGGAAACTCTATACGTAATTTGAAAAAGTAAATATACCTAAAATACTCTTCGACATAATTGGAATCAAAAGATAAAATATTTTTTTCAATCGGATGTTTAGAGGCAATTATGTGGAATAAAACGTATTTTTTAATTCGACATCATCTGCACTTACGCCCTCTAGCGGTGAAATTGTACATCGTAAACAAAAACGAAATAAAGGATCATCATTCTCATATTTCAAGCTTCCCAATGCAAAAAGAATTTTTCAAATCGGACCAATAGTTGCAGAGATGTCGGGTCTGCAGACGGATGGACAAACCGATAACATAAGGACGATCTTTTTTTACAAAAGTCGTGCTAATGATGATGCTGTATCTCTTTAAAGATTAAATTTAAAGACCATGCAGCAGGAAGAAATTGTCGTGTTGCTCTTCCAACTGCCAGTGGTGTCATCCTACAATAAAGTTGCAAAAATGTTTTGCTTACCACCGTTCTTTGACGAGAACCGTCTGTATAAAAAAAATAAAGCCAAACAATTAGGTGGCGTATCAGCAATACAGATTGACAAATTGTGGTAGCATGGCATCAATCGAAAAGCAGACGGGTAATGACCGTACGCGCACAATGCGAATATGGTGGTTAGTGCGTGCCTACAAGAGTCCCAACGAGAAACGTTATGACTGCCCAGTTTAGTGCTGGAACTTGTAGATCAATTTTCACCTGTACACTAGGCTGTAACACTCTTCAGTAGTAGCGATACAGGAGTCCACAGCCAGTTTGTTGTCCTGTTATGGCTGTTAGATGATTGGTACACATACAACCCACTAAATTAGAAACATTTATGCAGATGTACGTAAACGCCACTTATATGGAAGAGTTGCCTAGATCACATGGTCAGAGTTGGAAACGGGTCGAAAATTTCCGATCCGCACTTCCCATATCCCATAACTGGACTCGACACGGACCCGACGCGATCCGGACCCGTAACTGACCCGGAAAAATCGGCTTCGAACTATAAATTCGAAACTCAATTTATACATATATACATATAAACGTAATATACATATTCATCCCAATAACTGCTTGAAATTTAATAACTGAAATACTTTCTTAATAATAAAATTTAGTTACTTGATAAATTTTAGTGCCATTTTTAGTGCCACTATTTTGCGTAATCCAGAAATAACGGCTGACTATGACCGTGACCATGGAGTATATAACAAATGGGAATCATTATTTACGATTACACAAACGTATTTTTTTAATGTATTTAGATTGTTCATTCTTTCCACGCTTTGATGGAGGGGCGCATACTTTCATATGGTCCGTTAGATTTTTGGTTCCATAATCTTTTATTACACCGACGACATCTTTCTTCGTAATTAAACACTTTGCACATCTTGAACAACAAGCAAGACCAAACAACACAGAATTATTCACCGGTTTCTTAATAAGACGAAACTATTTCCAGCGTTCACTCTTCCCCTTGTGGTTTTCAACAATTACGTATTTGTTGTCCTCGACGCCTTTCTCAACCTCCTTAATATTAAATCTATACATATTAACAAATAAGGAGTTAATTTCGACATGTCATGTCATGGAAACGGGATGTTAGCACATCAATCGAAAACCTCTAAATGCTCAATGTAAAAGATGCGATGTGAAAAGTAATTCTTAGTCATACAGTGAACTTCGCACGGAGAGAGTGAATCAGCTGAGAAGCAGGCAAATGGCGTTTGCCCGTACCTTGCCCTGGACAATCGCACTGTAAAAGAACGCAAAGGAAGTATCTTTTTACGATATGGTGTCGGTGTGTTGTCTGACGTAGGTCGGTGGAAATATTCGTTGCTTTAAGAAAGAGACAATATTTTTGCATGACAAATCATTATTCACTCCGTGGGCACCAGTATAGACTACAGAATACTACAACGCGCATTTTTCTTTAGAATATATTGTATTTTTTTCTTTTCAAAAATAAAAGGGGAATAAAACCGGGTCAAAATTGGGTTAGGAACACCTTGACCCGACCCGTTGGACCCGCAAGAAATTGTCGACCCGTGACCCGTTTCCATCTCTGCACATGGTCACGTGCGTCATCATGTGATCTAGGCAACAATTTAAGACTACTTCTTATCAGTAATCGTTAGTAGAGCTGATCGCAATGGGAAAAACAAGGGGTCTTTATGAGTTCGATAAAGGGCTTACTGGGGGTGTCCGTCTGGCTGGAGAGACGATTTTGAAAACAACAGAGCTGACTGGTTTCTGAAAAGGTCAGATGTCCCGAGTCTTTAATTAATGAAAAAATAACTCACGTTGCTTGCCTAAAAAACGCAACAGTGGCGCGAAGACAGTCTGTCGGGAACGAGATCGCCATCCTCTGAGAAGACTTGTACGGGGAAACAGGACTTTCTGTGCACAGCAATTTACCAAAGCATTCAATGGAGGCTGTTGTAGACCCATATCACAGCGAACTATGCGTAGGGAACTGAAGTGAATCGGTATTGGCAGTCGCATGCCTATACAAAAACACTGATTTCTGTGAAGAACCGGAAAGTTCCTGTACAGTGGAGTCAGAAACACCGTGGATGGACACCGGAAGACTGGAAAAACGTCATGTGATCCGACGAGTCGCGATTCACCATGTTTTGTGCCGACGGTAGGCAGAGAGTTTGCAGAGATACCCATAAAGCAATGGGCCCAGCTTGCCTTGTAGATACAACTTAAGATTGTGGACGTGTAGTTATGGAGTGGGGCACGCTCTATTGGTACGTAACGGACACCTTGATATTTCTGGAAGGTCGATGGGCTTTCAAGAATTATCTGAACATTAGAACCTATTATTTTACTTGTGCACAGTATGTATCTAGGACGCAATAAATATCTGTCTTAAGCACAATTACAAAGATACTCTACAACTGCACATACCCGTCCTCAATGAAAAAACACTTTTATTCAAAATTAAAAACATCTGTGTACAGCTAAGAGCATATTAAACAGTTAAAAGTTAAAAGGCGAGCACTTTTGGTCCCCACAAGGGGCCATTATCAAGCCAACAAGGAGCTCAGATTTCCTGTGAGTGGGACTATAATACATACAGGGTTAGTCACGTGTACACTTAGACCACCTAAGAACACTTAACTTAGCCTAAAGACTTGTGACGTATATTCTAAATTAACTTTCCTGTTCAGGTTCTTTCCCTATGTAAATCTTGAGTTTATTCTCAGTTATATTTCACTCTTAACGTAATATCTTTTCTCTCAAACGAATATTGTTGACAACATAATTGAGGTTTAATGAACGTGACGTATGCCTGAGATAAGATAAGAACGAGAGATAAAAAGGACGACTAAACTGTTGCTTGGAGAGCGTTGTAAAGCGAGCGTTGCTTGGAGAAGTGTTGCAAGTTGAAAGTTGCGTTGTAGAGCGTTGTGTTAAGAGATGTGTGGTGTGTGGAGAGTTTAATGCAATATGCTATGCTATGTTACGATGTGTTGGCTACATCCTGAATAAAGCATCTTTTCCGTAAGTTTGACTTCTGTTGTTAACATGTTTTGTCTGGCCGTTAAGGTTTAATTTAGGAACTATTTCATTTTATGGTTATATTTTTGAAAAAACGTAGAATTACGAAAAGACTTCTAGTTCCCACTAAAGGGGCTCTGACGACCGCCAATAGCGGTATAACTATACCATCGGGATCAGAGGAAATGTTATCCCACACTCACCAACCCGCTTGGCCAGCGTGGTGAGTTATGGCCAAACACCTCCAAAATGACTCTACAACTTAAATCTTGGCCCTCAGTCTCCGGCAGCTGGAATGTACCTGGCCAAGGCAGCGGCCAGTGCGACATGAAGGCAGAGGGTGCTAAGAATCCCCGGAGGACCGGACTAGGCTGCCATTTGATGCTGACCTTGGCTACCTATAACGGACGCTCCCTATCTTCTGATTCAAGGCTTCTTGAATTGGAAGAGGAACTACAAAGGATCAAGTGGGACATCGTCGGGCTAAGTGAGGTAAGGAGAAAAGGAGAAGATCTCATTGAACTGAAAAGTGGACATCTCTTCTATTATCGTGGGACAGATACTGGAAGAACTAGTGGTGTTGGATTTATAATAAACAAGAAACTGAAGGATAAAGTGGTAGAAGTTGAAAGTTCCTCTGACAGAGCTGCACGACTCGTTATCCAACTATCGAGAAGATACCAGGCTCAGATTATTCAAACTTATGCACCCACCACAAGTCATCCTGAAGAAGAAATTGAAGAATTTTATGAGGAAATTCGTCATCTAAATAATAAAGGTAAGCAGCACTTGAAGATAATTATGGGAGATTTCAATGCAAAAATAGGGCAACGGCAACAGAATGAAACTTCAGTAGGTAAATTCGGTCACGGCAACAGAAACCAGCGTGGAAATACTCTCGTTGAGTTTGCAGAGGCAGAAGGATTTTTCATCTTGAACTCCTTTTTCAAGAAAAAGCCACACAGGAAATGGACATGGAGACATCCAATTGGGACGACAAGTGAAATTGATTTTATTATGTGTAACAAAAAATTCGTCATCGAAGACTGCAGTGTGCTGAACAAGTTCAACACAGGTAGTGACCATAGATTGGTGAGATGTAAGATGCACCTCAACACTAAACTGGAACGTGGCAAGCTCATAAGACAAACAAAATGTATTGACATAACCAACCTTAAAAACACCATAATACTTTCAAGTTGGAACTGAAGAACAGATTCTCTGCTTTAGAAGGCCTAACATCGGAAGAAGTGGATATTTCGGAAGTTAACAGAAAAGTAACCAAAGCTCTAATGGAAACAGCAACAAAATTAGCTGGGTCTAAGAACAAGTTGCATGTGAACAAATTATCAGGAAAAACCAAAATGTTGATGCACAAAAGAAGAGAGATGAGGACAACTAAAGTAGATGTGACTTCCAAAGTGGAATATATAGAGCTATGCAAGACAACATGAAAAAGTATCACTGAAGACGTAAGGAAATTCAACTGTGAGGTAGTGAGGAAAGCAATTGAAAACAACCAAAGCCTTAAGATAGCAAAGGGACATCTCAGTAAGGGAAGAAAACAGATTATGGCTCTGAGAAAAGAAGATGGTTCTATAACAAGAAATAGAGGCGAAATTTTGACAAGAGCGAAAGATTTCTACTCCAAATTATATGAAAGGGATGATACATGTACTCCAGACATCATGAAAGGTACCAGAGTTTTTCCAGTCCTCCCAGCAGAAGTTGCTCATGCAATCAAGAACATGAAGCGAGGGAAAGCTCCAGGAGAAGATGGAATTACTATAGACATCATACAAGAAGCAAGTGGAGAAATTCATACAGTACTCGCCCAAATTTTCACTCGATGCCTTAATGAAGGGAAGATTCCTGAGGATTGGAACAATGCTACAATGATCCTGCTACATAAGAAAGGTGACATTGAGGATCTCAGGAACTACAGACCTATCAGCCTCCTATCAGTGGTTTATAAAATCTTCACTAAAGTTCTTTCACACCGCTTGAAGGTAACACTGGACATGGCTCAACCGAGAGAACAAGCTGGATTCAGGAGTGGCTACAGCACAATAGATCATATCCACGTACTGAGAGAACTGATTGAAAGAGCGAGGAATATGAACTTCCATTGTGCATGGCTTTTATCGATTATGAAAAAGCCTTTGATTCGGTGAAACCATCAGCAGTTACCACGGCTCTGAAATCCTGCGGTATTAAAGATGCATACATTAATATTATTAATAACATCTATGAAAATGCAAGTGCAAAGATTCGGCTGTTTGAAAATACAACACACATAAAAATTGGAAAGGGAGTGAGACAAGGTGACACCATATCTCCGAAGCTCTTTAATGCCACATTGGAAAATGTCTTTCAATCACTGAACTGGGAAAACAAAGGGATAAAGATTAATGGAGATTATCTAACCCACCTTCGTTTTGCTGATGACGTAGTCATTTTTGCAACTACCCCATCAGAGCTGCAGAGTATGATCCAGGAACTTGCTGACAAGAGTAAAGAAGTGGGATTAAAAATGAACTTTCAGAAGACAAAAGTGATGTTCAATGCTTTTACAAGAAATGAAGATTTATCGATTGATGGAGAAAAACTGGAGATAACAGATACGTATGTTTATCTTGGACAGCAGATATCAAGTGAGGGTCACATTGATGAAGAAATTAATCGGCGTACAAAACTTGCCTGGAGAGCTTTTGGAAGAAACAGCATAATTTTCAAGAGCAATATGCCATTATGTCTTAAAAGAAAAGTGTTTGATCAATGCATCCTTCCAGTGCTTACGTATGGTGCAGAGACGTGGACCTTAACTAAAAGAGACATACAAAAGCTGCAGACAACTCAAAGAAGCATGGAGAGGTGCATGCTTGGTATAACCAGGAGAGATAAGAAGAGGAACTCGTGGATCCGAAAAATGACGAGAGTGGAAGACATCATGATCAGAGTTAAATCCCTGAAATGGCAATGGGCTGGACATACTGCCAGAAGGACAGACCATAGATGGACAGCCGAAATTTTAGATTGGATTCCAAGGGACAGGAAAAGACCAAGAAAAAGACCACATGGGAGATGGGTGGATGAAATTCGTAAATATGCGGGAGTGACATGGAGGAGACTGGCACAAGACAGACCGTTGTGGAGGAAACTTGGGGAGACCTTCGTCCAGCAGTGGATTGATAATGGTTGACAATGATGATGATGATGATATATTTTACCACGTTGTTATTGCTACTTTGCGTTGCTATGGTAACTACACGTGACTAACCCTGTATGTATTATAGTCCCACTCACAGGAAATCTGAGCTCACTTGTTGGCTTGATAATGGCCCCTTGGGGGGACCGAAAGTGCTCGCTTTTTACCTTTTAACTTTTTAATATACTCTTAGCTGTACACAGATGTTTTTAATTTCGAATAAAAGTATTTGTTCATTGAGGACGGGTATGTGCAGTTGTAGAGTATCTTTGTAATCGTGCTTAAGACAGATATTTATTGCGTACTAGCTATACCCGGCCACGCGTAGCTGTGGCACATTGTGGTTGCATGGATGAGAAATGAGGAACAAAACAAAGCATACGTTTCATAGAAGTTTAATTTTGCAATACTTGTGGGTATACAAAATTTTTTGTTTTTCCATTCTCTGCGCAGATATAAAGGGTATCTGGTTTGCCCACACGGGAACACGCAACATACAGTTGTCCATGTGAGAAGCAATCCGCATCTAAATCTAAACCACACAATTCTAAAGATTGACTTTAAGCTTTATTGATTGTGATTGCGAACGCCAATCGAATTGGGAATTGCAATCTTTTAAATTGAAATGGTGTATCGGTCGGGATCATGGGAATTTGAGGGACGAGGACATCTTCAACTTCGAAAGGCCCCGTTAAAATCGTTGCTTCCACTACATTTTTCATCAGTTTTTTAACTGCGAGCAGCGTGCCGTTGCAGAGTTTTGGCTGATTAATATTCCGCAACATGATAATTGGCACACCTATTTTCAATTTTAATATGTGTGGTGGCATCGCTGGCAGATCAAGTGAGTTCAAAAATTCCTTTGGATAATTAACTACTTCATCTGCTTCCACAACTGTATCTATCGACTTGTATGTAATTTCTTCACTTTGAATGCTGGATTGAATAACATTATTAATTTGATTGACATCTTTGTTCTTCGTGGCAAGGATAGCTCGTTCACTGAGCCAATCGTGATTCTTATAATTAGTTTGAATATTAGGAAATACTTTTTCGATCAGTTCTTCTTTCGATGTTACTAAATTACAAAAATTATCAGGAAATGATATTCGTCTTGACGTCTCATCGACTGGCAGTTGTCCATTCCCAATGTCCAGTAACTATCGTGAGAATACCTCGGCTGATTGATCGTTCTGCAGCTGGAAACGCATATTCGTAGTCAACTGCAATGTACGTACGTGTCGCCACAATGTTGAATATTTCAGGCAAGCATTTATTTCGTCCGCTGGTGTCGATCGAGAAATTACAGGCAATGTTTGCCTAAAATCTCCTGCGAGCAATATCAATGCATTCCCGAATGGTTGAACGTTTCCACGCAAATCTCGCAAAGATCGATCAAGAGCTTCAAGCTATTTTTTATGTGCCATCGTGCATTCATCCCAAACAATGAGTTTACATTTTTGTAATACTTTTCCCATACCGGATGCTTTGGAAATATTGCACGTGGGAGTCTTGATGATTCGCATGTTTAATGGCAACTTCAGAGCTGAATGAGCAGTCCTTCCACCTGGTAATAATGTCGCAGCTATTCCAGACGAAGCGAGAGCTAAGGCTATGTCATTTTTTGATCGAACGTTGCCAGAATCAATCTGATAAGGAATGTTTTCCCAGTTCCTCCTGGCGCATCCAAGAAGAAGGCCCCCCCCCCAACTCCGTCATTTATCATTTGCATTATGCGATCATAAATGCCCTTCTGTTCACACGTTAATTTGGGAATGTTTGATTGGACATATGACTGGAGATCACCGGTGTTGTAACTCTGTTCACGGCGCAAATCCACATCAAATGAAGCAGTCGTAGTTCGGTTGGGTGCTGGCATTCCCAATTGACTAAGCACTTTATTTGCAATAGCTAAGCACTTGTCTTCAATATTTATCAATGTTTCGTTGTAAATGCCTCTGTAAATTCCATGGTCATATTTGCATTTTCTAGGCGTACTCTATGCAAAATATCCTCAGCCATATGCGATCGATATCTTTCCCATAACTCTGTGGGAGTTGAAGGGAAGCAAGCGGTCAATATAATTGCGAATAGTGCTCGAATTTGGTTTGGATGTGCAGTGTTGCACGCGTCACTAATACATATATCCCACTGTTGGCCGTTTTCTAATAAATTAAGAGCTTGACACGCACTGCTGAAAGTGGCATATGTGACGCCGTCAACAATTTTCACTTGCTGGAAAGATCTAGGACCAGGCATATTTACCAACAGCATGCGAAAGAAAAAACATTCATCTTGATTAGGATGCACTGTATAAAGTCTACCAATTGTATTTTCTCTGAAAATGCCAGGTTGGCCGTCGACTGGCTCCCCTCGTCTGCGTCGTACGAATGCTTTTTTAGTTACATTCCACGTGTAATAAGAGGGCACTTCTGTGTACATCAGTGTTCTGGCGAAAGCGTCTTCCTGACATAAGGTGAAGAAAGCAGTCAGAGTTGTACCAGGTGGATTAAGGGCTCTTTGTTGCACATTTGCATCTGTGAAATAAACACGCTGTCCATTCTCTAAATGTACTGCTAAGTGAACCACAGCTGGATTGCGTTCATGCATGGGAAATGAAAAAATTCGCCATGCAGCCTCATTGCTGCTTATGTATCTTCCAGCCTGGTATTGTGCAATTTCATCGATAACTCGTACTGCATTTCTGTCACTATTTTCTGGTTGCACACCAAAAACTGCCATATCGCTGCCTTTATTCACATACTTACAGATGTATTTAATCGATTTGACCGAATTGCAATATTCTACGTTTATGTGCGCTTTGTATGTTTTTGACAACAGAGGCGAATATGGGACCACCCAACAGTTGTCTACATCAATATCACCATTTCGCATGTGTATAGTTGCCGAATTCCCGCCATCTTCAGTTGATCGTCTCCTATACTGAGGATATCCATCGTCTCCTGTTATTGTGTTGGCTGCGAATGCTCTAGGATATTGCTTAGAACATTTCCCGTCTACCATGCATGGTGAATTCGTATTTAGTGTACCGCATGGTCCATGTATCATGTTTTTGATAACAACTGCATGCAAATCTTTATCGACGTCGGCCCGTGGAATCTCAGCGCATATCACATCGTCGATTTCGTCTGAAGTTATTTTATCGTATAGCCAGATTAGTATATCGCATGTGGCAGTCCTCTCTTTTGTCATTCTACTGAATACATCCAGCAGCGCGCAGATCCAAACACTTCATGTTTCACAATGAATCCATCAGCGACTTAAGCTTTTGTCTGAAAACACGTGCTGCGATGTCATGCCTATCCACGGGTGATTGCCCAGGAAGTAACAGCTGCTGTATCTCGTCCCAAGCTGGATTGCACGTGAAGGTGATAAATAAGTCTGGACGCCCGTAATGACGAACATATGCCATTGAATCTTGAGCATATTCCTGCATGTGACGTGGACTGCCTATGTATGAAGATGGCAAAATAGTAAGCTTTCCAACGTTGGTTGTATTACCGTCATTCACAACTGCATCTCGCAAATGAATGTATTCTTCGGAGCGGAGTTTGGTCTGATTCAAACGAAGAAATAGCAAACGTTCCGTTTCAATTATTGCATACATATCCACAATGTACTGGTGAAACAACTGACGGCATTTCAAAATATAATTGTCCTCGTTCCTCCGAATCATTAAGCGGTAGACGTAAAAGTTCATTGCGCTGCACTTTTTATTAATTTCTGCACCATTCACTGGGTTTATCATCTTCACATTGAAATGATATCCATCGGTACCATCCCAGAAGATAACTGGATATTTCAAAGCATCGTAACAACGGTGAGTTTCTGCGACGGTTATCAATTGATCGTTTCTTCGATGGAGAACAATATCTCTAGGTTGGAACTGATCTCCGGCTATGACAATTGCTACTTCGTCTATAGTTGGAGCATTATATCTTCGGACATGTTCTCCAGCGGGCGTTTTGTCGGCGTGAATGACAATCTTGTGGGTATCTGATGGCATCATATCCATTGTCGTTTTGAACAAACGCACCAAATTGTTCTTTTCGTGAAGGAGCTCCTGTAGTTGCGAAATGATGGATCTTCTTGGCGAGGTATGTATTCCACAACGTGCATCGACTTCATCTCTATCATCACCGATGAAGTACATTTGAAGGAATTTATGGTCACTATCTCGGAACGGGAGCAGGGAGCCAGCTTTGTGATATATTTGTCCTTTGATTTTGAAAGTTGGCATGAATTGAGCAGTCACAATTTCCGCACCAAATGACGTCATTTGGAAGCAAGAGTTATATTTCCTGATGTTCGATAGGAAATGCTTCGATTCAGCGGTAGATCCAGCAAGTAGAGTTTTCAACGGCTCTGGTGGTGCATCAAGTTGAGGCAATTTAATTTTTCCGCCAGCGCAACACATCCCATTCGTTTCATTATTGAACTTTAGAGCCTGACAGTAGGTACAGACATGACTCATCTGGCCAATGACAACATGCGGACTTGAACTATAATCAACAGCTGGATTGTACCGGAATGCAAGACGATTGTATTGCAGAATCAGATCTGCTGTTCTTTGGGTACGTGTTTCAGCTATCCTCGACGCCTCGCGTTCATTCCGTTGAGAACGAACCAATTCTGTTGCTGCAGAACGCGACTGCCGTGCTCGCAATCGTGCATCCTCAAGCCTGGCTGCTCGTCTTTCTGCTGGTTCCGTGTTACGCATCTGGATGGTGCTTAGTCTGTTCCTCTCTCGTACGTATGCCCGCTCTTCCTCAGTCATATTCGAAAGCCGTCTTCTCGATCCTTCTGTGTGGCGAGTGCGACGACCCAAATTCGTTTTTTTTGCGAGGCATTATTTCGGTTTTCACTGGAACAGAAGGAAGGGATAAGATTATAACCTCTTATGGCTCTCACAGCTCTAGGTTGAAAACCATGAGAGATAAGAGACAAAACATAACCTCTACTTACGATTTGGCAAACGGCGCAGCTCAATCACGACACGATCACCTAGTATGAAGAGTGTTCCTCTCGCTTCCAGCAGATGGTGTGTTTGCTGGTACACAGCTGACCGTTGAAAAAGCTGTTTTCTCGCGGTCGCGGGTATGTTACTGACGCGAAAAATAGATAAAAACAACACGATCACCAAGTATGGAGAGTGTTCCCCTCGCTTCTGGCAGATGGCGCGTTTGCTGGTACACAGCTGACCGTTGAAAAAGCCTTCGACCATATATACTGATAGACTGCGCATGGCATCAAAATTTCTGGCTCCAACATTGCAAGCCACGAAATCACGTGACTTCGGGCAAAAAGATGGTTAATTCGTGCTGTGCTCATCATGAATTTTAGGAGTTTCTTTTTTAGAATTCCATTACGAATTTTCATTCGTGAATACATTTATTACGCTCTGATGCAGCTATTGCCAGTGCGCAGTCCATTAGTATATATGGTCGAAGGAAAAAGCTGTTTTCTCGCGATCGCGGGTATGTTACTGACGCGAAAAATAGATAAAAACAATCTTTGAAGCGTGTTGTATATCGTGTCAAAATTTGAGCTCAATCAGTTCAGAACTTTTTGAGTTTTTGAAGCGTACACAAACCAACTTAAAATTTTTATATATATGGATTATTATATATCTGAACATTGTTGTCGAACAAGTCATTTGTGCAATGTTGACTTTTTATCCAGCAGGTGATGACTATTTCACGGACGACAACGTTCATCGCGCAACATGTTTTCAGCAGTGGTTCAGCGAGTATGGCAGAGATTTCCACCATTTTCCCTGGCCACCTCAAAACCTGGATCTCAATCCAATTGTGAATGTATGGTGCATGTTAGATCCAGGGGCAAAATGCTGTTCTGTCAAAACTCAGCCAATGAAAGGACTGTCTGCTGAACACATGGTATGCCAATGAAAGGACTGTCTGCTGAACACATGTATACTTATGAAATCTATGACAAACCACACACGTCCTCTAATTCGGGCAAAAGGAGGTCCAACCCTGTATTGAATAAAAGTTTCTAATTCTGTGGCCAGTATGTGTATGTTAAATGAGTAAGCTATAACTGGCCACAACTTCCTTTGTCTGACGAGTCCACAAGAATGTTGCATCGTGCCGCGTTTCAATGCATAATGTCTCGCATTTAAAAATCAGAAAAAAAGATCTGTCCCTCCCTTCCTTTTCCGAAAGCCTACAACTGCAATGCATATGTAAACAAATCACTTTTTTAAACAAAAGCCTAACACTATTGCTGTCACACTTGCGCTAAGTCTTGTTCATTTCCAATTCCTTAATCTCTTTTACGGCAGCTTCGTACTTAACATCACAGAAAACTATGGAGTAAATAACCTCCTATTCATATGGAAATAACAAATCGTACTTTATCTTCGAATTTACTTGTTTGGCGTCAACTGAACCCATTTACAATGATCAAGTACAAATTTAAACTTCATTTTTAACTTTTCTTCAGAGATAACTTACTTTTACCATCTTCTGTTAGTCAAATAAATTTCACGGGCGAATGGATCCCAATTAGTCATGCAAGCAGATATGCCTCAGGACGATGTATATCATGCAAGCAGATATACATCGTCCTGAAACGGGATTTTTTTCTATTTTCTTTTCAATTAAGATGATTTTCCTTATTACAGCGAGTCTGCTTCTTATGGGGTTCAAGAATCCCATCAGATAATCACTTGTTGATGATCAAGTAGTATTGCCCCGTGCATTCTCGGAAGCTGAAGAATCAGTATCTGCTATATATATATATAAAACAAAATGATGAGGGTACCCTATCGTAAAATTCTTCGGAGAATACATACAGAGCATACAGAGCAATTTTACGAGGTATTATCAATAATAAAGAATACATACATTCTAACAACAGTATAATTCTTTATGCTGATGATACAATAATATTATTTCACGGCAAAAATCTCAACGAAATGGTTGCTCAAGCAAATCATCAATTACAGATTTACTCGGAATGGTTAACATACAATGAGCTTATAATTAATGTTAATAAAACAAAACTTCTTATCGTTACTAGATAAAACATATTACATACACAAGTTCAATATTTGCTTTTAAATAATACTTCTATCGATACAGTACAAGGCTTTAAGTATCTGGGAATTATTCTAACTTCTGACCTAAGATGGAATAGCCATATTGATTCAATTGCAAATCGAATCTCCAAAGATATTGGGATTGCAAATCGAATCTCCAAAATATTAGGATTGTAAGCAAAATTATTTCAAGTTTCACTACTAAAACACGTAAATTTTAATACTATACACTCTACCAATCACACGTTAATTATTTGCTTTTCCTCATAGGGACAAACCATTGAAACCAACATCAATAAACTACAAATATTACAGAATAAATACATAAGGTTATTAGACTTAAAAACAAATTCTTCTTCTCATATCAACTTCCAACCTTTTACTTTTTGCCATACCCATGTCAACCTCAACCATTACGGAATTTTATCTGTTAAACAATTATTTGACTTCAAAATAGGTAAACTAATATTTCTAAGAATTAAACTGAATCTACACACAGATATCATTCAATTGAATTTTCATACTTATCACTACAATACGGGACATGATACATACATCCAAAAATCCTCATGATGATGCGGAGCTTAAATTATATTGGTCCTGAATATTGGAATACACTGCCAGATGAGTTAAACACAATAAATAACCTAAATTTATTCAAAAACAAACTAAAAAATACACTGAAATGCCAGGAAAACTGGTACACCAGTGTAATACTTGGTAGGTCCCCACACGGGAACGCAGGACTGCAGAAATACGACGGGCCATGGACTCCACAAGCTTCTGGAAATATGTTGTAGGCAATGCACACCATACTTCATGCAGAGCGTTCCACAATTCGGGTGTATTCCGAGGTCGCGGATTCTTGTGTTCGATAGCGCGTTGCATGGCATCCCAAATGTGTTCTATCACATTCAGATCTGGGGACTTGGGTGAGAATGGCAACCCCCAAACTCAGATGAATGCTCCTCTAACCATCATGTGGCATCCCGACACTTGTGTGGATGTGCATTGTCCTGTTGGAACAGGCTCAACCCATCAGCATGAATGCAGGACATGAACGGGTGTACCTCGTCAGAAAAGATGCGCACATAACGTTGGCCGGTCACAGACGTTTGTAGACGTACCAGGGGTCCCATTGAAGTTCAGCTAAAGACACCCCATACCATTACGGACCCCCACCAGCCGGTACAGCTCCCTGTTGACAGGCAGGATCCATAGCTCATGGGGTTTGCGCCACACGCGAATCCTTCCACCTGCCCGATACAGTTGGAAATGCGACTCGTTAGACCAGGCTACTTGTTTCCAGTCATCAAGTGTCCAGTGGCGGTGTTGCCGTGCCCAAGCGAAGCGCATAGCTCTGTGTCGTGCTCTCATTTAGGGTACTCGAGTTGGGCGTCGGCTTCCAAAGCCCATATCGTGCAGAGTACGTTGCACAATCCTAACGCTGATGCTTGTTGATGTTCCAGCATTGAATTCCGATGATACCTGCGAGCGTGTTGAACGCCTATCGCGTGAAACGATTCTTGACAGCCGACGATGGTCACGTTCACCCAATGTCTTTTTACGGTCACACTGGTATCGTAGGTTGGAGGTTTTGCCGGAATTTTTGTAGTCACGGTACACCCTTGCATTGGTCGTCCGTAAACCTCCGAAATACTACGGCCCATCTCACGAGCGTAAACTATGACACCGCGTTGAAATTCGCTTAAATCGTTATTACTTGTCATTCACATGCCGAAAACAGCTCTGACAGTTGGCAAGGATGTCTATCGCTTTGTATATGCACTGGCGGACGCAAGCGAGTACGCGCATAGGTGACGTTGCTATGTATTTTGCATAAGCTCGTCTATACCAGTTTTTCTGGCACTTTAGTGTATATATATATAATAAATATTTAATAACACGAGACCTTTTTAAGACTGTAACTGAAGTCCAAAGAATTAGAATTCAAATACAATGAAACGAGAATACAAAACTGCGAAGCTAATATCTCGGTTGAGCAATATGCAGCAGACTTAAAGAATTAGCGAATTGTAGAGTTATGAAACGACAACAAAGGAAAATCGAACAAAAAAAATTTTGTGAAGACAGGAACGTAGAAAAATAAAAATAAAATGAACCTGAGAAAACCAGGTTGCCTTCATCAGGAGACCAACAACCCGGGGAAGTGGCATTTATGGTATCAGTGAACGACTGGGAAAAATCAATGTTTGACTGATCCTGCTCCCGAAGCCATTAAATCCAGACCAGTTAAAATGAGAAACATCCGAATGCAAAAAACTGTAGAAAATAAAGAAACGGTAACTCACCCAAAGATGGTGCGCACACTGCGCCCGGAGTAAACAGCTGAGCAACCACTACCGCTGAAATAAGAAGGGAAGGAATAAGAAATAAAATATTAACACGGAAATGTTGTAATAAAATGCTAAGCAAAAACGGGGAACCTAATTGGCCGAACCAGGTGAACGTAGCAATAGATGCAAGACCGTGTATATAGATGTTCTTCAGCCACAGGGGACCTGTCAAGTGGCATTTGGTGTTACCTACTTAATTTAAATTTGTAAAGTCCTATGTCAGTACAGATGGTTGATGTGTAATTTAAAGCTGGGGGAGGTAGAATTAAAATTAGGAATTAGTTGATGTATGTAACGTCTGAGAAAGTGGACAAAAACATTATCATTTTTAAATTTAATGACCAAGTTGTTGAGGTGTTTGGTAATGTTTTCAGTGTTAGAACTTATTCTGGCAATGCGATGAAACTGAGAAATAATGACGTTACGGTGTACATCATTAGAGACATCAGAAGACCAGTGGGTGAAAAATTTTATATCAAAATTAAAATCTTGTCTTTTATCGTAGAGGTCTATCCGAAAGCCCATTTGTTTGTTGATGAAAATGTCAAGGTCCAGAAAGTTCACATGATTGGATGTACTATTAGTTTTTTCCAGGGATAGGTCATCGAGATAAATTGCTTCACCCATTTATGAGAAACAAGAGTAATTGAAGACAATGATATCATCGATGTATCTCATAACGATCCCGGAGTCATCGGGTTGAGCAGCAAGGAATGCAGATTCGAAGTGGTGTAGGTAAAGATTTGCCAGACTGCTTGAGAAACTGCTACCCATTGGAATCCCGCAATTCTGCAGGTAGAGCTTGTTTCCTACGACTGCATAATTATGTCTAATGCAGAACTCTGTAAGGTAATGCCAGTACTGTGAAGTGATGCTGTTATCCAGTGAAAAAAACAGGTCTTTCGTTATTAGGTGTAAGCCCGATAGTGAGATGGATGATTCCTGAAATCGTAGGTATCCACAGAAGTGATACAGTTAAACGTATTTAGAGTTTCAATGACCTTAGCATTGCTGTAAATAATCCAGGTAAATTTTAATTTTTTCGTTATGGTTGAAAGGAAGCTACTGAAAAGCTTACCAGCTTTGCTGTTGTAACAATTGCGTCCGCTGGTAATGAATCGAAAGGACACCGCCTGTTTATGGAATTTCGGAAGGCTCTATATGAATGGATAGTTAACGTTAGAAGCTTGAAGTTTGATGCGTTTATATAAGGCAAGAATCTTTCTAGAGGTTGTTTTTGTACTTTCAGAAACAGGGCTATAGGTTTCTGTGTCATTCATTTCTTGAACCATGATCTGCATGTAGAATGTTTTGCAGATGACTGCAAATTTGTTACCAGGTTTATCAACTGGTGTGACTGTAAACATCTGTTTGAACTTTGTTATTTGCTGTAAAACTTAAGGCATATTGATGACATCTGTAGAAGCTTCTGATGCTGGAGGTAGCCCTTGAAGCGAATACAGAACATCTTTGAGAGTGGAGTCCATCCATTCATGAAAAGCTTCAATGGGTAGGTTGAATTCGTAAGAAAGCTGAAGTACAAAATGCAGTAGATCGGACTTCAGAACGGAAATACTAGCTTTGGGGTACAGTCGCTGAGGTAATCTGTATTTAGAACCTAGAAGCATCACCTGATGCAAATCCTTAAAAGGCACAATATCTAGGTTTCCTGTAATGATGTGCTGGTGGTGTGGATCCACAAATCTGTAAAATACACTTTGCTGGCATACACAGAACCTGTCTCTATTATCAGAAAATTTATCATTGTCCAGAACCGTTTGCTTGTAGTTAAAAATTAGTTTTCCCAGTTGTTTACTGTAATGGTAGCAGGTTAATAGCTTAACAGAGTTCTTTAGTGGGAAGAGGTGAGCATTCCTGGCAAATATGGATTTTAGTTTTATGCGATCAAGAGCTTTAGCAGTAAAAGTAAGAACACAGTATTTCTTGACTAGGCTATGGTCTGATGCTTCTCTGTTGAAAGGACGAAAACCTGTATTTAAGGAGGTCTGCAATCAAGTGTGAAACATGTTCGCTTTTGAAGGCGTAGTTCTTCAAGGTGTTGGCAAGTGATTTAAATTTGCTGTTGTTGAGTCTGAAGGTTGTAGAACGGCACTTTTTGAGAAAGTTCAGGTGTAAGGTATCCAGATTAAGCAGCATATCCAAGAAGTCAACGGTTGTATTAGGGGTGCCACCACTGTCCCTCCTCCCCTGCGTCTTGCAATTAGGTTCCCCAGGTTCGGCCAATTAGGTTCCTCGTTTCCGCTTAACATTTTATTACAACATTTCCGTGTTAATTATTTATTTCTTGTTCCTTCCCTTCGTATTTGAGTGGTAGTGGTTGCTCAGCCGTTTATTCCGGGCGCAGGGTTCGCACCATCTTTGAGCGAGTTACCGTTTCTTTGTTTTCTACAGTTTTTTAGCATTCGGATGTTTCTCATTTTAACTGGTCTGGATTTAGTGGCTTCGGGAGCAGAATCAGTCGACTATTGGTTTTTACTAGTCGTTCACTGATACCAGAAAAGCCACTTCCCTGGGTTGTTGCTCTCCTGATGAAGGCAATCTGTTTTTTTCAGTTTCATTTTATTTTTATTTTTCTACGTTCCTGTCATCACAAAAAATGTCTTGTTCGATTTTCCTTTGTTTTTGTTTCAGAACTCCATTATTCGCAAACTCCTTCAGGCTGCTGCATATTGCGCAACCGAGATATGAGCTTCGCAATTTTGTATTTTCGTTTAATTGTATTTCAGTTATAATTCTTTGGACTTCAGTTACAGTCTTAAAATTTTCTCGTGTTATTAGATTTTCATTATTCAATATACAACTCCATAATTGCTGCTATGCGCATTTGGGATTGTGTATATTTGTCACTTTCTATTCCTTATATTGCTATCTATGCTATTGAGGTCTAATAAAGTTGTCATACCACATCGGTCTTCGCGTGGGTTACCAAGGACCGCGTTTGGCCCTAAGGCAGGGGGATGGCACTTCGAAAAATGAACTACAGCTTCCGGTACCTGGATCTGAGGCAGAGAGATTCTGCGTTACCAACACATTACGGTCCTCATTCGACTTTGTTCATAATTTTACAAAAAACTTAAAAAAATAATTTTGCAATTCCTACCTCAGTTCCTGTTTTACAATTCCTACTTCAGTTCTTGTTTCACAATTCTCCAGGTGCTGTGATCGTAGAAGTAGGACTTGTTGTCATACTCATTCCTGTAACATTGGTGACAATAATTCTTCTGTTTTCTGCAAACCTGCAACTGTGTCTACATGAATACATGTGATACTTGCCTCAGCAGCTACATTGGAGAAAGCAGCAATCCATTACATACCCGCATCAATGGCCACAGATCTGACCTCAGAACCTACAAGAACAAAAAAACCACGAAATCCAGCACTTTCATATTCATGACCTGAAAAATATCAATTTAAAAATTCTATTTATCGATCCACTACTGGAAAAAAGACTAACTCTCGAAAACCTCAGCATGCTACAGTTTGAAACTCCGTATCCATATGGTCTCAACGACCATTTCAATGACAAACAACTTAACTTAAATAATAACCGTATTTACCATAATTTCAAATAAAAAGCCTTCAACAAATCTAATACCAGATTCGAGGGAAGATGGTTCAGTGGTATATGCAACCGTTGACTTTTTGGATATGCTGCTTAACCTGGATACCTTACACCTAAACTTTGTCAAAAAGTGCCGTTCTACAATCTTCAGACTCAACAACAGCAAAATTAAAGCACTTGCAAATACCTTGAGGAACTATGCCTTCAAAAGCGAACATGTTTCTCACTTGAATGCAGACCTCCTTAAATACAGGTTTTCGTCCTCTCAACAGAAAGCTTCATGCCATAGCCTAGTCAAGAAATACTGTGTTCTTACTTTCACTTCTAAAGCTCTTGATCGCATAAAACAAAAATCCATATTTTCCAGAAATGCTCACCTCTTCCCACTGAAGAACTCTGTTAAGCTATTAACCTACTACCGTTACAGTAAACAACTGGGAAGACTAATTTTTAACTAAAATCAAACGGTTCTGGACAATGATAAATTTTCTGATAATAGAGACAGGTTCTGTCTATGCCAGCAAAGTGTATTTCACAGATTTATGGATCCACACCATAAGCACATCATTACAGGAAACTTAGATATTGTGCCTTTAAAGGAACTGCATCAGGTGATGCTTCTGTGTTCTAAATAACGATTACTTCAGCGACTGTACCCCAAAGCTAGTATTTCCGTTCTGAAGTCCGACCTGCTGCATTTCAAACAGATGTTTACAGTCACACCAGTTGATAAAACTGGTAACAATTTCGCAGTCATCTGCAAAACATTCTACATGAAGATCATGATTCAAGAAATGAATGACACAGAAACCTATAGCCCTGTTTCTCAAAGTACAAAAACAACCTCTAAAAAGATTCGTGCCTTATTTAAACGCATCAAACTTCAAGCTTCTAACGATAACTATCCATTCATATAGAGCAGCACTCCAAAATTCCATAAACAGCCGGTGTCCTTTCGATTCATTACCAGCGGACGCAATTGTTACAACAGCAAAGCTGGTAAGCTTTTCAGTAGCTTCCTTTCAACCATAACGAAAAAATTAAAATTTACCTGGATTATTTACAGCAATGCTAAGGTCATTGAAACTCTAAATACGTTTAACTGTATCACTTCTGTGGATACCTACGATTTCAGGAACCTGTTTACATCCATCTCACTATCGGGCTTACACCTAATAACGAAAGACCTGTTTTTTTCACTGGATAACAGCATCACTTCACAGTACTGGCATTACCTTACAGACTTCTGCATTAGACATAATTATGCAGTCGTAGGAAACAAGCTCTACCTGCAGACTTGCGGGATTCCAATGGGTAGCAGTTTCTCAAGCAGTCTGGCAAATCTTTACCTACACCCCTTCGAAACTGCATTCCTTGCTGCTCAACCCGATGACCCCGGGATCGGTATGAGATACATTGATGATATCATTGTCTTCAATTACTCTTGTTTCTCATAAATGGGTGAAGCAATTTATCTCGATGACCTATCCCTGGAAAAAACTAATAGTGCATTCAATCATGTGAACTTTCTGGACCTTGACATTTTCATCAACAAAAAAATGGGCTTTCGGATCGTCCTCTACAATAAAAGACAAGATTTTAATTTTGATATAAAATTCTTCACCCACTGGTCTTCTGATGTCTTTAATGATGTACACCGTAACGTCATTATTTCTCAGTTTCACCGCATTGCCAGAATAAGTTCTAACAATGAAAACATTACTAAAAACCTCAACAACTTAGTCATTAAATTTAAAAATGATAATATTTTTGTCCACTTTCTCAGACGTTACATACATCAACTAATTCTTAATTTTAATTCTACCTCTTCCAGCTTTAAATTACACATCAACACCCTGTACTAACATAGGACCTTACAAATTTTAATTAAGAAGTTAACACCAAATGCCACTTGACAGGTCCCCTGTGCCTGATGAACATCTACATACACAGTCTTGCATCTATTGTTACGCTCACCTGGCTCGGCCAATCAGGTTCCCCGTTTGTGCTTAACATTTTACAACATTTCCGTGTTAATTATTTCATTCTAGTCCCTTCCTTTCGTATTTCAGCGGTAGTGGTTGCTCAGCCGTTTACTCCGGGCGCAGGATTCGCACCATCTTTGGGTGAGTTACAGAGTCTTTGTTTTCTACAGTTTTTTGCATTCGGACATTTCTCCTTCTAACTGGTCTAGATTTAGTGGCTTAGGGAGCAGGATCAGTTGATTATCGGGTTTTCCTAGTCGTTCACTGATACCAGAAAAGTCGTTCTCCGGGTTGTTGCTCTCCTGATGAAGGCAACCTGGTTTTTTTAGTTTCATATTATTTTTATTTTTCCACGTTTCTGTTTTCACAAAAAAAAACTTTGTTCAATATTCCTTTGTTGTTGTTTTGTAACTCTCTCTCTCTCTCTCTCTCTCTCTCTCTCTATATATATATATATATATATATATATATATACACTCACGGGTAATGAAATTTGCGCACCTAGAAGAAAACATGCCACAACCGCGAAACTTTGCAAATAGCTAGAGACATGCAAGTATGCAAATAGATAGAGGCATGCAAGTATGCAAATGATCCACTTTTGGTGCGATTGCGCATGACCGCACACAGTGTGGTGGCCTTACGAATAGGCGTGTAGTCAATGCCCCATGGAAGCGAAAAGCACTGGCCGACGCAAGCAAAAGTTACAAGAATGCCTAGTGACATTCTTGTCACAAGAAGAATGCCTGGTAGACACCAGAGACCCCTTGATTTTCAAAACTTACGGACTTTGAAAGAGGCCTGATCATCGGATTGAAAACCGCAGGGTGGTAGGCGCTACGTATAGCCCACCATGTGGATCGTTCTGACCATACCGTCCGGCTACACGTGACGTCACTTCCGCGAAGCGGAGCGGAAGTGACGTCACTTCCTCGTAGCCGCTCCCGACGGACCAGGAGGACCACCGGTAAAGAGGATCGACGGATCGTGCGCTAGGCACAAACGGATGATAAGGGGACCCCGTCCATCATGCAGGCAGATGCAGCGGCTCCTGTGTGCCCAAGAATCATTTCCCGACGCCTCGCGGAAGCGAATCTGCGATCTATCGCCTCTTACGTGAGCTGCCATTAACACCGGACCATCGCCGGCTCCATGTGTCGTGTTGCCAGGCCAGACTGGCGACCTGGAACGCCACAGACTGGCGACGTGTGGGGTTTAGCGATGAGTGCCGTTTCGTTTTGGGACAGATGACGATCGTGTCCGGCTGAGGAGTTCCCCGGATCAACCGCACAATACCAACCTCACTATCGAGCGCTACACATCCCCCATTGCAGGCATTATGGTCAGGGGAGCCATTGCCTACAATAGCCGATCAGCTTCAGTAGTGGTACGTTCATCATTAACGGGCCGGAGGTATGTGGATGAGATCCTACGGTCCCATGTGCTCCAATTCCTGGCCTGTATTCCAGGGGCGCTGTACCAGCAGGGTAATGCCCGCCACCACACAGGTTGGGTTGCTCAGGACTGACTACGACATGTCCGCACACTTCCATGGCCTGCCCGCTTCCCGGACATGTCCCCCTGTGGAGCATGTGTGGGAGCAGTTGAAACGCTGGCTGCGGCCGTGACACAATAATCGGTATTTGGAGCACAGGACAACGTCAGGCGTCTGTTATCCTCCATGCCGGACCGTATTGCAGCATGTATCGCGGGACGAGGCGGTGCGACGCGCTATTGAAGAAGACCTGACTGCGTGCCACAGATTCTTCTGTAATTGTCCTGCAGCTCTGTTTTTACCATCATGTGTATCATTCATTGGTATTCTTACGCCCATAAAATTTCGGTTCAATCCGATGCTTCCTTCTTGCTTATTGCGCAAATATCATTGTCCGCGAATGTATATATAATTACATACTGTATATGTCATCATCGTCAACAATTATCAATCCACGGCTAGATGAAATTCTCCTCAAGTTTCTTCCACAACGTTCTGTCGTGAGACAATTTCCTCCATGTCACTATGCATATTTTCCAATTTCAACCGTACATCTGCCATGTGGTGTTCTTTTGGGTCTTTTCCTGTTCTTTTGGAATCCAGTTTAAAATTTCGGTTGTCGTGTGGTGTTCTTTTGGGTCTTTTCCTGTCCTTTGGAATCCAGTCTAAAATTTCGGTTGTCGTGTAGTGTTCTTTTGGGTCTTTTTTCTGTCCTTTGGAATCCAGTCTAAAATTTTGGTCGTCGTGTGGTGTTCTTTTGGGTCTTTTCCTGTCCTTTGGAATCCAGTCTAAAATTTTGGTTGTCGTGTGGTGTTCTTTTGGGTCTTTTCCTGTCCCTTGGAATCCAGTCCAAAATTTCGGTTGTCGTGTGGTGTTCTTTTGAGTCTTTTCTTGTCCTTTGGAATCCAGTCTAAAATTTCGTTTGTAGTGTGGTGTTCTTTTGGGTCTTTTCCTGTCCTTTGGAATCCAGTCTAAAATTTTGGTTGTCGTGTGGTGTTCTTTTGAGTCTTTTTCCTGTCCTTTGGAATCCAGTCTAAAATTTCGGTTGTCGTCTGGTGTTCTTTTGGGTCTTTTCCTGTCCTTTGGAATCCAGTCTAAAATTTCGGTTGTCGTGTGGTGTTCTTTTGGGTCTTTTCCTGTCCTTTGGAATCCAGTCTAAAATTTTGGTTGTCGTGTGGTGTTCTTTTGGGTCTTTTCCTGTCCTTTGGAATCCAGTCTAAAATTTCGGTTGTCGTGTGGTGTTCTTTTTGGTCTTTTCCTGTCATTTGGAATCCAGTCTAAAATTTCGGTTGTCCGTCCTTCTTGCAATAAGTCCAGCCCATTGCCATTTCAGGGATTTTACTCTGATCATGATGTCTTCCACTCTTGTCGTTTTTCCTATCCACGAGTTTCTCTTTTTATCTTTCCTGGTTACACCAAGCGTGCAATATATGTCTACCCATCTATCTCGTCCGCCCATGGCAGGATGAGTGCCACAAAGACGACAATGCGCCCTTGAGGATTACTGCCAAATTAATGCAGCCGGCTTGCCATTCCTCTGCTGCATACGGGTAAGGGACAAAGTGCGTCCGGGGCAGAATTCACAGGGAACCATCTACGCATTCGCGTCCCCAAACACAGGGAGCCTGCTGAAAAAACCGGAAAAACCACAGACTAGATGGCCGGCAGGACTGGGATTCGAACACCCGCCTGAAACGTCCGCCTCCCACAGAGCGCATAGCTACTTAACCAACTGCGCTATGCCGGTGGTGCAATATAATGGTTGACAATGATGATGATATATAAATTCCACGAATCTTCTGATGTAACTTAAAAAATATTGATTCTGGTGTAATTAATAATCGGCTTTTATTCCCCGAACCAAGGAAGCCAAGCTCTAAGCTTATGGACTTCACCAAGCTTTGATTTCATATGAGTCTTTACGAAAACATTCGCAAACAACCATAGGGATCTAAAATGATGACCCCAAAACATATAGTATACTGGAACTGGATATTGGAGAAATCATACTTCGTGTCTGCTGAGTCCTATGGATTCGAAGGGTATGATTGCGTACAAATACGTCCAGCTACACAAAGTATCCTAATTTCGGCCATCATTTCTGGCTTTAAAATTTTTCTATCCCTTTTTTCAAATTTTTTTCTAAATTTTTCTATCCCTTTTTTGGTGGTCCTCCTGGTCCGTCCCTTTAGCTCAGTTCGTATATCAGGTCCCTTTGATTTTGTACATTGTTAAGGGTGTGTGCTCTCAGCGAATTGGGCAGCTGAATGGGTAAGCGAACTCATACCGTTGGCCACTCTCTGGACTTTGGACGAATGACATCCAGCTAAGAGAAAGTGTGAAATCTAAAGTGTGGTTCTAGAAAATTCTATCCAAAAGTTTAGCACTTTTCTGGGTCGCGTCAGCTCAGAGACATTTCTGACGAATCTGTCTGGTGCAATTGTGACCATCTCGAGACACATCAATGTAGTTTAGGATTATACTTATCCACATATGAGAGATGGTGTTAAAATTTTAGTATAGCCATTCTTCTCGACAAGTTTGGCTTTGGGTATTGGAATTTTGGAAATATGGGAGTTTTTAACTATGGATCTGGCAACCATGCTGACGACCGTTGTTATATGAAGTCATGGAATTCCTGGCACAGCTTCAAAAGCGGATTCTGATGAAAAGAAAAAAACAAAATACACTGCTGGCCCCCAAAATGCAACACCACGAAGGACACGAGATAGCAAAACCAGATTTACTGGACACATAACAACAGATACAAAGATGAAACGATTGAGCTTACAGCCCCGTGCGACTTGCGGAACACGCAGATATCAATAGTTCGTGTGGCCTATATGGCTGGCAATAACGGCTGCTACACCTCGCGGCATCAAACGAAAGCGGCTTTGGATGTGGGCTTGGGGTGTTTAGGTCCAGGCTGCTTCCACACGTTGCCACAGTTCATCAGGCGTGCCCGCGGGTGATGATTGCCGGGCCACTCGGTTGCCGATCAGCGACCAGACGTGTTCGATGGGCGACATATCGCGAGAACAGGTGGGCTACGGCAGCAGTGACACCTGGTGGGCCGTGAAGAATTGTTGCACGTGCGTGTCACGTGCGGACGCTATAACGAAGTAAATTTCTCCGTCATTTCTGTCCACGCCAGTATTCGAACCCGGATCCTCTCGATCCAGAATAAGTCACTCTACCAATTGAGCTACGCGGACGTTTGTTCTGACTACTATCTGCCTTTATGTCGTGTGCGTCCTGCTAGCAGGTACGTCACATCTCCCCCGCCCCAAAGGGGGCCGGGGGCATGGCCCACGTGTCAGCCGTGACCATGAATCGCTGCAGGCAGCCATCCACTGTAGAACGTGCACTAGAGAACTCTCAGCCAATCTGGTGTGTGGAATGCAACGTCACACACATTTATTTTTCGAAGCGCTGGAGAAGGGATTCCCTGATTTTTCCCTATCTCGCAGTGTGGAAATAACATCACACCATTGCGAGATTTTGCATGGTCAGGTCATCCGGATAGTTCGGGCGCCATTATAACGAAGTAAATTTCTCCGTCACTTTTTGGTCTACGCTGGGATTCGAACCCGAGTCCGCTTATTCCGGAACAAGTCACTCTACCAATTGAGCTACGCGGACGTTTGTTCTGATTACTATCTGCCTTTATGTCGTGTGCGTCCTGCTGGCAGATACGTAACAACGCGCATTGTCCTGTTGAAACGTGGCCGCAGGCAGATCCTGCAGGTAAGGGAGGACTACAGGCTTCAAAACGTTGGAGATGTAGCGGTGGCTGTTGAGTGTACCAGCGATGCATACCAGAGGGGTTCGTGTGTCATATCCAATTGCGCCCGAAACCATAACGCCAGGCGACGGACCGGTATGGCAATGCATAATGCAGGCGTCATACAGTCTCTCGGCACGGTGCCGGAACACGCGGATCCGACCATCGTGGTATTGCAGGAAGAAGCGGGATTCGTCGGAGAAGACAATGTCGTGTCATTCCGGAGTCCAGGTGCGGCGTTCAACGGCTTACTGCCGCCGCACTCGCTGGTGGTGTAACGTCAATGGTAATCGGAGCAATGGGCGCCGTGCGAGAAGTCCCCGCTCCTACAGACGACGTCGAACGGTACGTGCTGACACAGGTTGTTGCGCAACACACCCTAATTCCTGCGCTAACGTTCGTGATGTCGCGGTGCGAATCGTCAATGCCCGCCGCACAACATGCCGGTCATCTCGTTCGGTGGTGTTCCGCGGCTGCGGCAATCGCTCACGTTGGTCCGTCCGTCGTTCCTGCACCCACCAAATCCATACTCGCCTCACCGTCGCTGGATGTCGTCCCAAACGGGCGCCGATGTCTCGGTACGATAAACCGCTGTCGCGATAAGCCACTATTCATCCTCTGTCGAACTCCAAAACGTGCTGGAATGACTGCCTTATTCTGCCACGAGGCATTAGGAAGCTTCCCGCTTCCCACGCACAGGTCCGGCAGCACAATGCACTTCCACTACCTACACCCCGCCTTCTGTGCACCCTTCTTATAGTGCTTCTCAGTGGCGTGCCTGGCGCACATGATTTGCATATGCCCTGCAAAGCTAATCGTTTGCATGTCCTCTCGCGGGAGACGCATGATGCGAATTTCAGGCCAATCGGATGCTTCCTTCTTGGTGTTGCATTTTGGGTGGCCAGCAGTGTATATCGGTTGCTCTCACAAAATGGTCTGCTGTACAAAGAAAACCTAAAATCGCCATCTAATCCATGGAACTCTTTCTTAAATAGTCATAACGAGAAAGGAGATGGCAGAAAACGAGAAAAACGAAAAGAAAAGAAGAACAAGTTAGTAAAATCATAGAATGGATTGATTATGATACGCTTTCGAACATACCAGAAATCATTACTCAAGTTATTACTCAAGCTATCAGAATAATGGCTATGGAATAAATCTCGCTCCTGCGCCCTGACCTTTGGCCCCATTTTGATAATATTAAACAGAACCGGTAAAGTATACTTCCGGAAAAACATGATAAAGTTTTGCCTCAATCGAAGCACTTTTACGCAAGTTATAACGCATAAGTGCAATTGAATGGATCCCGCTCCTGTATCCTGACCTTTGAGCCCCTTTCACCCATTTTCAATAGGGTTTGTGCCCACGTGGTTCCTCATCACATACTAAAATTTCATCGAAGTCTAACCATATTTACGCAAGTATGACGTATAAGAACCATGGAATGGATCCCGCTCCTATGTCCTTATCTTTTGACCATATTTCTCCCATTTTCAGTAGGGTTCGTCCCCAGGTGGTCCCCTACCATATACTAAAATTTCATCGAAATCGAACCATTTTTACATGAGTTATCGTGCGGACGGACAGACTATACGTTTCTTCAACCTACGGTTGGAAAGCGTAAAAAAGAAACCTTCACCGAAGAGCCAAAACATTATGGCCAACGCGTCTTTATGCAAATTAAAACAACTGCAGGTAGACGACGCCGCGTGTGAAGGTCATGAAACGGTTTAAATAACACCTGATACTGAGCTATGTTAAAAATTAGTATTCTTGTTTTTCCGATGGGAAAAGCAGCGGACTTAAAAAATTTGCCAAAGACCAAATTGTAATGGCCAGACGACTGAGACAGAACATTTCCGAGACGCAAGGCTTGTGGGATACACACGATTAGCCGTGGTTACTACAAAATAGTGGTCTGAGGAGAGAAAACCACCAACCAGTGACAAGGTGTGGACCGACCACGGCTCATGGATGCCAAAGCTGAAAGAAGAATATCCCGTATAGTACGAACTAACAGAAGGGATACTGTGATGCAATTTTCTGGTGATTTGAAATCAAGTGGCGGGTGTAATGTGCCACAACACACAGTACATCAACCTCTGTAGAAAATGGGGTTGCACAGCCGGAGGCCGGACCGAGTGCTCATCCTAAACTCGGTTCATCTTCGAAAACTTCTACACTGGGCACGCCAGCATCAAAACTGGACTTTGAATGATTGAAAGAAGGTCGCAAGAAAGAAGATTTTCAAACGGGTTTTTAATCCCTCAGATATTGCTGTAAACGGAATTGTGAGCTTACGAACTCTTATAAACAGAGATATCGACAAAAATAAGATGTGACTTTACGTCCCCTGGTGGGAAAACCATGCATTATTTTAGGAAGAAAGTATTCTGAAAAGGTTTATCCATATAAGCGGTATCGGTCCAAGAAAAAAAAATAATTAGTCGAGTGTTCAGGACCCCAGATTTTGCTACAAATACTTCAGAAGCAGAAATTAACACTTATGACTCCTGGTGGCCAAACCATTCTTTACCAAACATTAGAAATTATGTGGAAAATATTTTCCATCAGGTCTTGTATGCGATACAGAAAGAATTTTTCAAATCGGAGCTTTAGAAGCAGAAATAAGGCAGAAAACGCAGTTTGCCTTTGTGCCCCTAGCGGAAAGTCTATGATTTACTTGTAAATTTTGAATTTATAGGGAAAACATTTCGCATCGGAAACACTATCCAACAAAGAAAGAGTTTTTCAAATTGGACTCTTAGAAGTAGAGATATTGACAACAATAAGATATACATCTACGCCCCCTGGCGTAGAAACCATGCATTATTTCAAGAAGAAAATTTTCCTAAAAGGTTTGTCGACATGAGTAGTATCGATCAACAAACGACTTTTTTTTCAATCGAGAATTTAGAAGCACATATTTTGCTGCAAATACGTCAGAAGCGGAAATTAAGTCTTACGCCATCTGGTGGCCAAACCATTTTTTACAAAAATTAGAAATTATGTGCAAACGATTTCCCATCAGGAGCTGTATGCGGTGCAGAAAGAATTTTTCAAATCGGAGATTTCGAAGCAGAGTTATAGGGGAAAACGCAATTTACATTTACGCCCCCTAGTGGAAAGTCTATGAATTACTTGCAAATTTTTTAATTATATGAACCACAAGTCACGCTAGAAACACTATCCAACGAAGAAGGAATTTTTCAAATCGGACTCCTAGAAGTAGAGATATGGAAAAAAATAAGATAAACATCTACGCCCCCTCGCGTAGACACCATGCACTATTTTAAGAAGAAAATGTTTCTAAAATGTTTGTCAACATGAGTTATATCAGTCAACAAACGACGCGTTTTTCAATCGAGAATTTAGAAGCTCATATTTTGCTGCAAATTCATCAGAAGCGGAAATTAAAATTTACGCCCCCTGGTGGCCAAACTATTTTTTTTAAGAAATTAGAAATTATGTGCAAACAATTTCCCATGAAGAGCTGTATCCGGTGCAGAAAGAATTTTTCAAATAGGAGATTTAGAACCAGAGATATAGGGGGAAACGCAATTTGCCGCTACGCCATCTAGCGGAAAGTCTATGAATTACTTGAAAATTTTGAAATTATATGAAAAAAATGTCACACGGAAAGCATTATCCAACAAAGAAAGAATTTTTAAAATCGGACTCCTAGAAGTGGAGATATTGACAAAATAAGATATAATCTACGCCCCTGGCGGAAAAACTGTGGAATATTTTAAGAAGAAAATATTCCGAAAAGGTATATCGACGTGAGTGGCATCAGTCCGCGAAAAAATGTTTTCAATCGATATTTTAGAAGCTCAGATTTTATGGCAAATACAGCAGAAGCAAAAATTAACACTTACGCCCCCTGGTGGCCAAAATATTCTTTACCAAAAATTTGTAATTATATACAAAAGATTTTCCATCAAGAGATGTATCGCTGAAAAAATAATTTTCAAATTGGAGTTTTAGAAGAAGAGTTATCGGGGAAAATGTAATTGACTTTTACGCCCCCTAGCGGAAAATCTATGCGTAATTTGAAAAAGTAGCTATATCTAAAATACTCTTCGACATAAATGGAATCGAAAGATAAAATAATTTTTTCAGTCGGATGTTTAGAAGCAAATATGTGGAATAAAACGTATTTTTGAATTCGACATCATCTGCCCTTACGCCCTCTAGCGGCGAAATGGTACATCGTAAAAAAAAACGAAATAAAGGATCATCATTCGCATATTTCAAGCTTCCCAATGCAAAAGGAATTTTTCAAATCGGACTAATAGTTGCAGAGATATCGCGGGTACAGACGGACGGACGGACAAACCGATAACATAAGCACGATCATTTTTTACAAAAGACGTGCTAAAAATGGTGGCCATTTTCATAAATTGCGATCTGATGTCTTTAAGGTTCCCTTTCATTTTATTTAGAATGCAAAAATTTACACCGTAAGTTTCACTATTTCCTGAAATTTAATTAAAAATTATAGTACATCCTAACCTTGAAAATAACGCGACACCGGTTTTGGACAATAAAAACGTCCCTTTCAATTTTTGGCAAGTAAGCAAAAACTACTAGTGATATTGCTAAAGCAAACAACACCATGCCAGTAATGACACGTGAATACTTATTCAAGTGAGAAACTGGTCAGTCGAATTGAATTTTATAGAAAACGCCACGATGAAAGTATCAAAGACCTGAAGTGCAAAATCTGGTAATTGTTTTTCTCGACACATGTATCTTTCCATTATATTAGAAAACTAAAACCGGTGTTTTTGAATAAAACGTAAGTGTTACAAGGAAGAACGATGAGGAACGAATAAGATTATATATTCCTTCCAAATGTTTGAACCAAATACAGTCGATCCCGTATATAACGAAATTGAAAAGAGAGTAAAAAAAATAATAAATGCATGTGAACTTCGTTCTAACCGGACAAATAAAAAAATGACCGTTTTTAATATCATATCAAGTCCCGAGTGATACATCGGGAAATATGCTGGTGTCTCCGTGGGCTAATCCGCCCATGCGTGGCATGTTAAAATACTGTGGTTCAGTGGTTAAAAAAGTTCCGACTTTTTCTTCCTTAACAAAAGGCTTTCTACTTTTAACTTCAGCTATTTCTTCCCCATCAGGGTACCACAAAAGCTCTCAGTATTATATATCGTCTTTATAACTACAATGGTTTTTGAGTTATGGCAACAACAAAGCACAAACACACATACAGAGATAGGGACCACCTCAATAAAAATAGTCAAATTATTCTGGGGAGAACAAAATGGGTATTTATGCTGAAACATGGGAATTAGTTTGTTTTTGCGATTACAATACTGATTTATGCATTACTTCTTCTTCTTGGTTACTCAGTCCAAGGACTTGTTGTTCAGTAGATGTACTCTGTCTCTCCATTCCTCTCTGTTCTCCGCCGTTCTCTTCAAGTCATAGTATGTCCTAGTATTTGTGTCTTGGAGTAACCGTGCCACAAACTATTCCTTGGCCGTTCTCTTCCTCTCTTGCCTTAAATTTCTCTTCCGAAACCGGGAATCTATGGCGCAATGTGTGTCCTATACATGACATTCTTCTTCTCTTTAACATGTTGATCAGATTCCTGGGTTCTCCTATTCTCTCCAGGACCTCCTCATTAGTCTTTCTATCGAGCCAACTTATTCTCTCCATTCTTCTATAGCTCCACATCTCAAATGCCTCCAGCCTTTTCACTTCCCTCTTGGTCAATGTCCATGTCTCAGAACCGTAGAGAACTACTGGCCAAACATATGCCTTTAAAATTCTCTTCCTCAGTTTTAGATATATATTTTTGGCTGTCAGTAGTCTTTGATTCTCTCTTAAAGTTGATTTCGCCATCCCCAGTCTCATTCTAATTTCCTTTTCACATCCGCATCTTCAGTAATAATTTGACCCAAATAGCGAAATGATTTAACTTGTTCGATGTTTTGTCCTTCAATTTTAAGGAAAGCCTGCTTTGGAACCTTCCCTATTACCATTAGTTATTTTTATTTATCTTCATTCTATAGATATCTGCATTTTTGTGTATTTTTGACATCATACGCTGTAATGATTTGGCTGATCCAGAAACTATTGCCTGGTCGTCAGCAAACTTAATGGCTTTAATTCTGTTTCCATTAACCCAAACTCCTTCACTGGCTCTCCCAAGGCCTGATTTATCATAACTTCGGCATAAATACCAAAAAGGATAGTTAACAACAAGCATCCCTGCCTTACACCTGTATTTATTGGGATTGGATCAGTCATTCCCCCTTGAATTGAAATCACTGCTTCCTGATTTAAATAGAGATTTTTGATAAGCTGCATAGTATTATCATCCATGCCTAGTCTCTCTAGGATTGGAAAAAGTTTTGTCCAAGGCACTCTGTCGAAGGCTTTCTCGTAGTCAATGAAACATTCAAAGAGGGAGCACCCATGTCGATCATTCTTTCAACCAAGAATCTCAGGGCGCCAATGGCATCCCTAGTACCCTTTCCTCTTCTAAATCCAAATTAGTACTCTCCCAACGCATCTTTCACCTTAAAATCCAATCTCGTTTTAATAATCTTCACAGAATCTTGGATGCATGTGAAATTAAACTTATTACTGGAACAGAGTAAAAATGCGCTGGCTATATTTAAGGATTCCCGGCAAACTGAGGGGGACTGTCAAACTCGACGCTGTGCGTAGGATCCCGGTAACATTAAATCAGCCACTGCGTCTGCGTTTGGAAAGCGCTCTTCTTAACAGTCCGAAGGCACAATAGTCCTTTGGTGACTCATCAGGGGACTTTGAAGGATCATGAGCAAAAGGTATATACATGATACCAGTCTCTGTTTTCATTTTTTTAATAAATAGAATGGTAGATGTGGATGTATGACTGGTAACCTTGTCCTGTGCAGTTCTTCTTTTTGAAGGCTCAATGGATAAAGGAATGGTACTACCTGTTTAAATATAAGAGTCAAAACATTATTTTGGTAACATGTGGAATTGATTTTAACATTATTTTCAATTTTTCTTAAATTTGATTTCCCATCGTACGAGAAACCAGCTATAATCATTAGTCCTTTACTTAAATTTTCTTTGGATTATTGGAACTAAGTTTGTAAGTCTTTTTATGCTCTTTTCTGATAGTTAATCCACCTCTTTTTGTAACAGTCGTTTAGAAAGATCCATGCTTCATCAATAGTCACAATAAATTTCCATCTCTTTCCGGCTAAGTGATTTTCGTAAAGAAGTTTATACCGTGTTCTGCCTTCAGCTACGTGCCAAGGCAAAAGGCGTTGAACATTGAGATTTTTTTTTCAGATTCCGATCTTTATTTATTACCTTGTTTACAGTTGATACAGAGATTTTTAACGACTTTGCGATTGCTCTTTGGACCAGAGGATTTTCTTTTAAGACCAGAGAGCTTACTTTTGAAATAGTCGTAAAAGTACGTACCTTCTATAGGTATTCGTTTGGTGTTCTTTTTCCTGTTTAAAGCAATGCTTGACGATTTCTCCCTCTATTCTTAATAATATTTCTTATTGTACATTTAGAAATGCTAATTCCACGATTTTTCCAGCATTTTTTAATTACAGAATACGAATATTTCTCTTCGAAAAGAGCAAAAACATAACCTTCTATACACAGCTTGTTTACGTGCGCCATCTTCTTAGCAAACGATATTTAACTGCAGCAGATGTTTATTTCGAGTTTATCTAACACGCTGTTGCCAATTTCAATTCTTTGAACTTCTTTCATTTTATGTAATTTCTTATCAAAGATATTCTAAAAATGTAGGAACATCCCCTGTATTGGGTTTGTTGAAAACCGTGCTGAACTTCGATATATGCGGTTTGTACAAAAATTATTGTTCGTACCATGTGGTTAATATAACAAGGCCGAATATTAAGAAGTTCAAGGGATCCATAAAAACCTCTGTTTATGCGGAACTTCGTATTATGCGAGGTCGTTATGTGTGGATTTGACTATACCAATAAATTTTCTTGTGTCCTTTCTTTCGAGGAATCATGATTTTACTCGATATACCATCTAGATCCCCCGATATAAACGAGCAAGACTGCAGAGTGCCATCTGGAATTCGCTAAAACAAACTTTTATCATCAAGCCACCACTGATTCCCTGTGATGTGACATGTGATGTAAACTAATGTTTATCCGTTAAGATGTTTATTTGCATTACACAAGACATTGTACCGTTTCATTGGAGAACCCACCTTCACCATCTGGGCAGTAATGACATGCAGATGTGCTCCTCAATTATCTTAGAAAAGATACCTTCTCTAACCTATCTCTGTATCAGCTGTTTCTCTTCGCCTCGTAATGCTCTCTCGCTCTATGACGCAGGAACTTTAAGAGCATGAGCAGCAGATACCCGTAAAGTAAGCACAGTTTCGGAGTTTGAAGTTAAGCACCTTGAATCCATCAGTCACAAAGTGAAGTTTCTACGCCGAGGGATGATCTAAAGAATGACGAATCTCTTGGCGAGGAAACCCTTGACACGAAACAGGTTATAGCATGAACGACTGCATATGTAGGGCACGAGCTGACGTTGAAAGAATTCACAGACTATCACGATTTCTCTCTTAAAGATTGATTCAACCCATTTTTTTCTGTCGAGGCGTGATTAGTTAATCACAAAACACAATTCTACGTTCCTTAATTCTTAACTCTTTTAAGATGGATATTCTTCACACTTCGAATGAAAGCAAACGGGAATTCATTTTGTTAGAAAAATATCATCATGAGTTTGGTGGTCTCTTAAGAATGTTTTACGCACACAAGAAAAGAAGTATTTAAAAGCCATAAGGTAAATATTATGAATTAATAAGAATTTGTTTTAATTGAAAAATGGTTTTAAATTGTTCAGTTTGAGTCTACAGTGCAGCAAACATACGTCGTTGGAGATGGCGGGGGAAATTTTTTCGTGATGTCTTTGGAAGCATAAAAATGTTTATTTACACATTCTTGTTAGTTGGTAACCAAAAAATCTACCTTTATTTATTGCAAAACAAAATAAAAAAACACTCAAAAGTAATTATTGTATAAAACATTTTCAAAATTTGCTTCGACTTCCTTTGTGTCGCGCGTAAAGTTTTGAGACAACATTCGATGCAGCGTTTTATTCCTCTCTTTATTTCGATACTGCTGTACATAAAAGCAACTGTAACTAATTTCAATTAGGTTATCAGACGCTTGATTCATTGGTAGAGGAATAAAATGTTAAATTTGCACGCAGTCGCCGAAGCATTGGCTTCATTTGAAATGATTAGATACACTCTTAGAAACTGAACTCACTAAGGAAGATGTTCAACCATTTATTTTCACCAAAAATAAAAAAAAAACACAATTATTACTAGGTAAATACGCAGCATAGGGAATTTGTATATGGCGCTTACCAGTAAGATTACCTAAAACGGTTGTACCGAAAGTAATGCAAAAGTGGGCATAACTTTTTTATGAACGGACAGAGGTCGTTCAAATTGCACATGTTGGTATAGTAGCTCTTCCTCTACACTAACCCTTCTTCTTCATTGCAGGTAAATAATGGATTCCAAGCAGAAGCAACGTGCCGTCATTTAGTTCTGGGCGAAGGAAGAATGCAGGCTGTCCGACATCCACAGAAGACTACAGAATGTTTACGGAGATGACACTATTGGCAAGCGCAATATGCACAGATGGATGAAGAACTTTAAAGAAGGGGAAACCAGCACCCCATGAAAACAAGCCACGCAGTGGGAGACCATCATCTGCGACCACTGACACGAATCATCAGCGAGTGGATGAACTGATTCAAGTCGCAATCCGCGAGCTTGCTGCACAACTGGAGTGTGATCACAATGCCAAACAGAAGATGGTGAAAGACTTAGGGTATCGGAAAGTGTGTGCAAAGTGGGTACGTCGGCACTTGACACCCGAATTGAAGGAGAGAAGGGTGGAAGTCTGCTCTGATCTGCTGGAAGCATTTGAAGCCAATGAAGACACGTTTTTGTTTTCGATCTGGTGACAGGGGATGAAACGTAGACGTATCTTTACGATCCGAAAACGAAGAATCAATCCATGCAATGGCGTCACATTTCTTCACCAAGGTCTAAGAAATTCAAGAGCCCGAGATCAGCACAGAAAGTTATGGTGACTGTTTTTTGGGATGACAGGTGTGTCGTTCTCTTTTGTTTTCTGGAATGTGGCCGTACCGTGACCATCGAGCGATATTTTCAAACACTGAAAAAGCTTACGGAAGCCATAAAGAAGAAGAGATCTAACAAGAATCTGAAAAGGAACGGCATTCACCATGAGAATGCGAGACCACACACATTTTGGCAACAAATCAGGCAATCAGCAAATTAGGCTGGTTGGTGGTCCCATATACAACGTAAAGCCCAGATCTGGTGCCCTCCGACTTCCACCTGTTCAGTCCAATGCAGGACAGTCACCGGGGACAACGATTTGATGACACAGACGAGGTGAAAGTAGCTGTGAAGAAGTGGGTACAACAGTCCACACCTGAATTTTTTCAAAGAAGATTCGAGAGTTGGGTTCAACGATGGCGCAAATGTATGGCTTGTGATAGAGATTATGTTGAGTAGTACCTTTGTATAGAAAAAGAGTTATTCTACCAGCATGTGCAATTTGAATGACATTTATCAGTTAATGAAATGGTTAGGCCCACTGTTGCAATACTTTCGGTACAACCCTCGTGTTATGAATGGATATTAGTAAAGAATCAAAGCAGCTCAGAAGATTTTCCTCTTTGTTAGGCAAGTCCGGGGAAGTGCTTGTGGACAATTTTCGTGGTGTTCAACTTTCCGAAAGAATGCAATGATTAAAAGAAACAAGAAAATCATGCAATGCATTGATTATGATACGCTTTCCGACATACCGGAAATGATTACTCGTTATTACTCAAGTTATGAGGATAATGGCTGTAGAACAAATCTCGCTCCAGTGTATTGATCTTTGACCCCATTTCGATTATATTCAACAGAACCGGTAAGTATATTTCCGAAACAACATGATAAAGTTTTGTTTCAATCGAAGCATTTTTACGTAAGTTATAATGCATAAGGGCGGTGCAATGGATCCCAATCCTATGTCCTAACCTTTGAACCCACTTAACCCATTTTCAATAGGGTTCGTCCCAAGGTGGTCCCCTAAGACATACTAAAATTTCATTGAAATCAAACAATATTTATGCAAGTTATGACGCATAAAGGGCAATAGAATGGATCTGACTCCTACGTCGTGACTTTTGACTCCATTTTGTCCATTTTCAATAGGATTCGTCCCCAGGTGGTCCCCTACCACATACTAAAATTTCATCAAAATAGAACCATTTTTATTCAAGTTATGACGCATAAAGGCAATGGAACGCATCCCGCTCCTATGTCCTGACCTTTGACCCCACTTCACCCATTTTCAATAGGATTCGTTCCCAGTGGTCCCCTACGACATACTAAAATTTCATCGAAATTGAACCATATTTACGCATAAAGTCAATGCAACTCATCCCGCACCTATGTCCTGACCTTTGACCCCACTTAACCGATTTTCAATAGGGTTCGTCCCCAGTGGTCCCCTACCACACACTAAAATTTCGTTGACATCGAACTATATTTACGCAAGTTATGAGGCATAAGGGCAATGGAATGGATACCGCTCTTATGTCGTGTCCTTTGACCCCATTTCGTTCATATTCAATAGGGTTCGTCCCCAGGTGGTCCCCTGCCACATACTAAAATTTCATCGAAATCGAACCATTTTTAAGCAAGTTATCGTGCGGACGGACTGACGGACAAAGCTGGAGCATATGCGCTTCTTCAACCTACGGTTGGAAAGCGTAAACAAACTACGAAACGAGTCAAATCCGTAGGTCTACTGAAAAAGAGTAGCCCTACGATTGTCACATCACGGGCAAGTCATGTGACCTTGTTGCAGGCCTGGTGAGGTATAAAGATGGCATTGGCACAACTCACTTTTTGTTCTAGAAGAAAATAGAAGTAAAGCGTAACACGCACACAACGCGTGACATAATGAGGCAGATGGTCGTGAGAGTGTGACGTCATAAAACTTTAATGGGATCCACACACAACGTGTGACGTAATGAGGCAGATGGCGTGACTGCGCGCCAACATCTGAAGCGCGAGAGTGTGACGTCATAAGATTTCTAAGCATGGGAAACATTAATAAGACGACGCCATGATATTAAAAACGTGGTAACTCGGTGTGGTTATTTATTTAACCCACTAAACGAATTTTCCCAAAGTCAAGATCCAGCTAAATCCATTTCTAGTACCAGAAAACGGTAGGTTAACGACTTTCATCAAACTATTTGGAGCCATTTTCAAAATAAAATTTACATAGATACAAGAATTGCTAGTTTAAGGTGGATGTCAAGTAAGTTTGCTTCCTATACTTCCAATGGAAAAACTTCTGTATACATTTTCTTCACAATTAATGCTTTCCCAAGGACGGAAAATTTGAAGAATCGATTAAAATAGCTTCATTTTATAACTTGGAATATTTAATATTTTCTAAAACATAACCATAATTATGCAATCCAACATTTATTTGTCTACTGACGTCATCAAAGTACAGCTCGCGCCATCTTTTTTTCTGGTTTCAACACCACCAAAGGAAACGTTGTTGTTTTTTAATATAATTATGGTTATGTTTTAGAAAATGTTAAGTATTCCAAGTTATAATATGAAGTTATTTTAATCAATGTTCAAATTTCCAGCCTTGGGAACACACTAATTGTGAAGGAAATGTGTACAAACTTTTTCCATTGGAAGTATAGGAAGCAAAATTACTTGACGTCCACCTTAATAGTATGGTATAAGGGCGATAAAATGGATCCCGCTCCTATGCCCTGACCCTTGACCCCACTTCACTCATTTTCAATAGGGTTCGTCCCTAGGCGATGGCGGTCCCTTACCATATACTAAATTTCATTGAAATTGAACCATATTTACGCAAGTTATGAGACATAAGGGCAATGGAATGGATCCCGCTCCTATGTCGTGATCTTTAACCCCATTTGTTCCATTTTCAATAGGGTTCCTCCCCAGGTGGTCCCCTACCACATACTAAAATTTCATTGAATCGAGCAATTTTTACGTGAGTTATCGTGCCGACAAACGGACGGACTGACAGACAGAAAAAGCTGCAGCGTATACGCTTCTTCAACCTATGGTTGGAAAACGTAAAAAATGAAAATTTTGCGATAAGCTATTGGATCTTCTGCTTAAGGCACGAGCAAAGTATAATACTTTGATAATAAAACTAGACGTTAAGCCTTTTTGGACTAAAATTTGATGTTACTTTCGCTTTTTTAGCACGTCTTTTGTAAAAAAAGATCGTGCTTATGTTACCGGTTTGTTCGTCCGTCCGTCTGTACCCATGATATATCTGCAACTGTTAGTCCGATTCGAAAAATTATTTTTGCATTAGGAAGCTTGAAATATGCGAATGATGATCCTTTATTTCGTTTTTTTTTTACGATGTGCAATGTCGCCGCTAGAGGGCGTAAATGCAGATGATATCGAATTCAAAAATACATTTTATTCCACATATTTGCTTCTAAACATCCGATTGAAAAAAATCTTTTATCTTTCGATTCCATTTATGTCGAAGAGTATTTTAGATATAGTTACGTTTTACAAATTACCCGTAGATATTCCGCTAGGGGCGTAAAAGTAAATTACATTTTCCCCGATAACTCTTTTTCTAAAACTCCGATTTGAAAACGTTTTTCTTCAGCGGATACAACTCCTGATGGAACATCTTTTGCATATAATTTCGAATTTTTGGTAAAGAATACTTTGGCTACCAGAGGGCGTAAGTGTTAATTTTTGCATCTGATGTATTTGCCATAAAATCTGAGCATCCAAAATATCGATTGAAAAAATTCTTTGGTGGACTGATGCCACTCACATCGATAAACCTTTACTGAATATTTTCTTCTTAAAATATTCGACAGTTTCTCCGCCAAGGGGCATAGATATATATCTTATTTTTGTCAATATCTCTACTTCTAAGAGTCCGATTTGAAAAATTCCTTCTTTGTTGGATAGTGTTTTTAGTCTGACATGTTTTTCATGTAATTTCAAAATTTTCAAGTAAGTCATAGGCTTTCCGGTAGGGGCGTAGCGGTAAATTTCGTTTCCACCTATATCTCTGCTTTTAAATCTCTGATTTGAAAAATTCTTTCTGCACCGGATACAGCTCCTGATGGGAAATCCTTTTCACATAATTTTTAGATTTTGTAAAAAATTGTTTGGCCACCAGGTGGCGTACGTCTTAATTTCCGCTTCTGATGTATTTGCAGCAATATATGAGCTTCTAAAATCTCGATTGAAAAAAAGTCGTTTGTTGACCGATACTAATCATGTCGACAAACCTTTTAGTAATATTTTCTTCTTGAAATAATGCTTGGCTTTTACGCCAGGGGGCGTAGATGTATATCTTATTTTTGTCAATATCTCTACTTCTAATTTGAAAAATTCCTTCTTTGTTAGATAGTGTCACCGATGCGAAATATTTTTCTTATAAATTCAGAATTCTCAAGTAAATCATAGACTTTCCGCTAAGGGACACAAATGTAAATTGCGTTTTCTGCGTTATTTCTGCTCCTAAAACTCCGATTTGAAAAATTCTTTCTGTATCGCATACAAGACCTGATGGGAAATATTTTTCACATAATTTCTAATGTTTGGTAAAGAATGGTTTGGCCACCAGGTGGCATAAGTGTTAATATCTGCTTCTGATGTATTTGCAGGAAAATCTTAGATCCTGGAAACTCGACTTCATTTTGTTTCCTTGGACCCATACCGCTCATATGGATAAACCTTTTGAGAATACATTCTTCTTAAAATAATGCATTGTTTTCCCACCAGGAGTCGGAAAGTCACATCTTATTTTTGACGATATCTCTGTTTCTAAGAGTCCGATTTGAAAAAGCAGAAATAACGCAATAATGTTTCCGGTGCGAAATGTTTCTCATATAAATTCATGTTTTTTCTTAACGTACAATTCTGCATTCCGTTTACAGCAATATCTGAGGGATTAAAAACCCGATTGAAAAACTTCTTTTTTCCGTCAGATACTATTGTTTTCCATACCGGTTCCATTGACTTTGAATAGCTTTGATAGATTTAATTTGCGTCAGAACCGATTCGAAAGACGTGCTTATTACACCCGAAAATTCGGTGTCATCTTTCTTGTTTCTTTATTTTATCAGGATAGCGAAATTATGCAGTTATGAATATTATGCACACATCAAGAGCAGGACGTAATTAAAGTAATATAACCCATCATCCTGAGAATTTTGGTAGAGGTACCGATGGACATTTCACGAACATTTTCATTTCAAATTTAAGTGCTTTCGCTACTTTTTCGAGCTGAATGAATTTAGAAGCTCATGTTGTGACGTATTACAGAGGTGAAAGCATGTGCCAAGACGACAAATCTGCAGCGACACATTCTGTCCGCATAGCTCAGTTGGGAGAGCGACTTACTCCGGAGTGAGAGGACACGGACAAACTTGTGTTTTCACAATGTGATAACAAAGATATAATGACAATGTGATGCTAATGAAGAACCCCTTCGTATGCGAAAACAACGTATATCTGATTTGCCTTCATATAAGTCCCGTGTTCTCTCCGTTATCCTCCGTATCACTCCTTCTTCAGCCAACTGCGTTCTGGATGGCGAAATGGCAATCAGACAAAAATAACTTTATCCCTTAAAATGGAACATGATTTCAATTGTGGACTTAAATTTCCAAAAGAGAAGAAACAAAACTTTTGAAAAAAAAAATATTCCGGCTTTCAGGGGTTCGTCACTATACACATCCTATCACTGAGTAAAGTTTTCCCGAAACTGGGCAACAAAAGTGATGGATATTGCTGAAATTCAGGGTTTTGTTGCATATAAAGTAATATTTCTGTGGCGATTATTCATGATATATTATAAGAGAGATAGAGATTTTAGCCGATATTTTTTCGTCAGTAGTACTTAGTCTCCTTCCTTTCGAATATGTATCTGTCGACAGTTGAAAGCAGCAATGCATAAAGAAAATCCTCACACTTTCATTGATCTAAATCAGAGGTAATAAACTCAGATTTAAGCTGAGGACATAACGAATATGCTGCAAAGCAGAGTCCGTTAGTGAGATTTAGTGAACATATAAATTTTGGAAAGGATCTGTATTCTTTATTGGTATTTAAAAGAAAAAAAGAAAACCACTTGCAATTATTATTTATTTTCTAAGAGACGGAAATATTTATCAAACAGGCTACTTTAATAACCCTCAATTCATTTTTTGAGATGAATAAACGTTGATTATCAACATAATTTACGTGAACTATCATAAAATCGAAAACAAAAACCGCAGTTCCCCATGGTTAAGTGATCATGTAGGCATCGGGCCAGGCGTCCGCTCTGGGTCCGGATTTGAGCCCCTGGATGGCCAAGCATATCTATCTACCTAGGCGTATGGGCAGGACCAGACTTTAAATTCCGGATGAGGTATAATTCATATCTATCTCATATCTATCTACCTAGGCGTATGGGCAGGACCAGGGTTTAAGTTCTGGATGAGGCATAATTGGAACGATTGCCCCACTGTTCTGTCTCTTCCCGCTCCCTGGAACCCGTGGCTCCAAATCACAAACGGACGGCTGCTTATATTTCTTATATTTCCTAAGATGGACATTAAACTCCGGAACAAAACATAAAAGATTTAGCAAAAAACACTGATCGAAATTCGTGAAAAAAGGCTTATGATATCAAGGTCGAATTTTGGCAATATTTAATTTTTTACTTGGAATTCGGGAAAGTTTTGCTTTATCCAGGCTTTCTATATAAGTCTCGGTATATTATTCAGTTATCTCTATGGCTATGTTTAGTTCCATAATATAAAACTTGCTAAATGCAGATAAGTGGTAATAAATGTGGTAAATTGAAGATAAGTGGTAATAACTTTTTAATTTTTTGTTCTAGCGTTTAGTTTCCACCGTGAGCAACTCGATGAGCTATAAACAGTCGTCCGTCTCTAATTTAGAGCCACTGGTTCAGGGGAAGGGAGATACTCAGTGCCATAAAACCAACAAAACATCCGTGCCTCAGGGGGATTCGAACCCAGACCCATCGCACACGAATGGTCAGAAGCTAGCGCTTACACCACTGTGCCACCGGGGCAGCTGTAATAACTTATCCGTAATTTTTATGTCACTAAACACTGATGAAAATATAACAGTGCCTCATCTTCTACTTCTGTACCGTCATCATCAGTTATCAAAGAATGGGAAACAAATTTATTTGAAACACTGCTGATGATATCAGAGGTAATTTCTCTCACTCTTCCGGCAGCAGTGTTACGTAAACAGTTTTTAATTTCCAATTAAAGCAGCTTTTGTCAATGATTTCCGATATAACTTATTTTACTGAAAAGGCCTTCCATGAGAGCCGTCTAATATTGTGGTGTTTTCACTGAAGTGCTCTTTGTTTTCAACACTTTAAACTGTTCTTGTGGGGTAGAGATTTTAATAGCTGATGAGCGTAATCTAGTACTTTCTGTATGCACAAACTTCATTTTTAAATATAAATTGCATTTCTTTTAACATACCTTCTCCATATGTAAACTGCATTTCTTCATACAGACATTCCCACGTTTCCACCCTTATTGAGTCCGTACAGACAATGGTTTTGTTGTTATTTCCTGCATTTTTCTCCAATGTAGGAACAGGTTATGTGAAACAAGCGACAAGATTCTTGCACCACCTTATAAAAGTATATTTTGTCTTCAACATTTCTTAAACACAGTTACAGTTGTTATTGCAGTTGTTATTTCAATGGGTACACGACCTGCGAGTGTTCCTCTCCAAGGATATAATTGTTTTTCCTAAACTAAACTGGCCAAGCAGTATATGCATACAGAGAATGTTCGAATATTTTTAGAGTGCTTTGGGTAAGAAATTACAGAAAATAAAAGAAATTCAAGAAACCGAAACTGGCAACAGCGTATTAAATAGATGAACACGAAAGAAATATCTTCTGCAGTTAAATATCGTCTGCTTAGAAAATGGTTCACATAAACGAGCTGTGCATAGAAGGTTATGTTTTTACCCTTTACGAATAGAAATATTAGTATTTTGTAATTAAAAAACGGTTGTGAAAATAATAACATTATCATTTCTAAATGTAAAATAAGCAATATTATTAATAATAGAGGGGAAATCGTCAAGAATTTCTTCTTACAGGAAAAAGAACACCAAACGAATATCCAAAGAAGGTACATACTTTTACGACTGTTTCAAAAGTAAGGTCTCTGGTCTTAAAAGAAAATCCACCGACCCAAAAAGCAATTGCTAAGTCGTGAAAAATCTTTGTATCAAATGTAAAAGGGGAAATGAACAAGGATTTGAATCTGAAAAAGTCCAAAAAACATAATGTTCACCTCCTTTTCCTTAGGCACGTGGCTGAGCGCAGAACACGGTGTAGACTTCTTGATGAAAATTACTTAGCCAGAGACAGACGGAAATTTATTGTGACTATTGATGAAGCATGGATCTACCTAAACGCCTGTAACAAGAAAAGGTCGATTTACTATCGCAACTGAAGAGAAGAAGGCTAATTCAAACTTGGTACCAAGAATCCAAAGAAAGTTTCAGTAAAGAATTCAAGATTATTGCTGATTTCTCGTACAATGGGAAATCAAACTAAAGTAGGAAAGAATGATAAAAGCAGCTCTAAATATTATAAAAATAATTTTTAAGCTCCTATATTTAACAAGTTAGTAAAATCCTGCAATGCATTGATTATGATACGCTTTCCAACATACCAGAAATCATTACTCAAGTTATTACTTACGTTATGCGGATAATGGCTGTGGAATAAATCTCGCTCCTGTGTCCTGACCTTTGATGCCGTTTCGATGATATTCAACAGAACCGGTTGAGTGCACCTCCGGAACAACATACTAAAGTTTTGTCGCAATAGAAGCATTTTTAGTCCAGTTATGAGGATAATGGATGTGGAATAAATCTGGCTCCTGTGTCCTGACCTTTGACGCCATTTCAATAATATTCAACAGAACCTGTTTAGCTTACCTCCGGAACAACATACTAAAGTTTTGTCGCAATAGAAGCATTTTAAGTCCAGTTATGAGGATAATGGATGTGGAATAAATCTGGCTCCTGTGTCCTGACCTTTGACGCCATTTCAATAATATTCAACAGAACCTGTTTAGCTTACCTCCGGAACAACATACTAAAGTTTTGTCGCAATAGAAGCATTTTTACATAAGTTATGAAGCATAAGGGAAATGGAATGGATCCCTCTCCTATGTCGTGACCTTTAACCCAATTTCAGCCATTTTCAATAGGCTTCGTCACCAGGTGGTCCCCTACCACGAACTAAGATTTCGTCGAAATCGAAGCATTTTTACGTAAGTTATGAAGCATAAGGGCAATAAAATGAATCCCGCTCCTATGTTCTGACCTTTGACCCGATTTTGCCCATTTTCAATAGATTTCGTCCTCAGGTGGTCCCATACAACATACTAATATTTCATCAAAATCGAACCATTTTTGCGCAAGTTATGAAGCATAAGGGCAATAAAATGAATCCCGCTCCTATGTTCTGACCTTTGACCCGATTTTGCCCATTTTGAATACATTTCGTCCTCAGGGTGGTTCCCTACCACATACTAATATTTCATCGAAAACGAACCATTTTTTGTGAGTTATCGTGCGGACAGACGGACAAAGCTGGAGCATATACGCTTCTTCAACCTACGGTCGGAAAGCGTAAAAAAGGAAATACTATTCCTTTATCCACAGAGCTTTCAAAGAGCAGAACTGCATCAGAAGAAGACTGCCAGTCATATATCTAATCTACCATTCCTATTTCTTGAAAAAATGAAAAAAGTGACCTTTAAGTCACCTATGCTTATATTCTTTCATAATCCTTAAAGTGTCACCAATGGATTATTGTGCATTCGAATTGCTCAAAAGAGCCCTTTCTAAACGCAGACCTAAAACTATGATTGTACTATGGAAAGCATAGTGCAAGAGGAGTGGAATAAAATAGCACTACCAGTTTTAAGAAATGCCCTGTTATCTTAGAAATCTGGGTGTAGGTTCATAGGCCAGAAAACGGGCTGTGAAATAGAACATTTAAGGAAGAAATAATTTTATTTAAAACATTAATCCTATTGCTGTAAAATCTTTCTGAAAATGTGTGATCATCCTCTGTATTTCTGTAAATCCAAATATTTTTATATATATTTCAATTATCTTGCCCCGCGACCCTTAATCCAAGGTACACGTGTGTTCGAGCTTCGTTCTATTAAAACAGGATTATTCATACGCATTTATAAATCAAGTGAAGACATGTCTTCTGACTGTAATTGAAGCAGAAAATTCCTTTTACTTTGTGCCTTGGATTCGCTTGAAAATTACGTAATTACAACAAATTACGCATCAGAATTACGTTACAAATGGAGTTGACTTTAATTGTCAGATTTTCTACCCGCTGCCATAAACTAGAGAGAGAAATGGTTTGCCAGATTTTTTTCCCCTCTTTCCTGACAAAGCATTTTCACTCCCCAAAAGAGATGACCCTTGAGAAAAACGCTTCTGTGATGAAAGCTTTGCGCTCCAGGGAAAACGCTTTAAAAACACTGCCTCAAATAAGCTCGGGTGAGATAGGGGAAGTCAAGACTGCTCTTTTCCCAGGTTTCTCCACATTTTTCCTCCTGGCCTCTTCCTCCTCCCGGTGCTGCGCAGTGATTCACTAGTCCGTGACGTCACATCAGGAAAGCACGTGATTCAAGGTCCGCCACACGCAAAAGCAGAGGCAAACTGTCGCTCCCAAGTCAGAAGCGTTTGCGGTGCGCTCGACGCCTGAAACAGTTTGAGGAGAAACGGGAGGCTCCACGGAAAAGGGGCATATTACGGCATTTTGTCCGTTTTCTGCCGTTAGTATATATCGGTCACGATGCGGACCTGTTTCACGTGCAATTCTTCGAGCAATGCAATGCAACTTTATAGAATTTGAAACCTACCAGGGAGTTATCTTCTATTAATAGAGAAGTTTTGCGATATCATGTGAGAATTTCACATCAGTACTGGATACATAAAGTCTAAAATCTACAGGGAAACTTCAGTGAAAAGAAATCGTTAGTAATGTGAAGTATTTCTAAGATTTGAAGAACATCAGGAACTGGGGTCTTGCTTCTTCTGTTTCCAGAGCCATCACTCACATTTTAGGGAGACTGGTAAACTTAGTTATTTTTTTAGGAACAGTGTTGTAAGTGAAACTTTTAAACAGAACGCGCTTATCAGATTTAAATATATTCCTTTATATTGCAAACTTCATTTTCATTAAGTGCAAGCTGCTTTTCCTTCGGTGCAAATTATTGTAGGAAGTACTTCAGCCATTAATTACTATCTGAGATAATTAAAATTTCGCCCACTCTCGACCGCAAATATCAATTCTTTAGCATTAATCACAAACTGTTGATGCTTACAAATGTTGTGAACAAAACTATTCTTTGGTAAAAAAATTCTTCTGGAAGAAGCAAAACACATTTCTTTTAAGATAAAATAAACAGAGCGTTTGCAATATAAGTCATTCATAAAATTCGATTGCAAAATCTGAGTATTATGAAAACAGCAAGTTGGAGTTTGTAATGATTTTGTTCGACATCGCAATTTCATTTTTTACAGCTATCCGTACCTAAACTTGAAATAAAGAATGTCTCCTTTGCAAATTGCTCAGTTATCCATTGTAAGAAACAGAGTAACCCTACATGATTTTTGAAAGCAAATGTGCTTGCCTTTGTGATTACAATATTACCGTAAGAAGATATATTTAGAGAGGTACATAAGTGAAAAATACTTGTCTGGATCTTATATATAACTGCGTAAATGTTTCAGATATTAAATTAAACTGGAAAATAAATTTATATCGTTAGTTCTGATAATGGAAACCTGCAAAGTGTTTTTCCTGAACTTTGTTTACTTCCCAGGAAACTTTAAGGTTGAGTTATTCACCTGAAATCGCTGCAATTTTTAGTGGAAAGATTTTCGGATGTACAAACATTCATTAAAAAGACAGTGATTTACATCAAACTGTGCTCGAACTCGCCCGTGCGCTTTAGTGAAAATAAAAACGCGATATTTCTCTAAAGTAAAAAAGACCGCTTTGCTCAATTGATTCAGTGACAGCAGTCATATTATGAAATACATCAAAGCGGATTATATTTGACATCGGCCCAAATCAAAACAAACATTGCAGATGAAGGAACTTCGGCAGCATCCGTGTTAAAAGTGCTGACATCATCAGTCACGGTCTCTTGGAGATAGATACGTCATGAACAGAGACATGATGTTGGCAGGAGATCATGCGATGCCGAACTTGGCGCTCCCCTGTGACACGGGCTTTCCAAGAAGGATGCCAGAGCAGAGCGTGTTTCCGGATGTCCCGGTAGTCTGCACGCCGCCTCTGTCGCCGAGGTCGGGACCTACGCCAGGTATAACTCTGACAGTAGAGGGCACAGCCCCCGAAGTTATAAGCGTCGCGGAGTCTTCGGGTCATCCCCATCACCATAGAAGCGGCAGCATTCGGAGCAGTCGTCGTGGCATGCCCTCTTCTTCCGTGCAAAGAAGTCCAAGCGCCAACAGGATGAGACGCAACACGAGCAGCAACAAGTTAAGGGAGCCAGGGTCAGGGGTCAGCAGGTCACAGTCCATGCGTACAGCCAGAAGACCTCAGTCGGCCGACCCTAGCCATCGTTTCCGTCAGAGAATTTCTAGCATCCCAAACGATCTCACTTTACCGTCGGATGGGACAGACAGACTGGCCTCGAACCAGTCCCTACCTCTTCCAGGTGAAGATGCGGACATCCTACGCTTGCGAAATTTCGCCGTCACCCCAAAAGGAGTGGTCAACAGGGGTGATTCCTTTAGGTCAAAATCCAGATCTACTCACAGCGTGTCATCCGTGGGAAGTGGTCGGGCACCGCCGATTCCTGCCCAAGTAGCTGCGGCGTCCACTGATGATTCGGCATTTGAAGGCGAAACTGACGAACCAACTGCTCAGGCTATTGCCTACTCCAACGATGTCGTGGAATCCGAAGCCCAGGTGCCGCGAGTGGAAGCTTCAACTGCTGCTGCTGCTGCTGCTCCTGTAGTCAAAACCGCGAGATACAGAGTTCTGGTTCTCGGTTCTACAGACGTCGGCAAGACAGCCCTCACCCGTCAGTTCATGACTTCGGAATACATCTGTTCTTATGATGGTTCTCAAGGTAAGTTTGCATGCCTTAAATAAATTCGTTCTAACATCTTTCTTGTTCTATAGCTTTACTTGAGGTTAAAATTATTGTGTATTCAGATGTCCAGTCTATCTATAAATAACTGGCTTGCAATACTATCACGAACAGAGGCCCAGTGAATATTCACTTACAATGAGAATGATATTCATATTTGTTTTCATACTACTTCATGAGTTCAAGCTTTGTGCATTACTAACTTACTGTGTTAATGACAGAATAACCTGGTGTGGTGTACCCTGACATTATCTTATTTCTCCCACAGAAAAGTTTTTCTGCATAAATTTGTTAAAAAATCAGGTACTGGTTATGTAAAAAATCAGGTACTGGTTATGTAAAAAATCAGGTACTGGTTATGTAAAAAATCAGGTACTGGTTATGGTGGACTGCAAATAGTACTTCCCAATGACAAGACTTTTATAAATGCTAAATTATAAATATACGATTTACTAATTTCACACTATTTACTCGTCCGTTAGTTTTCCAGAATTCCATGTTTTACTTTGATTTCCTGCTTATATTTTGACTGTTTTTCTTTCATTTCTGCAAATGTGTTTTTCTAATATCTAGTTCTCTCTTCTTTCTACGAACAACCCGCTTCTCAACTTTGTTTTTAGTATTTCTGACAGTTTCGAAAATAGCTATTACAGATATTGACGAGGACCACTGCTGTTTTGTTCGTTGCCATTTTTCTAAATAAACTACAAGACGCATAAATATCAGAGAGGACTGTAACGAAGGGTTAGTTGCGAATAATTAGCTATGTAGTAATTTCTCTTACACTATATAGAAAGTTTTTTCTATTTTTTTCTAAATCCAGTTTCCAAAGATAAAGTCGGTGTGCGAAGCAGTACATATTGTACCGCATTGCCACTCTTTGTGAAGGCATGGGTATCAAAGCCCAACTGTTCATCTACACTATTCGCACGGGTTTGGAATCAAGTGTGAAATAGCATTCAGTTACCTCAAAACGCAATTTTCCGTCAACGCGGTTTCCCTAAAATGTCAAATATAAATGCATATTTCTAATCCAAAATAGTTTTAGTGGACTCAAAATTCATTACTTTGTACAAGGTTTGCCATTCATACTTCAAAAATCACACAGAAATCAACAATTACACTTTTCTAGCGCGCTGTTAAATTAAGTACCTTTATGATGAATCTGGTGATAATAGTAGGACTTTCGCATGGATAAAGTGTGGAGCCCGTATCTGGTATTATATGATTATCTGATATACAAAGGCCGTTCCGTAAAAACTGAGAGTATTTTTTTTGAGTTGGCAACAGTGCGAAGGAAAAAAATAACCACGCAGACAACTAACTGAATTAAGAAAGTACCTATGGCAACAGTTATTAACCGAGGCAGACGATTCTGGTTTTGTTATTGCGCAGTTGCTCAAGTGTAACGCACCAGGAGATGTGACGTACCTGCCAGAAGGACGCACACGACATAAAGGCAGATAGGAATCAGAATAAAACGTCCGCGTAGCTCAATTGGTAGAGCGACTTATTCCGGAATGAGGGGATCCGGGTTCGAGCCCCGGCGTGGATAAAAATGACGGAGAAATGTACTTCGTTATACAAGGGACGTCTGCATTTCGCCATATACAGCTATGGAAGTGAGTGATTCAGAGTTAAGAAGTGAAATGCGTTGTGCCATAAAACTTTGCTGTCGTTTGGATAAAAAGGGCTCCAGAAACAGTTGATTTAATGAGAAAAGCTTACAGAGATAAATGTTTGGGTGAGTCAACGATTTTTAGATGGCACCATGATTTCAAAAAAGCTTTTGTCGGCAGAAATCGCTACTAGGCCTAGTCGACCTGAAAGTGTTGTTCCGGATAGTATTGCTAACACTGTTTGGACAATCCTGCAAGAAGATCGACGAATGACGTGTAAAGACATAGCAGCATCAACTAATATTTCAAAACCATCAGCGTTTCGCATTCTACGTGACGTGTGGGCATTGTGTGCGTTCCAGATGAGTACCTCATCACATGACAAGAGAACAATTGTTAGCCAGAATTCAGGTGTGTAATGAGTGGAAACAAATGATTGCAAAGGATCCAAACTTTCTAAACACAGTAATAACTGCCGATGAAACATGGGTCCACTATTTTGACCCCTCTCATGAAGCGCCGCAACGAGTGTCTGGAAACACACAGGCTCGCCTCCTCCGAAAAAAGGTCCGTCAAACCAAATCAGCTGGGAAGGTGATGATGATAATTTTCTTTGATTATAAAGGTGTAGTCTACCAGCATGCTGTTCTTCCACAAATTACTGTCAATGCTGAGCATTACATTTCAGTGTTGAAGCATCTGCGACGACACATATCGATTAAGCGATCGGAACTGGTGGACAAGTGGACCCTACACCATGATAACACCCACCCATATGTGGCTGCTTGTGTTCAACAGTTTCTTACGAAATGCAGTATTGAAATCGTGCCACAGCCTGCCTACAGTCCTGATCTTGCCCCGTGCGATTTCTGGTTGTTGCCAACAATGAAGGAGAATTTCCGTGGTGTGACATTCAACACAGATGCTGACGTTATTCAAGCTGTACAGGGGTCGCTAAAGCAGCTTCCACAAAATGCCTTTGCCACATGCTTTGAAAAGTCGACTCAACGATGGGACGGTTGCATATCATCAGAGGGAAGATACTTTGAGAAAGAATAACATATATTTTGCGATACCTATATTTCTTCATTTTGTGTGATTTTACTCTCAGTTTTTATGGAACGCCAGTTGTGCAAGTAAAAAGAAAAGAAAATAACTGAATTATTTCGTTATTCTTTTTAGCTTTCCAACTAATAAGAATGCATTTCTGTAAAATATATATGAAAGCAACAAAATACCGACAAGATGTTTTTCCGTCTGTAAAAAACAAGATGTAGTTAAACAGCTTCCGCCACCAACAAACTCAGCTCTTTCGAGCAGCAACTGTCATTTCAGCAATGTGTCTTGTTCGTAATGCAAAAGTTTCACGTAGGTTAAATTAACGCAGTACTTAAGCGCGGGCTTGTAGTTGTGCCCGTAAGACATTAAACAACTGCAGTTATATTTTAGACATTTCATTCCGAAAGATATTTGCATTTGCATAGTGAATTTGTCAGTTTCCCGAACTATATCAGAGAAGGTTTTACGCTTTGCGCTAACGCGAGCTGGAAAGTCGCCATGTTCGTAACGATGCAACAATAACTGCAGTAATGCTTTCTTCGGGAGAAATGATAAGCAATTTAAAAGCTCATGTTTCGTTCTTATATTCGGAAATGTTCATAATAGCACACTATATTAAGTGAATGATAATCGCCCAGAGCCTTTTTGTTTTAACTATTTATGAATTTTATACCAAGGGAATTTTCGTACATCTTGAACTTGAATTAATTAAATACGCTAAGCCTAAAAGTATCCTTCAGGGATCGTTGCGATGACGCAATTTCATCCTTCGCGTGCGAAATAACATTCTATGTTCAGTGCACAGGTTTTCGTCAAGACGAGAGTCCTGGAGACTGTAGTGAAAGGAGAAATAAAAATATGAGTTCATCTGATGGAGAATGCAACGAAGAAAAGAGGAGTTGCTATAGTGTTCAGGTCGGTAAAGCAAAAAACCCGACCTTGTTGGATATCCACATGAAATTTTCGCTCTTTTTCAGTGAAAAACTGAATTAATAGGAAGTACAAATGAGGAGCTTGCAGCGAAAGGGGGCATCTCTATTTTTGGTCGATTATTATTTAACATGTTTACAAATCTAAGAAAAATATGCCGGATCGATTGGTGGACGAACGAGGCAGATCCGATAATACAGTATCTTCTTCTTCTCGGTTACTCAGTCCAAGGACTGGCTGTTCAGCAGATGCACTCTGTCTCTCCATTCCTCTCTATTCTCCGCCGTTCTCTTCAAGTCATAGTATGTCGTAGTTTCGGTGTCTTGGAGTAACTGTACCACAAAACTATTCCTGGGCCGTCCTCTTCCTCTCTTGCCTTGAATTTTCCCTTTCAAAACTTCCAGAATCTGGCCACCATGGCGCAATATGTGCCCCATCCATAATATTCTTCTTCTTTTTTACGCTTTCCAACCGTAGGTTGAAAAAGCATATATGCTCCAGCTTTGTCCGTCAGTCCGCCCGCACGATAACTTGCGTAAAAGTGTTTCGATTTCGATGAAATTTTAGTATGTGGTAGGGGACCACCTGGGGTCAAATTTTATTGAAAATGGACGAAATGTGGTCAAAGGTCAAGACATAGGAGCGGGATCCATTCCATTGCCCTTATGCGTCATAACTTACGTAAAAATGCTTCGATTGCGACAAAACTTTATCATGTTGTTCCAGAGGTACTTAATACACACAATCAACGTGGACTAGGATCATCAAAGAGAAGTCATCCCTCTTTCCCCGTTTATAAGTGAGTCACGGAAAAATTATCATCGGCCGCCACCGGGAATCGAACCCAGGGTCTTCCACTTACGCACCGGACATGTTACCACTGCACCACAGTGGCCTCCATTTCTCCAGACTCACATACGACTAACTGCCAAACATCATGGCAGGTTGCTTCTTGAAGCCTCACACAATGCTGGAGATTCACCAAAGATGGAAACCAGAAACTGAACAAATAACTAGGAGGCGAAGAAATAATTAATACCCACAATCGACGTGGACTAGGAACATCTGTGGTGCAGTGGTAGCATGTCCGGCGCGTAACTGGAAGACCCTGGGTTAGATTCCCGGTGGCTGCCGATGAGAATTTTTCCGTGACTCACTTATAAACGTAAAAAGAGAGATGACTTCTGTTTGATGTTCCAGAGGTACACTGAACAGGTTCTGTTGAATATCATCGAAATGGGGTCGAAGGTTAGGACACAGGAGCGAAATTTATTCCACAGCCATTATCCTCATAACTTGATTAATGATTTCCGGCATGTTGGAAAGCATATCAAAATCAATGCATTGCATGATTTCACTAACTTGTTAATACTGTATATGGGTGAAATATCAATATTTTGGGAGCTGCCCCCATCACCATTTGGTGCAAGAACGATGCAGGACGATGAATAAAATTGTTATATTTTATTTGTTTATTAACAAAGAGGTTTGTAATGTTTAATGGTCATTAAACACATTTTATTAACATTATTTAGTTTTTCTATCCTTTAGTAAGTGCGAAGTTTAATGAAATTTATGACATTTGGTGCAAAAACGGGGCAGCTCCATTTTTTTTATATTTATCCTACACTGCTGGCCACCCAAAATGCAACACCAAGAAGGAAGCATCCGATTGGCCTGAAATTCACAGCATGAGTCGCCCGCAAGAGGACATGCAAACGATTAGCATTGCAGGGCATATGCAAATCATGTGCGCCCGGCACGCCACCCAGAAGCTCTGTAAGAAGGGTGCACAGAAGGCGGCGTGTAAGTAGTGGAAGTGTGTTGTACTACCGGACCTGTGCGTGGGAAGCTTCCTGATGCCTCGTCGCAGAATACGGCAGTCATTCCAGCATGTTTCGGAGTTCAACATAGGACGAATAGTGGCTTATCGTGACAGCGGTTTATCGTAACGAGACATCAGTGCCCGTGTAGGACGACATCCAGCCACAGTGAGGCGAGTATGGATTCGGTGGGTGCAGGAGGGACGGACGGGCCGACGTGAGCGTATGCCGCAGCCGCGGCACACCACCGAACGAGAGGGCCGGCATGTTGTGCGGCGGGCATTGACGGCTCGCACCGCCACATCACGAACGTTAGCGCAGGAATTACGGTGTGTTGCGCAACAACCTGTGTCAGCACGTACCGTTCGACGTCGTCTGCAGGAGCGGGAACTTGTCGCACGGCGCCCATTGCTCCGATTACCATTGACGTTACACCACCGGCGAGTGCTGCGGTAGTGGGCCGTTGAACGCCGCACCTGGACTACGGAATGGAACGAAATTATCTTATCCAACGAATCCAGCTTCTGCCTGCAACACCACGATGGTCGGGTCCGCGTGTAACGGCACCGCGGCGAGAGACTGTACGACTCTTGCATTATGCAACGCTATACTGGTCCGTCGCCTGGCGTTATGGTTTGGGGCGCAATTGGATATTACACCCGCACACCTCTGGTACGCATCGCCGGTACACTCAACAGCCACCGCTACATCTCCGACGTTTTGGAGCCTGTAGTCCTCCCTTACCTGCAAAACCTGCCAGCGGCCACGTTTCAACAGGACAACGCCCGCCAGCACGTGGCACGCATCGTGCAACAATTCTTCACGGCCCACCAGGTGTCACTTTTGCCGTGACCCGCCTGTTCTCCCGATATGTCGCCCATCGAACACGTCTGGTCGCTGATCGGCAACCGAGTGGCCCGGCAAGCAGCACCCGCGGCTACGCCTGATGAACTGTGGCGACGTGTGGAAGCAGCCTGGACCGAAATACCCCAAGCCGACATCCAAACCTTCCTTTGTTCGATGCCGCGGCGTGTAGCGGCCGTTATTGCCAGCCATGGGGGCCACACGAACTATTTATGTCTGCATGTTCCGGAAGTCGCATGGGACTGTTAGCTCAATCGTTTCATCTTTGTATCTGTTGTTATGTGTCCAGTAAATCTGGCTTTGCTATCTCGTGTCCTTCTTGGTGTTGCATTTTGGGTGGCCAGCAGTGTATATTCATTTTAGGGACAAGACATTCAGAAAATACATCTATTTTTTTTTCTGCCAACATTTGTTTGCCAACCTAAGTTAAACAGTATTTTTTACAAAGAGTTTTTTATTAATTCCCACTAAATGTCGAAAAGGGAGCTGCCTCCCTTTTTCTGTAAGCTCCTGAATTGTTGATGATTCGTACCTCCTCTTTAGATATGCATACTTTTTCAGAAACAGCCATTGAAAAGTTAAGAATACTACAAAATTATACGTAAGAGCACTGCTAAGTAGTACAGTATTCGAGTAATGCAGGTTAACACAAATATGAGTTATGACTCGATTTTCATACGTCGTTACAAAAGATTTTAATTTTAATGTCATTAAATACGCATTCATAGCTGAAATGTGTAAAAGTATTCAATAAGTCATCGTTTAAGAAAGGTAACATTTGACTTTAAAATAAAAATATTAAAAAGCATTTCAACTCGATCTCTCCGATTAAAGATATAGTCATCAAATAGAAGTCATCGCCCCTTCCACGTTTAAAAATGAATCACGGAAAAATTTCTCATCGTCCGCCACCGGGAATCGAACCCCGGGTTTTGTAATCACGCCCCGGATATGCTTCCACTTCACCACAGCGGCCTCAAAATTCTCCAAACTCACAAACGACAAACTGCCAAACCACATGGCAGGTTGCTTCTTTGGAGCCCCGCACAATGCTGGGGATTCACCACAGATGAACAGCAGCAACTGAACAAATAACTAGAAGGCGAATGAATGATAAATACACAGTTGACGTCCACGTTTATAAAACTGTGTATTTATCATTCATTCGCTTTCTAGTTGTTTGTTCAGCTGCTGCTGTTCACCTTTGGTGAATCCTCAGCATTGTGCGGGGCTCCAAAGATGCAACCCTGCTATGTGGTTTAATAGTTTGTCGTTTGCGAGTCTGGATAATTTCGAGGCCGCTTTGAAGCATGTCCGGCGCGTAATTGGAAGACACTGGGTTCGGTTCGCGTTGGCGGCCGATGATACATTTTCCCGTGACTCATTTATAAACGTGGAAAAAGCGATTACTTTTATTTGATGTTCCTGGTCCACGTCAACTGTGTATTTATCATAAAGATATAGTTAAGGAATAAGAAACTACGTTTGAATAATAGATAAATCAAGGCAGTGTGCAATTCTTTTTTCATTCCCTGCAGTGCTCCCTCCTGCGTGCTGGTTACGTTTAGTTTGGAGAACGTGAGTTTGTGGGTGACGTAGGCTCACTATGAGGCTTTGCTGCTGTTATCGATGCTCGAACTTTATTTACTCGGATCTTCTTTCCTTTGTGTCCGTCATCTCATAAAAATCTGTCTGCTACAACAGGAGCGCAGTTAAGTGCTCCTATGTCATCATTGGCATACGTGGCTAAATATCTGTAAATTCCGATGAGAGTGCAGTTACAATAAACTATGTATAACCACGCACACACCCTCAGTATGGAACACAGCATTAGTGTTTAAAGATAGAAGGCTATTGAATTCATATTCGGCATGCTATTTTGTGCGAGTTTAAATATAGAGCAAATATAATTTATGGCTACTAAACTTCTGGTGTTGAGATACAATAAAAATAGCAACGTTTTTTGTATAAAAATGTTTATTATACAACAACTGTAGTTTCGACTAACTAGTCAAAGGTACAACGACTGCACTATCGTCCACTAACTAGTCAAAGGTGCCAACTGGGCTTTTGACTACAATTTGGTGCTTTAGTATATTGATATATACTACACCGGGAGCCGATGGTATAATATCTTGTTTCGTTTCCCTTATTGTGGACTTACCTAATACCGATATCGACTTTGTTCAGGAACTTAAAATTCTAATTGCTAATCTTGATATTGACGAACTCACTGTCTGCGACAATAAACCGCTTTTCCTAGCTGAGGATAAAGCATTTCAGATTACTAAACCACTTAAACATTTTGCTTCGATGCAAGAAATTCCAGATACTACCAAATTTTATCTGCGTGAAATGCAACTTAAGACCTTCCCATAACATCAAAAAAGTCATATCTACTGCTTTGTTTGCACTGCTAAGAGCAATCATTAAAGATACGAAAAAGAATATTGCAAAAGTTGAGATCCAACTGTATGACCTACACCTTTTACTGGCTAAACTACACTGACGGAAAAAAAAATCCCAACACCAAGAAGGGGTTGTGTTAGATAAACGACAGTTGGTAGGCGGTGAGAGTACATCTGTAAGATGACGTCTATGCAAATTTCGCGCTCGGCGCATACGTGTGGCGCTAGTAGCGCCCCTCGGAACATGCAAAACAGGTTTGCTGTAAATACGCGCTGTAACGTTCGTGTGCGTTAGTTATCGTTGAGATTCGACGTAGTGTGTTGATGTTAGTCAAGAATGCCTTTACGAAGACGAAAAAGCCATTATCAACAGCTCACGGAGTTTGAACGAGGTCGTGTAATAGCGCTACGAGAAGGTGGATTTTCGTTCCGCAATATTGCAGAACAACTTGGCAGGAATGTAACCACTGTGCATTATTGTTGGCAGCAGTGGTCAAGGGAAGGTACTGCCTCAAGAAGACTGGGTTTCGGCCGGCCACGTGGCACGACTGAGAGCGAAGACCGCCGTGTACGTTGTATGGCCGTGACGCATCGTACTGCGTCTGCGGCAGCAATTCGAGCTGCAGTTGCCACCACAGTGACACAAAGAACTGTTACAAATCGGTTACTTGAAGGACAGCTCCGAGCCAGACGCCCTGTAGCGTGCATTCCACTTATTCCAAACCACTGCCGTTTGCGACGTCAGTGGTGTCAAGCTAGAGCTCATTGGAGGACGGAGTGGAGATCTGTTGTGTTTTCTGATGAAAGCCGGTTCTGCCTGGGTGCCAGTGATGGCCGTGTGTTGGTTAGAAGGAGGCCAGGTGAGAGCCTGCAACCAACCTGTCTGCGGCCGAGACACACTGGACCTACGCCTGGAGTTATGGTCTGGGGTGCAATTTCCTATGACAGCAGGAGCATTCTCGTGGTTATCCCACGCACCCTGACGGCGCAGTTGTACGTTGGTCTGGTGATTCAACCTGTTGTGCTGCCATTCATGAACAGCATTCCAAGGGGTGTTTTCCAACAGGATAACGCTCGCCCGCATACCGCTGTTGTAACCCAACATGCTCTACAGAGTGTCGACATGTTGCCGTGGCCTGCTATATCGCCAGATCTTTCTCCAATCGAGCACGTATGGGACATCATTGGGCGACAACTCCAGCGTCACCCCCAACCAGCATTAACCGTCCCTGTATTGACTGACCAAGTGCAACTGGCATGGAACTCCATCCCACAAACTGACATCCAGCACCTGTACGACACAATGCATGAACGTTTGCGTGCTTGCATTCAACATTCTGGCGGTTACACCGGTTATTAATGTACCAGCATTTCACATTTAAAATGACTCTTCTCGCGCTTACATTAAGCTGTGATCTTGAAACCTTAATCGATTAAATATGTTACATATACAAATGTATTGCCACCATTTCATTCCTCTACAACTATTTTTTCGTGGTGTTGGGATTTTTTTCCATCAGTGTATTACCAGATTTTTCTGACCTGGATTGCAAAACTTGGAGAGTTTTTCTGACCTGGATTGCAAAACTTGGAGAGTTTTTCTGACCTGGATCGCAAAGGTCTAGGAGTTCCAATATGTCGTTTACTCATAAAATGACATTAGAACCAAAATTTGAAAAACTATCAAATAACAACAATAATTAAGAACATTCTAATTTGCAAATTGAGGATATCTTTACGGATAATGATGTAATGCTCACTCGTCCTGATAAAGGCTCGGCAAAACTTTAGTCGATGTATAATAAACATAGTATTGTGAGAAACGTTGCTATTTTTATTCTATAGATGATATAAAAAATTCCGATCTGGCGTTTGCTTACTCTTCAATAAGGAGCTTTCCAGATGACCACAAGAGCTCAGTGAAGACATACCGAAGGACATGGTGGAAGACAAGGCACTTGGAATCGCATCCACTTATCCAGTTGTGCCGTCCCATTGTTTGGGAACAGAAGTGCCTAAGTTCAGTTTACGAGTGATGAACTGTTGCCGCAAAATCTTATGTAGGGAAGCATCATCCAACTTTCGCTGCCATTCAATCAACATAATGACTTGTTTCCTTAGACCCAATTGCTAGCCCCGCGGACGGACACTGAGTCTTTTACTCCAAAGTCCAGCGCAGATAGCAGTAGGCTGACCAAATCAATTCGAGCCAATGAAAATTATGTTGAGTGTTGGTGGAAAACTGAGGATTGATATCCCATATCAAAGGAATTGTGAGCTTCCATTTGCCAGCGCCAGAGGAATCCTTCTTTCTTCTAAACCCTGTCGCCTTCAGCTTAACAGTTTGAATGTTACTTCAAAGTACAATCTACCCGGCTGATCAACGTACCACATGGCTTCGTCCTGGAACTACACCGAAGCATGATGAGGATAGGGGGTAAACTCTTTAATACAAAATTTCTGCCATGTAATTTCTCCATTTTTCAGGTTGAATTTAGAATACCCCATTTCGAGAGCATTCACTGTCATCCCAGAATTTTTGCGAGATTGTCTCAACTGTTAATGATTATACTGCAGATCATTTACATTCTTACGAATTTGGAATCGGAAATATTTGCTAGCTGTGTTTGTGTGTTTTTTATTTGGGTGTTTAACGACCACCGTAAGCAGCTCGATGGGCTATAAGCAGTCACCTTGTCCCAAACTTAGGGCCACTGGTTCCAGGGAAGGGAGGGAGCCAATGCCATAAGACAAACAAAAGATCCATGCTTCTCCAGGATTTGAACCCTGACCTAACTCGGACGACTGGTTGGAAACCAGCACTGTGATCATTGTGCAGCCGGGGTGGTAGCTGTGTGTTCGACGTTATGAACGGGAAAGGCCATTCTGATCGTGCAAAGTTTTTTAGAACCTTTTTTGGTATTTACTTTCACTTTCGAGGTTGAACAAGGTGTGTGAAAACTTACGGTCGTCACAAATCACCGGTTACGAACTTTAAATTCCCATAAAAGGGAAAGAAGCAGCACCGTAGAACAAGCACACCTTCTGCGAGACTCAAATCAGGGCTTAACTCGGACGCTTTTCCAGTAGCTCAAGTCTCTGATCACTCGGTCGATGCGGCAGCAGGTATGCGATCTACGATTGTGGTGTAAACGTTACAGTGAATGGAATACTGGGTTCAGTAGTTTAACTTGGCTTCCTGAACCGAAATACCGTTAACGTTGCATGTTTCTTACAGTTGAGTTTATGTCTCTTCTATGTCTGGACTACTATCGCCCTATGAGAATGGAATTATCAAGTCAGCAAGAGAAATAATATTTGGCACTATAGATATGTGGTAATACATATAATCACGTTGCATGTTACGAAGCACGGGGGTACTAGCTGTGCAAATGCAAATCAGCATAAAACACAAGCTAATAAACATCAGAAATGTTTATTAGATTGTTGCAGATGAAATGTATTGGGTTGAAAGGAAAATAATATTCAATGACGAGGTACCTGAAGTCGAGCCAAAGCGCAAATTGCCCACTGAGATTGCACAGTACACCGGCAAGGCATCATCAGGTAGATGGTTTAAGTCAGTGGCAGTTATCCGTCTGAAGGCGAAGAGTGTAGGCGCTAGCCAACACGGAAGTGAACAAGGAGCACATCCGCCATTGCATGCTATATGAGTTTCGTCGCGGGAGCACCTAATGAAAAGTTTGGTTTCCTCCCACAAAACCAAAGACGAACAAGAAAAATCCAAACAGAGTCCTAAAACAAACAGAACCTCTCTTCCTACTACTATTATGGTAAAAACAACTCACCATACTTCAAACTTTTCAATAGGGGCTCCCGCAACGGAACTCATATAGCAACTGCTGTTAGGAACATTATCAGTATGTCCCCCCAATGCCATATCAAATCATCAGTGCTGTCGTTTGTTCGAACGGTTTCGAGAGGGAAATGCTGACCTGTCAGACCGTCCCAAATCCGGAAGACTCGTAACAGTGGATAGGGACGTCCTCAAGACTTTAGTGGAGACCGACCCATGTGTGACCACACGAGAGTTGGCAGAACAGCTGGGAACTACGCACATGGGCATTATCACGCATTTGTGTCAAATTAGAAAGGTGCAGAAGAGGGGAGTACCCCATCAACTCACAGTTGAGCAGAAAGAAAATCGCATGAGTGCATGTGTTTCCCTGCTTGCACGTGACCAAGGTAAACCCTTCTTGGAACGCATTGTGACATGTGACGAGAAATGGGTCCTGTATGACAATGTTAATACCCAAAAGCAGTGCTTGGACCCGAAACAAAAGCCCATGCCGACCCTGAAAGCTAGCTTACTCCAAGGTAAGGTCCTGTTGTCTGTTTGGTGGGATACGGGGGTGTCGTGTATTTTGATATGCTGCCGGACGACACCACTATGTGTGTGTTATCCGACAGCAACATACACACATATAGTGGTGTTGTCCGGCAGTACACATCGCAAGGGCAATGTGTACTGACGTGAGTTCAGCGATCTGCACGCACCGCTCACGTCGAAATGACCAGAACTGCTGAACGGAAAGGACGACCTCTTACAATCGTATGGAGCGACACCTCACACAGCACCGGTGACCTTTCACGAGATCAGGGACCTAGGATGGTAGCTGTTACCGCACCTGGACTATTCCCCAGACATTGCCCCAAGCGACTACCACCTTTTCCGGTTGTTGCAGAATTTCCTGGGCAGACAGCGGTTCACCAACTGGGACGATGTCGACCACACACTTACTCACTTTTTTGCGTCCAAGCCGTCACAATTCTACAGGGACGGTGTCCAACAGCTGCCCAACGATGGGTGCAGATCGTGGCAAACGATGGCTACAACATTTTGGGCTGATTTGTATTTGTATGTACGGTAATTACCACTTTTCTGTTGTATTGTGTTTGCAGACATTACTTCCTTCCCAACTCATTAGTCGTGCAATCGTCAGGTCATTCAGAAACGAAAACGTCGCGTGATGTGATTTGTGATATGTGAGCTTAAAGTGCCAATGCTGCTGGTTTTACAGCACTGGTCATTTCGTCAGTGGCATCAGATCCAAGAAGATTGCACTACAGTGAAAGGGACGATGGGTCACAGCTAAATTCGTGTCATTTTTGACATGAGTCTAAAATTCGACATCGTGCATTGGAGACAGCTCGCAGCATCATTTAAAGAAGGCACCATTAATGGAAGCAAGGTATAACGTATGTATGCTAAATTTCAGTCCTGCTATATGAGCCTAGAAAATGAACGACGAAACAGTAAAAAACATGATGACTTGATGCTATTCCTCTTTACTTATCGGCAAACCAAGCGAACGACATTTTGAAATGCCTCGTCATATGTGATTGAAAATGGAAGTTGTGTTATACGCCGACGTTCGACGCAATGTCTCTCTCTATTGCGGTAAAGGCCCGAAACACACCCCGAAGCCAATACTCCATTCCAGAAGATGATGGTCAGTGTTTAGTGGACCGCAGCTGGTGCGATCCACTCTTTCTTCCTACAACCGGGTAGACCATCACGGTGGACAGATATTGTTAAGAGCTTGACATTATGCATGGAAAACTATCCACCAAACAAACGGTATTAGTCAATCGCCATATGCCCATTCGTCTCATTGATGACACGAAACTCCATGTTGCACGCCAGACGAACCAGAAGCTGCACCGTCTGAGGTAGGAAATCTTACCTCGTTCGCCTCATTCACCCGATCTTTCCCTTACGCACTATGATTTTCTCAAGAACCTAGACACTTTTCTATAAAGTAAATCATTTCTTGATTTAACGTGATTTGAAACCGCATTTCGTGAGTTTGTAGCATCCCGAAACTCGGCATTTTTCACAACGGTTTACAGGTTTGTATCTCGTTAGAAAGAGTGTGTTGCTGCTGACGGTGAATATTTTGATTACTAACGTTTATTTTGCACTAGATTGTGGGTGTTTGAAGTTCGCATCAATATTCCGATATTTCATCTACAACAACCTAAAATATAATATACACATTAAATGTTTCTGCCTGAACTTCATTTAATTTATTCCGAATACACGAATTTCACGAAAACTAATACAAAACGTTCTTAAAATAAATACAATCCTTCCATTTCACCGAGAATGACAATCAAAAGGAAAATACCAACACGCACAAATGAATCAGTTTTGCATAACACCCTCACAGATTGCTGCAATTTTGTGGCCATCTTTCTACGAAATGCCCGCACGGTAAGATGGAAAGCATTATAAAAAAATACTGGTAAGAGACTGGTAATCTTTGTCTAATAGTATTTCACCAATCACGTTGACAGTGACAAGATCAGCAATCCCATGGCACGTAAACGTTGGCACACAGACCCCGTGGGCTAAAGAGGACGCCATTCTTAAAACACAACATAGAAAAAACAAAACAAAAAAACAAGAACACATAACACCGGTGTAAGACGTTCATCGTACAACAGGATGCACGGGCAGCAATGCTGTTTATCCATACATCCATAGTACCTAACAGTATTTCATCTGTTAATCAGATAGATCTTTATGTCCATAGAAGGAGCAATGGTTTTAAGAGCCGTTCATGATTTGGTGTACGCAGAGTGGTCTTTAGAGTGGTGATAGCTGTCAAATTATTAGTCACAGCGTTTGTGTTAAATCTGTCTTTGCAGGTTGCGTTAAGAGCCGCTGCTAGATTGATATTTTAAGGGCATCAGGAAAAAGAAAGTGATGTCTACTCAAAGACATATTGATACAACCGAGACAGCAGGTTCGCTTAATTAGAATTTAATTTGAAGGACGAACATTCACAATTTTAAGTGAACAACTCCCATATCAGGTTAATCAAATGTGTTAGTAGTTATGTGACGTATACTCTGATGTAACTTTAATTTTTAGTTACTTTTTTCTATGTAAATTTGAGTTCATTGTCCTTAGAATTTTTCAAACTTAACGTTATATCTTCTCTCGTAAGAGTATGGTTGGCAGCACCTTGAGGTCGGCATGTATGACGTGTGTATGTGTCCGATGAGAACTGAACGTTACATAATGTTTGAGCAGCAGCAAAAGTGGGGAGATGGTGGAAGTTATAACGTTAATTGTGGAAGAGACGTTGTCTAATTGAACTTCTAAGCTATTTGAAAACTGCGTGTTATATTTTTGTGTTGTTGTTGTTTTCTTAAGCAAGTGTTATTATTATTAACTCACGTTCGTTTGATTAAGATAGTAACATTATAAAAGAGTTGTAGTTACGCTTTGTTGAAGTGCCAAAGGATTAGAGGATGAATAAAGACTAATCGTAAGTAACTTTTTCTCGACGTTCTCTTGAATGACTCCTGTTTCGCTGTAGGTGAAGTTTTTGAGAACTGATTTATGTAGTGTTCATTCATCTATACATACACGAACATTGCAGTTTTTCTGAAGAAACAGATAGCTGTTGCAGAGTGGTCAGAGGCAGGGTCTTCTGCCGAATCACTTATGAGTGACAGGGGGCTTGAATTCTGGACGAGACATACACTATATTGACAAAAGTCACCGGACACTCCTTCAAAAGCAAATGAACGGATCCACTGCGTTGTTAAGATGCGCGGTAGAGCTGCAAACGGCATAAAAACAAGCCCGCAGCTAACCCCGATCATATCGCACTGTGAGGTTGAGTGAAAATGTCGCGGCGGGAGAGAACTGATTTTGAGAAAGGAAAGATTGTTGGGTGTTATATTAGTGGGTTGTCCATAAGAAAAACCTAGAGGCGTTTAAACATACCCAAGTTAGTTGTTTTGGATGTACTGAATAAGTGGAAGACACATGGTGTGCCTGAAGCAGCAAAACGTACCAGCAGACCAAAGAAAATCAGTTATAGAGGAAGTCGGAGCCTCAGGAGAGTCGTTACATCTAATCGACGGAGTACTGCACAAGACCTCAGTGTACAGGTGAGTAAAAATGCTGGAACCTCGGTATGTACACGTACCATTTGCAAAGAACTTTCTTCCATGGGTTACCGTGGTCGTGCGGCTGCTCATATGCCTTTCATCTCCACTCGGAATGCTACTCGTCGTTTAGCATGGTGTGAAGAACATTTATCGTGGACCGTAGATCAATGGAAACGTGTACTATGAACTGATTAATCCAGATACAGGATCCATCAGTCTGATGGCTGTGTGGGGGGTATGGCGGTAGCCGGGGGAACGCTATTTACCACAGTGTACTGTTCCTACGGTCAAGTATGGAGCTGGCAGTGTACTCGTGTGGGGGTGTCTTTCGTAGTATGGTCCCAGCTCATTGGTTAACGTGGATAAACCTGTGAACCAGAACGTCTGCCTCGATATTCTGGACAATTACGCCCTACCAACTGTGTGGCAATACTATGGAACAGAGCCTTGTTGGTACCAGCAGGTTAATGCACAGAGCCATAAAGCACGGACTGTTATGGGGTGGTTTGAGTATAATTCCGTATCGTGTGTGGACTGGCCAGCACATAGTTCTGATCTTAATAATATAGAGCACTTATGAGATGAATTAGAGCGCCGCATAAGAAGCTTGGAACCAAGGCCTACTACTAAGCAACAGTTAGCGACAGCATTATGTACTGAATGGAAGCGCATACCTATCGCTGTGTTCAAAAACCTTGTCGAAAGCATGTCTCGAAGGATCAGTGCATGCATTAAGGCCAAAGGTGGTTTCAGAATAGCTTTAATGTGACAAAACAGAGGATACGAGCAACATGGAATCGTCTCAAAGAAAAAAAAAAGAACAGGAATGATGCAAACTGATAAAAGCGATGGTATGTACATTGAACGATAACGTGATGCAAACAGAGCAATGCTTGAGGAAGAACAAAATGATCACAGGCGGGACACAGCAGTACGAAAGAACATCAAAAAGGTAATGCAGAATCTTAACTCACCGTGAGATGTAATGGACTTGGTGTAACAGCGAACCACGGGGTCACTGGTGACCACGTAGCATAGAAGGAGCTTTCACGTCATGCGGAGATGGCAGACTGATACACCTGCTGTACCACCGTGCACAGAGTAACGGAAAGCATTGTGAAAGGTGAAGTCATAAGCGCGCCATCTATGAAAAAGTGTCGAGGAGTGGCAGTTCTTCTCTTGCAGAAGGAGTAAGTCGGCTCCAAAAGGCGAGAGATCTTCCAGAACGAGAGCGTTAGCGAGAGGGTTAGCAAGCCCCCTACAATTCAGAGTGGTGGCCTTGAATGGGTAATTCTTGGTGGAAGACCTCGGGAAGAACTGCATCAAACTGCTTTAAAAAGATAAGAGAAGCCTCCCGATTTGTTTTATGAGTGAGAAACTCGTAAAGATCTTCAAAGGAGACAGGTTCTGAAGGAGGAGAGGCACTGGTAAGCAGAGTCGAGAAATCTTCAAACGTCGGCAGAGGACCCTTGAACTTTGAAGAGGAAGATCTAGAACTTGACAGTGAGACTTGGAGCCAGCTAGACGGGGGAACGATGTGGGCGGCCAGTCGGAGAAAGGGATTTCTTCTTTTTCTTCCGGGCCTCGGTACTGGTAGTAGAGCGACGTTTGCTGTGGATCGATGACACACGAGATGTGGAATCAGAGGAAAGGTCCACCTCATCGCCGGGAACAAAAGTGCCGACGGTGAATGAAGCTTGAAGATCAGCCGTGATGTTCTCTGATGGAGAGAGAACACGGGAAGGCAAGGAGTTGTCAAGCGGAGGAAAATCCGACAGAGTGGAGAAAGTAACATTGGAAGACGCACGTTGATCGAAGGCTTTAATCAGATTTTCGGCCGAACTGTGTCCAGGAGGTGCAGACGCAGGAGGAGGCATGGCAGCAGAAACGGAGGAAGAGGTAGAATGTGCCTTGGAGCTGGAGTCAGTGGCTCTGCATGGGGGCAATGAGCCTGCTAATGGCCGTAAGCCTTGCAGCGTGAACAATGAGCAGAGGTGAGGAGCTCAATCCGGCTGCACTCGTTACCGCAACGAACATCGAGGAACCGTGGAAACTTTATGAGATGCTTTTCCGTCGGGAAGATGATGCGAGCAGTTCTACGGAAGCCACAGATATGTTTATCATCGGGGTCAGAGGGGGAAGAGGAGAGAGTCTTCACTGAGCCGATTACTCTGCCGCATCGACTAAGTGCAGCACACCGCATATCATCAAAGATCTCCGGGGTACCGGAGGTAGAGAGACCAGAACAGGACGCTGGGCGATGGATTCGGCTAAGAGGTGACGTTCGCCAATTGATAGACCCCGAGACAAAACAAGCTCGGCATATTCTTTCTTCGAAAAATAAACAATCACAGTTCGTGGCTTTCGGGTGAGGTGGGTGATGGCACCAGAAGGAAGCATCTTCTTGAGGGCGGAGATGTACTGCTTCAAAGGAGTGTTGGGCAGCGCATCAAAACAAAACCCCAACTTGAGGGTCGAATGAAGACGTTGACCAGCAGGATAGTTCTCGGGAATGGCTAATGAGATGGTGTCACCGTTGAGTAAGAATCCATAGGGGTAGACGAGACGAGAAGGAAGCCAGTGGAATACCAGAGGCAGTCGCAGAATACGTGTGTGCAGAAGCTCCTCCTCTGGAAGGCATTGACGCAGCATGAGACAATGTACTGGAAGCAGAAGCAGTAGAAACTGTAGAGGGCAGATTAGCGACGCCATCAGAGACGTCCGTGAATTCATCATCGCCAGAAGAGGCCAAGGATGTCACATCCACGTTCTCAATGGCAGAGTCGGAGACCCGGGCAGGAGAAGAGGTGCAGATGACAGGAGGAAAATTAAGAGGCTCTCCACTAGCAAGCAAAGATGATTTGTCGCCTGCGACTGACTTTGATGAGGCGACGCGAGGAGCTGCAGCGATGCGAGCGGGAACAGCGCCCTCATCGGCAGATGCCATAATCAATGGCAAGGGTTAACGAAGAAAAAGGACCAGCTCGGTGTGTAAATTAGAACACTGATAATGAAAAAAAAATAAGCACTCACCAACTCGTGAGGGATCTTAAACGAAAGCACAGACCTTTAACTTTGGCACACACACAGAAGAACAATGATGGGACACACAAAACACGTACGTGAAGTACTCAAACACGGAGCTCGTGAAGACACGTGTAGGGCAAAGGTGGACCCTCACCGTACTAATGTATGTCAATAAATGCTATGTTGTGCTTCTTTTCTAGGTGCCCGGTGACTTTTGTCAATATAGTTTATGTGATATGCTTGTACTATCGCTGATTATGTTCTTTTCCTGGAAGGAGAGGCCCTAAATTAGGGGCGAGCTGCTCCTTGCTGCTTTAGATGTTCATTCGTGGGGGTCGCTGAACTGCGAAACATAAAAAATAAATACATAAAAGCCACATACCGAAAGTGTCTTGTCATGTATTTTAGAAGTGAACACGATATAGCGTAGGCGTTTCTTTATTGCATGCTTTGATTGTATTAATTTTTTTGATGTTCAGTTTTACGTGAAATGGTTTAGCGAATTAACACACCATTCCCCTTTAATTTGAACTCCATGCTCTCTGCATATCTCAATAGGCAAAATCATCGCTCTTTCCACGTTTTTTTTTAATTAACACACGACACCCGAAAAATTGTTTTCGGGAAACCGCTGGGATCGTACCACAGATCTCTCGATAAATAGCCGAGTGCGTTCGCCTTACGCTTCGGTGGCCAACATTCCACGGCGCTATGTGTGTTTGTTAAAAGGTTTTCACTATCATTCTCGCCCTTTAGATTCGCTAGCTATAATTTAAAAGCTTGTGCCGTTAAGCCCCACCAGGTGGAGCCGTCTCTGTTGCTGAACCCATCTCTACGGATTTGTGAAGTCAGATGCTGACAGATAAGCCCACATAGCGCCGTTGATTGTTGGTTACCTTAGCGTAAGGCGAAAGTTATCAGGAGATCTGGGGTATGATCCCAGCGGTGTCCGGATAACAATTTTTCGGTTGTTGTGTGTTAATTAAAGAAACACGTGGAAAGAGCCATGACTTTGTCTATTCACATTGTTTCCACGTATTTGGAAGATTTTCACTTTCTGCATATCTTTTCTTGAGCTACTAAATTTTGTATGAAGAACTAAAAGATAATATAAATCCAACGAATATTTCTTAAAATTTTTAATTCACGATGCAGCCCTTTCTTTTTTCTCTCGCTACTAACATCCGCTATGGGATTTAGTTTCTATTGATACATCAGGTTAACTCAGACGGTCGTTTGGTTTCAGGTTTTGTCAATATAAAAAAGCACGTACTTTTCAGAAAAAAAAACGTGCCTTCAAAGATCTGCTTAGTTTTATTAGAAATCGTCATTGTCTTCATGCATATTTTATTCCCGAAATCTAATGAGCATTTTTGTTGAAGCCAGGATTTCGTTTCAATTCTAGAAATGGCTCTATTTTCCATGAAATATGCATGGCAACATTGTTTACTTTACTAAACAATGATTACGCAAACAAAAGTAATCCAGGAGAAATGTCATTCTATCAGCGGTGCAATATGAATTAAATATGTATCGCCGATACCAAAATATTTAATGCGAAATTCTTTCAGCTAGAGAGTTTCCGAAAGTTTGTCATCACCGAGCTCTAAGAAATTAATCTCCTGTTTCGTTTGCGTTAGTAAAATATATCAAGCACTGAAAAGGAAAACATGTAACTCGAGAATTAGATTCTTAACAGAAAAATGGAGAGATGAGATGATGCATTAATTTTCCATATATATAGATTCCGACTCACAAATGTTTTATTTGTTGCTAGTTGATAGCTATGTACATACGTAATGACAAAAAGGTAAGTTTCAGAACGAATGGCTTATTTCTTAGCCACGGCCTCATATTACGTCTGCGGAAAAGGTATAATCATTAATTAAGCAAGAGCAAGATAGAATACATTTATACAATTATACAAAATATACTGTCGGCTCCTTAAAGGCATGTAGGTGGCATTAGAACACCAACTATAGGACAAGCCGTCAACGGTAACCGATAACTCGGGTACAGTTGGCAAATTTTGAGCGAAGCTATTACAAAATCGGAAAGCGTCAAAACCTGACCATTGCCGATGTACAATAGCATGCCAAAAATCACGGTGATCGGATGTGCCATGTCGTAGCTATGTCCGAACAACTAATTGTCCCGAGTCTCGTATAGGGAGCGGATTATCTCAAATATCGTTAAAATTGGTCAGTCTTTTAATGGTCATTATTTTTATACGACACGACCAATCACCATGATACCAACCCCATGTCACTCACCATGTACTCCTTCCCTTTCTCGGTGGCAAGTGTCACTGCGATCGGCTGAAGATCTTAGGAGGAGATAGGTAGCAAACAACCTTTTCTCAAAACCCGTAAAACATCCTAAAAATGCAAGTTTTTGGAAGATTATTTCTCAATGACACGAAATTTCGGGAATTGGAAGGCGTCACAACCTGACCATGGACGATGTCCAATCGCACGCAAAAAATCACATTGATCGGATGTGTCATCTCGTACTTATATCCGAACAACTAACTGTCTCGAGTCTCGTAAAGAGAGCTCAGCTCGGCTTTCGCCCTCGTTTCGCTCATTTACACACAAAAATGGTATAGTCATTAATTAAGCTTAGGATGCATTTATTTCACGTTAAATTATACAAAATATACAGTCGGCTACTTAAAGGCATGTAGACGGCCCTAGGATACCAATTAAAAGATTGTATCCAGGTTAGTACAAACCGACATCAAATTCATTATTACTAAAGCAAACGTGAAACAAATGCAAGGTAAACAGTGTATCGTGTTTTCTTTTTAAATACAACCAGGACTGGTAACAAAGTGTTAGGGATATCGCATAAAATGAAGGATGCTTGTTTCTGGCTTAAGTAACATGCATTGCAATAACCTCACGGAACCTACGTAACGCAAATGATACAAAAAACAATTTATAAATTGTTTTGCGTTTACAAAAACAATTTATTGTGCAATTTCTGCACACAACAAAGTAGCCTTGCGAATAGACAAAATGGTAAATTCGGAGAATGTCCGGTAACACCACCTATGTGTCGAAGAACGTCTTGAAACCTACGAGGCATAATTGCAATGATATTATTGATGCGTGTCTGGCGCAGCTAGTCCCATATTACAGGGAACACGTCACTAACGTCCGCTCGTATACTGAGGCATGGAACGTGGTTATCCAGTCGTCGATGTCCAGCGTCCCAAATGTTCTTAATAGGATTAAGGGCTGTAACGATTCAATCCCATGATTTAATCCATGAACGATTCAATTCCATGTCGCTGTCCAGCGTCCCAAATGTTCTTAATAGGATTAAGGGCTGTAACGATTCAATCCCATAATTCAATCCATGAACGATTCAATTCCATGTCACTGTCCAGCGTCCTATATGTTCTTAATAGGATTAAGGGCTGTAACGATTCAGTCCCATGATTCAATCCGTGAACCATTCAATTCCATGTAGCTGTCCAGCTTCTCAAATGTTCTTAATAGGATTAAGGGTTGTAACGATTCAATTCCATGTCACTGTCCAGCGTCCTATATGTTCTTAATAGGATTAAGGGCTGTAACAATTCAGTCTCATGATTCAATCCGTGAACCATTCAATTCCAAGTAGCTGTCCAGCGTCTCAAATGTTCTTAATAGGATTAAGGACTGTAACAATTCAATCCCATGATTCAATCCGTACAGCTTAACGATATGACTGTATATACTTACATACATATCGTTAAGCTGTTCTCTGAGATTCAGAGGTCAGCTCCACAAAGAAATATAAACTACTAGATGAAATTTTACCTGATTATTTACTTATTGTTGCCGTATCAAACTTCTTCATTTACAGCGATCTTGACAAACAACTCGGGCTTCACTGACATCCATCATACGACGTTCACAAGACCTTCTATACTTCATACTCATAATCTTTTTCTCATGCAGACATTCCTGAATCTGATCATCCCATGATTTCCTTGGCCTTCCTATGCCTTTCCTTCTTGCCACTTGGGCTAAAAAAATTTCTTAGTAACCGTCTCATCACTCATTCTTTCAACATACCCAAACCAACGAAGCATATTAGTCTCCACCTTGCTAAAAATATTTTGCTTCACATCACACAACTGCAACACATCTTCATTCCTCACTCAATCAGACCGTGTCTTGCCACAAACCCCCGTAAATAAAGCATTTCTCCAGCACACAAACGACTCCTGTGTTTCTTCTGTAGTACCCAAGTTTCACAGCCATACATCAGAGTAGGAACAATTACATTTTCATACACAGCCATGAGGGACTCTCTTGGGAACTCATCAATTTTGTGAAAACCTCCCAAACCAGCTATGACTTTCAATGAAGAATTCACTCGCCTACTAATTTCAGAATACAATTTGCTCTCTCTGTCAATATGATTCCTACATACACAAACTCATTCATCTGGCCAATCACTGTGCCATTTAGACTTATATTACATTCAGTGCTAACAGCTCCTCGCTCAAATACCATAATTTTGGGTTTCCCTTATTTATACTCAGTTTGAATTTCATGCGAATTTCGCACATCCGGGACAACATACCCTGCAATTCATTTTTGCTCTCCGCCAACGGGACTGTGTCATCAGCATACAACAATCTGCACACACGGATATTACCAAGACATAAACCAGTATTGTCCATCTTGGCATCACGCATGCACGCATTCATAAATATATTAAACAGCTATGCTTACTCTAATTCTTGTGCTTAACGGAATTATGTTGTGTTCGTTTCTCTTTAAGTTGTATTAAACGCGATTCCATTTATTCAGATTTAACAATCTTTAGTAAATACGTTCGTTGTACTGTCTTCTTAATTGCTCTCTGATCCAGAGTACGAACACGGCCGTTCCGGTCTTTTCCTGTGAGGGGACTCGCGAAGTTAAATCAAGACAGTGCATCACGAGTTACGTCGCAATATTAATATTCAGGCACTTCAAAAAAGTAATAGTGTTATGTAAGCTTGCAACAGAAATCTCAATAAATACGCGTTTCTTTTATTATTAGATTACTTTGAATCACCTTGGATCACAGTAGTCTAAATAATCGATGTTTCCCTAATCATAGGCGCTATATTATTAAAATTCTGCAACTTTTCTTTAATGAAGCTCCTGCTTTTTTTATGGACAATAATAACACTAAAAGGAAACCAATAACAGCTGCAAGCGATGGCTGAAAGTTTTATTAGATCGAAAATGAGCTCTCATCTTTTTAGGAATATTTTTAGATGCCACTCTCGTTCTGTAACCTACTTTCTCTCATCCATGACCTGATAGAGCTGCTGTACTAACTAAGAATTACTAGACATAATCGAAAAGGTAAGTGCTCTGTCATTATCTCCTAGCAACTGCTATCAATTTCACAGTGTGAATTTGCCCCCTATTTCTTGGGAAGCATATAAAAACTATAAATAGTGGCCATGGAGTAATCGTTTAAGCGTCTGGGTAGATGAGTGCTTTGACTCTTAAATTACTGAAGTCCTTTGAGGTGCTGATATCATCATTTCCCGACTATTCAAGCATGTTCCAAGTTAATTAATGAGATGAAGTTAGTTATGAAAATATTCCGGAGGATAAATGAGCTGTTCAAATTTTTTTCATATTCTGAGTTATTTATTTCTCATTTTTGTGAGAATTTTTTGTTACAGTTACCATGGGAACCGTCACTATTAGGAAACAGTACACTAAATGCTTATTTCTTTCTTTGCTTTTTTTTTCTTTCCGTTTCCACGTTTCTGATGGTTTAACGATCTCCTTAAGCATTCTAGTATAGAAGCAGCTCTCCATCACAAATTTAAGCTTGAGGATTGAATAACAAGGCAAAGAACCAGACCTTAGGAACAAACAAATTCTTCGTTATATTACCTGCTTCTAATGTCTGTTACCAGGCTAGCGAATGTTGTAAATTCAATGAATATAAGAATTTTCATGCAACTGAATAATACAAGTATTAAATACAGTGAATAATATAATATAATATATATTTTAATGCAATGAATAAGTATATAATATAATATAATATATATTTTAATGCAATGAATAAGTATATAATATAATACAATATAACATAATATAATATAATATAATATAATATAATATAATATAATATAATATAATATAATATAATATAATATAATATAATATAATATATATTTTAATGCAATGAATAAGTATGTAATATAATATAATATAATATAATATAATATAATATAATATATATTTTTAATGTAATGAATAAATGTATAATATAATATAATATAATATAATATAATATAATATAATATAATATAATATAATATTGTATTTTTAGTGAAAAAGTATAGAATACAATACTTATTCACTAACTATAAGTAATACTATTCACTAGAATATAAGTATTTTGATGCAGTGAATAAGTATAGCAAGCACATTGTCTGTAAATCAGTAAAAGCTTAAGCTTCTTCACTAAGAAAACTACAAGCAGTGCATATTTTGGGAAGTATTTTCCAACTGATTTTTCGTTTTTGTTCCAAAGATTGCGAAAGATTTTATAAAGAAAAAAGGAAGGAAAGAAGTTCCTCTATTAATTGTTAAAGAAATTCCGATATCAATCGAGAAACAGTAATTCGTTTTAAAGAAACATCGTATACCTCCGATGTTTCTTGTAAAACCTTGTTCTTGGTAAACGGAAAGAGGATTACGTTAAAGAGCGCTTGCTAAGCCAATGCTCGAGTGGTCAGAGGCGCGAACTTCTGGCTAGTTCAGTCTAGCTTCGGGTTAGATTCCGAGATAAAGCACGGATGGTGCGCTTGTCTTATATTCTTTATATTCCGATATATAATTATACACCAGAGATTTATGGCGGTGGTCTTTTTCTTCCCAGCATCCAATGTCCCCAAATTTTTCTCGGAGATAGATAAACCCAAAAGCAAGGAGGAAAGGCTGTTCCGGTGACGCAGTGGTGTAAGCGTTGGCTTCTGATCCTTTTTCCGAGTTGGGATCAGGTTCGAGACCCGAGTTAGGCATATATTGGCGCTCTGTTTGGCTTTCTCCTTTCCTTGGAACCAGTGGATTCAAGATAGCGACGGGTGATTACTTATAACCCATAGATTTGCTCACGGTGTTTGTTAACCCACGAATTTAAAAAAGCAAATTAATTGGAATTTCTTCTTCACGGTGTATTCATAAACAAAGTGGCGCAGGAGATTTTTACATTTTTGGTACTTACAGTATTTCATATGAGAAAAATTCATTTATGAATTTATGGTAACGAAAAGGCTAATTTTTCCACATCGCAGCTGATTCTCGCTGGCGTTCAAGAGCACCTGCGAGATCCCAAACTATATGCAGTTTTGTAATTGCTGCTAGACTCAAAGATTGTACGTAAGATAATCTTTGAAACTGCAATAGCATTAAAGAGTACTTAACTTTTGAATTATACCAACTAGACTGCATTCAGCATTGGTTATGGCATGGGGAATCGCCACAGCATCAGCAGCCTGAGCGCTCACTTCGTGATGTCATACAAAGTAGACAACATTTTGTAGATCATTGGCTGCAGAGGCAGATGGACCCACCGGGAGACCGGGATATTTCCTGCTGGTCCACTAGAGAAATGTCCCGCATTTTCGCGTTAGTTTTCGTCTGAGTTTTTTTTTTTTTTTTTTTTTTTTGGAATAAACGAATATTTATTTTAGCACTTATGGGTGATAATCGTTAACTTCATTTGAGCATCACTTCTGTCAAGTTATTTTCTTCAGAAACGAGCCTTTCTTTTTATCTATATATTGGAGTTTGCTCTGAAATGGCATATCAAAACTCTATACACTTATGTGAAGAAAGTGTCGCTTGACCAAACATGATGGTATAAATTAATTAAGTCAAAGCTAATTAAAATTAGATGTAGGTCATTGATTTACCAGTAGACCATATTGCTGTCATAAGCACGAAGAATAAGACATAACCCATTTCAACACGAAATAAACCAGGTCAAATCATCGCAAGCTGTGAAAACATTTTTTACTTACGAGAATTAAAACTTGTTTAAAAGGTTAAAATGATTAAAAACAATGTGCGAGATCTTTCGGGTCTGTCTTTACAGACCCATCCTCAGGCACAACAATAAAACTCTCACGGGGACGCTGGCTTATATACGCATCTCTGTGCATCAGCAAGATACAACGCATGCGCCGTACTACAAGGTCGGGTATGCTTTACACAGAAAGTAACAAATGAAAATATGTACAAATGCATGAAAAGAAATACAAATGGCAGTAAGTAAGTAATCAAAACATATTTACAGTAGAAGTGGGATCTTCCAACAGGAACCTCCAGGGAGCAGGTATGATTTGCGGGGTTTCTTCATTACAACATTGTTCGGCAAACCCTGTAACGTACCAGGAGATGTGACGTACCTGCCAGAAGGACGCACACGACATAAAGGCAGGTAGGAATCAGAATAAAACGTCCGCGTAGCTCAATTGGTAGAGTGACTTATTCCGGAATGAGGGGATCCGGGTTCGAATCCTGGCGTGGACAGAAATGACGGAAAAATTTACTTCGTTATAACCCCGTAAATCATACCTGCTCCCTGGAGGTTCCTGTTGGAAGATCCCACTTCTACTGTAAATACGTTTTGATTACTTACTTACTGCCATTTGTATTTCTTTTCATGTATTTGTACATATTTTCATTTGTTACTTTCTGTGTAAAGCATACTCGACCTTGTAGTACGGCGCATGCGTTGCATCTTGCTGATGCACAGAGGTGCGTATATAAGCCAGCGTCCCCCGTGAGAGTTTACTTGTTGTGCCTGAGGATGGGTCTGTAAAGACAGACCCGAAAGATCTCGCACATTGTTTTAATCATTTTAACCTTTTAGACAAGTTTTAATTCTCGTAAGTAAAAAAATGTTTTCACAGCTTGCGATGATTTGACCTGGTTTATTTCGTGTTGAAATGGGTTATGTCTTGTTCTTCGTGCTTAAGACAGCAATATGGTCTACTGGTAAATCTTAATTAGCACGACAAAAACTTCCACTCATCGTAGGTCATTGGTTGAACTTGGAGTCCAGGGTCGTTAGTAGGACCTACCATTCTTTTGTAATCCTGAAAGGGTTCAAACATAACTTTATTAACCAAAAAACAATACATGCACAAAACAAGTAAAGAGAAAACATAACACTAGAACAACAAAAAAAAACCACTTTTCTAGGCGTGCAGAAAACGAAAAGTTTCGGGGCTGGCGTATAACAAGAGTTCAAACAATTTTTAAATACAGCATGAGTTCATGAAATTTTAAAAACTTGGGAATTCAGCGAGTAAAAAAATTGACAGCAGTAAAACAGAAGTAAGTCTGTGCATACAAAGTGATCAATATATTATAAAACAATGAAACCTATATAATAGGCTACGTCTGTCCCTAACGCTCTGACGTCATTCAGGACTTGCAGCGCCATCTGCTTTTATCCGGTGGCAGAAATCGGAACTAAGCTCACAGCTATCGCACGATACGTGAAAGCAAGGATAAATACCGTAATATAAAATAAAGTTAATAAGACAAACGACTTCATCTGCGGCAACACGCACGTACTCGAACAACTGTTTGCCAAGTTTGTTCTGCTGCGTAGGTGTTATCGCGTGTTTTATTTCATTTTCTTTGCATTGCAGAGTAATTTCATAAAAAGGAATCCGCGTCATTATAAATATAAATTACCCATATCGAATTAAAACGCTCTAACCTAAAATAAAAACTGAAGTTTTGAGATGCCAAAGTGAGAAAAATCGCATCTTAAAACATTTTCAGCTCTTACATGAATGAGTTTTTACTATGTCCTTACAGAAATCCGGCGTCTATTTGATATGTTTTCAAGCTGCTTCAATTAAAAATGTCACCCCGTCCTATGTCGGGCAACACCCCTTTACATATAAATATTTATTTAAAGCTTAAAAACAGCAGTTTTAGGACGGGCTGCGCGCTAGTCCTCTTTAGAAACCAATGAAACCAATGTTCATGAGGTGTCCATTTACTGTAACAATCGGAGATTTTGCCTGGAGTAAGAGCTTGATTGAATTCTGTTTGAAGCACTGAACATACCGATAGTTTGTACATTTTACAGAGTTTGAGTCTAGCATTAATGTAGAATGCTGAGGGTTAGCAGTGATGTTCTTTAGGTGGAACAGATAGATTGAATCATCATCATCATCATTGTCAACCATTATCAATCCACTGCTGGACGAAGGTCTCCCCAAGTTTCCTCCACAACGGTATGCCTTGTGCCAGTCTCCTCCATGTCACCCCTGCATACTTTCGAATTTCATCCACCAATCTCCCATGTGGTCTTCTTCTGCGTCTTTTCCTGTACCTTGGAATACAATCTAAAATTTCGGCTGTCCATCGACGGTCTGTCCATCTGGCTGTATGTCCAGCCCATTGCCATTTCAGGGATTTAACTCTGATCATGATGTCTTCCACTCGTGCCATTTTTCGGATCCATGAGTTCCTCTTCTTATCTCTCCTGGTTACACCAAGCATGCACCTCTCCATGCTGCTTTGAGTTGTCTGCAGCCTTTGTATGTGTCTTTTAGTTAAGGTCCACGTCTCTGCACCATACGTAAGTACTGGAAGGATGCATTGATCAAACACTTTTCTTTTAAGACATAATGGCATATTGCTCTTGAAAATTATGCTGTTTCTTCCAAAAGCTCTCCAGGCAAGTTTTGTACGCCGATTAATTTCTTCATCAATGTGACCCTCACTTGATATCTGCTGTCCAAGATAAACGTACGTGCTTGTTATCTCCAGCTTTTCTCTATCAATCGATAAATCTTCATTTCTTGTAAAAGCATTGAGCATCACTTTTGTCTTCTGAAAGTTCATTTTTAATCCCACGTCTTTACTCTTGTCAGCAAGTTCCTGGATCATACTCTGCAGCTCTGATGGGGTAGTTGCAAAAATGACTATGTCATCAGCAAAACGAAGATGGGTTAGATAATCTCCATTAATCTTTATCCCCTTGTTTGACTGAAAGACACCCTCCAATGTGGCATTAAAGAGCTTCGGAGATATGGTGTCACCTTGTCTCACTCCCTTTCCAATTTTTATGTGTGTTGTATTTTCAAACAGCCGAATCTTTGCACTTGCATTTTCATAGATGTTATTAATAATATTAATGTTTGTATCTTCTATACCGCAGGATTTCAGGGCCATTGTAACTGCTGATGGTTTCACCGAATCAAAGGCTTTTTCATAATCGATAAAAGCCATGCACACTGGAAGTTCATATTCCCTTGCTCTTTCAATTAGTTCTCTCAGTACGTGGATATGATCTATTGTGCTGTAGCCACTCCTGAATCCAGCTTGTTCCCTCGGTTGAGCCATGTCCAGTGTTACTTCAAGCGGTGTGAAAGAACTTTAGTGAAGATTTTATAAACCACTGATAGGAGGCTGATAGGTCTGTAGTTCCCGAGATCTTCAATGTCACCTTTTTTATGTAGCAGGATCATTCTAGCGGTGTTCCAATCCTCAGGAATCTTCCCTTCATTAAGGCATCGAGTGAAAATTTGGGCGAGTACTGTTTCGATTTCTCCACTTGCTTCTTGTATGATGTCTACAGTAATTCCATCTTCTCCTGGAGCTTTTCCCCGCTTCATGTTCTCGATTGCATGTGCAACTTCTGCTGGAAGGACTGGAGGAACTCTGGTACTGGTACCTTTCATGATGTCTGGAGTACATGTATCATCCCTTTCATATAATTTGGAGTAGAAATCTTTCACTCTTGTCAAAATTTCGCCTCTATTTCTTGTTACAGAACCATCTTCTTTTCTCAGTGCCATAATCTGTTTTCTTCCCTTACTGAGATGTCCCTTTGCTATCTTTAGGCTTTGGTTGTTTTCAATTGCTTTCCTCACTAGTTCACAGTTGAATTTTCTTACGTCTTCAGTGATACTTTTTCTTACTGCATAACGAAGTAAATTTCTCTGTCATTTCCGTCCACGCCAGGATTCGAACCCGGATCCCCTCATTCCGGAATAAGTCACTCTACCAATTTAGCTACGCGGACGTTTGGTCTGACTACTATCTGCCTTTATGTCGTGTGCGTCCTTCTGGCAGATACGTCACATCTCCTGGTACGTTACATCATCTCCCCCTTATTTTATTTTTTTTTTTCGAAGTGCTGGAGAAAGGATTCTCTTATTTTTTTCCTATCTCGCGGTGTGGAAATAATATCACACCAATGCGAGATTTCGAACGGTCGGGTCATCCGGATAGTTCAGGCGCCATTATAACGAAGTAAATTTCTCTGTCATTTCTGTCCACGCCAGGATTCGAACCCGGATCCCCTTATTCCGGAATAAGTCACTCTACCAATTTAGCTACGCGGACGTTTGGTCTGACTACTATCTGCCTTTATGTCGTGTGCGTCCTTCTGGCAGGTACGTCACATCTCCTGGTACGTTACAACTGTCTTGCATAGCTATATATATTTCACTTTGGAAGTCACATCTTCTTTAGTTGTCCTCATCTCTCTTCTTTTTTGCATCAACATTTTGGGTTTTCCTGATAATTTGTTCACATGCAACTTGTTCTTAGACCCAGCTCATTTTGTTGCTGTTTCCATAAGAGCTTTGGTTACTTTTCTGATAACTTCAGAAATATCCACTTCTTCCGATGTTAGGCCTTCTAAAGCAGAGAATCTGTTCTTCAGTTCCAACTTGAAGGTATTATGGTGTTTTTTAAGGTTGGTTATGTCAATACATTTTGTTTGTCTTATGAGCTTGCCACGTTCAAGTTTAGTGTTGAGGTGCATCTTACATCTCACCAATCTATGGTCACTACCTGTGTTGAACTTGTTTAGCACACTGCAGTCTTCTATGACGAATTTTTTGTTACACATGATAAAATCAATTTCACTTGTCGTCCCATTTGGATGTCTCCATGTCCATTTCCTGTGCGGCTTTTTCTTGAAAAAGGAGTTCAAGATGAAAAACCCTTCTGCCTCTGCAAACTCAACGAGAGTATTTCCACGCTGGTTTCTGTAACCGTGACCGAATTTACCTACTGAAGTTTCATTCTGTTGCCGCTGCCCTATTTTTGCATTGAAATCTCCCATAATTATCTTCAAGTGCTGCTTACCATTATTATTTAGATGACGAATTTCCTCATAATATTCTTCAATTTCTTCTCCAGGATGACTTGCGGTGGGTGCATAAGTATGAATAATCTGAGCCTGGTATCTTCTAGAGAGTTGGATAACGAGCCGTGCAGCTCTGTCAGAGGAACTTTCAACTTCTACAACTTTATCCTTCAGTTTCTTGTTTATTATAAATCCAACACCACTAGTTCTGCCAGTATCTGTCCCACGATAGTAGAAGAGATGTCCACTTTTCAGTTCGATGAGATCTTCTCCTTTTCTCCTTACCTCACTTAGCCCCACGATGTTCCACTTGATCCTTTGTAGTTCCTCTTCCAATTCAAGAAGCCTTGAATCAGAAGATAGGGAGCGTCCATTGTACGTTGCCAAGGTCAGCATCAGATGGCAGCCTAGTCCGGTCCTCCGGGGATTCTTAGCACCCTCTGCCTTCATGTCGCACTGGCCGTTGCCTTGACCAGGTACATTCTAGCTGCCGGAGACTGGGGGCCAAGATTTAAGTTGTGGAATCATTTTGGAGGGGTTTGGCCATAACTCATCACGCTGGCCAAGCGGGTTGGTGAGTGTGGGATAGCATTTCCTCTAATTCCGATGATATAGTTATACCGCTATTGGCGGTCGTCAGAGCCTTTAGTGGGAACAGAAAGCACCACGAGAAGGCGGGGTTGACATTTGTCAAGGAGAGGCTGTGATGTTAAGCATCACCTGACCTTACATCCCATAGATTGCATACTTTACTTAAATGAAGAGAAAAGCACAAACCCTGTTGTGGCTGGCATTAGTTTGAGTCTGGCTGTGGAGAAAGAAGTAGTCGTACATTATGTGAGATAATTGGCAGATTTTGCTGGAGAGACTGAACATCAGAGCGAAGACAGGCTGTAATATTAGGCATGTGGAGTTGGTGTGAGGCAATGGCGTATGTCGGCTGGCGTTGAGCAGTAGAAGCACTCTGGGCTTGGAAGGTTCCCAAAATGATGTAAAGTGATGGGTGTTGAAAGGCGATAACGCAGGTGTAGCCAGTGAACATCGACTGCTTTAGGGGAGGCGATGGAATTATGGTCCTTCATCCAGGTGATAACAAGATCTCAGGTTGAGATCCGCAAACCTGGCATCGGAGAATTATAATTCATAAGGAGGGGACGGTAGAATAATTTCGAGCTTATGGCATGCGGCAGCGTTTGACGATCATTCAAATAGTAGAAGAAGCTGAGCCGAAGATCGATGTATCAGTTCTGTTCACCAGGGTAGGAAAGAGTTTTCGGATGGAGCATTGCAGGAGCATAAGGTTTAATTGGTTGTCGGTTGTTTGTTGAAGTGGAGGGAAAATTTCGGGCAGGAATTTCAATGTTAGATCGTAATGAAGAAGTTCAGAAACTTTCATCACTCCACTGGCAAGCCAGGAAGGATAGAGAAAGTGGGCACGAGAACGGGAATAAAGCACGGAGGAGAAAATAGGAGGTTCGTCGAGAATATTATTAGTGGAAGTGGGCGGAAGGCTGATTAGGACAAGGGCTTCCTAGAGGGTCAGAGGTTTGCGGAAGAGATCGGGAAGATTGAGAGCAATGATTGGGTAGTGGTCCATTTTAATGAAAAGACCAAAGGTAAGAAACGGGTTTCGAGGTGAGATGAGAGAGTTTAGAATATCACCACCATGAATGGGAGGGCTAGAAAGTTCTTGAAGAAAGTTACTGATTCGATATGTGCGATATTTCAGAAGAACGTTGGGAAGGTTGGAGGCCGCCGTAGGCTTCAGGTAAGGAGAGAGATTGGAGGCATTTACCCAGTGCATCTTATACCAAATAAAGTTAACAAACGCTTTAGTGACTTGATCGAAGAAATATTTTGGCGGAATGATAGCGATCCAGGAGTGAGGTAAAATTGGCAGAAGCAGAAGGTTGACGATCAGTGAACGGCTAAAAAAGTGGGCGGGGCAATTTTAAGCTGAGTAATCCTAAAGGAGGCTGTATCGCCCATTGTGATGTCCCATCATCCCCACACTCATGCAACATACTGACATAGATAAAAAAATCCGAAATCCGTGTCCCACCCACATTTATCGTAAAAGAAACAACTATTTAATATCACTGCTTCATGAATCAAAATAATTGGTAAACTTAAAGAAAAAAAGACGTCTACCCAAGGAGGAGGTATCAGTACCATTTTTTTATTGGAGGTTTAACAACCACCGTGAGAAACTCAGCTGGCAATAAGCAGTTACTCGGCCCTAATTTAGGGACACTGACTCCAGGAAAGAGAGAGAGAGCCAGCGCCGTAAGGCAAACACAGCATTCATGCCTCACCGGGAGTCGAACCCGGACCCACCTCGGACGAATGATCAGAAGGCCATTGCGCCACCGGGGCGGCCCAGTACCATTCCGCCGTAGACGATTAGTGACCAAACAAATATAAAAATTATTTGTTTATGAAAATTACTATGTGAAATGTGCATATTTGAACTTCCAGAATGATCTTCATGGTGATTTAGTTGGAAATGGGGTCTTCAAGACCTTCATAGATTTTGCCCAAACCAAATTTTTCAAAGGAAAATAATTATCTGATGCAACACCCCGTTTTGGAGCATGGTTTGATCTACATTCAATCATGAGCGGATTTTTGAAATTCTTTCATTGTTAAATTGTCGAAATTTGATCATAACTGAATTCGTTTTACATTGCAATTTCAACTCTTGCATCCGGGATCTGACGGTTTTTTTTCCCATTAGGGAATTTGGAGTGTTAAAAAACACACACATTTTTATGAGTGTTTTTCTGTAGGAACTGCTTTTTTTTTTTTTTTTTTTTTTTGTAGGGGAACGCAAGTCTAAAATTGTCTGCCTGATTTTGTCGTCCCGATTAATCTGCCCGTGATTGAAAGTTCCAGTTTCTCTGCTCATACGTCAGAATCATCAAAACGAGTCAAAACAACACAGGGATTGTAGGGCACCGTTGAGTTCAATCCACCACTAGGCCTTAACTGATTCCGAATCTCTCAAACGGACCTGACGTAGGTTCTTTTGAGTGCCGTCGAGTTGAACTCTATCGCTGAAATACTGGAACGTGTAGTCGGCAATTACTTAATATCTGAGACAACGAGTAACTCCAATAAGAAGTCCTTTGTTAGACATAAAAAAAATTATAGATGAGAAAATAAACTCCGTTCGATTAGCTATATCCACATGCCATCAAGTTTCCAGATGGCGAACACTTTACTATCACGGAAATATCTCTAAAGACCCTACGTCACGTTTAACTTGAGTCCTTCCGTCCAGTACTAGTCGATCCCTGATCTCCGAAAAACCCTGACTATTCCGTCAGCCAAAACGCAAATCCCCGAGAGGTACAACTGACATTCTCGACCCGAACACGCCGTCCGACCACATCGAAGGCGAAACATGAGAAGCGTGACTGTGAGAACGCGTCGCTCCCTTTTACAGGGAGGGCACTTCTTAAACGCGTCGCTCCCTTTAATATGGGAGGGCACTCCTGGCTCAGCACTCCTTACATACGGCGTACAAAAGAAACGCACCACATGCCTTGCACTTGCGTTGGAATTTGCATTACATTACACTTGAAGTAAGAAATTGATACAGAAAACGTTGCTACATGAACATATTTATTGGGGGCTTGACTCCGTCATCTTACAGGGATAAAAAAAATCAGATGCGCCCAAACATCACTCAAATGGACAACAAATACAGTGAACAACTACATGAGTGTACCGTACTTGCTTAAAAGATGATTGTGACTATAAAATATTTAAAATACAGGATTCCAAAACAATCAGTAACGTTCAAGTACATTGTACCATTGTAAATCATAATAAACCACGTGACTTATCTGAACAATGTTTTAAATTCCTTTTAAAATTTCATATTAAAATCTGGATAATTGATGAAGCTTTCAAGAAATCTGGACAGCTCATGATTATTCAATAAATGACTATGGGAAAATACACTGCTCAAAGAAAAAAAAGGAAGTATTACGATGTCAGCATGAAATTACGGAAAACGCAATGAGCTGCAAGCTATAATGAAAGATAAACCTCTGAGCTTCACATATCAAAAAGAACATGCGAATGAGCAACACTGACGCATTTGCGTGCCTGGAGCATTTGTGCAAAGCAAACAAGCCATAAGTATCGCGCTCCCTGAGTCGTTCTCACGCAGAAGGAAGTTCAGGTGTGATTCATATAAACGATGTCTCAGCAACTCGATTTATCAGAATAGACAGATTGAAGTGCAATCGGAAGGTTGCAAGCCAACCAGATATAAGAGATAGGGACAGAAGCGATTGAACTGTCCCAAATCGTCATCAAGAAGTTGTGGAGTCGTTTCTAGGATACCGGAACAGTAACGAAGCAGACAAAGGAACCGTAGGCCAGCATCAACAACAGCACGACACGACCGGAACTTTAATTTCCTGGCTCGTAGATCAAAAATAGTACATAACAAAAACTTGAGTTTACCGACTCGTAGGAACCGCCGACCGCTGCAACTGATCTGCAATACCTGTTTTCTGCTGTCATAGAACGATACGTATGCACATACACCATAAGCAATTCATTCCACTAAAGACGACTGTATGGCTTGTGACTTATTGTATGGGCGATCCTCTCCACACATCAACATCGAGTTCCCGCTCAGAGTAGGATAAAAGCTGTTGTAGTTGGGACAGTAGGCTGAACGGTGTATGAGTCCAATAATCGTTATACGTCCTTCTCTGGCATGAACAGGGAGCAATGTGTAATCCAGCGCTCATGAAGGAACGAGACACCTTCGGTGGGTGTGAATCCTCATACCCGCAGGCATGAGTAGTCTTGCGCTCTCCAGAGCTCAAGAGCCAACCCGTATTAAGGCTACGGGTTGGCTCTTGAGCTCTGGAGAGCGCAAGAGCCAACCGCCTTAAACACGGGCGGAACGGACTGGAAAAGCATGAAGCAGCTCTCCGTTTCCTTCCTATGACGCTTCAGCAGCTCGAGCATGTCTCTAACACAGAGTGGCTGGGAACCTTTCAAGAACTGATAGATAATCTCATCCTTTCGGTAACTCACCGATGTGCCAGGGGTTTTGCAGCTGCTGGTAAATGTACACCCAACCAGAGGTCACCAAACCACTTTTCTCTATTTTTTCATGTGTTACTTGGTTACCATTTGTTTTGATTTACTCCATGTTTCATTCTTCGAATGCATTACATTCATATTTTCTACAGCAATCTACTTTACGTCTGTCGCCCAGGTAGCGTCGTAGTATAAGAGCTATAGCTTGTAACCAAGTAGCGTAATAGTATAAGAGCTGGCTTGTGACCAGGTAACGTAGTAATATAAGAGCTGGCTTATAACCAGGTAGCGTAGTAGTATAAGAGCTGGCTTGTTACCAAGTAGCATAGTAGCATAAGAACTGGCTTGTTACCAGGTAGCCTAGTAGTATAAGAGCTGGCTTGTGACCATTCGTCTGAGACCGTTGAGTGTTCAAATACCGTGAGGCGTGGGTGTGGTGTTTTTCTTACGGCACTGGCTCTCACCCTTCCCTGGAAGCAATGGCCCTAAATTAGGAACGGACGACTGCTTATAGCCCGTAACGTTTCTCACTGTGGTCGTTAAACTCCGAATTAAAAAGAAGGTATGTTTGTCTGTCCGTGCACGCAATGCCCTGCAATCATTGTTGAATAGTGGGGTTTACCTGCATGCTCCGAGAGTGAAGTGGTATTAATTAAGTTAAAGGCTAAATACCAACAGTTAAATTATTCCAATTCAGGAAACGTCAGCTCTGTGTTCATCCCACTTTATCTGTATTAAATAGCAACAGCAAGCCTTTAAGGTTAGAAATGTAGATCTGGGATGCGATTACTTCCGCCATAATCAGCTGCATGTGGTTATCTCAAGGCTTTATACAGAACGATATTTGTTTGTGCTGGTAAATGAAATAAAAGGTAAACCAAGAATGCCGCTTATACGTAACAGTGTAACGACCCATTCACTCACCGAGATGTTTTCCCAAATGTTTGCCGTGTATACGCGCTAGGCTTTCAGCATCGAAAGCGGAGCGCTTGCCAAGAATGTTGTTATTTGAGTAATCATGCTAGATGCCATCGGCCTTCTTATCTATGACTTATCTTACCAGAGATAACGAAAGAAATGTAATTAGTTTTCTCAGAGTTCAGAGGCAAAAAAGTTTATTCCACACTGTTCCTCGCCTCTAGCCTTATTTCGCAAAGGGTTATTAAAATTTAATGCGTGTCAGAGGACGAGAAAATTATTCTGTCATAGGATGAATCAGCTATGTCCTTGATTAGGCTTCGTTCATTCATTTCGGTATCAAATGAGCTGACTGAAATTTTTAATTTCGTTCTCTTTATTAAGAAGACAAGCAATAGGAAGGTGTATTCTATTCGACTGTCGAAGATGTATCCAATCGTAAAATTGAGCAAACAAACTACATGTTTGTTTAGCATTTTGAAAATTCTGCAGACAGACAGAAAAGTGTCAGTTTTGCTCCAGGTTTGGCAAACATATTGTGCTACTTAAAAAATTGCCTGTCAACATGTAACGTAAAATAGACCCAAATCCCAGTATAATTTACTTCCGAGAAACAGGTTTATGGGAAAGCCGCACTGTTCTAACATAATAAGTTTGATGTAATGGCACTTCATTTTTTTAAACAGGAATTTTCATGGACAGCAAAGTCTACAGAGCAATGCATTTTTTTTCAGAAACGATATGGAAGTGCTTGGAAGCATTTTGTTTGTCCTTGATTTAAATAAATGAATGTTTGGAAAATGACAGGAAAAGAATTCCAGAGTTTTAATGTAACAGGAATAAATGAATTGCGAGAATGGAATAACCGATGCACACACACACACACAAAATTTACTTAGCTGAATAAGAAATCGAGCCATGACGGTACTAGAGCAGAGTTCATGAAGGCAGTGCTGTGACTAGCTTTTCATATGGTGTCCTGTGCAAGGTTTTATTTTTGGGCCCTTAATTATTTTTTTCGTGAAAAATAATAATAAAATAAATACGATATAAAAATTGTTTATAAATATTGTTTGTATACACAAGAAATGTACAAGACCCTTCATATGTATTTATAAATGAAAATAATTATTTGAATTGCACTTTTGCGGCTTTCATTTCAGCAAATTCATTGATTGCATCATCATGATTAATATCTTTAACGATATTATAGTCAATTGAAATTATGGAAAGATAGGATAATCGTTTTTGTCCGATAGTCGATTTTAAATTAATCTTAATTAATTTTAACTTGCTGAAACTTCTTTGACACGAAGCAGTAGAAAGGGGAAGAGTGAGAAATATACGGAGAGCAACGTTGGTATTCGGATGTGACTCAGTTAATCCAAAGTCATGAAGAGCCTGTACAATATGAGGTGGAGTTGCAGTTTTAATGTTTTGTATTAGTGTCAAGGCTTCAGACTTTGAGCCAAAATCTTCAGAAGGCAAACTCGTCGAAACAGTTCTCAGTTGCTGATAACGCTTATCTATTTAAAACAACAGAGTGTCATAAGCGTTGCTAATTTGCATTTTAGGGTGGACGTCAAGTAATTTTGCTTCCTATACTTCCAATGGAAAAACTTCTATACACATTTTCTTCACAATTAATGCGTTCCCAAGGATGAAAATATGAACATCGATTAAAATAGCTTCATTTTATAACTTGGAATAATTAATATTTTCCAAAACATAACCATAATTATATTAAAAATCAATAACTTTTCCTTTGCTGGTGTTGAAACCAGAAAAAAGATGGCGCGACCTGTACTTTGATGATGTCAGTAGACAAACAAATGTTGAATTGCATAATTATGGTTATGTTTTAGAAAATATTAAGTATTCCAAGTTATAAAATGAAGCTATTTTAATCGATGTTCAAATTTTCATCCTCGGGAACGCATTAATTTTGAAGAAAATGTGTACAGAAGTTTTTCCATTGGAAGTATACGAAGTAAAATTACTTAACGTCCACCTTAAATACTCCTTCAGGTGTCATTATTACTTCCTTCAGGGCCCCATTTGTCCGCACCTGCCTAGTTACACCATTGCATGATGTAAACGGTAAACAGAATGTAGTAAAGAGATAGGAAAAATAACAAGAAAGGTATCACCGAATTCTCTTGTATAAACGGGCTCGTCCTCTTAATCCTTTTCGACACGAAAAATTATTTCAAAGTAGATTTTTAGTAGAAAAAATCCAGCGAAAGCCAGTATGCATTTACGCCTCCTAAAGAAAATTTGCGCAAAATTTTTTAAAATGCCCAATGAAAGAAGTGTTCTTCACAGTGTATTGAACCGGTTACAAATAAATAAGCTAATAAATAAGTAAATAAATAAATAAATATTAATCGGATTTCTGCACAATCGGTAGAAAATAGAACACGCAACTTTCCGGCACTAGCTGCTAAAATATGTGCTACGGAAAATCAAAAAGTGTGTACAAAGCATTTTCAAAATGGATGATATCCAAGGCAGAGGGTATTTTCCAGATCGGATTCTCAGAAACGAAAAGATGGATCCAAGTATGGTACTAATACAAAGGCACACTTACACAGCCTAGCGGCAAAACTGTGTGGCACAAAAAGTGCTAACTCTTTGAAAACAATTACAAAAACGAAGCAGTCGACAAAGTTGTTCGATCCTGATGAAATTCCGCATGGCCATATATATATACCAATGATAAAAAAATAGCGGCGAATGACGAAGTAGTGGCCCACCACAGCGCATGGGAACCGCGCATCGAGGAGATATATCAAGAGCAAAGCTCGCACGGAGGGACAATTGTGACAGCGGATAACGGTTGCATTAACCTCCACGGCCTGTGAGGTTGTCTCAACGTCGGATCCGTGAACAATACGAGCAGTTGAGCGAGTTTGAGAAAGGTCGTATAATTGGGCTGAGAGAGAGGCCGGTTGGTAAAGTCGCAGTATCTTCAGGCATTTAGGTCGGAGCGAAGCGGCAATCGGGTGATTGTGGCACCATTAGGTCGAAGATGGCACCACCCAGCGGCACGCGGGCAGTGGACGGCAGAAGGAAACGACAGAACGCGAGGATCGAGCGAGCAGAGTCGGAAACGGCTCAAACTTTTTGGCCCCGACCGAGAAAGGGACGTCACATAATTGGACCCGACCCGGATAAATCTGCTTTGGACTAAAACATTATAAAGGGTGTTCAAAATGTCAGTGGGTGTCTTAGATTATACGGAAATGAAACAAATATATTATAGGAATGTATCATTTACTGTGTACCAGAGTTCAAAAAGGGTCAAAAAGTTTGGATCCGAACCAGACCCGACCCGGACGTATATATATATAGTCTCTGCAGTGGGTGTCTTAGATTATATGGAAATCAAACAAATGTATTATAGGAACGTATAATTTACTCACTTACTTAGAGGAAATATTGAAACTGTCGTCCTTCATTTGCAAAGCATAACGTAACTGATTTACACGTGTTTTCAAACACATCTGCGAGAGTCAAAAAGTCTTGCGCCGCAATGTTAAGGCTGTTCCATCTAATTCTGATGTCGCTACAGTGAAAATGTTTGAATTAAGTAACTTGTTTTATGTTTAAATTCAGACTTTGATGTTTTCTTGATAACATATCCAGCTTCAGAATATTTCACAGCAACACCAATGTTCACAAGTTTATGATAAGCTGAAAGTCTCCAAAATGTTGATGCTGTTTCATCATTACCCCTCAGAAGGAAGGGGCATTCTTCCTTCATATTGTATGACTAATCATTTTTCAGTTCGCGGGCAGCAGTATCGAGCACAAAATTCCACAGTGCTCATTTTTCTTTGAGTTCTTTTTTTACTTTTCAGAACTAAAACGGAACTAAAACCGGGTCGAAATCGGGTCAGGAACACTTTGACTCGACCCGTTTGACCCGCTACAAATTGCCGACCCGTTGACCCGTGACCCGTTTTCATCTCTGATTGTGAGAGCTGCACGAACAGAACAGAATTCGTGGCTCTCAACAATCGGTGACCATGTTGTGTCATCTACAGGTACGGAAGTTACCATCCGGACCTTTGCCAGACGACTTGTGGCACGGGACTGCATTCGAAGAGGGCACTCTGCCGCCTGGCACTGACTAGCGAGCATATCCGGCACCGGTTTCAGTGGTGTCGGGCCCGATCAACGTGAGATAGTGTCCATTGGCGTCATGATGTCTTCAGTGCTTAGTCCCGGTCTGCACATGGCGCCAATGACCAGCGCATACGTGTTTGGAGACGAGCCGGCCAACGTACGGATCATGCCTTTACGATGGAACGACACACGACTTGCACACCGGGAATGACTGTCTGTGGAGCCATTTCCTACGATAGCCGGACACCCTTGGTAGTCCTCCGTACCACCGTCAAGACTCAAGGGTACGTCAATGGCATTCTAGTACCTGTTGTGTTGCCATTCCTGTCACAGCATCGCCGAGCAACTTTTCAGCAGGATAATGTCCGGCCACACACGGCACGGCTCCACAAGACCTACCTCCGTAATTTCGACACCCTTTCATGGCCAGCCCGATCGCCCTACCTCTCACCGATCGAACATGTTTGGGACATGATGGGACGCAACATACGCCCATCCAGGAATGTCGGTGATCTAACCCGCAATTTTGATACCATCTGACATGCTATGCCCCAGGTCACCACACGTGAACTGCATGGGTCTATGCCACGTCGTGTAACCGCTTGTATCTGAGACAGAGGTGGTGCTACACAGCACTGACTTGTTTCACTCGTGTAGCTGTTTTATCTGAATAAATGGCCCAATTGCTCTGGAATTGCAATCATTTCCTTTCCTGTACATGTACATTTAACATATCAATTTTTATTTCGATTTGACGACTCCTTCTGGGTGCGTCGTTTTTTTTTTTTTTTTTTTTGTTCTTTGTTTTGCAAAGGGTGCGAATGAAAAATATCCCTCGCTCCACACGCTGTCAGTGGTAAAAACAATTTTTTTAAATCGGACTTCTAGAAGCGGAGATATCACTATTACAGAGATCTACATTAACGCACCTTGCGAGAAGACTAAATATTATTTTGAGAAAAAAATACACATAAATATTTTTCGTGGTGCGTTACATCCGACTGAGACAGAATTTTTTCAATAGGATTTTTAGATGCGAATGTATGAATGCAAACAAGTGTAAATCAGAAATATGCACTAGCTGCGAAGCATTTTGTAACAAAGTATTGTAAAATGCAGGCAAAACCATAGGCGCCGACTAGGGGGGGGGGCAAGGTGAATCTTGCCCCTCCAATAATTTTACTGGGGGAATGCCCACCCAATATTTTTCATCCTGTCTAATTAAATAATCGATTTAGCCTCATAAGGTGGACCTAGCTCCACCTTATTAGGCAAAAGCGATTTATTTCCAAAAAATAACAACAAAATAAATAAAAACTTTTTTCCCAATCTTAGCATTGCTCATTTGATAAGAAATTGGATTGCCAGCCCCGTATTAATAGCGTTTGACCATTATTTCAAATAGAAACTGTGCGTAAAATGGCTTTCGTGGTAAAAGGTATCAGAAGTTGAACATATCTGTTTTTCTGAAGCAAATGTACATAGTAAAATAATTGAATTTAATAGCTTACGTACTTACGCCCCTAATGGCGAGGTTATGCATCCAAATGATAACGAAACATGTGAATCGTTGTTCTCACAGTTCAAGCTTTGGACTGCGAAAAAGGATTTTTGAAACCAATAGTTTCAGAGGTGTGATACCCACAGACTGACGGAAACAGTAATAATATAAGAACGTTTTATTTCCTTTTTTTTCAAATGACGCGTTAAAAAAATTCTGAGTTCAAGCAAAACGTTTGGATGTTTTAGCGTAGTGTTCCAAACGAACGATCAAATCAGCTTGTGTGATATAGCAATTCTTTTGCATCAGAGTTTCACTGAATAAATTCATGTAACAAAAATTGAGAAAAAACATTCGGACATTCACAAATGCCGTTTCGATATGAGAATTTCAGTGAATAAACAGATGTAAAAATTTGCAAAAATATTCAGATTACAAAAAATATTGCAAAAATATTCAAATTACAAAAATATTGCAAAATATTCAAATTATAAAAGTATTACAAAGATATTGCAAAAATATTAACATTACAAAGATATTGAAAAAATATTCAAATTGCAAAAGTATTGCAAAAATATTAAAATTACAAAAATATTGCAAAAATATTCAAATTAGAAAAATATTGCGAAAAATATTAAAATTACAAAAATATTCAAAATACAAAAATATTGCAAAAATCTTGAAGCTACAAAAATATTTCAAAATTAAAGTAAGAAAAAATTCAGACTTTCACGATATGAGAATTTCACTGAATAAATAGATGTAAAAAATAATAGATGTAAAAAATATTCAAATCAGAAAAATTTTTGTGAAAATGTTCAAAATAAAAAATATTTCCAAAATAATCAAATTTCAAGATTTGCAAAAATATTCAAATTGTTGGATTGGTATTAACGGTTTCAGTGAATAGAGTTATGTTAATTTTTTTCCGAAATTTTGAATTGCATACTCATCTTCAAAGACCACAGCTCGAAAATTTCAACCCATTTCACTTTCCTGTTTCCTACCAGTTTCGTTCTACAGCACTTGTAGTATTATTAGTGACTGGCGCTATCTTGTACTGCTTTTAATGCGCAGACGCGAGGAACGCCGAGCTGAAAGTGAACGAAGGGGAGAAATGTTCCCATTTTACTCCTTTTTGTCACTTAAAGTGAATTGCGTTTGGGTGAAACCGTCGTTTGTTGAATGAAAAAGAAAATAAAGCTCATAACAATCTTCACGGATCCTTGAATTTACATCTGCAAAGGAATTTCATAAATTGTTTTCCATAACGATGAAATAAAATTGCGTACAGGTTTTTGTGACTTTATATAACCTAATAAAAGCGTGCTTTTAAACATGTAATTTTTACGCTTTCGAACCGTACGTTGAAGAAGCGTATATGCTCCAACTTTGTCCATCTGTCTGTCTGTCAGCAGGATAACGTGCGTAAAAATGGTTCGATTTCGATGAAATTTTAGTATCTGGTAGAAAACAGAAAGAACTCTATTGAAAATGGGGTCAAAAGTCAGGACATGCTTATGCGTCGTAACTTACGTAAAAATGCTTCGATTGCGACAAAACTATATATGTTGTTCCGGAGATGTACTGAACCGGTTCTGTTTAATATCATCGAAATGGGGTCAAAGGTCAGGGCACAGGAGCGACATTTATTCCACAGCCATTATCCTCATAACTTGACTAAAAATACTTCTATTGCGACTAAACTTTAGTATGTAGTTCCGGAGGTATACCGAACCGGTTCTGTTCAATGTAATCGAAATGGGGTCAAAGGTCAGGGTACAGGAGCGAGATTCATTCCACAGTCATTATTCTCAAAACTTGAATAATGATTTTTGGTATGTTGGAAAGCGTATAAAACATAATCAGTGCATTGCATGATTTTACTAACTTGTAGGTGTTTCGCTTAACAAAATAAATATCACTAATGTACCACGAAATCTGACAAACCGAGAACCGCTATTCTGAATGGAAGTTGTCCATTGGGGTCACATATATTAACAACTTGTTACGCGCATAGATATCGTTAAGCTGTTCTCCGAGATTCAAAGATTAACTCCCCAAAGAAAGCTCATCTGCCAAATAAAAGGTTTAAAACTAATGGTGCTAGATTTTACTTACTGTTGATGAAACAAATGCCTCCATTTACAGCGATAAGCCGCACACCCTTGATGAATTAAAAGTGAACACTACGGATGCCATACCCAGCTTACTGTCGATGAGTTGTGGAGCGTTACGAACAAAATGTTCCGTCGTGTGCAGCTGTGTCTTGATGACGGAGGACAGTACTTTCAGCAATTGTTGCAAACGCAGGTAAATTACTCCTGTTTTCTGTCATTTCAACTATTCCTTACCATGTATAGTATCATTGTCTGACTGTTGTCGTTCATTATACTCCAGCCTCTTTTATATGACACACCCTGTATATTAAGCTTGATGGTCGAATCAGGTTTATCAATAAGCGTAGCGTTTCCAAACAAAAATGTATGATAATTTTCGTGGCAATGTTGCGCTGTAGATGGCTTCTTCAGTTCATAGTTGCGTACGTATGTCTTGTGTTCCTTCACGAGGAAACTTAAAGTCCTGCGGGTCTGTCCTTTATGTGAAAGTCCACATTCACAAAGAATCTGATAAATAAGTTTGGAATTAAAACTTTTGAGAATTTTTGAAATTCTGAAGCAAATCTGCGCAGCAAGTGCGATAACAGCCCAATCCTCTCGTACTTGAAGGTCTTTTGGTGTGAGCAAGCAGACAGACTTCTGGTTCCTGACAATTTAAAGACTATGTCGAAGACATAAATTCCCCAGGAATTTATCAGATCCCTTGTGAATATGGACTTTTGTAAACAGGACAGACCCGTAGGTCTTTAAGTTTCCGTGTGAAGGAACACAAGACTTACGTACGGAACTGTGAACTGAAGAAGTCGTCTATGGCCAAACACTGTGACCAAAATAATCATAAATTTTTGTTTGAAAACGCTACGCTTATTGATAAACCTGATTCTACTATCAAGCTTAATATACACTCATCTTCAAAAAAAATAGTTGCACCCAGAAGGACGTATCGGATTGCAATGCTGTTCGGGAGGAAGGGAAAGGTTGTCAGGAACAATAAATGATTAAACATTGAGCCTGATATGGGCAATATTTATTGAGCTACACGCCAATAAGTAGTGTCTCTCAGTATGGCGTCGGGCAGCAATGTTTGCTCACACAGCATGCGAGACGTCTCGGCATGGAGTTGTACAGGTTCCTAATGGTGTCCTGCGATAAGCCATTCCATGCAGCTTGAATCTTCTCATGCAGTTCATGCAGATTGTGCAGTAGGGGTGGAGTGTAGACAGCGCGTCCCATAGCATCCCACACATTTTCAATCGGCGATAAGTCTGGCGATGCGGCTGGCCCTGGCAGAGTGCCAGTACCTTGAAGGCAAGCTCTCGAGACAGCAACAAATATGCGGACGAGCGGTTTTCTGTTGGAAATTCGCAACGGAGTGAGCGTTCAGAAAAGGCAAGGCCACTGGTTGCAGGACCTCATAAACTTAACGTGGTGCTGTCAAAGTTCCTGTAATGAACACCAAAGGTGATCTGGCATCGAAGGCCATTGGACCCCACACCATGGAACCAGGCCTTCTGGACGTGTGACGCTTGACAACAATCCGTTCACCTTGGCGCTGAACGTTGCCTCCACACACTGATTTGGTGGTCGTCTCCTCCAAGACAAAAGCAGGACTCGTCACTGAAGATCACCCGCTGCCATTCTGAGTGGCTCTATGACAGTCTGGCACGACACCATTGCAGTCTTTGGCGACGATGCAATGGTGTTAAGGTCAGTCGTCATAACTGTCTGCGTGCGTGTAGCCCTACGTCGTATAACCGTCTGCCAATCGTGCTGCCCCTAATCAGAAGATGCATAGAGGGCACCACTGTTCGCTGAATATCCGCAATTGTGGAGGTTGGGTCACTCCGTTCATGTCGCACAACCCGTCGGTCCTCTCTCTCCGTAGTTCGTCTAGGTCTCCCAGACCCTTCCTGTCGCTTTTGCGTGCCTTGTTCCATCCACTGCCGCCAACTTCGTGCTATAATGATATCCGCATGACCGGTATGGCGCGCAATACGGCGATTGAACCATCCCGCTTTCCGTAGCCCGACGATGCGGCCGTTCTCGAACTCCTCCAACTGCTCGAATTGCTTCCGAACTTTTCTCCAAGGCATAATTAACTTGAAAAGGATGCAACCAACACAACCGCACGAGACGGAATGGCAAGCGCGCGCAACGGGACGACCTTATATAGCCGGTCAGGTACAGCGCTACGACCCCTCCTTGCTTGCGTCACATGCGCAGCTGAGCGTGATACTTGAATCATTTGCATGTCTCACGATGTAAAACCTACCCACCAAGTTTCATTTCTGTCGGTTGCTTCGTTCTGCGTGCAACTATTTGTTTTGACGATGAATTCATTAAACGTTTTCCACATATGCTGCAATTCTTCACTGCTTGTTAACGCCTATGATATCTACTCCATGTATTTCAACTCACCAAAATACGTGACCGAAAAAACTCTGATGATGTCACAAAGATTTGAATGTTTACGTCCCATTTGTCCTGATGAAGCCGAGCCAAACGCTCTACGAAACTATAGTAGAAATTAAAATAAATATTTAATTGTGAATATACGTTGCTATTTTATTTTTTCTGAATGTCAAAAGTTTTGTAGTGATAAATATATCAAGACCTTTTGTCCTTTTTACATGCAGACATTCCTGAATCGGGTCCTCCCATGATTTCTTTGACCTTCCTCTAGCTTTCTTTCCTGCCACTTGGGCTGAATAAATTCTCTTTGTTAGCATTTCATCACTCATTCTTTCAACATGTCCAACCCACCTCAGCATATTTGTCACCACTATACTAACAATATTTTGACCCCCTCGGTGGCGCTGTAGTCTAAGCGATGGCCTCTGATCATTCTTCCGAAAGCGGTTCGGGTTCGAATCCCGGTGAGGCATGGATGGCGTGTTTATCTTACGGCACTGGCTCTCTTCCTTCCTTGGAACCAGGGACGCTAATTTAGGGACAGGCGACTGCTTATAGCCCACTGAGTTGCTCACGGTGGTCGTTAAACCTCCAATAAAAAAAAAAGTAACAACATTTTGCTTCACCTTGTACATCTTCATTCCTCACATGACCAGGACATGTATGACCGTAAACGCATGCAACTAATGCATCTCCAGCCCACAAACGACTCCTGCGTCTTTTCTCCAGTACGCAGGTTCCAACATCATTTCAGGAAGTTTTCGCTAACGGTTTATAAAAAATCGATAGACGGGTAGATGTTTTGCTGTTGGGTATCAGTGTATAAAAGCATTTAGAAATTCTGTGAATATCAGTTCCTTTGCTCGATTGTATAAACCATTACGCTATTGTAACAAAACTTTTGTTCGGTTCCATCAGATTTCAAACCAGAGTTGAGTTTGGAATAATCATTCGTTCTCTTCATGGTTCTTGCTTCCGTCTCTGTTGACTGGTTAGTCGCTAAAATACGGATTCGTGTCGTCACGGCTGAGAGTTCTACGGAGCCTAAATGCCACTTGCAAATTGAAAAGCCAGCGACCTGGAACTTAGGTGCAGTTACAGCGTAACATTTAATATTTAATTCGATGTCTCAATGTTTCAATTATAAACTACTAATTTCCACCTGAAAAGAAAAAAGTATACAATGACATTCAGGTAGATCGTACTCCACTGCTATCTGTATTTCGGAATAACACATTAATTTTCTGTTTCCCTCCTAGCAAAAATATTTGATAATGTAACTAAAGTTTCAATATCTTATATATAAAACACAAAACGTCTGGTTTTTTTTTTTTTTTTTGATTGGAGGTTTAACGACCACCGTGAGCAACTCAATGGGCTATAAGCAGTCGCCCGTCCCTAATTTAGGGTCACTGGTTCCAGGGAAGGGAGAGAGCCAGTGCCGTAAGACAAACAAAACATCCATGCCTCACGGGATTCGAACCCGGACTCCGTTCGGCCGAATGATCAGAGGCCAACGCCTTAGACCACTGCGCCACCGGGGCGGCAACGTCTGTTTGTCTGAAGCAGCAAAAACTCTCGAACGCCGAACTGTGGCATCGTGAAATTTGCGTAGCTTATTAATACTGGAATTTCTAGGTCAACGCAATTATTTTAAGATCTCTAAGCTGTTCGGTTCACGAGTTATGAATTAATTAATAAGTTAATCAATAAAGTAAACTTTGTTTGCTACGTCATCGTTATCTGTTCCAAATCTGAAAGCACGTGACTGCATTCATCCACAGGTGTTTCTATTCTTTGAGAACTGTTTCATAAAAATATGCAAAAACGAACTTTGCGAAATCTTAACGAAACAAGCTGAAATTTTTGCCAACACTCTGAATTGGTAATAAGACAAGTCCCTCAAAATTTCACCGGAATCCGGTCAGAACTTTTTAAAATAGGCATGGAATATTTAATTCATCGGTAAAGAGGAATATATACGGTGCCGCCCCGGTGGCGCAGTGGTCTAAGGCGTCGGCCTCTGATCATTCGTCCGTAAGGGGTCCGGGTTCGAATCCCGGTCAGGCATGGATGTTGTGTTTGTCTTACGGCACTGGCTCTCTCCCTTCCCTGGAACCAGTGACCCTAAATTAGGGACGGGCGACCGCTTATAGCCCATTGAGTTGCTCACGGTGGTCGTTAAACCTCCACTAAAAAAAAAAAAAAAAAAAAAAAAAAAAAAAAAAAAAGAATATATACGCAGAAACGGTTAATAAAATCTTGACGGCTAATTCAAAACGTTACTTACCGATTCAGGAGAAATTTGGAGGTCATGTTCCTACTAACGTTTTATGGTGTTCATTAAAATTTCAGCCAGTTTCATAAAATAATTGCAAAGATACGTTTTTAACTTTTATATCCCAGAGATTTGCCCCTCAAAGACGTCTGAAACGAAATCACGTGATGCATTTGCTCGTCGATAACAAATTGTTAACGAATTTCGTTCAGTCAGTGTTCCAATGCCGTGTCTCCTGGACGCGTGTTAAATAATTCGTAACGATTTAGGTCTGTTTGATTCTACAGCTATATGTTGGAATGTCAAGAGCAAAGGATCCAATAAAATTATATATTGTCTCCAATGAAGGAGAAACCAAAAATGATGCGTACGGCCAAGTGCTGAAATAATCACACTGTGAATAAATAATTTGTTATGAACGAATTTGTGAAATCAGCTTTTTTCTTTCTTTCAAGCATCAATTTTTTCCCCCGATTTTTACGGTGACATATAAGGAAATTTGAAATTAATAAGCCTAAATCCCGGACAAAGCCGGGTAGTAAAGCTAGTAGCTTATAAATCCTGACCAATAGGTTTTTGTGATTTCAAGTTAACAGTAGCATTTTATCCTCGAAGTCCAGGACTACAAATTAAATTATGATAGCAGCAGTTTTGTTATAGCGGCTTTCTTGCGAAATGATTTATTGTATCTAGATAAAAAAAAGAATATAAGGCAAGTTCATAAAAGAATGACGTGGTTTCACAGACGTCTAAATCAGTTTCCGGTGACGAAATATCAAGGTTAGTAGATGACAAGGTTACGCTCATCCTGCACTTCCGGTAATTGCTTTGTGACGTCACTGTCTAAATCGCCATCGTAAAACTACCTCCCCGAAGGTCAGCGACTTTGTGCTGTCTCGTACGGGTAAGTGTACGGGCTGCTTCTCTTTGCCGAAGCAACAGTGGCTGGTTCCGCCTACGAGGACATGTTGGAAGTCTGGTTATTTTCACAACTGGACAGTTATTTCAACGACTACATTTTCCAACAGGACGGTGCTCATCCCCCACTTCCATCATGACGTGAGATGCCTTATCAATCGTGTTCTTCCACAGCATTGGATTGGTCTTGCTGAAGATACGGACAACCACATCCTCCGGTGGCTACCCCAGTCCCCGTACCTAACGCCCAATGACTTCTTTCTGTGGGGATATATGAAAGACACAGTTTACGACCCCCAGTGCTACGGTTCCTCCAGGATCTCCAGGAAAGGATCACCAGTTCATTGGAAGCCATCACACAGGACATGTTCGATCAGGCCTAGCAGGAATTAGACTGCCGCTTAGATATGTGCCGAGTGACGAGAGGTGCGCACAATTAATGGACTTCGAGTGACGCACGTCAAACTTGGACAGTTGCCCTCCGGATTTAGGGATGTCATGACTCTATAAGGTAGGAAATACAGTAAATACATGTCTGTGAAACCCACCATTCTGTATATATACAATAGATTCCGGTAAACTGGGACACATCGGGAATGGTCGAAAGCTCGATCCCAGCCACACCGTTTCAAAGACTCGCGCAGCTTCGGAGTGCAGGTTAGGCTGGCGGTCCCGGGATGTTGGACACCCCGTTAGAAATAATGTCATTTGTTCCTTTCTTCTCGAAGTGCCCACACTCTGATCTGGTATCAAATGCCACGGTGTTAGTTCGCCCTTTCTTGCCTGACAATCTTAACCATTTCTACGAATCTACCAACTTTCACAGCAGGGTCTCCAGTGCGCGGTGTATGGTCCCTGGGACCAAAGTTGTTGCGTCTGAATCTTCCTTGGATTAAAATATTTGCCTACTTGACTAGTTTTATTCCTGCTAAGCTTTGACTTGTGCTCAATGTTGTTACGTTCCGGGACTCCCGGTGACACTGATGCTTTTCTACGCTTTCCAACCGTAGGTTGAAGAAGAGTATATGCTTCAGCTTTGTCAGTCTGTCTGCCCGTCCGCACGAGAACTCACGTAAAAATGGTTCGATTTCGATGAAAGTTTAGTATGTGGTAGGGGACCACTGGGGAAGAACCCTATTGGAGATGGAAAAAATGGGGTCAAAGGTCAGGGCACAGGAGCGAGATATATTCCACAGCCATTATCCTCATAACTTGAATAAAATGCTTCTATTGAGATAAAACTTTAGTATGTTGTTCCGGATGTATACTGAACCAATTCTGCTTAATATAATTGAAATGGGGTTAACTGTCAGGTCATAGGAGAGAGATTTATTCTACCGCCATTATCCTCATAACTTGAGTAATGATTTCTGGTATGTTGGAAAGCGTATCATATAACCAATGCATTGCATGATTTTACTAACTTGCTTATTTTAGCCGCTTTTTAGTACATGCTAGAATCATCAGAATCCCTTTGCTGCTAAAATATGTGACTTTTGGGGATGGGTCTTCGTCCTTCCACTCTGGCGTTTCCTTCAACGCAATACCTACTTTTTTTCACTGGATTCCATGCCGTTCCGCTGGATGAAGTTTGAAGCGCCAGATCTTAATTTCATGATCAACTTTCAAATGCATTCGACAACCGGTCAACATTTGAATTTCTGTTTGAAATGCCGTTTTAACTGAAACTGCAAGTTGTGCTAACTTCAGGCTTCCGTGTATAACCCAGCCCCTTAAAATGGCATTTATATAAATATCATTTGCATAATTGTTTGTTGTTTTCATCATATATGATGGGTTATTCCAAGGTTCTTGATAACATTGCGTAGATGGGGTTTCTGTACCGAAGATAAGTTAGTTAAATTCGGCAACGATAAAAACATAACAGAACAAGCAACACATTAATAAAACACTTCGAACTGATTTTTCTCTGTACCAAAAAAACGTTTAAAAAGATTGCTTGAGTCTTAAAGATTTTGAATTAAATTTCTTTCAATTGCCAAATGTTTAAACCTTGACTTTTGGTTAGGTCAGAGAAAAAAAAGACAAAGGTAATGGAAGAAAGTTAGACCGAAAAATACCAATTTGAAATGTAATGGTTTTGGGAACAAAATATCATATGCGTCATGTTATTTTCAAAAACTTTATTAGTTACTATTGCAAAGTTGTTGTTCCTTTTTCACTTGTACTTGTACGAGCTTAGAAGCTTGCGTGAGAAACCTGTTCTGCAAATGCCAATCAGTGATATTTTTTGTTAGCTCAACAATAAACATAAAAGGAAGTCAACCAATAAAATGTGATACAATACAAATTTAGAAGATGTTAATCCGTTTATTGGTGTAAATATGACATGGATGGTAAGTCAGATAATATCCGAAAACTTGAAAATTTCGTCGTCCTGGAGCAGGAATCGAGCCCGCGTCTCCCAGATAGCGCATTCAATCACATTTCATTCAATAAAATATGATTCTTGCTGAAAGCAAACTAGATTTTTCATTATCCATAATCAATTCCGATGGATTTCGGATGACACATGAAACAAGCCATCCCAACAATTCCTCGAAAGATATTCGGATAATTTATTGCAATATGCTGTGAAAGTAATTTGTTATTCATGCATATCAAATAACATCTTTGATTGCAATAACAAATACAAAAAATAATTTAGAAGCTTTTAAACTTCCCGCTATAAAAACACGAAAAGGAAAATACCTTTCTTAAACGGTAGAGGACGGAATCCACGTATGCAGCAGAACTTCCTTTAACCAGACATGCATTGTTGGTAAGCATGCGCCTGATACACGTTAGCTGAGGTAAGTAAGGCAGAATCTTTTCGCTGTGGCCTCCGGAGAAAACAAGCAAAGGAACGTGGTGATTACGCATGCGTTAGACGGATGCAATGGGTGTTCTGCTTATCTTCTTTGACAACACTATCTACTTTGATGGCACTACTAGATGACAATAAGTGATGTGCGAAATAAAACAGCTGGACACTCTGCGTTTAAAGAAGCAGAACATTGAACTGCTGCAATTTTGAAAGCAGGAAGACGACAATGCAAAATAAATGCGCACTTTTTTATTGGGGTTTAACTACCACCGTGAGCAACCTAATGGCCTATAAGCAGGCGCCTGTCCCTAATTCAGGATCACTGGTTCCAGGAAAGGGAGAGAGCCAGTGCCGTAAGACAAACACAACATCCATGCTTCACGGGATTCAAACCCGGATCCATCTCAGACGAATGATCAGAAGCCATCGCTTAGACCACTGCGACACAGGGGCGGCAAACAAATAAGTATAGAAGCTCAAACATACAATTAAAAAATTGCGATACTGATTTCTAAAATAAATTTCAGTAGGTACATCGTTCCTACATTGCATACCCATAAGGCATTCAATTCATAGACACGTATGATATAATGTATTTCTTTTCAGTTATATTCTGCGTTGCTGCCACCTAATGGGAAAATTCTGCATAAGGATGCGACGTGTACCTCTTTCTTTTATATCAGCAGACATATGAAAATGCATCTGCTTGATACATGCAGCATCTTGATGCCATCTCAGAAAAATGAAGATATGTATCCACATAGGCAGCTGGAACTAAACTGTACTGGTGGGCTTCAGGCCACTGTATTTATACCACTATCTAATCACTGCAATGTTATAGAACATTCTGATAGGTTCTCGAGAGTTATAGAAAGTCACAGAAGTCACCCCAAGCTTACTCAACACTGAATTCATCTGGAATGTTCTTAAAAATAGGTAAATTTAAGAATATCGCTGTTCTGATCACAAAAGCAAAGTTTGTGGGGAATAAAAACCATTTGCTGTACTTTTGAGGCATAAGCAATCAGGAAGTAACCATTACTACTTAGGAACAAAAAAAAAATAAAACTTTGTAGCAGATTGTTATTAATCTACGAAAATTGCGTCTTACCACTTGAAAACAAAAGCATATTTGCACGAAAACGTGTTATGTAAGTTTATGAGCCTTGATTTATTAAAACTCTTTCGTAAAGAATTTATTTCAGGAAGAGTTTTAAAAGTAAGATTGCAGGTTTCATATCCCTGCTAAAATGGAAAATGTATGAAGCGTCATCTGGTGAAGGTTTTGTGATCTAGTCCTTTACATACTGTAAGAAAAAACTTGCCTCATGAAAAAAGGAAACAATATTTACAAAAAATCGACTTTAAAGCACAAATAAAGGCTATTTTTGTGCGCTACCTTTTTTTATTGAAGAATTCCAGCATTACGGGATTTATCATCAAGATCGTTCATATCCGCAAAACTTTCGTCTGAGTTTTTCCTTTCTTCCTGCCGTCATCTTTAATTTTTTTAGAGAGAAAATTTCCATGCACTCCGAGGGCATCTCTTTCGCGTTCTTCTGAGAACTACGCGTACATTTTGCATGCAAGAACCATAAATGTCCTGAGGTTTTATCGAAATTCCTTCGAAGACATAAAGCTCTGGTCGCATGATATACTTTAAAATTCTGAAAATATTCATCGATTCCAGACGAAGACGGTGGACGTTGACATGCTTCTGAAAACCTCAACGGCGAAATAAAATATTCCGTTCTCCAATACGTCTTGCAGTGTGCTCGATAGAGCTAGGCAGGCTAAATTCTGAGGCATTTAGTACACTTACAAAAGAATCACCCAAAGCGAAAAGCACGCATGGGTAAAACAACCCTAGTTCTTGGGATCAAAAGATGTTTGACAGCGATTTTACTAAGTTGAATATCAGACGACCATACGCCTTTTTTCGGTAAACTCTGAACTTTCCAATGCATGATTCCATGATCCTCCATCGAAGATAGATAACCCAAACCTTAATGACTGCTGAAATCGTATTTGTAGATCCTACATGCGAACAGTATTAATGGAGGAGTTCTGTATCATGTGAACAAATGCTCAAGTTTGATTGTTCCTAACGCTGTCGTTAGGCAAAAATGAAAGTTCCACCCGGATACACGCAGGAGGAATAACTGTTGCGAGCTGAAACAAATTAAGGGAGTTTCAGTATAAGGTTTAACTACACTGCTGATAATAGAAATTGCAACACCATGAAGAAATGCGCGGATTTGCAGGGTGGATAGAGCACCATGGGAGATGAAAATTATTACAATCTCAGCGCACTTGCAAATGCGATGCACCCGCAGCACCATCGGAGACGTCACACCTATAACGAAGTAAACTTCTCCGTCATTTTTATCCGCGCCAGGATTCGAACCCGGGTCCCCTCATTCCGGAATAAGTTGCTCTAACAATTGAGCTACGCGGACGTTTTATTCTGATTCCTATCTGCCTCTATGTCGTGTGCGTCCTTCGGGCAGGTACGTCACATCTCCTGGTACGTTACATCATCTCCCCCTTATTTTTTATTTTTTTTCGAAGTGCTGGAGAAAGGATTCTCTTATTTTTCCTATCTCGCGGTGTGGAAATAACATCACACCAATGCGAGATTTTGAACGGTCGGGTCATCCGGATAGTTCGGGCGCCATTATAACGAAGTAAATTTCTCCGTCATTTTTATCCGCGCCAGGATTCGAACCCGGGTCCCCTCATTCCGGAATAAGTTGCTCTACCAATTGAGCTACGCGGACGTTTTATTCTGATTCCCATCTGCCTCTATGTCGTGTGCGTCCTTCCGGCAGGTACGTCACATCTCCTGGTACGTTACACACCATGGGGTATGAAAGAAGGCGCACACAGAGCAGGTTTGCTATCTCAAAACTCGAACGTATGCAGTTGTTAACATGTAAATATGCCGCATAGGAGATCGAGACAACCACACGAACACTTGACGGAGTTTGAAAGAATTAGAATCGTTGGACTCAGAAAAGGTGGTTTATCATACCCTGATATTTCCTAACGCGTTAGGCGAAACGCAACCAGCGGAGGTCCTAGATGTATAAATACTGCGAATTGTAATAAGAATATCCCCATTGGCAAGAATGTAGTTTATGGTTATACAATGAAAATAAGATGGAGAGGCATCGCCCAAAGTAATTGGAATCCAAGATGGCGGCTATTTTTCAAAATGGCTGCACGTGTTCAGATTTTTTTTTTTTTTTTGATTGGAGGTTTAACGACCACCGTGATCAACTCAATGGCCTATAAGCAGTCGCCCGTCCCTAATTTAGGGTCACTGATTCCAGGGAATGGTGAGAGCCAGTGCCGTAAGACGAACACAACATCCATGCCTCACCGGGATTCGAACCCCGACCCCGTTCGGACGAATAATCAGAGGCCATCGCTTAGACCACTGCGCCACCGGGCGGCAGATTTTGTTACAACTTTATTTTTACATATCATACAAAAGAGTGTTTGGTATCGATTTATATATTTTTGAGGTCAAAGATTCATTTCTCATGTTAAAAATGGGCTACGAATAAATATGGAGGACATAGGTGGCCTTTCTTTGCACAAGAGGACGTTCTTATCGCAATTTCAGGATTTTATATTCGTGGGTCCTGTTTAAAATAATATCGTTGTAAAAATATTTCAAATTATCCGTTTTGTTTTCAAATTTTAGTATATGACAGTGGCATTCTACAAATGGCAAAGTTGCTCCGATTAGTTTCTGCCAGTAACCTGGGTGAGGAAAAATCAAAATCTGTTGATTGGACAATTTTTATACTGTGCCAAAACACATGTGCTAATAATTTGGTGTGTCCTGCGAATAATAATGTCTTCACGTAACGCTGGATATGAAACACTTGCGTAATGTTTTTTTTTTGATTGGAGGTTTAACGACTACCGTGAACAACTCAATGTGCTATACGTAGTCTCCCGTCCCTAATTTAGGGTCACTGGTTCCAGGGAAGGGAGAGAGCCAGTGCCGTAAGATAAACACAACATCCATGCCTCACAAGAACCCTAACCCCTTTCGGACAAATGATCAGAGGCCATCGCTTAGACTACTGCGCCGCCGGGCGGCTTTCCGTAATGTTCGAAAGAGCAAAGAAACGAAAACTTTCTGAAAGTGAGAAAGAAGAGCCGATATCATCATCGTATGAACGTAAACACCGATCATCTATTTCTAAAGATATCTGCTTTTTTTGTGATGGTTCTGTGACCGACCACTAAGGATCAATTGTTTAATGTTACAACATTACATGCAGATCAAACGGTGAAGAAGGAAATGATGCTCACTGAAGAAGGAAATGATGCTCACTGAAGAAGGAAATGATGCTCTACTAGCACAACATAGTGGTGATATGATTGCTCTGGATGCAAAATACCATGCAAAGTGCTTGGCAGGATTGTGCAAGTCTCGGAGTAGTCAAATGCCAGCAACAAGCAGCAGCGTTTATTCACTGGCGTGCAAAAATTAAGGACGAGACGGTTTTTCGAATGTAACGTCGTGCAGAAATGCTCCAGATTGACTCAAATCATACCATAAGATCCCCATGATGTAAGAATACGGGACAAGTGAGCAAAACCATCCAAACAAGGAATCCAAATGATACAAAGGCACTTTATTGAAAAGGTAGCTTCGAACACAACTGGACAGAAGACAGAAAAGTCCATGTGACAGGCGGCTGCCAAGAAAAATCCAGTCTTTAGTAGGGGATATGATCACCCCTGACTGCGTTGCAGGATTTACAACGTCTGTCCATGCTGAGGACGAGGTTGTCAAGGAGCTGTTGAGGCATCGCGGCCCATTCCTCTGGTAGCGCCAATCGCAGCTGCGGAATCGTTGATGTCGGCTGGTGACGTGCTGTAAAGCGTCTCTTGAGAAGGTCCCACAAGTGTCCGATTGGATTTATGTCCGGGGACCTTGCGGTCCAATCCATGCGTTGAATATTTTCACTCTTCAACAGCTCTGCGAATGCCACTGTGCGATGAGGTGTAGCGTTGTCGTCCATGAACAGGAACTCAGGACGCACAGCACCTCTAAACAGATGCACGTGAGGCAGGAGAACCTCGGTACAATAGCGGACACCAGTGACTGAACCTCTTTAGGAGATGTAGAGCTCAGTACGGCTACCAAGCATGATACCGCCCCAAACGAGAACTCCGCCACCTCCAAACCGGTCCTTTTCGATGATGTTGGAGGTGTGATTGCGTGTTCCGTTCTCTCTCCAGATGTGTATAAGTCCAGAATCGCTCGTCAGACTAAATCGGCTCTCATACGTAAAGAGAACTCAATCCCATTGCTGATGTGTCCAGTTCTTGTGTTCCTGGCACCACAGAAACCGCCGTCTCCGATGAGCAGGCGTTAATGGCACACACCGCACTAGTCGTCGTGCAAATAGACCACCTTTGTGCAGCCTCCTGGCCACGGTAAAACGCGATAACGGACGTCCAATTGTCTGTTGCATGTGCCATGCGATTTCTCCCGCTGTCTGCCGTCTGTCTCGTCTCGCCTGTAGGACAATATACCGGTCGTCCGCCGCCGTGGTTGCTCGTGGACGACCACTGCTGAACTCTCGGACAGCTGTTCCAGTCGTTTGAAATGCTCTTCAAGCTCGTGAAACGATGCTGTGAGCGATCCCGAACTCCTCGGCCACACTAGTCACACTTCGACCTTCTTCCAACTTCCCAATGATGCGACCTCGGGTAAAGTCATCCAGATGTCGTCTACTGGATTGCCTGTTGACCATATCACACGGTGGCAGCAACTCGACGTCGTTCAAACCGATGTACACCATGCAATAGGTTTCACCGAATTGCTGAGCGTACACCGCCCGTGTGCTTTATACCCTTCCGACACTACCCCCCGACGCACGTCAGGCTGCATGTATGCGCATGTCCTACCGTACCAGACCCTAGTCTATCTCCTGAGTAGTCTTTCGGTCCGTTCTGTCTTCTCGTTCCGCTGTTATGTTAATTTTTCCTCTTCGTCCTTAATTTTTGCACACCAGTGTATATGCGAGGAAGAAGGTTTTTCAGAATTAGTCAATTTCATGGAGAAAAGTATGAAAGATTTAAATGAAGCGCAACCAGTTTTCAAGATCAGTGCCCTGACAAAAACGTACAAGGTGCGACTAATAGGAGTGGATGAGCAATTGCACATGCCTGATGTACACACTTCAAGATTACGATAGAGGATTCTTGCATATTTCCAGTATATGACGGCAAACATGTCTGGCACTAAGTTTATTTTGGCATATGACAAACTGTTGGTGACGCCATATTGCAAGCTTCGTAAAGATGATTAAGATGAAGATAGATTTGCTTTATTGCGTGTTGCGGAAATGGTAAGAAAAGGAATACTTCAACACAAGAACACGTTTAATTGTGATTTCGATGATGAATACCAACGCAAATCTGTTTCTCGCTTCTTACTGGCTATCGTTAATGTGCTGTTATATGGATCCAATGAAGTTGTTACCCAACCATCTCTCACAATATTGCAATTGCTGTGTTTTAATATACAGTTTCATAAGCCAACTAGAAATATATCGAGGCATCAAACTGTTAAAGAAATCCCCCTACAAGTTTAAATCGGTCTTTCAACATTTGGAAAAACGCTAAAAAAAGAAATCGTGTAAAAGCTACATTCACTTGGACATTCAATATCCTGTACTCGTGTGCTGGAACTCTCATCAGCGATGTGTGAACTTGTAAATGTTAGGTTCCAAGAAGAAAAGTTGGTGTGTCCATCAAAATTACGTGAAGGGATCTTCACAACAGGGGCATACCATAACATAGGACACAATCCAAGCACTTCAGCCTCAGAGAGTTCCTTTCATGGGACAAGTATATCCGTATTTCAACATCCAACACCTGAATGTTTAGGAACAGTAAGCTATGCAGTATGGCATAAGTGCCTTCAGAAAGCAAAGTGTACCAACTCTTCCAGAAAATTTGCTTTGGTGCAACCACCATTCTTTGAGTCTAAAGGATCTACTATTACAGTTGGTTCTGATGCTACATCAAAACTGATGCTGTCAACCAGTGATACGAATCAGAAGAAGAGATTACATGACTGTGTGTAAAGCATGTTATCAGCCAAGATACCAATATTGGACTCTATGCATCGTGGACTGTCTACCAAGCAAGTGATCAAAAAGCTCCAACTAATATCAATCCTGGAGTATCAACACTTTTACCACTATTTTACGAAGACTCGTCATCAGTAGTTGTGATTAAGCTTACGGTGAACGTAATGAAACAAGTTACATAATTTTTTAAAGGAAATTAAATTCCTGTAATGGCAGTGGACCAACCATGGTTTGTGTTAGAAAAACTGATTCAGTCTAATTATTTAGACACATATATAATGGGGAAAATTCCTGGTGATATTCGGTGCATTTCACATTGAACAAGCTGTCCTCCGAGTTTTGGGTCAGTGAATGTCAGGAAGCGGATAGAATGGTGAGATTGCCCATTCTGATATTGCATCTCTTCGCGCTGATGAAAGTTATCTGAAAGTAACCTACATGACAAAAGCCAGAGTAATTCACCAAGTAACTCCTGCAGCACTATAAATATTTATTGCATGCTGCTTATCAAGAAAATAATCCCGAGATTGAATTTAAGATTCGGTGTGAAAAACGAGCAAAAGAAAGTGTCATGCTCAAATATTGGCTGACTTGTCCTAATATGGAAATCCTATTGCTTCTCTTTGTTCACTGAATCAGAGAAGGAAACTACTCTTTGTATCGTGACTGTATAAAAAATGATTCCTTGGTTGTTGTTTTTATCATGACACTATGCTCGTTGGCTACCAATCCATCTGAAAGACCTTTTTGATGCAAAGATTCAACTACAAGTCATACACCACTCATTTTCTTTAGGACAATTTGTTACAAGAAAATCAAACGGAATCCTCTCGGAAATCAGCGTAGACCAAGCACATGAACAAAGTAACGCAATAGTGAAAGGGGATGGTGGCACAGTAGGGCTAACGCAGGATCCATTGGCACTAAGGCGTTGGATGGTTGCAGGACCAACATTCTGTTGGTTAATACAAGAATTGGAGAGTGGCATTCATGCTACTAAAAAGTTCAGGATTTCATGCTGTCACAGGCTATGATAGCAATCCTACACTGCTGGCCACCCAAAATGCACCACCAAGGAGGACACGAGAGCCAGATTTCCCGGACAGATAACAACAGATAAAAAGATGAAACGATTGAGCTTACAGGCCAGTGCAACTTGCGGAACACGCAGACATTAGCAGTTCGTGTGGACCCAATGGCTGGAAAATAACGGCCGCTACACGCCGCGGCATCGAACGAAAGAGGCTTTGGATGTGGGTTTGGGGTATGTCGGTCCAGGCTGCTTCCACACGTTCCCACAGTTCATCAGGCGTAGCCGCGATTAGTGCTTGCCGGGCCACTCGGTTGCCAATCAGCGACCAGACATGTTCGATGGGCAACATATCGAGAGAACAGGAAGGCCATGGCAGCAGTGACACCTGGTGGGCCGTGAAAAATTTTTGCACGATGCGTGCCACGTGCGGGCACGCATTGTCCTGTTGAAACGTGGCCGCTGGCAGGTCCTGCAGGCAAGGGAGGACTACAGCATCCAAAACGTCGGAGATGTAGCGGTGGCTGTTGAGTGTACCGGTGATGCGTACCAGAGGGGTACGTGTGTCATATCCAATTGCGCCCCAAACCATAACGCAAGGCGACGGACCGGTATGGAGATGCATAATGCAGGCGTCATACAGTATCTCGCCGCGGTGCAGCCACACGCAGATCCGACCCTCGTGATGTTGCAGGCAGAAGCGGGATTCGTCGGAGAAGACAATGTCGTGCCATTCCGTAGTCAAGGTACGGCGTTCAACAGCCCACCGCCGCTGCACTTGCCGGTGGTGTAACATCAATGGTAATAGGAGCAATGGGCGCCGTGCGACAAGTCCCCGTTCCTGCAGACGACGTCGACCGGTACGTGCTGACACAGGTTGTTGCGAAACACACCATTATTCCTGCGCTAACGTTCGTGATGGGGCGGTGCGAGCCGTCAATGCCCGCCGTACAACATGCCAGCCCTCTCGTTCGACGGTATACTGCGGCTGCGGCAATCGCTCACGTCGGTCCGTCCTCCCCTCCTGCACCCACCGAATTAATACTCGCGTCACTGTGGCTGGATGTCGTCCCACACGGGAGCCCATGTCTCGGTACGAAAAAACGCTGTCGCGATAATCCACTATTCGTCCTCTGTCGAACTCCGAAACGTGCTGGAATGACTGCTGTATTCTGAGACAAGGCATCAGAAAGCTTCCCACGCACAGGTCCGGCAGCACAACACACTTCCACTACTTACATCCCGCCTTCTGTGCACCCTTCTTATAGTGCTTCTGGGTGGCGTGCCGTAAGCACATGATTTGCTTATGCCCTGCAATGCTAATCGTTCGCATGTCCTCTCGCGGGCGACACACGCTGCGAATTTCAGGCCAATCGGATGCTTCCTTCTTGGTGTTGCATTTTGGGTGGCCAGTAGTGTGGTTTCACAGGAAAGACAAAAAAAAACTTGGAAAACATAGATGCTCTTTAACGAAGCCACTACTGCATTTTCATTCATCTTACAACTGCACATTTCCATTCTTACGGAAATTTTGGACTACTGAAAGATACATAGTACTACTGTACTGTTCAACCAGTAACAATACAAGTGTAAATGATGCAAGACAAGAGTTGTTCATGACCAAAACTCGTTCCCTTGAAAATATGCCACAGAAGAAGGGTGCATTACAACAACCAGTGTACCGTAATGCTTTCCAAGCTGGACACATTTGGGGGCAAACAAGCAGATGCACAATATGTGTACCATCTCCAACTGAACGGGTATGGTAGTTAGATGATGTATCATGGCAGAGGAAATGTTCGGAGTTGCTAGAAATTTCTGATTAATGTAAAGAGCTAATCAAATGTATGTGCAAAATCTGTAAGAAGAAGTGTGGCTGCAGAAGTGGTGGCTTGTTTTGCACATTATTGTGCAACTGTAAGAACGAATGTGAAGAATGATGTGATGCCGGCCAATGTTGTTAAAAAGCTATGTTTTTAAAAAGCAATGTTCAAATTTGGTAATATTCAGTATCCTGCAGGCATTAATAATACTAATTTTTTGTTAGTAAAAGGAAAAAAATATTTAATTCCCTTTTCTTTCACTTTACCCAGTATATGCGACAAAATATCACCTATATTAATTCCCAGACTATTTTTAACATACAAAATGAAATCCTTGACCTCAAAATTATATAAATCGAAACCAAACACTCTTTTGTATGATGCGTAAAAACAAAGTTGTAAAAAAATCTGAATACGTGCAGCCATTTTGAAAGATAGCCGCCATCTTGGATTCCAAGTACTTTGGGCGATGCCTCCCCATCTTATTTTCATTGTATAACCATAAACTACATTCTCGCCTGTGGGGATATTCTTATCACAATTTGCAGTTTTTTAATGATTTCTGTTGTGTAGCACCTCCACCAAGCTACCGTTATGCGTACATCGCGTCAATGGATAGCAGAAGGTTCTACACATCGTCGTTCAGGGTCTGGAGTTCGAAATAGCACGACCGAGCTGGAAGACAAGCACTTGCACTGTATGGCAGTGACGTCGCTCATAACACCATCCACGACACTTGCCAGCAATAGAGGATAGTCACACATCGTCCGATATCTGCAAGTACTGTTCGTCACCCACTGCTGCAGAAAGATCTCGTTGCTCGCCGTCCATTGCTGTGACTTTCCTTGACTCTGAATCATAAGCGCCAGCGATTGCAGTGGTTCCACGAACGTCGATACTGGAGTACTGAATGGGAGCATACTGTATTTTTGGATGAGTCCAGATTCAATCTAATACATCACGTCGGGAAAATCCTTGTTCGTAGATACCATGGTGAACGACATCTGGAAGGCTGCAAAGGCTGCATTGCGCAACGCCATGCCGGTCTCACGCCGAGCGTGATGGGTTTCATTCAATCATTCGCCTACTACGCATCACAAGCACATTGAACAGCCAACGCTACATAACGGAAATCTTGGAAGCTGAACTTCTACCCTTCCTTCAAACAATCCCGGGAGCAGTCTTAAAACAAGACAATGCCCGACTCCATGTTGCTCGTACTGTCCATGACGTACTCTGTGCGCATCAAGTCGCTCGTCTTCAATCGCCTGCTGACTCGCCAGATTTGTAGCCAACAGAGAACGTCCGGGGTGTCATCGCGCAACTACTGGCTCGCATGGCCTCGCCACCTGTCACAACCGACGAATTCTGGATGCGTGTAGAATCAGAATAGAATGCAATACCGCAGACGACCATTCAAACTCTGTTTCATTCGATCCCACGGCATGTGGGGTCAGATATTACCGCCCATGGTGGATTTTTCGTCACGAACCGGTATGTAATTGTGATCGTTTGCAGCTTCTACCATAACCAATCAATTCCATAACTTCCATTGTAATTGCTTGTTTCGTTCTTGCTGTTGCAATTTGTATTAACAGCAGTGTATAAAACCTTTGATTTAAGCTATTTTTAATTGAAAGCAATTGAAAGCTAACAAAATTATTTTTTATTGCATTCAAGTCTTTGATGTGCAGGAGAAGGTACTGTTGATCGGAAATACGTATAATTTATTTTGCAGGTTTTTCATTTTTCCAGAGGGAAGTAGATCTTTATAAATGACGAATTTTTAAAGAAAATCTAGAAATGAAGGTAAATGAAAGTCAGGTGATCAAAGAATATTGAAAGAGTATTTGTTTACAAGAGAAAAGAAACTCCGCTTACAAGATTTTAACAGACGAAGGCAAAGTAGTTTAGTGTTCCAAAGCAGAAAACAATGTGATAGCCAGAGTGAATGCAAATAATAAAGAATAACTGAAACGCAAAATGGTTAGGAAATATGAGAAATGTTGGGCCTTGTCGGTGTCCCGTTGTGCTTTCCACGATTCGTACGCCGAGGTGGTTCACAATATGTTACGTGCTTCCTTGAACAGACAAATGTTTTCATCCGTTTTCTGAATAAGAAATTCCCTTTAAATCTTGTGCTATTTAATTTAGAATAATAATAACAACGTTTCGCACAATAAAATTTTAATATACATCGACTATAGCTTCGCAGAGCGTTTGGCTCGGCTTCCTCAGGACGAAAGGGGCGTAAACATTCAAATCATTGTGACATCATTAGAATTCTGACGGTCACGGGTTTTGGTGAGTTGTTTCCACGCGCTCTAAAGAAATAAAGTCGACGTCACGTCGTTGACAAGCTGTGACGAGTTCCGGTATATGTGGAAAGCTTCTAATATATTAAGCTAGATAGTCGAGTCCGGTGTATCAATAAGCGTAGCGTTTCCAAACAAAAATTTATGGTTTTTTTCGTGACAATGTTGAGCTACACTATCTACCAACAAGTAATTGGACACCTGTGATAGCAAAGGAAAACGAAGCTTATTCACCTTCAATAGTTGGGTGGAGCCTCCACGAGCTGCAATTACAGCTGCGACCCTCGGGGGCATACTCTCAACCAGGCGTTGTATGACAGCTAGTGGTATTTTCTTCCACTCGGCTTGGAGAAATCAGGTCAGTTCCTTCACCGATTTCGGACGGTAGGGGCACCCGTTAAGTCGACGCTCCAACTCGTCCCAGGCCAGTCCATTCGATTAACCCCATTGTCACCATACCAAGCCATGGTGGACCTCGCAACATGACAGGTGGCATTGTCGTCCTGAAAGTAACATGGGTCCAGCCCGTAAAACTGCCACAACGTAGGAAGCGCATGGTCATTCAAAATGGTGCAGTAGGTCTCGGCGTTGAGTCTACCAGGAATAACGACCAAGGGTCCAATGCTATACCAGGAGAAACACCCCGCATAGCATAATTCCACCGCCGCCGAACTGCACAGTTGGCGCAATACATTCCGGCAGGAGGCGTTCTCCAGGCAGACGCCAAAGCCAGACCCTGCCATCCGAACAGTAGAGGGTGAACCATGATTCGTCGCTCCAAATATCCTGTTTCCACTGTTCAACGGTCAACTGTCGACGTTCTTTGCACCACGTTAGCCGAGCAGCGCTATTGCACTTGGTGATCAAAGGCTTGTAGGAGGCAGCACGTCCATGATAACCGAGCGGATGGGCTTCCTTACGGATGGTATTCATCAAAAGAACACTTCTGGATGCCTGTTGAAACTCCTCGCGGATGTGGCCCATCGATTTGGTGCGGTTCTTCGGAATTTCTCTGGCCAGCACCCGTCGGTCTCTAACTCCCAGTTTTGTGGGTCTGCCGGGTCGGGGCACATTCCGACAGTCACCTCTCATCTTCCACTTGCCAATCACATAGGCCACTGTCGATTTTGGGTACTTCGACTCGCTGGATATGTCACGTATGGATCAGCCATTTCTGTGATACACGATGATTACACCTTTCTCGAAATCAGAGAGCTCAGAACTGCGTGACATCTTGCATGCGACTGCTTGCGTTGTTGTTTCCCACACGATATTTAACGGCGGCGGCCGTGACGTGTATCATGACCGCAGATATCGTCGATTGCAGGGGTTTCTAATTACCTGTTGGTAGATAGTGTAGAAATGGCTTCTTCAGTTCATAGTTCCGTACATAGGTCTTGTGTTCCTTCACACGGAAACATAAAGCCCCGCGGGTCTGTCCTGTGTAGAAAGACCACATTCACAAGGTATCTGATAAATTCCCCAGGAGTTTATGTCTGCGACGTAGTCTTTTGATCCGTAAAAATTCATCTTGTTTATGGATTTGAAAATAACTTTGAAATTAAAACTTTTAAGGATATTTGAAATTCCGAAGCGAATCTGAAGAGCAAATGGAATAATTGCCCAATTCCTTCGTATTGGAAGGTCTATAGGCATGAGCGTGCAGACAGGCTTTGGTTTCCTAAATTTTTGGGCAGCTTTGTCTATAACGGAAGGGCTGTATCCTCTGTGTACTGCAATTCGTTTAAGAAAATCAAGCTCTTTCTGTAAGGAATCCTCAGTTGAGCAGATATGTATTGCACGTATGTGAAGAAGGCGGAGATCTCTTGTTTCCATGGATGATTTGATTTTGCATGCGGGAGTAAGGAAACAGCAAATGGTTTTTGATAAACTGTTGTACTAAAGTATCCTTCAGAGCGTGACACAAGGACATCAACGAATGGTAAGCAACCATTATTTTCAGTCTCATATGTGAACTGTATGTGAGGATCCACTTAATTTATTATGTCACTACTCCTCTATTTTGCGGTTTACACCATCGGTGGGCGTACATGAACCAAAACATGTGTGGTTTCTTGACAACAATTCAGAACATTCAGTGCGCCTAGTGAGACATTTTTCATTAACTAATTAGTCTAGTTACTAATACGTACAATGTAATAACGTGTTATGCGTTTTCTGCGGGAACTGAAATATGGGACGAAACATAAACCGGGACAGCCGAAGCGTCAGTTGTTTACGAGGTTGCTTTCAGTGTTCACACAGTGTATGCAACTTTTCTGTTAGAAAGCAAAATGTGTAAGTTACCATACATATACTGTTTCTTGCCTGATTTCGAAAACGCCGACTCGAGCTTTCTACGCCAATCAGAAAACTCTCGAAATGCATACACTATATTGACAAAAGTCACCGAATACCTGGAAGATAAACACAACATAGCATTTATTGACATACATTAGTACGTTGTCAGTCCATCTTTGGCCTTAATGCATGCACTGACCCTTCGAGACATGCTCTCGACAAGGTTTTGCAACACAGTGATTGGTATGCCCTTCCATTCGGTGCATAATGCTGCCGCTAAGTGTTGCTTAGTAGTAGGCCTTGGTTCCAAACTTCTTATGCGGAGCTCTAATTTATCCCATAGGTGGTCTATGGGATTAAGATCACGTCTCTGTGCTGGTCAGTCCACACACGATACGGAATTATCGTCAAACAACGCCGTAACAGTCCTTGCTTTTTTTATTGCTCGGTGCATTTTATCCTGCTGGTACTAACAAGGATCGGTTCCACAGTATTACCACAGAGTTGGTAAAGCATAATTGTCCAGAATATCGAGGTAGACCTGCTGGTTAACAGGTTTGCCCACGATAACCAATGTGCCAGGACCATACCACGAAAACCACCCTCACACGAGCACACTGCGAGCTCCAAAGACCGTAGGAACAGCACACTGCGGTAAATAACATTCTCCCAGCTGCCGCCATACCCGCACATGGACATCAGGCTGATGAATCCTGTATTCATTAATCCATTGGACCCATTTCCACTGATCTACGTTCCACGATATATGTTCTTTACACCATGCTAAACGACGTCTAGTCTTCCGAGTGGAGATGTAAGGCTTATGAGCAGCCGAACGACCGCGGTTACCCATGGAATGAAGTTCTCTGCGAAAGGTACGTGTACATACCGAGGTTTCAGCATTTTTATTCACCTGCACACTGAGGCCTTGTGCAGTACTCCGTCTATTAGCTGGAAAGACTCTTTTGCGGCTTCGACGTCCTCAATCCACGAATTTCTCTGGTCTGCCGGTACGTTTTGCTGCTTCAGGCACGCCATGTGTCTTCCACTTATTCAGTACATCCAAAATAGTTGACTTGGGTATGTTTAAACGCCTCTCGGTTTCTCTTATGGACAACCCACTAATATAACACCCAACAATCTTTCCTTTCTCAAAGTCGGTTCTCGACCGCCGCGACATTTTCACTCAACCTTACAGTGCGATATGATCGCGGTCAGCTGCAGGCTTGTTTTTATACCGTTTGCAGCTGTACCGCGTATCTTAACAACGCAGCGAATCCGTTCATTTGCTTTTGAAGGGGTGTCGGGTGACTTTTGTCAATATAGTACATATACAATCAGTGTAATTCATACACTATATACACCGAAGCTCAAAAACATTATGATCACCTGGCTGGTATGATGCTGATCCTCCACGTGCAGCCGAAACAGCTTTTACCGGGAGAGGCATGGATACTAAAATAATTCTAAAAGTGCCCTGTGGTATCTGGTAGCAATACGTTACCAGCAAATCCTTTAACTTTTGTAAGTTACGTGGTTGAGCTACCGCAGATCGGATTTGCAGTTTCAACACAAACCACGGGTGTTCGATTGGAGCCTGAAAAGTTTGTAGGCTATACCTGGAAGTTTTCCTCATGTTTAGAGAACCATTGTCGAATAATCCGGCGAGTGCATCATGGGCGCATTATCCTGCACTAGTCTACTAGAGAGAAATACCATTGCCGTGAAAGGATGTACTTGGTCCGCAGTGATATTTAGGCAGGTAGTAGAAGTCCAAATTTCCTGCACATAAATTACTGGACCCAGGGTTTCCCAACAGAACATTGCCAAAGCATTACACTTCCTACACTGCCTTGTTTTCGTCCCACGGTGCATCCTAGTTGAAGCACTTTCCCAGGTAACCGACGCACACGTACACGGAAGTCCATATGTTGCAACAAGAAACAAGACTCGTAGGAGCAGACGACCTTCTTCCAGTCATTCAAGGTCCAGTTTTGCTGCTGGCGTGCGCAGTGTAGGAGCGTTCGAAGGTGAACTAAGTTTAGCATGGGCCTCGAACCAATTTTGGACAACCTGAACCCGATGACATGATGCATTGTCCGCCTGGAAAATCCCACCGTTGTTGGGGTACTTGAAGTCCATGAAGGGCTGCAAATGATCATCCAGCAGAGCAAGAAAATTGTCACCCAGCGATGAGTCACACTATCAGTTGTTACGAGCTGATGACAAGTGTGGCGCAAAGTTACGCCCCATGAGGCCATGGACCCAAGCTGTCAACAAAGCACTGTGCATGCTGGTAGTGGTTACATACATGTGTGGGTTGTCTTTACGTGGCACGGTTTAGGTTTCCACAGGGTTCGATCCACTGTGTGTTGTGATACATTACTTCCGTCACTAGTATTCAAATCACCTACTAACTGCGCCACAGTATCCCTTCTGTTGGCTCATACTATATTGGATAGCCTTTGTTCAGCTTTGGCATCGATGAGCCGTGGTCGGACCACACCTTGCTGGCAGTAAGTTGTTTTACCCTCCTCGGACCACTTCTGAAGATACTAACAACGGTTGTTATTGAGCATCCACACGCTTTGCCGTCTTGGAAATGTTCTGACCAGTCTTCTGGCCATTACAATTTGGCAATTGTCAAACTCGGCTAAGTCCGATGCATTTCCTATCTGAAAAACAAGAATAATACTGATTAACAGACCTCAGTGTCGTATGTTATTTATTCCATTTCATGACCTACACACGCGCCTTCGTTTACCTGTAACACGTGAAGGAGTAACACGTAAAAGAGAGGATCTCATGAAACTTACAAGTAACCATATCTTTTACTATCACGGAACGTAAAGTGGCAGGACTAGTGGTGTTGTATTTTATAATTACTATTAGGTGTGTAACTTAATTCTCGGCCACAGACACGATACGTGGACAGCAAATTATAGCAAATCGAATACGTACCTAATCAGGGAAATAATTCCCGTCGTGTCGGATACATTTGAGCCATCGGTCAGTGAGCTGCCGAATGCCACTGCGGAAAAAAAGGGTTGTATCGAGTTGATAAAGTCATCAATACTTGTGTGGACCTCCTCAAAAGAAGTGAAGTACGTATCACTCAGGTGATGTTGTAGATAGCGAAAGAGGTAATAATCCGACGGGGCGAAGTCTGGAAAAGCCGCCCCGGTGGCGCAGTGGTCTAAGGCGTTGGCCTCTGATCATTCGTCCGTAAGGGGTCCGGGTTCGAATCCCGGTCAGGCATGGGTTTTGTGTTTGTATTAAGGCACTGGCTCTCTCCCTTCCCTGGAACCAGTGACCCTAAATTAGGGACGGGCGACTGCTTATAGCACATTGAGTTGCTCACGGTGGTCGTTAAACCTCCAATCAAAAAAAAAAGAAGTCTGGAAAATACGCCGGGTGGGACAAAATCTCCAACCACAGGTCGGTGATCGCGTTTAAAGTCGCCTTCGCGGTGTGCGGACGCTCGTTATCCTGTAGCAACAGGACTGACCTTCTGCCCTTGCCGGTGTATGGCCTTTTTGCCTCCATTGCGTCACTCACACGAATGAGTTGCTGGAAATAACGCTTAGCATTGACCGTTTCATTAGGTTTGAGCAACTCATCGTGTACGATACCGCGCTGATCCCACCATATGCACAGCGACAACTTCCTGGCATGGATATTCGGTTTGGCGGTACTGATGGTAGGCTGACCGGGATAAACCCACGATTTGCGCCGCTTAGGATTATCGTAGAGAATCCACTTCTCATCACAGGTCAAAATCTTGTGGAAGAAATCCTTCTTCTTGAATCTGGAGAGCAAGGACACAGCAACATCGTAGAGCCTAGACTTGTTCGCAGATGTGAGTTGGCGGGGCACCCAACGGCCTTCCTTGTGAATCTGTCCAAGCTTTGCAGGCGCTTTGCAATGGCTTGCCGTGTTACTCCGAGTTCCTGGGCGAGCTCTGACTGTGTGCGACAGGGATCCGCGTTCAACAGTTGTTCCAGTTCCTCATCGTCAACTTTCTGTGGCTTTCCCGGACGTTCTGCATCACGGACATCGAAATGTCCCTGCTTAAACAGCTGGAACCACTTCTTACACGTACTGTAGGACACAGAAAGCCTCACTTAAAGCAGCACAGATCGCTTGATGGGCTTCCACGGCACTTTTTTTCAGCTTAAACGCGAACAAGAGGCAGTACCTCAAATGTTGCTTCTCAAAGGACGTTGTGTTCACCGTCAACTTTCGTCCCTTTTGTCACTACAGCTGTGAGCGGTTATGGTTGCCTGGAAAGCTGTTGGATGGCGCTGCAATCAGCCATTATCGCACACAGCTATTTGCACTTGCCGACGTTCTATGATTGGTTGCGGTTAGGGGCTTAGAATTAAGTTCACCTGATAAAATACACTATTCTAGAAATCAAGGTTTTCTCTGACAGAACTGCACGACCCTATTTTATTTTCGAATGGATACTAGATTCAGGTACTTCAAGCCTAGGCACTTACCACAAATTTTCCTGATGAAAAAATTGAAGAGATTCAAAATTGTTAGGAAATTCAAAATCTAAATAACAAGGGTAAGCAACACTCATTGCTGATTTTAATGCGAAAATAGGGAAAAGGCAATAGAATAAAACTTCGTTAGGGATATTTAGTCATGGCAACAGAAACGAGCGTGGAAATACCTTGCTTATTTTGCAGAGATTCTGAAAGGTTTTTCATCATAAACTCCTTTACCAAGAAAATGCCGCATGTGAAATGAGTATGGAAGCAAAGCAACGGAGGGAAAAGATAAAGTGATTTTATTATGGGTAAAAATAAATCTGTCGTACTCAGTGCTATGCTAAACATGTTAAACAATGAAGTTGACCACAAAACTTGCAGATGTCAAATCCATTTCTTCATAAAACTTGGTCGATGACGCAAGCTCAGAACACAAACAAAACGTATTGACAAATCTTAAGAAAGCATCATGAAACTTTCAAACTGGAACCGAAGAACAGATTCTTTGAACTAGAAAATCTAGCAGTAAAAGAAGTACACATCTCCAGAGTTAACAGAAAACGTATCAAAGCCTTTGTGGAAACGGCGACAAAATTAGGTGATTCTAAGAACAACAAGTTAGTAAAATCATGCAATGCATTGATTATGATACGCTTTCCAACATACCAGAAATCGCGCGCAGACAAACCCTCCTCCCTACCCTGACTATTGATTCGTTCAGTATACCTATGGAACAACATACTATAGATTTGTCGCGATAGAAGCATTTTTACTCAAGTTATTACTTAAGTTATGAGGATAATGGCTGTGGAATAAATCTCGCTCCTGTGCCCTGACCTTTGTTCCTCTTTCGATGATATTCAACAGAACCTGTTCAGTATATATACCACCAGAACAACATGATAAAGTTTTGTCGCAAAGGAATCATTTTTACGTAAGTTATGACGCATAAGTGCGATGGAATGGATACCGCTCCTATGTCCTGACCTTCCCCCCCCCTTTTTCCGTCTTCAATAGGGTTCATCCCCAGGATGTCTCCTACCACATATTAAAATTTCATCGAAATCGAACCATTTTTACCTGAGTTATCGTGCGAACAGACAGACAAAGCTGGAGCATATACGCTTCTTCAACCTACGGTTGAGAAAGCGTAAAAAAATACATGAAGAAAATGTCAAAACGAACAAAATGCTGACGCAAAAGGAGAAGGGAGATGAGGAGAAATAAAAATACGATAACTTTCGAACTGAAATAAAAGAACTATGTATAAAGTGCGAAAAAGTATCACTGAGGACATAAGGAAATGCTATTGTTAACTAGTGCGAAAAGCAATTGAGAACAGTAAAGGCCTGGAGAAGAGAAAGTGCCATCTCAGTAATGAAAGGAGATTACACTCAAAAAAGATTGTGGAACTGTAGCAAGGAGTAAAGGCGAAATTTTGAGGAGAGTTAGAGTTTTGCGTAAAACTATGTGATAGGGTGACATAACTATTACAGACATAAAGAAATGCCTCCCGTTAAAAGTCGTCTATGCAATTAAGAACATGAAATGTGGAAGAACTCTATGGGAAGATCCATTACCAGTGAGTGATGGAAGCCAGTGAGGAAATAGAAATTACACTCACCCAAGTTTTACCAAATGCCTTAATGAAGGGAAGTTTTCTGGTGACTAGAACAGCGCTACAGCGATCCTGATACATTAAAGTGGGTGGTGGCCTAGAGGATCTCAGGAACCACAGACCCGTGGAACTCTTATCATTTTTGATGAAAAATCCCCTAGGTGAGCAAAATTCTACTGCCCTTCCTCCTTTCCTTTTTTTTTTTTATTCTTTTTTACTGCTTGTCTCAGTTCTTAAAAGAGGAGATTTGTCTGCTTCAGGGGAGCGCAGTTTTTTGCAGCTTTCGTTTTAGCTTTCGCCAATACCTATTGCTCCTTATTAATGTCCAACGGCATCCATCTTATCTTACCTCATTACAATCTTCTAGTATCTACGTAATCTTGTTAATAACCGCTTTATCTCATTCATATTTATTAATATCAACCGCATGGCTTTTATATCTATTCAATATATTTCTAAAAAAGTGTAGTTCAATTTCACCCGGGATTTGAAGGAATCTGTTTACTGCAGTGGTTCTCAAACGTTTTTTAGATTGTACCCCTTGGTCATGACTAAAAGTGTAATGTACCCCCCGATGAATTTTCCCCAAATGACAGGTTCTGAGTTTTTTTATGAATACCTGGTAAATTAATGAGGCAATTTTAATCTATGGTAAAAAACACATCTGTAATAAACATATTTGAAATGTGGCAAAGCTATTTAAAAAACCTAGTTTTATTACCTTAATATTATCGTTTACTGAGAATCGTTATGATAAGTTAAAAAGACATAATTTTATTGAGAAACGTCTGCAGAAAAATCTTATCTTCAGTACGTCGTTCAAAAATAATGAAAAAAAAAGCCGGACAGTGATTTTTCTTATCAAAATTCTTACTCTGGAGTTAAGAGATCATGAATCCTCAAGGTTTTTCAGAGAGAGGGTGTGCCTGCATAGCTTCACACAGCTTTCTGATGTCTGGGTGTCCAGTTGATACTTTCAAGCGGAGATCCTGCTCTAAATTTAGCCTATTGCGGTACTTATTTTTCAGGTACACCCTGGATGAAAAAACACTCTCACATAGATACGTTGTGGAGAAAAGCATCATAAACTTGATGGCACTGTCGGCCATATGTGGAAAATCGTTCAGTCTCTGCAACCACAAAAGTCTGTCAAAGATATTTTCTTGAAACTGGATTTGAGTGTTTCATAACAGGATAGTTCAATAATTTCTTCTTTTTCTTTCGTTGAAAAGAAATCTGGTAGCCTGAAGTCTTCCACTGCAGAAAAAGGGTTTCGCATCCAGAACTGGATGTCTAAAATCTCAGAAAAATATTCGTCAAAGTCTTCAATCAAACCCAGACAATGCTGTCTTACGTCGTCGACAACAGAACCATGAAGCTGCAGTTCATTTTCTTCTACGAAATTTCCTAACAATGGAAAGAATTACTGTCCATTCACAATTCCTGATCCTGCAAATTGAAGTTTTTTACAAACATTTTATGTTGTCCTGAACCATAAAGGGTGTTGTGTATTTATCGTGCATTCTTTTGTTCAGCTCATTCAGCCTCCGGAATATGTCAGCCAAGAAAGCTAGCCTGCACAACCACTGTTCATCTGTAATCTGTCAGGAAGCTCACACTTACTGTCAGAGAAGAAAACGTGAACTTTTTGTCTCAATTCAAGCAAACGAGCAAGACAATTTCCTTTGGAAAGCCACCTTACCCCGGTGTGGAAGAGGAGATGCTTATGCTCGCTACCCATTTCTTCACACAAGATTGCAAGTAATCTGGAATTGCTTGCTTTTGATTTTATGAAATTAATGGTCTTCACTGCTTATTCCAATACTATTCTCGTACCATTTGGACATTTCCTGGCTACTAGAACCTCCCTGTGAAGACTACAGTGGACGAAATATGCCTGTGGCGCAACATTCTTTATTTGGGAAAACACACCACCATACTTGCCTGTCATAGCTCGTGTACAGTCGGTGAAAATAAGCATTGAATTCCGATGATACCTGCGAGAGTGTTGCACAACTGTCGCGTGAAACGATTCTTGACAGCCGACGATGGTCACGTTCACCCAATGTCTTTTTACGGCCACACGGGTATCGTAGGTTGGAGGTTTTGCCGAAATTCTTGTAGTCACGGTACACCCTTGCAATGGTCGTCCGTGAAAATCCGAACTTCGTTTCTACCTCCGAAATACTATGGCCCATCTCACAAGCGCCAGTGTCCGAGACTGGTTGGAAGAGAACGATGTAGACTTCAAAGTACTTCTCTGGCCCACTAACTCCCCAGACCTAAACCCAATTGAGCATCTGTAGGACCACCTCGATCGTGTTGTTCGCTGTATGGATCCTCCACCACGTACCCTCCAGCAGCTGTCAGATGCACTGCAGTCAGCCTTCCAGCACCTCATTAAGTCACTCCCAGCCCGTCTAGGTGCTTTTCGCACTGCAGACGGCGGTTATTCTGGATATTAGCTGGTGGTCACAACAATGTGACTCGACCGTGTATATTAACAAAACATGAATCTTGGAATTTCTTTAATATTTTTCTGTCGACGATAGGAACCCTGATTTTGAGTGACGGCATCCTAAACTTGAAATTTCATCTGCCTGTGTCTAAAGTATAGATTAAATACAAAATGCTGTGTCCGTAAGAATATTACACATTTTTTCGTCAGTTCGGAGATCATCTTTTGTGGAAGTGATAAGAATGGCGCAGTGTTTGGAATTTCGTCACAGCAAAATGCAGGTTTAATGGCAGCAAGAAAAACAATTCCGTTTAAAATTCCTCTTTGGCCTTTTTATTCTAAATTTTTTATATCAAACATATGAAAAATGCTGAAAAGTAAGTTTTATCTGCTGCATTAACCAATAAGTTGAAAGAGATTCATTGCTACGATAAATATAGAGAGGTCTAAAAAGAACGAAGCGTCTGTGCTGATTTCCTGTAGTCACGTTAAAGTTTTCTAAAACCTGTCCCCACAAGGGGTCTTACACTGTGTATTTTAAACACTTCTCAAGTCCAATGCGGATACTAGAAAGAGCTCGAATTGTTTACATCGATGGAAACGGATGTCATCTAATATGCACGATTTATCGAGGTCCAACTTAAAAGGATTATAAAAGTTCTATAGAGGATTGCTTGCGGAACAGTGTTCCAGTCAGCAATCTTGAAAGAAAAATATGATAAAATCGTAAAGTTCATGCAGACGGTGGAAGAGGAAATGCTTAAAACTGGTACTTAGAATGTATTTACTCAGCAAATATCATTCACTAGGGGAAAAACTAAGTTAGAGAAGTACTCAAACTCCCTTGTGAGACTGAAATTTAGTCCAGTTTCAAGATATTGCAACACCAGCCGAAGTCATTTAAATTCTAAATCGATGCAATGGTTGGGAGATTCTTGCTAAAGCAGAGTGAATATATTATTTCATTTGAAAAGGGTGCAATATTCCTTTCTAAAATGGTGCCATATTCTTTTCTAAAATAGTGCAATATTCTTTCCTAAAATGGTGCAATATTCTAATTTTAAAATGGTGCCATAACCCAGCTGTACCACTTTTAGCCAACATAACTGATTTTTTTATTATTAACAACGAGAATATATTGACAAATTTTATTTTTCTAGAGCTCATAGAAATTTTAATGTCCCATTTAGAGACATCTTTGCAAGCGAGATTTAATAAACAAAAAGAATTCGGAAGGAAAACGATTTGTATGACTTCGTACATGATTCAATTTTATTCAACATCTTGTGATGCTGCATATTTTTGTTTTTGTTTTCTAGAAAATGTATATAGTAAATAAACAGCTAACTCTTGTTCAGGGAAGATAGAGAGCCAGTGCGGTAAGACAACCACAACATCCATGCCTCACTGGGATTCGAACTTGGACCCATCTCGGAAGAATGGTCAGAAGTCAGCGCTTCCCAGCAAAAACACAAGTGTTGGGAAACTGCTGGCCATCAGCTGGTAGTGATGGGTCACTGCTGGCTGAAATCTGCTGCTCACGGTAAGGAAGTGGTCCGTTGGTGGCAGCACCATCAGTTGGCAGCCACTGTTGACCCTGCAGCATCGCCATCAGTTGGCAGTTACTGTGGGCCATACAGCATCGCCATCAGTTGGCAGCCACTGTGGGCCATACAGCATCGCCATCAGTTGGCAGCCACTGTGGGTTATGCAGCATCGCCATCAGTTGGCAGCCACTGTTGGCCCTGCAGCATCGCCGTGAATTACGGCGATGCAAGCAAGTGCCACTGGCGGCCCGTAGCTGGCAACCGAAACAACCCCTATACGAAGTGCAAGCAGCGTGACTGAGCACGCGCAGAAGGAACATGTGCACAATTTCTCGTGGTACCAGTTAGTTGAAGAAAACACCATCGCCGTCGTGTTATTTTAGTGGATGTTACGAAAAAAAAATGCAATATGTAGAGAGACGAATTAATTTTCCTAACGAAATGCCGTGTCGGCGAAGATTACCGTCGGAGGAAAATTATATAAATAATTAATGAACTGTAAGAAATATTCAATAACTCTCATGTATTTATAGAAACTCATTTCGTAGACAAATTCCCACGAAGAATCAAGAATATAAACTGCTATGACACATACCCACTCCATTCCCATGAATAGCAAGAAATTCCGGACTTCGAACAGAAGTCCTGCAAATACATTGAAAAATCGTTATATTGATAAAAAAGAATTATATGCGTACAAAATGGGTATTTTTATTACGATATGACCAAGTATTTGAAAAAAATGCAGCTTTGTTAACAGGCAATTGGGCAACCAGAGCGGTAAGAATGTTTAAGTACCAGATCAGAAGGTTTAGTAGACGCAAAATGCATTTTTGCTGTTGAATACTTGTATAAAATCAACATGAAAGATAGTTAATAATAATAAAATATAATGGGGAATTGCGTAATTAGCCTGTTTTCCCCTCAACGAGATTAATTTGTTTGTTTGCCAAGCGCAGATGCATTGAAATTTATTTTAATGACCTGAAAGCAACAACGTTAAATGGACAACAGTAGTCACCCAATGACAAAACTAAACAAGTAAAACTTATTTAGAGCCAAAGAGTATTTACTTAGAAAATATTAGGGGTATTTAAAAGTTTCTCCATTTTGAGGAGAAAGGAGACAGGGACAATCAGGAAACCAGTACACATTTATTCAACGAAATATTAGCCGTTAGCATCTTTTGCCATTTTTCAGGCAACAAATGAATGCCTCTGTGATAGAAGGACTCGGCTTTTGAGCTGAAGAACGCAGTGACAAATTTTTCACCTCTGGAACTGTGGTGAACAGCTGTTGGGCTAGGGAAATGTTGCATAGAGCGAAACAGATGAAAGTTTGAGGATGCAATGTCCGGGAAGTAAGCGCGGGTGCAGTAAAACCTCCCAGTGTAACTGTTCAAGGGTTGATTTTGTGGTGGCACCGACATGTGGTCTGGCACAATCGTGTAACAGGATGACTGGGAGGCGTCCTTTACCTGTCCATAGGCGTTTTTTCTCGATTGCGGCGTTCAGTTTCATCAACTGGTTGCTATAACGTTGTGCAGTGATTGTTTTGCCCGGTTTCAACAGTTCGAAGTACAACACTCCATTCATATCCCACCATAGACACAACAGCACCTTTTTCCCGTGGATATCCTGTTTTGCAGTGGATGTTGATGGCTGGCTTGGGTTGACCCAGGATCGCTTTGTTACGGGGGTTGTCGCAATAGACACATTTTTCATCCCCGGTGAAAACCTTCCACAAGAAATTCTTTCCTTGAAACCTCTACAGCAACGACATGCAGATGCCCAATCGTTGACCAATATTACGCTCCCTTAAAGTATGCTGAACCCACTTACCAATCTTCTGGATCTTCCCCAAGGCATGTAGACGCAATACCACCGTCGATTGAGCCACTTTCAAACGTTTCGCCAGTTGCGTGGTCGATTGTGTGGCATCCTCTTGCAACAGCGATTCCAGCTTCTCGTCTGCGAGTTCCTGTGGTCTACCTGCACGTGGCTTGTCTTCGAAGCTTAGATCAACTTTTTTAAACCTGGGAAACCATTCTTGACACGTGCGCTCACCCATAACCAATACGCCATACGCCTGACATATTGAACCGTATGCTTCCCTCGCACTTTTCCCTAAATTAAACATGAGTAACAAACAGTGCCGCAGATGAACTTTATCGACCACCATGCTTGGACTCATCTACGAACTGACAGCACGAGTTGCCGGGTAGTTGGACTCCTACAGCGCCCGCTTGCAGGAGCGGAGAAAACTTTTGCATATCCCTAATAGATAATTATTGATGAATAATTGATTTTAAATAAATACAAGTTGAATATCGAACATTAATGTGTACTAGGTTAACGCTAGCACTGCTGAAACAATTGTTTACGTTTTTGTTTATGTCAGGTGATGGCAAACTATATTCGATGTTGTATAAAATTAGATCCTTTACCACGATATGCACTACAAGCAATAGTAAAGAAAGCTAAAGTGTTGCTCATTATGGTGATGGAATAAGTAGTTGAAACTTTTTTACTAAGTTTTGCCTAACTAATTAAACAAAAAAAATAATAACAGTTAAATGCATTAATTAATCCTATAGCATACCTATGAAGTATGGAGAAAACGTTTGTTCAGAATACAGTGCGCGTTCCTTTTGCAGCAACGGTTTGTTGTCGATGCACAAGTTTTGCTGAGAGAAACATACGTGACGTATTTCACTTATTTTCTGTCCTCCACTCATAAACAGTCCTGACGTTATCAAGCTTTACGCGAAATCGTTATTCCAGAGATGATCAAAACACAAACACAAACACATACACACACCTTTCTGAAATTCCGACACTTTGAGAGTTCTTGAATGCCTAGCTGGATTTCTTGTTTGCGAAAATGGTTGAAGTCACCAAAATGTGAACAGTTCTACTAAGAGAGCTCAGTTGGTAGAGTGTCTTGTTCTCTCACAGTTATAACGAAGTAAATTTCTCCGTCATTTTGGTCCACGCCGGGAATCGAACCCGAGTCCTCTTATTCCGGAACAAGTCACTCTACCAACTGAGCTACGCAGACGTTCGTATCGCTGCTATCTGCCTTTATGTCGTGTGCGTCCTGCGGGGCAGGCACGTCACACAGTTTCTAGTGTTTACTTGAAGTTGTAACATTTCGAATAGATGACTGAAAGGAAAAATCCTTTAAAACAGAAACATACTTAAACGCGAGTAACAACAGCATAGGGTACTAATGGAACAAATGGGGCAAAAGTTGGGATAAAGGGGAATGTTAGTGTTTTTTTTAATCCCTGGCTCAAAGATAACTTTCCCTATTCATGAATCCGCTTATGTTAGATTTTTCTAAAGGATATTAGCTGTCAAATGTGAGGCCTGTTCTTTCAACAGATATTGAGTCACGACCTCTTCAGTTGCATTGCTATTGTATCTGGTATGTAAGCTATTTTGTTTTACATGGAGACAACACCTGCTTGAACTTCAAACTGTCATTCACTGTTCATATCGTCAATGATACATGCTGATGCAAACGTAGTTCAAAAACTTCTGAGGCAAAAGATGAAGGAAAGGGATCTTCTGGTTTCTCTAAGTTTAACGACCTCCCATTTGAGCATTCCATTTTCCCACGTAAATGGCAGGAAATCAGAAGAAGAAAAAAAAAACATTCCTGCTATTGTTCTACTGTCAACATAATATGACAGCGCTTGGCATGATTGTCCGGTGAGTCAGGATATTGCTATTTTCGTTCATCATAGGGAGCTATCGTGGTCACAGATTATCAGGTTCCGGAGTAGGACGACACAAATGATCCTAGCCATCAGAGCTAGAGGAACCACCGGTGCAAACTTCGGAGAGGTAGAACTCCAAATTGCAAAGCTGTGAGGATAGGAGGCCCTGTGGTTCATGGAGCGGGAGTAAAACGACAATGGTGATTTAAACAGTGAAGTGATTTGGAAGCTTAGCCTTTCATCAGCACAGTGGCTGTGATGTTTGTCAAACGAGAGATATTTCTAAGAGTACTTAATACTTTGGCTGATACACTCATGTGCAAAAGTTAAGTTACAATCACAAATGCCAACATTGTGAGAAAATGGTTAGAGTTATTACACCGAAACGCCGAAGAACAATAATATGGCGAACAACACGTAATATACTTTCAAATGAAGTTAAAACACTAAATGCATTTCAAATAAATCGTGTTATTCGAAACAAAAATCACAAATATACAAAAACAATAAACAAACCAGAAGGACATACTTTGGCCTTAATATGGAGTGTGATTTCCCTCATGGTGACACATGCTTGAAAGCGTCGTGGCATGTTGTCCGAAAAAGAGTCATTGAGTTCTGTGGGCTGTCTGTCGTGCTAATGTACAAGAGCACTTCGCAGCTCTTGTGCGTTACTTGGAGGGGGTCTCAGAGCATATAACCATCTCCCGAAAGCGTTTCATAGGTGTTCCGTAAGATTAAAGTCCGGAGACCTTGCTGGCTGCTCCAATGTCCGCAACACCTTCACTTTCATGGTATTCCAGCACCAGTCAAGCGATTGGATTCGGGCATTGTGCTGCATTAAAACAAATTCTGGGCCGACACCAACTGCGAACAAGCGAACGTAAGGCGCTACAATCTCATCTCGATCGCCGACAGCATTGATAGAACCCCTGGAAGACAGGTGCAGGGCGGTTCGTCTGTTAGGTATTATGCCATCCCACACCATACAACCATGTATCTTTCTCTAGGGTTTTTTTAGTCCCTGGCTCAAAGTATTTTACTTCGGATGATATGATGGTAACGCGTGTAACGTTCTCTCCAGATGAATACACGTCTGGAATCCGTCTGCGTTGAGAAACGCGACTCCTTCGTGAAGAGAACGTTAGACCATTGTTCACGTGTCCAGAGCAGATATTCCCGAGCCCAACGTAATCGTTTTCCTGTGGGAAGATGTTTAGTGGCACGCACAGCACAGGTCTTTCGGTATAAAGACCGCTTTCTTGAAGACTTCTTGTCCCTGCCCAGTGGAATACTGATCATCCTGTTGCTGCTATCAGCTCTGAAACTAGCTGACGAGATGGCATGCGCCCGCTGCGTCTTGCAGTTAAGCCAAGAAAGTGGTCATCGAGGACGGAAGTTGACCTTGGACCACATGGTACAGGTAGTCTACGAACACTTCCTGTATTTTGGAACAGTCTCCAGAGCCTGTTGATTACCGTACAAGACACACAAAACCAACTTGCCACCTCTGTTTGGGATTGCCAGGCCTCCAGTCTCTCAATCGCCCGCCATCGCATATCATTGCGTAAACGATGTCTATATGACATTTTCAAGACAGCATGTCCTATACTCTCAGTTTGACAAGAGCGATGATCTTTTATACCCTTGTTTCTGCCCGCCTTTCACGACTATTGGCTCCCTATGTCTATGTATAACGCCCACTGGAACGTCGTGCGCGTGTCATCATGCGGTCATGCGTTACTTTGCATACCCGTCACAGTCTGTTATACTACCTGTAAAACCTTTTGTATAACGGCCGTTCCATAAAACGTGAGAGCGAAATTACAGAAAATGAAGAAATATAGGTACAGCAAAACATAGGTTATTCTTTCACAAAGTATTTTCCCTCGGATGATATGCAACGGTCCCATCATTCAGCCCACTTTTCAAGGCATGTGGCGAAAGCATTTTATGGAAGCTGCTTTAGCGGCCCTGTACAGCTTGAATAACGTCAGCATCTGTGTTGAATGTTGCACTACGGAACTTCTTCTTCATTGTTCGAAACAACCAGAAATCGCGGGGGATGAGGTCAGGACTCAAGGCAGGCTATGGCATAATTTCAATACTGCATTTCGTAAGAAACTGTTGAACACAAGCAGCCACATGTGGGCGGGCGTTATCATGGCGTAGAGTCCACTTGCCCACGAGTTCAGGTCGCTTAATAGATATGTGTCGTCGCAGATGCTTCAAGCCTGGAATGTAATGCTCAGCATTGACAGTAATTTGTTGAGGAACGGCATGCTGGTAGACTACACCTTTATGATCAAAGAAAATTATCATCGTCACCTTCCCAGCTGACTTGGTTTGGTGGACTTTTTTCGCAGGAAGGGAGCCTGTGTATTTCCAGACACTCGTTGGGTGCTTCGTGAGGGAGTCGATATAGTGTACCCATGTTTCATCGGTAGTTATTACTGTGTTTAGAAAGTTCGGATTCTTTGCAATAATTCGTTTATACTCATGGCACACCTGAACTCTGGCTAATAATTATTCTTTCATCAGGTGATGAGGTACCGTCTGGAACATCCACGATGCAGCAGTAATTTGTCGCCCGGAATGCGTTTTGAAATATTATTTGACGCCGCTGTGTCTTCACACGTAATTCGTCGATCTTCTTGCAGGATTGCCCAAACAGTATAAACAATAAACTCCATAACAACGCTTTTAGGTCGTTCAGGCCTAGGAGCAAGTTCTGCTGACAAACGGCATTTTTTGGAATCATGGTGTCATCTAAAAATTGTCGACTCACCCAAACATTTATCTTTGTAAGCGTTTTTCATTAAATCAACTGTTTCTGGAGCCGTTTTACCCAAACGATAGCAAAATTTTATCGCACAGCGCATTTCACTTCTTAACTCTGAATCACTCACCTCCATAGCTGTATGGCAAAATGCAGACGTACCTTATACAGCTGCGCAATAACAAAACCAGAATCGTCTACCATGGCTAATACCTGTTGCCATAGATACTTCCTTAATTCAGTTAGTCGTCTGCGTCGTTATTTTTCCTATTCGCACTGTTGCCAACTCAAAATAAAATACTCTCGGTTTTCATGGAAAGGTTTTTGTAACTTTAGTTTTGTACATCAGTACAGTTGGATTGCGAAACCCAAATTTTCTGGTGGGGATATATTAATCCACATCCTCTGTCCCGGATCCGAATGCTTTCCCAATTAAGCTACGCCATTGCTATTTGTCATCTTAACATGTGCGTCGCCACTGTAGTACGTCGTAAAAAATTTAAACACAGAACAAGATGAATTAAGGGCAGGGTCGGATTAAAGTGGCCCTATAGGAGTTGGGGGTTGTAGCCTTTGGGCCCACCAATACCAATTGCCCAGGAGGCATGCCTGGGCAAATAATAGAGAGAGAGGTTTGTAAAATAAATTTACTTTTGTCTCGTATGATTTCTACTTGGTCAGAAACAAAGGCTGAATAACAAACAGATTTCAAGGTAGTGACACACCAAGAGTAAAGTTCCCATATCGCTGTGTAAAGCGGGGTCGGCGAGACAGTTTCAGCTTTTTTATTAACATCCACCCACACCTCCCAATTTGCACTTCAAACCGTTAATAGTCGAAGTCCCCTGTGACTTCACATTGCATAACAAAAATGATGCACTAAGAAAAGTATACAATGCTAAATCATTAGAAAATCCAAGACAAAATCTAGGAATCTCAAACTTTTAACTCATGTTGTGAGAACAATGGAAAATACAGTAACTTATCATGAAAACTCTGCAGATAATTTATTAGTTTGAAGAATGCAATTATCACAAGCTGTGAAAACACATATTTGTCCATGACTGAAGATCGAAGCTGCGCCCTCTCACTCCGGAGTAAGTTGCTCCCCCAGCTAAGCTACACGGACAGAATACACCGCTGCAGGTTTGTCGTCTAGACATGTGCTTTACTTCTGTAGTACATCACAAAGATATATCGGTACAGTTTCGTGTTTTAACTGACTTCATAATGGTTCTTCGTTATAAGTTCTTTGGGGGCCCACTCAAATGCCTTAGCCTAGGGGCCCACTAAGGCCTTAATCCGGCCCTGATTAAGGGAATTTACTGCTCATGACATAGAGCAGCATAATGCACAATTAGCTTATTTACCAAGCTTCCCATATTTTAGGAGAGACAGTAAATTTGTCATCACTATTCCATTAGAAGCTCATTATCGCATGAATTCTCAAAACATTACCATGTCTTTTACTATGTCTGAACTAATGTGTTGCTCACATTAATTCAGACATAGTAGAAAACTGGAATATACAATCTACTTTTTTTGCTTTTCCATTTTTCATAAACACATCTTAAATGCTTCACACTTGGTTGATATCTGCTGCGAATTATTACAGAAATAATCGTTTTATCTTGCATCATTAATCTTCCAACTTTTACTGCATGCTATATTTTCATTAATTTCTGATTAAAACGACATCTCTCATGTTGTCTTCAGCTTTAATGGATTAAGCAGCACATTTTCATATATTGTGATAACTTCTATTGCGCAAATTATTTTTTGACTTTCAAAAAACTTTATATGTAAAGATTGATTTATATGATTAAATGAACACATAGAATGTCAAAAAATAATTAAAAAGAAACATAATTAATTAAAATGTAATAAAAATGTTTACAGATAAATATTAATTAGTATGATCTAATGCACCAAAAAAATGTAAATAATAATAATAAAATAAAATAAAGAAAAATATGAAACCGCTATGTTACTTTAAATTTACTTGTAGAGGGTTAAAAGACGGAGTTTTTGACAAAATTTTACACTTCATGTTTTTAAAACAGAATTTTTAATTTTTCCCAATTTTATCTATAGTTTTGTCTCTCAATTGTAATTTCTCCAATGCTCTAGTCAGAAAAAGAAGATAAATTTGGTTTTATTAAGATCGTTATGCTTTTACCAGAAAATTAAAAAATATTTATTACGTTTCAAATTTATTAAATTATGTTAGATAGAAAAAATGCAGTTATGTATTGTGTACCTAGTGCGCACTGTAATTCGGCGTGTCCGTTTCGACCTCGAAAGCTTCTAGTACGCATGAAATGCGGAAATTTACTTTGCATTGTACAGGGTGTCCGAATAATGACTGTGCACTGAATGTACGAATTGCAGTAATGAAATAATAAAGAAGTTTTGAATTGAATTACAGTAGAAGTAACTCGCCACGTGAAAGTGCTCTGTGTCTGGTAACCTTTACATCTCCACACCACGACACGCGCGCAGCTGTCATTCCAAATGAAGATCTTTCCCGAGCGCTTGGGGGACAAATGCAGACATGTCGATTGATCACTCGTCTCGGCACAAGGACAATGGTGTTGATGGTTGAACAGAAGGTGTTTTTGGTAGAACATGTCTTTTGCCATGACGACAAGCACACGGACGAACTACAAAAACAGTTCGCTAGGAAATTTCGTGATGCAGACGTCCCCCACCGTAATGGGGTACATCAGCTCATAACCAAGTTTCGAGAAACTGGCAGTGTTCTGGATATCCCCGGCCAGCTAGGACAGCCACGGCAGACGGGACCGTACAGGATAACCAGGACAGGACACAGAGCATAGGCGCCGACTTCTGAAAATTTTGAGGGGTGCTGAAATTTAAAAGGCAGGTACCGTTTCCAATGTTGAACTTTTAGATGTTTAAATGGACCCTGTCTTCAGTGTAAACGCAAACTAACCGATACATGATTTCATGATAAAGATATTACATATTTTTATGGAATACAAATTCTTGAACCCCCTTTTAAGTCTTCCGATTTAATTTTTTTGTAATGTGCGCACAACAGCTACTATAATTTTTTTTTTGGATAAAATTTGAGCATTTTGTCGGGGACTACCACCAGAAAACCAAACCTGTTGAAAAAGGCTGAGATTGGCAGTATTAGTCGAAACAGAAAGTAGGCTAATAGCGATAACTTTGAGGAGTTCGCTCTAGCAGTAGCAGACAAACTGGCAAGTTCAATGTTGGAATGGAACGCGTTTCATAATCATTGCCCTGTATTATTTTCCTTACTTGTTATTGTTAGCATTTAGCGTATAATGCAGCATATATCACAGTGAAATTTTTGCTTTGATCAACAGTGTAACTTGGAAATCTCCACCCCCACTCCGCCATCATTCATCTTGCAGTCCACGTGAACCAGTTGTTATCGATTTGGAATATCACCCCTGCGTGAATTGATTGGTGTTACTATTGGTGACTGCTTATATGTCTTATAAAGCTAGTGAGAAAAACAAAAGCCTCAACAGAATTATGTTAAACAAAGAAACAATAACTGCATCAACAACAGCAAAACAAAACGAAAACTCCTTCAAAATGATCCTTTGAGCGAAAACAGATCATTCGCAGTCTCGCTGTGTGCCTTCTGCTATCGGACGGTCATTCATTACTCCCTCTCTGACATTGATGACTTTATGACCCTACCGAAGTTCATTGCGTGCATGGTGAGCTGCGGAGAACTTACTGATGTGCAAGGAACGTGATTTCGAAAAAAGTAAAATAAAATCGGTAGCTTTAAACAATTAGGAAGGTAGGGTACAAGCCACATCCCATACCCCCGATTTCTGGCTTGCTTGGCTGTCTTATTTCTTAAGTGTTTATTAGGTGTCGGTGGTATAACACGATTTTTTGAATATATTGATTTCTTTTATAGAAACCAAATATTTGCGCTACATTCCGATTATCTTACTTAATTTTATGTAAAGTGGAACTAAATATTTAAGTATGAATCCAGTACATATAACAAAAATTCGGAGGGTGCGGAGCACCCCCAAATGATTTCAAGAGGTGCTCAAGCCCCTGAGTACCCCCGTAGTTGTCGCCAGTGATACAGAGGAGTCCACACAAGCCCGTGAGGCGGTTGCCACTACAAGTTAATGTGCCAAAGAGTACAGCCTACGATATTCTAAAAAGGACGTTGAGTACTCTTGTACAAGGTGTCTGTCCTGACATCAGCTGAAAGAAACAGACCACGTGACCTGTGTTCGGTACTGCAGGTGGTTCCAAGAGTTCCTGTCTGAAGAAGATGAGGACATTCTGGACGTGACTTTCTTTACAGATGAGGCATGGTTCCACCCGTCCGGGTACTTCAACCGCCAAAACGCTCGTCTGTGGGGCACTAAAAATTCAGACCAAATTAAGGAAGTGCCTCTCCAGAGCCAGAAGATCCGTGTTTGGTGTGCCAGGAGTCGTACGTGAATTACTGGGCCCATTTTCTTCAGTAAAACCATTAACTGAGTACCGTACCATGCCCAGTTTTTTCCAACCATTCTTATCCGAACCCACGGAACGGGAAATCAACGAAGGATAATTCCGGAAAGACGGTGCAACTACTCACACCACTGGTGCATCAATACAGCTTTTGGAGAAACTCTTCAGAAATTGCATCATCTCCCGAAGACTGTGGCCTGCCTGGTCATCGCATTTGACACCGCCTGAGTTTTTTTCTGTGGGGAGCGCTGAAGGGGAAGGTGTATGCATGTAATCCGCATACACTTCAAGAACTACAGTCTGAAATAACGGCCCACATCCAACAACTCACAGCACATACCCTGAGAAAGGCCATCAACAACATGCAGAGAAGCATGTGCAGACATGTGTGGACGTCGGTGGGGCCCATTTCCAAGACCTGTTCGACATGGTAAGTGTTACTTTCAGGGCTCAGTTATTTTTCGGACACCCAAGACAAGTTAATCTTTTGATTATAAAGAAATGAATAAAATATCATGCAACGCTAGTTTAACTTTATCAACTAAAACTTAATAGTTCTACCCAAAATTTTTTTACATATCTTAGTTTATTTTCTAAAAAATAGTCTATTTTCATTTATGTTTTAGATTTCAATATTTTCATTGCGATATTAGCAAATTTCAGTCTTCTGCTTTATGGTAAGGACTGTTCTTTTCGGAAGAAGTAAATTCCCATACAGCAAACAACAACAACAACAATGAAAGAAAATAAACTTCTTTTTGTTTCCAATTTCGATGCTTTTAAACAGTTGCAGACAGATGTTTAGAGCCAAGAAGATAAACTACAGACAGCAATCACCATGTGGAGTAAAACAAGCGTTATGCTCTTTGGTAAAAGTTGTGGACTCATTTTTTTATCTAAATTGACAGTTGCTAGAGGGTAAAGAACGCAAGCACTTCTCTTTATCCTAAGAGGACAGGACGCCGTGAGTAGAAGACAACACCCCAGCTCAAAAGACAGCTGCCTGAATCAAAGGTAACAAGGCCCACCGATGGCCCTCTTCGCTGATGCTTCTCTGTACCCAAATGGAGGACATGGTTAAGGGGTAAAGAGTCGTGAGACGTCCATTAAGTCCTAATCAATGGGAATTGATTTACCTCCAAAAAATCGCAGTAGATCTAGGCCATAATGGCATGTCAAGCTAATAAAGTTCTGTGACTTCTTCCTCTTCTTTTGGCTCCTGTGCCACTCTACGAAAGCGGAAGCAGTCCATATGAACTCCCACATTGTGGTAGGAGCAGCTGACTTCCGCTCCAGGCAGCATCTGCCATTTTCTCGGCCAAAAGGTTCGCCACAATGGAATCATCGTTCCGAAAAAACCGGAAGGCAATTCACACGCAACTAGCAAATGGCAGTTCAGCAATTATGGTTTGTTTTGGAAATGGCAGGTTGGTGCAGTAATATACAGTCATTTGAAAAATTTAAGACCACCAGTCAATTTATTGAAAATTAAGATGTTTAAAGAAACAACTAATTACTAGTCAAAGATATTTGAAAAAATGACAGCACAGATGAATACTTACATTCTTTAAAGCACAAAAAGGCCGAAATCAATTCTTTACGTTGCCATCTTAGTTTTTTATAACAAACAGAATACGATGGGGCATGGTCTCAATGAGGGATTTGCAGTAGTGACTTGAAATGTCTTTGCTCCACACGTACTTTATAACGTTAATCAAAGCTTGGAAATTTGATGGTTGTTTTTCTGCTATTTTGTCTCTTAAAATGTTCCATAAATTTTCGGTGGAGTCAAGGTCAGAATTACCTGGACAGTTAAGCACAGTTATGTTTTTTCTCTCTGCATGTAGTTCTTTACTGTCTTTGATTTGTGGCATGGAACACCATCATGAATAAAAATTATCCACCTGTGCACTTGCACGAGTTATCAGCTTCTCACGTAACATTTTCACGTAAAAAGTACCAGTCATGATAATGCCTGTCGGCAAAAAGTATAATAAAGCAGTACCGGATGCTGACATAGCACCACATGTCATCTGACAAGGCGGATGTCTCACAGTACTAACGGTGCATTTTTTTATCAAACCTTTTGCCTTTTGGTCGTCGAACATGTGCTTCACGTGTTTCAAATTGACGCACCGTTGATTCATCGGAAAAAAGAACTTGGCTCTAATTATCAGCAGTGCACGATTGATGACGCTACGCAAACCAGAGTCTCTTCTTTTTCATGGTAGTCTAGGTTCATGTGCAGGTTGTAACGTACCAGGAGATGTGACGTACCTGCCAGAAGGACGCACGCGACATAAAGGCAGATAGGAATCAGAATAAAACGTCCGCGTAGCTCAATTGGTAGAGTGACTTATTCCGGAATGAGGGGATCCGGTTCGAATCCTGGCGTGGGCAGAAATGACGAAGAAATTTACTTCGTTATAATGGCGCCCGAACTATCCGGATGACCCGACCGTTCAAAATCTCGCATTGGTATGATGTTCTTTCCACACCGCGAGATAGGAAAAATAAGAGAATCCCTTCTCCAGCACTTCGAAAAAAAAAAAAAAATAAGGGGGAGATGATGTAACGTACCAGGAGATGTGACGTACCTGCCAGAAGGACGCACACGACATAAAGGCAGATAGGAATCAGAATAAAACGTCCGCCTAGCTCAATTGGTAGAGTGACTTATTCCGGAATGAGGGGATCCGAGTTCGAATCCTGGCGTGGACAGAAATGACGGAGAAATTTACTTCGTTATAAGGTTTATAGGACTTTAATCCAAAATCTTCGCTACGACGTCGGGAAACAGTACTGATATCCGACCCTTTTGAATGTAGAAATACTTTTGATTTTCTTGCACAAACTCCTCGGAGAACGTATAACTATTCGCCTTATGGTGGTGTCATAAAGTTGTTTTCCTTGGAGGTTCATTTCTCGTTCGGTTGCTTCACCTGTATCTCGATATTTCATGATCGTATTGTGAATAGTAGTGGTGCTCACATTCACATTTCTGCCTATGTCACGTTCGGAGTATCCTTCATGATATAAAGTCCCTATTTGTGCTCTGTGAGTAACGCTTAATGAATCTCCCCCCCCCCTTTTGTTCTATATAGAAAATATGTACAAAACCTTTCAGCATGAAAACCAGAAGCAAACTGACGCTCGTACGCTTTTCTGAACTCTATCAACAGATGCCGCTGTAGGATGATGTAACAACGACAGGAAGTTGAGTAATACAGACAGTGGCTAACGTAATCGGCAGAAATCTCCTAATACCAACAGGTGGTCTTAAACCTTTACAAAGAACTGTATGTCGGCGGTTGGCGGATGCCAATGTCAAGGGATCAAGGGATGCTTTACAAAGGGCACGCTTGTTCAGACCCAAGGGGTGGTGCTATGCAAGGGTGGTAGTAAATCGAGGAGCGGTACATCCAGGTTTGACTGTACTACCTTATTTTTGTATTTAAAAGGTTTGTTGGGTGAAGTTTCTTTTTATTTCTTCATAAAACGCCTATTTTTCATTGTATACTACCATACGGTTTGTATACATTTTCTTCCTCTTAAGGGAAATAAAAAGTGTGTTGGGAAACACTTGCAGATGAGCAACATTTGCTGTAACATTTATAGACCAAGAAAACAGCACGTCCTTCCGCCGTTTTGGAAAAGGGAAATATCACGTGTGTAATTCCGTAACATTTGTAACGTACCAGGAGATGTGACGTACCTGCCAGAAGGACGCACACGACATAAAGGGCGAAAGGAATCAGAATAAAACGTCCGCGTAGCTCAATTGGTAGAGCAACTTATTCCGGAAGGAGGGGACCCGGGTCGAATCCCGGCGTAGACCAAAAATGACGGAGAAATTTACTTCGTTATAATGGCGCCCGAACTATCCGGATGACCCGACCGTTCAAAATCTCGCAATGGTGTGATGTTATTTCCACACCGCGAGATAGGAAAAATAAGAGAATCCCTTCTCCAGCACCTCGAAAAAAAAAATAAGGGGGAGATGATGTAACGTACCAGGAGATGTGACGTACCTGCCAGAAGGACGCACACGACATAAAGGCAGATAGGAATCAGAATAAAACGTCCGCGTAGCTCAATTGGTAGAGCAACTTATTCCGGAATGAGGGGACCCGGGTTCGAATCCCGGCGTAGACCAAAAATGACGGAGAAATTTACTTCGTTATAAATTTCATAACGCCGATGTTTCGAATTCTAAGAGTTCGCAGTTTTAGCAAACTTTCGTCTCACAGAGAACGATATGTGCGGGTGAACGTTTTCTATCAATCAAAAATGTTATTAAAAGTTCATAAAGATTCCTCTTTTGTTTTAATAGTTTGCGATGCACATAGCAATGTGATTTGTTCAACAAATAGTATCAGAGCTCATCGAAATGCTATATATTTAAGTTTTACGCTCGTAGATTTCACTGTCTTTTTTTCTTACACCAAGATCTCGAGCTCCACAAGTAATTGAATTGCATTTCCATAAACAGAGAACTTACGTTTCCCTATTCAACGTTATCTGATCAAAACTACGCTGCTTTTCACTAAATTAACTATTAGCGGAATTCTGACACCTTAATGAACGCAGACATTCCGAATTCTATTAATTTCACAGTTTTAAGAAACATTCGTTTCATACAGAACGAAATGTGCGCATTAAATTGCATGTTCAGAGAACAAAATTTGCGAAACTTCTGTCCACCGAAGCGTAGAAATTGAGTTACATCAAGTCTTTCGGTCCACTGAATATGAGCTTTCTGTCGGTTAACGTCACGACAGAGTACGTGGCGCTCTACACATGGCTCTTTTCTGTTGAATCTTCCTCTCGGCTTCTGACTACGTCGCAGTTGATTGATCTCTCGGCGAAATAGAGGCGTAAACAAAATTAAAGGCTGGTTTCCTAATATTTTCTACGTCTTCTTTTGCCTAGCTGAGTGACGACTACCATTTTTATTGCGCGTTTATTTACAGGAGAGAAAAGGGTATATCAAACGAGATCTCAGTTCCGTATCAGTAATATTACCAGAGGGTAAATGCAGAATGAATTGGATGATATACTTCTATGGGAAAATATTTTTTTACTGGTATTTAATTAACTGAAAGATCAAAAACATGCCTCTTTTCCTGTCTTCTCATATAGAAAGTATTTGAACTAACCACAATAGATTTGGAGAGGTATTTCTACAGCTTCAGTGAGGAAAACGGTTTGTACTACGATCATCAAGAAAGTTTCACTACTTCAGAAGATGGAAATCGCTTGATTAATGCTTTGTGCTAAGAGAGATATTGAAGCAGAAGGTAAACATAGGTCGAAAAATGTGAACTCGAAGGTAAGCAAATAGTTGTCAGATCAATGATTAAAAAATATAGAGTGGTGTGCAAAACTTAAGGACGAGGCAGAGTTTCAACCTGTAGCGTCGCACAGGAAAAAATTATACAAAACTTAAGGACGAGTCAGGTTTCAACCTGTAGCGTCGCACAGGAAAAAATTATACAAAACTTAAGGACGAATCAGGTTTCGACCTGTAGCGTAGCACAGAAGCGGCCTGGGTATGTGAAATTCACACCATAGGAACTCCATTACTTGCCAAAAATGATGACGGAAACAACACCGACACAACTGCAGATACTAAATGATGAAGTGGAACATTATTCAGAATTCGTTACACAGCACTGGGTATCATGATACAGATGCGCGTTACTGCCAAAGACGGTACGAAAGAAGAAAGGAGGTCCTCAGTAGGTGATATGATCACCGCTAAGGTCGATGCATGATTTTCACCGTATTTTCATAATTCGCACCCGGATGTTGATGGGTTCTTGTTGTGACACTGCTATCTCCTGTCGACGCCGTCTTCAGCTGCTAGACAGTTTCTTGTGAGTGTTGACGTGCCTCAACGCGGCTCTCCACAGAGTCCCACACGTTCGTTTTTTTGGTAGGGGAAACGTGCTGGCCATTCCATCAGCTGAATGTCTTCACTTTCCAGCAGCTCATCAGCAGCCGCCGTACGATGGAATGTGGCGTTATCGTTCATGAGCACGAACTGTAGGTTAATGGCACTTCGGAACAGACGAACATGTGGAAGAATTATCTCATTGCAGTAGCTTTTATCGGTTACAGTGCCTCCTTGAAATATCTGGAGCTCCGTAAGTCCATCGATCACAATGCCTCTCCATATGAGAACACCGCGGCCACTATATCTATCCCTTTTATTCATGTTTTCGAGGCGATACCAAGTGTGTGCCTCACGCCAGATTAGCTGACGTTCAGAAAGTCTTAATCTACTCTCCTCAATAAGGAGTACCGTACCCTACTTTCTGCTGTTCAGTTCTTATGTTCTCTGAACTACTGTAAACGATATCTCTGATCAGCAACTGTTCATGGAGCACAGCGTATTGGACATAATGCGAACAGTCTACCTTTTGTGTAGTCGCCAACATACTCTAACTCGCGGTATTATGCATTCTGTGCTCATGTTCAGTTGTTTATCCGTCTCGGCCTGTAGGGGTAGGTAGGGGTCCTCAATGGAGGTGGTTTTTAGTGGACGATCACCAACGGTCCTTCGCACAGCCGTACCTGTAATCCTGATGGCCGACCACCCACGAGATACGAGATATGGTGCTGTGGATGATATCGAATTCCTTGGTCACATTCATCACAGTTCGTCCCTCCTCGAACCTCCCAATTATTCGACCACGAGTAAAATCTTCAAGATGTTCTCGACTGACCATTTCGTCGTTTCCAGCACACAACAAACACAATCGAATGTCTATAACACTTATGCAAACAACCGTCCGGTGATTTCCGTTCAACTGATGTCATTGGATTGCGTGAGCGCTTTTTGTTCTCACGTCACGCAAACCCCACGTCATGTTGCATCATTATTACACATGTATTGTTGCTCCTGTTCTTAGATACGGTCCTGCGTTAATCTGTTTTTGGGTGCTGCTTCTATTTACAGCGTTATTTTACTTTTTCCACTTCGTCCTTAAGTTTTGCGCACCAGTCTATTATATGGGTTCTCTTTATCAAGAAAATAATTTTATTGACAGTTTTTACTTAGTTCTCTTTATTACACTAACACACTTTAGTTCACTTTCTTACCCCATTTACGCATATGGAATTTTTCTCCCGTCCGAGTCACCTAATAGTTTCTTTCACCTAATTCCATTATCTTATGCACGGAAACACTTCACGCCGCCGAATTTATTCTTACAATGAAAATTCCTTTTGTGAACAAGTTTCAAACTTCCTTATTAACTAAAAGTCATACTAAGATCCTTTAAAAGCTGAAGTCCTCCGTGCCTTTTTCTCTCTTATGTTGCTTCTATAATGTGCCGAATCAAAATATACGTTTTATGCAAACTAAAGGAACAGAAAGCAAAATAATAAACAAGAAGTACATCAGTGATTTTGATTTTAATAACCACTATGCTGCTTAAATCAAATATATTTTCAATCTTTCAACTATAAGCGCGTTCCAGACACTCTGGGAATTTATCAGTAAGGTTTTTCATCAGGCGAAATTAAAAACAATACCTGAATGTATTCTCTTGGATGTGCGACTGTCCGATAGTAAAACAATTTCTCAATATAGGGTAAACGCACAAAAATGCGTTTACGCTACATTGAGAGAAAATTATACACCATAAAAAGCTAGAAAGTGCATAGGGTATCTGTAATCTTTTCGTACCTTGTGTTTTGACAATTGTGTTGTCTCATCTTACTTCTGAATCGGACCAATCTTGTTAGGTATCAACAAAGGCCGTTACATAAAAACTGAGAGCAATTCTTTTTTTGAGTTTGAACAGTGCGAAGGGGTAAAATTACCACGCAGACAGCTAACTGAATTAAGCAAGTATCTATAGCAACAGTTATTAGCCGTGGCAGACGATTCTGGTTTTGTTATTGCGCAGTTGTTTAAGGTACGTCTGCATTTCTCCATACAGCTATGTACACTGAAGAGCAATTGAATTAGAGACAGCTGGCGTTATGCAAGTGTGGCGCTGTGGGCGGCCCTGTAAACAGAAACAACATGACGAATGCAGCGATCCGACAATAAAAGAGTAATGCGACGGGAATCAGTAAGAGTCGGACGCAGTATGGGTAAGACGAAGGATCTAAGCGCATTTGATTGTGGACAAATTGTCAGGGCCCGACCAATGGGACACTCCATCTCGGAAGTCGTGTAGGCACTGGGATTTTCACGAGCCAATGTGTCACGGGTGCACCGTGAGTACATCGAATCCGGTAAAACCATCCGTGAAAGGGCCAACTCCCGTGGACAACAGCGTGTGGATGAGGGGGGTTATCGTCGGCTAGCTAGCATTGTAACAGTGGATAGACGGTAGACAGTGCAAGAAATCACTCGGCAATTAAACGCTGGTGCACAAAAACGTGTAAGCAGCCACACCATCCAGAACCATCTCCTTGCTATGGGGTACAGAAGCCATCGTCCCACGAGAGTACCGCTGCTGACCGCACATCACAGGGTGCAAAGATCAGCATGGGCGCGGGAACATCGCCACTGGACCCTAGACATGTGGAAAAATGTTGCCTGGACTAATGAGTCGAGATTCACGTTGGTACATGAGGATGGCAGGATACGAGTACGGCGCAAACCACATGAAGCGATGGATCCTTCTTGCCAGCAGGGTACTCTTCAAGCTGGTGGGGGTGGCATTCTCGTCTGGGGACTGTTTACGGGGACTGGAATGGGACCCCTGGTACGTGTGACATCGTCCCTCACAGGTCAACGTTACCGGGATATCCTGGACGACCATTTACTCCCGTTTGTGCGTCTTCAACATCCCACTGGGGACCACATCCTGCAACAAGACAATGCACCGTGCCATCACTCCCGAATTGTATCCGAATGGTTGGATGAACACTCCACCGACGTGACCTCGCTTCCTTGGCCAGCTAGGTCACCTGAACTCAATCCCATCGATCACATCTGGGATGCTATCGAGGGAGATGTTCGAGGCTCTGACCTCCTTCCATCAAATCTTCGGGAACTGTGGGAGCTTGTTCAGGGGTCGTGGATCCGTATGGCTTCTCAATGCTTCCGGTGTCTTGTCGAGTCCATGCCGAGACGAATCGCAGCCGTCATCAGGGCGAAAGGTGGTGCTACACGTTGCTAGACAGGCATCTCCAATTCAGTTGCTCTTCAGTGAGTGATTCAGCGTTAAGAATTGAAATGCACTGTGTGATAACATTTTGCTATCTATTGGGTAAAATGGCTCCAGAAACAGTTGATTTAATGAGAAAAGCTTAAAAACAGAAATGTTTGGGTGAGTCAGTGGTTTTTAGATGACACCATGATTTCAAAATGGGCGTTTCTCGGCAGAATTCGCTCCTAGGCCTGGTCGACCTGAAAATGTTGTTTGTGCAATCCTGTTGTTATGGAGCGTATTGTTAACACTGTTTGGGCAATCCTGCAAGAAGATCGACGAATGACGTGTGAAGACAGCAGCGTCAACTAATATTTCAAAAATGTCGGCATTCCGCATTCTACGAGACAAATTACTGCTGCGTCGTATGTGTTCCACATGGGTACCTCATCACCTGACGAGAGAACAATTGTTAGCCAGAGTTCAGGTGTGTCATGAGTGGAAACAAAGGATTGCAAATGATCTAAACTATCTAAACACAGTAATAACTGCCGATGAAACATGGGTCTATTATTTTGACCCCCTCACGAAGCGCCCAACGAGTGTCTGGAAACACACAGGCTCGCCTGCTCCGAAAAAAGTCCGCCAAACCAAATTTTCTGGGAAATTGATGATGATAATTTTCTTTGATCATAAAGGTGTAGCCTACCAGCATGCCATTCTTCCACAAATTACTGTCAATGTTGATTGTTGATTATTACATTTCAGTTTTGAAGCGTCTGCGACGACACATCGATCGATAAAGCAACCCGAACTGGTGGGCAAGTGGACCCTACATCATGATGCCGCCCGCCCACAAGTGGCTGCTTGTGTTCAACGGTTTCTTACGACATGCAGTATTAAAATCATGCCACAGTCTGCCTAGAGTCCTGACCTCACCCCGTGCGATTTCTGGTTGTTTCCAACAAAGGAGGAGAGGTTCCGTGGCGCAACATTCAATACAGATGCTGACGTTATTCAAGCTGTATTGGGTCGTTAAAGCAGCTTCTACAATACACCTTCTTCACATGCTTTGGAAAGTGGACTGAACGATGGGACCGTTGCATATCATCCGAGGGAAGATACTTAGAGAAAGAATAACATATATTTTGCTGTACCTATATTTCTTCATTTTGTGTGATTTTGCTCTCAACTTTTATGGAACGGCCGTTGTATATTCAATGATACCACCTGAGAAAATACTGCTCTTCTGTAAAAGCTGAAAATTTATGGAAAATCTTATTTATGATTATGTAGTGTACGAGTACATTGCCTTTCTAACCTTCTAGATAAGTGGGATTTTACTTTTATTTAAATTTTTGTGTTCCCCCTTGTTATGTTTCTGTTCTGAACGCCATATATGATCGTCTCTCAGATTTATTTTCTTCATTTTGACGACGTCTGGCAGACAGTGAAGTTGCAACTGGATTCAATATAAAACAGGACGGCATCACCTCTGAGATATTACTTCGGGATTTGCGTGGTTTGAAGCATGAATTTAGTTAGTCTTAACGATTGTAAAGTCCAGCGCTTGTTAGCCTTAACCTTTGTCAAGTTGTTTTTTTTTTATTAGAGTTTTAACGACCACCGTGAGCAACTCAATGAGATATAAGCAGTCGCCCGTCCCTAATTTAGGGTCACTGGTTCCAGGGAAGGGAGAGAGCCAGTGCCGTAAGAAACACAACATCCATGCCTGACCGGGATTCGAATCCGGACCCCGTTCGGACGAATGATCAGAGGCCATCGCTTAGACCACTGCGCCCGCCGGGGCGGCTATTGTAAAGTTTAATTGTAGTTAACCTTAACGTTTGTAAAGTCCAACACTAATTTGTCTTAACGTTGCGGAAGGTATCTGGTGATAAGGAAAGCTCTAGGCCGACCCGATGTCTCAGGAGTCTAAGGGATGGCTTATGACGATTCGTCCGGGTTCGAATCCCGTTGAGGCATGGAAGTTGTGTTTGTCTTACGGCACTGACTCTTTCCCTTCCCTGGAACCAGTGACCTTAAATTAGGGACGGGCGACTGCTTATAGCCCATTGAGTTGCTCACGGCGGTCGTTAAAGCTTCAATAAAAAAAAACATCTAGAATAAAGGATATGAATTGATCGGATGTCCCGATGTAATTTATCATTTCGAATTCAGTTTTATATCTCTTTTCTTTTGAACTCTGAGTGTATTAAGTTATAATTATCCCTGCAATAAAGGAATGTTTTCCCAATGCAGAAATGTCGTCCGAATGGAATATATACCGCCTGATGCCACACCACTAAGACGTAAGCGCAGTGCCATGCAAATTGCTGGGTGGGTGCACACGTACAAGTTATGCAAATGATTGCATTTGCAGGCCAATCGTACGAACAGCGCGCTGGATATAAGCGGATAGCCAGCCCGTGAGGCCAACAGCCGAGACGTCTTCACGGCCCCGAGAAGTAAGTGGTTGTGCTGTAACCGTGTCTGGACAACGAACAAGTGGTGCCAATGCCGTTGAGACGTCGTCGTATTCGATTTCTTTAAACGGATGAGTTCACGAGAAGTGTCATCGTAGGCCTTCGTAAGGCCGCGCCGGATGGTCCTTCCGCCGGTTGGTCCTACCACCGGATAGTCCTTCCGCCGGATGGTCCTTGCGCCGTATTGCGGAAGAAACGCAACGTGACGCCACAACCGTCGGTCATATTTGGAGACAGTGGTCCCAGCAAGGATCTGTGCAACGTAGTAGGGGGACCGGAGTACGGAGACTGACGTCATGCAGTAGCGAACCTACTAGCCACAACGGGCGATATTTTGCGGATTGTACGGGGAAGCTTGGATGATCCGATATCGACGCGGACAGTGTCGCGCCGAATGGCTGCGTCTGGTATGCTGTCCAGCCATCCGTTGCAAAGGCTACCCTTAACAGCGAGCCATCTTCGTCACCGCTTGGCGTGGAGTCGCTCCAGAGCCGCGTGGGGTGCCGAATGAAACACTGTAGCGTTCATCGACGAATCCCGGTTCTGTCTCACCACCGATGATCGCCGTGTGAGAGTCTGGAGGCGACGTGGCCAACGGGTGAATTCCTTCGCCATTGTAGAGCGCGGCATGGCCCGGCAACGTGGAATCATAGTGTGGGGTGCTATCAGCGCCAACAGCCGCTCACCGCTGGTACGCATTACGGGCACAGTGACGGCACGCCGCCATGTTGACGAGGTGCTGCGACTCGTGGCATTACCGTATCTGCAGAGCATCCCAAACGCCGTTTCTCAACAGGATATCGCCCAGGGGCATACCGCTCGGATCAACCTGAATGTTTTACACGGTGTGCGGATGCTTCCGTAGCCAGCACGATCCCCCGATCTCTCTCCAATCGAGCATCTATAGGGCACAATTGGATGTCGATTGAGTGCCCTCCCACCCCAACAAAATGAAGATGAACTGTGGACTCCTATCTACACTACATGGTCCACGATGCCCCAGGCCTCTACTCAGACTCGCACTGCCTCGATGTCACGTCGGATTCAAAGCTGTATCGTCCAAAATAAGGCACTTATGCGGTCTTTTAGCAAGCATCGCTCCCAGTTCTCACTCAGGTCTTGACAACAATTCAGATCGTTTTCTGTACGTTACTACGTAAGCCATTTGAATTGCCTGCCATCGCCGAGGACTGCTTCAGACCCCCCCCCCCACACACACACACACACACACACATTTCACTTTCGTGAAAGAGGAAACTTGCTAGCCATTTAAAGTGACCCCTCCATACTAATTCAAATTTGTTTAATTTATTGTTTCATGGTTCCAGAGTATAAATTTTCACCAGGAATGGCAATCCGGACAACGCAGGTTTTTACAGTGATTCTTACGCACAGAAGGTCATAAAAGGGGAAGTGAGTGGTCTTTAAAGAGGGTGAAGGTTTTCATTAGCGCTATTTCGAAATCGGTTCCATCATCAAATAGGGGTGGTTGCTAAGAGAGGTTTCACTGTATTTGCTATTTTCACTGCTGGCTACCCAAAATGCAACGCCAAGAAGGAAGCATCCGATTGGTCTGAAATTCGCAGCATGCGTCGCCCGCGAGAGGACGTGCAAACGATTAGCATTGCAGGGTATATGCAAATCATGTGCGCCCGGCACGCCACCGAGAAGCACTATAAGAAGGGTGCACAGAAGGCGGAGTGTAAGTAGTGGAAGTGTGTTGTGCTACCGGACCTGTGCGTGGGAAGCTTTCTGATGTCTCGTCGCAGAATACGGCAGTCATTCCAGCACGTTTCGGAGTTCGACAGAGAACGAATAGAGGCTTATCACGACAGCGGTTTATCATACCGAGACATCGGTGCCCGTGTGGGACGACATCCAGCCACAGTGAGGCCAGTATGAATTAGGTGGGTGCAGGAGGGACGGACGGACCGACGTGAGCGACTGCCGCAGCCGCGGCACACCACTTAACAAGAGGACCGGCACGTTGTGCGGCGGGCATTGACGGCTCGCACCGCCCCATCGCGAACGTTAGCGCAGGGATTAGGGTGTGTTGCGCAGCAACCTGTGTCAGCACGTACCGTTCGACGTCGTCTGCAGGAGCGGGGACTTGTCGCTCAGCGCCCATTGCACCGATTACCATTGAAGTTACACCACCGGCGAGTGCGGCGGTAGTGGGTCGTTGAACGCCGCACCTGGACTACGGAATGGCACGACATTGTCTTCACCGACGAATCCCGCTTCAGCCTGCAATACCACGATGGTCGGATCCGCGTGTGGCGGCCCCGCGGCGAGAGACTGTATGACGCCTGCGTTATGCATCGCCATACCGGTCCGTCGCCTGCCGTTATGGTTTGGGGCACAATTGGATATGACAGCCGCACCCCTCTGGTACGCATCGCCGGTACACTCAACAGCCACCGCTACATCTCCGCCGTTTTGGAGCCTGTAGTCCTCCCTTACCTGCAGGACCTACCAGCGGCCACGTTTCAACAGGACAATGCGCGGCCGCACGTGGCAGGCATCGTGCAACAATTTTTCACTGCCCACCAGGTTTCACTGCTCACGTGGCCCGACAAGCACCACCCGCGGCTACGCCTGATGAACTTTGGCAAAGTGTGGAAGCAGCCTGGACCGGCATAAATCTTTTCCAAAGCCTCTTTCGTTCGATGCTGCAGCGTGTAGCGGCTGTTATTGCCAGCCATGGGGGCCACACGAACTACTGATGTCTGCGTGTTCCGCAAGTTGCACGGGCCTGTAAGCTCAATAGTTTCATTTTTGTATCTGTTGTTATGTGTCCAGTAAATCTGGCTTTGCTATCTCGTGTCCTTTTTGGTGTTGCATTTTGGGTAGCCAGCAGTGTAGGACAATGGCGTACCTGAAAAACACACGCCCCCTTCCCCCTTAACCTACCGCAAAAAACGTCTTCTAGGCCCTTTAGCGAAAATCTTTTTTTAAATTGCATATTATTAACTAACTAGGTTGTAAGGGCGCTTTAATAATTCAAATAATTTGGAGCCTACAGGTATTTTTCTAAAACTAAAATAGGGTCACTTTATTGCGTGTAACACAAATGTACGTGGTGTAATAAAAATGATTGCCCTAGTTTTATACCAATACAAAGTATTACAAAACACACTCACCAAAGTTAATCATATCATGGAGATTTTATTCTTTCAGAGAACTAAAGACAGTCTCTTTGAAATACATCATGATCGCACACATCTTTTCCAATTTATACTAAAGTACAAAAGATAAGTAAGCAAATAAAAAGTAACATTCAAGTGCTTTGTCATAAAAACGAGTACATTTAAACTATTTACTTTTGAATATAGAAAAACAAACTTAACATAATTGCACAAAGTAAAAGGCTTTCCTTTTGACTCTGAAATAAAACAAAAATGACACAGGGCTCTGATTTTTCTCCCCCCCCCCCGGCGAAGAACACCTTTTTACGCATTATATGTATTCTGAAGAAGGATACGTAGTTACTATACTGTGCAAATTAATTGGGACAGAGTAAAAAATCACTTTTTTTCCCCAAAACTATGCCTTTATATCATTCTATGCCTTGATATACACTGATAAATACCTGTATTAGTATGAAGTATGTCCTCCTTTAGCAGAAATGACCTATTGAATTCATTTTGGCATTGACTCCACTAATTGAGTGCACATATTTTTGACTTCATAATCGTGGAACCACACTTTTATAGCATTCGTTATCATGCGTTCTTTGGTTGTACAGTCCATTTTACCTAAACGTCTCTTCAAAATATTCCACAAGTTTTCTATGGGATTTAAGTCTGGTGAATTTCCAGGCCAATCAAGCAAATTAATTTGATTTTCTAGCATGAAATTCTTGACCAATTTCGAATTGTGACAGGGGGCCAAGTCATGTTGAAATGTCCCGTCAAAAGTTTGCAAGAATGGAACAATCCTACGTTGTAATATTTCTACGTACTTGGCTGAATTCATCATACATTGAACAGGAACTAAGCTTCCAGTGCCATTTGATGTGAAAAAACCCTAAAACATCTGTTTCAGACGGTGTTTTGCAGTTTGTTTGACATGCTCAGGTCTTATAGGTTCCCAGTTGCTTCGTCTAACGACATTTGCTTGGTAACCCTACACAAATAAATAAGTTTCATCACTGAACATTACTTTTTCTAGTCGTCAGCAGTCCATGATTTATATTTTTTGGCCCATGCTAAACGTTTTATCTTCATTTTCGCATTCAAATATTGTTTTTTCGTTGGTCTTCTTGCCTTCCGGCGAACTTCCAGAAAGCCTACGGCGTACAGTTGAATCACTAACATCACAACCACTAGCCAATAAATCTTGAAAGTCGGTGCTTGTTTTTTTTTTTTTTTATTCATTTTACTATTTCTGATTCGATATTTATCGGTTCGCGGAGGTGTTTTTCGTTTTCTTCCACATTTACCTCTCCTTTTTGCAGACGATGATCCAGATGCATTGAATCGCTTAAGCAGTCTTGGTACACTTGATTTGCCTGCACTAACTGCAGAAGCGATATATCTCACTCTCATAGAAGTGTGATCCTTCAGAGCAATTTGTTTTGCACGCTTCCTTGGGGAAATATCCATTTTTCAATACACGAAAGCAACACGTACTCACAGAGAGCAAAAATTTAATATCCACCTGTCACACACGAAAGCTCACAACTGAAGCTGAAGTGCCTATTTTCCGTTTAAAACCGGTCAAACCACATTCTTAATATAAAGTTCTAACAGTCACACCACCTCACAGCTGATAAAACCGGTTTACGTTGGTTTCCGACATCAACTGACGATCACATTACAATTCTGAGATTAAAATAGCTTGTCCCAATTAATTTGCACGGTATAGTATGTGCAAACAAGTGCAATATATGACGCCTTATCCTCATTGATATAAAAATTCATGTATTCAACTGATATTCACATTTTCTTGTTATGGCTGATATTCACGTATATGTACATTCTCTTTTCATGGCTGATATTCACATTCACATCCATGTGAAAAGGGGCATCAAGTCATCTAGAATAGCTATTTTCCAGTCAACCAGTTTTTACAAAGTAAACCGAAAATGAGTTCTTGAAGATTTTACTTATTTACTGAAAAAACAAATTACCAAAAGTTTCTTTTCTTTTTAATACTTCATTCAAAACTGCCGTCAAAGATTCCTGGCTATTTTTTCAACCAGTTCCATACGAAGTTTCAGCAAAAATTTGGAAACTCCTGCTGAAGACTTAGCCGTAGCGATAGCTCCCGCAACCTTCCTGCACTACGGGGGTTGTGGGAGCTATCACTACGCCCATGTTTACGGAAGCATAGAACTCCCTCGAATATTTTCATGATTTTTGCTTTGATCCACGTACTTATCTGCATTTTTGTATCTTGTGCCTAGAATGAAGACATTTTTGTCCAGGTATTAATCTTACGTAACATCATTTTCAATGCAACCATCACAAAAAAACACAATTCTCATGTTAAACAACGGATTATTTTATCCATCCTAATCAATATTATTTTTCTATTACTCATTTCTAAACACTCTTTCCTGCAAATCCGTTTCATCCGCCGCTTCATTCACTCGCCTGTTTCATTTTTAGTTTCTAATATTCTCGGGAGACAGTCACTAATCCGAATTTTTCAGAAATTCTTTCATAAGAATAAATCTTTCGCATAAGTGCTACCGGTATTTTTAATCTGTTCATGAAGTTCCCTTCGCCTTCATTAAACTTAAAATATCTGTCTCGTTCATTTTTAATCCGTTTCATAAAATCTTCTCTACGAATCCATTACTAATGAACTACCTGTTCTTAATTATCTCCTTATGGCACGAAGGGTTTAAAATTAATGTGGAAGTGTTTTAGCTACACTTTCCAATATTTAAGTATAGACAACGTTATATGTATATTCCTTCCATCCAGTAGAACATGTAATTTTAGTTCCTATTCTAGGAAGTTTGCTAATTTTGCAGCTTTTGTAAGCACTTAAACTGTCTTTTTTTTTCTATCTCTTGTCCAAGCATCTCAAGATCTCTTTGAGAAACTTCTACTCTCACGTTTTCAATATTCCATTGTTGCTTGCTTCTTTTTTTCATAAGTTCATCGTTATTTATGCATGGAGTGGAAAATCACCATATTGCAAATTAAATATTCTTAATTTGGAAAAAACGTTTCTAATCCTGACTTTAATGGTATATATTTATTCTTGTGTGGAAACTGTACAGAAGGTCGTCCCGTTTGCAGCTAAAAGTTAAAAGCCGCAAGAAAGCCATGCAAGTTTACCTGTTTCTGCAAATTGCAGGATGTTGTTTTCTATAGTCATTTGCCAGCCTTCCACCAAAGCCACTATCCTAAGGCGGTACCACTCGGCACACCGTTAAACATTTTGTGGTTGGTTGCATCAAAAAGTGCCCTACCCCAGTTGCACCACTTTCTGAGAAAAAATGTACCACTGTGAGGTGCAAATAAAATCCAACGACATGGTGCAACTTTACACTACGATATGGTACAAGGTTGTACCACATTATGGTGCTACTTTGCACGGTGTTGTTGGGTTTTGTTTGCACCACACAGCTATGTATCTTTTCTCAGAAAATGGTGCAGCTGGGGTAGCATCCCTTTTTGGTGCAACCTACCACAAAAGTTTTAACAGTGTAGGTTTCGAGATCGGAAACTTCCTTTCTTTGCATCCACTTTACACCATTTATTGCACTAATGTTGATAATCAGAGTTTCATGGATTGCAGCATGGCCATAAATACCGGCACAAGCACTCAAACTCAAACAAAATGACTGAATCGGGATCTTTCGACTGATAGTGCTATTTACGTTGCTGTGGTATTGTATTGGAGTTAGACAATCCGTACCAACATGTGATTATCCCTATCAGACATCTTCGTATGGCGTTCACAATTTGTACATTTAGAGGTAACACCATGTCCTTCTTGATGAGTAGTCATATTAACGATACAGTTCCTCGCATCACACCTACTATTTTCACCGTTCTAGTTGCTGAAGCTCCTGCAAGATGTGCACCATTGATCCTACCGTTTTTGAGGTCACTGAGTTATGGCACTATTGACAATTACTCCACAAGAGCTGTTTCTATTGACAATTACTCCACAAGAGCTGAGATCACTGAGTTATGGCACTATTGACAATTACTCCACAAGAGCTGAGATCACTGAGTTATGGCACTATTGACAATTACTCCACAAGAGCTGAGATCACTGAGTTATGGCACTATTGACAATTACTCCACAAGAGCTGTTTCTATTGACAATTACTCCACAAGAGCTGAGATCACTGAGTTATGGCACTATTGACAATTACTCCACAACAGCTGTTTCTATTGACAATTACTCCACAAGAGCTGTTTCTATTGACAATTACTCCACAAGAGCTGAGGTCACTGAGTTATGGCACTATTGACAATTACTCCACAAGAGCTGAGGTCACTGAGTTATGGCACTATTGAGAATTACTCCACAAGAGCTGAGATCACTGAGTTATGGCACTATTGACAATTACTCCACAAGAGCTGTTTCTATTGACAATTACTGCACAAGAGCTGAGATCACTGAGTTATGGCACTATTGACAATTACTCCACAAGAGCTGTTTCTATTGACAATTACTCCACAAGAGCTGAGATCACTGAGTTATGGCACTATTGACAATTACTCCACAACAGCTGTTTCTATTGACAATTACTCCACAAGAGCTGTTTCTATTGACAATTACTCCACAAGAGCTGAGATCACTGAGTTATGGCACTATTGACAATTACTCCACAAGAGCTGAGATCACTGAGTTATGGCACTATTGACAATTACTCCACAACAGCTGTTTCTATTGACAATTACTCCACAAGAGCTGTTTCTATTGACAATTACTCCACAAGAGCTGAGGTCACTGAGTTATGGCACTATTGACAGTTACTCCACAAGAACTGAGGTCACTGAGTTATGGCACTATTGAGAATTACTCCACAAGAGCTGTTTCTATTGACAATTACTCCACAAGAGCTGAGGTCACTGAGTTATGGCACTATTGACAATTACTCCACAAGAGCTGTTTCTATTGACAATTACTCCACAAGAGCTGAGATCACTGAGTTATGGCACTATTGACAATTACTCCACAACAGCTGTTTCTATTGACAATTACTCCACAAGAGCTGTTTCTATTGACAATTACTCCACAAGAGCTGAGATCACTGAGTTATGGCACTATTGACAATTACTCCACAAGAGCTGAGATCACTGAGTTATGGCACTATTGACAATTACTCCACAAGAGCTGTTTCTATTGACAATTACTCCACAAGAGCTGAGATCACTGAGTTATGGCACTATTGACAATTACTCCACAACAGCTGTTTCTATTGACAATTACTCCACAAGAGCTGTTTCTATTGACAATTACTCCACAAGAGCTGAGGTCACTGAGTTATGGCACTATTGACAGTTACTCCACAAGAGCTGAGGTCACTGAGTTATGGCACTATTGAGAATTACTCCACAAGAGCTGTTTCTATTGACAATTACTCCACAAGAGCTGAGGTCACTGAGTTATGGCACTATTGAGAATTACTCCACAAGAGCTGTTTCTATTGACAATTACTCCATAAGAGCTGAGGTCACTGAGTTATGGCACTATTGACAATTACTCCACAAGAGCTGTATCACTTGCGACTATGGCACTGCAACGTGATAGCCGACATCGTACTGCACCCCTTTATCTGACATCGCGGGTGACGTTGTCCCTGTGATTTTCACAGGGCGCATTGCGTGTACTCCAGTCGCAGCCGGTGTATTCCATTGTTTTGATAAACCTCTGTAGATTGAAATGATCTTCTCTAGGAATGGGATATTGATATAACATCGAGTCTCAGTGAAAACAGGAATTGTGGTTAACAGGAGTGTGTACTTCGACAACTGTGACGTACCTGCCAGCAGTACGCACACGACATAAAGGCACATAGCAATCAGAACAAACGTCTGCGTAGCTCAGTTGGTAGAGCGACTTGTTCCGGAATAAGCGGACTCGGGTTCGAATCCAGGCGTAGACCAAAAATGACGGAGAAATTTACTTCGTTATACAACCAGGAAGCAAATAAATTGCTGTAAGCTACAGGGTGCACCACTCGCTACCGAACCTGGCATTTCTCTAATAATATTAACACCAATGAAGATATTGCAATGAAATTTGAAGGGGACTTACCTCATTTCTTGTGAAATGTGATGGCATCACAACATGTGCTGGAAGTGGTTACCATTTGCGTCCAGACAGCATTAAACCCGGCGCTGTCCGCCAGCCATCCGGACGTGCCTCTCTGCTGCTTTTTTTATGCCATTTTGCTGAGCGTGTCTACACAATGCGGTTGTTGATAGTGAGGGCTCATGCTCGTGGCTGTTAGCGTACCCGTGAAAATGTATCGGTATACTCTGGAGGAGCGAGTGTTCATTGTTCGCACTTATTGGAAAACAGAATCGATTAAGTCTTGTCAACAGCAGTTTCTGGAGAGGTTTGCAGGTAGACATCCGCAGAGCAAGTCCACCATTTGGGCATTATCGAAGAAATTGGAAACCAAGGGGATATTTATTAGACGACCATGCAGGAGGTCGTCCACGAATGTCCGAGAAAATGATCCGGAATGCAAAGGTCCGACTACTTGCGTCTCCCAGGAAGTCTCTTTGCCGACTGTCACGGGAAACAGGGTTGTCCAAATGCACTTGTTAACGTGCTATGAGAAAAGCGAAGCTTCATGCGTTCCGTATCTCCGTAGTCCATGAAGTGGAAGAGCCTGACCAACGGAAACGAGTGACATACTGTTGATGGTTTCAGACATATCTTCAGGAAAATCCGGGCATTATGGACTACACTTGGTTCTAGGACGAGGCATGGTTTAACTTGTCCGGATACGTAGATTCTCAAAATTCTCGTATTTGGGCCAGTGAAAATCCGAACGCGATACATGAAGAACCACTTCATTCACAGAAAATTGGTGTGTGGTGAGGGATGACCCTGCACCGCATAATTGGTCCCATCTTCTTCGATACAACCATCACAACAGCTGCATTTATGAAAATTTTCAACACCTGTGTAAATCAATTTGATGACGAAGAACTCTCCATTGGATATTACCAGCATGATTGAGCAACATCACACACATTACACATCAGTACGGACGAAATTCAGTCATTTTTTCGGCGACCTCGTCATTTTGGAGGGTCTATGGCCACTGCGCTCTCCCAATCTGACGCATCCTGATTACTTTTTATGGAGATATCTAAAAGGGAGAGTTTACCAAAGGAAACCGCGAACCATAGATGCCTTGAAAGGAAACATCATCGAAGAAATTTAGGAAGTGACGGCGGATGTACTATAAAGGAGTTTCCACAATATGGTGCGCCGGCTTCAATGCTGTCTGGCCGCAAATGTTGGCCACTTTTAACACATGATGTGATGTCATCACATGTTGCACGAAATGAGGTAAGTCCACTTTAAATTTCGTTGCAATATATTAAAGAAATGCCGGGTTCGGTAGCGAGTGGGACACCCTGTATATTTCATGCTTATCGGTCTGTGAGGCCGTTAGTGATATAACTGTTAAATTTATCCTTTAACAGCATTACAACATATAAGAATTTAAGAACGTCTCGAATTACTCAAAATTTTATACCGAATCCTTAACAAAAGAAAGAGTTATTTACTCAATCTAAGACTTCGATATTGAATTACCCTTCTCATCAGTGGATGACCTTTTGAAATCCAGGAACGGAAATGTGCCATATATCACCTAAAACATCAGATGTCACCATAAAAATAAAGGGAGATATATTCTTCACAAATACATAGGAAATTTCCTAGTAAGTGCATCATTTTCAGTCATCATATTTCGGTACTGAAATACTTATGGTTCACTATTCACCACGCAACATCTGCCCCCAAAACTTGAAAAATGGAAATCGAATGCAAATCGGAAGTTGCTGGTTCAAATACCGCTCGGGGGTGATGTAACTTTTACATGGTGAACCAGTGCCAGACTGGGGATATATAAACGGCTCTGGAAGCATCTTGCAGTTCCCTGTTGGGAAAGCTTTTCAAGGTACTCCAAGTCTAATATCAACAGTATTATTATTTCCTGCTTAAATGTCTTTTTAACACAATTCTAGGAATTACTACATAATTTGGATGGAGGGAATAAATAATAACATTTTACCAATTTTTCTGGAGCATATGACATCTTTAATAAAATTTAATATAAAAAAGGTATTACTTTGTTACTGAAGTAATAGACTTGGGACGTTCTCTAAGAAAGAGACCGCCAAAGATTTTATTCCGCCCTTACGAATTTTGTTTCGCCAGTTCGATTCAGTATTGTAAAAGTTTCTTCGCTTTTAGTGAGAAGGAAAATCCAAATGTACCGAGTTTTAAAACTTCATTTCAAAACTTATCTACCATAAACAAAGAATTTACGAAATATTCTCTTGAAAAACTGAAAATTTTGGGAACTGTAAAGATTCCAGTGGAAATTTATATGCACTATATTTACAAAAGTAACCGGGCACCTAAAGAAGAAACACAACATTGTATTTATTGACATGCATTAGTACGGTGTCGGTCCACCTTTGGCCTTAATGCATGCACTGACCCTTCGAGACATGCTTTCGACAAGGTTTTGGAACACAGCGATAGGCATGCGATTCCATTCAGTACATAAAGCTGCCGCTAACTGTTGCTTTGTAGTAGGCTTTGGTTCCAAACTTCCTACGCGGCGCTCTAATTCATCCCATAGGTGCTCTATGGGATTAATATCAATGCTCTGTGATGGCCAGTCCACACACGTTACGGAATTATCGTCAAACCACGCCATGAAAAAAATGATCTTTCAAAAATATCACAGCTGCGAACAAATCTAAGCGCTACGATGTTGCTGTGTCCTTGCTCTCCAGATTCAGGAGGAAGGATTTCCTCCACAAGATTTTGACCTGTGATGAGAACTGGATCCCCTACGATAGTCCTAAGCGTTGCAAATCGTGGGTTTATCTATTCAGCCTAATAACAGTACCGCCAAACCGCATATCCATGCCAGGAAGTTTCTGCTATGCATATGGTGCGATCAGCGTGGTGTCGTACACTATGAGTTGCTCACACCTGGTGAAACGGTCAATGCTGAGCGTTATTGTCAGCAACTCATTCGTGCTAGTGACGCAATGGAGGCGAAAAGTCCATACACCGGCAAGGGCAGAAGGTTGGTCCTGTTGCTTTAGCATAACAGGCGTCCTCACCCCGCGAAAACGACTATAAACACGATCACTGACCTGGGATGAGAGATTTTGTCCCACCCGGCGTATTCTCCAGACTTCTTCTCCCTTGTCGGATTATCACCTCTTTCGCTCCCTGCAAACATCACCTAAGTGATACGCACTTCACTTCTGTCGAGGAGGTCCACACAAGTATTGAGGACTTTTTCAACTCCAAACAGCCCTATTTTTTTCCGCAGTGGCATTCGGCAGCCCCCTGACAGATGGCTCAAATGTATCCAACACGACGGAATTATTTCCCTGATTAGGTACTATTCGATTTGCTGTAATTTGCTGTCAACGTGTCGTGCCTGTGGCCGAGAATTAAGCTGCACACCTAATATATATATCATCATCATCATCATCATCATTGTCAACCATTATCAATCCACTGCTGGACGAAGGTCTCCCCAAGTTTCCTCCACAACGGTCTGTCTTGTGCCAGTCTCCTCCATGTCACCCCTGCATACTTTCGAATTTCATCCACCCATCTCCCATGTGGTCTTCTTCTGGGTCTTTTCCTGTCCCTTGGAATCCAATCTAGAATTTCGGCTGTCCATCGATGATCTGTCCTTCTGGCAGTATGTCCAGCCCATTGCCATTTCAGGGATTTAACTCTGATCATGATGTCTTCCACTCTTGTCATTTTTCGGATCCACGAGTTCCTCTTCTTATCTCTCCTGGTTACACCAAGCATGCACCTCTCCATGCTTCTTTGAGTTGTCTGCAGCCTTTGTATGTCTCTTTTAGTTAAGGTCCACGTCTCTGCACCATACGTAAGCACTGGAAGGATGCATTGATCAAACACTTTTCTTTTAAGACATAATGGCATATTGCTCTTGAAAATTATGCTGTTTCTTCCAAAAGCTCTCCAGGCAAGTTTTGTACGCCGATTAATTTCTTCATCAATGTGACCCTCACTTGATATCTGCTGTCCAAGATAAACGTACGTGTCTGTTATCTCCAGCTTTTCTCCATCAATCGATAAATCTTCATTTCTTGTAAAAGCATTGAACATCACTTTTGTCTTCTGAAAGTTCATTTTTAATCCCACTTCTTTACTCTTGTCAGCAAGTTCCTGGATCATACTCTGCAGCTCTGATGGGGTAGTTGCAAAAATGACTACGTCATCAGCAAAACGAAGGTGGGTTAGATAATCTCCATTAATCTTTATCCCCTTGTTTTCCCAGCTCAGCGACTGAAAAACACCCTCCAATGTGGCATTAAAGAGCTTCGGAGATATGGTGTCACCTTGTCTCACTCCCTTTCCAATTTTTACGTGTGTTGTATTTTCAAACAGCCTAATCTTTGCACTTGCATTTTCATAGATGTTATTAATAATATTAATGTATGCATCTTCAATACCGCAGGTTTTCAGAGCCATTGTAACTGCTGATGGTTTCACCGAATCAAAGGCTTTTTCATAATCAATAAAAGCCATGCACAATGGAAGTTCATATTCCCTCGCTCTTTCAATTAGTTCTCTCAGCACGTGGATATGATCTATTGTGCTGTAGCCACTCCTGAATCCAGCTTGTTCTCTCGGTTGAGCCATGTCCAGTGTTACCTTCAAGCGGTGTGAAAGAACTTTAGTGAAGATTTTATAAACTACTGATAGGAGGCTGATAGGTCTGTAGTTTCCGAGATCCTCAATGTCACCTTTCTTATGTAGCAGGATCATTGTAGCATTGTTCCAATCCTCAGGAATCTTTCCTTCATTAAGGCATCGAGTGAAAATTTGGGCGAGTACTGTTTCGATTTCTCCACTTGCTTCTTGTATGATGTCTACAGTAATTCCATCTTCTCCTGGAGCTTTTCCTCGCGTCATGTTCTTGATTGCATGTGCAACTTCTGCTGGAAGGACTGGAGGAACTCTGGTACTGGTATCTTTCATGATGTCTGGAGTGCATATATCATCCCTTTCATATAATTTGGAGTAGAAATCTTTCACTCTTGTCAAAATTTCGCCTCTATTTCTTGTTACAGAACCATCTTCTTTTCTCAGTGCCATAATCTGTTTTCTTCCCTTACTCAGATGTCCCTTTGCTATCTTTAGGCTTTGGTTGTTTTCAATTGCTTTCCTCACTAGTTCACAGTTGAATTTCCTTACGTCTTCAGTGATACTTTTTCTTACTGTCTTGCATAGCTCTATATATTCCACTTTGGAAGTCACATCTTCTTTAGTTGTCCTCATCTCTTTTCTTTTTTGCATCAACATTTTGGTTTTTCCTGATAATTTGTTCACATGCAACTTGTTCTTAGACCCAGCTAATTTTGTTGCTGTTTCCATAAGAGCTTTGGTTACTTTTCTGTTAACTTCAGAGATGTCCACTTCTTCCGATGTTAGGCCTTCTAAAGCAGAGAACCTGTTCTTCAGTTCTAACTTGAAGGTATTATGGTGTTTTTAAGGTTGGTTATGTCAATAGATTTTGTTTGTCTTATGAGCTTGCCACGTTCAAGTTTAGTGTTGAGGTGCATCTTACATCTCACCAATCTATGGTCACTACCTGTGTTGAACTTGTTTAGCACACTGCAGTCTTCTATGACGAATTTTTTTGTTACACATAATAAAATCAATTTCACTTGTCGTCCCATTTGGATGTCTCCATGTCCATTTCCTGTGTGGCTTTTTCTTGAAGAAGGAGTTCAAGATGAAAAACCCTTCTGCCTCTGCAAACTCAATGAGAGTATTTCCACGCTGGTTTCTGTTGCCATGACCGAATTTACCTACTGAAGTTTCATTCTGTTGCCGTTGCCCTATTTTTGCATTGAAATCTCCCATAATTATTTTCAAGTGCTGCTTACCTTTATTATTTAGATGACAAATTTCCTCATAAAATTCTTCAATTTCTTCTTCAGAATGACTTGTGGTGGGTGCATAAGTTTGAATAATCTGAGCCTGGTATCTTTTCGAGAGTTGGATAACAAGTCGTGCAGCTCTGTCAGAAGAACTTTCAACTTCTACAACTTTATCCTTCAGTTTCTTGTTTATTATAAATCCAACACCACTAGTTCTGCCAGTATCTGTCCCACGATAGTAGAAGAGATGTCCACTTTTCAGTTCGATGAGATCTTCTCCTTTTCTCCTTACCTCACTTAGCCCCACGATGTCCCACTTGATCCTTTGTAGTTCCTCTTCCAATTCAAGAAGCCTTGAATCAGAAGATAGGGAGCGTCCATTGTAAGTAGCCAAGGTCAGCATCAGATGGCAGCCTAGTCCGGTATTCCGGGGATTCTTAGCACCCTCTGCCTTCATGTCGCACTGGCCGCTGCCTTGGCCAGGTACATTCCAGCTGCCGGAGACTGAGGGCCAAGATTTAAGTTGTGGAATCATTTTGGAGGGGTTTGGCCATAACTCACCACGCTGGCCAAGCGGGTTGGTGAGTGTGGGATAGCATTTCCTCTGATCCCGATGGTATATTTATACCGCTATGGGCGGTCGTCAGAGCCCCTTTAGTGGGAACAGGATGCACCACGAGAAGGCGGGGTTGACATTTGTCAAGGAGAGGCTGTGATGTTACGCATCACCTGACCTTACATATATATATATATATATATACATATATATATATATATATATATATATATATATATATCATCATCATCATCATTGTCAACCATTATCAATCCACTGCTGGACGAAGGTCTCCCCACGTTTCCTCCACAACGGTCTATCGTGTGCGTTTATCTGCACCAGCGTTAAATTGCAGAGGGATTTCTTGCACTGTGGCCCGTCTATCCGTTGGTACAACGCGAGCTAGCCGACGATAACCCCGTTCATCCACACGCTGTTGTCCACGGCAGTTGGCCCTTGCAGGGATGTTTTTACCGGATTCGATGTACTCACGGTGCACACGTGACACAGTGGCTCGTGAAAATCCCAGTGCCTGCTCGACTTTCGAGATGGAGTGACCCATTCGTCGGGCCCCGACAATTTGCCCACGATCAAATGCGCTTAGATCCTTCGTCTTAACCATACTGCGTCCGATTCTTACTGATTCCCGTCGCATCACTCCTTATATTGTCAGACCGCTGCATACGTCAAGTCGTTTCCGTTTAAAGGGCAGCCCATAGCGCCACATTTGCATAACAGTATATATATATATATTCCACAACTTAAATCTTGGCCCTCAGTCCCCGGCAGCTGGAATGTACCTGGCCAAGGCAGCGGCCAGTGCGATATGAAGGCAGAGGGTGCTAAAAATCCCCTAAGGTCCGGACTAGGCTGCCATCTGATGCTATCCTTCGCTACGTATAATGGACGCTCTCTATCTTCTGATTCAAGGCTTCTTTAATTGGAAGAGAAACTATAAAGAATCAAGTGGGACATCACGGGCTAAGTGAGGTAAGGAGAAAAGGAGAAGATTCGATTGAACTGAAAAGTGGACATCTCTTCTACTATCGTGGGACAGATACTGGCAGAACTAGTGGTGTTGGATTTATAATAAACAAGAAACTGAAAGATAAAGTTGTAGAAGTTGAAAGTTCCTCTGACACAGCTGCAAGACTTGGTATCCAACTCTCTTGAAGATACGAGGCTCAGATTATTCAACCTTATGCACCCAACACAAGTCATCCTATAGAAGAAATTGAAGAATTTTATGAGGAAATTCGTCATCTAAATAATAAAGGTAAGCAGCACTTGAAGATAAATATGGGAGATTTCAATGCAAAAATAGGGCAACCGCAACAGAATGAAACTTCAGTAGGTAAATTTGGTCACGGCAACAGAAACCAGCGTGGAAATACTCTTGTTGAGTTTGCAGAGGCAGAAGGGTTTTTCATCATGAACTCCTTTTTCAAGAAAAAGCCACACAGGAAATGGACATGGAGACATTCAAATGGGACGACAAGTGAAATTGATTTTATTATGTGTAACAAAAAATTCGTCATAGAAGACTGCAGTGTGCTAAACAAGTTTAACACAGGTAGTGACCATAGATTGGTGAGATGTAAGATGCACCTCAACACTAAACTCGAACGTAGCAACCTCATTAGACAAACAAAATGTATTGACATAACCAACCTTAAAAATTACCATAATACCTTCAAGTTGGAACTAAAGAACATATTCTCTGCTTTAGAAGGCCTAACATCAGAAGAAGTGGATATTTCTTAAGTTAACAGAAAAGTAACCAAAGCTCTTATGGAAACAGCAACAAAATTAGCTGGGTCTAAGAACAAGTTGCATGTGAACAAATTATCAGGAAAAACCAAAATGTTGATGCAAAAAAAAAAGAGAGATGAGGACAACTAAAGAAGATTTAACTTCCAAAGTGGAATATATAGAGCTATGCAAGACAGTACGAAAAAGTATCACTGAAGACGTAAGGAAATTCATTTGTGAACCAGTGAGGAAAGCAATTGAAAACAACCAAAGCCTAAAGATAGCAAAGGGACATCTCAGTAAGGGAAGAAAACAGATTATGGCACTGAGAAAAGATGGTTCTGTAACAAGAAATAGAGGCGAAATTTTGACAAGAGTGAAAGATTTGAACTCCAAATTATATGAAAGGGATGATACATGTACTCCAGACATCATGAAAGGTACCAGTACCAGAGTTCTTTATGTTCTCCCAGCAGAAGTTGCACATGCAATCAAGAACATGAAGCGGGGAAAAGCTCCAAGAGAAGATGGAATTACTGTAGACATCATACAAGAAGCAAGTGGAGAAATCGAAACAGTACTAGCCCAAATTTTCACTCGATGCCTTAATGAAGGGAAGATTCCTGAGGATTGGAACAACGCTACAATGATCCTGCTACATAAGAAGGGTGACATTGAGGATATGAGGAACTACAGACCTATTAGGCTCCTATCAGTGGTTTATAAAATCTTCACTAAAGTTCTTTCACAGCGTTTGAAGGTAACACTGGACATGGCTCAACCGAGAGAACAAGCTGGATTCAGGAGTGGCTACAGCACTATAGATCATATTCACGTACTGAGAGAACTAAATGAAAGAGCGAGGGAATATGAACTTCCATTGTGCATGGCTTTTATCGATTATGAAAAAGCCTTTGATTCAGTGAAACCATCAGCAATTACAATGGCTCTGAAATCCTGCGGTATTGAAGATGCATACATTAATATTATTAATAACATCTATGAAAATGCAGGTGCAAAGATTCTGCTGTTTTAAAATACAACACACATAAAACTTGGAAGGCGAGGGAGACCAGGTGACACCATATCTCCGAAGTTTTTTAATGCCACATTGGAAAATGTCTTTCAATCACTGAACTGGAAAAACAAAAGGATAAAGATTAATGAAGATATCTAACCCACCTTCGTTTTGCTGATGACGTAGTCATTTTTGCAACTACCCCATCAGAGCTGCAGAGTAGGATCCAGGAACTTGCTGACAAGAGTAAAGAAGTGGAATTAAAAATGAACTTTCAGAAGACAAAAGTGATGTTCAATGCTTTTACAAGAAACGAAGATTTATCGTCGATTGATGGAGAAAACCTGGAGATAACAGACACTTACATTTATCTTGGACAGCAGATATCAAGTGGAGGGTCACATTGATGAAGAAATTAATCGGCGTATAAAACTTGCCTGGAGAGCTTTTGGAAGAAACAGCATAATTTTCAAGAGCAATATGCCATTATGTCTTAAAAGAAAAGTGTTTGATCAATACATCCTTCCAGTGCTTACGTATGGTGCAGGGACGTGGACCTTAACTAGAAGAGACATACAAAGGCTGCAGACAACTCAAAAAGCATGGAGAGATGCGTGCTTGGTGTAACCAGGAGAGATAAGAAGAGGAACTCGTGGATCCGAAAAATGACAAGAGTGGAAGATATCATGATGAGAGTTAAATACCTGAAATGGCAATGGGCTGGACATACTGCCAGAAGGACAGACCATCGATGGACAGCCGAAATTTTAGATTGGATTCCAAGGGACAGGAAAAGATCCAGAAGAAGACCACATGGGAGATGGGTGGATGAAATTTGAAAGTATGTGGGAGTGACATGGAGGAGACTGGCACAAGACAGACCGTTGTGGAGGAAACTTGGGGAGACCTTCGTCCAGCAGTGGATTGATAATAGTTGACAATGATGATGATATATATATATATATATATATATATATATGGGATGTAAGGTGAGGTGATGCGTAACATCACTGCCTCTCCTTGACAAATGTCAACCCCGCCTTCTCGTGGTGCATCCTGTTCCCACTAAAGGGGCTCTGACGACCGCCAATAGCGGTATAACTATACCATCGGGATTAGAGGAAATGCTATCCCACACTCACCAACCCGCTTGGCCAACGTGGTGAGTTATGGCCAAACCCCTCCAAAATGACTCCACAACTTAAATCTTGGCCCTCAGTTTCCGGCAGTTGGAATGTACCTGGCCAAGGCAGCGGCCAGTGCGACATGAAGGCAGAGGGTGGTAAGAATCCCCGGAATACCGGACTATGCTGCCATCTGATGCTGACCTTGGCTACGTATAATGGACGCTCCCTATCTTCTGATTCAAGGCTTCTTGAATTGGAAGAGGAACTATAAAGGATCAAGTGGGACATCATCGGGCTATGTGAGGTAAGGAGAAAAGGAGAAGATCTCACTGAACTGAAAAGTGGACATCTCTTCTACTATCGTGGGACAGATACTGGCAGAACTAGTAGCGTAGGATTTATAATAAACAAGAAACTGAAGGATAAAGATGTAGAAGTTTTCGGATATTATCTGACTTACCAGCCTTGCCACATTTACGCCCAAAATGGGATTGGCATCTTCAAAATTTGTATTATATGGCGTAATCCCGTATTTCTTTCATGATTTATCTGCTTCTCCGGGCAAACACAGGATAAGATTCTTAACATCCAGATTCGCTAAATATGAATGCCGGTTGCTTCGACTAGCGAATCCTGTGATTGTTGAATTCAAATTGATCGGAAACTTGAAACTTGGTCCTCCTGGGTGGTGTAGTGGTTAGCATACCGGGGCGTTTTCTGGGAGACAAGGGTTCGAGTCCCGCTCCAGCAACATGAAAATTTTCAAGTTTTCGGATATTATCTGACTTACCATCCTTGTCACATTTACGCCAAAAATCGGATTGTCATCTTCAAAATTTGTATTATATAACGTAATACCGTATTTCTTTCATGATTTATCTGCTTCTGCGGGCAATCACGGGATAGGACTCTTAACCTCCAGATTCGCTAAACATAAATGCCGGTTGCTTCGACTAGCGAATCCTGTGATGGTTAAATTCAAATTGATCGGAAACTTGAAACTTGGTCCTTCTGGTGGTGTAGTGGTTAGCATACCGGGGCGTTTTCTGGGAGACACGGGTTCGAGTCCCGCTCCAGGACGATGAAAATTTTCAAGTTTTCGGATATTATCTAGCTTTCCTTGTCACATTTTGGCCAAAAATCGGATTGTCATCTTCAAAATTTGTATTATATGGCGTAATCCCGTATTTCTTTACCAGGCTCAGATTATTCAAACTTATGCACCCACCACTAGTCATCCTGAAAAAGAAATTGAAAAATTTTATGAGAAAATTCGTCATCTAAATAATAAAGGTAAGCAGCACTTGAAGATAATTATGGGAGATTCCAATGCAAAAATAGGGCAACAGCGACAGAATGAAACTTCAGTAGGTAAATTCGGTCACGGCAACAGAAACCAGCGTGGAAATTTTCTCGTTGAGTTTGCAGAGGCAGAAGGGTTTTTCATCTTGAACTCCTTTTTCAAGAAAAAGCCACACAGGAAATGGACATGGGGACATCCAAATGGGACGACAAGTGAAATTGATTTTATTATGTGTAACAAAAAAATTCGTCATAGAAGACTGCAGTGTGCTAAACAAGTTCAACACAGGTAGTGACCATAGCTTGGTGAGATTTAAGATGCACCTCAACACTAAACTTGAACGTGGCAAGCTCATAAGACAAACAAAATGTATTGACATAACCAACCTTAAAAAACACCATAATACCTTCACGTTGGAACTGAAGAACAGATTCCCTGCTTTGGAAGGCCTAACATCGGAAGAAGTGGATATTTCTGAAGTTATCAGAAAAGTAACCAAAGCTCTTATGGAAACAGCAACAAAATTAGCTGGGTCTAAGAACAAGTTGCATGTGGACAAATTATCAGGAAAAACCAAAATGTTGATGCAAAAAGAAGAGAGATGAGGACAACTAAAGAAGATGTGACTTCCAAAGTGGAATATATAGAGCTATGCAAGACAGTACGAAAAAGTATCACTGAAGACGTAAGGAAATTCAACTGTGAACTAGTGAGGAAAGCAATTGAAAACAATTAAAGCCTAAAGATAGCAAAGGGACATCTCAGTAAGGGAAGAAAACAGATTATGGCACTGAGAAAAGATGGTTCTGTAACAAGAAATAGAGGCGAAATTTTGACAAGAGTGAAAGATTTCTACTCCAAGTTATATGAAAGGGATGATACATGTACTCCAGACATCATGAAAGGTACCAGTACCAGATTTCTCCCAGTCCTCCAAACAGAAGTTGCACATGCAATCAAGAACATGAAGCGGGGAAAAGCTCCAGGAGAATATGGAATTGCTGTAGACATCATACAAGAAGCAAATTGGAGAAATCGAAACAGTACTCGCATAAATTTTCACTCGATGCCTTAATGAAGAGAAGATTCCTTAGGATTGGAACAACGCTGCAATGATTCTGCTACATAAAAAAGTTGACATTGAGGATCTCGGGAACTACAGACCTATCAGCCTCCTATCAGTGGTTTATAAAATTTTCACTAAAGTTCTTTCACACCGCTTGAAGGTTTTGATTCAGGAGTGGCTACAGCTTTGATTCATGATTTTTGGATTCAGGAGTGGCTACAGCACAATAGATCATATCCATGTACTGAGAGAACTAATTGAAAGAGCGAGGGAATATGAACTTCCATTGTGCATGGCTTTTATTTCGATTATGAAAAAGTCTTTGATTCGGTGAAACCATCAGCAGTTACAATGGCTCTGAAATCCTGCGGTATTGAAGATGCATACATTAATATTATTAATAACATCTATGAAAATGCAAGTGCAAAGATTCAGCTGTTTGAAAATACAACACACATAAAAATTCGAAAGGGAGTGAGACAAGGTGACACCATATCTCCGAAGCTCTTTAATGCCACATTGGAGTGTTATTTTTAGTCGCTGAGCTGAAAAAACAAGGGGATAAAGATTAATGGAGATTAGCTAACCCACCTTCGTTTTGCTGATGACGTAGTCAATTTTGCAACTACCCCATCAGAGCTGCAGAGTAGGATCCAGGAACTTGCTGACAGGAGTAAAGAAGTGGAATTAAAAATGAACTTTCAGAAGACAAAAGTGATGTTCAATGCTTTTACAAGAAATGAAGATTTATCGATTGATGGAGAAAAGCTGGAGATAACAGACACGTACGTTTATCTTGGACAGCAGATATCAAGTGAGGGTCACATTGATGAAGAAATTAATCTGCGCATAAAACCTGCCTATAGAGCTTTTGGAAGAAACAGCATAATTTTCAAGAGCAATATGTCTTAAAAGAAAAGTGTTTTATCAATGCATCCTTCCAGTGCTTACGTATGGTGCAGAGACGTGGACCTTAACTAAAAGAGACATACGAAGGCTGCGAACAACTCAAAGAGGCATGGAGAGGTGCATGCTTGGTGCAACCAGGAGAGATAAGAAGAGGAACTCGTGAATCCAAAAAATGACAAGAGTGGAAGACATCATGATCAGAGTTAAATCCCTGAAATGGCAATGGGCTGGACATACTGCCAGAAGGACAGACCATCGACGGACAGCTGAAATTTTAGATTGGATTCCAAAGGACAGGAAAAGGCCCAGAAGAAGACCACATGGGAGATGGGTGGATGAAATTCGAAAGTATGTGGGAGTGATATGGAGGAGACTGGCACAAAACAGACCGTAGTGGAGGGAACGTGGGGAGACCTTCGTCCAGCAGTGAATTGATAATGGTTGACAATGATGATGATGATGATATATATATATATATATATATATATATATATACATGTGTATATATATATGTGTGTATATATATATATACGCTGACGAGCAATTGAATTAGAGACAACTGGCGTTATGCAAATGTGGCGCTGTGGCGCAAATGTATGCAAATGTTGGCTGCCGAATATTATCATTAAAGAATTGTCTAAATGATGTACCTTGAAGACCAAATAACTACATTTGCTCGGCCGTTAGAATGCCTTATATTTCTCATTGTGCTAGTTATCCGGGGTTTGTGCTGGTTATCCAGATTTTGCGTTAGTTATCCGGAGTATAAGGTCAAGAAGCCTAAGTATTACGGATGTGCGCGAAGAAATGTTTTAAGGGTATAGATCTCCAAGCACATAAAATAAGTACAAGTATATAGAGTAAAAACAAATACATAGCCGTTTTAAAAATATTACAGAAGGTTAAATTAAAGGCTTACCTCGCACTATCTCCCACCGGCGCAGAATGCTGAGGTGCAGTCAGCGCCTCTGGTGAACAGTGAGGTAAAAGCAGAGCCGTCCTTAGCAGCCGCGGGGCCTTTGCTTTAACCCTCTACCCTACGCTAGATATAAACCATACACTAAACTTAAAGCATAGTTCATTACGGTTATCTGTACAGTTTAATGAAACGTCAAGACGTTTGAAAATTAGCCAATGACGAAAGACAGTAGTTTAAAGTTTTTGAACACTACTGATATTTCTTAAATGTTTTAAATGATGTAGATAAAACAAGCACACCGGCATACGTCCTTTCCTCACAATGACTCCGTCTCTACCTATAATGGGACAGTACTGACATTATTGAACTCACCTTATAAGAACTGGACTTTTCTTGCTTTTATTCCAGCAGAGTCAGCTATTATATCATCTAAATTTATTTTGCTTGTTTTATCCTGTTCATTTGACAAAGTTGCCAAAGATATCAATCTTTCTTGAGACATGAGAGATCTTAAATAAGATTTAATCAGCTTGAAGCGTGAAAAGCTTATTTTTACGCTTTCCACCGTTACTGGAATAGTAAGTAATATCCTGTAGGCAATGAAGGCATTAGAGAAAGGATTCTGAATTTTATTCATGTATCTTAAACACGGTTGAAAGGAGCAGTTTTGACATCAGATGGAAGTAACTCACGTAGCACAACTTTTTCGATAACTATCAGTGCACGGTGCATGTTGAAAGATATGGCTTCAGTACTGTTTTTCTAGATATAACATTGTAGCTGCTGCCGATATTTGGATAAATATAAATTCAGCAATCGATATTAAAAAAAAAAGAATAATTAAACAAGACGGAGTTTAACAAAATTTGAATAATGGAAGATAAGATATTCGCTCCTTCGCTCTTTCCCTCTTCCTCTATCATTTTCTTTCTTTTTTTCTTAGGGTGAGAGCGCGGGGCCCTGTGCAACCACACCTGTCGCACACTCTTCTATGGGCGGCTCTGGGTAAAAGCAATTCAGTACCAAAACCTAATTGCTGAAAAGAATACACTTTTCAATTTTTCACATGCATTTGTAAAGAATATTTCTTCCTAAATTTCTGTGAAGAAAAAGAAAGAATTCTTCAAGATAGTAATCATACACTGACGGAAGAAAATCCCAACACCAAGAAGGGGTTGTGTTAGATAAACGACAGTTGGTAGGCGGTGAGAGTACATCTGTAAGATGACGTCTATGCAAATTTCGCGCTCGGCGCATACGTGTGGCGCTAGTAGCGCCCCTCGGAACATGCAAAGCAGGTTTGCTGTAATTACGCGCTGTAACGTTCGTGAGCGTTAGTTATCGTTGAGATTCGACGTAGGGTGTTGGTGTTAGTCAAGAATGCCTTTAAGAAGACGAAGAAGCCATTATCAACAGCTCACGGAGTTTGAACGAGGTCATGTAATAGGGCTACGAGAAGGTGAATTTTCTTTCCGCAATATTGCAGAACGACTTGGCAGGAATGTAGCCACTGTGCATGATTGTTGGCAGCGGTGGTCAAGGGAAGGTACTGCCTCAAAAAGACCGGGTTCCGGCCGGCCACGTGGCACTACTGAGAGGGAAGACCGCCGTGTACGGCGTATGGCCGTGGCGCATCGTACCGCGTCTGCGGCAGCAATTCGAGCTGCAGTTGCCACCACAGTGACACAACGAACTGTTACAAATCGGTTACTTGAAGGATAGCTCCGAGCCAGACGCCCTGTAGCGTGCATTCCACTTACTCCAAACCACTGCCGTTTGCGACGTCAGTGGTGTCAAGCTACAACTCATTGGAGGACGGAGTGGAGATCTGTTGTGTTTTCTGATGCAAGCCGGTTCTATCAGGGTGCCAGTTATGGCCGTGTGTTGGTTAGGAGGAGGCCAGGTGAGCGCCTGCAACCAGCCTGTCTGCGGCCGAGACACACTGAACCTACAGCTGGAGTTATGGTCTGGGGAGCAATTTCCTATGACAGCAGGAGCACTCTCGTGGTTATCCTACGCACCCTGACGGCACAATTGCAATTCGGTCTGGTGATTCAACCTGTTGTGCTACCATTCATGAACAGCATTCCAGGGGGTGTTTACCAACAGGATAACGCTCGCCCGCATACCGCTGTTGTAACCCAACATGCTTTACAGAGTGTCGACATGTTGCCGTGGCCTGCTAGATCACTAGATCTTTCACCAATCGAGCACGTATGGGACATCATTTGACGACAACTCCAGCGACACCCCTAACCAGCATTAACCGTCCCTGTATTGACCGACCAAGTGCAACAGGCATGGAACTTCATCCCACAAACTGACATCCAGCACCTGTACGACACAATGCATGAACGTTTGCGTGCTTGCATTCAACATTCTGGCGGTTACACCGGTTATTAATGTACCAGCATTTCACATTTAAAATGGCTCTTCTCGCGCTTAGAATAAGCTGTGATCTTGAAACCTTAATCGATTAAATATGTTACCTATACAAATGTATTGCCGCCATTTCATTCCTCTACAACTATTTTTTCGTGGTGTTGGGATTTTTTCCGTCAGTGTATTATATGTCATGAAAGAAATACGGGATTAACACCATATAATACAAATTGTGAAGATGTCAATACGATTTTTGGCGTAAATATGACGAGGATAGTTAGTCTGATAATATTCGAAAACTTGAAAATTTCTTAGTCCGGGAGCGGGACTCGAACCCACATTTCCCAGATAGCGCCCGGGTATAGCTTACCACTACACCACCCAGAACGACCAAGGCTCAAGTTTCCGATTAATTATTAGCACACCCGAGCGCTATCTGGGAGACGCGGCTTCGAGTCTCGCTCTAGGACAATGAAATGTTCAAGTTTTCGAATATTATCTGACTTACCATCCTTGTCTCATTTACACCCAAAATCGGATTGACGTCTTGAAAATTTATATTATACAGTATGTGTTATAGTCAGATCATATGGAAATCGTGTTGCAACCTTCTGGAGATCTTCATTGTCTTTGAATCGCGAAGAAAATTTCGTAGACGATCAGCCCACAGAGTCATGTTTTGAGGGATATAATCAATACTTTTATGGCCATGAAATGCTGGAATAAGGATGTGAAATTTCAAAACGCATGAATCATTATTCTCATGGTAGTCTATCCTATGCACAGAGTTTCCGTATCCCTCTAATAAATGATGGACAAACGAATGTGTATGAGCACGTTATCTCCTCATCTAATTACAAATGTTGTTGTTACCTTTACTTATTTGTGGACTATAAACATTGCATCGCATCGAAAGCAGCTATTTTCACTAAGGATTAATGTGTTTGGCAAGCCTATTGAGTACCTTTAAATCCAATTCCATGTACTGATCGTAAATTCATACCAAAATTTATCATGCGTCAAAACTACTTTCAGCATGCCGCATCTATCTATACATTCAGCATGCCGCATCTAGCTAAACATAGTATAAAGTAAAGTCTCCGGTAGGCGTCTGTCTGTTTGTTCGGGCTAATCTCGAGAATCGCTGAACGGATTTTGATGCGGTTGTTACCATTTCATAGAGCATTTGTCAAGGAAGGTTTAGGTGTATGAAACTTTTAATCTATGACAAAAGGGAGCCGAGCAGTAACGATTTTAGTGACAAGTCAAAGAAAAAACCGCCGTTCACATTCTACCGTGGCTCCCACTGCCTATGAGGATGCAGCAGGCATGTGACTTTCTTCGTGGCAACGAGCCTTAGTAACGTAAGTGAAGGACAACCAGTCTCCGTTGAAATGATGGTGTCTTACTCTAAAAATTTAACTTTCGAGTACAAAATGCGGTATTTGGAAAAAATTAATGAGATTGAAGGAAAAGATCCCTATGTGTTGAATGTAAGTATCTTCGAAGGTGACGCGAAAAAGTTTTCCAGAAGAGCAAATAGTAAATATTTTCTACTACTTCGTCTTTCGTAGAAGCGCCATTACCATACAACAGTTAGAGGCATTAGATTCATATATATAATTCTCGAAGCATATAACAATTTCTCATCGGGAATATTCTTTTACATGGTAATTTATTGAGATCACTAATTAGAGAGCAATTAGTAACTCTTCAATAAAAAGTGTTTTTCTATGCTCTGGGAAGCGACTTTCAAGACTTAGAAAAATTGAGAGAACAATCTGGTAATCTATATACGGTATATAAAAGTGAAAGTTTGTATATTTGTTTGTTTGTACGCTATACAAATCTACAGTTTTCAACTTAGAACCACCAAATTTAGTATACTATCTCATGGTACTCTAACTTAGACCGTAGAAGGGCTTTGGAAGGGATTGGAGTCCTGGGGAGGGGGCTCAAGCTGGCCCCCCATACAAAATTTTCATTATTTTAGTTGAAATTTCTACAGTTTTGAATTTAGAACCACCAAATTTAGTACACTATCTCATTGTACTTTGACTTAGACCGTAGACAGTTTTTGGAAGGGGTCGAGGCCGGGGGGGGGGGGGTCAAAGGGCCCCCATACAAAATTTTCATAAAAAGTTCTACGGTTTTCAATTTAGAACAACCAAATTTTATATTTATCTCACGGTACTCTAACTTAGAGTGTACACAGTTTTTGGAAGGGGTCAAGGTGCCCCATACAAGATTTTTGAAAAACGTTCTACAGTTTTCAATTTAGAACCACCAAATTTGGTATTAATGGGAAAATTACAGGAATATATTTTTCATTTATAAAATTTTACCCGCTGAACTTGGTGATTCCACGAATATTTACCCGGGAAATACCGGGTACCCCTGCTAGTTATAGGAATAAAAAAAAGGCAGCAACCGGATCTCATTACCTTGAGACATAAGTTGCTTCAGGAAAACAAATTATCTGCCGTTTATCTTCCGTGCCTTCACAATTATTACGAAAATGTTTGCCTTTCAGTAGTTTCTGCTATAAAGCGTCGATCCCTTTCCTCTCCATTATTTTCCCGGCTTTATCAGAATTCATGATCTCAGCCTCAAAGAAGAAAAGTAAAATGCCTGGGGCTTTGTCATTTCTGTTTTTCTGGCTCTTCCAAGTCGTTCTTCTGACAAGCATTAACTTTAAATGTGCATAACCAGAATTTAGTATTTTTTGTTGTCTTTTAGGTAATGATTACAAGACTCTTTAAGAGGGAGGAGCGTCGAAAATGGAAAATAAGCAATGATTGCGTGCCGTAAACCTCACAAAACATTAAGAAACCTGCTTCGATACTTTTTCTTTTTCATCCACATGAAAAATTGGTTTATTTGCAGATGTGCGCTCGATAAAACGCTGATTATCTGGGAGAAATTACTCCACATTTAAAGGTCGCTCCTGTTAAATCAACTTTTATCGAGATTTGCGGTGATTTAATCTATGGTGAGAAAATAAACGTATTTTTTTGTCGCTCACACAAAACAGAGATGAATTAAGTAGATCAGTTGTTACGTGTATATTCCAACATAACTTTCATTTTTAGTTTCTTTCCCTATGTAAATTTTGAGTTCGCTATCTTTTAGCGTTACATTTTCTCACTCAGTAAATGATATCTGGCAACAATCTTGACGTCAAGTTGTATGACGTGTACATTTTTGACAAGCTAAGAACATTGTATTTAATATGTGGAGCGGGAAGTTAAGTATTTCACGGTCGTGAAAGTTGTCTTAACTGTAAGCGGTCTCTTCATTCAGCTGTCTTCTGTGAAATTAAGTTGAGTTACCGTATATTTCGTTTAAGAGTTTCGTTAATCTACTATGTATTTACTAACTCACGTTAAATCAAGTAAGTTAATAATACTATTTTTAAGAGATAGTTAAGTGATTGTGTGAAGGTACTTTATTATGATTCGACATCGGTTGTCGGCGTGGCGTGAGTATTGAATGCTGACTGAATAAAGGCGGAACTGTAAGTTACTCTTTCTTGAAGATTTCTTGAAGTGACATTTCTGTGTTGTTAATCTATCCAGGATTTCTCCTAAGTGAATTACTTAGAAGAACAAGCTTCGCGTGAGGTTGAATTGACTTGCTCATACAGTATATTATACACCTTAAAACCTAGGAACACTACACAGTTTTGTGATCAATGCTTTATTAACAAATCGCTTCTGGTTTACTATTCGCCGATCTGCGCAGCTCCTTGCCGAATTCAAAGGCTAATAATGACAAGTGAGATTAGGGAGTGAAATACCTTCAACTCATCTTTTCCCAACACCCAGATGGAGTGAGGCTTGTTGACGGTATTCTTCTTAGTTTAGCTCCTTTTCTGTGGCACACTGTTTAAACGGAATGACGGAAAAAACCCTCACTTTTAACACTGTGTCACTTTCATTGTGCTCAAAGGCCTCAAGAAACGAAACCGTCCGGTGGCAAGTCCCGAGGAAAGTTTGGTTTGAGTTTCAACGAACAAGGGCAAATAGGCAAGTTTAACTCTTTTTCAGTTTCTCGAACTTTTGACAAAAGTAACAAATTGCCCATGTACTTAGTAAAATATATCTTTGTTGAGGACGTTTATTAGGTTGTTGTAGGAAAACATGTTAGATTTTGTAGACGCGAGCAGTTGGCAAGTAATTTAGGAGCCTCCTCGGTGGCGCAGTGATCCAAGCCAGTGGTTCCCAAACTTTTTCGATTCTCGGCCCCCTTGCTGAATCCAGATTCTCCCAAGGAGCCCTATGTCAAATTCTAACAAGTACACTTTGCGTAAGTCAAATTCTAACAAGTACACTTTGCCTAAGTAAAATTCTAACAAGTACACTTTGCCTATGTAAAATTCTAAAAAGTACACTTTGCGTATGTCAAATTCTAACAAGTACACTTTGCCTATGTAAAATTCTAACAAGTACACTTTGCCTATGTAAAAATCTAACAAGTACACTTTGCGTATGTCAAATTCTAACAAGTACACTTTGCCTATGTAAAATTCTAACAAGTACACTTTGCCTATGTAAAATTCTAACAAGTAGACTTTGCCTATGTAAAATTCTAACAAGTACACTTTGCCTATGTAAATTTATAACAAGTACACTTTGCGTATGTCAAATTCTAACAAGTACACTTTGCCTAAGTAAAATTCTAACAAGTACACTTTGCCTATGTAAAAATCTGACAAGTACACTTTGCGTATGTCAAATTCTAACAAGTACACTTTGCCTATGTAAAATTCTAACAAGCACACTTTGCCTACGTAAAATTCTAACAAATACACTTAGGTAAAAATAAATAAAACGCGTATTCAAGATCAGGAAAAAATGTAATTGAAAATATTCAATTAAATGTAATTAGTGGGATGGATAGCCTGTTAATCACCGCACATTTTCTCAAATCTTGGAATCAAACGGGACACAGCCACCCTCATTTCCTTCTCCACATTGATTTTCGCGCGATACTTAGTTTTTATCTCAGCGACCGCCAAAAATCCAGCTTCGCACAAATAAGAAGTCGCAGATGGAATTAAAATTCTCTGAACTTTACCACTCAGAAGGGGATATTCATCTTTTACTGATATCCAAAATTCAGGTAACTCCATTCTGCTAAATTTAGTTTTAAACGTATTGTCGCAAGACAACTCAATAAGATTCTCTTCTTTTGCAGCAGTAAATTCAGATGGAGCAGTGGCATGAAATGGATCTTGAATCCATACAAATTTATCGATATTATCATTTGAAAATATTTCTCAAACCTGTCGATAAGCTGTGATAAGTGATCTTCAAAAATGGATTTCATGCCTCGAGAAAATAATCTCCATTGGAGGTCAAAAACTGTTGCAACAAGGGGAAACATTCTTTACCTCCGCCTCCATTCCTTTTCCGAAGTTTTAGTTGTTTTTTTTATAAAGGCTGAAGTTTTCTCAATCAACTTTAAAAGGTGCATGTTGTTTTCCTGCAGGGAGAGATTCAGAGCATTCATCTTTTCAAAAATATTACATACGTATCCTAGTTTTACCCAAAAAATCTTCATTCAGAAAATTTTCGGTATACCTCTTTAAGAAAAATATAAATTACCTGTCGCAGTTCAAGCGTACGAGACAAAACATTACCCCGAAAGAGTCATCGCGAAGTGCTGTAGTACAACAGAGACGTGTGCTCGGATCCCATATCCTCACATACAGTACTTTTTTTTTTGAAATACCTTGCCTTCAACGGCCGAGTTTTTATAAAGTTTACTACATTCACTACATATTCTATTGTACGACCTGGTTCAATGTAAGACTCAGATATTTTGACAAGAGTGCTTCGCTGTGGGTCCACAGTACAACAGGGGCTTTGCTTCGAATACGTACCTGCAATCCTCCATAACAGCCGGACATAGAACGAACACCATCAGTACAGACACCAACGCACTTAGTCAACTCCAAATTATTTTCGGATATATTATACCAGTAATATTTTTAACAAGAAAGATGACACCGAATTTTCGGGTGTAAAAAGCACGTCTTTTGAATCCGTTCCGACGCAAATTAAATTTACCAAAGCTATTCAAAGTCAATGGGACCGGTTTGGAAAACAATAGATCTGACGAAAGAAAGAAGATTTTCAATCGGGTTTTTAATCCCTCAGATATTGCTATAAACGGAATCGTGAGCTTACGAACTCTTAGAAACAGAGATATCGACAAAGATAAGATGTGACTTTACGTCCCCTGGTGGAAAAACCATGCATTATTTTAGGAAGAAAGTATTCTCAAAAGGTTTATCCATATATGCGGTATCGGTCCTAGAAAAAAAAAATTAGTCGAGTTTTCAGGAGCTCTGATTTTGCAACAAATACTTCAGAAGCAGAAATAAACACTTATGACCCTTGGCGGCCAAACCATTCTTTACCAAACATTAGAAATTATGTGAAAAATATTTTCCATCAGGTCTTGTATGCGATACAGGAATAATTTTTCAAATCAGAGCTTTAGGAGCAGAAATAACGCAGAAAACGCAAATTACCTTTGTGCCCCCTAACGGAAAGTCTATGATATACTTGAAAATTTTGAATTTATAGGAAAACCATTTCTCATCGGAAACACTATCCAACAAAGAAGGAATTTTTCAAATCGTACTCTTAGAAGTAGAGATATTGACAAAAATAAGATATACATCTACGCCCCCTGGCGTAGAAACCATGCGTTATTTCAAGAAGAAAGTGTTTTTAAAAGGTTTGTCGACATGTGTAGTATCGGTCAACAAATGACTTTTTTTTTCAATCGAGATTTTAAAAGCTCATATTTTGCTGCACATACAACAGAAGCGAAAATTAAGGCTTACGCCAATTGGAGGCCAAACTATTTCTTACAAAAATTGGAAATTATGTGCAACCGATTTCCCATCAGGAGCTGTATGCGGTGCAGAAAGAAATTTTCAAATCTGAGATTTAGAAGCAGAGATATAGGGGGAAACGCAATTTACATTTGCGCCCCCAGCGGAAATCTATGAATTACTTGAAAATTTTGAAATTATATGAATCACATGTCACACTAGAAACACTATCCCACAAAGAAGGAATTTTTCAAATCGGTCTCCTACAAGTAGAGATATTGACAAAAATAAGATATTCATCTACGCCCCCTGGCGTAGAAACCATGCACTATTTTTAGAAGAAAATGTTTCTAAAACGTTTGTCGACATGACTAGTATCGGTCAACAAAATACGTTGTTTTCAATCGAGAATTTAGAAGCTCATATTTTGTTACAAATACAACAGAAGCGGAAATTAAGATTTACGCCCCCTGGTGGCCAAACTATTCTTTTACAAAAATTAGAAATTATGTGCAAACGATTTCCCATCAGGACCTGTATCCGGTGCAGAAAGAATTTTTCAAATCGGAGATTTAGAAGTAGAGATATAGTGAGAAATGCAATTTACGGCTACGCCCCCTAGCGGGAAGTCTATGAATTACTTGAAAATTTTTAATTTGTATGAAAAACATGTCACACGGAAAACACTATCCAACAAAGAAGGAATTTTTCAAATCGGACTCCTAGAAGTAGAGATATTGACAAAAATAAGATGTACATCTACGCCTCCTGGCGGAGAAACTGTGTAATATTTTAAGAAGAAAATATTCCAAAAAGGTTTATCGATGTGATTGGCATCATTCCACAAAATAATTTTTTTAATCGATATTTTAGAAGCTCCGATTTTATGGCAAATACATCAGAAGCAAAAATTAACACTTACGCCCCCTGGTGGGCAAAGTATTCTGTATCAAAAATTTGAAATTATATGCAAAAGATTTTCCATCAGAAGATGTATCCGCCGAAGAAATTTTTTTTCAAATCGGAGTTTTAGAAAAAACGTTATCGGGAAAAATGTAATTTACTCTTACGCCCCCTAGCGGAAAATCTATGAGTAATTTGAAAAAGTAACTATATCTAAAATACTCTTCGACATAAATGGAATCGAAAGATAAAACAAATTTTCAATCGGATGGTTAGAAGCAAATATGTGGAATAAAACGTATTTTGGAATTCGATATCATCTGAATTTACGCCCTCTAGCGGCAAAATTATACATTTAAAAAACAAAACAAAATAAAGGATCATCATTTGCATATTTCAAGCTTCCGAATGCAAAAAGAATTTTTCACATCGGACTAATAGTTGCAGAGATATCGTAGGTACAGGCGGACGGACAAACCGATAACAGAAGCACGATCTTTTTTTACAAAAGACGTGCTAAAAACGAGATGATGTTCTACAAGGTTATTTCCTTCTATAAACCGTACACAGCAAATCAAGTGAGCATCATTATTATTATCTGTGGCAACATCCAGCTTCAACCCAAATTCCCCACCTTTCATTTTTTCAATTAATTGATCATTGAAGTCCTCCGCTATGTGCTGTATTCTGCGACTGATGGTGTTGTCGACCAAAGGCATATTTGAAAGCAGCTTCCCAGCAGACTCACCGATCGCAATGTTCACCATATCTACAGCAACCGGTAGAAGGAGTTCTTCTGCGATGGTATGAGGCTTCTTACATTTTGTGATTCTGTGTGCCACCTTGTAAGATGCTAGCAAAGCATTGCTTGGTATTGACGACTGCTTATAAAAACCACCTTTTTGTCTCATTTCTAGACGCTTGGAGAACGAGTCAGAAATGTTTGTCAGAAGCACGGAGGCTGGTGCGAAAGCTCAGGTTACTTCCGGTAGCGGCCGCGCGGAACACACTTGTGCGTCCGTCGGGCGGCTATCGTGGAAGGGGGAAAGCTGATGCTTGTAACATTATTGTAGAGCGCCATCTAGTAACCATTTGTAGAGGCTTCTGCAAACAGTTATTAATAAGTAAAATACTGGTCTGCACCAGGTCCGCTAGATGTCGCGTTCTATCAGATTGAATTGAAAATGGAAATAAAATTATGAAAATTTTGCAATACTGTATTTCGCGGCGTCCCTGTGAGGAAACCGAAGCTCCCCAGGGTGCCGCGGTGCACATTTTGGGAACTATTGGTCTAAGACTTGTGTTTAAAACCACTGGTCTAAGACGTGGGATTTCTTACTCATCTTTGTTTTTCTGTGAAGTTCGCTGGTTTTTTTACAGGTATTCGTTTATATTCGAAAGGCGCGGCCGTTAAATTTGATTTTCATGTGAACAAGAAAGGTTTTAAATAATACATGCACCGCTGCAAACCGGCATCGCTGCAACCGGTGCTGGTGTTGCTCGCTGGTCAGTGGGAGGTGGCAGAGTGGCATCCTCAAATGTAGTCCCCGTGCCGCAAGTTGTCTGGAAACGGTCGGGATGTCCGCTTCCGCACCTGTAGACGACGCAGCTTGGCCACTAATGGTTGAAAGCGACGAATTCGTTCTTATTCGTGCTGTTCAATCCTCGCGTTTTGTTATTACTCTCGGCCATCCACGAGGGCACAACCCTCGTGACCCCAATGCGCGGCCGATTGCACCGCCGCTTTGACCCAAATGCCTCGCGATATGGCGACTTGACCAACCGGCCTTTCTTTCAGCACAATTATACGCCCTGACTCAAACTCGCTCTGCTATCCGTATTGTGCACGAATCCGACGTCGAGGCATGCTCACAGTCCGTGGAAGTTAATGCAACCGCTATCCGCTGTCACAATTGTCCCTGCGTGCGAGCTTTGCTCTTGGTGTACCATCCTTGATGCGTGGTTCCCATGCCCTCTGTAGGGCCACTATTTCTTCACTGGTCGTTATTTTTTAATCATTTGGACCACAGAGAATGGAGAGACAGAGCGTGCACAAGCCAGAGTTATGGAAATTGGTGGGCGGGGAAAAAGAACGATAGCAGAGCACCGTCGGCGCTTTATGGAACTAAACCCCACGTGCTCTCTGACGTAACGTCCCTACTGTAACGCTCATAATTCGAAATTGGTTACTTTGCTTGTTATTACTACCGTTACCACTGTGTGATTCTGTGATTATAACAACGCTTTTCGTTATTTCGTAGAAGTTATTTTCGGCGGATAATTATTTCATCTTTTATATGTAGGAAATCTTTGTCTATTTTTTAACTGTTAAAAATCGATATAAGTAAAATTTATATCAGAGTAGAGCCCTTACTGTATTTTGTTTTTCGTAATTCCATTTGATCCTTCGTGCAGATGTTTACAGATGTTTGATTCGTGATACAATTATGTCAGTTTGTTACATTTTATTTGCCATTGCTTTGATATTTTTCCGTTGTTTATTTTCAAATTCCGGCAGTAGTATGTTGCGTTGACGAAAGTCTGCCTTTTGAGAACGAAAGCTGCTACAGATTTATTAAGTTTCTTTTTAAGTCAGAGTTAGTACTTTATTTCTCAGTATAATTCCCGACTGCAAAATGCTGTTCTTACGATTAAGAATATACGCCTAATTCCGTTACACCTACCGCAAAATTCCTCGGTCAATCACGCTACAGTGAACCTAACCAACTCGGGAAGTAAGGAAAATGGCGGCTCTCGCAGGGAAGGAAAGTCGAGAGAGACATTTGTAAACAAGTGGGAGGAGCGTAGTTGTCCCGTCACTTTTAGTTCTCATTAACAGGCCGTGGGGCCGCCAACGTCTATGTGAGTTTAACATTATGCTGTTGCCATCGGACAAAGTGGAGAATTTCCTTTACGATCTTCTAGAGTGCACACTCTGTACCTCTCTTCTCTGTGATTTGGACATTCGGCCCTGAGGTACTTGCATGCGGAGTTTCATCAGTATTGAACGATTTCCTCGGAGTTCTTCGTTTTTATTCACGCTTTCCAACGGTAGGTTGAAGAAGTGTATATGCTCCAGCTTTGTCCGTCTGTCTGCCTGTCCGTACGATAACTCGCGTAAAAATAATTTTAATTTTGGTAAAATTTTAGTATGTGGTAATGGACAACCTCTATTGAAAATGGACGAAATGGGGTCAAATGTCAGGACATAGGAGCGGAAACCATTCCATCGCCCTTATGCGTTATAAATTACGTAAAAATGCTTCGATCGCGACAAAACTTCATCATGTTGTTCCGGAGATGTACTGAACTAGTTCTGTTTAATATTATTGAAATGGGGTCATAGGTCAGAGCACAGGAGCTAGATTTATTCCACAGCCATTATCCTCATAACTTGAGAAATAACTTGAGTAATGATTATTGGTATGTTGGAAAGCGTATCATGATCAATGCATTGCAAGATTTCACTAACTTGTTTTATTTATTTTTTATTTATTTATTACAAAGAGTGTGTTAGAAGGGAACCTTGGAAGCTCAAGAAAAGTATATGAGGAGATATAGGTTTGAAGCAAAGCTGACTAACATAGTTTATGTATACTGAAGTGCCATTTAATCAGAGATAGCAGAAATTACGCAAATACTTGGCTGCAACTCCCGCAATATCGCGCATGCCCAGCTGAAATTCTCATTAAACATAGCCATCGCTCACAGCTTCCCTAATCGTAATAGATTACGGGCGTGATAGGTAAGACGCGTGACTTGAATGATTTTGATAGGAGCAGATTACATACCCTGCTGGCCGCCGAAAATGCAACACCAAGAAGGACACGAAATAGCAAAGCCAGATTTACTGGATCCATCACAACAGTTACAAAGATTAAACGATTGTGCTTACAGGCCTGTGAGACTTGCGGAACACGCAGACATCAATAGTTCGTGTGGCCCCCATGGCTGGCAATAACGGCCACTACACGCCGCGGCATAGAACGAAAGAAGTTTTGGATGTGGGCTTCGGGTATATCGGTCCAGGCTGCTTTCACATTGCAACAGTTCATCAGGCGTAGCCGCCGGTGGTGCTTGCCGGGCCACTCGGTTACCGATCAGTGACCAGACGTGTTCGATGGGCGACATATCGGGAGAACAGGCAGGCCACGGCAGCAGTGACACCTGGTGGGCCGTGAAGAATTGTTGCACGATGTGTGCCACGTGCGGGCGCGCATTGTCCGGTTGAAACGTGGCCGCTGGCAGGTTCTACAGGTAAGGGAGGACTACAGGCTCCAAAACGTTGGAGATGAAGCGGTGGCTGTTGAGTGTACCGGCGATGCGTACCAGAGGGGTGCGGGTGTCATATCCAATTGCGCCCCAAACCATAACGCCAGGCGACGGACCGGTATGGCGATGCATAAGGCAGGCGTCATACAGTCTCTCGCCGCTGTGCCGCCACACGCGGATTCGACCATCGTGGTATTGCAGGCATTTCGTCGGAGAAGACAATGCCGAGCCATTCCTCAGTCCAGGTGCGGCGTTCAACGGCCCACTGCCGCCACACTCGCCGGTGGTGTAACGCCAATGGTAATCGGAGCAATGGGCGCCGTGCGACAAGTCCCCGCTCCTGCAGACGACGTCGAACGGCACGTGCTGACACAGGTTGCTGCGCAACACACCCGAATTCCTGCGCTTACGTTCGTGATATGGCGGTGCGAGCCGTCAAAACCCGCCGCACAACATGCCGGTTCTCTCGTTCGGTGGTGTGCCGCAGCTGCGGAAATCGCTCACGTCGGTCCATCCGTCCTTCCTGCACCCACCGAATCCATACTCGCCTCACTGTGGCTGGATTTCGTCCCACACGGGCGCCGATGTCTCGGTACGATAAACTGCTGTCGCGATAAGCCACTATTCGTCCTCTGCCGAACTCCGAAACGTGCTGGAATGACTGGCGTATTCTGCGACGAGGCATCAGGAAGCTTAATTTTGAAGTAGCTGTGTTTTGCTGCCCCTTAAGGTCGGGCAGCAAAACACACTTCCACTACTTACACCTCGCCTTCTGTGCACCCTTCGTATAGTGCTTCTCGGTGGCGTGCCGGGCGCACATGATTTGCATATGCCCTGCAATGCTAATCGTTTGCATGTCCTCTCGCGGATGACGCATGCTGTGAATTTCAGGCCAATCGGATGCTTCCTTCTTGGTGTTGCATTTTGGGTGGCCAGCAGTGTGTTTAGACTGGATTCCAAGGGACAGGAAAAGTGTGTTTATATATTTCCCCGTATATTTTTCCTTCTAAAGCTCCGTTTTACATAACATACTGTTCACTAATGGTAACATCTTGCATAATTTTTTGAATTTTTCACAATGAACATTTCTGCCTATAGTGTGATAAAAGAAGGCTTTTCCGTTTTCGACTACGTCTGTGTTTCTAAAAATCCGATTGAGAAATTTCTTTTTGTCCTAAATCCTCTTTGTGCTACATATTCCCTTCAGAAGTCGCATTTAAAAATATTCTTCTATTGCATAACGGCATCGACGAAGAATATTTTGTATGTGATTTCTGCTTTATAACAACGCATAATTTTACCGATTGAGGCGTCGGTGCTTGTTAAAATTTGAGATTATACATTTTCTTCTGAAAATGCATTTGAAAATATTCTTTCTTGATCATATTACCCTTGATTAAGAACACCTCACACCGTGTGTTTTTTTTAAATAACACACAATTTCCTCATTAGGAGGTGTGAAATTTTATTAAGTTTTACCTTTGGTCAAATTGTTCGATTTCAAAAGTTCCGCTGGCTTCTGAGGTCTTACTCCATGAAGTTAAATCACATTTTTCACCATATTTCTTTTTCTAATTGTTCTGTTTGAAAACTTTCTTGTGCCACGAATATTTTCTTCTATCAAGAACATTTTGTGTATAAATTGTGGTTTTTCTGTAAAGCACATTTCTGCCACCAGTGAGCGTAAGTAGCTTTTTCTGCTTGTGATGTTTTGTCCGTTCTTGAAATCCGTTTGATATTTTTGTTACTAGTCCTAAACTACGAAGTTGACTGCTCTCATTGTTTAAGTAATGCTCAGGTTTTTTTTTACTTGGAACGTAAATGCGTTCTTTTATTAGCTCTTTATTTTTAACTTATTCTAAAACTCTAACGTCTCTAGCTGGGGCCAGTGGTTGCAGGGAAGGAAGAGAGCCAGACAAGTTCTTTGCACATGCATTATCTGGGGCTCTGGTCCGTAATTATTTTGAAAGAATAGCCAGAAACCTAAGCTTCGGATCCCTAGTTCACAAGAGTAAGTTTTACTTCCGTTTTAATAAGCTTTCTTAATGAACAAATAAACCATTTTTACTATTCATATATTCATAACGTCTGAAATAACGGATGCAGTGAAAAAACAACGAAGAAGCCCAGCAAAGGTATCCTTTTAGATTCTAAGCACAAAAGATTGAATCTTCAGAATTCCGAAGAAAAACCGTAGCAGCATATGTTGAATTGAACTGATTTGAATTGAATTTTGCCATGTTACACTATCAAACATACAATCAAATCGCAAAAAGATTAATCAAATGCAAATCGCACCATATGCAAATACGAAAGAATTAAAATACATATATGTAAGAAATGCATTAATACAAACACAAAAGTGAAAATATAAATAAAAATACAACTAATGTAAACACATGAACCATCAAACATGCAACTACAAATATTATACATTACTAATATACATATAATACAAAGTACAAATTAAGTAATAGCAATACATATGGCATTATGAATAGTACTACGTATTGTACCAAACACTTATACAAACATCTGTAGTTCAACATAGCAGGGAGCCAGGGGAAAACGCCAGTAGAGTCCTGACGAGCCTCTGGTTCTCTAATAAAAAACAAAAGTGCCAAGTCAAGAAATTATTCTCCTATAGAACTGCAATTTACATAATCACAAATGCAGATAGTCAACCAGAAACAAATTAACTATATATCAAATACTCCCTTAACTCTCCTTTAAATGAAGCATAGTTAACAATTGATCTATATAAATCGGCAGCATGTTTCAGAGTCGAGGGCAAGTGGCATTGATATTATAATACAACACGTTTGTCCGAGCTCTGGGGATCACCAAATCAGTATCTGGGAATCCAAATCAGTATTTTAGATTCTAAGAATGAAAGATCAAATCTTCAGAATTCCGAAGTAATAGCTGAGCTGCATATGTTCTTGAAATGGAGTGCCTATCTGGTTCAGATTTTTGACTTAAGTAATAGTTTTAAAAAGAAGAATTTAAAGAATGAGGTGACAGAAAGAAGAATTCACCGAAGAAAAAAAAATCAACAATAACGATTCACCTAATCGTGGAACTAAAAGTGTTGTGAAAAAAAAAAGAGCTTTCTAATTTCTTATTCGTGAAGATGTACAAATGAGTACAATTTAGGTAGCAATGCCTCCCATAAGTACCTGCGGAATTCATAATAAACATTCTACTCAGCGTTCGTAACATAAATCATTCTCAGTGTTCCCAACCCAAGGAAAATATTTTCTGGTGTTAGTAATAAATGCTGTTCACGTCGGCCAATAACATTGGTTCTTCAAACAAAATTAGAAACTTCAGAAAATTGTCGAGAGGAAACATTAAGGAGTTTCTGCCATTGGTTGTATATGTGATGAAAATTGCAATACCACCAATATATTTATAAGTGTTAGTTTCAAACAGATGTATTTTCTTGCTATGATTTTTTTTATTCAGAAAGCCTGTTTTTTAATATTTATGTCTTTACGAAAGACTTAGCTGCATTTTATCAAAAATTGGCTTTAAATAAATACCACGCAGGTATAGATTTTTCATACAGTGTAAACCCTCCGCAAAACCTGAAGAGATGTAGTTTACATAGCAAACACATAAGTGTTGGGAAACTGCTGGCCACCAGCTAGCAGTGATGGGTCACTGCTGGCTGAATTCTGCCGCTCACGGCCCGGTAGCTGTCCGTTGGTGGCAGCGCCATCAATTGGCAGCCACTGATGGCCCTGTGGCATTGCCGTGAATTGCGTACCTCCAAGCAAGTGCCACTAGTGGCTCGTAGCTGGTAACCGATGCAACTCCAACACCAGGCGGAAGCAACGGAACTGCGCATGCGCAAAAGCAACACGTGTTGTGTCTCTCCTGGTACCTGTTAGTTGAAGACGACGCTATCGCCATCGTGTTATTTTAGTGGATGTTAAGAAAAAAAAAGCCATAGGTAGAGAGGCGAATTAATTAATACTGAAATGCCACGTCGACGAAGATATCAGATTAAGCCATGAAATACTAGATTACAGTCATGAATACACCCACTTCATTCCCATGAAAAACAAGAAATAATTTGTGTGTAATCTTTCGTTTTAACATACACTAAACCGCTTGAAACAAAAGTCCTGGAAAAACATTAAAAAAACGTTATGTTGGGGGGGGGGGGAGAGAATTATAAGCGTACAAATTTATCAATTATTTGGAAAAAATATATATATAAAGCAACGCTATGTGGATATAATGTACTCATCCATGGGTTGAATTCAGAAGACGGGAGGAATTCGCTTCTAAAAATAACGATAAGTAAAATAAAATATCTTTCCTCTTTAAAACAAAAAAACGGCTTTCAATATGACAAGGACAGCACAAAACTTTGGAAAGCGCCTTTAAGTTGGCACACTCATTAAAAATGAGTAAAGTTTCCTTAAGGTAAAAAAACAAAAAAACAATGGTTACGTTGAAAAAATAAATTTATGAATTATATGAAACTGACATTTATGAGAAATACCTCGCAATATTGTAAAATTAAAGAGAGAACCATTCGATTACACATTCCTAAGGAAAGAGACTCAGCTTTAAGCTGAGTTTCTGCTTGGGTGTGGCAAATCAGTCCAGTTGGTAAAGCGCGCGATTCCCACGCTGTCAGTCCTTGGTTCGTTTCCAGCCAAATCAAAATGGGCGTTTTTTCGGTCTGCTGAGAAAATTTCCCTAGTGCAGTGCTATAATTCAGAAGTTTCGTAAGGGGAACGAAAAAGTTGTAGCTTTGGGAAACTGCGGTTATCCTTAATATTTTTTTTTATGGGTACTACTGGAAAATTGACGGACAAGATTCGGCAAGCCATCAGTTACGTCACGGGATTAGCGGCTGCCACTGCCGGGAAACTAGCGGACAACATTAGGCTAGCCATCATTTATGGCACGTGGTTGCAGGGCCGCTGAAGTACCACTTGTGGCAGCTACAGCCTGTGATGCCTAACTGATGGCCCTGTTGTGACATATGACAACTGATGGGGGTGCCAATTGTTGGCCAGCTGCTGGCCTGAACTACTGGCCACTCTGTTGGCCGCCCGGACATTTTCTGATGGTTCGGCAGCGGCAACATAGTGCTGGGTCATTGCTGGCAATGCTGGATACCAGCAATGGCCCACTGCTGGGCCACCAAGACTGCTTTTGCTGGGTAGGTACAGCTTTTGTTCCCGTTTCAACCACAGCTAATTTTTTTATTCGCCCAGAACCAGCCCTTATCGATCTGAAGCGAATTTCGTATCGTCTCCTAACTTCCCCAATCACAAAAAAATAAGTATTTCAAGGCAATATTTCGTCGAAAACTATTAACTTCATATCCAGCAGTTTTTGCTTTTTCATCTCGGCGGAATACGCGAAACTTCTTTTTTAACAACTCCCGGAATTTTCTTTAAAGAATTCCTTCCTTTCCTCTTTCTTTCTTCTTTTTTCTCTCCTAATTTTCACATCTCCCGATGCGCTTTGTGTCTGTGCCTTAAAGTCATTTTTTTTTATTTGGGCACGTTCATTAAACACAGAAATGAAAAGTATTTGTCCTGATAACATTTGGTTGCCACGTTTTCAGTTGTCAAGCTCGAGATGAATTCAAAGGACTCAAAGTGAACTCCTTCTGTGTGCAGCTTTATTATTTGTTTTGAATTTTGCTTCATTTAGATACGAAATTTTTACTTTTAACCATATGAGGAAATAAGTCTATTGTAATTTCAACGAATTATTTTTGCCACATTCAAGCAGCCTCTATTCATTGTGATTGCCTGTTCTGTCAACTTTTGGTATTGTAAAAAGCTTCGCAAGAGAGATTGCGCAAGAATTAGTGATGAAGAATTAAATAGTGAAAACTGTGTTTAAAAAATACGAGTTTTATGCACAAGCTCAGGACAAGGATGATACTTTAAAAACAAAAGTAACTGTTTCACATAATAATATCAACCTTTTCCAACAGAAGCGTGCCTATTCAAAAGTTTTTGGCATGTTAATCTCATGTTAGACTACCACCACTTAAGGGAGACTAACTCATTCAACCGCACAGAAAGAAAAGAAATTGGTCTGAAACCGTTTCTTGCACTTCCGCAAAGGTTTGGAAAAAATATTTTTCATCGATAAGTCATTGAATCTTTTTGTGTAGTCCGAGGTATCTGTACGAATATTTCTCTGTGATTACTTCTGTGCATTATGTATCAAAGCTGTTTTAAATCAAGATGAACGAGTACGGGGTTTGGAAACAGCCTTTATTGATAATAATCTTTTTCTCGCGCAATTCTGTTTCGGTGCTTAAAAAAAATTCCAAAGAATGAAACAGTAATACACTCAAGGAAGAAATCGGTTGTGAAAGACTTCATTCATCATTAACCCGTGAAAACACAGCTACTTCAAAATTAAGGATGAAAGCTGATACCGGATACACTTATGAAATGGTAAAGAGGACCATAGTAGTGCCTATCATTCTTCCCGAAGAACTTCATCTGAAAAATTGTTTCTCATTGGATTGAGTGAAAATCAGATAAGAAATTTTGCAAAGATTTCGCAGCAGCGGACATTCCATTACTTCGAAAATCCCAATAAGTGAGAAGATGTACATACATACCATTGGGGTGTCCAAAAATAATTGTATTTCTGATACATACACTGCCGGACAATTGCTAAGGACGGATGACAATAGCAACGATAGCAACCATAAAATGGAAGGCAGAAAAATGTGGAAAATAGCATAAGTGCGGGATACAGTAAGACGTATTGTGCGTATGCAAATTTTGGATTGCCGAACTTGTTCGTGACGTCATAGCGCTGATAAGAGATATAAAGGATTTGACGCGTATTGACCGTTGTTGTTCAAACGCAATGTTGAAAGGGAAAGAATCAATCGACGAACTTGAAATTTTTGGTATGTCTTCCCGATATCACCTAGATGATTTTACGCGTGGCCGTATTATTGGCAAGATTGAAGAAGGGCGAAAAATAACAGATGTTGCCAGGGAGTTCGACGTCAGCCACAGTGTTGTTTCAAGGCTTTGGAAATCATTTCAAACAAATGGAGAGTGTAGCAAACGTCACGGGGGAGGTGGTGTTCGCAGTACGACACCTGCAGAAGATCGTTACATAGTGCTATCAACAAAAAGACACCGGCGCAGCACAGCTAGTGAGGTAGCAAATCAGTTTATGGCTGCTACTGGCAAGCGGATCTCCCGAAAAACTGTCGCCAGACGTTTGCATGAAGGAGGACTATACGCCCGCCGTTCTGCTGTGTGCATCCCATTGTCTAGACGTCACCGTACCGCCCGTTTGCAATGGTGCCATAAACATCGCAATTGGACTGATAACGACTGGTCTGCTGTCCTGTTCTCAGATGAGAGTAGATACAGTCTATCGTCTGATTGTCGACGACAACTGATCTGGCGTGATAGTGGTACTGCATATTGTCCAGCAAACATACAGGAAAGGGACTGATATCCGACATGTAGTGTCATGGTATGGGCTGGCATCATGATCAATGGCCGTACGTCCCTCTATGTGCTTCCAACTGGGACTATGACTGGCCAACGATACATTAATGATGTTCTGCTACCTCATGTTCGCATGTTCCGTGGTGCTGTCGGTGATGGATTCATTTTCATGGACGACAACGCAACATGTCATCGAACAGTCGCTGTCCAGGAGTGTCTTGAGACCGAGGATATTCAACGCCTCATATGGCCAGCACGTTCTCCAGATCTGAATCCCATTGAAAATGTGTGGGATGCTTTGGGGAGGAGTCTTGCTGGTCGCCAACGCCCTCCAATAAAAAAGGACACCCTCATCCGTGCACTGACAGAGGAATGGGATAAATTACCCCAACAGCTGATTGATAATGTTGTGCAAAGCATGACACGACGTGTGGAATCTTGCATCGCCCTCCATGGTGGCCATATCCCGTATTGACATCTTACGCCGGAACGCTTGCGGACCGTAATTGAATTTTTTTCACGTTTACGTATTCTGCACAAAATGGCCTGTTTGTCCCTTGAACACGTTCCAAAGCCTTCTGGATTTCAGAGCACAATAAATTGTCTTTCTTGTAATGTCCTGGCATTCTGACATTATTTTATTTCACTTGGCATCCAACCACACTTACTTTTTTATGCGCTATATAGCGTTTATGATCCGTCCTTAGCAATTGTCCAGCAGTGTATATGTCCTTACTCAGAACCATATAACAATCAGTGCTTATATTTCAAAATATGCACTGTCGTGTTCACAAGTCTGTACCCATCTCTCTGGATGGTGTTGAATCCTGGCACAGTACGATATATTCCGTATAGAGGGGAAGAACTCTGGAAACCCACATTTGACGTCGTTCGATTCAGTGAAGTTGTAACCTCTCTGTTGTGGGATTCGAACTCACATCTCCCTACTCCGGAGCGGCTGTTCTCCCAATTGAGATATGCCGGCAGGATTATCACTGCTTCCCCGTTGATTTGACTCCGTAAAGAAATATTTTACAAAGTGCCTACCACGAAGGAAATGCACCATCACCCGAAACGGTGATAATCATAAATGAGGGGAAGGATAAGTCGAGCCAGTACGCTGTGTGTACCAGAAGCTTGATTCCATTAAGTGTGTTAAACATTATTAGTCCAAAAGGCCGCGTGAGATTTAGCACTTTCCTGTTGAAGGAGCGCCCTATTTCTGTTGACTGTTACTGTTGCTCCAGTTTTTCGTACAGCTGGTTCCGTTTCTCGGGATACAGCGTAGTGTTGATGTCCCGGCCATTCGGAACGAGCTCAAAGTGGTTCATATCCTTGTAATTCCACCAGAAACGCAACATCACCTTGAAACATCCGCGTTTGTGGACATATAAAGCCGGTTAACCTGTGTACAATCAGTGGTTTGGGAGAATTTGAATTATTCATACTGATCCGCAACTCATCCCTAGTAAATACACACTTAATGAACCAAGTTTCTCCCTGATTCTTGAACAGTTTCTTTGACCTGGATGCGTCAATGAGCCTGAGTTGGGGTCAATTTATACAGCACCGCAAGTCATTGTCTGTAGACTGTGCAGCTAGTTAGCGATGGTAGATTTGAAAACTCCCTATTCCGGACAATTTGTGGTTACTGGTAATTCGATTTGCTTCAATACCCGTGAGCACAGCGTCAGAATCGATCACGCTTATGCCACGGAACATTTCTTGAACCATATTTGCGTTATTCGATTGATCGCAAGATCGTCGTCTTCTTTTATTTTTCGGACTACTTCTTACACTTTAAAACCTTGCTTCCAGCAATAAGAACCCAAGAATAGACCCTAGACCCTTCCGGACCCAAGATTTGAAAATTCTTGAAAAATTTGTACAATGTGATAAACTTTCAATGCACTTTTCGAACTACTTGTGCTATACATATACCGGCTTCCCACGAAAGCAACTTTCTTGCAACTCCAACATCGCGAGCCGATACTGCTGAGACTATGCAAATTGGCATCACAGATGAACACAATGCAAAAACGCATCTTTTTTCTTGCTACCTCAATACCGAATGATACACACACTGTCAAAAGAGCCATGTTTTAATCTGTGAAGATGCTTCAACACCAAAAACGATGAAATAATAACATACAAAGAAGAAAATGATGTAAGTTGTGTTCTTCGGAAAAACACATCTCGTTAAGGCTGTTAAGCTAGAAGACAGAAGACAGTTACTGCAAACTGGTACACCATAAAATGATCGCTTGCGGTTCTGCAAGAATTCTGAGGAAAATTTGTATGTAAAAGAAATGAATAATCAGAACACCTTCTCGAATTGAACAAGTATCTTGAAATCAGATCAGATGTAGAGGATTTTAGAAAGGGAGTGTCGGACCCCAGGTCTTAAACAACCCTTAGAAATAGGAAGTTAGCCGCCCCGGTGGCGCAGTGGTCTAAGGCGCTGGCCTCTGATCATTCTTCCGTAAGGGGTCCGGGTTCGAATCCCGGTGGGGCATGGATGTTGTGTTTGTCTTACGGCACTGGCTCTCTCCCTTCCCTGGAACCAGTGACCCTAAATTAGGGACGGGCGACTGCTTATAGCCCATTGAGTTGCCCACGGTGGTCGTTAAACCTCCAATCAAAAAAAAAAAAAAAAAATAGGAACTTAGGAGATTTGGACTAGAGTGCCCGATAGGAAAGTGACCCGGAAGCGAGGTAGAAAGGGAGAGAAAGATGTCCGTATTTATTACCGGGCATCAGTACCTGTGGTCCGACGGCTTAACGAGCTCATCCGACGCACGGCGGGTATTTAGTGGTTCGAACGTTCGTACCTACCCAGGATCGAACCTGAGGTTATCTCTATGGCAGTCACAAACGCTGACCTCTAGGCCACTCACGGCCGTCTCTTGAAATCTAAGACTTTCTAACCTTTTATAGGATTAAACAATGAGATAGTGTTCACGTGACGCGTGTATAGTGAAGAGACGTTGAGTGTCTTGGATGCAGTATATTGCGAATTGCAGGTATTTTTTTTGATTGGAGGTTGTTGTTTTTTTGTTGGATGTTTAACGACCACCGTGAGCAACTCAATGTGCTATGAGCAGTCGCCCGTCCTTATTTTAGAGCCATTGGTTCCAGGGAAGGGAGAGAGACAGTGCCTTAAGACAAACACAACATCCATGCCTCACAGGGATTCGTATCCGGACCCCTTATGGACGAATGTTCAGAAGCCATCGCTTAGGCCACTGCGCCACCGGGGCGGCTATTGGAGGTTTAACGACCACCGTGAGCAACTCAATGGGCTATAAGCAGTCTTCCGTCCCAAATTTAGGGTCACTGGTTCCAGCCAAAGGAGAGAGCCAGTGCCGCAACACAAACACAACATCCATGCCACACAAGGATTCGAACCCGGACCCCTTTCGGCCGAATGATCAGAAGCCATCGCTTAGGCCACTGCGCCACCATACAGGCTTTGGAGTAAAGGCTTCTCCTATTCTAATTTTTAACAGTTTCAGAAGATAACACCTCCGTTTTGCTGCGCGTGAAGAAGCTTATCTTCTTCACGCACAGCGAAACGGAGAGGGAATTTCTTTTTTTTTTTTTTTTTTTTTTTTTTTTTGATTAGAGGTTTAACGACCACCGTGAGCAACTCAATGGGCTATAAGCAGTCGCCCGTCCCTAATTTAGGCTCACTGGTTCCAGGGAAGAGAGAGAGAGCCAGTGCCGTAAGACAAAGACAACATCCATGCCTCACCGGGATTCGAACCCGGACCCCTTACGGACGAATGATCAGAGGCCAGCGCCTTAGACCACTGCGCCACCGGGGCGGCGGGAATTTCTTGAACACACATTTAATCTCATCCGAGAATGAGATTAAATTCACTAATATGCACTATTTCGAGCGCATCCAGAGAAGTGCTAAGGAGCAAACGTTTGAGCTGTAGAAAATTAACTTCCAGAAGTACATTTGCGCTGGAAGTTGATGTATCGTTCATCTGAAAGCAAGTATACCGTAGCTTTAACCGTTTGCTCACATCTTGAAACTTCCAAAATGGTAAGAAAGAGGGCGATTTCGTATGAAATTATTTGGGCCACTCTTCGAATATCCCCGAGACGACAGTATTTAGAATTGGCGGATCGCCCAATCAGAAGGATGGCGTATATGTTCTTAGTCTAGAGAGGATAAAGAGGCCTAGAATTCTGAAGTTGGAATCCTCATGCCATTCCGGATTTAGTATTATTTTTGCCCCTTTGAACTTTGAAATGAATATTTATTTCTGATACCGTCGCCGATATCCTTTCATCATCGTAAAGTTCCGAATGAATTATGTTTTGAGTAGTAGTCGTAAGTACGCAGAAAATAAAAAGTATGAGCTCTGGTTCCCGCTTTAAGTAATCCTAAAGTCAGAAGGTAGCATTTCTTTTTAAAGGAAATCGTTTATACAGTACATACACGAACTGTGACCTGACAACTTCAAACGGCGAAGAAATTCTTTCAACCTTTATTACGACTCCTAAAGTCCGACATTTATTATTCCAAGATCAGGAAACGTACCGGTACCGGAAAATAGAACGCATTTTCGAAGAGTTAAATAAAAGTAAAAGATTTTCCTCATTAAAATATTCTGTTTCAATCAGAAAATAGTGATTTTATTTCAGACGCTTTTCCAGAAAGTCGCACAAACTTTTAAGTCATCTCAGACAATTATTTCGTTCTTACATAATTTTTACGCAAGCTTTTTGAATGCGATGGACTTATATTTCTAGTTATTTCACGCATAAGAGGAGGCGTGCAGGAGTTGGAGCCAGTGATTATTTCTTCTTCTAGTTCAGGATTTGAAACCCGTCCCCCTTTCGCTTTTATCCGATTCAAAGGTTTAAAAGGACTTTTGTCCGGAGCAGGACTCTATGCAGTACGTCGTCTCATTTCCTCTCATTACTTTAACGAGCCAGGTAAATGAAGGATAAACGCGGGAAAAAGTAGCTCGTTGTGCGACGAATTCTTGATAGTCTTCTGCATGATACATCAGATTATTTGAAAACTAAAATGGCACACAGTAAAATGGTGAACACGGAATATTTTCATTTATTTTGCTTTCTATTGCTATGGTCTATGTAGAAGGCAAAATTTTGATGTCGTGCATGAATTTTTTCCATTTTATTATGTCCCCAGAAAAAAAAAAAACGAGGTATTTAACTTAACTCCATTTGGTTGCCATTATATAGCAATCTGTGATGAAACTTCAGAAAATACCGAATACGCTACACCATTTTAACAAAACAAGTTAGTAAAATCATGCAATGCATTAATTATAATACGCTTTCCAACATACCAGAAATCATTACCCAAGTTATGAGGATAATGGCTGTGGAATAAATCTCGCTCCTGTGCCCTGACCTTTCATCCCATTTCGATGATATTCAACAGAACCGGTTCAGTATACCTCCGAAATAACATGATAACGTTTTGTCGCAATGGTAGCATTTTTACGTAAGTTATGATGCATAAGAACTATGGAATAGATCCCGCTCCTGTATCCTAACATTTGACCCCATTTCACCCATTTTCAATAGGATTCGTCCCTATGTAGGCACCTACAACATACTAACATTTCATCCAAATCGAAGTATTTTTACGTAAGTCATGATGCATAATGGAGATGGAAGTGAATCCGCTCCTATGTTCTGACCTTTGGCCCCATTTCGCCCATTTTCAACAGGGTTTGTCACCAGGTTGTCCCCTACCACATACTAAACTTTAATCGAAATCGAACCTTTCTTACGTTAGTTACGACGCATAAGAGCAGTGGAATGGATCCCGCTCCCATGTCCTGACCTTTGACCCCATTTCGTTCACTTTTAATAGGGTTCTTTCCCAGGTGTTCCCTTTCAACATACTAAACGTTCATCGAAATCGAACGATTTTTACGCGAGTTATCGTGCGGACGGGCATACGCACACAACGCGTGACGTGATGAGGCAGATGGGAAGCGCGACGATCTGCTCGAAAGAGAGTGACGTCATAAAACTTTTTTTTATTGGAGGTTTAACGACCATCGTGAGCAACTCAATGGGCTATAAGCAGTCGCCCGTCCCTAATTTAGGGTCACTGGTTCCAGGGAAGGGAGAGAGCCAGTGCCGTAAGACAAACACAACATCCATGCCTGACCGGGACTCGAACCCGGACCCCTTACAGACGAATGATCAGAGGCTAACGCCTTAGACCACTGCGCCACCGGGGCGGCCATAAAACTTTAATAGGACCCACACACAACGCTTGACGTAATGAGACACATGGCGTGACCGCGCGCGACCGTTTCAATCACAAGATTGTGACGTCATAAGATTTCTAAGCATCGGTAACATTAATGGGACGACAGCATGACACTAAAAGTGGTAATTCGCGGTGGTTATTTACCGCACTAAAGGAATTTTCCTAAAGTCGAGATCCAGCTATCAATAAAACGATTTCTAGTACCAGAAAAAGGTAGTTAACGACTTTCATCAAAATCCTTAGAGCCGTTTTCAGAATAAAATTTACATGCATACAAGAATTGCTCCTTTAATAGTATGGGATAAAGGCGATGGAATGGATACCGATCCTATGTCCTGACCTTTGACCCCATTTCGACCATTTTCAATAGGGTTCGTCCTTAGGTGGTCCCCTACCACATACTAAAATTTCATCGAAATCGAACCATTTTTACGAACGTTATGACGCATAAGGGCAATGGAATGCATCAAGCTCGTATGTCCTGACCTTTGATCCCACTTCACCCATTTTCAATAGGGTTCATTCACAGGTGGTCCCCTACAATATACTAAAATTTCATCGTCATCGAAACATATTTACGCAAGTTATGACGCATAAGGGCAGTGGAATGGATCGCGCTCCTATGCCTTGACCTTTGCCCCCATTCCGTTCATTTTTACTAGGGTTTGTCCTATTGAAAATGGACGGGGTTCCCTACCACATACTAAAATTTCATCGAAATCGAACCATTTTTACGCGAGTTATCGTGCCGACAGACGGACGGACAAAGCTGGAGCATATACGCTTCTTCAACCTACGGTTGGAAAGCGTAAATAACACATGACTCATGTGAGTCTAAAATCTCCGTTAATGGCGTATAAAAACACACATTCAATAATTGCTGAGCTTTCGCGCTCCATTAGGAGTCTTGGTCTGTACCAATGTCAATAGACAGTAAGGTTTGCTCATCCCGCCTTCATCGCAGACGAATAATCGTGACGTCACTGAGTGACATCACCGTCTTAACACGTGAATCATAGATCCGAATGTAGCTATGGACGAAGATGTCTTACCAACAATTTTTATAACTCAAACACAGAACAAAAGCTTAAGCAAAAGCACATTTACATTAAATACAGAAGAAATTCACAGTCATGATAATATTTTAGTAACGGAGATTTCAAAAATACCTCCCGCACATTTTTGTTACGTAAAATGCAGGAAAACGGTTATACTTTTAAACGTTAATGAATTTACAAAGGAGATTTTTGCTGTTTTTATATAAATATTGAAGGGAAAACGCACAGCAGGCAATAATATTATTGTCATATAATGAGGAATTTCTTTATGAAGAATAGGAAAAACATCTCGGCAACATTCCCCAATTTTTTTAAGTTAAAAATTGAAAACTTTATGCAGTAAACCATCTAGTAAAATTTATGAAGATTATTCCAACTGGTTTGCAAATAATAACTCCGATACGCTGCTATGGTGCAGATACAAGGAAACGGGGCGATCAGGTAGTTTTACGATGGTGATTTGGACAGTGACGTCACAAAGCAATCACCTGAAGTGCAGAATGAGCATAACCTTGTCATCTACTAACCTTGTTCTGGACTAGATTATGAGAGCCTTACAGCAGTATCAGACAAAGCTGAAACAATTCAAAACTTTTAACATTTTGGAGCAAACAATTGCTCCGTTCACGTAGAAGTCAGTGTTTGAGACATGCTCGCGTAGTATGGAGGAACACTATCTGTTGTTTCTTCGGTGTTTATTCAGGAGAATTCTCTAGCATCTGAAAGTTCGCAGTGGTCTAAGCGATGACCTCTGAGCATTCGTCCGAAAGGGGTCCGGGTTCGAATCCCGGTGAGGCATGGATGTTGTGTTCGTCTTACGGCATTGGCTCTCTCCCTTCCCTGGAACCAGTGACCCTAAATTAGGGACGGGCGACTGCTTATAGCCCATTGAGTTGCTCACGGTGGTCGTTAAACCTCTAATCAGGAAAAAAAAAAAAAAAGAAAGTTCCAAGGATACGCTTTCGTTGTCCGGGTGCGGATGAGTTATGATTTCAACACTTTCCCGCAGAACTGCAGCAACGTATCTTCTATACGATGCTAATCTTTTCATGCTGTTTCATAGCGCGTTTGCTCCTTTTCGAATGACTTCGCTGCATAGAGTCGTTGTCGTTTTCGCATTTTTTATGTCTGTTTTATGCTCTTTGCTCCTTACGGGAAGGAATCTTTACGTCAACCCTACGTACGATTTTGTGCTGCCGTCTGGATATATTAGGGATATGTCGTAAAAACCTCATTAAAAATATGGAGCAAATGTCGCTATTAAATCTCTTGCATCTATACACAACACTGTGTCAACAAGCCAGCCACCAGTAAAAAAGACTCAGTGGGAATTTAGGACATACCCCTCATATATTCAGACTGGGTTTCTGACCATCTCAGACGATGGTCAGAAGTCAGCGTTTAGACCACTGCGCTACCTGGATGGCTAAATAAACATTCAATATATAAATAGAGCATAGAAACTGAAATATGCAATTGTAATTGACAGATACAATTCCTGTGTATTCACTTCTGTCAGCTTAATTTAGAAAGATACGTTATAGAAACAAAGAAGGCTGCTCCCGGTGGCCGAGTGGTCTGAGAAGGGGAACTCTGGCCATTCTTCTGAAATGGGCCTAGTCCCAATCACTAGATGAGACATGGGTAAGAAGTTTATCTGATGGCACTGGTCCTGTCCCTCACGTAGAATCAGAGAGCCCCCAAATTGTTGGTATTACTAGTATGCATGTAACTAACAGGAGCAGGAAAATGTATGACAACGTATAACTGTTTAACTAATAACAATGTCATCAGTAATTCCAGGGGACAACTTGCCCTTTTTTTAGGCACAGAAGCTGCTCATGTGTCAACATTGTTCTGCAACATCTTCGTAAGCTCAGGTGAAAGAAGCTTTCTTAGTGTGAGGCATCTAAATGCTCTCTTCTGTCACAAAGTAACCACACGTATTTCATGGCTGGTGATCGTTTTCGTAATACTTAACGGAAGATGGTGTTAACCCAAGAAAACTGGAATTCTTGTGCTGTTGAACCGATTCTTAAGAAGCTTTCCGGCATCAAGTGCATTGCATCACATGAGAGAGCTGTATTCTGTGCACAGGAGCGGCTTGTCCATAGGAACACATGAACCGTTGCTCTGCGCATCGTATTCGAGGATGTTTTATTAAAACATTTTTTTATAAAATACTACAAATATTAAAGTACACTGATTTAATATTATGTGTTATGAGCAGGAAGGTCCTTTACTCCTGAAAACGAGAAAAACCAGATTGTATTTCGTTTTGGTTTCCAGCACTCGCCAGCGTTAAGCAAAAAGTGTGGCGACGCAGCTTCAGAAGTATCTAAGAATATAAGCATACTCAGTTAAGCGCTCTTTTCGAAATTAGCCTGCCTTAGGAATACATCGGAGTCAAGTGGTACCTTGGCTCTACGCAATTTGATTACCGAAAGAAATCGTATGCTCACGTTTAGCGTTGAGAAAAAGAAACAAATCGTATGCTCTTGCGTTTAGTGTTGTGTAAAAATACAGGGTGATTCATAAGTCCGAAATACTTTCTAGATATTTCTCCGACGAATCGAGGTTTCTACTCCACAGAAGTGACGGGCGGTGGCGGATACGGCGTCAGACACACGAGAGCCAACACCCGACACACTTGTAAGTCAAGTACATGACGGCGGTGCCACTGCGCATGTCTGGGAGGATGTTTTCCTGGTATGACCTGGGATCGCTGGTACCACCGAATGGGTCCCTGAACGCCAATGGCTACATTTCTATTCTCGCTGACCACATTCATCCCGTCATGTTGTACGTTTACCCTAGTGGTGATGGTGTCTACCAACAGGACAATGCGCCCTGCCATGTCGCTAAGGGTGTACGTGACTTTTTCCAGGAACACACGAGCGATGTCTCCGCTGTCCCTTGGCCGGAGAAATCGTGCGATCTCAATCCCATAGAGCACTCGTGGGACTATTTGGATCGACAGATTCGACGTACCAACCCACAACAATGTCATTTCCAGGACCTCCGTGCTCTTCTGCAGTCCGAATGGGCATGTGTGCCTTGGGCAACCTTCCAGGGCATCATAGTGTCCGTGCCACGCCGTCTCGCCGCTGTCATCCCAGCCAAGGGTGGTTATTCCCATTGTTAGGTAGGTGGTCATATTATTCTGATACGATCGTGTGTATATTGACACGTTTTGTTGAGCGATAGAGAGCGTAATTGTGTCTTGTCGAAATAATCAGTTAGTATTTGAAGTACTTGTTAATATCACGATTTCTTTATTGCGAAGTACCTGTTCTTCATTAATGCGCCAACTAAAGAATAGAAAGGGGCATTGAAATAGTAAGTAATCTGATTCCTTAGCTCTGAACCTTTACTGTCTAATATTATTCAAATGTATGGTTAAGCTTCAAATATTGCATCGTAAAGTTTCTATCAGCAAGTAAATAAACTAGAATATAAGGGTTCTACAAGTATTTTATGTCAACAACTGACATTTAAGTCTTTAAGGAAACATTTAAACCTCATAGTTTTACAGTAACCAACCCTTATAGTTTCAAAAATCATGACCGAAAATTCTTCCCGATTTCTCCGATTAACAGACCTGGTGGCTTCCATGGGCTCCAGATGTGTTCTCCTCTGATATGTCTTTGCATCAGAAAGTGTCTCAAATAATCCCAAATGCAATGGTTGTGCATTCATGTTTCTTCTTTGAGGAATTCAAATCGTAAATTGACTGCGATTTGCTTATTTTTGTGGAAATGAACTGGATGTGAGAGTTGGTTGGTTCACAGGTGGTGGTAATTAAAGTTCTAATATTTCGTTTTTCTCCAATTATGTTTTTTTTTGTTCGCTGAGAAGACAAAAGCGTTGCTATATCAATAGAAACTGTAAAAATTGAAACAGGTGAGTGTGTGAATTTGTTTACGTGTTAAAGCTTGATTTTCCAAATATTCATTTTGATGTTCATGAGCATACATATATTCATAAGCACACATATATTTGCCCATGAATTATAAAGTTATATTTTTTTCCGTTTATATCCACTTAACATGGGGGAGAAGCTTCAGGCAATTTCCTGGAATTTTTAAATGGAACTGAAAATTATTTTTCGCCTAATATCCCTATCATTGGTCTGCGAGTTCCTCTCTCTTACATTATTTTTACTCATGTTTATGGTTTTTCATTTTATCAAGAGAATAGTTGCGCGAAAACTTCATTTCCTTAGTTAATGCAATTAAAACGCTGTTTCATGTTTCGAATGCAGATTAACTTTTCCCTTTAATTTTCTTCATTGAGTTCGGTGAAAAGCATTTTTGCGTTGCTGTGAACAAATAGGTGTGTCCGAGACGTAAAGTTACGAACGTCGCTAATTCTCCACTAGAAGCAGTACACACACACACAGCCAGTACGACCATACCCGATGAAATCTACTTCCGCATACACTAAAAGCAACATATCATGAAATTTTATTCACTTCAGCGTACCGCAACAACCGCGAAGGCGACTTTATCACACTCAAAGCGTGCTATCTCGGGATGTTAAAGCATCTGAGAAAAGGTATTCATTGCCATCGTTAATGGGTAAGTGCTTTCACAACAGTGGAACTTCTGTTACTTCAGAGGAGCGGAAATGATTCAGAGGATGTCCGGAAATGAGTTTTCACGCCAAGAACAGTCAGAATTCTCTTCCATACCGGCAAACCAGCACTCGTTTTAGGGACTTGCTGTGCTGCTTCTAAAAGCAAAAGGAAGTCCGAGTAGTTTCAGCATGCGGAGACGTTTCCGCGTCAACTCTCCTTGTGCTCCGCGTCTTTTAAATCCACGTAGACAATTCTTATGCTGATCTTGTTGCACACTTCACGAGGTCAAAATCATTATATTGAATTTTATTTTGTCTGACGTAAATTCATCCAAACATTCTTCATGGAGTCAAGCAGAGTATTGGCACATGCCCAAGAAAAGGAATGAGGACGTAGATGACGTACAGAGGTAGAAGCTGATAAGACATAAAAAGAAACTTTCTACCTTTTAAACAAAATTTTGAATTCACAAGGTTAAAATGCTTATATACACTGGCGGAAACTGAAAAAAGAACACCAAGAAGGAGATGTCTGATACCAACGAAATTTATACAGCATAATAACGGAATACAGAGAATAACGTGATCAAAACATTACGGCAAAATACAGGTGTATTTGCTGGTAAACTGAAAAATAACATTTCTATGTAACATGGTTAGTACGAGGTTGAACCGCCATGAACTGCGTCACACTGTGCAATTCTGGCATGGAGTCTGTCGTACAGATGTTGGATGTAAGTTTGGGGTATTGAGTTCCAAGCATCCTCAACCTGGACGCGTAAATCGGGAATGGTCGTGGCTGGCCGTGGAGACCAAATAAGTCGTTGTCCCATAAAATCCCACACGTGCTCAATGGGGGACAAATCCGGTTAACGTGCAGGCCATGGAAGTTGTCTCACACCCTGAAGTGCATGTTGCATTGCACGTGCCGTGTGTGGGCGTGCGTTATCTTGTTGGAAAACACCACGATGGACCGACCTTACAAATGGCACAACAACGGGCTGAATGATGTTGTAGATGTAGGAGGTGATGTTTAACGTACCCGATACAAACACTAGTTGTGTACGGGAGTGATAGCTGATCGCTCCCCACACCAGGATACCAGGTGTAGGCCCTGTGTGTCGCTGGCGGATGCAAGAAGCGTGGAGACGCTCCCCTGTTCGTCTGCGAACACGCATACGGCCATCGGAGGCTCCCAAGCAGAATCTGCTTTCATCGCTGAACACGACAGATCGCCATTGCGTTCTCCAGTGCAGACGTTGGTGACACCAATGCAGCCGTTCCTGACGGTGGGCTGGAGTCAGAGGTACACATGTCAGAGGCACACGTGCACGTAGTCCTGCATCCAGTAGACGGTTGCGGATTGTTCGCACAGTCACCTCAGGTGCAACGGCAGCTCGGATTTGCGTCGCAGTGGATGTTCTGTTTGACAACGCCGCTCTTCTTATGCGTCGATCGGTCCGCTTATCAGTCCGTCTGTGGCTCCCGGTTCCACGTCTTCTCGTGAGGGAATGTTCCTCGGGCCATCTACGCCACCATCGTACCACCACCGATACTTCCCATCCAATTCGTTCCGCAATACGGCGATACGAGCACCCGGCCTTGCGGAGTCCGACTAGACGACCTCGTTCAAAGTCCGATAACTGCTGAAATCGTACACGTCTTCCATGTCCAGGCATTACAGCTTCTTCAGGGTCTTCGCACGTGTCTGTACACCGACGACTGATTACATTCACTTCGCCGTACTCCTTAAATACCACCGACGATAATTTGCATATTATGCCGTGCTGTGGCGTAAGGGCTCCCCGGTTGGTCCCGAAATTAACATCACACCTACGTAAACTCGACCCCATTAACATATGTAAATTTCATGATTGTCCGCCAATTCCTTGTTGGTGTTCTTTTTTCACTTTCCGCCAGTGTATAAACTTTTTCCCAATACTTGCATTTCTTCTCAATGCATTCATAAGCGCAATAGTGCTTCTCTGAAATGATTGTACTGAAAACGCACACATAATAAGACTTTTCGCAATTATTGCAGGGCAGGCCACATCTAAAGAGTCCTGTCCTGCAATTATTGCAGAACAAGATTTGTTTGCAATGGTTGCAAACATGCACGGTAGAGTAACTTTCTGCAATGCAGGAATATCTCAGTATTTCGTTGCAGTGACTAGACATAAACGCAGTTGCGCGATCATTGTGTATATCATGCACACACATATACTGTATGATCGTGCTTCTCTGAAAAGATTTCACTCACACAAACACACACGATCGTACGTCTTCGCAAAGATTGCACACACACCGGCATTTGATTGCAATGACAATGGACGCATATGGAGTAGTACTTTTTATGCCGTGATCGCGCTTGCACATGAAATAATACTTTTTTGCAATGATTACACACACATGGAATAATGCTTCTTTTTAATGGTTGGTCACACACATGGAATGATCTTTCTTCGCAATGATTGCCCAAACACTTCGAATATTATTTCTTTGCAATTATTTTACACACATACATGGAATAATATTTCTTTGCAATGAATGTACACACATAACATGCTTTTGCAATGATTTTACACATACACAAGAAATAATACTTCTTTGTAAGGACTGCACACGCAATGAAGTAATACTTCTTCGCAATGACTGCACACACTTATGCAGGGCCCGACTTAGGTCAATCGAGGTCCTGTGCACATCCTATGTCTCGGGGCCCCTCGATTAAAATTTTCAGTCAAACAGTCGAAAAGAATATTTACTGGTAAATATTTTTTACAAGCAGTTTTTCTAGCAGTAAAAACATATCCCTCATGCTAGTCACCTTTATAGCCAATGTGGCTTCTCATAGGAGAGCATTCACACCGCTTGTACTTTCCCGCACCCGCAGAGCTTACAGCTGTAACATTAATTACTCTGGAATTCTTTTTTGTTCTATAGTATCATTTACAGAAATAACTATCCTCCCAGAAATATAATTTCAAACACCTGGTTCACCATAAACTTAATGGAAAGGATGAACCAATGGTAGTTTAAGCTGTACAAAGTAATCCCTCACAAAGTCTTGCAGCTGACCACACACATTGTGTGAAAAATTATTGCAACACTCCACGTAAATTATTACAACAGTCTTTAAAGTAGTGCCAGTTGAGCTTTTTTGTATTTTTATTTATGTAAATATAAACGCTACTTAATTACGAATATTAATTCACGATTTTTTTTCTCACATGACTGATATTAATAATAAAAATATTTTTAGTAAATTCTACATGTTTGTTGAAATGCTTTTCATGTATAAATATACCGTATGGCTCCGAATACAGGCTGTTCCTATTGTATTTTAATTGTTACAAATAAGGGTGAGATTAAAATGTTACACTGGCCTATCGCAGCTCAGCGCAACGCTTGAGCTTTATTATAAAAAATAATAATAACTTGGTTTCCAAAATCTCATCCTAAATTTTTGAACCGTATAATAATTTCGTGATATAACGGAAAACATATTTTAATTCTGAAAATTTATATTATTTTATTAAGGTAGTTTGGAGGCTCCTCCAAATTCTGAGGCCCTGTGCACGTGCAGAAATCAGGCCCTGCACATATGGAATAATACTTTTTTGCAATGATTACACACACATGGAATAATACTTCTTTTTAATGGTTGGTCACACACATGGAATGATCTTTCTTTGCAATGATTGCCCAAACACTTCGAATATTATTTCTTTGCAATTATTTTACACACATACATGGAATATTTCTTTGCAATGAATGTACATACATAACATGCTTTTGCAATGATTTCATACGTACACAAGAAATAATACTTCTCCGTAAGGACTGCACACACAACGAAATAATACTTCTTTGCAATGACTGCACGCACACATGAAGTAACGTTTCTTTGTAAGGATTGCACACACAATAGAATAATACATTTTTGCAATGATTGTACACAAACATGAAGTAACTCTTCTTTGCAATGATTGCACACTCATCGAATAATACTTCTTTATAATGATTGCACACACATGAAATAATACTTCTTTGTAAGGATTGCACACACAATAGAATAATACTTCTTTGCAATGATTGCACACAAACATGAAGTAACTCTTCTTTGCAATGATTGCACACAAACATGAATTAACTCTTCTTTGCAATGATTGCACACTCATCGAATAATACTTCTTTACAATAATTGCACACTCATCGAATAATACTTCTTTATAATGATTGCACACACATGAAATAATACTTCTTTGTAAGAATTGCACACACAATAGAATAATACTTCTTTGTAAGAATTGCACACACAATAGAATAATACTTCTTTGCAATGATTGCACACAAACATGAAGTAACTCTTCTTTGCAATGATTGCACACAAACATGAAGTAACTCTTCTTTGCAATGATTGCACACAAACATGAAGTAACTCTTCTTTGCAATGATTGCACACAAACATGAAGTAACTCTTCTTTGCAATGATTGCACAGTCAGTCGAATAATACTTCTTTACAATGATTGCACACACATGAAATAATACTTCTTTGTAAGGATTGCACACACAATTGAATAATTCTTTTTGCAATGATTGCACACACACATGAAGTAACTCTTCTTTGCAATGATTTCGCACTCATCGAATAATACTTCTTCGTAATGACTGTAGGAGCACGCGAAATCGTACTTCTTTGTGCAGATTTCACAAAAATTTGTATTCCTTTAAAATAATTCCACGCACAGCAGTATATCTTTCCAACGACTAAACCGACACATAGGACATATTTTGAATGACTGCATGCACACATGGTAGCACTTCTTTGCAATAAGTGAACACACACGAGCCAACACACGCACACACACACACACACACACACACACACACACACACACACACACCACACCACACTTATATGCACATGCATTAAAAATGTTGGAATCACCTAGAGCCTTGTAAAAATTCGGAGGCAACGGGGACAAGGTACCGTGAAACAAATAACGTAAACAAATCTATACAAACTCCGTTTTCTGGTGTGAAAGTATAATTAAAGAATGAATTCAAGGGGAAATTGTATCTCCCGAACTTTCGCTCTCCAACCGGGAGGCTTTCTCAAGGGTTGCAGACGTTACTAACAAGTCTGGCGAGTATAATCAAAAGATTTCGAAACACTGGTGGTCAGGAACGTCGTATTTTGAAAATTTGATACTCGAGGCACGTGGCGATACACGGGTTTCTTTCATGCGGAGAATCATCTCAGCATGTTCCTCCACGCGGACGGAATATCAACAGATTGGGTATCGTTGCATGCGTAGGGATGTATGGAGATTTCAATACTGTCTCTCTCTGATCAGTGTACCTTTGTAGCCAGTATACGGCGCAATTATCTTTACTTTATCCCATAACGGGACTGCGTTTTTCTGTGCTACTTCTTTAGACAATGCTTTTAAGGTCTTTCCCAATCTGATGTTGTCTCTCATGTGCTCCTTAGTCCTTACAGCAATCGACCTTTTCGTCATTCCGATGTAAACTTTCGACGAACCGTTCGCGTACATCAGAGGTATCATGTACACTCCTGCTTCCGATTTTCTGTCTGGGTTTCTGCACGTGTTTGCTACTGCTCTGTGTATGCTGTTCGGGGATCTGATGCCGATGTGAAGGCCATGGCGTCTCATTAGACTTTTGAATGAGTAAGAGAATTTTGGGATATACGGCACAGATCCGGCGTAACGTAAATTATCTTCTTTTGCCTTGGGGGTTGTACGATACCTTGACTGAACTCTTTGTAGGACTTTTCTTAGATCATGTTCGGGGAAACCAGCTGCAATACATTTATTAACGATATCTGTTATCTCTTTGTTCCTTGTTTCTACGCTGGAACAGACGTTGAAAGCTCTTTCAAAATATGTTCTAAATGCTGCCATTTTATAAGAATTTGGAGATACAGATTGTATCTCCAAATCTCCGCATGAAAGAAACCCGTGTATCGCCTCGTGCCTCGAGTATCAAATTTTCAAAATACGATGTTCCCGACCACCAGTGTTTCGAAATCTTTTGATTATACTCGCCAGACTTGTTAGTAACGTCTGCAACCCTTGAGAAAGCCTCCCGGTTGGAGAGCGAAAGCTCGGGAGATACAATTTTCCCTTGTATTCATTCTTTAATTATACTTTCACGCCAGTAAACGGAGTTTGTATAGATTTGTTTACTGTATTATTTAGGTGTGAATCCCTTTCAACAAATAATAACGTGTTGTTTCTTCTGGAATTCAACAGCGTGTATTTCGTACTTTTAGTATTCAGCCGCATATTAATCAAGAAATCTTTAAAGCACTGTTGACCTACGAGTGCTGGAAATCCATGATGAAGTTTATTGATATATAACTGATGAAATGTAAATTTTTGTATTGAGCGTTGAGTTCTACGATTAATTGCAAAAAGTGATGAATAGTTAAAGTGGTACCTTCTGAACATTGGATAATGAATCAGTATCTGATATGAATTGATTCTGATTTGATTACTGATTTTATAAAATGCTACAGCACACAACCACTTAGTTGGACACATCTGCATATCTAAGCCTATGTGAAAGAACACTCGCTTGTGGTTCAGTGTTCAAAATAAGACCTGCATTAAAGAAATGCATTTTATAAATTTCGGTGTTGTCGCATGGGGGATGCACAGAGTAGGGGTTGATCTTTGTTTGTCTTCTCCTGCTGGGTCATGGTATGAATCCCAAATGACACGTAGGATGCATGTTATGTTTGTACTCTGATTTTTCTTCTCGCTTAAACTTGGTACGAATTTCTCTTCCTAGGCTCAAAAACCTTTGGCGATAGTCAAACTTAATAGAAAAACAATATCTAATGAGGTTTACCTTTGTAATCACTGCAGAAGCGCGTTGGCTGCATTTACGTAATTTGTTACTTTCATGTGGTTCTTTTCCAGAGTGAGCAGCCTTTTTTTTTTTACTAAAAGTGGACCACATGTTCGTATTTGAGGCATTATACATACTAAATCACTAATTTATTTAACGGAAAACGAATTAATTCAGCCCTTCAGTACGTACCACATAAAAAATACTAAATCTATTAGTAACGCTCTCTCACTCCGTTTTATACTCAGGCGAAAGCGTAACAGGTAACACTTGTTTACTTATAGATCTTACGAATTGAAAAACCTGCTTAATCAATTGGTTCTAAGACAGAAGTACGTATTGCATTTCCTTTCGTCGGACCAGGCAGTTTGAAAACATGTGTGCTTCTCACAGCAGACCTTTTGTTTGGGCACTTTGGGATTTATTTCTAATTAAAACTTGATTATCCTTCGACTGCGCCACCTGGAAACTCGTTATTCCTGAAAAAAAAACGCCATGTGTTGGTTTTCCCACTTTGCGACAGGTCGTAGTTCTCAACTGCGTTGAAGTAATGTTTTTTCCTGTGACACTACGAGGAATGTTGGTGCAGCAAATGACTTTCTTTGTCTTCGTGGCACTGAAATGAAAGGCAATCCGTCTTATGAAAAAATGCATTAACATGCTACTGAAAGCAGTTTTCCGAAATTGAATGCATGTGAACGTTTTTAAAAGACGCTATTTAAGCAGGTTTCTCACAGAGCAAAGCAGCCTGGAAAACTACTCATATTAACAGCATTCAACAGCACAGAACTATTTCTTTTTTGTAGTACTTACTGCTTTGCAACCTTTATCTTAAATGCGAGGCATAAATTTGAAGAGTGTCTGCAAGAGAGAACATCTGGAGTTCGACTTAAAGAAATCGGTTTCATTACAATAACGCGAACTTCATGGTCGCAGCTGTTACTTCTTGAAATTAAGGCAATATGCAAATTTCCTCCTTAAACTTTGACAAATGGTGTTAGCTGGTTGTTGTTGTTGCTTTGTTACCTCAAACTTCAACAGGTTACTTATTCGAGGTTTTGTAATATCCATATCATTCAAATATTAAGTGGTTTCATGCTCTTCTTCTAAAACAAAAGATGTTTTCAATTTCAGTTTCGAGTTTCTTAGGAGCATATAACTTTTATCTCAAGAGACGCATATAGCGTACTAAATCCATTTATTTTTATGGTGTAGTCAGCACAAAGATTTGCCAAGCTTTCACACTCCCAGTGCAGTGCGAAAGATTGATGAAAAAGCCTCCCAGTGGAGTGCGAAAGCTTGGCGAATCTTTGTGCTGACTGCACCACAAAAATAAGCGGATTTAATATGCTATATGCGTCTGGATTCAAAATCTGGCGTATTTAACCCTTTAAGCGGCCGAAGTTTCTGATTCAAATGGTGCCTAAACTTTTCTAAGCTTCCCAAACAGAAATTGTTCACACAGCGATTGAATTTACGAAAACTACGAAAAAACAATACCATTACCCCTCCCACTCCATCAGTACCGAACATTAACCTGTCGCTAGTGATAAGATCTAGCTTCTATAGACGTCTGTCCTCTGCCCATGACCCTAGACATGATCGGAAGGGCTTGTTCCCTTGTTAAGGACAACGGGCTACTAGGTAGAAGCAAGTGCCTCAAACATCATCTTTCTTTCTTTTCTTAGGTTAGTCGACGTTGTTATTGCCCCTTTTGGCAGATAATCAGTTAGACAATATTAATGTCAATCATCCTCCTAATTGACCACTTTGAAAAACAAAGTGGACGTTTAGGAGTGGTCATTTAGTGTCAATCATACACCTAAATGACCACTTCGATAAGCTAAGGAAAAAGCATCATCCTCAGACGAACAAGTTCACTTATTCCATACTTGTTCGACACACCCTTTAGACAGTGAATATATTCGTTGGAGGTGATTGCACCCAATTTTGGTAACCCAGAGTTGATTCGTTCTAGTCGGTTAAAGTGATAAAATAAAGTTAACTTTTATCTCTTTCTGCAAGAGGATTTAATTTAGAACATGGGCAATGCCATCAAACACCGGGGTGAATTGAAAAAATATTTTGAAAAAAAGTTAATAAAAAGTATGTCAAGGCAAATATGTCCGTAGAAGGACAATATTTAACGCCTTTTTACCTACAGGTGATCTAGAAATATTCCGCATTAAGAAAATCTTGGTCAGGCATTCGCTATACTTAACATGAAATAATTTTTTTTTTCAGTTCTACGTTTCGCAGATGTGTATTTCTAAACACAGATTTACGTCTCGTAGCACAAAAAAAAAACCTAAAAAAACACGGAACGTTCACACTTTCGTTAGATTCTACAATAATTTTAAAATCCTTCTAGAAATAGCGAGTCGTAAGAAACACAGAAACATACACCGAAGAACCAAAATATTATGACTATCTGCCGAATGTGACATTGGTCCATTAGGCAGGTAGTCATAGTCATTAGGCAAGTAGTCCATACAGCTCTTACCCAGACACGTATAGACACTACAAAATTTCTAAAGGTGTCTTGTGTTATTTGGTACCAATACGTTACCAGCAGATTCTTCAACTCTTCTAAGTTGCGTGGTGGTTGAGCGGCCCCTCAGATTAGATTTCCTCTTCCTACACAAACCTCAGATGCTCGATTGAATTCATATCTGAAGAATTTGGAGGCCAGGGCGGTACCAAGAAGTCTTCCTCATGCTCCGCGAACCAATCTCAAGCAATTCGGGCAATGTGGCATGGCGCATTATTCTGCTGAAAGAAGACACTACTAGAGTGAAATACCGTTGCCATGAAAGTATGAACCTGGTCTCCAATGATCTTTACGTAGGTGGTAGATATCATAGTTCCCTGCACAGGAATAACTGGACCCACGGTTTCCCAGCAGAACATTACCCTGAGCATTACAATTCCTCCATCGGCTGGTTTTCATCCTACTGTGCATTCTAGTGCCAACACCTCCCCAGGTAAACTTACACGTACCCGACCGTCCACATGGTCCAACAGGAAAGGTATTCATCGGACCAGACGCCATTCGTCCAAGATCCAGTTTTGATGCCCGCGAGCACATTGTAGTCAATTTCGATGATGGACCTGGGTTAGCATTGTTACTCGGAAAGGCCTGCGGCTATACAGTCTAATTTTCAGCACAGTTTGGTGTACTGTGTTTTGACACATTGCTCCAGTCATCAGAATTCAAATTACACCTATGAGCCATTACATTATGACCACCTACCTAATAAGCTATTGGACCCCCTTTAGCCCTCAAACAGCTTCTACTCGGCGAGGATTCGATGAGATGGTGATAGTTATCCTGGGGTATCTGGTACCATAATGTCAACAGCATGTTCTCCAGTTCCCCGTACATTTCGGAGTGGTAGTGATTTAGCGCGACCCCACTTTTCCAAGTCGAATCACAAATGTTCGACTGGGTTCATGTCAGGTGAATTTGGAGGCCAGGATATTAACAGCAAGTCACCAGTATTTTCCTCGAACCACTCCTTGATGATTCTAGCAGTGGGGCATGGCGCATTATCCTGTTGGTAGCGGCCATCACCAACATGGAACAGAGTTACCATGAATGAGTGACCTTAATCAGTATGGGTGAACTTGAACTTGGTCATGAATGGGTGAACTTGAACTTGGTCAATTGCAATGAATGGGTGAACTAGCATAACACCGGCGCCGGCGGCCTGTTTTCGCCCAACAGTGCATCCAGGTGCTATAGCCTCCGTTGGTAATCGGCGTATCCGCGCTCGGCCGTCTACGTGATGCACCAAGGAATCTTCATGCGTCAGACCAGGCCACTTTCTTCCAGTCATCCGCTGTCCAATCTTGATGATCTTGGGCCCATTTTATGCGTTGTTGGCGATGATGTGCAGTGAGCATGGGGACCCGGCTGAATCGTCGGCTACGCAGGGCCGTGCGCAGAAGGCTGCGATGAACTGTGTGCTGTGACACATTGCGCTGATCACCACTGTTGTAGTTGCGAGTGATTTGTCGCACTGTGCCCGTGTGGTCGCTGTGAACAATGCGTGACTGTCTCCGCTACCCTCTGGCATCAATGAGCTGCAGACGACATACGGCTGGACAACGGTTCGTCGTTTGGCACCACTTTTGATACGTGCTCACTACAGCGGCACGTGAACAACCTACAAGCCGCGCCGTTTCCGAGATCGTAGTTTTGAGGCGCCGTGCCATCACAATTTGTCCTTTATCAAACTCCGATAAATAGGCAGCTTTTCCCATTCTGACTCCGAACACTCTACTGACCAAAGCCGGTCATTGGGTTGTGTATATACCGCTCTGTGAACTTCACCTGTGTTACCGTTCGGCCTCCAGGCTTATTTCTCTAAGCTGGGGATAGTCATAATGCAATGTCTCATCAGTGTATACCGGCGATTTGTGCCACAGTGTCCCTTCTGTTGGCTTGTGCTATGCAGGAAAGCCTTCGTTCATCTCTAGCAATGATAAGCCATGGTCGGCCCAGACGTTGCCGGCGGTTAGTAGTTTTTCCCTCGTCGGATCACTTTTCGAAGGTACTAATCTCCGTGCACTTTGAGTACCCCCAAGACTTGCCGTCTTGGAATTTCTCTGACCCAGTCGTCTGACCATTACAGTTTAGCCATTGTCAAACTCGCTGAAGTCCAGTGTCTTTCCCTTTGAAGGGCAAGAATAACACTGATTACCAGATCTCAGTATTAGGTGTAAATTATACCGTTTCATGTCCTTCACACAAGCAGTCATTTAGTTGCAGATGTTTCGATTTACACAAAGAAGAGCTGGTCATAAAATTTTGAGAGTTCGGTGTAGTTCCTTTACATAGTCTCAAAATTCATTTAACAAATTTTAAATTCTAAGGGCAGTCATGCGAGCTTTTCAAAATAATGCAAACATACAGAAATAAAGTAATTTACTGCAAGGGATAAAGAAATTGATTTAAATTTACATCCCATGTTGTTTAGTTCATATTTCTCAATGAAAACATTCGGATTCATTTAAATGAACGAATATTACAGTAATATTAAAGTCAAAATTAAAAGATTCTTTAAATTCTTTTCATATAGAAACTACACGGTCGAGTCACATTATTGTGACCACCAGCTAATATCTAGATAACCACCGTGTGCAGCGCTGACAGCAGTTAGACGGGCTAGGAGTGATTCAATAAGGTGCTGGAAGGTGTTCACAGGTATGTGGAACCATTCTGACTGCAGCGATTCTGACAGCTGCTGGAGGGTGCGTGACGGAGTATCCATAGAGCGAACAACACGATCGAGGTGGTCCCACAGATGCTCAATCGGGTTTAAATCTAGGGAATTAGAGGCCCAGGGAAGTACTTTGAAGTCTTCATCGTGATCTTCCAAGCACTCTCTCACATTTCTAGCTCTGTGACACGTCATATTGTCATTCTGGAAGATCCCATCCGCACCAGGGAAGACAATCAGCATGTATGGGTGTTGGTGGTCTGTAAGGATGGATTCCTAACGAATTCGGTCCATGGTGCCTTCCACAGGTATGAGTAGACCTAGAGAATGCCACGAAAACATTCCCCTGACCATAGCGCTGCCCTCACCAGCCTGTGTTCTTCCAGAAATAGTTGATGCGTGTTTGTTCTCCGATGTTTCTTGCCTTATACGCCAACGTCCATTCGTTCGATGAAGCAGAAAACGTGACTCCTGAGAGAAGGCAATCCTTTGCAATCAGCGGAGGTCCGATTCCGATACTGCCATGCAAATGTAAGCCTTTCCTGCTGATGCACCTTCGTTAGCATAGATGCAGTGACCATCCGCCGGCATTGGAACCCCATGCGCAGCAGGGTTCCCTGAACTGTTGTTTTAGACACACTTCCGGTAGCTCCCTGGTTTATTCGGCTACTGAGTTGCTCCACTGTAGCGTGTCGATCGGTCCTCACGCACCTTCGAAGCCGACGTTTACCTCTCACATGAATGGCACGTGGTGTTCCACAGTTTCCAAGTCGATTATTCGCAATGATGCTATTTCTCCAATCGCGGTATACTTTAACCACAGCAGCATGCGAACAGTTCACAAACTCTGCTGTTTCAGAAATACTGCCACGCTTGGCCCGAAAGCCGATAATCATCCCTTTTTGCAAATATGATAAATCGCTCTTTTTATGCATGACACCAACAAGTGATATTTTTTCAGGATGCCTATAATATAACAAGTGATATTTTTTCATGTCGTGAGCTTCAAGCCAGCTCACGACATGGGCCTTCTTTCATTGGCTACGCGCTATTGACATCAGAAGTAGGGGGTGGTTACAATAATGTGACTCGACTGTGTATAAACTCTAGGTTTAAAACTTGCCATATCTTTTAGGCGTTTCATCATTCACATTATTTTTATAGATATGCACTGAAAGGATTATTTATTATACACAACAATGTTATAACGTGGGGCACCCCCCCCCCCCCCAACTGCAACAATACGTCGTGACATGGGCTCTGCAAGGCGGTGCCCGGTGGTTTCAATGCCCATTCTTACGGGACAGTCGTTCGTAACTGACAGTTGATAGTGGTGGGTGAGTGGCAAGGCGTCTGTACTTCGTCCTGCACATATTCAGTTGGGTTCAGATCTGGGGGTAAGAGGGTCATTTTAGGGTTACGAGCTTCCTGGAATGTTCCTCCACCCAGTCCTTCGCCAAACGAGAGCGCGATGAATACGGGCATTGTCTTGTTCAATGCGTCGTTCATCCTGCACATATAATTAGTTGGGTTCAGATCTGGGAACTAAGAGGGCCATTTTAGGGTTACGAATTTGCTGGAATACTCCTCCATCCAGTCCTTCTCCAAACTGGAGCGATAAGGCCAGGCACTGTCTTGAAGAAAGAGCGCATCGTGATGTGGAAAATGAATAGCCATGAATGGGTGCAGATGGTCGGCATAGCATTATATTTCTTGACGGCCTTGTGCTGCTGCATAACACCAATGTTTAATGTGTTTCACGTCAGAAAAATCTGGCGGCTAAGAGAGCACACAAAAATGCTTGGAGATAGTCGAACCAGTTCTCCATTGTTCGGGTTTTGGGACGCGAGGTATTGTTCCTGAAAGAGTCAAATGTCATCCGGATACAAGGTCACCATTTAGAGCAACGCTTGATTTCAAACAACATCTAGTTAAGATCGCAAAGTGAGAGTTTACGTAACGGGGATGAGGAGACGCAGTGGCCTCCGTGAGAAATCTCCATGCTATGACACCACTGCTGCTCAAGACCGTCTTGAAAGCACAAGGTCATCACATCAGAGAGATGAGTTTCTTCCATCTGTGACACCACTCTCATGTCACACGAAATGATACGCCGTTGTCGTGTTTCAGATCACACACTACAGCATTGGAAACCAGTCGGGACGCCACTAGAAGAGGAAATTCATCTTTCTTATGTCATGGCCTTGTATTTTCTTGACGGCCTTGTGCTGCTGCAGGTTGTCTGTTTTTGGTCCAAAACGCAGTTTAATTGAAGCTGTCCACCAGCCTTGAGGACCTGTCCATCGTCACATTTGAGTTAAAAAATGGGACCAATATTGTCTTTTCCTGTCGTCCAATGACTAAACATGGTGTTCTTGTGCACATTACAGGCGGACTTCTCCATGACGGACTGTTAACATGGGCACATGAACTGTCATATGGTTCCTTAGTCCTATCTGCATCTTGACTGGGTGCTGGGATGCATTTCTCAGAGCGCCCTGGTTTTAGTGTGCCGTTAATTATGGGATCGTGAGTCGTCTGTTGTATTTTCCCCTCTTCGGACCATTCCATAATATTCTTCCCTCTTCGGTCCATTCGCACCACACCTTCACTGAAACGACCCTCGAACAGCCAACGGACATCCAGAAATGTCTACGGTTTCTGAGATTGCTAGCCTCATCCTTTTTCTAGGCCACAGCCACACATTCCATATTCAAACCCCGAGAAGTTTTTCCCAATTCCTAGTGTACGAGATTCGTACTGGTGAGCTGACACGCCCTGCCCATGCAGTTTGTATATATTCCTCGCCAATAGTGGCGTCATTGTTACGCACTGTGGAACGTGTCCAATTACGGGGACAGAGTTCTCATAATGATCTGGCCCGTGCATGAACGTATACATCTTATTCATGGCATTTTGATTTTGGCAAGTAGAAGAAATTTGAGAAGCTGCGACTTTTTCAACGCGTTTTATCATTTCTGTAGGTTTTGAACAGCATTTGATGACCTGTCTTTTTTCCATTCCGTCGTTTCTTCATGAATCTTATTTGACAAGATAACATGAATTTTGCAAACGAAAATATGAAAAACAATTTTTCCATGTCTTATGTGTGATGCGAGTAGAAAAGCATGCATTCTTTTGGACGTTTATTCTACCCTCTATTTTTATAAATTCTTTAAATTTACCTGCTAATTTGGAAAGTTTTCGCGCAAAAATTTCAGTTTTAACTGTTTAACAACATTTCTTTTTTGACAGGAAAAATTCCAATCCTTTGGGAAGCTGTTGTCAGGATCAATATTTTCTATTTATTTCCCACTTTTCCTAGGGCTTGATTTCCGGTTAAGAAATGTAAGCATACATCAATATTTGCCACTGTTTCTCTGTTTCGGTAGCATGAATTCGAAAAACGCCGCCCCAGTGGCGCAGTGGTCTAAGCGATCATTCGTCCGAAAGGGGTCCGGGTTCGAATCCCGGTGTGGCATGGATGTTGTGTTTGTCTTACGGCACTGGCTCTCTCCCTTCCCTGGAACCAGTGACTCTAAGTTAGGGACGGGCGACTGCTTATAGCCCATTGAGTTGCTCACGGTGGTCGTTAAACCTCCAATCAAAAAAAAAAAAAAAAATAATAATTCGAAAAACATGCCGCGTATTACAGATATATCTTTGAGCGAGTTTACCAGCACTTTTTATTTATAATTTTTTTACAGTGCAGTTCTGTTTCGTTAGTGGTGGAAGTGTGTATTTCTCAGTTATCAGAAAACCTCCATTTCTAAAAGTAAGATACTTTTAGTTCGTTTTTGACCCGATAAACAGTCTATTCGAGGCAGCTACATGCTCTCTAATTTCCTAGAAATACAATCTCACACTTAAAGACGTTGATCTGTGATGCATATATTACGATATCACTTGTTTTTAGAAGATGGATTGCTTTTGAATCTCACAGAAAAATTTTATGATTTTCCGTGTATTTTCTAAGCTTTCCAGGTGGAAAATATTTTATCCTGACATGTAAAATAAATACCCGTGTTTTCCTATACATATGAAAGTAAACTAAAAAATTCTTTTGAAAATCAAAATACTCGCATATCCGTATAACCAAGATTATCTAGTGCTTTGTAGGGAATTGTCAAACCTTCGTTTCTAAAAGAGATTCTCAAAATTCCATTTTGATCAGATGTGCAGAAATTCATTCAATACAGCTGTATGGCATCCACTTTGCTGGACAACTTTTGGCATTGATTTTTAATATACACACCACAATGTTACTACCTTTAGATGATCTATTAGGAAAAATGTTTCTTGACTTTCGCAGAAAAAAAAATCGAGATTTTTTTATACAGTTTCTAGGCTTTCCCCGGTAGCACATTACATCGATTCGACGTCGAATTTTTGATCGATTTTTAATCGATACGTAACGTTGAATATAGATATCCTTGTTCACTTTCGTTACATCATTTTGACGTCGAATTTTAAACCTATTAAGTCGATATCCAGTCAAGAGTAAACGAAGATACGACCTTTCGAGAGAAGCATATACATCGTCGCTACGCAGTGTAGACGTCGATTCTACGTTGATATCACGCGGTTTAGTCATCGATTCTAATACTGTTGTAATGTCGAATCTACGTTTACTCTACAATTTAGATGTTGAAACATGAAATCCTGAAATTAATCGTGGCATAAAACGTAGAACGTATTCGTATTTGTAGTACGATTTTACGACGCTGTCTATGATTAAAAGATTATACACATACATTTTTTTATTGTTTCAACATACAAGTTTTTTGGTCAGCCCGGTGGCGCACTGGTCTAAGCGATGGCTTCTGATCATTCGTCCGAAAGGGGTCCGGGTTCAAATCCCGGTGAGACATGGATGTTGTGTTTGTCTTACGGCACTGGCTCTCTCCCTTCCCTGGAACCAGTGGCCCTAATTTAGGGACGGGCGACTGCTTATTACCCATTGAGTTGCTCACGGTGGTCGTTAAACCTCCAATATAAAAAAAGTATTTTCGGACGCATTCGAAAACACGTATAATTCTCAAAGATTTCACAGAATTTTTGATGATCTGTCAGCATCGCGCTAGGCCTATCCCTAATTAGGATTTGCGTACGCACAATTTATATATCTTAAAAAGTAATTCTACTTAAAGGAACGAGACTCAATTTCTTATAAACATACTTAAGAAAAAAAAAAACTTTTGACTTACCAGCGAAAAAGGAGGCAGGTAAGAATATCGTCTTACAATAAAAATGATACAACCGACTAACACCCCAGCATCCAAAAAGTTTGTTTGGCATAATGGTTGCAAAGGCACATGCGCACGATGCTTACAGATCGCATAAAATACATCGATTATTCGACCTAATGGAACTAAAGGGATAAACTGCGTAAAACCTAAAACCGTCTACATGTATACTGAAATTCAATGTGATGGTTTTTCTTGACGTTCCGTCTCACTGATTTTACGCCGAAAACTATGCATCGACGTAATATTGACCTGATAACCAAAAATCGACGTCGATTCGACATTACTATGCTACCGGGGTTCTTGGTGATCTCTTGATAGATAAAGCAAATACTCGCATTTTCCTTTAGCTATGAAATACAGTTAAAATAATTCTTTTTAGAACGAAAGGAGACGGACATGACCAAGATTATCTTAATTTTTCCAGTATATAATTTTCCAAAATGGTGACACTAAAATATAACGGAACTGTAAAAATCGGTAATTTATCTGTGGGTATGATATTGCAGCTTCCAACAGTCTCTGTGATGAAGAAATATCGTACTGAGTAAATATGAAGTTTTTGTACTTTTATTCAGGATGCATGCTTATCAAATAAAAGTCCCCAGAGGGTTTTTTTTCGTCGAAAAACGCATTGATCTGATACTTATTTTATTTTTATTTTTTTTGATTGGAGGTTTAACGACCACCATGAGCAACTCAATGAACTATAAGCAGTCGCCCGTCCCTAATTTAGGGTCACTGGTTCCAGGGAAGGGAGAGAACCAGTGCCGTAAGACAAACACATCATCCATGCCTCACGGGATTCGAACCCGGACCCCTTTTGGACGAATGATCAGAGGCCATCGCTTAGATTTGATACTTAAGATCTTTCGTGCTTCGTGTGTGAATGTCAAAAGATTACTCACACAATGTGCACTAGGTTTCGATGGCATTTTTTTAAGTTAAAAACAGACTGAATTTATCCAATCTGTTCATGATTGTGAGCTAATGTCAAAAGACGTGCTCCCTGTATACATTTGTTTCCAAAGAAGCGCAGTATGTACATGTTCTGTTTGTAGGTGAGCAATAAGACATGCCGTCCTTCGAAGACTTTGTAATCTTAAGAAGCGCTTACTGCACTTCGTGGTATCATGTTTTTTAATGTCCCTTGACAAATCAAGGGACATCTTCATCCCACGCAAATCTACGGTGGCATTCACCGATTTAATTTCGGATTGCCTCAGTTGTTTTAGTATTCATATTCCTTCTTAAAAATTCAGAGTATGCTGAATTTTCCTAAAGGCATTATTGCGCAATACATCCTGATGTATCCCTGTAATTTAACCTCCCTATTGAGTTTCTGTGTTTCTTACGTATAAATCTGGTCTCTTCCTGATAAATAATTTTAACTTAACACCACAAAGTTCCTCTCGACGAGTTTGAAGTTGGCGTCCTGACAGCAGGTAAAAGGGAAATCAACGTAAATTAAGTGTTCTGAGAGAAGAGCTCTTTAGGCAGTGTGCTATATTGATACGAGCGGACAGATGAGCAATTATTGTATAAGCAATGTTGATATAAGCAGTGTATTCGAAGAGTGATAAGAGTAGGTTTGTTGAGAGGCATCATTATTGAGATCTATTGATCGTATTGTGTTACAAACAACTTGTTGAGTATGGACTTTTGACGTCCTTGGATATTAATGAAGTGGAATTTAATTTCAGTAAATTGTGTTGTCTTTTAAACTCTCGTTATCTGAAAGTGATATTCAATATCTAATTAAGATTTTCAGGAATGATACAAACGACTGAAATAATCCGGGTATCAAATTCACCAAGCTTTAAGTAATGTCAAATGCTACAGATCCCATTTCAAACACTTATTTTGTGACACTGAGCAGTTAAAATTAACTAATTAGAAACTTTTACGATACTGATTATTTATTACTAGCTATTAGCCCTGTCGCTTTCTGCTGACGCTGTTTGTTGGTGTAGGCTTTGCTTAGCCAGAGAACGGAACTTAATGTTAAGCTCCGTCGGTGACTAATCATGGTTTTCCAGCAGATAAATCCGAGCAAAAAAATCAATTTTGTTGTGAAACATATTTGATTTTGTGTTTACTAACTGCAAGTAGTTTTCTCTTGGATGGGTGAAATATTTGACTGTGAATTGTAAGGATAGGGTAAAAAATGATCGTTAATAATCTTAAAGTTAAAAAAGCCTAATTGATTTTAATTTTAGAAAAATTATTAGAGAAAAACTGGATATTAAACAAATGCTTTTTAGTAAACAATGTTGTGAGTTTTGCAAATTTAAGCCAACTTTGTGCGACTGTCCTTAAGCCTTGTTGATGCTCATAGCGAAGCATAGGCGCACTGGAAGCTGAATTCGTTTAAATGTGATGGGCACATCAGTAGGAATCAAAGGGAGCTTTGGTGGGAATGATGGGTATTCGGGGAATGAACAAATCGTGTCCCTCTGCCTCGCCAGTGATAATCGTACCTTCAATGACGTGCGGCATGAAAGGTTTGAAAGTATCACTTTAGAAAAATGAATGTTTTCAAGCATTTATATGTACGTTGAAACTTAACGCGGACCTTTCCTGTTATCTGCCCGCCACTATTTAACTTCCGAATAAGAAACCTTTCATGTTATTTCCCGATTTCGAAAGTAAAACCAAGGCTGAACTAGATCCTACCAGGCTGTAACATTACCGTTGAAGACAGTGGACTTTTGGTGATTGGCCAGTGGACGTTAGGGACGATTTCAGCCGTTAGATGGCACTGCGTCCCAAGGTATAAACACCTCAGTTTCTGCGTTCTTTAAATTGCGGGATTGTGTATGTTCGTCGTTTTTTCTTTCTTGTTCCTTTTAAAAAAACCTTCTAGTTTTAAAACCAAACTGTTGTTTTCACAACAAAATCCAACCCATTTTCAAAATGGTTTACTGCTGTGTGCCGATGTGCACATCTTCTAAGAAGAAAAACGTGGGTTTGTCATTCCACGAGTTTCCCTCAGATCAGAACGTAGGCAACTGTGGCTGAAAGCAATATCTCGTCAGGATTGTGCTCCAAATGACAAGTTACCTTCAACTGTTGTTTGTGGTAAGCATTTTCATTCTGATTATTACGTACCTAATTCAATTTTAGAAAAAAAAACCTCAGCTATATAAACTCATATTAAGTAAAATAGTAGGTAAATGTGTAGATTTGCGTTTTAAATTATTTCGTCGGAAAAATATTAGTACTTGGCAAAAGTGCTACGTACAGGTTTTAGATTGTGAAAATTAATGGCAAATGGTGCAGAAATTTTCTGTTTCAAATGTCTTTTAAAGATTTTTATCGAAACATTTACCTGTACGTTCGGCAGCGTCTCTTCACAGCATCGAACTTGCAGGTAAATGTTACAATAAATATCTTTAAAAGACATTTAAAATACGAAATTTCTGCACCATTTGCCATTAATTTCCGTACTCTAAAATATGAACGTCGCACTATTTCCAGGTACTAACATTTTTCCGACGAAATAATTTAAGACGCTAATCTACACATTTACCAAAATCTCAGCCCTAGATCGTTAAAGAATAAAGAAGGAATGAGATTTACACCTGAATTACACCAGTTCCTACAGAAAAATTCTCTTGCCTAAGTACTACGAATCTACGAATTCAGAATACAAATATCCATCTGTTAATGTGAAAGTGAATATAAATAAAATCTCAAATGTAAATAATGATACGGAATCAGTTTGTTAATGCAAACAACGTCAATAGATGGCGCTGCGTCCCAACTCATTTTTTCTGTCATCGCTGCTTTTGCTTAATGTTACAGCTTGATAGGATCGAAATCAGCCTTGGTAGAACACAGTGCCCTCGGCAGCAGATGCGCTGTGATCACGTGCTTCTCTATGCGTACCACCTATGCGCAGTGATCACGTTCTTTTGACAGTTTGTCTGCGCTTTGGAATATTATTTTTATGTGTGGTTATTCGGAAGGAATGCTCTTTTAACCGTTCGTCTGCACTAAATTTAAAAATAAAACTCGTTGGAGCACTCATAGGAGCATGTTGGATTCGTAACTATGTGAATTTATGAGGCGAAAAAAATTGAAAACTAATGATCTATTTTTAGAAGTTATGAAAGATATCGTAGCGTATTGGCCCCCAAAGTATATTGGTACCTAATATGTAGCTATTTGCTTTCAAATTTTGAAGATGACAATCCGATTTTTGGCGTAAATATTTCTTTCATGATTTATTTGCTTTCATTTGTTTTCTTATGCTGCATATTTTTTTTTCTTTTATATATATTTTTAAACAGCTTAAATTTTATTAAAAAGTGAATAAGTAGGGTTTTGCTATTTATAGTGCTATTTTATATGCCAATAAAAAAAAATTCCCGTAACATTTATCGTGTACTACTTTCTCTCATGTTGGGTGTAATCAGGTTTCATGTAAACAAAGTGGAACGATACACTCAAAATCTGGAACTGCTTGAAAGCGTTTTTATTCGGAAGTCAAATATAATGTCATTTTATGTAACAATGAACAAAAGCAAACAGTGGCGGGCAGATAACAGGAAAGATCCCTTAACGCAAATGTTAATTAATGAAATAAAGAAATCTTATTTCGTATTATTTGAAGTGAATAATTAATTATACGTGAACTGTAATTTGATGAAATGCAGTGAAAAAAGCTTGTCCACGCCATCTTGTGAGAACGTGTTGAACGTCATTTTTTAAGCATTTCATCACCACGGCTAGACGTTAGTATCAATGTAATTCAAAACTGTAACGTCAGAAGTGAATGAATCAACGTTATTTGTAGCTCACTTTCCTTGACGAAAGTGCTAATTAAATTATAAAAATACGGCTGTACTATCAATTCAGAACGCTTTCAAGTAGTCCACGATTTCCCGTGTATCGTTCCTCTTTGTTTGCATACAACCTAATAACACCCAACGTGAAATAAAGTAGTTCACGATAATATACGACTTTTTGTTTTACTATTTTCATCGAAATAAATCTTATTGTAATGGAAATAATCATCGGCATTTATTTTATTATGGAAAATAATAATACGTTTATTTTCATATCACAAATTTATGCGTCATAATTCCGCCTCAAGCACTTCTGAACATACTTTCCTTTTCGGAAGAAGGCCATTACTTCAGCCCACCTAATTGCAGTCTCCAAATTTTTGGCAGCCTCCCGCAGCAATCGCGACTAATTCCACGTCACCAACATTCATGAAATCCGAAAAAATGCTATCAAAAATTGAGGCGTCAGTCTCAGCCACTTTGACTTCCAGAACAAAGGCTCGAAAGACTTTGCTCACGCTAGATCCGGTTGAAAAACAAAACAAAAAAACGTAGTACTGTTATTCGATATATTTCCTTCATAAAATGTATTTACAAACAAAAGTAGTCATTAAGGCGTCTATAATAACGAAATTCTAAAAAAGAAACGCGTAAAATTTATCGTGAACCACTTTCCTTCACGTTGGGGGTGATCTAATTTTAAACAAAGCGGAGCGATGCACGGGAAATCGGAAACCACGTTTTTCATTTTTTGAAATATCTAAAACTCAAAAATTAGAAAATCTAAGCCCCAGGTGCACGTTCTCGGTGTGTTAAGCTACCTTCGTGCAAAATTTCAGGTTTCTAGGTTGTGCAGTATTTTCGTATCACGAAGGACACACACACACACACACACACTTTGTTTTAGCATTATAGGTAAACTATTACTTCTAAGTATATTTAAGTGTCCTTTGAATATGTTTCCACGTAACTAAAATTATTGAAATAAAAGCTGATACATCGTACAGAAAACAGCTACTCCAGATTATTTCGATGTCATGCTAATATTTTCCGGAAACAATACATCGCAATTAATCACGATGTCAAATAGTTGACTGCCCTTGAAGCCAGCTGTCCCTTGAGTCACGTCTGCTCTTATTTCGCTGCGAATACGCTTTCGATAACGGTGCTGAAGTGTCCCATTTTAAAGTTCTGTGATCCTTAAGGGACACTAAACCCGTTACCACCGCTTTCGAATGAGCATTTCTTTCTGTCAAGTTTACTGACTTCACAATATTCCTTAGAGAATCCGCAGGCTACTTATGCTGCTGACATTTTGTGGAAAACGTTTCACCTGCGGGCATTTTATAAAACAAACTAAGAGCACAGCAGCAATACGTTCACCAAAATGCTCGTCTTTTGCAGGTTTAACGTCACTCTATTGAATGGCAGGACTCGACAGCGTAAACCTTTTACTTTTCGCTTTTTAAAGTTCTAAGTTTCTGTTGACGTTTGTGTTTACCAGCATGTGGTTTCGTATATGTATGTATATTATGTAGATAATAGTATTATGACACCTAGTTTGAATGAAAACAAGAAAGACATTCTCACGAAAATGCCTTCTTAGTAAAAACAGCACCACAACATTTGCCAAAATCACTACATACGTAGTTGGTCCACCTTTGGCCTCAATGATTGCAGTAACCCTTCAGAACATTCTTCCCACGAGATGCCGGTTGTTCTGTACTGGAAATTTCGTCCATTCCTCCTGCAAAGCATCTACCAGAGCAGCCATGGAAGAAGGTCTTACTGGCGTAGATCAGATTCGAAAGTCCAGCTTATTCCACACAAGCTCTTTTGGATTTAAATAAGTACATCACGTTTATCAGTCTAACACTTGAACATCTTGCTCGTCATCTCCTCAAACCAGGCCTGTACAAGTCTTGCAGTGTAGCAAGGCGATCGATCTTGCTAAAACCGGCAGGGATCTGTACCGAAGTACTGCCACAGAGTAGGTAGTGCAAAATTGCTCGGAATACCTTTGTACTTGGTGGCGGTTAAGCTCGAGGGCACCACAAACAAAGGATTCAGTCCATCTTAGTAGAAACAGCACCGCAACAAAACAAAAGTTAATATATATGACTGCACCACTTGCTTTATGAGCCTCAACAACACCACCGCAATAAAACAGAGCCGATATATATATTTAAACAGAGCCGGTATGTTTATATGAGCCGCAACGACATCACCGCTATAAAACAGAGAAAACTCTTCACGGTAACTATGCGCGGTACCGTGAAGATATGAGCCGCAACAACAGCACCGCAACAAAACAGCACCGCAACATCATAGATCCACCTCGAAACTTCACTGTAGAGGCAATGCTGTCAACTTGACAGCCTTCCTCGGGAAAATTCCACACCCAGTTACTTCCATTCGAATGCAAGGATGTGTAGCGTGCCTCGGCACTACACACTACCCATTTACTCTCTTCTATTATTCACGAACCGCGAACGTGAAACCATTTCAATCGCAGTCTGAAATTGCCAGGAGTGATATAGCGTATATGCGCTCCTGACCTAGCATGGAAACACGGGCGTGAAGTTCCCAACGGATTGTTCTGGTGCAAATAACTAATGCATGTGGTTTGCCAGGTCTGTGGCGAAGGACGTGCGTGTGTTCTCCGCATTCCGCTGAAAGCTTTGTTTGTCATGATCGCATAAGAGACAGTGGATTTCGAGATACGCGGCAAAGCTACGCACTGATTGTTTACTGAAGTAGCATCCAAACACCGTGCCCCTTCCAAAATCCGTCATTTCAACCTCGCTCGTCGTAGTCGCTGTCTGGCTGGTTTGACAATACTCCGTTTAATACACAGGTCACAAAAAGTTAGGGATATTGCATGAAATGAAGGATGTCTGCATCTGACTCTAGTAGGCGGATTGAAATAAGATCACTGAGGTTACGTAACACATGCTATAAAAAGTGCGTATACAAAATAAATTTGTTGTTCAATATCTGCACACAACAAACCAGAACGGCAATATAGACAAAATGATAAATTCGGAGAATGTCCATACCTCTGTATTTCAGTACCAGGTAACACCACCTCTGTGTCGAAGGACGTCTTGACACCTACGAGGCATACTTGGAATGACGTTATTGATGCGTGCCTGAGGCAGCTCGTCTCATATTATAAACCACACGTTACGGAGGTCTGCCATTCTACTGGGGTATGGAACGTGGTTATCCAGACGTCACTGCACAGCATCCCAAATATCCTCAATAGGATTGAGGTCAGGAGACTTTGAAAGCACCTCTAACGATTCAATCGCATGATTTTCCAGCTCCTAAACGATAACTGGTTGCACGATGACTGGGTGCATTGTCATCGAGAATACGGATTGCATGTCGAACAGCATCGAGAAACAATGTCACAATCGATACAATGATCTCGTTTCGCTACACTCAGGTCTTGCCTTTACAAACGTGCAAGGAAGTACGCCCATTTAACACACTCTTTCCCAGACCAGAACTGATTAGCTGACTACCGCTGGTAATGGTGGACGGACTGCTCATAGTGTGGTTGCATTCGTGTGCCGGATCTCCTCCACATGTGTTCTCGTCGATTATCAGGATGAAGAACAAAACGGGATTCCTTTGTGTAAAAGTGCATGTGTATTCCATAACATGAACTGTTGGACCCAGGTTCATCTTTGAAGACGGTGACCTCATGCCAATGCTATACATCTCAGCCGCCTCGTTGCTCTGAGTCCGTGATCGTGAAGATGGTTTCATACCATTTAAGTACATACTGTGACACGAGAAGCAGCTCGAAGTGATTCCTAGAGTTGACTACTGGTGATACTAGGCCTTCGCGGAACATTTATTGTCTGTCAGGTAGCGATCTTGCCTCCTGGTGGTTATCTTCGGGCCACCATACCTGAGTCGATTTGCAACATTTCCATGCTATAGAAATCCCTTGTGTATCCGACTTACTACACTTTTCGAAACTCCTAATGCTTCAGGCACATCGATCTGTAGTACACCTGCCTGTATCATGCGAACAGTCCTATTTCTGTTGTCAATGCTTAAACGTCGTCTGGACATCATTTCAGGTTAATCCCACACTGAAGGAAACACATTCAGAAAACTTCTGGGCCAATCCCTGAAAAGACCCGTTTTCCATTTCTCTCAGGGTACTTTCATCGAAGCTCGCACGCCACGCGCTGTGTTATCATTATTATAATTTACCCATGACGTAGCTACTCACGATGGTAACCGATCTGTAGTGGGTTGAATTTGCATATCACCACGCTTTTCCTTTGAATCCACAATATCCCTAACTTTTTGTGACCAGTATACATATACAGCACCCAACACATCCCGCGTGTAAACATCTGTTTCTGCAAATGCATGCTTATTGGCACATCTCGAGGCGTCCGAATAATTGTCTACATAGTGTATATGAAATCAATAATATCAGAACGTAATACATGCTTTGGAACTTTAATAACACATGTCGAGCAGCTAACATTCGTCCTGAAATCACAAGGCAAACATGAAAGCATCTCTTGTGATTTGATGCAGTGTTTCACGAAGAAGAATATCAGGTCTTTGACCAATATGTTAGTTCAAGCAATAGCTCTTTGCCAGAACGTTTCATTTGGCGTATATAGACTAATATACGTAATATAAATATAAGTATAAACATGAATCTACAGCGGGCATTAAATAATATCACCCGCAAAAATAATCTCTGAACCTCTTTTTGTAGCATTCTAAATACGGTAATTCTCCTGTCCAAATTAAAATAATTGGCAAATGTCGTACAAATCTTCAATCATTATTGTCCCGTAATGAGAATTCAAGCAACGTCTATGAGCAGATGAACCACACGTACATACGATTTTCCCTGTCGTTGAGGAATAGCTCTGATGGTTTCCGCGCTCGGTATTCCCAGTCCGGGAATATCAAGCGGGGAAACCATTGGCTCCTATGAATGATTTCCTCCGCTTTTCGAGAATCGGGTTAGAAGGGAGCCTGAATACAATTTCTTCTGGTTGTAGAAGAAAAATGCAGCAAATGGCCCGTGTCAGCAATTTATTGACCCCTACAGTAGAAATGATACATATTTCTTTCATTTTTCTTATACCGGAGCTATTTGAGGATAAATATCCTTCTGCCTGGCATTCGCAGATCACACACAGACAAATCTCAGCTCTTAGCTTTTTAACTTTCGACAAACATAGCCATCAAATTTATGCTAGTCACTTCTGACATCATGTTTGTAGTGTCGCAACTGTTAAAACAGTTGCATCAATTGCCGAGCAAAATATCAAAAATGATAAGAAACTTATCTCATTTATATACTCTGAGAAGTTCAAACTGGTGAAGGCATCAAATAAACTAATCGGAAAGATTTTTTCTTCAAAATATAAGGTTTCGCGTGATTAAACAAAAGTTTCACTAGAATTCAGAACCCTCTCAGGTGAATTAGCACAGATTTTGACTAAATAAAAAGAAAAAATTAAAAACGTGTTTAAAACGAAACATGGTTTTTATTTACTTATTTATTGGTGATGTCTTACATTTAAATACTATTTTATATTATTATTTTCACTAACAAGATATTAATTTTCGCATATTTTTATTAAGAAGCAATTAATTTATAAAATTAAAATGGTTACTGATTCAAAGTCCATTTAATATGTTATCCTTTACGGTGGACACTGCTGACAATATAAGCGGAAATCTGTCTAAAAACTCTATTAAATTACTCTGGTTTGTGATAAGACTAATGTTGAAACCTTATATGTATTTTCCACGACGAAAAGACGTTTCCGACCTTTCTTCCACAAAAAGAGATATCTCCTACCAGGTTGTGACATACACTCGTTTAAAAAAAAAAAAAAAAAAGGAAAAGGAAGCACCCTGAGAAAGACGTCCGATCCTGATGAGAATCCGCATGCAAGTTCCGCAAGACCGAATATGCAAATGATTAAAAGTTAAGGACCAATGACTAAATACGGGCCCTCCACAGCGCATGGGAACTGCGTACCGAGAACAGATATCAAGAGCAAAGCTCACAAGCAGGGACAATCGTGACAGCGGATTGCGGTTGCATTAACGTCCACGGGCTGTGGGGATACCTCGACGTCGGATCCGTGCACAATACGAGCACTTGAGTGAGTTTGAGAGAGGAATATAATTCGGCAGAGAGAAACCGGTTGCTTAAATCGCCGTATTGCCAGGCATTTGGGTCGGAGCGACGCGGCAATCGGACGATGTTGGCACCAATGGGTCGAGAAGGGCACAACCGAACGCCACGCGGGCAGTGGAAGACCGAGGGCAACGACAGAACGCGAGGATCGAGCGATTATGAGAGCCTCACGAGCAGAACCGAATGGGTCGCTCTCAACCATCTGTGACTACGTTGCGTCGTCTACAAGTACGGAAGTATCCATTCGAACCGTTGCCAGATGACTTGCGGCACGGAGACTACATTGGAGGAGGCCACCCTGCCGCCTACCGCTGACCAGCGAGAATCCCCGGCACCGATTGCAGTGGTGTCGGGCCTGATCAACATGGGATAGTATCCAGTGGCGTCGTGTTGTCTTCAGTGATGAGTCACGCTTTGCACCTGGCGCCGGTGACCAGCGTATACGTCCCGGAGACGAACCAGACAGCTCACGGATCCAACTTTTACCGTAGAACGGCACACAGATCGCACACCAGGAATGACTGTCTGGGGAGACATTTCTTGGGTTAGCCGGATACCCTTGGTAGTCCTCCGTGCCACATTCACGCCTCAACGGTACGTCAACGACACTGTACGGCTTGTTGTGCTGCCATTCCCGTCGCAGCATCATCAAGCAATTTTTCAACAGGACAATACCCGGACACACATGGCTGGGCCCTTCCAGGCTTGCCACCGTACCGTCGATACTCATCCATGGCGAGCCCGATCTGGAGATCGGGCTCGCCATGGATGAGTGTCTGGACGCCGCCTAAATATATCCTGTAGAGACGTTGAAACTCACTGCTGTTCTCGTTTGTTCGTCCATAAATGAAACAAATATCTTACATTTCAGCGTTGGAGAACTGTTTATTTAGGCACAAGGTTGCAAAAAACTCGTGGATTGAAAGTAATACTATTGTTTCACTTACTCGTAGCTTTCGAGCGACTCGTTAGCAAAATAACTGCAGATTCAATTTATCTGCCTCACATAGGAGTAGCAGAATTTTGTACTTTTGCATATACAGTTGTATGTATCACGCCGTAAGAAATGCAAGTTTACCAGATCTTTTCTCTGGGACTGGGCGGTAACGACCACTGTGTGCAACTCAATGGGCTATAAGCAGTCTCCTTCCCTAATTTAGATCCACTGGGTTTGGGAAAGGGAGTAAGCCAAAGCCGTAGGGTAAACACGCCTTCCATTCCTCAGCAGGGTTTCGAATACGGACCCATCTCGGTTAGAAACCAGCTCTTCGTACTGCTATGGTACCAGTTTATCGGAGACGTCTTTCATATGGTACTTTTAGGCGATTATATTGAGAAACGCTGCTACCTCTGCTCTGAATAATTTTTATGAGAATGAAAGAGAGAGAGAGAAAGAGGTAAAAGTTAGGAGACCTAATGATTAAAATGCATGTGAAACATACAGCATACTCAGGCAAGGAATACAATTAATGCGTCATTTACCGGTAGTTAATATTGAAGAATATAACTACGAATGCTATTCTTGTTACCTAATTAATCACCAGATTTTATTCTGCATTCACTTTCAAATTCTAATTCACTCAAGTCATAATTGCAGTAACCTTCAGGATTTCATTTTAAAGCGAATTTAATTATCAGATGTTTGTGACCTCTGCTAGTAAACGAAAAAACAACTGGTTTTTGTGTCTAGAAGGAAAATTCTATGTCAATTAAGAACCACATAGTATCTAAACAGATTGAATGACTCTTTTTCGAATCAGCTTCGAAGCCGCTTTATTTCTCTTAGTGATTAAGGGATTTACTTCGATGAAGGTATGAAAAACATAGAAGCAATTTTATTATGGATTAACAGTATTCTCCTAAACAGTTTTTATGTTTGGCATAACATGATAATTGCTCTTGTAATTACTGTTCCAATTAACTTTCAGATTCCCCGCAAGGGTACTTCTGCAAACACATTTCGCTTTGTAAGTTGAATGTATAAAAAATAAGAAGCCCTGGGTTTGTATTTTTTTTTCTTTCAATGTTCAATTTGTTTTCTTGTTTTTCGTTTCCCCGAGTCACTCACCTAATGTATAAATCTTCGTCTACATAGGGTGGCTCTAAAGGATCACCCTATTTGAAAAGATTGGTATATCTGACAAGGAATGCAAGAAATAGTGCTACATAAAACCTATATAATAGGCTATGTCTGTCCCTAACGCATTCACGTCAACGCTCTGACGTCTTCAGTACATGCAGCGCCATCTGCGGAAATCGGAACTAAGCTCACCGCCATCGCACGATACGTAAAATTATGGAGAAATACCGGAAAATAAAATAAAGTTAGTAAGACAAACTGCTTTATCTGTGGCAACAGGCACGTTCTCGAACAACTGTATGCGACGTTTGTTCTGCTACGTAGGTGTTATTTCATTTTCTTCGCAATTTCATAACAAGAATGATGACACCGAGTTTTCTGATGTAATGAGCACGTCTTTTGAATCCGTTCTGACGCGAATTAAATTTGTCAAAGCTATTCAAAGTCGGTGGAACCGGTTTCGAAAGCAATCAACTGGTCCCAACAATCGATAAAACATACATAAATAGAAACATGTAGTTAGTTCCACCAGCGGCTAAAAAGCATGCTACGAAAATTAATAAATGGCGATTAAAAAGTTTCACATACTACAAAGAAGGTACCAGAGACAAAGAGATTTTCAAATAGAACAGTTAACAAGAAAGATGACACCGAATTTTCGGGTGTAATAAGTACGTCTTTTCAATCCGTTCTGACGCAAATTAAATTTATTAAAGCTATTCAAAGGCAATGGATCCGGTATGGAAATCAAAAGTATCTGATGGAAGAAAGAAGTTTTTCAATCGGGTCTTTAATCCCTCAGATATTGGTGTAAACGGAATCTAGAGCTTACGAACTCTTAGAAACAGAGTTACCGACAAAAATAAGATGTGACTTTACGTCCCCTGGTGGGAAAACCATGCATTATTTTAGGAAGAAAGTATTCTCAAAAGGTTTATCCATATGAGCAGTATCGGTCCAAGAAAAAAAAATTTAGTCGAGTTTTCAGGAGCCCAGATTTTGCAACAAATACATCAGAATCAGAAATTAACACTTATGACCCCTGGTGGACAAACCAGTCTTTACAAAACATTAGAAATTATGGGAAAAATATTTTCCATCAGGTCATGTATGCGATACAGGAAGAATGTTTCAAATCGGAGTTTTAGGAGCAGAAAACGCAATTTACCTTTAAGCGTCTTAGCGGAAAGTCCTAAATGATTTGCGTGAAAATTTTGAATTTATAGGAAAAACATTTCGCATCGGAAACACTATCCAACAACGAAGGAATTTTTCAAATTGAACTTTTAGAAGTAGAGATAATGACAAAAATAAGATATACATCTACGCCCCCAGGCGTAGAAACCATGCATTATTTCATGAAGAAAGTGTTCCTAAAAGGTTTGTCGACATTCAACAAGAGGCTTTTTTTTCAATCGAGATTTTAGAAGCTCATATTTTGCTGCAAATGCATCAGACGTGGAAATTAAGTCTTACGCCACCTGGTGGCCATACCATTTTTTACAAAAATTAGAAATTATGTGCAAAGGATTTCCCATCAGGAGCTGTATCCGGTGCAAAAGGAATTTTTCAAATCGGAGGTTTAGAAGCACAGAAATAGTGGGAAACGCAATTTACCTTTACACCCCCTAGCGGAAAGTCTATGAATTACTTGAAAATTTTGAATTTTTAGGAAAAACATGTCACACTAGAAACACTATCCAACAAAGAAGGATTTTTTTAAATCGGACTCCTAGAAGTCCAGATATTGACAAAAAATAAGATATACGTCTACGCCCCCTGGCGCAGAAATCATGCACTATTTTAAGAAGAAAATGTTTTTAAAAGGTTTGTCGACACGAGTAGCATCGGTGTACAAAAGAAATTTTTTTCAATCGAGATTTTAGAAGCTCATATTTTGCTGCAAATACATCAGAAGCGGAAATTAAGGTTTACGCCCCCTGGTGGCCAAACCATTTTTTTTACAAAAATTAGAAATTATGTGCAAACGATTTCCTATCAGGAGCTGTATCCGGTGCAGAAAGAATTTTTCAGATCAGAGATTTAGAAGCAGAGATATAGGGGAAAACGCAATTTACCTTTATGCCCCCTAGCGGAAAGTGTATGAATTAGGTGAAAATTTTGAAATTATATGAAAACAAAACGTGCGACACGGAAAACACTATCGAACAAAGTAGGAATTTTTCAAATCGGATTTCTAGAAGTCGAGATTTTGACAAAAATAAGATATACATCTACGCCCCCTGGTGGAGAAACTGTGGAATATTTTAGGAAGAAAATATTCCGAAAAGGTTTTTCGATGTGAGTGGCATCAGTCCACGAAAGAATTTTTTCAATTGATATTTTAGAAGCTCAGATTTTATGGGAAATACATTAGAAGCGAAAATTAACCCTTACGCCCCCTGGTGGCCAAAGTATTCTTTACCAAAAATTCGAAATTATATGCAAAAGATTTTCCATTAAGAGATGTATCAGCTGAAAAAAAGATTTTTCAAATCTGAGTTTTAGGAGAAGAGTTATCGGAAAAAATGTAATTTACTTTTACGCCCCCCAGCGGAAAATCTATGCGTAATTTGAAAATGAAACTATATCTAAAACACTCTTCGACATAAATGGAATCCAAAGATAAAAGAATTTTTTCAATCGGATGTTTAGAAGCAAGTATGTGGATTAAAACGTAATTTTGAATTGTACATCGTAAAAAAAAAAAAAAACGAAATGAAGGATCATCATTCGCATATTTCAAGCTTCCGAATGCAGAAAGAATTTTTCAAATCGGACTAATAGTTGCAGAGATACCGTGGGTACAGACGGACGGACGGACAAACCGATGACAGACGCACGATCTTTTTTTACAAAAGACGTGCTAAAAAGGAATAAAATTGCACAGTAATTTCATAAGAATTAATCAGCGTTGTTATAAATATAAATACCCAGATCTATTTAAAACTCTCTAACCTACAATAAAAAACTGAAATCTTGAGATGTCAAAGTGAGCAAAATCGCATCTAAAAGCATTTTCAGCTCTTACATGAATGAGTTTTTACAATATTTCCATACATAAATCAGGCGTCTGTTTGATATGATTTCAATTTGCTTCAATTAAAAATTTCGTCCCGTTCTAGTTCGGGTAACATCCCCTATATATGAATATTTATTTAAAACTTAAAAGCAGCCGTCTTAAGACGGGCTGCAGGCTAGTTTTCAAGAAAAAGTTGCTCTTTGTAACTATCCCAGTTTACAGTTGACTCTGACTGATATTTTTTCGATGTGCGAGCTAGCTGATAGTTCAAAATGTTTCCTAAAACCGAAAAAGGGCTTTATTTACTCGAATATGGCGCACGTGTGAGTTAAAAAAGAAGTAGCAGAGAGCAAGTGTTCACTAAGTTCGCGAATGGTATACAAGATTTAAATAGCTAGAATGTATCTCCAAAGGGAAAACACCGGCAAAGCCGGCGATGAGTGCAGTAACCGCTGAGTATAAGTCCATTCTCGGTTCAACAACATCAACGCGCCTTGTAACAACATTATGGAAAGTTCTTCATTTTTCATTCAAATTGCGACTGTTAAACAAATAACAGTGAATGACATAAATTTTGACGACTGAAGACCAACTAATGGAGCATACACCTCATCAGATTTAAAAAATCTTGTTCAATATTTCTTTATCACGTCTTTGTAAAAAAAGGAAGTGCTTATAGCACAATGAAGATGTGTAGCAGTTGTGTAATGTGAAGCAAAATGTTGTTAGCAAGGTGAAAACTAATATTCTTTGATGGTTTGGTCATGTTGAAAGAATGAGTGATGAGATGCTTACTAAGAATTTTTTTTTTTAGTCGAAGTGGCAGGAAGGAAAAGCAGAGGAAGGCAATGGAAGTCATGGGAGGATCAGATTCAGGAATGTCTGCATGAGAAAAAGATTATGAGTATGAAGTATAGAAGATCTTGTGTACGTCGTATGATGGATGCCAGTGAAGCCCAAGTTGTGTGTCAAGATCGCTGTAAATGGAGGTTTGATACGGCAACAGTAAGCAAATAATCAGTTTAAAATTTATCTGGTAGTTTGTATTTCTTTGTGGAGCTAACTTCTGAATATCAGAGAACAGCTTAGTGATATATATGCAATGTTATAGTACAACTTTGTCCGTCCTTCCACTGTGCACACTACCTCTCTACAACTATTCGTCCTATTTACGAAATTCTTTCAGAATCGGGAAGCCCGAAATGTGAGAACAATTATCCCTCCTCTCCGTTTCTTTTCCAATGCATAACTTTGCCAATAGAGGGCGTAAATATACAACAGATGCTATGAAATTCAAAATACATTTCATTCCATATCTTAGCTTCTAAATATTCGATTAAAAATTTGTTTTTTTCCGTCGATGCCATTTATTACGAAGGCTATTTTCGATACAGGATGTTTTTAGTACAGCATCTGATAAGAGTTTCTATTGGGAAACGTTCTAGTGGGAAAAGTTTTAGATTTTGGTGAGGAACGGTTTCTCCACTAAAAGGCGTAATTGTATATTTACGTTTCCAATGTATCTGCAGCTTCAAAGACATCTATTGAAAAAGTTCCTTAGCGGTCAGGTATCGCTCGCCGCGAAAACATTTTGCGCTTTAGTTCTGCATAAAATAATGCCCAATTTCTCAGCTAAAGGGCACAAAAGTATATCTTTTTTTGCTCTACACTGAAGAGTAATTGAATTAGAGACAGCTGGCGTTATGCAAATGTGGCGCTGTGGGCAGCCCTGTAAATGGAAACCACATGACGTATGCAGCGATCCGACAATATCAGGAGTGATGCGACGGGAATCAGTAAGAGTCGGACGCAGTACTGATAAGACGAAGGATCTAAGCGCATTTGATCGTGGGCAAATTGTCGGGGCCCGACGAATGGGTCACTCCATCTCGGAAGTCGTACAGGTACTAGTACAGGGCTTCGGTCCATTTCATTTCCTGCTTTGAAGGATTTTCACGAGCCACTGCGTAACGGGTGCACCGTGAGTACATCGAATCCGGTAAAACCATCCCTGCAAGGGCCAACTGTCGTAGACAACAGCGTGTGGATGAGCGGGGTCATCGTCGGCTAGCTCGCATTGTAACAGTGGATGGACGGGCCACAGTGCAAGAAATCACTCGGCAATTTAACGCTAGTGCACAAAAACGTGTAAGCAGCCACACCATCTAGAAGCCATCGTCCCACGAGGGTACCGCTGCTGACTGCACATCACAGGGTGCATAGATTAGCATGGGCGCGGGAACATCGCCACTGGACCTTAGACATGTGGAAAAATATTGCCTGGACTGGTGAGTCGAGATTCACGTTGGTACATGCGGATGGCAGGATACGAGTACGGCGCAAACCACATGAAGAGATGGATCCTTCTTGCCAGCAGGGTACTCTTCAAGCTGGTGTGGGTGGCATTCTCGTCTGGAGACTGTTTACGTGTGGACTGAAATGTGACCCCCTGGTACGTGTGACATCGTTCCTCACAGGTCAACGTTACCGGGATATCCTGGACGACCATTTGCTCCCGTTTGTGCGTCTTCAACATCCCACTAAGGACCTCATCCTGCAACAAGACAATGCAGCTCCCGAATTGTATCCGAATGGTTGGATGAACACTCCACCGACGTGACCTCGCTTCCTTGGCCAGCTAGATCACCTGACCTCAATCCCATCGAGCACATCTGGGATGCAATCGAGAGAGGTGTTCGAGGCTCTGACCCCCTCCATCAAATCTTCGTGAACTGTTGGAGCTTGTTCAGGGGTCGTGAATCCGTATGGCTTCCCAACGCTTTCGGTGTCTTGTCGAGTCCATGCCGAGACGAATCGCCGCCGTTATCAGGCCGGAAGGTGATGCTACACGTTACTGGACAGGTATCTCTACTTCAATTGCTCATCAGTGTATGTGCAAATTTTCTGCTTCTAATTGTGGGTTTGAAAACGTCTTCCTATGTCGGACAGCATGTCTCATGCAGAATATTTTGCATGTAGTTTCAAATTTTCCTTAATGAACACGTTTGCCAGTAGAGGGTGTTAGTCACGTGTCCGTTTGCAGTATATCTGCAGCAATATCTACGTGTTCGAAAACCCGATTTCTGTAACGTATCAAATACGAAAACATTTCATCCGCATTTCTTGTCCAAAATAATGCACAATTTTCCCTCTAGGGAGTGCAAACATTTAATTTGTTTTTCTCGATATCTCTGCTTCTAAAAATTCGATTTAAAAATTCTTGCAACACCGGATACAATTCACTTTTTGAAGCTATTTGCATGTACTCGTGGGAAGTTTGTATTTCATAGTTCTGGCGCTTGGTGGTGTTAGTATGTATTTCAGTTTGCAAATGCATTTCTGCTTCTAAGAATCATTTTGTAGAATTTCTGTTTTCCGTATATGCCATTCGCTACAGTTAACATTGGGAACATTATCCTCTTTAAATAATGCATAGCTTTGCCTCTAGGGGCGTAAATATCAAGACTTACTTATGTTTTCCAACCGTAGGTTGTCCGTCCGTCTGTCTGTCCGCACGATAACTCGCGTAAAAATGGTTCGATTTCGATGAAATTTTAGTATGTGGTATTAGACAACCTGGGGACGAAGCCTATTGAAAATGGGCAAACTGGGGTCAAAGATTAGGACATAGGAGCGGGATCCATTCCATCGACCTTATGCGCCATAACTTACGTAAAAATACTTCGATTGTAACAAACCTTTTTCATGCTGTTCCAGAGGTACACTAAACCGGTTCTATTGATATCATCGAAATGGGATTAAAGGTCAGGGCACAGGAGCGAGATTTATTCCACAGTCATTATCCTCATAACTTGACAAAAATGCTTCTATTGCGACAAAACTTAAGTATGTTGTTCCGGAGGTATACTGAGCGAATCAATAGTCAGGTAGGGAGGACAGTTTGTCTGCCCGCGATTTCTGGTATGTTCGAAAGCGTATCATAATCAATGCATTGTATGATTTTACTAACCTGTTTCTTGATGTCCTGCTCTGAGTAGACGTACTGCAAAAATTATTTTTCCATACCAGATTTGGTACAAATTATAATTTCCACATATTTACTAACTTACCATTATTCAAATTTCTGCCACCAGAAGGTATCAGCTTATATTTCTATGTGAAAGAATATTTGACTCTAAAAATCTCTTAGAAAAATCCCTTTCTGGTAGGATACTATCCATCATGAAAAGTATTTTGCACCCATTTCCTTCCTTAAGTAACACACGGCTCTTCCGCTATGGCACGTAAAGTTCTATCAGGTACTCTACACCGATGAGACATTACATTACGACCACCTACCACCTACCTAATAAGCTGCGGGACCTCATTTAGCCCGCAAAATAGCAGCCACTCGGAGCGGCATCGATTCCACGAGGTGCCGATAGGTATCCTGGGAAATCTGGTACCACAATGTCAACAGCCGATCATGCAGTTCCCGTACATTTCGAGGTGATGGTGATACATAGCGAACCCGCTTTTCCAAGTCGAACCACAAATGTACGATTGGTTTCATGTCAGGTGAATTTGGAGGCCAGGGCATTAACAGAAAGTCACCAGCATGTTCCTCGAACCACTCCTTGACGATTCTGGCAGTGTAGCATGGCGCATTATCCTGTTGGTAATGGCCATCACCAGCAGGGAACACAGATGCCATGAATGGGTGAACTTAGTCCGCAACAATGCTCAGATACCTGAAAACTGTCCGGGATTGTGCTATTGGGATAATGAGGCCTAAAGCGTCCCAAGAAAACATCGCCCACAGCATTACACCGCCGCCGCCGTACTTTTTCCTCCCAACAGTACATCCAGGTGCCATAGCCTCCGTTGGTAATCTGCGTATCCGCGCTCTCTTCTGTCTACGTGATGCACCTGGAATCTTGATTCGTCAGACCAAGCCACTTTCTTCCAATCATCCACGGCCCAATCTCGATGATCTTGGGCCCATTTCACGCGTTATTGGCGATGACGTGCAGTGAGCATGGGGACCCGGCGGGGTCTTTGGCTACGCAGGTTCATGCGCAGAAGGCTGCGATGAACTCTGTGTCGTGACACATTGCCCTGATCACTACTGTTGTAGCTGCGGGTGATTTGTAGCACTGTGGCCCCGCGGTCGCTGTGAACAATGCGCGACAGTCTCCGCTCCCCTCTGGCATCAATGAGCTGCAGACAACACACGGCTGGACAACGGTACCTCTTTTGGGGATATTTGCACCACTTTTGATACGTACTCACTTCAGTGGCAGTCGAGCAACCCACAAGCCGCGCCGTTTCCGAGATTGTAGTTTCGAGGCACAGTGCCATTACAATTTGTCCTTTATCAAACTCCGTTAAATTGGCAGCTTTTCCCGTTCTAACTCCAAACACTCTACTAACCGAAAGCCGCTCCTTGTGTTGTATATACACTGCTCTGCAAACGTCAGCTGCGCATCTTTCGGTCTCCAGGCGCGCTCATTTCCCTAGGCTGGGGGTTTTCATAATGTATCGGCTCATTCGTGTATATTTTTTTGTAACTGTTCGATTTCAAAATCCCTGTTTTCTCTGATTTCTTCTATGAAGCACGTTTTGTGCACAAGTTATTAATTTGAGTAACATTCCTTTCAGCTGCTAGTGGGAGTAAGTAGCTATTTCTATTTGTGGTTGTTTTGTCGGGTGTAGAAATGAGACTTAAGTCATTTACTAAGAATAAGCCCGCTCACACTGCGTGTTTTAAATTATGCGAGATTTTCCCTAGCTAGAGTAAGCGTATAGTTCATCGCATAAATATAGAAACAGAACAAATTCTAGAATAAAAAACAACAACAACGAGCCGAAATGTACACCTCATATTTATAGCAAAAATAACATAGGACACGCAGCTACACAATAGTTTGACGGAAACGTAACAATTCCAACGCCAAGAACAAGAAAAAAACAGAAATACGCTGTCTCAAAAATATAAAGACTTACTAGTTATGAGCACCTTCGGTACAAATAGTAGAGACGTTGTTCCGAATAACACTGAAAACCCGATTGGGCATGCTGTCCGCCAAGTGATGTAAGTGTTCTGAACGGAGTGCGTACCAGCTTCGTTCAATCTGCTCTTTGAATGCCACCACACTTGAGAACTGCCGTCCATTCGCATACACATCACGAGCTAGGATACCCCAGAGGTTCTCGATAGGGTTCAGATCAGGACTGAGTGCTAGCCAATCGACTACGGTCACATGATGAGTGTTAAACCAGCTTTTCGTTGATGCAGACCGATGGATAGAGGCATTGTCTTGCTGGAACAGATAATCAAAACCCGCTGGAGTTTCAGAAAACGGTAGAAGGTGGCTGCTGAGTATGTCCTGATACGTTTCGGAGGTTTGCCTGCCTTGCATAAAAGCAATATCCGTTGTCCCATTGAACACAAGAGCTCCCCAGATCATCACAGATCCCCCTCCTTCCTGTCTGCTGAAGAAGGTGCGTGGCTCGCGTCGTAAATCATGCCAATAGCAGTTCCAACCGTCAGGGCCGTCCAGGTTGAACTTTTTCCATCGGAGAAAATAGTTGTGATCAACTCGTCCGTCCAGTGCATGTGGCTGCTTGCCCATAACAATCTGGCTTCCTTGTGGCGCCGCGTGAGGTGTGGCAGACAGCGCATTTTATGGAGCACAATGTTGCGACTTTCCTTGATTCGTCGATGAACTGGGTCCTTTGATACTGTGACATCAACAGTCCAAGAAATTTGACGTAGTGATAACCTTTGGGATGAAACTAAACGCGTGATGGCACGAACATCTCATTTGGTTGTTATTCGAGACCTTCCAGGCCGTTTTCTGGCAGTAAACGCACCGCGTTTCGATAAAGTCTTATAAATGACTGCCCTACTCCTTCCCATGGATGGCTTTACAAATTTTCGCTACAGGCAATCCATTTGCTCTCAGTCTCCAAATGTTCTGCACCTCCTCACCAGAAAGTTTACTGTTGCGTGGCATTTCGGCAAATGAATGTCTGACGGCAGGTCCGCTGTCTTTTGTATGCTGGACCGAATTGTGGTCCATGCGCGTGCGAACAACGTGCTAATTTGTACATCTCAATTGTATGTCGCTACTTTACATAGTTGTCTTTATATTTATTAGACACTTAAAATTACACTATTTCACTTTGTGGTGTTCTTTTCACACAATCCGGTCATATCGATGGATCGAAACGTTGGTTGTAGGGTTTTATCTAATTAGCTACCACTTCAGCTTCCTACCTATATTCGCATTGCGTTCACGGCGCAAAGTCGACTGTATATTTATGCGACGCACCTTATTATTCCGTTACGTAAATTTTTATGCTCATAAAAATCCGCTTTGAAAATTTGCATCGTGTGTGACAGGATTCAAAAGACGTACAACAGACAATTCGGTGTTATCTTTCTTGCTGTGTTATCTTTGCAAAAAATTATTTTCTGATTTTTGGTATTTTCAAATGAAAATGTTTTTGCATCGAGAAGGTAATAAATATTGAAACATCTTGTACCTTGTGCGATAACACTCCTAGAACTTCTAGAACTTAGGTGGATAAGTAATCATCGTAATTTCTAGCAAAAGTAAAAATAGTTAAGACGATTTGTGGGAAGGGAGTAATGCAGGAATTCCCAATATCCCCATGTCTATTTAATATACACCTAAAAGAAGCTGTAAAGAATGCAATAGATAATGAACCTGGAATTAATATCAATGGTCTAAATACACTATATTGACAAAAGTCACCGGACACCCCTTCACAAGCAAACGAACGGATCCGCTGCATTGTTAAGATGAGCGGTACAGCTGCAAACGGTATAAAAACAAGTCTGCAGCTGACCGCGATCATATCGCACAGTGAGGTTGAGTAAAAATTTCGCGGCGGGAGAGAACTGACTTTGAGAAAGGAAAGATTGTTGGGTGTTATATTTGTGGGTTGTCCATGGGAGAAACCGATAGGCGTTTAAACATACCCAAGTCAACTGTTTTGGATGTACTGAATAAGTGGAAGACATATGGCGTGCCTGAAGCAGAAAAACGTACCGGCAGACCAAACAAAATCGGTGATAGAGGACGTCGAAGGCTCAGGAGAGTCATTAAAGCTATTCAACGGAGTACTGCACATTACCTTAGTGTACAGGTCAGTAAAAATGCTGGAACCTCGGTATTTATACGTACCATTAGCAGAGAACTTCATTCCATGGGTTACTGTGGTCGTGCGGCCACTCATAAGCCTTTCATCTCCACTCGAAATGCTACTCGTCGTTTGGCATGTTGTAAAGAACAGTTATCGTGGACCGTAGATCAATAGAAACAGGACCTGTGGACTGATGAATCCAGATATACGATCCATCAGTCTGATGGCCGTGTGTGGGTATGGCGGAAGCTGAGGAAACGTTATTTACCACATTGTACTGTTCCTACGGTTGACTTTAAAGCTGGCAGTGTACTCTTGTGGCGGTGTTTTTAGTGATATGGTCCCGGCCCATTGGTTATCGTGGACAAACTTGTTGACCAGCACGCCTACCTCGATATTCTGGACAATTACGCCCTACCAACTCTGTGGCAATACTATGGAACCGAGCCTTGTTGGTAACAGCAGGATAATGCAGCGAGCCATAAAGCGAAGACCGTTACGGCATGGTTTTACGATAATTCCATATGGTGTGTGGACTGGCCAGCACATAGCGTTGATCTTAATCCCATAGAGCACCTATGGGATGAATTAGAGTGTCACGTAAGAAGTTTGGAACCAAGGCTTACTACTAAGCAACAGTTAGCGGCACAATTACGTACTGAATGGAAGCGTATACCTGTCTCTGCGTTCCAAAACCTTGTCGAAAGCATGTCTCGAAGGGTCAGTGCATGCATTAAGGCCAAAGGTGGACCGACACCGTACTAATGCTTCTAGGTGTCCGATGACTTTTGTCAATATAGGGCATAAATAATACTAAATATGCAGACGATCTCGTTCTTATTGTAAGAACACCAAATGGACTAGAGACTTTGACAAATAAACTTAATGAAACCTGTTAGATGTGTTTCCTTGTAAAGAATCTGCCAAACGCAAAAGTTTTGAAAATAGGTAGAAACACATCTAACATCGCAGTCACCCTAAATAAAGAACAAATAGAGCAAGTAGATAGCTATATATATCTTGGATTAAAACTAACAGAGACAATAGATGTACTAGAAACCATCAAACACAGAATAGCGATAAGATGGGCCAGTATGGGAAAATTACAGAAGATTTAGAAAGCAGACAAGATATCCAAACAAACCAAAATCAAATTATATGAATTAATAATTATACCAACGGTCAGCTAGGAAGCAGAAGCATGAACAATTTAGACAAAAGAGGAGAAAAATTATTAGCCTTTTGAAATTAAATGCTTAAGAAAAATGAATAAAACAAGTTGCACAGAAAAGAAAACAAATAGCAATGTCAGAAAAGAACTGTTATATCGAAAGGACAGTATTGGAAAAAATTAGAAAACAGCAATTGAGATAGTTCGGTCAAGTTGCACGCATAGACACAAACAGACTACTTAACATCATGATAAATACTACTTTCATAACAGAAAAAAGTAGACCTGGGAGACGTAGATTTACCTGACTGAAATTAATAAAGAACATGTCAGGCTGCAGAACATATGGTGAACTTTTTCGGAAAGCAAGGAACACAGAAGATTGGAAGAATCTGCTCAATGGAAGACCCAACCTGTCTTAGACGGAAGACACACAGAGAGAGAGAGAGAGAGAGAGAGAGAGAGAGAGAGAGAGAGAGAGAGAGAGAGAGAGAGAGAGAGAGAGAGAGAGAGAGAGAGAGAGAGAGAGAGAGAGAGAGAGAGAGAGAGAGAGAGAGAGAGAGAGAGAGAGAGAGAGAGAGAGAGAGAGAGAGAGAGAGAGAGAGAGAGAGAGAGAGAGAGAGAGAGAGAGAGAGAGAGAGAGAGAGAGAGAGAGAGAGAGAGAGAGAGAGAGAGAGAGAGAGAGAGAGAGAGAGAGAGAGAGAGAGAGAGAGAGAGAGAGAGAGAGAGAGAGAGAGAGAGAGAGAGAGAGAGAGAGAGAGAGAGAGAGAGAGAGAGAGAGAGAGAGAGAGAGAGAGAGAGAGAGAGAGAGAGAGAGAGAGAGAGAGAGAGAGAGAGAGAGAGAGAGAGAGAGAGAGAGAGAGAGAGAGAGAGAGAGAGAGAGAGAGAGAGAGAGAGAGAGAGAGAGAGAGAGAGAGAGAGAGAGAGAGAGAGAGAGAGAGAGAGAGAGAGAGAGAGAGAGAGAGAGAGAGAGAGAGAGAGAGAGAGAGAGAGAGAGAGAGAGAGAGAGAGAGAGAGAGAGAGAGAGAGAGAGAGAGAGAGAGAGAGAGAGAGAGAGAGAGAGAGAGAGAGAGAGAGAGAGAGAGAGAGAGAGAGAGAGAGAGAGAGAGAGAGAGAGAGAGAGAGAGAGAGAGAGAGAGAGAGAGAGAGAGAGAGAGAGAGAGAGAGAGAGAGAGAGAGAGAGAGAGAGAGAGAGAGAGAGAGAGAGAGAGAGAGAGAGAGAGAGAGAGAGAGAGAGAGAGAGAGAGAGAGAGAGAGAGAGAGAGAGAGAGAGAGAGAGAGAGAGAGAGAGAGAGAGAGAGAGAGAGAGAGAGAGAGAGAGAGAGAGAGAGAGAGAGAGAGAGAGAGAGAGAGAGAGAGAGAGAGAGAGAGAGAGAGAGAGAGAGAGAGAGAGAGAGAGAGAGAGAGAGAGAGAGAGAGAGAGAGAGAGAGAGAGAGAGAGAGAGAGAGAGAGAGAGAGAGAGAGAGAGAGAGAGAGAGAGAGAGAGAGAGAGAGAGAGAGAGAGAGAGAGAGAGAGAGAGAGAGAGAGAGAGAGAGAGAGAGAGAGAGAGAGAGAGAGAGAGAGAGAGAGAGAGAGAGAGAGAGAGAGAGAGAGAGAGAGAGAGAGAGAGAGAGAGAGAGAGAGAGAGAGAGAGAGAGAGAGAGAGAGAGAGAGAGAGAGAGAGAGAGAGAGAGAGAGAGAGAGAGAGAGAGAGAGAGAGAGAGAGAGAGAGAGAGAGAGAGAGAGAGAGAGAGAGAGAGAGAGAGAGAGAGAGAGAGAGAGAGAGAGAGAGAGAGAGAGAGAGAGAGAGAGAGAGAGAGAGAGAGAGAGAGAGAGAGAGAGAGAGAGAGAGAGAGAGAGAGAGAGAGAGAGAGAGAGAGAGAGAGAGAGAGAGAGAGAGAGAGAGAGAGAGAGAGAGAGAGAGAGAGAGAGAGAGAGAGAGAGAGAGAGAGAGAGAGAGAGAGAGAGAGAGAGAGAGAGAGAGAGAGAGAGAGAGAGAGAGAGAGAGAGAGAGAGAGAGAGAGAGAGAGAGAGAGAGAGAGAGAGAGAGAGAGAGAGAGAGAGAGAGAGAGAGAGAGAGAGAGAGAGAGAGAGAGAGAGAGAGAGAGAGAGAGAGAGAGAGAGAGAGAGAGATTTATGCAAGTATACGGAAGGATTTGATCAGGGTTCAAGGTCTCCATATTATTCCGGAATGTCCCAGCTAATGATCACAGTAAGGTAGCTCCAAGTTCTTCAGTGATCAATCCTGTGTAATCGAAATCTCTTTTTCTTGCAAGCTTGCATTTCCGTAACGTCATAATGAACGACCTCGTTACTGTAATCTTTCGCATTCTTCAACGCCAGTTTTAAAACATGTAAAAATTACATTGTGTTCGTAAAGAAATGTTTGCGAGCGAATAATGGCCATCAGTTTTTGTTGAACAATATGTGTTAGTTTCCTGACGGTGGTATTATAAAATCTAACGACGTGTCGATTGTAAAGGAAATATCTCATAGCTGGCACTCTCGACACAAGGTCGTTAACAACGTAGTTTTCTCTGCAACTCGGAAGAGAAACGAAACAAATGTTAGACCGAAGGTATTATAGGTAGTAAGACATTATTCAGATTAGAAGGGGAGAATCTCAAGTATGGGGAAATATCTTGACTTTACAATTATCAAATTTAGATACCTGAGCTTGCTCGTACGAAAAGGAGAAAAATGTAAGATATACCACGCTGAACGGAATCATCCTACGCTAAGGACACAACCGTAATTACCTATCGAAAAGAGATGAATCCAATCATAAGAAAAAAGACCTGTTTTCGGTAATGCTTCACTGTACTAAACGAACCTAATCTATGATTAATATTCCTTTCTTGTCTTAAAATATGGAACTCCGGAAGAACGATCTTCAGTTTCTTCTTATTCTCGTGATGATTGCTTCTAGGGAGAGGTTTTCTAACCATTTTTCGAAATTCCGAGGGATATTTGAGATACGGATCAGAATGTCCTAATTGGATGAGAGACAGAGAAAGCATAGTACGCAAATGTGGAAGAGGATGAGGCATTAGTTATGACTGGAAATCAATTCTCCGCGCATGAGCACACTAACAGCCGCATGTTTAACCCTTTAAGCAGACAATGCACCTGAACTAAATGGCGCCCAAAATTTTCTGCGCTCTCGAACAGAAATTTTTACCTAGCGGCCAGGTTTTACGAAATCTGCAGCAAAGACATTTATTTTCCTCTCTCTCATCTCAGCAGCACCGACCTGCAACTGGTAATCAGTACTCCGTTTTATTCCTTTATTCTCTTCTTCACGATTCCAATCATGATGAGGAAAGGTTAGTCTACTTGACATGGACATCCTGATTGTGGGTAGAAACAAATAACATCTTAACTGATTGCCTACTAAAAAGGCTTTAAGAATGGCGTAAGAAAGGAGAAATCCTTTCTTAGGTCGTTGTTATAGCCTTTTAACATATAGCCAATAAGAAACGATTAGTATTAATTACCCCCTAGATAACCATTTAAAATAATAAGGTAGTGCTTCAGGTTCACTCGTTCCAGGTACATTTGGTCCATTACTTTGACAGCGATCATATTCGTTCCAGTTAATTTTAGCCCATTTTGCTAATCCCGCGTTCATCCTTCCATCTGGTTAAAGGGTTAACGTTACCTCCGAATCATGACAGCTGCTGCGTAGCAACCGGGTCAAACTGAAAAACTTATATTCCACAACCCATCGCCTAAACCATTAGTAACCAATTGGGCATCTTCATCCTCCTCCATTTAAACAGTAGTAGCTTATATATAGATTAAGATTAATACAACGTAGTTTGTCACAAACATGTTTTGTTTTTTTTCAAGTCAACCATGGTTTCGCTGGGTATTGACCTAGCTTCATCAGGACGAATGTCCTGTAAATATTCAAATTGTAAATGACATCATAAATGGTGTTTACAGTCACGTGTTTTGGTTAGATGCTTCCACGCGTTTGACAGAAATGGTGTGGATGCTGTGTTATTAACAAGTTGCGAAGACTTCTGATATATATGAAAAGCTTCCAAAATATCAAGTTTGGTGGTTGAATCTGGCTTGTCAATAAGTTTAAGAAGAAGCGAGCTTGTCAACGAGTTTTGCTTTTTCAAGAAGAAGCAAAACTTATTGACAAGCCAGATTCAACCACCAAACTTGATATTTTGGAAGCTTTCCATATATATTAGAAGTCTTCGCAACTTGTTAATGACATGGCATCCACACCATTTCTATCAAACGCGTGAAAGCATCTAACCAAAACACGTGACTGTAAACACCATTTATGATGTCATATACAATTTGAATATTTACGGGCCATTCGTCCTGATGAAGTCAATAATACCCAGCAAAACCATGGTCGGCTTGAAAAAATAAAAATTTGTGACAACTACGTTGTATTATCTTAATCTATATATAATCGTCACAAGACTAGTCTTTGAGATAAAGTAGTAGCTTATGCTGCGAGAAAAATCAAGTCCGGTTACGAATTTCAGAACTGACATGAAACAGAACAAATGAGATTGACTCAGCCCTTACTAAAGTGAATATATAATGAGCGTGAGTGACCCACCGTATTTTTGTGTTAAAAACTAGAGTAGATATGGGACGGGAGTTTGCAAATTTTGAATGTCCTGTGCACAATGTAGTATCTGAGGATAGAGCCACAATGCAGACCTTTTGTTTTTTTTATTGGAGGTTTAACGACCACCGTGAGCAAGTCAATGGGCTATAAGCAGTCGCCCATCCCTAATTTGGGGTCACTAGTTCCAGGGAAGGGAGAGAGCCAGTGCCGTAAGACAAACACAACATCCATGCCTCACCGGGTTTCGAACCCGGACCCTTTCCGCACGAATGATCAGAAGCCATCGCTTAGATCACTGCGCCATCGAGGCGGCGCAGACCTTTAAGAAGTGGACTGAAGAAAATTTGCAAGGCTAGATCGCATAGTCAGACGAAATATTATTTTCTGTACAGCGTCAAGAAGTTATTTTAATGTCATTTGGCTGTACAATTCCAGACGTGATAGCAGTTATTCAGGAAGACATTTTACTACTTATTACTTCGAAGGAGCTCACCAGTTATACTCGAACATTATTAGACGCAGAGAACCGAAGATATACACCACAACATTTTATTCACAATTTTGATTCTTCATAAAGAGCACACCTCTTACAAGGCATGATCAATTAATGACGCACACCTGTCAAACGTATCTAGACACTACAAATTTCCTGTAGCAAGAAAGGAATTGATATCGAGTTGGTCCAGCATTTGCTGCTCTCACAGCCACCACTCTGCTTGGAATAATTTCCATTAGATTACGTTTGCCGCTGGAATCGCCTTCCATTCTGCCGCAACAGCACTAGTCATGTCCGTCAAGGCTCACAGTTGGCATTCCATTTCACCCTAAATGTGCTGCTCTCAAACAGCCTCCACTCTGCTTGGAATACTTTCCATTAGATTAGGTTTGTCGCTGGAATCGCCTTCCATTCTGCCGCAACAGCACTGGTCATGTCCGCCATGGCTCGCAGTTTGCATTCCATCTCGCCTTAAATGTGTTCCATGGGGTTGAAATCGGGTCTTTTCAAACTATTGCTACACAGGCCTCGTTTTGGAGGAGGAGGACTGTTCAGTAACTTCACCGAACTGTTACGTAATGTTGGAAGCACAAAATAATCGAAAATGTCATTATATGCCCCAGCGGTAAGATTCCAAGACACTGGAACTATGGAGACCATCCCAAATCACGAAAAACAGCCCGAAAGCAGGATGCCTCGTCCACAAAACTTCACAGTCGGCACAACACAGTAGGGAAGGTAGTGTTCACCTTGCATCCTTCACACCCAAACTCGTCCGTAGGACTGCCAGATAATGAAGCATGATTCATCACTCCAGAGAACGCATTTCCACTACTCCAGAGTCCACTGGCGCAGAGCTTTACACCACTCCAACCTATGTCTGGTTTTCATCTTGCTGATTTTAGGAATGTGTACGGCTGCTGGACCATAGAAATTGTGAAATTGCTCCCAGAGTCATCTCGGAACTCGGAGGTGAGTGTTTCAACCGACAACAGGTGATTTTTTCGCGCCACCCTCTTCATCACTTGGCGGTCTCTCTTACCAGGTCGCGATTGCGTTCTTGTTAATCGTAGGCGTTCCGACTTCACAATAACATCACGTACAGTTGATGGGAGCATTTCAGCAGGGCAGAAATTTCCCAAACTGACTTGTTGCTAAGATGACCTATGATTGCCACGTTGAAAGTCACTGAGCTCTGCCGTACGGACCATTCTACTGTTCGTGCTCGTCTACGATGTTTATCAGGCCTCGTGCGTCTTTGTATATCAGTGCGGGCTATGGCTGTGACATATATGGACAAATCTATTACTCAAAAGTGGAAAGGGTGTCCAGGTACTTTTTACACGTTGTGTATATGGTAGACATACACGGTGATACAAATGGGAAACGTGACTGATGCTAGAAAACAATACTTCTCCCATGTACAAGTAAAATAACTTTGGTTTATTCAAAGTAACTTTCACCCTTCCTCCACACACCGTAAGCAACGTTCACGGAGCAAGTGGAACGATGGGTGGAAGGCCTTGTCTGGTATATTTTTCAGTGATCTGTTACAGCCCTTTCAAGGTTGTCTATAGCATAAAAAATAACAGTCTTTTGGTAAATAACAGTCTTTAGGAACGTGAAGACTCTCGCACCTGAGTTTGGGTGAGAATGGTGGGAAGCTTTTGCTGGCCAAAAGTTTCTGACCAATCGACGATTTGTGGCTTGTTTCGTTGTCCACAAGAGGAACCAGATGCGTGAGACTTACGATCTTTTTATTCTGAAGCCGCGCACGACGAATTTTTTGCAATCATCGTTTCAAAAACTCCCTATAGTAGGCGGCAGCAACGCTTCGTCCATTAGGAAAGAACATTTTGCTCAAAATTCATTCATTCGCTGTAATAAAATGATGAGCATTGTTTTAATTTTTGACCTTTCTTGAAGAACTTGGTTTTCCTGGGGGTGAGAAGGTTGCCGACTTTCAGTTTTCACTTCTGACTTCGCTTCGCAGTCCTATTGAAAACACGAGGTTTCTTCACCCGTAAGGATATAATTGAAGAAGTCCAGTTTGCTTTCAGAGGCTAAAAAGGGGGTTCCTTGCAGTGTTTAACTCGCGACTGTGTTTGCTCATACGTCAATGCATGTGGAACAGGTAGCTCACAGACCTTCATTTTTTTCAGATCTGGGGTTACTGTTCACTAAATGGCTTCGTTATTAAAGCATAGATTACCTTATATGATTCTATTCTGTACATAGGTCACTGAGTTAATGATTTGTTTTACCTTTTCAATCAATTCTTGGGTTGGAACCATTTCTGCTGGGTCCAGATATTCGTCGTCTTCCACTGATTCTTTTCTGTGGCAGAAACGTTTATTCCACAGGAAAACACGTTTTTTTTTGTTTTTTTTTATTGGAGGTTTAACGACCACCGTGAGCAACTCAATGGGCTATAAGCAGTCGCCCGTCTCTAATTTAGGGTCACTGGTTCTAGGGAAGGGAGAGAGCCAGTGCCGTAAGACAAACACAACATCCATGCCTCACCGGGATTCGAACCCGGACCCCTTAGGACGAATGATCAGAGGCCAACGCCTTAGACCACTGCGCCACCGGGGTGGCCAGGAAAACACGTACACGACATAGGCAATTATCTGCCTATATTTCCTTCCTTCATCATTTAAAACATTGTGGGGACGCTTTTACACAATCAAACATAAAACCTGATGTTTGCTATTTTTTATTATCCTTCCAAAACACAGACACAGAAAAAAAGCGTGTAGTTTGGCTCAAGCTACGTCATCGAATGGCGGAGGTTTCAATGGACCTCGTTAGAAGTGCTCGAGAAACAATTGCTCTTTTCTCAAAATAGTATAACTATACTAGTAATCCGAATTTCTTAGTATAGAATAGAAAATCCAAGCTTTCGCAAATCAACCAGATGGCTTTTTCAAGGAAGGTAGATAGCGTTTGCTGTCTACCTTCCTTGAAAAAGCCATTTGCTGTCTACATTCTTTGAAAAAGCCATCTGGTTGATGTGCGAAAGCTTGGAAAATGATTTTTTATTCTATACTAAGACATTCGGATTACTAGTATAGTTATACTCTTTTGAGTATAGTTGGTGTATGGTTCCTGTTTATTAATTGCTCTTTTATTTCACGTTTCCTTAGAGTAATCGATCTTTCATTTCATGTTTACCTAGCAGCATCAGCACTCATTGCATAGCATCAGTCCAGTTTTCTATTTGCCGATCTGTGTTTTGATCATCAAACACTCTCCGTCTGGAAAGTTACTTGTTTCTCCAGATGTGCGAGTCTTTTTTAGCTGCAGTGGTGGCGGGGTGACCAGGGCTGTAGGTACCGGAAGGGCAGGGAGGGCGATTGCCTTCCCAAAATGGTCATACCAGGGTCATAAATTTATGCCCTGATAGCCGTAAAAAATAGAAATGCAGAACGTGTGAATAAATCTACTGAAAATTGTATTTAAAAGAAAGTTATGCACTTCACTATTTGCTGATTCAGATTTGTTAGCTGTCTATAGTATTCCTCGTAGCTAACCGGAATGCAGACTAACCTACGCTTTGAGGTATTAGCATGAATAGATGGAGGCATATAAAATAATATGCGGATATTCTTAATCTCTGTGACCTTTCCGAAGGGATAAAGAGGTAATTTGTCACCAGCGCTCTTTCGCAGAAATATCCCCTGACCGTTTAACTTTGAACGGAAATTTTTACTTGATATTTACGTACAGCCACTGGGTTTTCACATATTATGTCAAATACCAGATGCGAGATTTTTGAACGATCGAAATACTTTCCAGTATCGGAGCTATGAGAAAGTAAAAACTATTTGAGTTGAATTCGAGAACGTTTGAACTCAAAGGGGCGTAATTTCAAGCCCCTGCAGATAAGGAAATGAAAAAATGTGGCGATAAAAAAATTATTGGAAAAAATATTCGCACAAAGAACAGACAGAAAAGTGATCTTCGACAAAGTTTTATTTGACACAGAAGCACGTTAGAAAACATCTTTTCCTAACTACAAAAAATAAGCAGGTTTTGCAGTAGCTCACCTACCATAGGGTTGGTCACACATATAGTCGATAAATTGCTTTAAAATCGCTCTTCGTGGTGGAGGAAAAATTTCAGTTAATTCTTTGAGGTTCACTACTAATCAACGGCAGAAGACACATGGGGTAGGGGGGGGGAAGAATACGCATGGAGCCTCTGGCAAACTGCGAATTGAGTCATCTGTAATAGAAAAGATATCATCGATATGCAAATGAAGCAGCAGGTGTCAGTCAGTGAGATAAAGTTATGTCAAGACCATGTTACTGGAATTTATAATGCACACTGCAGTATGAGATATCAAAAGTTTTTAAAATATCAAATGCCACAAATTGAACTCCATAAAATGTTTTCATAGCCATACATGTCTACGCTATTTAACTGCAGATATTTAGTCGAAATTAACAAAGTAACTCAGAAAAAAGCTTTGGCCAAAGTTTTGTTTTCAGCAAATGGGATACAGCTGAAATATGCTGTGTAGGTAATTTTTTATAAATTTTAAATGAAAATTTATTTCTAAAAAGTTGCATAAACACACGCAAAAGCTTGGAGGCATATCGAGAATGACTTCTAGCAAACTGAAAGTAAAAATGGCAGTGAAGTACTTTAAAAAATAGCCTAGCATTTCAAGTAATTTTTATCGATTTTGTAAACGAGAAGACAGGTTCTGCAGTCATTCGGTTGATCCATTTGGAAGTACGGGACTTGGAATTTGAAGCCATTACTATTTACATACTGTAGTGCAAAGTACAGGGGAAACTAATTTCATAATAAAATAACAGCGTAGGAGACCTTTCAATCAATTGTAATGTGGTGGGTGCATTGAGCAATATTAAATCAATATGTTTTAATCATTTCTTTTTTGCTTAGTTTCTTGTAAAGAGTACACAGGAGGACACTCAGAAATAAATCTTCTATGAAAACCGGTTGGCCGCGAAGATCTTACTATATCAACGCACGAGTGGACGGATTTAGGTCAAATGCACTGTAACCGTAGCTGTGAAGTGTAACTGCTCCTTGATATTTTTTCGAGGGTAACTACCAAAGACTTTGGTGTAGCATAGACTGGCAAACGTAATGCAAGCGATCCTGAAACCTATACCAACTGAACGTGCAGCTTCATCTACGGACGGGCAGAGTTAGATTGAATCAGATGCCTATGGGAAAGCAGGTATGTTTGATTCAATTTATAATGTACTGCAGAAATTACGTAGAAAAAATGTTCGCGTACGATCCAAGAACTTTCTACATCAAATTGTGATTGGCAAGTGCTCATATCCAAGTGAAAATAAAACTAGTAAACAGAAAAATACAGGGCTGTATGGCTGCTGGCCGTACGCACAGAGCAGATAAATAAAAAAAAATGAAAACTACTAAACAGGAAAATTTCGCATCACATACACTAAAATCGAGAAGATGTATCCAAATCTTAAAGATTTAGAACTGAAATACGCAAACACGTCAACACACTAGTTACTCCCTACAATGGCGGCCGGAAGTAGCATGCTCTTTGCCAGTCTATTCTTCTCCAATATCTTTGGTCAACACATTAGTACTCCCTACAATGGCGGCTTTCTATGTGTGCCGGAAGTAGCATGTTCTTTGCCAGTCTATTCTCCTCCTATATCTTTCGTCAACACACTAGTTACTCCCTACAATGGCGGCTTTCTATGTACGCCGGAAGTAGCATGCTCTTTGCCAGTCTGTTCTCCTCCAATATCTTTGGTCAACACATTAGTTACTCCCTACAATGGCGGCTTTCTATGTGTGCCGGAAGTAGCATGCTCTTTGCCAGTCTATTCTCCTCCTATATCTTTGGTCAACACACTAGTTACTCCCTACAATGGCGGCTTTCTATGTACGCCGGAAGTAGCATGCTCTTTGCCAGTCTGTTCTCGTCCAATATCTTTGGTCAACACACTAGTTACTCTCTACAATGACGACTTTCTACGTATGCCGGAAACAGAATGCTCTTTGCCAATCTATTATCCTGCAATGTCTTTGGTAACAACTCTCTACGTGAGAATGTTTTTCTAACCTCTGGTTTAGAATCATGTGACAGATGAAAGGGAAGATAGTTTCAATATCTTCTCCTATGTACGTATTATTCAAGGCAACCGTTAAGTTTTTCTTTATGACATTATGACACCTGACACCATACATCACTGGACTGCTGCCTGTTGCGTGAAACGTATGCTACAAATAATTGGAAGAAGCATAAGGTACGACTTCATCTTAAACCTGGTGACATCATACCGAACAAAACTGCAACCAATTACACGAAAGAAAACGTGGCAAAAAAAATCAGAATTTTTCATATAGAGAGAAATAGTTTACAGTCTACGCACATGTCGTGTAAATATTTATTTATGAAGATATATTTCGGAGATTTAGTAAAATTCCATGTCGTATATATCTTGAAAAAGAGGTTTTCGGAAACGTTTTTTAGGGGAAAACATTTTCGAAAAATATTTTCCCTACATTGATGATCGATCTGCCTTGAAAATTTCGATATATAAACTTTGGCGAAACAATTTTTAGCAGCAACTTTTTGCGCTTGAGAACGCATCGCATTCTGAGATACCTTCATTAAGTTGGGTGATGAACCTTGAAGAGCAGTCTCCAGACACTTTTCTGGATACAAAAAAGGAAACAACGATACTCTTCACTTATACCCTTTTTTCCCCCTTCTCACATGCATAAGACGGAAATTGTTTCTAAAACACAAGCGAAAGATAAAATCTTAATTCATGTCATGCAGTGTGATGGCTCTTTAATTAACATAAACCTCAGCTCTGTTCTCTTAGGGTAGTTTTACCTGTTGAAAAATTGGGTTGGCGCATAAACTTCTTATAGTTTAAAAGAATGCGTTTGATAACTCACCGGAAATTGTAACACTCCGTCGCCTGTAAATGGAAATATGCTATTAGAAAAAAAACAGTGGAGGGGAATATACTTTCGACACCGTCAAAATTGGGTGATTAATAAATCGGTTAAAAGTTGGGGAGAATAAATCGTTCTGGGAGTTAACCCTGTTGGTTGAATAAAATATGAGGCATATATTCACCTGCATCACCTAAACAAATTACTTCAAGAAAAAAACAAGTTAGTAAAATCATGCAATGCATTGATCATGATACGCTTTCCAACATACCAGAAATCGATGGCTGTAGAATAAATCTCGCTCCTATGACCTGACCTTTGACCCCATTTCGATGATATTCAACAGAACCGGTAAGGTATACTTCCGGAACAACATGTTAAACTTTTGTCGCAATCGAAGCATTTTTACTTAAGTTATAACGCATAAAGGCGATGGAATGGATCCTGATCCTATGTCCTGACCTTTGACTCCACTTCACCCCTTTTCAATAGGGTTTGTCTTCAGGTGGTCCCCTACTACATACTAAACTTTCATTGAAATCAAACCATATTTACGCAAGTTATGACGCATAACGGCAACGAAATGAATCCCGCTCCTGTGTCGTGACCTTTGACCCCAGTTTGTCCATTTTCAATAGGGTTCGTTCCCAGGTGGTCCCCTACCACATACTAAAATTTCATTGAAATCGAACCATTTTTACGCGAGTTATCGTGCGGACAGACGGACGGACGGACAAAGCTGGAGCATATACGCTTCTTCATCCTACGGTTGGAATCCGTAAAAAAAAAGTACTGACCTAATGTTAACCACTACAGACAAATCTATGGTACACCACCCCGGTGACCCACTGGAAAGAGATATTGAATTCTTCTATTCATTCGTCCGAGGTGGGGATTGGCCCCGAAGCAGGGACGTCGCCAAGGGGGTGCCTGATATTTGTCTTGCCAACCCAGTTCAAAGTGTGCCATTTTTCAGTATATTTAACTTTAAAATATAATCTACATTTTGTCAAATGTCATGTTTTATTTCATGCAGCCCTTCGTATTGTTCCTTAAGAAGTTAGTTGTATACATCTCCGTAGAAAGGTTATGGAAATATCATCCACAGGGCCATGAAAATTCAATTGTTCTCCACTCTTCTAAATCCTTAGTTTAAGCTTCTTTTTAACGTCAGTATGGCCAGGGGAGAATGACGAGAGTGGGCGAGAATTCACTGAGGGAGATCATTACTAATTACTCTGCTGTTTGTTTTCTTTACGAAATATGGTATTCCAACACTGAAAGTGGAGTCTAAAGCTACACTAGCACTCTTAGTACTGTCCCGGGACAGTGAAAGTGCAGAAAGTGGATGACTGGTTTGTATGAGAGGAGAAATTGTAACACTCCGTCGCTTGGCTGGAAACAAGGACGTTTAGAAGGGGTGAGATATTGTATCTGTATTGCACGACATTAAAATTTGATTTAAATAAACAAAAACGACATTTTCTTTAAAATTAATTGTTCAGGTACAGTACTCTTTTCGTAAGCAAAAATGCCAAACTTTGAAAAGCAGTTAAAGATAGTGCATTCAGAGCAAGAAAATATTTGAAGGCGACATTTTACCAACACTTCTATTATACACCAGCGACGTAACTAGTAAGATCCGTGCATGTATGTGTATTCAAGTGGAAGGGGTGAAAATTGCCCGAATTCCTTTGTAGCAGGTAGTGAAAAGCTATTAAGCAGCCCCGGTGGCGAAGTGGTCTAAAAGCTGGCTTATGACCATTCGTACGAGAAGAGTCCGGGTTCAAACCACGGAGAGGAATGGCTGTTGTGCTTGTCTTTACAGCACGGGCTCTCTCGCTTCCCTGGAACCAGTGGCTTAAATTTCGTAGTAAAAAGTTTCTGTCAAGCTTGCCCAGCCAAAAATAATATTCGCCCACCCGTCGCCCATCCTGATTTCGAAGTCTAGCGACGTCCCTGCCTCGTTATCTCTCCTCCCTGGAATCGGTGGCTGTCAAACGGACACATTTACCAGAGGGTCCATGGTAGGACTTCGTAAGGCTAGTTAGTCCCTGCGTTGCATCGTGGCGGACAGGTTTCGAGATCCAACAAATGTCAGCCGAATGTGGCTACAGTGGTTGGAGGAAGGTAACGTGCATCTCCATAGTTGAAACGCTATGCGTAGGCGAACGTCAAAACGCCTCGCTCGCTGCATTCGAGAGCAAGCTTTAGCAGCGTCACAACCCACAGCGAACGACAATCGACCAGGTGTACAGGCAGCAAAGGGCATCTTTTTAACGACACAGACGGTGAGTCGCAGACTATCTGAGGCAAGTTTACGCACTCACCAGCCATTGCGAACACTACCACTCACTTGCAACACATTGTAGTGGTGTCATGCGCGGCGATACGAATGAAACCATGTCGCATTCATCGACGAGTCTCGCTTCTATCTCAGCACCGACGATCGCCGTTTGAGAGTCTGAAGCTGACGAGGCCATGAAGCTGGTCTTGCCCGCCATCCGTGAGCATCATACTGCTCCTCAGCCTGATGCGATGGTTTGGGGCTCTATCAGTTTCAACAGCTGTTCACCGTTCGTGCGCATTGTCGCTACAATGAGAGCTCTGCGATACGTCAATGAAATGCTGCAGCACCTTTGGTTGCCGTATCTCAATGGTATCCGTGATGCCCAGTTTCAACAAGATAAAGCCTGCCCACACACTACCAACATCAGCAAAAAGTGGTTAAAATGTATCCAGTTGCTGCCTTGGTCAGCGCGATCCCCAAATCTTTTCCCAATAGAGAACGTGAGTGACGTCATTGGTAGACTACTTAATGACTCTGTACGACTCCCTCGCTATGTCGATGAACTGTGAACACAGGTCAAGGAAGTATTCTCAGCATTATGTCAGGGCACAATCTAGCGACTTTTCTACTCGACGCTACGCCGTGTTGCCGAATGTATAGCCCAGCATGGTGGTATTACGATCTACTGACTCAAGTCACATATACATATACCCTCCCCTTGCCACCGCATTCAGGTAATACATTAGAAACTTGTAACCAGTGGATCGCAGGTTTAGCAAGGGTAAAATTTAATAAACATTTTGAATGTGGTGAGGTTGAATCATCTTCCTTTTTCTTAACGCTTATTTGGAAACGGTCCCTTTTCCCCGCATTTCATGCAGCTGCGTAAGTGACGCATGTCTCTCTTCTTAGCTGTCCCATACGAAGAAATAACCGAGTACGATTTTATGACTTTGCTGCGAGGAATGTTTGACTATGATCTTTGTGGGAGGTATAAAGAGACTCATATCTAGCGAAGAGGGGTTTCACGTTAGGTCGAAGATTTACTGATAGGTCAGGGGGCCCGTCAGCAGCAGAGAGAAGACAATTGAAAGCGAACCCCCGCACCTTCTGCGAATACCTGGGATAGGGTGTAAAAAGGCAAAGGGCACGGACACTGGCCGAAATGAAGATGAAAAAGCAAGGGGATTCGGATTGACGCAAGGGAAGAGAGCGGTTGGAAAGATTTTTCCTCCTAGTCGAAAAGATGGTGGACGAAGGAATAAAAGCGTTCGTCAAAGCAGAATGAAAAGCAAAGTCATAAACGATGACTTAACAGCGAGATAACTGAAGAAACCCCTCACAGAGTAGTCATAATCAAAAGTGGATCCTCTACTTAATAAAACAATTGAAATTACAGACAATGCCTGAAAGGCTTTCCCCATAACTTCTCAGAATGAACATGTTCTTCACTGCAAAGAACGACTTATAATTTTAGCTGATATTTTCTTTATCTGTTTCATTATTGGAGAAAACACAGGTTAAACCTCGAAACTTCGACTTTCTCTACAAGTGAAAGTCAAACGAACAGGGCACTGAGGCATAATTCAGCGAAGAGCCGTGCAACGAATTAAGCCACTTCTTTTCCACCTACTTCTTATGTGTGGTAAATTTCGTCTCATTTCGTATACTCCTTCATGGTGTGGCATCTTCTATGTCGAAGAGTTCACGTGAATACTAATCGACCAATACCATTGTTTGTTGTCTTGTAAAATGAGCAGGTAAAGGTATACGTTGCTATAAGAACAGTTTCGATAAATACAGACACCCTCAATATTTATACCAAGACAGAAAGGAAGGACAGTCAACCACGTCTTGTATTCCAAAAAATAAAGTTGGTATTTTTTCGTAATGGTAAATCGTATTTCGTGATTTTGGACGGGAGACAGTTCTTCGAAACATGTTTCAGCCTACTTGTATGTGTACTGCATTTTTCAGCTGTATCCATCCAATTTAAAAATCCCTCAAATACAAGATAGTATTGCATTACATTTTCCATATCTACATTTACGAACACTTTTCACCTGATACAGCACCATTGTAAACGAATGTGAAAGACTTTAAAAAAGATAGGAGTTTTGATCAAACGTGCTCACCTGACCACAGTTTAACTCAACTAGGAATGCCAGGCTCGAACTCAAGATATGTCTTCACACTGTCTACCAATATTATTGCGAAGCCGAAAACAAGTATTATCATTAAACTGTGCAGCAGTTTATTGGCTTTCTTGCAAACTGAACAATTTTCATTGGTTACTCAAATCGAAATATTTGGGTACAGAGAGGTTGTACCACCACCGCCTTACCTTGCAGTAGGTTAAGAGCTCACTAAAAGTGAGAAGCTACGACCTAAGATTTCTCAAAAGTAGAAGACAAGTGTGTTACCCGGTGTCGGACCAGTTACAATGCCAGTCCGAACACACGAGATACTCGTGATGCATTGATGTTCGGGGCACAGTAAACATTTGACACTAATCTGAAAAGGCCGCCCCGGTGGCGCAGTGGTCTAAGGCGCTGGCCTCTGATCATTCGTCTGTAAGGGGTCCGGGTTCGAATACCGGTGAGGCATGGATGTCGTGTTTGTCTTACGGCACTGGCTCTCTCCTTCCCTGGAACCAGTGACCCTAAATTAGGGACGGGCGACTGCTTATAGCCCATTGAGTTGCTCACGGTGGTCGTTAAACCTCCAAACAAAATAAAAAAAAAAAAAATCTGAAAGGGCAAGTGTAGGAAGATCGCAAATGCTTCCTCGAAAGAAGAAACACTGTGCTCCTTAGAAGAGCTTTACCTTTCGTCTAAAACAAGCTCTCTACTGAAGACATAAAGACTGCACCTGTGGCGCAGTGGTCTAAGTGCTGGCTTCTAACTATTCGTCTGAGATGTGAGGCACGAATCCCGGTGACGAATGGGTGTTGTGTTTGTCTTACGGTGCTAGCTCTCTCTCCTTCCCTGGAACCAGTGGCCCTGAATTAGGGAAGGGCGACTGCTTATTGCCCACTGTGTTGCTCACGGTGGTCGTTACACCTCCAATAGATAAAAAGAAGACACAAATCAAAACATCAGTTAGAGAAGTACAGCAGTTTGAAGCCATAGCCAAGCCAAGGCTGCACCTAATTTGACTAGAAATACAGACACGGTTAAACACTGGTTATGACTTAAAAACAGATACCAAACGATTCATTGTTTGACGCCAATTCTCAGTGTCTGCGCTGATAACTACAGAAAGCTGGAGGGAAAGAAACAGACCAGCAAAAGCGGTGAAACATTTATGGTTGCAATTAATAAACTCAAAATAGTGTAACTATTCTTGTAATCCGAATTTCTTGGAGTAGAATAGAAATCATTTCCAAGCTCTCGAACATTAACTACATGGTTTGTTCAATGAAGGTAAACTGCAAACTGCATAACTCTACAATTTGAACAGGGTGACTTGACTAGACAATAAATGATTAGGTACGAATGCAGTTATTTATTCGCACCAAAAACGAAGCGTCACGTCTTTTTTACGCTTTTCACACCGTAGGTTGAAGAAGCGTATATGTTCCAGCTTTGTCCGTCCGTCTGTCCGCACGATATCTCGCGTAAAAATGGTTCGATTTCAATGAAATTTTAGTATGTGATAGGGGACCATTTGGGGACGAACCCTATTGAAAATGGGTGAAGTGGGATCAAAGGTCATGACATAGAAGCGTTATCCCTTCCATTGCTCTTATGCGTCATTACTTGCGTAAATATGGTTCGATTTCGATGAAATTTTAGTATGTGGCAGGGGACTACCTGGGGACGAATCCTATTGAAAATGGGTGAAGTGGTGTCAAAGGTCAGGACATAGGAGCGGGATCCATTCCATCGTTCTTATCCCATACTATTAAAGTAGCAATTCTTGTATCTATTTAAATTTTATTTTGAAAACGGCTCTAAGGATTTTGATGAAAGTCGTTAACCTACCGTTTTCTGGTACTAGAAATCAATTTAACTTGAACTCAACTGTAGGGAAATTCGTTTAGTGGGTTAAATAACCACCCCCGAATTACCACGTTTTTAGTGTCATGGCGTCATCCCATTAAAGTTATCCATGCTTAGAAATCTTATGACGTCACACTCTCGCGATTGAGATGTTGGTGCGCGGTCACGCTCTCTCTCTCATTACGTCACGCGTTGTGTGTGGATCCTATTAAAGTTTTATGACGTCGCACTTTTTCGAGCAGATGGTCGCAATTCCCATCTGCCTCATTACGTCACGCGCTGTGTGCGCATGTCCGTCCGCACGATAACCCGCGTTAAAAGCGTTCGATTTCGATGAAATTTTAGTATGTGGTAGGGGAACACCTGGAAAGGAACCCTTTTGAAAGTGAATGAAATGGGGTCAAAGGTCCGAACATAGGAGTGCGATCCATTCCATTGCTCTTATGCGTCATAACTAACGTAAAAAGGTTCGATTTCGATGAAATTTTAGTATGTGGTAGGGGACCACCTGCGAACAAACCCTATTGAAAATGCGCGAAATGGAGTCAAAGGTCAGGACACCGGAGCGGAATCACTTCCATCGCCATTATGCGTCATAACTTACGTAAAAATACTTCGATTTGGATGAAATGTTAGTATGTTGTAGGGGCCTGCCTGGGAACAAATTCCATTGAAAATGGTCAAAATGGAGTCAAAGGTTAGGACACAGGAGCGGGATATATTCCATTGCTTTTATGCATCATAACTTGCGTAAAAATGCTTCGATTGCGACAAAGCTTTATCAATTTATTTCGGAGGTATACTGAACCGGTTCTGTTGAATATCATCGAAATGGGATCAAGGGTAAGGGCACAGAACCGAGATTTATTCCATAGCCATTATCCTCATAACTTGAGTAATGATTTCTGGTATGTTAGAAAACATATGATAATCAATGCATTGCATGATTTTAATAATTTGTTTTCATTGGGTGTTTAACGACCACCACGAGCAACTCAATGGGCTACAAGCAGTCTCCCGTCCCTAATTTAAGACCACTGGTTATACGGAAGGGAGAGAGCCATTGCCTTAAGGTAAACACAACATCCATGCCTCACCGGTATTCGAACCGGACCCATGTTGGACGAATGGTCATAAGACAGCGCTCAGACCACTGCGCCGCTAGGACGGCAATGGTGTCATGTTGGTTGGGTACGCGGTACCGTTGGAAAAAACGCAGCATTATTTGACGAACTGGTTCCAAATTTGCGGCAATTCTAGAGAGACACTATCGTTGCAACCTTCATTTTTGGTAATGATCTCTTAAGGTTTCGCAGTAGATTTAGGCGTGGAGTATGAAGCTGATATCTTTATATTATTCCACATAGGATCAGCTGACTTGAACTTGACTTCTCTGGACAGAACAATGGTTACTTTTCCATCCCTTGTGATGTCTCTTTTATGTCTGTTGAGTTTATTCTAGACGAACGCTTGGTCATTCCGATGTAATATCGTTTAGATCCGGTCGGATATTGTAATGAAATGGTATAAACACCAGCCTCGTTGAGAACAGGGGGCTTGTCAGTATTTATTTTAAGCATAGTATACAGGGTGTTCGTAAACTGTTTTGACAAAGGAAGAGGGGTGATAGTACTCATCAAGACGAACAATATTTACAATTGAACCTAGGGTCGCATTCCACTCTGAGTGTCAGAAAAGAGTAACTTCGGAATACGTCCAACAAGCACAAGTCGTCACCTCAGACGTCATTCGCCAGAACATCTCCGTTAAGCATTTACCGTATGCAAATTGCCAGAGAAAAGACGCAGCATCGACAGTTGCAGCTGATTGGCTTATCAATGTGCAGTAGACACTTCCCAAATTCCACATATCCCGAACGATGGATTGGACGTGGCAGACATATGGCATGGCCTCCATGCTCCCCGAACTTAAACCCACTGGACTTCTTCTGGGGGAACATGAAATAATTGGTGTACGAGACGCCTGTGGACTGCGTGGAAGATCTCTTCACGAGAATCGTTGTTGCAGCGGACAGGATAAACAATACAAAATTATCTTTCTTTGCACTGTTGAAAGTTCAGCCTGGACATCTAACTTTACTCTTTTCTGACACTCAGAGTGTAATGCGACCCTAGGTTCCATTGTAAATATTGTTCGTCTTGATGGGTACTATCACCTCTCTTCTTTTGTCAAAGCAGTTTACGAACAGCCTGTATAAAGATGCCGGAGACCTTACGCCGATACGAGCCCAGGTAGATTAGTTGCGGCACCGAAGGATTGACACGGCTGGATCTGGATTTTTCGATATAATTTTGTATCTTGTTGGATGTGTATCCTGCCTCAGCGATTAATTCGATTATGTTTTTTCATTGGCATTGTCTTGAGTGAACATCGGAGGAGACGGCAAAGGCTCTTGTAATTCGAAAACGGAAGAAAGCTGTCTTGTAATAATCAGGACAGAATGAACTGCGGGGAATCAGGTTGGGGATGGAGGTGGGTCTGTAATAGACTTCTGTGCGAAGGCGGTTGTCAGGAGATTTGTTCACTAAGACGTCCAGATAAGGTAAGCTGCCATTGCGTTCAAGCTCCATTGGGAAATTGATCGTAGGGTGTATATAATTGACTTTTCAAGGAAAAGCGGGAAAGACTCCTTTCCGTGAGGCCATGTGAAAAATACGTCGTCTCCATATCGTGTTAGCATTGCCTTGCATTGTCTTTATTTAATGTACAGGGTGATTAATAAAGAAGTATACATTTTCCAGATGCTGTAAAACAGTAACAGTTAAAGACACGGACGACAAGTGATAAACCGTTAGACAGATGTACTCATAAAGTTTGTGTCCCGCTACTGAGGGAAGTGACCAAAGCGATAGCGCGCGTGTCACGTGACTAGTCAGTTAAAATGGCAGCGTCTACAGTAGGGAAATCGTTTTGTGTTCTTGAATTGAGCAAAACGGAATCTGTAACTGTTGTGCAACGGCATTTTCGATCACGATTCGGAAAAGAACCTCCAACCATACTATCTACGATTGGCATAAAACATTTGAAACTACGGGCTGTTTGTGCAAACTTAAAAGTCCTGGACCACCGCGTTTATCGGAAGAAGTCGTAAATAGTGTTTGCACCGCCATTCAACGAAGCCCGGGTTAAAAAATAAACGCGGGGGGGTGAGTCGTGATATGCAGATTTCGCATCATTCTGTCTGGATAATTTTGAGAAAGAAGCTAAACAGGATTCATACAAGATGATCACTGAAAATGATCACTGCACTTGATTCAGATATCTTACCTCGCGTTTGGGCGGAAATAGATTACCGGCTCGATGTGTGTCGTGCGACTAAGGATGCACACATAGAACATCTGTGACTGTCTCTAAAAATTACTTGAAGCATTCCCCTACAATTCTGTTACAGGTAATATAAAATATCTTACATTGTTCTTGTTTTATAGTGCGTTGAAACTGTGTACTTCTTTATGAATTCTGTGTTGCATTTGCTAAGAAAATTACTTCTAGATTGTCTTTGCCTGGTCTGGCGAGACTGAGTTACCTTTGCCTAAGGTTTCCACACGGAATATCTTAGCTTAATCTGTTAGTTCTGCATTGTTTTTGTTTAGGCATTTGTTTCTGCACTGTATTAGTTTGCTGACACTACACTGCCATGTATGCATTTTTCATTTCGGGGTTTAACGAGACCACCGTGGGCACCTAAGTGGTCGCCTGCCATATTAAGGCCACTGGTTCCAAGACAGGAAGGAGAGCAAGCGCTGTAAAATAGACACACCACCTATGACTCGCCATGGACCAGCACCTGGGCCAACTCGGAAGAGTAGCTAGATGCGTGCGCATCTGCCTGTTTGGTCTCTGGATAAGTGTATTGACGTTTCATAGTATTTTGGTTCCGCATTGTATTCTCTGCTTGTGCGGATTCTGCATGTCCTTTGCATGATTTCTGTGTTTACTTTGCTCGAATTGTTAGTTCTGCATTACCTTTGTTTGATCTTGAAGGGAATTGCCTTTGCGTGATGTCCTGTTTACTTATTCCAGTTCTCTATTTTGCGTTTGATTATTCTGATAAATCAGCCTTACTTTTGCTTGATCTGTTAATTTGACATTGCCTTTATTTGCTGTTTCGGTTCTGGATTGCTTTCGCGTGTTGCGTGTTTCTGTATTCCTATTTTTAGCTTTGTTTCTACTTCGTACATAAAACCTGCACTGCATTTGCTTAGTTTGCTTTTTCTTTGCTATTTTTGCTCGATTTTGTTTCTTCAATACTCGTTTGCTTTGCTGCTTTCTCTCAAGCGTTTCGTAATTTATAAAAAAGAAAACTGTTTTTCTTGATCTTTTGCCTCTGCTCCATTGTTTTTTCTTCATCTTTTGCCTCTGTATTTCACATGCGTGCAATATTAGTACTTCGCTGTTGTTAATTTATCTCTTAATTCTGCATAATCTTATGCGTTTCATTGTTTATAAGCAATGGTAAAATATTTATTTTACCAAAACATATGTATTTACTATAGCTTATAAACAATGAAACGCGTAAGTAACAGGATAAAGATTACGCAGAACTAAGCGATAAATTAACAGTAGCGAGGTACTAACACCGCGAGCATATGAAATGCAGAGCTGAAAGGTCCAGAAAAAAGATAGAGGCGTCCAATAAATTTCTTGTGTTTGTATGTACTTGATTAGTTCTGTTTCGCCTTTTCTCATCAAGCCCAAACAAATTCCCTTGTTTTTGGTCGTTGTGTTGGTTTCATTTTTCCATTACTTATTTAATTAATTCTCCTTTCCTACTGTTCATTCTATTAGATATTTCTTGTCAGTGCGTACTTATTTCTCCCAATCCTTTTGTTTTTAAGTGATTTCTAGATGGGCTTCTTCATTATTTATTTCATTCTGCCTTTGTCGCTAGCTCAGCTTTCCTCTTGTGCTTAATATATATGTTATGTTTTGCCGTTAACTTCTGTGTTCACCCGGCAACGTCTCCGTCGCCTGGTCTGTTATTTCCATATTTATTCGATGAGCGCTGGTTCTATTTTTCATAATAATCGCGGATCGCCTTTGCATGGCGTACTAGTTCTTTATTGCCTGCTGTTTGGCAATGTTGCTTTTATTAGGTCTACTAGCTCTGCGTTACTTACATTTATTCTACCAGTTTACCGTTGCATTTTCTTGATATCTGAGTTTTCGGTTTCTTTCGCTTTGTCAGTTGCTTCTGATATTTATGGAGAAACGCCGGCGCGAGAAACAGTAAATCAAAATTATGTGCTGACAGTATAACATTGAAGGGAAAGGTCTCAAAACGCACCTTTATCCCACAAGCAGTTTTTCGAAAGATATGTTTTAAACATTGAAAACGAATTTAGAATCAGAATACTAATGATATCCATAGTCAAAGAATCTTCGACTTTCGTAAATACTCCTTCAATATCATAATGGATTATTTTTTTGATGAAGCAGTATCATTTTTGTAGTTCAGACATAGACTTATAAGTTGTAAAGGAAAGAATTTTGTGACGCTACTAGTCGCTACTAGCTAAACTTCAGATAGCAGAACGTATTATTCACCAGGAGAATAAGTTGAGCGGAGTTTTCTTCCTTATCTCTGATATCCCTCTATTTGAAGCTTAAGAAAGTCGTAACATTTCTCTAACGTAAGACTGAATTACTGACAACAGGAAAAAAATGTATGCTTCTTGCAGAGCATGAACATTCAGGTAGTTTAAGATTAGGATAGCATCACGCACCACAAGCGAAATGGGAAGGCTTTTTTACCAGAACATTTACCTTTTGGTAAGTTCAAATGATAGTAGTAGTAATACCAAGTAGAAACACAAAGCCTTAAGGGAAAGTTTTATGTTTCATAAGTTCAGTTTTAGGGCAGTAGAACAAAGAAGAACGGGCTTTACACTAGAATGCTCTTTCGGTGGTTCTAAAATAGGGAAGAAAGAGCAGGTTTTTTTCTCCTCACAGGATAAAAATTCTGCTACCACATATTTTAGGAAGAAGCTTAATGTTACAAAATATAAAGATTCAGCTAGTTCGAGTTTAGTGGTGATATTCCATCATGCAGAAAAGAAGTATCCTTTTGCCAAAATGACATTCTATTAATTCAGATTATGGAAAACAATTTACTTCAAAAAAAAAAAAAAAGTAAAGGGCAAAGGGAAGATTTTTCACAATAATTTGATTCAGATTTAGTGTAGTTCTTCTATGCTGAGAAGGAAGTCTAAATTTCGTTTTAAACGTTTACACAGCAAGTTAAAGATAATGGGTAGCTTTTTATCAGAACAAAAGCTCTTCACTGGTTAAAGTTTAGGACCAACTCAGAAAAAAAATACATTTTTGCTTCGAAGTAAAATTTATCTCGAAGACTTCTGTAACCGCCAGGTTCAGTGTTTGAATTTATTTATTTTTGCCTGCACATGGGGCAAAAGATTAGCATGCGTAAAAATAAAGAGATTAAAAATAAAATAAAAGAGTGCAGCTTAAATTGATTGCTTTAAATAGTAAACTGTACTAGTAATCTGGTTTATTTGTGTAAGTTTATATATCAACGTTTTCCAGCTTTCGCACAAGATTTTTCTAAAATACGCCAGTTAAATCGGATTACTAGTATAGTTTTACTAATTTGTGTACAGTTGGTGTACTGTTATTAATTTAAATTGATTGCTTTGTTCAAGTTGTTCACAGATGAATAAGAATAGGTACATAGATTTTTGAAAGTGCTCTTAGTGATGGAAATGAAGTACTTCTGTGAGAATACATACAATAATATAGTTTAGTTAAGGGACTGACACTGGGACCCCTACGGGAGAACGAATCTCGCTTATGAAACCAAGATGTTACTGTCTTGGGCCCATGGTATTAAAATCGCACTTCTGGAAACCAAAGTGTTACTCGTCCCATCTCTGCCGATCCCCTCCAAAATTACAAGTACACGAACAATTAAGCGGTCCAATACTAAATCAATTACCAAAGAAAATATCACGTCAGTCAGACACCACTTGAAATCTTTCAGTTCAAATTTAGTTCCTAGTAAATATTTTACTTGAATCAAAATAACTGTTCAAACTGACATAAGCTCTTGGATCACTCCATCAAGAGCATCGTCATCAACGTACTATTAAAATAAACATTTCCAAAGTGATATTAAATTTAATCAGTCGGTGCGTTCTACTGATTTAACTGGACGCACTGGTTTAACGGGCACAAACACTTTAACAAGAAATTAAATGTTGTTGTTAACCCTTTAAAGACCATAACGCGCAAAACGCCCGTGCGTACAAACGACCATAGCCGCCAGAAGCGTCTGTCTAGAGTGAGTCAGATTTCCTACCCTTACTTGTTCTTCAAATTTTCTCGACCTATGAGGGATCAGCAGGAGTCACCCTCAGTTATTATTGTTGTTATTAAACAAAAGAAGTGAAACAACAGACCGTTTCAGGCGTTATGGTATTTAGAGTGATACAAGATTTTAAGGTCATGGTCGTTATAGGGTTAAATGAGATTAAAAGATAATTTGCCGTCCCGGTGGCGCAGTGGTCTGACTTCTCATTATTTGTTCAATGGGATCCGGGTTGGAATCCCGCTGAGGCACGGAAGTATGTGTTTGTCTTTCGGCACTGGCTCGCTCCTTTTCCTGGAACCAGTGGCCCTAAATTAGGGACTGGCTACAGCTTATAGCACAGCGAGTTGCTCGCGGTGCTCGTTAAACCTCCAAACAAGACAAAACGAAAAAAAAATTAAACCTCCAAACAAGAAAAACCATTAAGTGATGAATGCAAACAGCAGATTAAATTATGCCAACCATGCATAGGAGCTGTCTGATAGAGCAATCAATATTTGGCCGAACTCCGGTTCTGAAGTGTATGCAGAAGTTCGCACCACTATTTAAAGTTCAGTGTTACACTACTCTAATTAGTTTCTCAGAAACTCGCTGTCACTAACCGTAAGACTCATCAGATGATCAGGTGGATAAGTAAATATGCGTTCTTACATTTCCTCTCAGGAGTTATATACACACATGTGTATGACGCACATATGTTGCACACCATACACAAGGCATACAGCATTAGAAATACTGCACACACAGGGCGTATCACACGATGGACGCTTGGCTGAGCTGTCCTTGCTCGCTGAACCTTAATGCGATGAGGTTTTGCACTTTCACCGACACTATATATAGTCGTACATTTTGAGAACATGCTACCTCGTTGCATGCTATGAGGCAGAAATTGGAATTATCTCTTCCTTACCCGGGCTTGTTGCTTTGACCTGTGCGCGGCTATAAAGTTTTCCGCGGTACGCATACACTATTTCAAAACCAAAAGGCTTCCAGACGATTTGCAGCTGGATAGCAGCTGACTTCTCCAGCGTGTTTGTCTTACAGCTGGATAGCTGCTGACTTCTCCAGCGTGTTTGTCTTACAGCTGGATAGCTGCTGACTTCTCCAGCGTGTTTGTCTTACAGCTGGATAGCTGCTGACTTCTCCAGCGTGTTTGTCTTACAGCTGGATAGCTGCTGACTTCTCCAGCGTGTTTGTCTTACAGCTGGATAGCTGCTGACTTCTCCAGCGTGTTTGTCGTCATTATTACTATCTGTATTTGTAGACAGACGGGCATTCGCGCTGTTTTCTGTCACTGACGACAGGTATAGACCTTCGCTCTCCAGAAGGTAGGGCTTGCCATCTCGCTCCAATTGCCTTCGATGGCCACGCCGTTACCGGACAGGAGGAAGTCCATCCGCATCAACGGCTTCTCCTCTTGAACCCTATCTGCCGCATCTATCTAGCGTATCGTCGAGAATTTCTTTTGCCAAGATACCTTTCTTTTATCATGTGTTATTACTAAAAAGTCACCACCCAAAGCTCAATGGCATTCCGTACTAAAAGCTAACTCATTACCTAGTTTTCTTCTTAGAGTAGTTCCCTCGCTTTAGTTGTTTGTCTCGTACATGAAGAAAAGTTGCAGCCATCCTATCCAATATTCGTTGTAATCGTTGAAACCTTTTAGGCCACCGAAAGCACTCTGCGAAGGGGATGCTGTAATATGGTCTCTTCGTTGTCAAAAGGAGGGCGTTCATACAGCAGTTGTTTTCACCGAACCACATGGTTTTCCGCAAAAGCGTCCCAAAGCCACACGCATGGTTCCAATTTCAGAACACTCTTTCGTTACTCCATCTCGATCAAATTCCGAACCATTTCCACTCTAATTCGATTTCCTAAAAACTTATTTCAGTATATCCCAGAATATGCAAAATTGTCGAAATGGCAATAAATTAACGTGTTTTCTCCATGAAGACGAGGAAACGGCAAGGAGCCAAGGACCAGATTGTCCCATTGCAATGAAAAGCCAATACATAGTGGGGCGTGCCTGCCCCGCAGGACGCACTCGATATAAAGGCAGATAGCAGCAAGAACGAACGTATGCGTAGCTCAGTTGGTAGAGCGACTTGTTCTGGAATAAGTGGACTTGGATTCGATCCCCGGCGTGGACCAAAAATGACGGAGAAATTTACTTCGTTATAATGGGTATACTGAAAGTTTCTGTAGCGGCGGGACAATGCCAAATTTGTGTTCCATGACTTACTTCAGATTACTCTAAAGCACGCTGAAAAGCACAGGGAGCTTTGATTAAAATACCAGGAATCACATCAAAACAAAACCTCCGCTGTAACATAAACCCAGAAGACTATTACAGGATTTCAATTTATGTACCATTTTTAGACGTGTGGAAAATAGATTTCTCGCAAACAAATCGGTCTTATCAGGATTCCAGTCACTTTTTCCAAACAAATCTCAATTTGCCACCATATTCTCAAGATATTGATGGTTTTAAAACTTTAATTGAATTTTATACAGATGACTTGAATGGCTCGCAAGAAGAACTAATCACAGAATTGAAACTGTGATACCTTAGGATCAAACACAAAGAAAAGGAATGCTGGCCAAAAGATGCATTAAGTGCTTCAAAAGTGTGCTACAATGAGGTGTTACCCAGTATAAAAACACTCTTTCACGTACTTTTACAATTTCAGAAAGTGAGCGTTCGGTTTCAACACTGTGTCTCCTAAAATTATACACTATATATATTGACAAAAGTCACGGGACACTTAAAAGAGAAACACAACATAGCATTTATTGACATATAATAGTACAGTGTCGGTCCACCTTTGGCATTAATGCATGCACTTACCCTTCCAGACATGCTTTCGACAAGGTTTTGGAACACAGCGATATGTATGCGCTTCCATTCGGTACATAATGTTGCCACTAACTGTTGCTTAGTAGTAAGCCTTGGTTCAAAACTTCTTATGCGGCGCTCTAATTCATCCCACAGGTATTCTTTGGGATTAAGATCAGGAGCTCTGTGCTGGCCAGTCCCCACACGATACGGAATTATCGTCAAACCACGCCGTAACAGTTCTTGCTTTATGGCTCGGTGCATTATCCTCCTGGTACCAACAAGGCTCGGTAACATAGTGTTGCCACAGACTTGGTAGGGCATAATTGCCCAGAATATCGAGGTAGACGTGCTGGTTAACAGGTTTGTCCACGATAACCAATGGGACCATACCACGAAAAACACCCCCGCACGAGTACAATGCCAGCTCCAAAGTTGACCGTAGGAACAGTACACTATGGTAAATAGCGTTCCCCCGGTTGCCGCCATACCCACACACGGCCATCAGACTAATGGATCGTGTATCTGGATTCATCAGTCCATAGGACCCGTTTCCATTTATCTACGGTCAACGATAAATGCTCTTTACACCATAATAAACGACGAGTAGTATTCCGAGTAGAGATGAAAGGCTTATGAGCAGCCACACGACCGCGGTAACCCATGGTATGAACTTCTCCGCGACTGGTACGTGTACATACCCAGGTTCCAGCATTTTTACTGACCTGTACACTGAGGTCTTGTGCAGTACTCCGTCGATTAGCTGTAAGGACACTCCTGAGGCTTCGACGTGCTCTATCACCGATTTTGTTTTGTCTGCCGGTACGTTTTTCTGCTTCAGGCACGCCATATGTCTCGCACTTATTCAGTACATCCAAAACAGTTGACATGAGTATGTTTAAATGCCTCTCGGTTTCTCTTATGGACAACCCACTAATATAATATCCAACAATCTTTCCTTTCTCAAAGTATGTTCGCTCTTGCCGCGACATTTTCACTCAAATTCACAGTGCGATATGATCGCGGTCAGCTGCAGGCTTGTTTTTATACCGTTTGTAGCTGTACAACGCATCTTAACAACGCAGTGGATCAGTTCATTTGCTTATGAAGGAGTGTCCGGTGGCTTTTGTCAATATAATGTATCTACGTAATACCATATCAGAAGTGAGACTCAATAGGTTAACATTACTTGTCAATTCTCATTCATCGAGAATACCCACCGAAAGCTGAAGAAGTTTTATATGAACTAGCAAAAAAACGCAGAAGTCTGGAAATATAACTCAAGTAATAGTTAAGTAAAAGAAACATAAGAGTTGATTCAAATTTAAAAACATTTATCGAAATGAATGTCGTCAGCGTCGGGTAATGCTAACCTATTGAGTCTTAATGTGCAATTTAACAAGGGCCGTTATACAAACGAAGAATGTTTCATTAGGAGGTACATTTTTATTTCCTTCTAGTATTACTTGTATTAGAACGAAGTAAATTTCTCCGTCATTTTTGGTCTACGCCGGGATTCGAACCCGAGGCCGCTTATTCCGGAACAAGTCGCTCTACCAACTGAGCTACGCAGACGTTCATTCTGAATCCTATCTGCCTTTATGTCGTGTGCGTCCTGCTGGCAGGTACGTCACATCTCCCCCACCCCTCCGAAAGAGGGCCGGGGGCATGGCCCACGGGTCAGCCGTGACCATGAATCGTTGCAGGCAGCCATCCACTGTAGAACGTGCACTTGAGAACTCCCAGTCAATCTGGTGTGTGGAAAGCAACGTCACACGTTTTTATTATTTTTCGAAGCGCTGGAGAAGAGATTCTCTGATTTTTCTTATCTCGCGGTGTGGAAAGAACATCACACCATTGCGAGATTTTGAACGGTCGGGTCATTCGGATAGTTCGGGCGCCATTATAACGAAGTAAATTTCTCCGTTATTTTTGGTCTACGCCGGGATTCGAACCCGAGTCCGCTTATTCCGGAACAAGTCGCTCAACCAACTGAGCTACGCAGACGTTCATTCTGAATCCTATCTGCCTTTATGTCGTGTGCGTCCTGCTGGCAGGTACGTCACAGTATCTTTTAACCATTTAAGAGTAAGTAGTGTGGTATTCTTGTTTTCCACTCAGATAAATAGCAAAATATAAGTGGTCAACCATTATGTGGTGATAAGAATATAGGTAATAAGAATATGAATAATAATTTCCAGCAATATTTATTTTAATAATTTTGCGCGAATGTAGAATTCATTTCAAAAATTCACTCATAGCACATTTAGTTGTATTAAAAGATAAATTTCGTAACACCCCACCCCCGCCCTCCCCTTCCCACCGAAAAGAATTTCTGGGCACACCACTGGAGTAAAGGCTTGGAGGAGTTACCTGGTGGTGAAAAAACATTTCCTTAGTTTCAGGATTTCACGTCCACCATGTGTGTGTGTGATTGGAGGTTTAACGAACCATGTGCAACTCAGTAGGCTATAAGCAGTCGCCCGTCCCTAATCTAGGGCCACTGACTCCAGAGAAGGGAGAGCGCCAGTTGCCGTAAGACAAGCACAACATCCGCGCCTCACGGAATTCGAACCTGGACCTATCTCGGACGAAGTGTCATAAGTTGTCGCTTAGACCACTGCGCCATGAGGGGGGGGGGGCAACGTCCACCATGAGCAACTCTTGGGGCTTAGGAAGAAGCGGTCGCATCTTCCTAAGTTTTTTTTTTGTTGGAGGTTTAACGACCACCGTGAGCAGCTCAATAGGCTATAAGTAGGGCAGTAATTTTATCGCAGAAAAAAAAGGGAAAATTCGCGGGGTAAATTATGAAATTTCGCGAAAAATTCGCGGCCAATGATATACACCAATCCCCCCTCCCCCAAAAAAGTCTACTAAGTTACGAAGCAGTAATGCAAATGACTAGTACGTAACTAAATAAGTATAACTTTATAAATTTCTAAAATTGACACACACATTTATAAACCATTCAAATTCTGGCAATGCTATCAATGCCGTTACAGGAGATCAAGATTTCCATTTAAGTGGACGGCATTTTGATACATTATATTATACGTACCCAGACTTTCTTCTTTAATGCTGCGTCTGTTGTCCTGTAACACCTTTTTAAATTTAGAAAAGGATCGTTCAGCATCGACACAGTTTGTGGGTACTGACAGACAACGGATGGCGATCTCATGTAGCTTAGGAAAACGAACTTTTTTCGTGTACTAGAAGTCTAGCAAACCTTCGCTGACACGAAATTCTTTTACGCTCGCTTTATATGAACGAAATTCACATTTTAGTTGGTCCTTATCTTCGAACATAGGAATGTGGCTGAAAACAGTGAAAACTTCGTCGTCTAAAAGGCCCAAAGATTCAAATTGATCGGGATCAAACACCCTATACATGCTTTGAAGAAATTTGCAGCTGGCTGACAAAATCGGTGTTTTTTTATCTTCAAAAAAATGCTTAATTTTTCATAACGAGTGGATAGAGCTATTTTTGCAGCAACGTGATCGCAGTCTTGACTCTTGCTAAGAAGACTTGACGTTGTCAGACATTTCATTAAATATCTTGTGTGCGGAAATTCCCTGTTTTTCAAATAAAGTGAGCGGTTTACTAGTCCGGCAAGTCACAAAAGTCATTCAACAGTATCGGGGAGAAATCACGAAAGGCCGCCTCGGTGGCGCAGTGGTCTAAGCGATGACCTCTGATCATTCGTCCGAACGGGGTCCGGGTTCGAATCCCGGTGAGGCATGGATGTTGTGTTTGTCTTACGGCACTGGCTCTCTCCCTTCCCTGGAACCAGTGACCCTAAATTAGGGACGGGCGACTGCTTATAGCCCATTGAGTTGCTCACGGTGGTCGTTAAACCTCCAATCAAAAAAAAAAAAAAAAATCACGAAAGACCACTTGTGCACTCTTCAGCATAGTGCATGTGACCTTGCTTGTTCGAAAAGAGTATCTTCGTAACGAACAATCTTGAGAGGTAGTTTAAGGTTTCAAGCTCTGGTTTGGACTTTCGAGTACTATTACTTTGCAGTATATTTTTCGCGTAAATCCTAACGCAGGCAGTATTAGAATTATTTAATTATGAAAAATACAGCAATCAAAAAATTTTAATAGAAATTAGGCAAAAATAGGTAAAAAATCTGAAATTCGCGGGTATATTTGAAATTCGCAAAATTACAGAAAACCCCTAAAATTTCCCCCGCGACAGAATTACTGCTCTAGCTATAAGCAGTCGCCTGTGCCTAATTTAAGGTCACTGGTTTCAGGGAAGGGAGAGAGAGCCAGTGCCGTAAGACAAACACAACACCCATGCCTCATCGGGAATCGAACCCGAACCCCTTACGACGAATGATCAGAGGCCATCGCTTAGACCACTGCGCCACCTTCCTAATTTGGGCCGCCCCGGTGGCGCAGTGGTCTAAGGCGTTGGCCTCTGATCATTCGTCGAAGGGGTCCGGGTTCGAATCCCGGTGAGGCATGGATGTTGTGTTTGTCTTACGGCACTGGCTCTCTCCTTCCTGGAACCAGTGACCCTAAATTAGGCACGGGCGACTGCTTATAGCCCATTGAGTTGCTCACGGTGGTCGTTAAACCTCCAATCAAAAAAAAAAAAAAAAACCTTCCTAATTTGGAACCACTGGTTCTAGGGTATTGAGAGAGCCAGGGCTACCAGATAAACACACCATCAAACAAACTTCCCAGCTCGGATGTCTCGCCAGAAACCAACGTCGCTGAGCACCCGGCCACCTGTAAAAAAAAATGAACTATAAATATGGCGTAAATTTTACATTCTTATTTCTTCTCATTATCGCCAGTAACACTGGCAAAGTAGATGTACCTGATACTGAGAATTGTTCTCGTAAATAAAAGAAACGGCATGAAAATTTTTGCGATGGCTTGCTGCACTGAAAACGAAAGATCGGCTGCGTATTTCGGCATCGGCAATACTGGAGAACATGCGGTGCCCTACGCTGGCGCGGTGCCAGAAGCTCTCAGCCGCCGTCCTAACGTTTCCGCAATGAACCTTGATTACACCCCGCAAACAAATGTTTACGTCATTCTCCAGCGGTGCTGATTGTTCTGTATCAGCTTCTAGTCACGTGATTCCCTTCACAGCGAGAGCAGCTGCTTCAGTGGCTGTTTTGTAATGATGTGAAACTTTCCTCGCGAAGATGGGAAAACTAACTTTAAAAGACGTTACACTTTTACGTTAATGCTTTTAAGTCTCCCCTTTTAATTTACTTGCCATCTTAAACCACCTGGGTACTGAAATTAAGCGCTTCACATGCAACGGAGGAAATTGAGACAGTCGTTTACGGTAATTTGTTTGTCTGCGGCGTCATCAGTGATCTCGTTGAGTGGATGTTCTGTTGTTCGGGAGTTTCCGATAAACTAACTCCTACTGTATATCTAAGCGAAAAAGGCCGAAGCAACTTTGTCACAGAAATAGCGCGGGTTCTTGGTGTTACGATCGCCAGCTTTCCCGTTTCCTATCGGCCATTAAATGAACTGAAGCGGAGAAAAGGCAGAAAACATTCCGCAGAAACACACATTGATACTCTGCAACATAAAAGAATAGGGGAAGGGTATTTCGCTAGAAGCCTTTCATTTTTCCGTTAATGAATTAATCGCTGTCATCGACATCCACTCGGTTCTCGGAAACGATCAAAGAAAGACATTAATTTTCTGTACTCTTAAAACAGCATTACATGGGCGAAAGAAATAAAAAAAGATCTTCTGAAGCGGCAAGAATATAAGACACCTAAAAAACAGAAACAGAGGTAAAAAAACCACGCGGTTGAAAAGATTTTGTGCTTGCCGTAATTGATAAAAAAAAAAGAACAATAAAAAAAGGGAAAGAAGTTTCTCGCTATTTTTAAACTGAAGCGTGCCGTATAGGATTCTGTGGAGTGCTACTATAAAGATAGATTCGGTCGAAGCTTGCCGTTCCTCAAGAGCAAGACAGACAGAATGCGGGCGGTATTTACATTCATGTTGAATTCCCCTTTGGTTCCGTTAATCGCTGCAATGCCTTCGCCAGCTGCCTTCCTGCGCAGCGCAGAGCCCTCACTCGGGTTCCAGCACTCTTGCGCAGCCATTTAATGTTTGTCTCCAACGTTCCCAGAACGACACGCAGTTTCTCTCTTTATCTAACCCTCGTTACGGAAAAATACTCACCGTTCTGTTTACATTAGAGAGTCATTAAGTTCTGCCAAAGCCAAAAACTGATGGAGACCGATTTTTTCGCCTTGCTTCTTTCTGTTTCACTGTCTAACCAAAATATAGTGACATATTTGATTAGCGAAAAAGTTTGGCAACAACTCGGTTTTCATTTTCCTATGACAGGGTTTTTTTCTTTCTTTTACTATGCTGCCACTTTGTCTGCTTAATTAATGACTGATGGTTGCACCTCAAAACGGTGCAATTAGAAATAAATCAGCAGGCTTTTCTTGTGTCACATTGTTTCCTGACGATCTTGCGGAAATTTTGATAATAGATGCGCAGGCATAATAAGCCACCTGAAGTCGCAGAATTTTTTGTTATTGCGAAAATAGCACACAAAAATACACGCCCCCCCCCTCCAGCACTGTTTTCTTTTAAAATTTGCGAAGTTTAATTTTTAATTGTTAAGTAATAGAAGTAACTTATTTTAGGTACATGCTATTGCTAACATGATACCAAATAATTATGAGGATTAGGATTTGAACACTTATTTGTACATGAACTCCATTCTTCTTTCCTTTTGTGTGAACACTTGAGTGTTACGTTTTCATAAAAAAGTTTCTAATAGTTTTTCACATTTAAAAGAATATTTTTCTCGATTGACAAATCAGCCAAGTTAATCGAATGTACATGTCCTTATATGGCTCTAAGATGTATATCTTGATTCTTTTTAACGCAGAAAAACTTCTTTCGGCAGTTGCAGTTGTTGATGAAAACTTTAATATTAGGTCCGTTAATTTGTACACCTCACTAAACACTATGTCCAATTTATTCAACTTTATGTAACAAGTAATGTATCTTACTGATTAGTTTTTGCATTCGTCAAGGGAATAAAACACCTTCGGTTCATTTTTTAATCGAGCTGTATCAAAATTTGAAGCGTAGAGTTCTTTAAGTTAGATGTTCGAGGAAGCTTTCACAAAATTTATCAAAACAGTTCGAATCCAACAAAGCCACGAATTTAAGATGTAATATCACTGATTTTAATTCATTGACACTTCACACAAACTGAAACAACAACTCTCGCGAAACACTTGCTGTTACAGGCAGAAGCATGCGAGTGACTGAGGTAGTTGAAGTCTTTTCTTTTCTAAGCGAACCGTTGCCCAAAGCAATGGTCCATTCCCCTCCACCCGCTCATTCATGTTGTCATGGAAGCGCTAGCAGGCGATCATATGAAAGGGTCTTCCAATCAGAACAGCGAAGACTCTGGAAGGGTCACGGGTGGCCTAGGGGGCAACGTTCGTGACTGCCACGGAAAGGACCTCAGGTTCGATCCTGGTACGAACGCTCGATCAACTAAATATCCGCCGTGCGTCGGATGGGCACGTTAAGCCGTCGGACCCCGGGTAATAAATAAGGGCGCTCCTTCCCCTTTCTACTTCGCTTCCGTGTCACTTTCCTATCGGGCAATCTAGCCCAAATCTCCTAGCTTCCTATTTCTAAGGGTTGTTTAAGACCTATAGTCAGACACTCCCTTCCTAAAATTCTGTACATATGATCATTATGATCAATAGCGAAGACTCTGGAAGAGGTGCTTGCGTTATGCCGTTAGATCTTCGCTCGCCAGACTGAGTCGAAGAAGCAAATCCGCACGTGTTTTTTTTTTTTTTTTCGCAGCGAAAGGATCGACATAACTTAATACCGTTGATAATTGACTTTTATTTGTATATATTTAATTGACTTATTTGTGCTTTCTCTGGGCTTCGCCTCGAATATACGGCAATGACAAAAACGTATTAGTACGTCGCAAAAATATAATTTTGTGTATTACTCAACGCTTGCCAAAAGTATAAACACTGAAATGCCAATTTATTACTTACATCTGTCATAGTCACAAAAAAACGAAAAAATGTTACAAAAGATTCTTACACAGAGGTACTGAAATGTGCTGGTAGAAAGTCAAGCGTGTGCCACAAAATAGTCCAGTTGCTTGTTTTTGCACGACAACGTGGCTTCACACATAACGATTAAAGTGCGGATGTTTCATGGCTCGGAAGCAGGTTGCAGAACTCTACTCCTCTGACATGATTCCAGCATATCTTATTGGTTTCCGCGGTTTTGAAATTAAACATCTGCAACAAATGCTGAAGACCGTAAATATGGCATTTGCCCTCCAGTTTGTATTGCTGTTTCCGCTTACCCTACCATGATATAGGGACGTCGCTAGAAGTCTGGGTCAGAGAGGACGACAGGTGGGCAGTTATTATTTTTACTAGGGCAAGTTTCATAGCAACTTTATTTACGAAACACTGAAAGAAAGAATTTGTAATGCTTTTTACTAAAGGCTGCAAAGGTATTCGTGTAATCTCCCTTCCCTCCTCCCGGATACATACTCAATACTTTTGGAACTGTCTTGAAGTTTTCGCAGTTTTTGTAATACAAAAAAATTCATTCTTTGGAGTCCTTTTTAATAAAATTAGTAAAACCTAAAGAGTTGCACACACGTATAATGAATATAACACACTGCCATCAGCACCTGTAACACGCCCTTAAAAGTCTTAAAGCGAATGTTTTCGGGGATTAGGGTTGAAGGGAAATAAGGACACGCATACAATACCTTTCTACCTCCTTAACTCCTTTCCTTCAAGCCAGCAACCTTGTTTTGCACTCCTCTATTCCAAAGCAGTCGTCAGCCACGTTCTGCTCTTTCATTGCCCTAAGAAAGGCTTAAGAGCTCTGGTATAGCTTTGGACTCCACACCTCCTACTTAGTAGCACAAAAAACACATCAGAGCAATTACTAATGACCTCTAACAACAGCAGAGCGATAACTAAATGACCTCAGTGAATTCCTACTTACCCGCTTTATTCATCCCTTATCATACTAACTTGGAAAAAAAGAAGCTTAGATTGAGAATTTGGAAGAGTGGAGTACAACAGATTTTTTTCATGGCCCTGCGGAGGCTATTCGGATAACCTCTCTATATGGAGATGGGAAAACTCTCTTCCTAGGGAGAAATACGTAGGTCTATAGGACGAAAAACCCCGGAGACATTATTTCTTGGCAAAGTCCAGATTACATTTTAAAGTTAGAAAAAAAAAATATGGCACAGCTTGAACTGGGTGGGCAGCAGGGTATGCACATATGTATGCAGAATAAAGACGGTTGCAAGTCTCTGATATTCTCATGACGCTGTACGTCGACTGACAGAGAGGTAGTAAAGATAACTTGGATTTCTTTACGTAAGTTGGTCTTCATTTAAACGAACTATGGCTGTATGTATTTTATTTGTTTAAAGGCTAATGTTAAAGTGGATGTTACGACAAACAGTCCGAAAAGAAAGAAGATAGTGAGAAATAGAAACTACATTAGCTCGTGTTTTCACTAGAAGTCTCAATAAAGAGAAGTCTCCTGGTGATTGGAACAATGCTACAATGATCCTGTTACATAAAAAAGGATACCTTTAGGATCTCAGGAACTACAGACCCATCAAACTCATATTAGGTGCTTGCAAAATATTCACAAAGGTACTATCACATCGCTTGAAAGACATACCGAATATGGCTCGACCAAGATAAGAGGCGTTTATCTGGTGGTGGGCAAGATTGTGAAGGTGTGGGGTTTGAAGGGAGATATCGTGATGGAACGCGGGAAGATTCCTTTTGTCTTGTCTTAAGTCACCTATTGGGGGAAAGGTCCACGACACATGGCACTCCATTAGTGCGTGGAGAAATGCTCAAACACAAGAGATATCTTTTCGGTAAATCGGTTTCACAGAATTGCAATGTAGTCAGGTTAGCTTAGCCCCGAGAATAGTTGTTATATTACCTTTGAAATCCTGCGGCATTAAGATGCATTCATTAATATGATTCTATTTCTATGAAATGCAAGGGAAAACGTATAAAGCGCAGCGATGTAAGTCCGTTACAGGACCCTCCCGGAAAATCAAATTTCAGCATAGGAGCAAATCCGTAAGGTTTGTTCAGTGCCAACACATATTCAGAGTTTTAGTGCAAAGTGGAAAGAAACTGTGGAGATATCCCAGATATATTGCTTTAAATGTCGTAATTCAGAAAATTATGAAAGTTTAAAATTGCTATGTAAGTATCATGGAAGAAAAGAACCTTTCATGGATCTGAGGCTTACGTATGTAGTGTTTCTTGATTCACAAACAGTTCGTCACTCTTTAGAAAGCCCTTTTATTTAGCATTTTCCTTTTTAACTCTATTTCAATCACAGAAACCTAATTAAACTGGTGACACAAATAGCTATGGTCTGGACCCAGTGTTTTGCGATTTCCTTTTAAATACCGCTGTCGAAATCTTACATCTAAATTTCAGCTCCCCAGCAAATTTTAAGCTCCTATTATATTCTCCGCCCAGGAGCTGTGATTTATTTTCGACCTGTGCAGGTATGTCAAGACAATGACCTCATTTCTATAAACAACCTTTGGAATGAGCAAGTGAAGCGCTTTTATAAACCAGCGCAAAGAGCTCCATCAAAACTTATTCAAATGACTCATTTGTTTTCAATTTGCTGGCGTTACGGTTTGGAAGCTTTTGTTCTTACCTGGTATTTAGGTTTACACATGAGCGCGAATTTCGCCAAAAAAAATTAACTCTCAGTTGCTTGGAGGGATTTAATTCCAGAACTAATGTAAAGAACACCCTAAAGGTGTAAGCATAAGCTGTTTCCGCACGGTAATAAATAGTTATTCGCCTTCATTGAAAAACTGTTCTTAAAATACATTAAAAGACTATTTACAATAAAAAGGCTGAAAACATATGCGTGAGATCTTTCGCGGTGACTTTGACCACATCATCAGGCGTGTGCAAGAGTCAAGCTGGTACTACAGTTTTATATAGCATACACTCTCAAACATTTATACAAACAAGTTACTGATGGTTGCCAGTTCCGATAATGTTATGAATATCTGAAGAGCCTCTAACATCGGCTAGAGCGTGGTGTGAAATTAAAGTTCACTAGGGTGAAGGGATAATTGATGGGAGATCTTCATTGCAACAGTTCACCCCATATTTAATGACGAATAAGCTTTCCATCATGGGCAAAGCTGGTCGAGAGCCCGCAGAGCCCAAAATAGAAGCATTGTCCCAATCTGGAATTTAAGAACCTGAACGAACTGTTTTTACTAGTACAGAGAGGGGGTTCAAAGTTCTCAATGAATCGGTACCAATTCCTTCTTACGACTTGAAATAATAGAAGAATGGGCAAATGCTCTTTTTACAAGGAACCGCAGGGCAGCGTGTTTATATTTAGCAGGGTGTGAAGAGGAAGCAGAAATTATATTAGGAATGAAGGTGGGTTTGCGGTAAACAAAATAACTAAGAGAACAATTCGTGGAATTCCTCCTAACTAAAATATCCAAGAAAGGGAGCGAACATTCATTTTCTAGTTCAATAGTGAACTTAACAGAGGGATAACAAGATTAAAACACCTCAGCAAACTGCTGTAATTGTTCAACTGAGTGGGGCCAAAAAATTAAAGTATCGTCAACATGGGGGAAGTTCTGGTAGACCTGGGCGGCTGGTGCCCCCGGGCACTTTACGTTCCGGACCATCACGCACACAGAGATACGAAAGCGACACGTCAAAACACGAACGGCAACCCGTAACCGCAGATCCGAGTCAGCAGTGCCGCGAATGCTGAGCGAATGACCCGTGACAGTGAATTGTGTTCCCGTGCTAACCTGTTCGTCGTCGCCGTTTACTTTTGAAGTCAAATTACTGTATGTAAAATGTAAGTATGATTTATTGATTATGTTAGAGAGTATTGATCGCAGTTTGTGAGTAAGGTTTCGTATTTTAATTGCTTGTATTGTTTGCCTGCTATAAATAAAAACGTAGGGTCAAGGCGTTCGGGTAGCCCCGGACATTACTTCTGGTGAGAGAGGACGAAACATCACGTTGATGTTTGCTATGAGTGTGACTGGCCATTTCGTTCCTCCTCTTTTTATTTTTCCAAGAAAAAGAATGGACAAAAATGTCCGTTTGATGATTGGAATCCGCAGGACAGCATTGCCATTCCACATGAAAGTGGATGGATGAATGGTAAGATATGTTTACAATGGCTGCAGCATTTCCAACAGCATGCGCAGCCTTCAAAGGAGAGTCCTGTCCTATTGATTCTCGATGGACATGCTAGTCACAAGGAGTTGCGAGTGATAGTTTGTTTGTGCTAATAACATACATATCCTGAGTACACCACCACACACAAATTGCAACCGCTGGACAGAACATTTTTCAAGCCATATAAAACCGCGTTTGCTTCAGAAAGTGCAGTGTGGATGAGACGAAACCCAGGGGCTAGGACCACCGACTATGACATCTCTGCTTTAGTAAATGTTGCTTTTGCTAAAGCAGCTAGAGTAGAAATAGCACAAAATGGGTTTACCTGCTCAGAAATTTATCCTCCTTTTAATCGGGATGTTTTCGGAGATTTAGATTTCTTTCCAGCGTTAATGACCGATATTGAATAAGAACCGGCGTTGACTGAAAACACTGCTAATCAGCAGTCTACCAGTCATATCACGCAGCCTTTCACTGATCAGATATAGCAGCCATCAACTAGTAACACGCATCTAACGCCCGAAACTACACCTTCAACTGCACGTTATAGTGCAAGAGAAGTGCTCAAACAATTAACCCCTCTTCCTAATGCAACTTGGAAACGCCTTCCGACGCGCTCACGAAAGAAGCAAAAAAGTGGGATTCTAACATCTGTGGCCTTTACAAACACGCTGACAGAGAAAGCAGAACATTCCCAATTTGACTCTGGCAGTCAGCAATGACGGAGAATCTTTTCAAGAAGATTGGATTCAATGTCATAGATGCAAAGACTGGGTGCATGAAGAGTGTGTGGACATTGACCCTTCGAAAGTTTATTTTTACTGTGACGTTTGCAGGGCTAAAGAACGGTTTGGCCATCGATGAAATGTATGTCCGGGGCTACCCGCCAATTCTATTTTTGCCGAACATTGAAGACTGACTTCTAAACTCTATTTCAGTTAATGTGATTCAACTATCTGATTGTTACTTACAATTCTAAGATAAGTTTTTTACTTCATTTCTAATCTGCAAATACAGGTTTCATTCTGTTGATTTTCAAATATTTTACATTCTAATTTATGCGTCCGGGGATACCCCAACTTCCCATACCTACAAAACAAAAGGGGTTTGTACTGACATGTGGACAGAACACCGCTTCCTCAATATGTTGAAGAAGTAGCTCTGCCAAAACTGGGGATAGGAGCGAACCCATAGGTGCCCCCTGTTTTTGTTGGTAAACAATTCCATTAAAACGAAAATAACTGCGCTTAGCCAACAATTGGAAGACCTTCAATAATAGATAGGATTTCCAGCGGGAAACACAGTCCCGAGGTCGACAATTTCTGTTCAACAAGGGCATGAACAGCCGGAAGGGGAGCACTAGGATACAGCTGGATGACGTTCAAAGAAGCAAAGAAAAAGAATTAGTACCACCTGAATCAAATGTCTTAATTTTGTCCAACACACTCCAGGGAACTACGAATGGAATATTTAAAAGAGAGAGAGTCAGAGGCTTAAGGAAAATAGCTAGTGATTTTTCCAACGGTCTGGCAGCACTATAACATAGTCTGAAACAAGTAATCGAAGTGGGTGGTCGGGTTTGTGGGTCGTTAACTTCCCAAATGCCTGCGGAACACTGGGGCCTGGTGGTGGGCGCATGTTTTGGGAAATGCATTGGGACTGCTGTCCTCCATCGCGCAATTTTGCTACAGATGAAATGGTAGACGGGGTGGGATCAAAATGAACAACAGAATAAGAAATGGACTGAATAGCTGCTTCCATTTTTGAAACATACTCAGTACGGTCTTCGAGGATCATATTCAGCACTCAAGGTGGAATCTACCTCAGGCCGTTATGTCGGATCATTGGACTATTTTCCACCGAATACCAACTTTCTTCAAAAAGTTTGTAAAATATCTGACTTGGGATTTGGGGTTCGAACACGTAACTTATTCTCGTTAATCAGGAGAGATAGAGACCCCATTGCTCTAATGAGTCGACATGGAGTGCACAAGATTGCGTTCCGGACCACCCTCGGAGCTCTGTTCCGTGGGTTCTACCCTGCGTAGTCTTGGTGTGCGCATTGCGGAACACAAATATTCATTGAGAACTTTGAACCCCTTCTCTGTACTAGTAAATAAAGTTCGTTCAGGTTCTTACATTCCAGAGAGGGACAATGCTTCTATTTTGGGTTCTGCGGGGTTTCGACCCGCTTTGCACATGATGGAAAGAAAGCTTTTTCATCATAAATATGGGGTGAACTGTTGCAATGAAGATCTCCCATCAATTATCCGTTCACCCTAGCGAACTTTAATTTCACATCACACTCTAGCCAATGTTTAGTCTCTTCAGATATTTATAATACACTGCCGGACAATTGCTAAGGACGGATGACAATAGCAACGATAGCAACCATAAAATGGAAGGCAGGAAAATGTGGAAATTAGAATAAGTGCGGGATACAGTTAGACGTGTTGTGCGTATGCAAATTTTGGATTGCCGAACTTGTTCGTGACGTCATAGCGCTGATAAGAGATATAAAGGATTTGACGCGTATTGACCGTTGTTGTTCAAACGCAAAGTTGAAAGGGAAGGAATCAATTGACCAACTTACAATTTTCAGTATGTCTTCCCGACATCACCTAGATGATTTTACGCGTGGCCGTATTATTGGTAAGATTGAAGAAGGGCGAAAAATAACAGATGTTGCCAGGGAGTTCGACGTCAGCCACAGTGTTGTTTCAAGGCTTTGGAAATCATTTCAAACAAATGGAGAGTGTAGCAAACGTCACGGGGGAGGTCGTGTTAGCAGTACGACACCTGCAGAAGATCGGTACATAGTGCTATCAACAAAAAGACACCGGCGCAGCACAGGTAATGAGGTAGCAAATCAGTTTATGGCTGGTACTGATAAGCGGATCTCCCGAAAAACTGTCGCCAGACGTTTGCATGAAGGAGGACTATACGCCCGCCGTCCTGTTGTGTGCATCCCATTGTCCACACGTCACCGTACCGCCCGTTTGCAATGGTGCCATCAACATCGCAATTGGACTGATAACGACTGGTCTGCTGTCCTCTTCTCAAATATGAGTAGATACAGTCTATCGTCTGATTGTAGACGACAACTGATCTGGCGTGATAGTGGTACTGCATATTTTCCAGCAAACATACAGGAAAGGGACCGATATCCTACATGTAGTGTCATGGTATGGGCTGGCATCATGATCAATGGCCGTACGTCCCTCTACGTGCTTCCAACTGGGACTATGACTGGCCAACGATACATTAATGATGTTCTGATACCACATGTTCGCATGTTCCGTGGTGCTGTCAGTGATAGATTCATTTTCATGGACGACAACGCAACATGGTATCGAACAGTCGCTGTCCAGGAGTGTCTTGAGAGCGAGATATTCAAAGCCTTGTATGGCCAGCACGTTCTCCAGATCTGAATCTCATTGAAAATGTGTAGGATGCTTTAGGGAGGAGTCTTGCTGGTCGCCAATGCCCTCCAATAAACAAGGACACCCTCATCCGTGCACTGACAGAGGAATGGGATAAATTACCCCAACAACAGCTTCATAATGTTGTGCAAAGCATGACACGACGTGTGGAATCTTGCATCGCCCTCCATGGTGGCCATATCCCGTATTGACATCTTACGCCGGAACGCCTGCGGACGGTAATTGCATTTTTTCACGTTTATGTATTCTGCACAAAATGGCCTGTTTGTCCCTTGAACACGTTCCAAAGCCTTCTGGATTTCCAAGCACAATAAATTGTCTTTCTTGTAATGTCCTGGCATTCAGACATTATTTTATTTCACTTGGCATCCAACCACACTTACTTTTTTTATCGCTATATATAGCCATTTATGATCCGTCCTTAGGAATTGTCCAGCAGTGTATTATCGGAACTGGCAACGTTCAGTAACTTGTTTGCATAAATGATGTTTGAGAGTGTATGCTATATAAAACTGTAGTACGTGCTCGACTCTTGCACACGCCTGATGATGTGGCCAAATTGACCGCGAAAGATCTCGCGCATATGTTTTCAGCCTTTTTATTGTAAATAGTCTTTTAATGTATTTTAAGGACAGTATTTCAATGAGGTTGAATAACTATTTATTACCGTGCAGAAACAGCTTATGCTTACACCTTTAGGGTGTTCTTTACATTAGTTCTGGAAATAAATCCCTCCAAGCAACTAAGAGTTAATTTTTTTTTTTTTTTTTTTTTTTGGCGAAATTCGCGCTCATGTGTAAACCTAAATACCAGGTAAAAACAGCTTCGAACCCGTAACGCCAGCAAATTGAAAACAAATGAATCATTTGGATGAGTTTTGATGGGGTTCCTTGCGCTGGTTTATAAAAGCTCTACATTTGCTCATTCCAAAGGTTGTTTATAGAAATCACAGTAAAACTGGGCGGTGAAGAGGAGCTTAAAATTTGATGGGGACCTGAAATTTGGATGTAAGATTTCGGCAGCGGTATTTAAAAGGAAATCGCAAAACACTGGGTCCAGACCATAGCTATTTGTGTCACCATTTTAATTAGGTTTCTGTGATTAAAATAGAGTTAGAAAGGAAAATGCTAAATAAAATGGCTTTCTAAAGAGTGACGAACTGTATGTGAATCAAGAAACACTACATACGTAAGCCTCAGATCCATTACAGGTTGATTTCTTCCATGATACTTTCATAGCAACTTTAACAATTTTTTTAATTACGACATTTAAAGCAATATTTCTGTGATATCTCCACAGTTTCTTTCCACTTTGCACTAGAACTCTGAATATGTGTTGGCACTGAACAAACCTTACGGATTTGCTCCTATTGCAGAAATTTGAGTTTTCTGGAGGGTCCTGTAACGGACTTACATCGCTGCGATTTTTACGTTTTCCCTTGCATTTCATAGAAATAGAATCATATTAATGAATGCATCATAATGTCGCAGGATTTCAAAGGTAATATAACAACTATTCTCGGGGCAAAGCTAACCTGACTACGCTGCAATTCTGTGAAACCGATTTACGGAAAAGATATCTCTTGTGTTTGAGCATTTCTCCGCGCACTAATGGGGTGCCATGTGTTGTGGAACTTTCCTCCAAGGGGTGACTTTTAAGACAAGACAAAAGGAAACTTCCCACGTTACATCACGATATCCCCTTCAAACCCCACACCTTCACAATCTTGCCGAACACCAGATAAACGCCTTTTATCTTGGTCGAGCCATATTCGGTATGTCTTTCAAGCGATGTGATAGTACCTTTGTGAATATTTTACAAGCACCTAATAGGAGTCTGATGAGTCTGTAGTTCCTGAGATCCTACAGTTATCCTTTTTTATGTAACAGGATCATTGTAGCATTGTTCCAATCATCAGGAGACTTCTCTTTATTGAGACATCTAGTGAAAACTCGAGCTAATGCACTTTCTACACTGAAGAGCAATTGAATTAGAGACAGCTGTCGTTATGCAAATGTCGCGCTGTGGACAGCCCTGTAAACGGAAACGACATGACGTATGCAGCGATCCGACAATATAAGGAGTGATGCGACGGGAATCAGTAAGAGTCGGACGCAGTATGGGTAAGACAATGGACCTAAGCGCATTTGATCGTGGGCAAATTTTCGGGGCCCGACGAATGGGTCACTCCATCTCGGAAGTCTTGCAGGCACTGGGATTTTCACGAGCCACTGTCACGGGTGCACCGTGAGTACATCGAATCCGGTAAAACCATACCTGCCGTGGACAAGCGGGGTCATCGTCGGCTAGCTCGCATTGTAACAGTGGATAGACGGGTCACAGTGCAAGAAATCACTCGGCAGTTCTGGTTCACAAAAATGTGTAAGCAGCCACACCATCCAGAACCATCTCCTCGCTATGGGGTACAGGGGTACCGCTGCTGACCGCACATCACAGGGTGCAAATATTAGCATGGGCGCGGGGACATCGCCACTGGACCCTATACATGTGGAAAACGGTTGCCTGGACTGATGAGTCGAGATTCACGTTGGTACGTGCGGATGCCAGGATAAGAGTACGGCGCAAACCACATGAAGCGATGCATCCTTCTTGCCAGCTGAGTACTCTTCAAGCTGGTGGGGGTGTCATTCTCGTCTGGGGACTGCTTACGTGGACTGAAATGGGACCCTGGTACGTGCGACTTCGTTCCTCACAGGTCAACGTTACCGGGATATCCTGGACGGCCATTTGCTCCCGATTGTACGTCTTCAACATCCCACTGGGGACCTCATCCCGCAACAAGACAATGCACCGTGCAATCGCTCCCGAATTGTATCTGAATGGTTGGATGAACACTCCACCGACGTGACCTCGCTTCCTTGGCCAGCTAGGTCACCTGTCCTCAATCTCATCGAGCACATCTGGGATGCCATCGAGAGAGATGTTCGAGGCTCTGACCACCCTCCATCAAATCTTCGTGAACTGTGGGAGCTTGTTCAGGGGTCGTGGATCCGTATGGCTTCCCAACGCTTTCGGTGTCTTTTCGAGTCCATGCCGAGACGAATCGCCGCCGTCATCAGGACGAAACGTGGTGCTATACGTTACTAGACAGGTATCTGTAATTCAATTGTTCTATCTTCTTGCTTTTCAGACTGTTTGTCGTAATAGCCACTTTAACATATTAGCCCTTAAACAAATAAAATATTGTACATACAGCCATAGTTCGTTTAAATGAAGACCAACTTGCGTAAAGAAATCCTAGTTATCTTTATTACCTCTCTGTCAGTCGACGTACAGCGTCATGAGAATATCAGCGACTTGCAATCGTACTTATTCTGCATACAGATAAACTGACCAGAAGCCCCAAATTTTTGGTAAGTTTTCGAATTTAGTTTGCTGTTCCCAAAATCGTCTGATGCCTTTTGGGGACGCAAATTGTCCCCAATTTTTTTATGTTTGTCTTTAAATGTCCTTGAATTTATATTTAGTACTTAGCTCGTTAGATTTCTAACGAAAAATAGTCTTAAAAATAGTTTTCGTTTCACTAATTTTCCAACTTGCTTCTTGTAAAAGCAAATTTTGACTGCCCCCCCTCCTTTTATCCGAGTTTACGACCACCGTGAGCCTCTCTAAAAACTATAAGCAATCACCGGTCTCTAATTTAGAGACATTCGTTTTAGGGAAGGGAGAGAGCAAGTGCTGTACAACAAACACACCACCCATGCCTCATTCGGGACTCGAACCCGTACCAAATTATACGAGTATTCAGTGTCCAACACTAAGAGCACCACTAGGGCGGACAAATTTCGACTTGTTCTGAGTTCCTCTAAAAATGTAGATGAAATGAAAAATTCGCCATGCAATTCGTTTATTAGGGTGCAGGTTGATTTTAATTCAGCACATATGCCTAAGGTAAAGCATTTCACTTTTGCTAATATGTTCTCTCCATCATAGCTCGTCTTTGCCAGTACAAATTACCTACATTCCACATCCTTTTAAGACATAAATTTTCATATATAATATGTCACTAATATGAACAATGTAGTTTTGTGGCAAAAAAGTCTCATATTTAGTTTGAGTATGTATGTGTCCCCAAATGATTTGCTGACATCCCGCCATTTTGTCCTCAAAACAGTGTTCCAACATCTTGTCACCTTACATACAGATTAGCTTTGATTCTCGTAATGTCAAGATGACATGTAAATCATCTTACCACTACACGCACACTTTACACCGGCCGTGGTTTTCAGTTACCTCTGATTCACCGTCAGCCGTTGCCAAAACATTTAATGAAAAATCCTAGGGTTTGACCTGCTGTTCAGAAAGAAATACAAATGGAGAAGTAACGTAATCTACATAAGAACATAAATTCAAACAGAAATATTTGCGATATTCGTACAGCTGATGAAACAATCGAACTGTTTCAATAAACATGGTTGACGTAAGGACTGAACAATGTAGCACTAATTAGATGTTGCTATTTTAGAGAAAGGGGTGTCTAGAAAACTATACTTTGACGATACGGCATTCTGAGCTCCGAACGAGACCCTTTTTAAAACTAACAGCTCTCAAACTGTTTCAGGAAATATTGTTACACTAACGACTTAATGTAGAACAATCTACACTTGTCATTAATTGGAGAACTTACTCCCACATGAATGCTGGGACGTGTCAAAAAAGTTTTGTTACAATCCCCATTCTGGTTGCATCGTAAATCAGCAAACACTATACCTGACACTAACGAGGCTATTCATTATCTTTCGGAAACTCTTGGGAACTATTGAGCGTGCTTCCGCTCATAAACTTGAATTAAAAGTAGTTGCACTTTCGGAGGAAATCAGATTCAGGAGCTTTGCAAAATAAAAGATATCTTTACCGGTAATAAATTAATGCCGCTCGAGATTTAAGCATAATCATAGATTGCTGTGATACGTATTAGACCACTCCTATGTTCTTGCGTTCAGTTTCCATAATCCTATACATTTTAAAATAAGAAGCGCAATTCTATACCAAATTTTATAATAGCTTGTCTCATAATTCTAATAAATTCTCAACTTCACTTCAAAACATGGGAACTATCTGTTCATCAAACGTAAAATCATCGCTCTTGCCACGTTTATAAGTGAGCCATGGAAAAATTGTCATCGGCCGCCACCGGGAATCGAACCCAGAGTCTTCCAGTTGCGCGCCGGACACTTCCCGGCCTCAAATTCCTCCAGACTCACAAACACAAATTTTGAGGCCGCTGTGGTGCAGTGGTAGCATGTTCGGCGCGTACCTGGAAGACCCTGGGTTCGATTTCCTGGTAGCGGCCGATGATAATTTTTTCCATGACTCACTTATATAAACGTGTAAAGAGCGATGACTTCCGTTTGATGTTCCTAATCCACGTCAGTTGTGTGCATTAATAAGCTTTCTGTTCGCTCAACCTTTTCAGTTAACAGCCCCAAACTCAAGATTAGTCATTAAGAATGGTTGGGATCAGTTTATCAAACAAAGGTTTTATTTTTCTCGAATTTTTTGTGCATTCTTCCTAATGCAGACATAGAATTTTTCTTACCTGGCAACGACCAAAACGTCATTAACAAGACAACGAATTTTTCGTATTAATGAGCATGTCTTTTGAATTCTTTCCAACACGAAAAATATATTTCAAAGCAGATTTTTAGAAAACCTTAAAACTTCTGCAAAAAAGAAAATATACGTACTTCACCTTAAGGGAAAAAACTGCCCATAATTTAAAGTACGTTATGTGAGCAGGGCTGTTCATAGTCAATGAAACCTGCTAAAAATTAACCAGATTTCAACAATCGATAAAACATCCAGAAACTGTGACGACGGACGGCACACGTGAACACAGCTAGTAGTAGCAATAAACCCTTGCTGGCGTTGCGTAATTGGAAAAGCATTCGGCTCCGGAGCAGAAGGTTGGGTAGGGGTGGTTGGGGGATTCAGCGTCACCACCGGAAATTTTGTGTTTCATATTGGCACCCGAATGTAAAAGTAAATCTCCTGGTCGTTAGTTTCTTCGAAAAATGCATGATATCTCTTCCGCACATCGTCTGGAATTAGTCAGAATTCCTTTTTTTTTTTACAGTAAGCACCTTCAAGTATGGTTTGCCGGCTGTCCTCGGAAAACTATGATTTTCTTGAGCCCAGTTATAAAATCAGCAATTTAAAATATGAGAATCCGATATTTCTTTAGCATGCGCAATTTTAAATGCGAGGGGAAAAATACGAATTGTTTGGGCCTAGCTGCCCGTCTGGCCAATTTTCCACTGATAAAAAGTAATTTTTCTGAAATCAAGTCTCAAATAAGAACCTAGATAATCAGATTTTCTTTGAAATTTCGCTTTGACTAAGAAATGACGAAGAAATAGGACAGAAGTTTATTAATATGGCGGTGTCCATCAAACCTGATTCGATTAGGAAATGACAAAGAGAAAGAATACTACACTGGTGTGCAAAAATTAAGGACGAATAGGAGAAATTAGCATAACAGCGGAACGAGCAGGCAGAACGGACCGAAAGACCACTCAGGATATAGACTAGGGTCCGGTACGGTAGGGCATGTGCATATATGCAGCATGACGTAGGAGGGGTGGGTCGGAAGGGTATAAAGCACACGGGCGGTGTACGCTAAGCAATTAGCCGCGGATGGCTTAGTGGTTAGTGTTTCAGATTATCGATGCTCGGTCCCCAGGTTCTAGCCTGGGCTGATCTTTCAGAGATGGTGTGATTTACTAACAATCGCTGAATATCCGCCGTGCATCGGACGAGCACGTAAAGTGACAGCCCCCAGGCTGGACCCACTGGTTAAATGGGTATCCTTTCCTATGTCCTCCCTGAAATTCTCTCACCCATCTATGTGCAATATCGTACTTGTACGGTGGCGCCATCTACTGTACTCTAATCTCACTACAAACTGTTCTGTCAAAAGTCGCTAGACTTGCTCTCATTCCTTCCGTTTCTGTGTCCTGCCCAAAAGGCGATCTCGCTGTAGGTGGCTGGGACCTAAACTCTACTACCTGTGGATGGAAGTCCTACAAGAAAATGACGCTGACGATTCTAGTGGATACGCTCAGCAATTCGGTGAAAGCTATTGCACGGTGTACATCGGTTTGAACGACGTCGTGTTGCTGCCACCGTGTGATATGGCCAACAGGCAATCCAGTAGACAACATCTGGATGACTTTACCCGAGTTCGCGGGGTTTGGTCCATTTCACCGAAAACCACTTGACCGAAGGGTCACTTCACCGAAAACCACTTGACCGAAGGGTCACTTCACCGAAAATCACTTCACCGAAAAGTTCATTTCATCGAAAGTTCGTTTCATCGAAAAGTTCATTTCACCGAAAACCACTTCACCGAAGGGTCACTTCACCGAAAATCACTTCACCGAAGGGTCACTTCACCGAAAATCACTTCACCGAAAAGTTCATTTCATCGAAAGTTCGTTTCATCGAAAAGTTCATTTCACCGAAATTTTATTTCACCGAAACGTTCATTTCACCGAAAGGTCGTTTCACCGAAAAGTTCACTTCATGGAAAAGTTCATTTCGCCGAAAGGTCGTTTTGCCGAAAAGTTCACTTCACCGAATGATCACTTTGTCGAATGTTCACTTCATCGAAAGATCGTTTTAACCACCTGCAAATTTCGATCGAAAGGTAATATTCTTCGAATTTGAAACTCATATTTATTTATTTATTTTCGTGAGATGCAACCTAATGTCGATCTCATCCACAGATTTCCTAATACCTCAAATATTAGTACTACTCTATAAGCGTGTATTTCAGTAAAATCTCACGTGTGGAACATTTGCCCATATTTAATCTTATGAAGACTAAACTACATAGGTTTTTATATACATTGAACTAATTTAGCGCACTAAGTCTAAAGTCTAATAAACCGAAGTCTATAGGTAGAGTCTCACATTGAACCTTTAGGTGATATGGACCGTTATTAAACTTTAAACTAGCCTTTTTTTTTTTTTTTAATTGAAGTTTTAACGACCACCGTGAGCAACTTAATGATATATAAGCAGTCATCCGTTCCTAATTTAGCGTCACTGGTTCCAGGAAAGGGAGAGAGCCAGTGCCGTAAGACAAACACAACATCCACGCCTAACGGGATACGAACCCGGACCACTTCACAGACTAATGATCAGTAGCCTGCGCTTAGACCACTGCGCCACCTGGGTGGCGAACTCCCTTTACACTACGATGTGATATTATTTGTTTTAATTATTACCATGTCCCTACCGGGTGTAAGAGAAGCGGCCACAAGAATTTAAAGGGGACGTATAAAAATTGCGTTTTTGACCGCTTTGGGGCCACGAACCCCAGAGGTTGGTTATTTGAGTCATATAAAGTTTCCGTAATTTCGTCTTTTTTTAATTGCAATAATTAATGTAATTCTTTATGAAAAATGTTTATGATCTTCAACTCAACAAAATATTTCAGGGTTTTACAATCTTACAAAGTACCAGTCTGCAAATTATCTGAGGGCATGTGCTGACTCAGTAAACCTGTCCAGGGGGTGGGAGGGGGATTCCAAAGGTTTAAAATACGAAAAATTTCTGGGGTCCGATGGGTAGATTTTCAGCATTTACAAGCTACAACTCGACACACTATCTGAGGGCATGTGCCTACTAAGCAAACGTGTCGGGGAGGAGGGGGGGGGGGGTAATAGCAAATGTGCAAAATATAAAGAATTTCTCGTCCGATCGGGATATCTTCAGCATTTACAAGCTGCAACTCAACAAATTTTCTGAGGGCATGTGCCTACTGAGCAAACACCTGTCGGGGGGGGGGAGGCGATACCTAAAATATAAAGAATTTCTGGTCCGATAGGGAGATTTTCAGCATTTAAAACGCTGCAACTCAACAAAATATCTGAGGGCATATGTACCTACTCAGGAAGCCTGTCGGCAGGAGGGGGAGTAAATACTAAAGGTGAATACGTAAAGCATTTCTTGTCCGATTGGGAGATTTTCAGCATTTACAACCTAAAAGTCAACAAATTATCTGAGGGCATGTGCTGCCTCAGGAAACCTGTCGGGGGGGGGGGTAATACCTAAATTGTAAAATATAAAGAATTTCTTGTTCGATCGGGAGGTTTTCAGCATTTACAAGCTCTAACTCTATACATTATCTGAGGGCACGTGCCTACTCGGCAAACGTAGTGTACGTGTGTGTGTGTGGTGGGTAGGGCTATACCCAAAATATGAAATATAAAGTATTTCTGGTCCGATCGGGAGATTTTCAGCATTTTCAACCTACATCTCAACAAATTCCATGCGCGCATGTACTAACTCATGAAACCTGTCGGGGAGGTGGGGGGAGATGTTAAATAACAAAAGTGTAAAATATAAAGGATTTCTGGTCAGATAGGAAAATTTTGACCGTTTACAAACTGCATGCCAACAAACTCTCTGCGAACATGTGCTAGCTCAGGAAACCTGTGTGTGTGTGTGTGGGGGGGGGGGGGGGGTAACACCAAAAGTGTAAAACTTAAAGAATTTCTGATCCGACCAGAAGATTTTCAGCATTTACAAGCTATAACTCAACACGATTATCTGAAGGCATGTGCCTACTCAGAAAACCTGTCGGGGGGGGGGGGGGGTTGCCTGAAATATAAAACATAAAGTATTTCTGCTTGTAAATGCTAAAAAATCTCCGATCGGACAAGAAATTCTTTATATTTCTGCAATTTTTTATTACCCCTCCCCCTTCTCTCCCGAGACAGGTTTCTGAGAGAGTTTGTTGAGATGTAGTTTGTAAAAGCTCCAAATCTTCCGATCTGACTAAAAATTCTTTGCATTTTACACTTTTGGTATCCCCCCCCCGCCGGCAAGTTTTCTGGGTAGGCACATGCCCTCAGACAATTTGTTGAGTTGTAATTTGTAAATGCTGAAAATATCCCGATTAGGCCAGATATTCTTTATATTTTTTTCGCAGTACAGTCCCCCTCCCCCCCCTCTGAGAGCTTTCTCGCGTTAGCACATGCCCGCAGAGAATTTGTTGAGTTGTATTTGTAAACACTGAAAATCTCCCGATCGGACCAGAAATGCTTTATATTTAATATTTTTGGTAATAAGCATCCCCCCCCCAAACAGGTTTCCTGTTTTTGCTTATGCCCGCAGAGAATCTGTGGATCTGTACGAGTTTATAACCTCTGAAATTCTTTTGTTGAGTTGTGGATTATAAACAGTTTTTTATAAAGAATTATGTTAAATATTGCAATTAAGAAAATACGAAATTACAGAAACTTTATGTGACTCAGATAACCAGCCTGTAGGGAAGTGGCTAAGAAGCGGTCAAAAACGAATATTTTATACGGTCCGTTAAAATGTTTGTGGCCAGTTTCCCGGGTGGCCAGTTCTCCGGTGGTCAGTTCTCCTACAGCCGGTATGAACTGGTGTGAAAATTCACACAAACAAACAAACAAACAAACAAACAAAGGAGCTCTTTCCCGTCGTTAGGCGCCTTAGAAAACTGCCATACATAATTAGGAAACTTGGAAAACTGCCACACATTCAGAGCGTTCTTCGGAGGAACAGCAATTTGTGCCCGGCCTCTTAAGAAAAAACGTGTGGCAATTTTCCTGTGTGGCAGTTTTCCGGCAAGCCCACAACACTAGGTAAATAATGAAAGTATGTCTCCCCAACCCAACATTCAAACAGTATGTCAAATCGGTTGGAGGAAGACCGCCACACAGGAAAACTGCCACACGATTTTCACTAAGGGGCCGTGAACAAATTGCTATTCTTCCGAGGAACACTTTGAATGTGTGGCAGTTTTCCAAGTTTCCGAATTATGTGTGGCAGTTGTTTCCCAAGGTTCCTAACGAGGGGAAGGAGCTCTTTTGTTTGTCTGAATTTTCATGTCGGTTCATACTGACGGCAACTGGCCACAGAAGTTCGAGGGTGGGGCGAAGGGGTATAAAGATTGCCTTTTCTTGGCCTATATTGAGAATTGAATTGGGAACTCCAAACAAATTTCGAGAAAACGTTCTATGTAAGCCAAGCAAAAATTGTTTTGCTCAGGAAAGACCAATGAGGTGGGAATTTTTTAATAACGCTGCACTTTTACTTAGGCACTAAATATTTACATAAGATGTCAAATTTGTAGTATTTTTCTTTTACCTAATTAAAAAGGCCCTACACCTCCGCCTTTTTAACAGCTTTTAATTCGCCGACTTTATATTCATAACGCTTACGTATCAAATCAAGTCAAATAACACTGCTCTTTTACTTAGGCACTAAATAGTCATAATAGGCCACAGGCATAGGGCCTTTTTAACAGGTTTTATTCTACCAGTGTCATATTCACAACGTTTACACATCAAATCAAGTTAATAATATTGCGCTTTTATTTAGGCACGAAAAATTTATTCACAGGCTCCAGGCCTAAGTTTAGGCCCTTTTACCAGTTTTTATTCTACCAATGCCATATTCACAACGTTTAACAGAAAATCAAGTTAATAATATTGGGCGTTTACTTAGGCAGGAAATATTAATTCATAGGCCCTAGGCCTAGGTCTTTTTGACAGTTTTTATTTTATCAATGCCATATTCTCAACGTTTACACATCAAATTAAGTTAATAATATTACGCTTTTATTTAGGCACGAAATATTTATTCACAGGCCCTAGGCCTAGGCCCTTTTACCAGTTTTTATTTTATCAATGTCATATTCACAACGTTTACACAGTGAATCATGTAAATAATATTGGGCGTTTACTGAGGCACGAAATATAAATTCATAGGCCGTAGGCCTTTTTAATAGTTTTGACTCCATCAATACCATATTCACTACGTTTACACAACAAATCAATTTAATAATATTACGCTTTTACTTGGGCACGAAATATTAATTCATAGGCCCAAACCTAGGGCCTATGAACGAATATTTCGTGCCTAAGTAAAAGAGCAATATTATTACATTTTTTTTTGTGTAAACGGTGTGAATATGTCATTGATAGAGTAAAAACTATTAACAAGGCCTAGGCCTAGGGCCAGTGAATTAATATTTCGTGCTTAACTAAAAGCGCAATATTACATTTATTTGTTGTGTAAACGTTGTGAATATGGCATTGATAAAGTAAAAACTATTAAAAATGCCTTGGCCTAGGGCATATGAATTAATATTTCGTGCCTAAGAAAACGCCTAATATTATTAACATGATTTTCTGTGTAAACGTTGTGAATATGGCATTGGTAGAATAAAAACTGGAAAAAATTGCCTAAGACTTGGCCTAGGGCCTGTGAATAAATATTTCGTAATAAAATCGCAATATTATTGACTCGATTGATGTGTAAACGTTGTGAATATGACACTGGTAGAATAAAACCTGTTAAAAAGGCCTATGCCTGTGGCCTATGACTATTTAGTGCCTAAGTAAAAGAGCAATGCTATTGACTTGATTTGATACGTAAGCGTTATGAATATAAAGTCGGCGAAGTAAAAGCTGTTAAAAAGGCCGAGTTGTAGGGCCTATGAATTAAGTAAAAGTAAAATATTACAAATTTAACATGTTATGTAATTATTTAGTGCCTAAGTAAAAGTGCAACGTTATTAAAAAAATCCCACCTTATTGTTCTTTCCTGAACGCTTGGCGCTTAAATAGAACGTTTTCTCGAAATTTGTTTGGAGTTCCCAATTCAATTCTCAATATAGGCAAAGAAACGGCATTCTTTATACCAACCCCCCCCCCCCGCTCGAACGTCTGTGGCCAGTTGCCGTAAGTATGAACCGACATGAAAATTCAGGCAAACAAAAGAGCTCCTTCCCATCGTTAGGCACCTTGGGAAACTGCCACACATAATTCGGATACTTGGAAAACTGCCACACATTCAAAGTGTTCCTCGAAGGAATAGCAATTTGTGCCCGGCCCCTTAATGAAAAGCGTGTGGCAGTTTTCCTGTGTGGCAGTTTTCTTGTGTGGCAGTTTTCCGGTGTGGCAGTTTTCTTGTGTGGCGGTTTACAGTGAACCTGTCAAATCGACTTGTTAGCATGCCCATGATGACAATCAAAACTCCCATCTCGGACTTTTTTTCCTGGACTTTTTTTCCTGGACTTTTTTTCCTCGGACTTTTTTCCCTCGAACTTTATTTCCTCGAACTTTTTTTCCTGCGACTTTTTTTCCCGGACGTTTTTTCCACGTTTATCAACAGTCTGACTTTTTTTTCTAGATTTAATATTTATATATACAGGGCCGGCCCTACGAGTGGGCAAATTGGGCCCAAGGCCACGCTGGCGGTCATATAGAGGGCGGCTGGCCGGTAGACTGCCCTTATTTTGCTTTAGCTTTTTCATATAAAAATATATATTATGTTTATATAATGATCTGAAATTTACTGTTTCATAAAATACATATTATTTGACCTTTTTTCTTTGTGAATTAATCGCGCTTGTTTCATCCGTATTATTACATGAAAGCGAATTCCTAATTGCAATATTTTATCAGTTCTCGTTCTCTACCGTTCTTCTAAGCCAGTATATTTAGCCTTTCTATTTTTGAAGTCTGTATCTTTGTGTCTCTTCCTGGACCTGAGACAACATTACTCGCCTTGAGGCTACAGTCATGAAAATGTCTCCATTAAATACGATTGTCACTAGCTTCTTGACCAACCAATTGTTTTGCAAAGCAGGAGGCCAGGAGCAGGACGGAAAGAACCCTAGGCGCCCCCCCTCCCCCTCGTCACCCTAACCACTACAGCACGGTATCATTTTCAAAGTGACCGCATCCGCAATTTAAACTAAATTACACCATAAAAGGGAGGACGGTATGACCGCTACGATAGGAAAATGTCATCCTAAGACCGAGTTGGAAATCGGCATGTTTGGTTGGTACAACAAAATGTGATTTAGCGATTCTGATTTTACCCGTATGAGGTGAAGAGACTGAATACAGGAGAAATACTCTAATTATTTAGAGGAAAAAAACAAATTGGGATTTCAGTGGGGAAGGAAACAACTTTTTTCCCCCCATTTTCGAAAGATTTTGAGTTATTTGTTTTAACCTAATTGCTAATGAAATCCAGATTGCTAATATAATAAAAAGAGAAAATAAATAAAAATGCGTACACTACAAAATTCAGGTAACTCCTCAACCCCTGTTTTTCTTTAGATACCTTCGTACATACAGTCGCTATCTTAATGGGTTGGTCTCGAGCCTCGCATTAATCAAGGGACTCTAACTTAATGTAACTTAATGTTTTAATCGAAAGGAAAAAGGAAACTTCCTGAGAACTTTGAAGTGTAAAATCAGTATTTGGAAATTTTCCATGTAAGTTAGTTTGACTCCCCCCCCCCGGCTGTATGAAGGAAACATACCCCGTTGTCATTTCTGATATACGTTCCACAGTCAGTATTCAATATTTCATTTTTCTGTTGTCTGTTCTGAAAGTTTTTGGAAGTATTCCCATAGGAAGTAGTTTTTCGTGATGTGTATTCTTACAGGATTCTCCTCGAAATACAAACTGGCAATTTGTGAAGGTTTTCACAGAATTTTCGGAAGATAATTTCCATAAATAATGCTATCACTATGTGGACTGCGTACCTCAAGAAATATGTGTAGGGAGGACGGGGGGGGGGTTATGTGTGTAACAAAACATCTTAATTTCATCTAAAGGCAGCCAAACCTCCACCTTGCCCACGCATGAACAATGTCACAGACCGGCCCTGTATATATGGACTACAGAGGGAGAGAGAGAGAGAGAGAATGCTGTTAAAATGTTCAAGAAACTCCTCCTCCCTCCCCCCTAAACACACACACATTTTTGTATTATTTGAAAAGTTTGGAGGTGTAGTAATCTTTTTCATTGGGCAAAGCCGTATTTCTCAAGGCAAGCCAACAAAACCGTCAGCGTTTTGGAGCAATTTTTGTTTTAAAAATATGGTAGGCCTATTTTGGCCCCGTATGATATTATAGTAATTTTGCTTATATAGTAATTGCTACCGGTAAAAATAAGTTTAATTGTGAGTTAAGTTGTTCTCTGGATGTAATACACTTTCTATATTGTACTACATGTCATTGAACGATTTAATTTTTCATTTCAATGTCATCCCAAATTACAGAAATTTTAATACTTCCTTAATACTACTTATGAGATTCAAAATATATCTGGCAACAGTAATCACCCAAGTCGTACATTTATAAGTCTTAAAATTCGACCTGGAGTTCAAATTTCTGCATACTTATATTGCATACAAGTTACGATGCAAAAGTAGTTTTCATATAAACATTCAAAAACAATTGCACGGTTTGTGTGTAGTAAGAATTTCAGTCACTATATAAAAAAAATCAAATTTAAGGTCACTCTTTCATCATGGAGCTTTTCAAAGAATGTGCAATTTTGTTATAGCGATAGATTCTTTTCTGGTTGGATGTTTTTTATATTTTTTTTCCTCTCTCCTTCCCAGCAAAAACACAAGTGCTGGGAAACTGCTGGCCACCAGCTGGCAGTGATGGGTAACTGCTGGCTGAAATCTGCCGCTCACGGCCCGGTAGTGGTCCGTTGGTGGCAGCGCTATCAGTTGGCGAGCCATTGATGGCCTTGTAGCATCGCCGTGAATTGTGGGCCTCCAAGCAAGTGCCACTAGTGGCTCATTGCTGGCAACCAATGCAACCCCCAACAACAGGTGGAAGCAACGGGACTGCGCATGCGCAGAAGCAACACTTGCTGTGTCTCTCATGATACCAGTTAGTTAAAGACGACGCTATCGCCATCGTGATATTTTAGTGGATGTTAAGAAAAAAATCCATATGTGGAGAGGCGAATTAATTTCCTAATGAAATTTTACGTCGACGAAGATATCAGATTAAGCCGTGAAATACTAGATTGCAGCCATGAAATACACCCACTCCATTCCCATGAATAACAATTCATGGAATGGAGTGGATGAATAACAAGAAAAAATTTGAAACCGCTTGAAACAAATATCCTGGAAAACCATTAAAACAACGTTTGTTGGAAGAAAAAAAGAATTATACGCATACAAAATGTATTAATTATTTGAAAGAAAAAAAGCAACGCTATGTGGTGTACTCATCCATGGGTTGAATACACAAGACTGGGAGGAATTCGCTTCTGAAAATAACGAGAAGTAAAATAAAGTATATTTTACTCTTTAAAACAAATGTAGTTTCGGACAACGGAAAGGAAAGACACAACGTTAAAAATGTAACAGAATGTGACATGAACCCGGGTAAATATATATTTATTCAACAATCTCTTTTCAAGACAGCAAGGACAGTACAAAACTTTGGAAAGCGACTCTTAAGTATGTACACGCCTTGAAAATGAGTGAAGTTCCCTTAAGGTAAAAAAAAACTATCGTTACGTTGAAAAAATTAATTTAAGTTATGTGAAACTGACTTTTATGAAAAATACCTCGCAATATTGTAAAATGAAAGAGGGAAGCATTCGATTACACATTGCATACCAAACAGACAGCTTTCAGCATATGCTCGAGCGTGGCGAATTAGTCCGGTCGGTAGAGAGCTCATGTTCAAATCTACTCAGATACAAACGCGTGTTTTTCCGATCTGTTGGAAAAATTTCCCCAGCGCTGTGCGTTAATTCACAAGCTTCGTAAGGGTAGAAAAAAATTGTAGCTTTGGGCAACTGCGGTTATCTGTGCTTTTTTTTTAATTATTATGGCTACTACTGGGAAATTGGCGGACAAGATTCGGCAAGCCACCAGTTACGTCACGTGGTTGCCGGCTGCCACTAACGGCACACTAGCGGACCACATTAGGCTAGCCGTCATTTCTGGCACGTGCTTGCAGGGCCACTGAAGGGCCACTTGTGGCAGCTACTGCCTGTGATGGACCACTGCTGGCCCTGTTGTGGCATATGACAACTGATGGGGTGCTAACTGTTGGCCAGCTGTTTGCCTGAACTGTTGGCCGCCCGGGCATTTTATTGACGGTTCGGCAGCGGCAACATAGTGCTGGGCCAGCAAGACTGTTTTTGCTGGGTTTGACCGGAATCACCGACTGATAACAATTAATGATTCTGTAAGTGATAAATTCAGGGCATTGTGGACCCCGATTAAACATCTAAGAAGTTCCTGACATCGCATAGGGAACAGACTACAATGAGGATGTTACGTTTCGGTGAAGTGATCTTTCGGTGAAACGACCTTTCGGTGAAATGAACCTTTCGGTGAAATGAACCTTTCGGTGAAATGAACCTTTCGGTGAAATGAACCTTTAGGTGAAACGACCGTTCGGTGAAATGAACTTTTCGATGAAATGACCGTTCGGTGAAATGAACTTTTCGGTGAAGTGACCTTCGGTGAAGTGATCTTTAGGTGAAATGAGCGATACCCGAGGTCGCGTCATTGGGAAGTTGGAAGAAGGTCGAAGTGTGACTAGTGTGGCCGAGGAGTTTGGTATCGCCCACAGCATCGCTTCACGAGCTTGAAGAGCATTTCAAACGGCAGGAACAGCTGTACGAGAGTTTAGCAGTGGTCGTCCACGAGCAACCACGGCGGCGAACAACTGGTATATTGTCCTACACGCGATAAGAGACAGACGGAAGACAGCGGGAGAAATCGCAAAGCACATGCAACATACAACTGGACGTTCGTTATCGCGTTTTACCGTGGCCAGGAGGCTGCACAAAGGTGGTCTATTTGCACGACGACCAGTACGGTGTGTGTCATTAACGCCTGCTCATCGGAGACGGCGGTTTCTGTGGTGCCAGGAACACAAGAACTGGGCACATCAGCAATGGGGTCAATTTATTTTTACGGATGAGAGTCGATTTAGTCTGACAAGCGATTCTGGACGTATACACATCTGGAGGGAGCAGGGAACACGCAATCACACCTCCAACATCATCGAAAGGAACCGGTTTGCAGGTGGCGGAGTTCTCGTTTGGGGCGGTATCACCCAGCAAAAACACAAGTGCTGGGAAACTGCTGGCCACCAGCTGGCAGTGCTGGGTCACTGCTGGCTGAAATCTGCCGCTCACGGCCCGGTAGTGGTCCGTTGATGGCAGCGTTATCAGTTGGCGAGCCATTGATGGCCCTGCAGCATCGCCGTGAATTGTGGGAATCCAAGCAAGTGCCACTAGTGGCCCGTTGCTGGCAACCAATGCAACCCCCAACAGCAGGTGGAAGCATCGGGACTGCGCATGCGCAGAAGCAACACTTGCTGTGTCTCTCATGGTACCAGTTAGTTGAAGACGACGCTATCGCCATCGTGTTATTTTAGTGGATGTTAAGAAAAAAAATCTATATGTGGAGAGGCGAATTAATTTCCTAATGAAATTTTACGTCGACGAAGATATCAGATTAAGCCGTGAAATACTAGATTACAGCCATGAAATACACCCACTCCATTCCCACGAATAACAAGAAAAAATTTGAAACCGCTTGAAACACATATCCTGGAAAACCATAAAAATAGCGTTTGTTGGGAATAAAAAAGAATTATACGCGTACAAAATTTATTAATTATTTGAAAGAAAAAAAAGCAACGCTATGTGGTGTACTCATCCATGGGTTGAATACACAAGACTGGGAGGAATTCGCTTCTAAAAATAACGAGAAGTAAAATAAAATAGCTTTTATTCTTTAAAACAAATGTAGCTTCGGACAACGGAAAGGAAAGACACAACGTTAAAAATGTAACAGAATGTTACATGAACCCGGGTAAATATATATTTATTCAACAATCTCTTTTCAAGACGGCAAGGACAGTACAAAACTTTGGAAAGCGACTCTATGTACACGCCTTGAAAATGAGTGAAGTTCTCTTAAGGTAAAAAAAAAAAACTATCGTTACGTTGAAAAAATTAATTTATCAATTATATGAAACTGACTTTTATGAAAAATACCTAGCAATATTATAAAATGAAAGAGGGAAACATTCGATTACAAATTGCATGCCAAACAGATAGCTTCCAGCACGTACTCGGACGTCGTGAATTAGTCCGGTCGGTAGCGAGCGCGGCTTCCACGTAAACGGCCCAGGATCGAATCTAGTTAGATACAAACGGCGTTTTTCCGGTCTGTCGAGAAAATTTCTCTAGCGCAGTGAGTTAATTCACAAGCTTAGTAAGGGTAGAAAAAAAATGTAGCTTTAGGAAACTTCGGTTATCCTTGCTTTTTTTTTTTTTTTTTTGTTATTATTGCTACTACTGGGAAATTGGCGGACAAGATTCGGCAAGCCACCAGTTACGTCACGTGGTTGCTGGCTGCCACTAATGGCCCACTAGCGGACCACATTAGGCTAGCCATCATTTCTGGCAAATACTTGCAGGGCCACTGAAGGGCCACTTGTGGCAGCTACTGCCTGTGATGGACCACTGATGGCCCTGTTGTGGCATATGGCAACTGATGGGGTGCCAACTGTTGGCCTGAACTGCTGGCCCTTCTATTGGCCGCCCGGACATTTTATTGACGGTTCGGCAGCGGCAACATAGTGTTGGGCCATTGCTGGCAGTGCTGGCTGCCAGCAATGTCCCACTGCTTGCCCAGCAATACTGTTTTTACTGGGCATGCTTGGTAGCCGTACTGACCTCCACATCTTCCAAGGAGGTTCAGTCACTGGTGCCCGCTATTGTACCGAGGTCCTCCTGCCTCACGTGCGTCTGTTTAGAGGTGCTGTAGAGCCTGAGTTCCTCTTCATGGACGACAACGCTACACCTCATCATACAGTGGCTGTCGCAGAGCTGTTGGAGAGTGAAGATATTCAACGCATGGATTAGCCCGCAAGGTCCCCGGACCTAAATCCGATTGAACACGTGTAGGACCTTCTCGGGAGACACTTGGCAGCACGTCTCCAGCCGCCAGCAACGATTCCGCTGCTGCGATTGGCGCTACAAGAGGAATGGTCCGCGATGACTCAATAGCTCCTTGACAACCTCGTCCTCAGCATGGACAGACGTTGTAAATCCTGCAACGCAGTCAGAGGTGATCATATCCCCTACTAAAGAGTGAATTTTTCTTGGCAGCTGCCTGTCACATTCATCCGTTCATCCGTTCCCGTTTTCGTCGGATATGAGATCCGATCTAGTAAAAATAATCACGTGTATGACAACTACTCCTTCATCGGCTTGGTTTACATCTAATATTCCATATCAATAGCGTTTAACAAGGATATCTCTTAGTATTGTTTGAAGTCCTGTTCTAACAGACAACACGCTTCTGCGCTTATAAATTTAGCTGATAATTCACGATGTAAAATGGGATACAGTAAATTTTTTTCTGTGGTGACTAAAGGAAAATTAAGCCTATCAGTATAAATTATTACATTCAATTTCCGTATCATAGCATAAACATTTTGCTTTAATAATGTTGCTGGGTTTTATTACCTCTGTCGTTGCGTTTTGCAAGACACTATATAGACATACATGGCGCACCTTTTTTGTTTTTGACTTCACAAATATAACAATGTAAATATAAGACTCCTGTAGTTGTTTTATCAGCGGAGAGGGAAATTTTTCCTTAAAGTGTTTTTTTCTAAATCATGTTAATTTTAAAAGTTAAATAAGAACATAAAACACTATATCAAATGTTTCCCTTTTATTTTAACCTGCAGCAAATCAATTGAACACTAACAAACGATATAATAGTACAGACATTTATACCACTAGCAACGAAAGGAGTCTTTACCAAAAGCAGTTCTTAGGGAGCAGGTTAGGGTAACACCCAACAAGGTGGACAGTTCAGCTTAGTTTGCTGATTTTGGTTGCCAGCAATAAATCCTAGTGTTGGCGTGTAGCACGAAATTTGTTCAGCACTACTTTTCATGGCATATCTTTAGAAGCTTGTAAAAACAAAATTTAGGCAATTTTTTTAAGCCTAAAAAGGAAATATTTAGTTAGACATAAAACCAGTGTCAACTTTTATAGCGAAACACCTTTTTTGCCAGTGGTGTTTCT